>LR991108.1:2020000-3382500 GCA_905163515.2 Lymantria monacha | reverse complement strand
GATTAACATTTATGATTCATCATCATCATCACAGCCCCTAAATGTCCCACTGTTGGGCTCGGGCCTCCTCCACAATGGGAGGGAAATTAACCAACTATACCGCGCTGGTCAGACGTGTCGGTATAGGCTTTTACTTGTGAATGTAATTGTTGACCAAACGGCATCAGATGATGTAAATCTCTTACGAATAATTTTAATTATGATAGTATTGTGACATCAAATGAAGAAATGGATAAATAGAAATAAAACACAAAACATTTTTTTTATAAAATTAATTAATTTTTAATAAAATTATTTCATTGTAAAACGATTTCTCGTGGAAATTATGCTTATGATTCATATAACACCACTCGTCAACATACATTTATTTAGTTTCACCGTACCTGTGAAATAGAAAAAAAAATACATTAAAAAAAATATACGTGATTAAAAGACTTTGTATCCATTGTCACAATTAAATGTTACAAAAATATAGATATTTAAAATAAGTAAAATTGAGCGCCAAACCAAAAAGGCAAAGGACTTTTGGCGGGAATCTGAAAACGTCATGTAGTGCTCTTGTATTATATTCGATATCTTAGTGTTTTAACATGTTATGTTAAATAATTTTGATGGCATTTTATGTAATGTGATGCGACGGAACTGCTGGGATATAGTGAATATGATATAAAAGTGCTTTGCAATGTTTTCATTTGCCACCAAAATTCCCACAAGATACCATGAACAGTGTGACCATAGCACTGTTGATGGCGAAGAATGGCGACCATGAAGATACTAAAAGATGTGAAGAAAATTGTAACTCGACACTGGCAACAATTGCTCTTATAAGAACTAATATAAAAAAAGAAGTTTTGAATACATTTTGGCGCTAAATTAATAAAGCTTTAAAATTTCATCTGGCAACATTATAAAAAAAATAATTTTGGTGGATAATATATCTGCCAGGCGTCCCATGACGGCTCACATTTTTTTTACTCCATCATAATCATTCTCTTACTCTTATCCCTCCAATTGCTTTTGGTCGACGCAACACGTACTCGTATATATTTCAAAAGTTATTGTCAATAGTTGTTATGACCGGCCGCCTGTCAGACGTCAACACTACTTGGGAATGTAATTGTTGACCAAACGGCATCAGATGGAGTTGGCCCAGGTCTCTTTTTTTTGGCCAGGTCTCTTAATCGTCTTTCACGGTATTCACGAGTAATTTAAGGGTTGGTAGTATTCATAACTGTCACCACATAGCTTATTCTTACCCATAGCTGGGCACCGTCAATCAAATAGTCAACTTTGTTAATTGTTAATCCGCTACAAAAAAAGTTAGCTTCGTTTAAACGTTAAAGTGTTACATTTCGCAGGAATTAACGCAAGTTAACGTTAATCCGTTAATATTACCGTATATATTATCCGTCTGGTTAAGAAGATATACAATGCGAAAGTGGAAGGATGTAGGTACCGAGGGAGACCGAGACTAACCTACCTAGACCAGATCGGTCATGTACTGAAGGAAGGTGGAGTCAAGAGTCTCCGAAACCGGCGAGCGTGTATGAAGAGAATTATAAATGTTGAGGAAGCGAGTGAAGTATGCAGAGATAGAGTTCTCTGGCACTCTGTTCTCTCTGCCTACCCTGCAAGGGATATGGCGTGATGATATGTATGTATGTATGTATTATCCGTATAATATGTTTAAAATTGCATCTTTATATCGTTGCGTTAATGAACTTATAAAACCTGTTGATTTAGGTTCTGGAGGTTAACAGGTTAGGTACAAAACAAAATACTTGTATAATTGAAATGGGTAATTTGATCGTCGGGCATTAGGTCCATATCCCCCTTCATGAACATTAACATTTTGAAGTAAAGAAATGATCAAACGAAACAAATCTTTTCACAGTTTTCTTTCTCACTCGCACGAGCCGGCAAAATATATCTAGTTTTGTTTTTGTTTCACTCGCTGCCACGCGCCACCCGTCACTTGTCAGTGCTGTGCGGTAACTATTACGCATTGGATTAATGATTAACGGACTTCGGCATATTAACGGAACTTAACGTGTTCGTTAACATTTTTAGAAGTTAACTTAAGTTAATCCGTTAATCAAGATGTTAACCTCGTTAATTAACCATTAACGGATTAACTAGTTAATGCCCAGCTATGTAATCTGGGTAAGATTTTCATTACTATTCAAGAGATAATTTTTTTGAAGTAAAACTTCTTTACGTACGCTTGACTTGGGGAGTAAGCTGGTGAATGCGTGACGAGAGCGTTACGAAAAGTGTGATCGGACGAGGCGAACGGTAGTTGAGAGGGAGATATAAGTTAGTAAAGATAGAAAGAGAAAGTTATGTTTCGTGTATAACTGTAGGGGCAAAAGAAAGATGTGCGAGCACACATTTTCTTTCTATATTTCTATCATATATGTATATAATTGATTGAATTAGGCGATACATGGCGGCAATGCATTATT
Source organism: Lymantria monacha (assembly GCA_905163515.2). Lineage (NCBI taxonomy): Eukaryota > Metazoa > Arthropoda > Insecta > Lepidoptera > Erebidae > Lymantria > Lymantria monacha. The sequence goes on along the minus strand of LR991108.1, from coordinate 3,380,035 downwards.
ATTATAAAATGGAAGAAATGCATTTGAAGCCGAACCGTCCTGAGGATGCCTCGTTTAGAGGCGAAACACGTGTCGCGAATCTTTATTCGAATTTCTGCGGAAAATTGCAAATAGAAGTTCTGGAGGCGGTGCTCATCACAGGAGTAAGATTTCCTTGTATCCTATTCCACCATGATCCCATCCCGTATTCCTTCCTTTCTTGAGGTGTACGGTATATTGATTAACCGTGGGAAAGTGGTGGGTTTTCCTTCCTCTCCTCCATTTTATAATATATGTATATATTATTACATATACATACATACAAATGGCGCTAAGGATTTTTATTATATTGGTGGGGTGGGTAGACCCACCACACTTGTAATATTTTTTTTTATAATAATGTTATATTATCTATGAATGACCTACTTCCGCATCCGTAATCGTTAATACAAACAATAAACGATGTTATAGATAAGATAAATTGTTTTAAAAACTGTTCTACACACAATGTTTAGAAGAAAATAATAAATAATTTATAAAAATGTTGAAAAAATAATAAGTAATTTTATAAAAATCTTTCTGTGTGGTGACGGAGTAAGAATACAATTCACCACTCCCTATTTTTCCTGAGGGGGTAGTAAGAGACTACTAAGAGATATATAACGACCTGGGCCAACTCCATCTGATGATGTTTGGTCAACAATTACATTCCCAAGGAGGGTTGACGTCTGGCAGGCGGTCGGTCATAAACCTATTGGCAATAACTTTTACAATATGTACTATGAAAGAAGAGTACATATTGTATCGACCCCAAGTAATTGGGATACGAGTAGGAGAATAATGACTTATGTCTGAACAGCGTGGTATAGTAGGTCAATTTCCCTCCTATTGTGAAGTGGTCTTGAGCTCAGCAGTGGCACTTATAAGCTTAAGAAAAATGAATAAAAAAATATTCCTTCCACTTATGATCTCCCAGTCTGCTATCATGATTCCAATGGGATTAATAAGAAATAGAAACAATATAACAAAACCCTATAGCAACAAGTCTTATCAGCGTCGTATAATAGGTCATTTGCCGTCCTATTTTAAAGAAAGAATATATTTGTAGAAAGAATGCCGAACGAACGTCTGGTTAAGAAGATATACAATGCGAAAGTGGAAGTATGTAGGTACCGAGGGAGACCGAGACTAACCTACCTAGACCAGATTGGTCACGTACTGAAGGAAGGTGGAGTCAAGAGTCTCCGAAACCGGCGAGCGTGTATGAAGAGAATTATGAATGTTGAGGAAGCGAGTGAAGTATGCAAAGATAGAGTTCTCTTGCACTCTGTTCTCTCTGCCTACCCTGCAAGGGATATGGCGTGATGATATATATGTATGTATTTTGAAGAAGTCTCCAGCTTAAACTGTAAACTTATGACCTCAGATGATAATGTTGATGATGGAACAGTAAAAAAAATGATGATATATTTTTAACTAGTTACCACACGGTCAATTATCAATTAATTATCATCAAAAAAAAAAGGGAGATTAATAAAGATATGGACGGACGAAATCTAAAACATTGTAAAGATAAGAAAATGTTGAAATTATCAGTCGTAGTACATTTATAGTAATATTGAATGGTGATTAACATTTTATTGACAGCATAATAATACAATTCACCATCTTATCTTGCTTGAATGTATAAGACGTTTAAGAGATATAAAATGCATATAATATCTATGCAAGTTTCGATGTGGTGACGGAGTAAGAATACAATTCACCACCACCTATCTTACCCGTGGGTGATAGTAAAAAAACGTATAAAAGAATGTTTGAAAGTGACGCCAGTGACAGAGAAGTTAAGGAGTGAAAGTTTGACCTGGTATGGACATGTGATGAAACAGGATGAAAGTAATGTTGTGAGGAAGGTTTTAAGTATGAATGTTGAAGGTTCTAGGGGTAAAGGAAGACCAAAGAAAAGATGGATGGACTGCGTGAAGCATGATATGAATAGGCAGGGAGTGACTATAGCGATGACGTCTGATAGGGCTGTATGAAAAAAGAGGACATATTGCCACATTCCCAAGTAGTTGGGATAAGAGCAAGAGAATGATGATGGGTGATCATAAGAGATGACTAAGGCAGTAGGCAGGCAAACACGTCTGACCAGCGTGGTATAGTAGTTCAAATTCTCTCCTCTTGTGAAAGTACCTGGACCCAGCAGCTGGTTGTGAATGAAGAAGTTGGTTTGAATTGTTGAGTATTGCCACTTATCGACTGTGAAATATCTCATTCAATTCTCGAATCGGATAAATTAGTAAGATCTATTCAGACTTCATAAAGGTTCAATCCGTGTGATGACAGAGTAAGAATACAATTCACCACCCCCTATCTTACCCGTGGGTGATCGTAAGATACGACTACTACATATAAAACGCATATAACATCTATGCAAGAGAAGGAAAACTCGAAATTAACCTCTATACCAACACGTCTGACCAGCGTGGTATAGTAGATTAATTTCCCTCTCATTACGGAGGAGGCCCGAACCCTATAGTGGGACATATATGGGCTGTGATGATGATAATGAAAGGTTCAGTGCTAACTGATTCATTCTCAGTGATGAGACTCGAAAATATATGTCTTAAGTACCCGGGGGAGTCTATCCAATATGGAATCGAATTCTGTTGGACAGTGGACTTTCTAACAGGTTATAAATGCTGAATCTCTCATATAGTTCAATACATAACGCAGTGCTTGTCCCAACATTACTGTATGGAAGCGAGAGTTGGGTATGCAGAAAAGAGTATGATAGTAAAATTAATGCGGTCGAAATGCGATCTCTGCGGAAAATCTGTGGAGTTAGGCTGACCGACCGCATTCGTAACGACGACGTAAGAGAGCGAGTAGGTATGAAAGAGAGTATTGGTGTAAAGATGCGAAAGGGAATGCTCCGATGGTTCGGACATGTGGAAAGAATGCCGAACGAACGTCTGGTTAAGAAGATATACAATGCGAAAGTGGAAGGATGTAGGTACCGAGGGAGACCGAGACTAACCTACCTAGACCAGATCGGTCAGGTACTGAAGGAAGGTGGAGTCAAGAGTCTCCGAAACCGGCGAGCGTGTATGAAGAGAATTATGAATGTTGAGGAAGCGAGTGAAGTATGCAAAGATAGAGTTCTCTGGCACTCTGTTCTCTCTGCCTACCCTGCAAGGGATATGGCGTGATGGAATGTATGTATGTATATTTAGTGATCAAAATTGATTTTATGTAAAATGTTCCAGAAAAGCACTACTGCTAATTCTTCAAGACTTATCATACTCTATCAACCAGTGCTTAGGGATCTTACATAAAGGAGTAGTCACATATACCCTTTAATAAGAAAAAAAAACATATATCCCCACCGTTGCTGCATCTGCCCCACCCAAAGCTGAGTGCTAGCGGCAACGAATACTATCAACCCTTACTTTGCTCGTAGATGTCGTAAAAGACGACTAAGAGCCTTATAACGACCTGGGCCAACACCACCTAACGCCGTTTGATCAACAATTACATTCCCAAAGAAGGTTGACGTTTGGTAGGCGGCCGGTCATGATTGCCAATAACTTTTGCAATATGTAGGAAGAATAAGTCCACTGGTAATGTAATAATCACATCTTTTTACTATGTTAAAACAAGTGTAAAAAAATTAAAATTAAAAGTGTTTGTGGTCATTTAATATGTTTTATAAAGACGTCTTAGTCTTTTTTTTTTCTTTTTTTTTTTATAAAATTCGATTACGAAATAAAAAATGAAGTCACAAGCGGGATTCGAACCCGCGCCTAATTGGGATTCCGGCCCAATCGTGCCGCCACTACACCACCGTGACTAATTGTAGGACATGCAAATTTCACTTCGTATCATATTTACGTGTTAAGGTGACGGTATGCTATCTACCCGACAATGTTTACACATTGTATAGGCTTAATACTTCAAACTTTACAGTTAGAATTGTATTAAACGATGACACAACCTTGTTATTTAAATTACTGAAATTTAGCATTTAATATGCTTAATTATTTATAAAACCGATTACGAAATGAAAAATGATGTCACAAGCGGGATTCGAACCCGCGCCTATTGGGATTCCGGCCCAATCGTGCTGCCACTACACCACCGTGACTAATTGTAGGACATGCAAATTTCAAAAAATTATAACATTGTTTTGTAACTATTTATGAAAATAAAGAAATGTTCAAATCAATCAATCAATATGTAGGAAGAGGAGTACACGAACATATGTTCAAGAGTTCAACGACCTCGCATGGCGAAAAAAAATTTTTTTTTTCTATCCGAATCGATTTTTTTTCTAGCCTATAATTACAAGTAGGACTAGTAGGGTCACCTGTCTTTGTTTTCGGGAGCGGTCCACTTCCAACCTGTAGATCATCAATATCATCCTACTCTTATCTTTATTTTTTTTGAGTCTACGCCATGTGGAATCTTTCATTATCATATATATTGCAAAAGTTATTGCCAATCGTTGTTATGACCGGCCGCCTGCCAGACGTCAACACTACTTGTGAATGTAATTGTTGACCAAACGGCATCAGATGTAGTTGGCCCAGGTCGTTATAAAGCTATTAGTCATATTTTACGACACCCATGAGCAATGTAAGGGTTGGTAGTCTTATAGCTTATCTTTATATAAATAATTTTTATGTACGTATGTATGTCACAGAGTTCAGTGACATACACACGTACATAAAAAAATCTCCTAAACAGCTGGGCGTATTTTGTTGTAATTTTTTGTGTGTGTTCAAGTGCATTCTAGAATGGTTTAAATTCGCCATTGGCTTACTTTTCGTACATTGACTATTAGGCGAAAGGAAGTTTGCCGGATCCACTATATATACATTATATACAGGTTGCCGATTTAATTAGTTGAATCCTTGAAGGGGGTGTATCAGACCATGATAAACTATCCGAATCAGTAAAAAAAATAGTACCAAATTTTGATTAAATTGCCATACTGATAAACGGTCAATACACTTGTACTATAAAAGTTCGATGTAGGCATTTACTCATGCGTGTGACACTGAACTAGTAGGCAAATAGTCCCGCTCTCGCTACGCTCACCGCCGCACAGCTGGTCGAAATGTACCTACAGGTCAATGTACGCTGACAAACCTACTGTTTTGATAAGAAACAAATCACTTTATCTCGGGATTGTACAGAGCTAGGATATGGAACTAACTTTAATGTTTTTTATGACGTCATTCCTACACCTAGTTTAAGTTATTCTAGTAATAAAATCGGCACCCTGTATATTAAATCTTGGATATATTTTAAGATAGCCATAGGCACGATGGTGCCCAATTATATTGTACTCCGAATAAATGAATAAACTCACCCTTATTCAACAGCGGACGCGTCCAAACTAACATAACTGGCCCCCATATTTTCTCTATGGCGTGGCGATACCACATGCTTCTTCGCGGTCTCGCCTTCTTCGATATCAGAATCACAAACACCACATTTCAAATGCCCGAAATCATAATAAACATATTTATTTCTAGCCAACATATTAATATTATGTTTCAATTCTAAATAGAAGCGGAAGATACTTTCGGTTGCCGGTTTCTCTTTAAGATGTCCGGAGTAGACCAAGTGTGTGAGCAAAGAACGAATGGAGTTGAACACTCCTTTGCAATCCACACAATTGAACGAGGAACCCTCGCTATGCAGAATATGGTTTCCCTTCATATAAACACTTATTATATCTCCTTTGTTGGCAGTGATTTTGAATTCTGCAATGGCAGTTTGATGCTCGATGCTGCTCAGAATATGCTTGACAGCATCATTATGATCTGGGAAGGTCATATCACAAATAGTACATTTCAAAGACTCGATGTTATTTGCAGAAAATAATTCTTTGTCATCTTCGCTAAATAATGCGCAACGGATTAAATTGCAAATAGTTTTAAAATGTTCAGGCCCTTCAAAATGTTCAACCATAGCGGAAATCGATGGCAAAGCTATGTAATCAGGGCATATGGAGCAAACGTAGAAGTTTCCAAAACTAGCGTAATATTCCGAAGGGCGGCAGTGGTTTTTGTACAACATTGATAGTTTTCTTGGAGCAGCGTTGCGTAAATGCTTCTTCTGGCGTACATGATTAAACAGGACTTGCCTAGGACCTTTAAGCGTCATATCACAGCAGGTACAATAATGTCCAACTTTGCCGGAAGGCTTAATAAAATTCTCAATAATAACATGATCGCGATTATTATGCGGTTTACCAACGCTTGCCAAATATTTAGTCCAATTGAGGTCTTTTGGACCCCATTCTTCAGGGATCGTTTCCGCATTACTCTCTTTCATTCTAATATACAATTCGTCTGAAAGTTTCGCAAGATGTTTTTCATCTAAAATATGAAGTATAGATGCCTCGATTGAATCTATTGTGGTATTGCAAAGGCGGCAATAAACAACATTCGGCGAAATAACTATATCATGGCTAAGTAGGAATTTTTCATTCATTTCTTTAATTTTCTCTATAGAATTATCAGTCATGGCAAAAGGAATGCTCTTATCGGATTTAAGGATCACAGATAGATTGTGTATATGAGTTTCGCTGAACACATGATTTAAAACACTATCGTAATGGAATCTGAGAGTATAATATTCACATGCGATGCAAAAGAAAGCCAACTTTCCAGTTCTATCGTCAATTAACGAGAGCAATTTGTGATTTACAAGCAATTTCACGATTTGAGTCTCAATTGGACCGTAGTAACGATATTTTTTTATTTGATTTTTAGGTTTCTCTGTTGTCTGCTCGTTTTCATCGTTATCTATATTTTTATTTGCATCTGCGGCGAAATTTTGATATACATTATCTTTGATGCTCATAATAATAGGTGCTACAGAACCGGTTTGCGTTGAAAAATCAATTGAAGCAACATCCGAACATAATTTATCGTATGTCTCTTGATAAAATTTCATTGCAGCATCAATTGTTGCTTCAGATGCATCAGGTAAATATTTAGCTAGCATTGTGCTAAGTTTAGATGAGAAATTTCTTTCTAAAGATTCAACTGGTTTCGTAGTAATTGATATTTCTTTAATTTTTGTCAGCGGTGTATCACTCAAACCGCTCATAGCAGATAATCTTCTAGACATATTTGGTAAAATTATAGGTTCGGCAACATCGATACTCTCTCGCTTCAATTTAGGCAAATGGGCATCCGAGTCAAAATGTTTCTGTAACGATTCCATCAGGGGCTCATCATCATTTAATTCGATTTCAATATTGCAATCAGTACAAATATGCACAGGTTTTGCATCATCCGAGGTAAACAGTTCAGCTTTAAGCAATTCAGGCACTTCACTCACAGGCAAACTATTAAATCTTTGTCTCTGCAAATTACTTTTTTTTTCAGTCGTAAAAATATATTCCACTTCGACATTCTCGCGTTTCTGTAGAAATATTTTCTTGTGCGTTAAATCTAAGTTTTTTAAATAGGCATGGAGGACTTTGCTATTTTGGGTAACGGGATGATTTATCACGTTTTGGAAGTGTCTCGCAAGCCGTTTGATTTCGTCGACTTTGCGAAACGATAACACAGTCAAAGTTTCCATATTTGTGATGCGCGTATCTGTCTTAACTGCGGGACCTATGTCTTGATCGCAAGACTTCTGGCCAGCTCAGGAAGCTTTTAACAGTTTTCTTTTGGGGGGAAGGCGCTGCGTTCAGCCCGTACTATGCCAAATGTAACGTAGAAAGCTCCAAAAATTAGTTTGTTAAGATTTTGAAAGTAAAGCGTTGATTTTGATTTTATAGAATCACTGCATTTCAAGATCTGAAAAGAGAAAGAATATCTATTTTAATTATTTTTTATATAGTTATAGTATTTAATTATCTATTGATTGCGTCCATTTCCAAAGTATTTTTTGTTAAAATTCTCAACTGTATAAGCAAAGTTAGCAGTCATGCCTGCAATAGGATTGCTTGTATTACGTAGAATTTAAATATTGCCGGGCGAAATATGGTGAACTAAATTATAACAGTTATTAAAAAATAATAAAGAGAAAATTAAAACACCTCCAAAGATAACCAAACTAAATAGAACAAAAAAAAATCAACAAAATTTAAATTAGGAATAGATTGATTCACAGAGTAATATATAGTAAAAAAGCGCGGGATGCTTGATAACAATTATTATAAATCTTTTATCGACAGATTTTGGTAAAAATATATATTCATTTTGAAAATAAATATCTTAGAAAGCACCCCACGCTTTTAGAATTGAAATAAAATAACTTAAACTCAAAATAGATAATCGATTTTGTTAATACGCTTGCGATACAGAAAATAGTGATAACACCCACCATCGTCAGTCATCGAAATTTCAGCCACAGATAAAAAAATGACTAATCCTATAAGTAGACTATTGAAATCATTGCATTATCATCGATCCTTGAAAATGTGCAATGTTTAAAACTAATTTATATTCGATCCTTGATAAGTAACTTACAAACTAATCCAATGTTCATAATTATCAGAGAATTATTTTTAAAATATTCCATCACAAATCAAGTTAATAATCGTATTAAAAATAATAGTTTAAAAAACTAAAAATAACACGCTTTTATATATAAACCAAACTAAAAAGTATAAAATAACTTTTTTAATTATTCAAGTTAAGGTAGAGTGATAAATAAAAGAAATTATTTTAATGTAAAAAAGCGTGGGGTGCCTGATGTTAACATTCCATTGATAGAGTCATGTGGGCAAGTGTGCGCAATCCCATTCGCTTTGGACTGAAATACATGGATTTGCGTACACTTATACCGCACACTTGCCTCACATGACTAGATACTAGGAGTAGCGAGATTATCGCAATATTTTCAGAAAGCACCCCACGCTTTTTTACATTAAAATAATTTCTTTTATTTGTCACTCTACCTTAACTTGAATAATTAAAAAAGTTATTTTATACTTTTTAGTTTGGTTTATATATAAAAGCGTGTTTTTTTAGTTTTTTTAAACTATTATTTATTTTCTATTTTTTAGTTCCGCTAAATACAGAAGCGCGATTTTAATTATTTTAATCTACTATGATCCCGTGACTACTATCGGTAACTGTAATTATTTTCCAAATCATTAAATATGTACAGCTGTAACCGTGTAAGTAACCGTGAAACCTCGATTTTTAAAATCCATTCAAATAATTTTACATTGTCGTCTTGTTACTTGATAATCGAAGCATTTCATCAAATGCTATGTAACAGAGAAGCTTTAGATGAAATGATTCTATTATGAAGACTATGACTAAGTGCTACATAAGCTTGTCCAGCAGCAAACAGTCGAGAGCCTAGATAAATGACTGCATGATCAACTGTACAGACTTGAATCTTGTGTACACTTGATGCCCAACTCAGAATGTCAATGGCAACATTCGTCTCTCAGCAGTTCCATATTTGGCAATTTTCTATCCAACTTACCTACTGCATAAAAATGTAATAAGTGCAAATATTTATAAATTTGAATTCATATAAATGTTAATGTTTAGAAATTATATGAAAATATAATTTTAATTATATTTAACAATCGATTAAAATTTGAAGTATTCACAAACGGTACTAAGATGGCCGAAACCAGTACTTCTTTTAAATTAGACAATAACTCACAAATGAACAATTAATCCGTGTGGTGACGGAGTAAGAATACAATTCACCACCCCATATCTTACCCGTGGGTGATCGTACAAGACGACTAAGGGATATAAAACGCATATAACATCTATGCGAGAGAAGGAAATCTCGAAACAAAACCCTATACCAACACGTCTGACCAGCGCGATATAGTAGGTTAATTTCCCTCCCATTACGGAGGAGGCCCGAGCCCAACAGTGGGACATTTATGGGCTGTGATTATGATGAACAATTAAAAAACTGAGTTTTACATTATTCCTGCATTAGTAACCACATATGTTTTATAACATTTCAAGCTTAGATCTTAAATATTATAATAATACAAAAGTAAGTTATATAATACCATTTTAATTTTTAACTTTACACAGAAGCACTGAATCAGTTGAAAACTATGTTATATGATAACATTCCAAGCTTTGACCTTAAATATTGAAATGTATCTTTAAACAATGCTCTTGTAAGTGTATCTGCAAATTCCCATGTAGGAACTGCCAGTCTTCAACGATGGGGCCAAGCTTGGGCCAATACTGGGCAACAAGCCTCGGCTGTCCAATGCTGGCCCAAGCCTGGACCGACCTTGTGCAATTGAGCCGTAACTTTTTTTTATCTTGGCCCAAGCTCGGGCCAGTCACGAGCAACCAAGCCTCGGCTATTCGATGCTGGTCCGAGCTTGGGCCAGTCTTGAACAGCCGAGGCTCGGCTATTCGATGCTGGCCCGAACTTGGGCCAGTCTTGAACTACCAAGCCTCGGCTACCCTGTGCTGATCCAAACATGGACTAGACCTTGATTAGCCGGGCGTCGGCTATTCGACGCTGGCCCGAGCTTGGGCCAGCCTTGAACAGCCGAGGCTCGGCTATTCGATGCTGGCCCAAGCTTGGGCCAGTCTTGAACAGCCGAGGCTCGGCTATTCGATGCTGGCCCGAACTTGGTCCAGTCTTGAACTACCAAGCCTCGGCTACCCTGTGCTGATCCGAGCTTGGGCCAGACCTTGATTAGCCGGGCGTCGGCTATTCGATGCTGGTCCAAGCTTTGGCCAGTCTTGAACAGCCGAGGCTCGGCTATTCGATACTGGCCCGAGCTTGGGCCAGTCTTGTACAGCCAAGCCTCGGCTACTCGGTGCTGAACCGAGCTTGGGCCAGACCTTGATTAGCCGGGCGTCGGCTATTCGATGCTGGTCCGAGCTTGGGCCAGTCTTGAATAGCCGAGGATCGGCTTTTCGATGCTGGCCCGAGCTTGGGCCAGTCTTGAACATCCAAGCCTCGGCTACTCGGTGCTAATCCAAACTTGGGCCAATCCTTAATCAGCCGAGCGTCGGCTATTCGATGCTAGTCCGAGCTTGGGCCAGTCTTGAACAGCCGAAGCTCGGCTATTCGATGCTGGTCCGAGCTTGGGCCAGCCTTGAACAGCCGAGGCTCGGCTATTCAATGCTGGCCCAAACTTGGGCCAGTCTTGAACTACCAAGCCTCGGCTACTCGGTGCTGAACCGAGCTTGGGCCAGACCTTGATTAGCCGGGCGTCGGCTATTCGATGCTGGCCCAAGCTTGGGCCAGTCTCGTACAGCCGAGGCTCGGCTATTCGATGCTGGCCCGAGCTTGGGCCAGTCTTGTACACCCAAGCCTCGGCTACTCGGTGCTGAACCAAGCTTGGGCCAGACCTTGATTAGCCGAGGCTTGGCTAATCGATGCTGGTCCGAGCTTGGCCCAATCTTGAACAGCCGAGGATCGGCTATTCGATGCTGGCCCGAGCTTGGGCCAGCCTTGAACAGCCGAGTCACGGTTACTCGGTGCTAATCCAAACTTGGGCCAGTCCTTAATCAGCCGAGCGTCGGCTATTCGATGCTAGCCCGAGCTTGGGCCAGTCTTGAACAGCCGAGGCTCGGCTATTCGATGCTGGTCCGAGCCTTTTCAAGACTATATTCATCATCTACTGTTTATGGTACTATAGAAAATCTAAGAAAATAAATCTTTGAATTCCCCACTCCGTCAATAGATGTTGGTGTTATGAAATTAGTTTCTTGTGAAAAAGGATAAAATACTGTTCGAAATTCAATACGTACATCGAAAATGTATTTCATTTTAATGTACCTAAACAAGTGTCAATATAATTGACCTTCTAGGTTCATAATTATTTAAGTAGATGAGCGACGGCAAATAAGGATTTATATTAAAAACTTAAATATATATTTTTTAAATTTAATGTTTATACAAATTTTATTTTGTTTAAATATAGAATTTAAATAACATAAAATATTTCAATAGAATAGAAGGAGGTGGCCGGATGTCCGAAAATATCTAACAAAAGAATTAAAACGTGTTTAGATTTCACTTATCTTTAGAAAAACATAATCTGAATTTCCTAAGTTCCTAGTTAAACATATTTAATTTTTCAGTTGAATTCGTAGGTACTATTCTTGCAATAAAAAAATAATAGTCATTTTAGCTTCAACGCCATATTGGTCAGATTGTTGTTGTTGTATTTATAAAATAATAGAGATTGACATATGTATCGATTATGCTTCTGTCGAATCAAAAATACAATTATGAAGATTGCGATACCAGAACGTATTGTTAATGTTTTGTATTTAATGAGTGCATTGGTTATATTAACTTAGCTTAATTATTTTTATATTCAGGCTAGAGATATTTATGTTAAAAAAGGAATTTAAGCTCACAAAAACAGAAAATCTCAAATTACAATTACGATCGATCTAGAGTACTTACAACTGGATAGTCAGTATTAGGCTATATTCATCATCGTAATTATCATCATCATCATCTTCCGTGTGGTGACAGGGTAAGAATACAATTCACCATCCCATATCTTACCCGTGCGTGATCGTAAGAGACGACAAAGGGATACAAAACGCATATAACATCTATGCAGGAGAAGTAAAACTCGAAACAAAACCCTATACCAACACGTCTGACCATCGTGGTATAGTAGGTCAATAAAACTCCTATTATGGAGGAGACTCGAGCCCATCAATGTGAAATATATGAGCTGAAATGATGAATCATTATTAAAATCTCAGCATCATCATATACGTATCTCATATATATCTCAATGCTGGACTCGAACCTCTTCTAAGTCGCCTTAGAAAAATTAAACGATAAGCGTGTAAATTATAACAATAAAACTGCTAAGTAGGTACCTACAAAAAAAAATTATAAACTTTTATTCTACTATTAACGATGCATATGCATAGATCAACATAAAATAATGCAAGCCTTTTAGAAAAGTTTATTATTTTTATTATTTAGTGAATTTTCCATTGATATTATATTTTTAAAAAAATGATCGATACATCGATTCTATAATATATTTGCCATACCGAACGCTGATGTAAATTGTCTGTTAAATAAATATCGAATGGACTCGATTCATCGATATTTAGTGTACTGTGTATGTAAGTGTGTATGTTTCTTGTTTGAGACTTTAGGTTTAGTTTTGTTGTTTCAATACGTTATACAAATATACACAAGAAATAAAAGAATATGTAAATATTGCTCGCATAAGACAATGTTTAATATCATCCTTATCGATGGATCTCCAATATTAAGATATATTGGTTCTTCTTCGTTACTTAATGGTTCTTTGAAATACAGCCAATACACTATACCTACAGGTAAATTTGTTTCACATTAGTCATTATTAATGTAGTGTGTATGCAAGTAATGTGAAATTAACCATCCTTATTTATGTATCCTTGACAGATTTTTACTTATATCATAATATTCTGTAACAATATTTTAAGATATCGTATAAAATACTTCATTGAATTCACGCTAGTTCAGATTGGAAGATTATGCTAAAAATACCTACGTATTAAAACTATGTTTGCTTTATACTATGCCAAGAATAGAGATTGATCAATGTTTAGTCAAGAAAATTTCCCCATAATAAAAATATAGTCGTACACCATGTGTCTAATAGCCCTTCTTAGAAAAAAATTCATCATGGAATTCTGAGCATCTAGTATGTTAGTATGTACCAACTCTAAAACAGTAAACTGTTTTAGTATTTATTGAGTCTATATTATTAATATATAGAAGTAGATTATAATAAGAACAAGTTTATGTACTTGTTCTTATACACCACCACATATATTTAATTAAACTAATGTTTAAATTGTATATATTATATAATTATGTAATACTATTTGGCTGTACAGTGTGTGGTGACAGTTGAGACTATAATGTGTTGGTGAAGCTAATAATGGATGAATGTCTAACAGTGGATGTCTATATGTGCTGATCGATGAATCCATCCAGGATTATAACTATATATTTTTTGTTTGATTTACAGAAACATTATTTTTGATTAGAAGCTATTGGTTCCACTAATTATAAAACAGATGTTACAAACATTAATAAAAGTAAAAGGAAACAATATTCAGTTACTGTATAGTGGATGTGGCAGAATGGTCAACGCAGTTGAAAAAAGTATAAAATGAATACTTAATTAAATGTTTATACAAATTATGCATGTAATTATATTTTAATTAATCAATAATAAACATTTCAGATTTTATACTGTCTAAGTAAAGTTAATCTAAGTGAGTTAAAGTGAAAATTATGCATATGATGAGTAAATTGCTAGTAAATTTCTAGAAAGGATAGAGGGCAGCCGATACCAATGATCAAAAATAAAATGTTACTTTTCATTAATAATTTACATGTATTTATTATGAATATGACTTATGTTTGAACTATGTAAATAATGAGTGTAATTACTATTATATTAATACTCACAATAATAAATGTAATAATAATACATTATTTAGTTATACAGTGTTTTCTTTTTTATGAATTTCATCATAACATATGTAATATATATGTCATTTTCTATTTTTAGGGCTGCCAATATTTCAGGATTCTGCCAACATTAATTATGCACGGGGTCAACATTCATTGCTAACCTGGGCCCAATGCTGTAAATCAAAGCTAGGCCCAGACATTTACCAAGTTTGGCCCAGCATTGTATGCCATGCTCAGACCAACGTTAATTGCCAGCCTTGGCCCAATGCTGTAAACCAAACCTGGGCCTTAGTTACCATCCCAGTCGTTAACCAAGGTTGGCCCAGCGTTGTATGCCATGCTCGGGCCAACGTAATTTGCCAGCCTTGGCCCAATGCTGTAAACCAAGCCTGGGCCTTAGTTATCATCCCAGAGTTTAACCAAGGTTGGGCCAGCGTTGTATGCCACGCTCGGGCCGACGCTAATTGCCAGCCTTGGCCCAATGCTGTATACCAAGCCTTGGCCTTAGTTATCATCCCAGAGTTTAACCAAGGTTGGCCCAGTGTTGTATGCCACGCTCGGGCCAACGTTAATTGCCAGCCTTGGCCCAATGCTGTATACCAAGCCTGGGCCTTAGTTATCATCCCAGTCTTTAACCAAGGTTGGCCCAGCGTTGTTTGCCATGCTCGGGCCGACGTGAATTGCCAGCCTTGGCCCAATGCTGTAAACCTAGCCTAGGCCTTAGTTATCATCCCAGAGTTTAACCAAGGTTGGCCCAGTGTTGGCATGCAACGTTGGGCCAAGCTTCAACAGGATTGGCGCAGGCTTGGACCAATGCTGGGCCCGTCGTCATTTCCTACATGGGTTGTCAATCACTACCAACAAACTGTAATACAATTATCTTTTTATAATACTTTTCTTTAATAAAGTTATATTTAATTTCAATATGTTTACACTTCTTATGGGAATTAATATTTTTTAATGACACTGATAGCAGTTTGGTTATCTAAATTAGGACAGAGTCCTCTTTACTTAAAAACTGTTTGATCCACAGGGCCTCTTTTTAACAGCACAAGCTGCCATAAATTCAGCTCTGTAGTAGATAGAGCCACAGTTTGTTGTCTTTGGCTGTACGAAGCCACAGCCGTCCCGTTTTTGATGAAAACATAGCCAGTAAGTGAATGACTTGTATCCATGTTCAGCCGGTACACGTTATTGATTATAAATTAGCTGTTGTTATCTGATTTTTACTGTTTATAATAACAGTCAGTTTTGTCAAATCTTACTTGGCCACCACTTTGAATAACCTGATTCACAGACATCAGATTGCTAGGTTGTTAGTTTGAGAACATGTAAAACATTATTAAACAGGACCTTTTTGTCATGACCTATATAATATTTAAGTGTCTAAGCTTACTTGTCCTGAGGACTGCACTGATAATTCCTGTCAATTTCTCATATATTTCTTTAGCAATACACGGGATTTGAATGTGCACATAATTTGTTGGATTGACTGAGAGTATTATCTTCGTCTTAGCTTTAGCGTCGTTTCTTATCTACACTTTCTGAGAAGTCTTCTATGTAATCCCAGAGTTCCTCATGTTGTAAGCATTCATTGCAAAACGCCAGGTTGCATAATTTGTATGACCAGACAGGTTTTCGATAAATGCGAGAGTATTATTTAATGCCATTTTCAAATAGATATCTCAATTCAAATACTTAAATACTTCGCAAAGACCTAACAAGAAAACTTTTACACGAACTACGTTTCGTTTTTAATGTTCACTTCAATGTCTTTGATCACTGATTTTACCATTAGATATTACACTGTCTTTATTTCTGAACTTTTCTGGGCCCTTAACCTGGTGAATTGAACGACGTAGCTCGAGTTTTATTAACTAACTAGCTTCTGCCCGCGACTTCGTCCGCGTGGATTGGTTACTTTGGGCTAACGTTAACTTCAACTCGCGAATTCGTTTACGTAAAAGGTGGAAATATTTTTAAATAATACATACGTTAAAGCTGTTTTAGGTACCTACATGACCCTTTTATTGGTAAGAGTAGAACATTTAACCTTAAGTAAAATAATAATAATAATAATAAAAAACCTCCGGGCCAGTCGTTACCTCACCATGAGGCTAACGCAAAACTCGGAGGAACATTATATGGCTCCTTAAGTTCTTTTGATATAAAAAAATGTATCTCAAGATTTACAGGAAAGCCAATAAACCGCAGGGCAGCTTGTGGCGAGCTGAATGTGAGTGGCGACACTGCGGTCCTGAATACTCCAGAGAGTCGATCAGGGACTCGTCTCCAGCTGGCCTTCATTGGCTGGCTAGAGTGGAAGCCGAAGAGTGCCCGAAGGACTCTCAGCTCTGGCTTGCCTTAAACAGCTGGTCAGAGAGGGGTCGCCAGAGCTATATGCTCGGGGGTGGAAGTGTCATTTTCAAGGGCATAATTACGGGGAAACCAAGGGTCTGTTTATCGCAGACTCAATGGTGAAACCGGCGCCGCACCGCTCGACACCCCTAGCCACTTGCACCAATGTTGCCCTCTGTTGCCCGTATGACTAGTGTGTCTGTGGCGACTATTTAGGGGGCCCATTCAGTGAGTTGGCGAGTCACCGTCTGCCACCGTTCATCTCTTAACATGGGTTTGAAGGCAGACGACAGTTTATAATTTCATAGATACAAGATGAACCAGTCCACTAAGCACCCACTCCCATATTCATATATTAGATACCATCATCACACAATAGTTTTACACTTAGTGCTGGCATTCCACGTATGTTATGTGCAGACGTGGAATGTCATCGGTAGGTGTCCCATCCCAATATTTAGATTAAATTTCTCTAAAGGCCTCTGCGTGTTGGATCCATATCCCCATGTAAGCCTACCAAAGGACCGGGTATCTTCCCTACGGAAGATCCCGTGAATAAATGGAGATATAAATAATAATAATAATCTTTATTGAAAACTAAATACATATGACAGTTGACATAGATGTCTTTGCCTCTTGAATTAGGTAATACCTGTGTTTCAAGAGACAGTTCCTTCCCGAAATACATAAATCTTGAACATCAAATTATTTTACAGTAACATACATTATAAATAATGAATATATATATCTTACGTAATAAAGACTAATGATAAAGAAATCTATAATAAATGAATGAGTGAGAATTAACCTGTTAGTGAGCGCGCTCACACGTTGTGTGTGTGTGTGTGTGTGTGCATGTGTATGTGTGTGTTGTGCGTTTGTGTGTGTGTGTGTGTGTGTGGTGTGCGTGTGTTTGTGTGTGTGTGCGTGTGTATGTGTGTGTGTGTGTGTGTGTGGTGTGCGTGTGTTTGTGATGTAGTGTGCGTGCATGTATGTGTTTCTTTTTTTTTGTGTGTATTTGTAGTTACGCGAAATAAGTATTTAAAAGTGATTCAAGTTTGACGTAATCCATATAATGCAATGTAGTACCATATAAAGTAATGCAAGTAAAAGTATTGGGTCTTATCTATACTTTCTATAGATATATACAATGTATGTATATTATACATACATACATACACTTACGCCTATTTACGATTACACATACTTTTAATGTGTATGAAATCGCTGTGTGGTAGCGGCTATGAATACTACCAATCCTCACTTTGCTTGTGGATGTCGTAAAAGACGACTAAGAGCCTTATAACGACTTAGGCCAACTCCATCTGATGCCGTTTGGTCAACAATTACATTCCCAATTAGGGTTGACGTCTGGCATGCGGCCGGTCATAAAACTATTGCCAATAACTTTTATAATATGTACTATGAATGAAGAGTACTTATTGTATCGATCCCAAGTAATTGGGATAAGAGTAGGAGAATGATGATGATGATGACCTCTCGTGAACAAATCGCCAATTTGATCCAAAAAAGGTCTTCCCCTTGTATTCGTCCCATTCACGATTGCTTTATATGTTTGCTTCGTCAACCTCTGCCCACTCATTATTTCTGCCACTTCATGTCCAACCCACCTCAGCATACCAGCGCTCTTTTATAACATTATACCTAATTTTATCTTTCATACTTACATCACACACAGCTTACGAAGAGCTGTCAGCTCTACAGCATTTATTCTATTTTCATGTCTTCCCCGCCAAATCTAACTTTCACTGCCATACATGAGGGCAGGCACTAATACTTCCTATACTTATTATTATTATTTAGGATGTGTAAAGCCGACGAAAGGTCATGAGAAGAAAACAAAACTAAAAATGTAGTGTGTGCAGAAGTACTTTGAAATAACATTAGTTTGAGTTTTTTTTTAATATAAGATTATAAAATCCAGTATTTTTATCGTAAATGCGCGCCCAGTACTTGATCATTATTTTGCTTCGATGTTATTTTTAAACTGCGATATTTCCTAAGATATTCATTGAAATCAAATAATGTAAAGAGCAATTTTGTTTTAAATTAAATACTTGTGATGAATAACTGATTTATTTGGATAAGGATTAATATTATGTTTATAAAAACACCTTCGAAAATATCACATTATTTTAAAACAAATTTGATTAGCATAAAAAAGGTTATAGTGAGCCAATCTTAAAAGATAGACATATGCTGTCGCGGACTTTTATTTTCTAAATAAAAGTTTGAAAGGGGAACAATTATGTAGTACATAATTTTTGCGCAACTTTAACCGTTTACGCAGCGGAAGCTCTCAAAAGGAAACATAAACCCGATTTTTACACATTCATCATTGTTGCTCTGCTCCTATTGGTCGCAGCGTAATGTTATATAGCCTAAAGCCTTCCTCTATAAATGGACTATCCAACAAAAAAAGAATTTTTCAAATCGGACCAGTAGTTCCTGAGATTAGCGCGTTTAAACAAACAAACAAACAAACAAACTCTTCCGCTTTATAATATTAGTATAGATTAATATGAAACTAACAAGAAAAACATACACAGTGGCTTCGTGGCTTGACAGATGACCTTGATGTCACGAAATAGAGAGACATTGTTTTACGGTAGCGCCCTCTAGGCGCGTAATTCGAAATTGGAAACTTAAATTCAACAATTTAATCCTGAATATCCCAATAACTGATTAGGATAATGATGTAATCTTATTAAATTATTGCATTGTCATCGGTCCTCGATAAGTCTACTAAATTTAAATGAAATCTGACCGTTCGAAGTGGGTCAAAATTAAGTCCAAAGGAGTCGGTTACAAACATACAGGTCAAGCTAATAAAAAGCGTGTAAATAAAACTAAACATACATACATATCATCACGCCATATTCCTTACAGGGTAGGCAGAGAGAACAGAGTACCAGACTTTCGTTCGGCATTCTTTCCACATGTCCGAACCATCGGAGCATTCCCTTTCGCATCTAGTATATAATAAAACTAAAATACCGACCAAAATAACTTTTATTCAATGAAGTGTTTGTTTTTTTTTTTATTAATCGTCCTCATTGACATTGGAACAAAGCATGGCAACATAAAAACCGTTCATTTTGTAAACAAAACTAATACAAAACAAGGATAATTGCTACAAAATACCAATGTTTTAAGATTAAAACACGAGGTATTTTATAATTGTTAATTTCAGATTCAAATTTGTATCGTTTGTTGCGTAAAATCCCTCTGAGTGAAAATGCTTTTATTTAGGAATCTTCGGCAATTCATACATACATACATACATATCATCACGCCATGTCCTTTGCAGGGTGGGCAGAGAGAACAGAGTGCCAGAGAGCTCTATCCTTGTATACTTCACTCGCTTCCTCAACATTCATAATTCTCTTCATACACGCTCGCCGGTTTCGAAGACTCTTGACTCCACCTTCCTTCAGTAAATGAAGGCAAATCGCAAATCAAAACTTCGGCAAATCCTTCCAGTTAAAACTCGAGGAACTAGAGCCGATGGGATAAATGTTTCACTGAAGCATTCTTCTCGGTGGAGATTGAAGGAGGACCCTTGATGAAAATGACAAAGTAGCTGGCGGAAATACTTGGCCGCATATTTTCAATATTCAAACAAGGGTGCGCAGTAAAACTGAATGTCACGTGGACGAAGTCGCGGGCCTCAGCTAGTTAATAAATAAACACGCGGCCTCAAGCTCCAGATTCAACAAGAAACAGCGGACTCGTCATCATCATCAACTTGCTCTTATCCCAATTTTTTTGTGGTCGACGCTGTCTTCTGCTTACATACAACCCTTTCAGACGTCATCTCTGTGGTCACTCATTGTCTATCTACGTCATGTTTCACGCAGTCCATCCATCAAGAAAAGATTTATTCGGTCTTCCCTTACCCCTAAAGCCTTCAACATTCATACTTAAAATTTTGCTCACAACATTACTTGCATCCCGTCTCATCACATGTCAGCCATGTCAACCTTTTACTCCTTAACTTTTCCGTCACTGGGGCAACTTTCAAACTTCCTCATATCGTCATTTTTCTACATTTATCCCAATTACTTGGGATCGATACAATATGTACTCTTCTTTCATAGTGCAATAGTTATATGACCGGCCGCCTGCCAGACGTCAACCCTCCTTGGATACGTAATTGTTGACCAAACGGCATCAGATGGAGTTGATCCAGGTCGTTATAAGGCTCTTAGTCATCTTTAACGACATCCACGAGCACAGTACGGGTTGGTAGAATTCGTAGCCGCTACCACACAGCTAGAATATGAATGCATATAAGTATATTCTTGTTAAGGAAATACCGACGAAACATTCAAATCTATAAATAAATATACACAAACTATAATTAATTATACTAGTATAATAAACAATAAGGAAAATATACAAGAATAATATAATCATTCTTTTGCCATATTCCCATCGTTTGAAGTAGAATTTAGCTCGTAGCTTACTTATACAACACAGCTCCTACCCGGCAAAATACTGTTCATTGAAATGTGAAAAATTAACAGATCGCTCACTTACAGCTCGCTGCTAATTTGTGTTGTCAATGTTAATTGTGTACCTACAGTCGACGCTCAAAGGTTTACATTTCAATGAAGTGCCAGCGATGTTGTGACTTTTTTTTAATTACTTATGGTGGCAAACGAGCAAGCAACTCACTGATGCTACCGCCCATGGAGCTTTGCAATACCAAGGGTATAACTACAACCCCACCCAGTTGGGCTGCCAATTATCTCGCTTATCGAACGAAGCGCAATAGCACATTGCCATTACTCAGACGTCGATCTTCTACTCAGTGTGGTACTACCCCGGACGGACCGGCCAGCGGCTGTAGACAGAGAATTATCAACAGTGTGGTCGTATAACTAAAGACTGCTCAAATAGTTATCATGTTGACGTATCGTACAAATATCGCGAGTTCGAATACAACACAGAATATCTATGAGTAATTTCTATCCGATTATAATGTTTTTAAAGTCACATCAAAATACATAAGGATGTTTCCCTTGGTGCAAGGTGTGGTCTTAAAAAAAAAAAAAAAAAAAAAACCTAACGTCATTATAACGATAAAGCGTATTCTAGAATTTTCTTTTATGTTTTATGGAAGATATTTAGATAAAAATATAAATAATTCATGAAGCCATAAACGGAGTGTTTGGAATTAAATGAATATGCTAATTTCGATAAGATGGAAGATATTTTTATATATAATAGAGATAGTAGGTAGACTTAGGACGTAGGCACGATAAAATTTCGAGTTTGGACATTTGCGTTTTGAGCTCCGACTATTTGTACACACACACAAACAAACAACACACACACGTTTTTTTTATTAATTTTCTTTTAATTAACTCAGCAAGTGAAAAAAAATGTAGATTGAATAAAGTAGTGCAATCTGTATATAACGAAACTCATAGGAAATATTCGTTGCGTCAAGTAATTTCAATTTACAGAGTGTAAATCCATCTAAAATTCGTTTTAACAAGGTAAGAAAACTTACCGATATATTTTTATTTGTTTCTATTGTGGAATTATATATATATGAAGAAGATTAGAATATGTACTTAAAAGATTAGGTTGATAAAAATGATTAAATTGGGGTAAAGGACCGGTTCAGCTTATGAAAACTGCACTCGCGTTAGATGAGGGATATTTACCATGTTTTTATTGTTTTTCATCTAAAATAGCCATACACTTAATTTCACACCCCTAACCCCCATAGTAAGGGAGTAATGGGGTGAGAACCCTTAAAGAAAACATTTTTTTTCTCAGTACTTATTCAAGATATCTTCATGAAATTAAAACCATATATGGCTATCGATAAACTAATTATAGTGTATTTTTTTTTAGAATTTTTGCAATATTAGAAACTGTAGAAAATGACAAATACATTTTTTGGGGGTAGTTTTTTAAACCAATCCCTAAAGTGACACCTAACAAAAAAATATATCTTATTTGTTAGTTAGTTCATTATTATTTGTAATACTGGTGGATGATTAGGAAATACTACTCCTCATATTACTCGTAGGTGTATATGCTGTATGATGCTGTATGATAGCAGCTACGAATACTACCAACCCTTACTTTGCTCATGGATGTCGTAAAAGATGACTAAGAGCTTTATAACGACCTGGGCTAACTACGTCTGATGCCGTTTGGTCAACAATTTCATACCCAAGGAGGGTTGACATCTGGCAGGTGGCCGGTCATAAAACTGTTGCTAATAACTTTTACAATATGTACTATGAAAGAAGAGTACATATTGTATCAATCCCAAGTAATTTTTTGACTTAAATCTTTACAGTTTAATTTAAAAAAAAGATATTAACATACTCTTTGGATTTTAAAGAATTAGGTTGAGACTACTTTTTTTTTATATATAAGCTTATACATCACTGTGTTATGGCAACCCATCTTATATCTATAAAAGAGGATGTTTGTATATATAACATCACTGAATTCAGAAACTATTTGGCCAATCATTATGAAAATCGGTATGTATATGTATTTTTTTATGGAAAAGGTTTAAATGCACAGCATTGATTTCCTTCGGGTTGAGAGCCCTCAGCGCTCACCCATAGTCCGCGTAAAGCTGTCAAAGCCATCTGCGGCTAACGGCTAAACACAGACAAAAAAAAAAACACCATTGTGAGATGAGTGCCAGAGAACTCTATCCTTGCATACTTCACTTGCTTCCACAACATTCATAATTATATATATATATATATATGAAAAACTTATAACAATAAGAGTTAGTCAGCAAAAAAAAAATAAGATAAAAGATTGGGTCAAGGTGCTATTATTGTTTTGAATAACCAAATATTTTTGTTTAAAGTTTATTTTTTTCAAATCTAATGATTACAATCATATCTCTATATAAGAATATGATATAGATAAGAAGCAATATGAATAGAAATAATAGTACATTACTTAAAATAGGTTAAGATTATAATATTTTAATAATGAAAGTGAAATTTTGAATCACATTAAAAATAAAAAAGCACCACTATGAAAACAAGTTGAACCAAAATAAACCATAGAGATTGATGACCTTTTGTGCCACATACCCATATCTGCCCACATACAATAAAAAAAGTATACTAAACCATTAGAAATAAACTGTCATTTATTGTGTGAGAAAATATTTTTTTCAATGTCTACGCGATAAAAGCTACTTAGATTGTTTACGCATACAGATAAAATATTAATGAGTTGAAAATCTACATATATAGCAAGCACACTTCTAGAAAATACACTTTCAATCGTATTATTAAACACATTAGATATTTCTTTGAAAATAAGAATTAAAAAATTACCCACAAATTAACTATGGATATGAACATTAAGAAAATAAAACATGATAAAAAAAACACGATTCCTTTTAGGTTATAATGATTTAGCATAATGATAAGAAAATAGTTTTATATATATATAAGTAAATAATTAATTAAGTAAATAAGGGTATTTTTTACCTGAATGTCTTGATTTTGTTCATGGCAGCGTGTTGCAGCCAAATTATTTTTTTATTTAGTACGGGCACAAACTGACAGCCTATGGTGACATGACAGACAAGAACTTTTTGACGTTTCAAACGTGATCCGCTGAGGCTCTTCTTCTTTTATTTTTTCTTTTTATGTATTGGCAATCAGCTACTTATACGAGCCATTTTTGCCAGTGTCGAGTTATAATTATCTTCACGTTCTTAATCTCTTCAAGTTAGTCATTGTCTGTCAGTCAGTCGAATTGTCGCCATCAACACTGCTATGGTGACACTGTTAATGGTATGTTGTAGGAATTTTGATGGAAAACGAAAACGTTGTAAAGCACTTTTATATGATATTCACTACATCCCAGCTGTTCTGTCACATCATATTACATAAAACACCATAAAAATTATCTAATATAACACGTTAAAACACTAAGATATCGAATATAATACAAGAGCACAACATGACGTTTTAGATTCCCGCCAAAAGTCCAATCCGCTGAGGTTTTTAACAGTGTGGGCAGGTAATTTTATTACCCAAAATTCATGACAACTGTATACTACAGAGAATAATTAAGATTTTTAATGTTTTTACACAGAGACTTTTGATATTTAGACATATGAAGTAAAACTTTTTTAATTATTATATTACGTTTGTAATTTTAAATTTTGTAGGATTCTACAAATTAGAAGTTGACGAGAAATGGCTATCGTCATATATATAATATCCTAATCCACAACCCAGCTATTCTGCAGCTGATTCAGCTGTATGTACCAGATGAATACGTGACACGGCGGCGGCGGCCACTGCTCCTGAGGGTGCCGTGCGCATGCACCAACTTGTTACAGCACGCGCCATTCACGCTCGCCCAACGTATACTGAACGAAGTCTCAGCCCAAAGAGATTTGTTCTCATGTTCACTGAACGAATTCACATTAACCGCTATTTTTCTTTTAAGTACATAGAAATAATAATTTTGTAATGTTTAGAATATCTCAATGTATACTTCTGTAATAACACTCTTTTCCTCTATCGAATTGGGTTGTATTACCTGTAATGATAGTTGTGTATTCCATCCATCCATCCATCCATCCATCAGCCCGTAAACGTCCACTGTTGGACATAGGCCTGCCCACGTGAATGCCATTCAACACGGTCCCGCGCCACCTGCATCCAGCGGTTTCCTGCGACCTTGATAATGTCGTCAGTCCACCTAGTGGGGGGTCGTCCTACGCGACGCCATCCGATTTGTGGTCTCCACTCGACAACCTTTCTTCCCCAACGGTTGTCGGTTCGTCGAGCGATGTGGCCTGCCCATTGCCACTTCAATGCGCTAATTCTTCGGACTATATCAGTTACACCCGTTCTTCTACGGATTTCCGTATTTCGGATTCTATCACGTAGAGAAATACCGAGCATACCCCTCTCCATAGCACGCTGAGCAACTTTGAGCCTTTTGATGAGGCCAACATTTAGAGACCACGTTTCAGTTCCGTAAGTCATCGTAGTTGTGTATTGAAATAAATAAATTAGGTAATTAATTTTCCCGATGTTACTAATGTGTTTACGGACATGACCAACAATGTTATCCGTAAAAATACTTTTATTCCACTCAATATTGGGAAAATGTAATTAAATAAAAAAACATCTATGGCTTTAACTACGCCTGTTTAAAAAAACACTTGTTTAAAGTAATCTATCAATAGACTTAAAAGTGCTTTCAAAGGTATTGCGTGTCTGAAAAGGATAATTACGCTAGGTATAATTAAAAGTCCATTACCTAAGTACCCCACGACATTTTAAAACGTATAGAGAATTGTGGGCTGTTAGTCTAGAATCAAATAAGGTATCTTCCAGTCATTAGCAACAAGATTTTCATTAAGCTCATTCAAATAAATATGGAGAAATGTCTGCTTTAAGCATTTTGGAGTGGTAAAATACAAGGAAGATATAATTAATCGTTATATTCTATGCTGATCATTTCGCCTATGTTAATTATCAACTACAACTTTTCTGTGTGGTGACAGAGTAAGAATACATTTCACCACCCTCTATCTTACCCGTGGTAAACGTAAGAGACGACTAAGGGATATAAAATGCATTTAACATCAATGCGAGAGAAGGAAATCTCGAAAGAAAACCCTATACCAACATGTCTGACCAGCGTGATATAATAGGTAAATTTTCCTCCCATTATGGAGGAGGCTCGAGCCCATCAGTGCGATATATATGAGCTGAGATGATGATGAGATGAATTATCAACTAATTTAAAACAACTTATTGAAGATATTCATGTTTGTATAATGTCATATCCCATGCCTCTTAAATATCTTGAAGCTTTTTCAACTCTCTTCCTAAATTATTAATTTTACATTTCTTAGTTAAAAATACTTGACCGCATTAATGATGCGATAAGAAGTGTCATGTAAATATTTTTATAACTCTGTTTTTTATTATTTAGGATCGTTATTATAATGGTGCACCACACGCTTTTACCCTACTAATATTATAAATGAGATATTTGATTGTTTGGATGTTAGCTACTCAATCACGCGTAAACCCTGGACCAGATTTGGTTGAAAATTGGCTTATAGATATGCCATTTTCTAGATTAACACATATAATGCTTTTTATTCTGATATTATGTTGCATTGGAATAAATATTTAACCTTGAAAGTTTCATTTTACATGGGTGAAGCCGCGTTTAGAAACTAGTTACTTACATATGACCGTATCAATCCTTTGCGTACAGAAAAATGGTTTCTGAATCAATAATAACAATATATACACATACAGGGCACAGGACCGTTGCGAATGGCATTCTCGTGGAGAGGTGTATGTCCAACAGTGGACGTTTACAGGCTGATGGATGGATTACACATACATATATTACATTTATAATTGCGGAAGGACCACGCTGTTGACAGTTCTCTGTCTACATCTGCGGGCCGATCCGTCCTGGGTAGTACTACACTGAGCAGAAGATCGACGTCTGAGTATTGGCAATGTGCTATTGCGCTTTGTTCGGTGAACGAGAGAGCCGGAAGCCCAACTGGGTGGGTTTGGATATTGTAAAGGTAGGCAGCGGTCCAACTATAGCCTTGGTTATAGCAAAGGTCCATGGGCAGCAGTAACACTTACTATATATATATACTTACTATATATATATAAAAAAAACATTTTTCGTAGATTTACGGATTTTTTAACATTGCGAAGAAGATGCACGGAAGTAACCAGTATAAGTTACGATGTCAAATGAGTTTAGACCGAGTTGCGCTACGTACGCAGTATGTACTCCTATCGTTAGTTTATCATTCAAAGCTCCTAGCAACACAGAGGTTGCTTTCCATTTACTTAACACAGAGGGACTCTGCGGTACATTGTGAAACACTGCCAAACACTGTGTAAAAGTTTAAATGAAACAGCTATAGTTGTCACAAAATAAAAGGCCCGTTTTTACATTTGTCTTATTGATGGATATAGTGATATAACCATACGACTCGGTACTCGATACTCACGATATATCGATTCAAGTTTGCGTGAGTATTTAATCGATTTGAATATGTATTGTAAAGTGCATTGGATTAAAGTTCTGATTTGAAAATTTAAGTTAAAATTTTGATATTATGGGTATTTTGAAATGACACAATGTTATGAAAGGTCAATTTTCATCATTATATATTTGTGTTACAATAACATTCACTCAATCACAAAATAAAAAATCGAGAAAAAGTGAATCTTCAATTTCTTCATTTAATTTCTTCAAATGATGAGCCAAAATTGTCGGTTGAGCTATCGTCACCCGCATCTATAATTATTTCATTTTCAATTATATTGTCAATATTGATGTCTCTATCATAGTCTTCCTTAATTATTTTTCGAGTTTTCTACCACTTTTGTCCAGTCTTCTTTAGTAATTTTGGCACAAGCTTCATTCAACAATGTAATAATTTTCTTAGTGGAGAATGGCGGCTTTGTATTGTGGCGTGCTGCGTATCCTTTCATTTGAGCCCAGATCAAAGTATTGTACTGACAATGGTATGGTGGCGCTCTTATCATTTTGTGCCCATGATGAACCACTCTGTGAATTTATTTGCGTCCTTTTCTTCGTGATATTTTTTTGTACTTTTAGACTCCATTGCAAGCAAGGCATCATTAAAAAAAACTTCCCCCAGCTGATTCAGCGTGGCAGATTATTAAGCGTCCACCTTTTCCTATTGGCATTTTTGAGCAAGATGCCTTGGTATCGTCCGTCCACGACTGTGGCACGGTATGATTCGAGTTCAGCCAAATCTCTTCGACAAATATGACATTGTCCCAATTTGTGACTTTGTTAGCTCCAAACTCATAACTTTCAGTAAAGATCAATACACAGCTGGTGAAATTCAGTTATTCTAAATACTAGTATTAAAATTAATAAAACCGGACAACTGCGAGTCCACCTTAAAAGAAAATATTTTGATCGATTTATTTTTTCTTTAACCGATTATTAATAGTCTGTGGAGAATATGAAAAAATCGTTATGAACGGCACTTAGCCGAGTGGGCGGTACCCATCAATGAAAAATGTAATTACCTTAGAACATTTCGATCGGTAAAAAATAGAGAACTTCTTGGGTGTGAACTGTCAAAACGGGCCTTTTATTTTGTGATTAGTATAGTTGTCTCAAAATAACACTAGAGTGCATCAATATCGCAAAATTCTGGGCGTCGTATACCTAAATGCAAGTTCCCTGACAAAGTTTTAGCTCAATAATTTATAAACATAACCACATTATCAGGGCTCACTTCAATAATGCAATATTTACATTCTACATTTTTATTAAATTTTAATTAGCAGTAAGAGACAAGCTCAATTTAATAATCTCAAATAATACTACTAGAATATGGCGTAAATAAATTGCGAGGTTAAGTAATGATACTTAATTCAAGCAAAGTAGTACCTATATATTTAAAGTACTCTATGTAAGTAGGTAAGCATGTGTCAAACACCACTTTTTCGAGTGTCGAACAGTGTACGGCTGTATTCAACAGTGTCGTTGATGGAAAGCGCTTTATCGAACACTGCGTTACACTGCGTCACTTTTTGTATTAAATGGAAAGCACACAAAAATTAAAAACTCCCCATTTTTTTTTAATATAAATCTACGTCATTTAGTCCAACGTGTACATCGTATGTGATTATACATCATGTAAATATTATTGATAATATCACAAAAGCAAATACGTTAACCATGCTATTTATTATGTATGACCTTGTTGTACAATAACGGTTTATTTACCGATGTATTGTAAATAAACGGTTATTGTTGAAATGACTTAGCGTACATATCAACGCCTAACTTTAAAATATTTATCATGAATAGTAGTCAAAAGATATTTAGGATATAGTAAGATAAATTCCTTCGTGTATAGATGGAGTAAGAATACAATTTACAACTCCATATGTTACCCGTCGGAGATCGGAAGAGATTAAGAAATATAAAACGAATATAACATCTATAAAAGAGAAGAAAAACTCGAATTAAAACCCTATACTAACACGTCTGACCAGTGTAGTATAGTAGAATATTTTTTCTCGCATTATTAAGGAGTGTCAAGCCCAACAGTGGGACATATATCAGCTGAAATAATAATGATAATGAATATAAACTTCACTCTTTTTTTTTATTATTTTATATACCTAGAACAATTTTACTTATAATAAATAATGCAAAAGGTTTATTGTCTAATTAAGCAGCTAAGCTGTTTATAAGCTAAAGACTATTCCTAAATCGTATAACGATTTAGGAATAGTAACGACGACGACGTAAGAGAGCGAGTAGGTATGAAAGATATTGGTGTAAAGATGCGAAAGGGAATGCTCCGATGGTTCGGACATGTGGAAAGAATGCCGAACGAACGTCTGGTTAAGAAGATATACAATGCGAAAGTGGAAGGATGTAGGTACCGAGGGAGACCGAGACTAACCTACCTAGACCAGATCGGTCATGTACTGAAGGAAGGTGGAGTCAAGAGTCTCCGAAACCGGCGAGCGTGTATGAAGAGAATTATGAATGTTGAGGAAGCGAGTGAAGTATGCAGAGATAGAGTTCTCTGGCCCTCTGTTCTCTCTGCCTACCCTGCAAGGGATATGGCGTGATGATATGTATGTATGTATAACGATTTAATATTTTAGTGCTTAAATAGGTAACTTTACTCTTATATTATAGATTACTGATATTTACTCTGAGACTATAGTAAGATGCATAATGCATTTTTTTTTGTTCGCCTCTGTTTCGTCGAACTATAAGTTTTGCATATGATGATAATGAATTCAATTAAGCTGCAAAACAACTGATAATATTATTATTTTCTGATGTTAACGGTTTAAGTAAGTTTTATACATTGTCTGAAATATAAATATTTACGAATCTAATATATTAAAAAGAAATACAAACGTATTGTATTTCTTTTTAATATAACAAACTTTCGAAGACTTTTCAATATTTATTATTAGATGAAGACTAAAATAACAAAATTATTATAAACTTCCAAGAAACCATCGCTATTAAAAAGGGTTTTTTTTTAACAACTCATTCTGCATTATTAGAATTTCTGAAATGCAATAAAATCTTTAATAAATATCTTTGTCCAATAGATATACAAGGTGGAGACGACCATACGACAATAATTTTAATCTAGTGTATCTGATGACTTGCCCAGCCTGTATACAAACTTTGAATACAATATGTCGTTTAGTTTAGCCGCAGCACATTACTTTGTATTATTAACAATTTCCACACTCTGTATAAAAATTAAAATTATTCGCCTATCACTAAGAGATCAATGAGCTCCCGCGCCGCATCGGTATAAACTAATATGAAACTAGTACCTACATATCGCCATGTTTACCAGTTCAACTCTTCCTCAAACGTAATACAAATCAATGCATAATTATACCTTATTCCTAAGTCTTTATAAACCGTGTCATCAGACTTAGATGAGAAATTTAAAACTACCTAATGCGGCTTAATGAAAGAAGACCTCGGTCTCATGTTCAAAACTATTATAATAGGTCTGTTGGTCAGTGTGCCATCGTGATCCTGTGACGTGATGTGCGTAATTAGACGCTTACTTTGTGTTAGAATAGTATTTCTTTCTCATTTACCATGCCTCGTTATAATTACACAGCTTCGGGTATACAGATATGATTTTAATTTATGGAAAATATCACGGAAATGCAACTTTAACCATACGTACGTACCGAAAGAGATATGGAAACACACGTGTTTGTTCTACCAATGGCCGGACTATTGTGCAAGCTGTCCAGAGGTTACGGGATAATCAATCCTTACTGCCTCATATGGATAGTGCTCCTTCACGTGTAAGAGTCACCCTAGATGAACAAATTTTAAATTATTTTTCTCGCAAATTTGACAGAGGTTGATAATGTGGAGAACTTAAAAAAAGGAATTGCACGATCTTTCGACAAGTTAAAATACATCGCCGTCAATGGCGACCTGTTAACAAGAGTTCGAAATGATATTTTAAGACGATATAATTTGTGCGTTCGGGTCCATGGCGCACATATCGAAAATTTAAAAGTTTAACGACCAAGTGAATTATTAAAGTTATCGTGATTATTTTAATAAAATAATCGAGTGAGAATGAATAGCGCCCAAACATTAAGTGTATGTAGGTATTTACCTACGTTTCGAAGTTGTAACATATGATACCACAAGGTCACTCGCGTGCCGACCACAGGTTGGTGAACTAATATTTACAAACGGTGTTCTATTTTGTTTCAATATTTATGATAAAAAGTTTGTTTGAAAAAATTGTTTTTTAAATATGCATGCGAGGACTTTTTTAATAGTTTCAAAATACTCCTATACACTAGTATTGACGGTGTTTTCATTTATTGTCGTATTGACGTCTCCACTCTGTATATTAAAAAGGATGTTAATAAAATAAAGTAAAGACAACGGCAAAACTTACTCTAAAAGGGAACACACAATGGTAGTACTAGGTACCAGTGCGCCAGCCAACCAAACGGATTGAGTACTTTTAGCCTTTAAGTAAATCAAGAAGTATCACACATACTTAGTAAGTAGTATATGCATCGTTAATGTATGTGAAACGTACGCTTTACATTTTACATATGATATAATCACAGAACTAGTTTTTAATAGTTTATTAATTTTTTTCCCGAAAGCAGTAAAATTTCTTTAAATTAAAAAAGAATACTGTAAGAACTTTTTTGATGGAATTGGGATTTAAAAAAGTCTAAGGATAACAGTTGAGATAAAAGTCCAAACCAACGGAAAACCTAAAAAAATCAAAGGCAATTGTTAAAATTAATATGGCCTTTATTCATCATCATCATCACTGAAGGAAGGTGGAGTCAAGAGTCTCCGAAACCGACGAGCGTGTATGAAGAGAATTATGAATGTTGAGGAAGCGAGTGAAGTATGCAAGGATTGAGTTCTCTGGCACTCTGTTCTCTCTGCCTACGTGATATGGCGTGATGATATGTCTTTATGTATTCATCATAATTATTCTACTCTTATCCCAATTACTTGGGGTTGATTTGCAATACGTAGTCCTCTTCTATCGTACACATTGCAAAAGTTATAGGTCAATGGTTTTATTACCGTTCGCCTAGTTGACGTCAACCCTCTTTGGTAATATAATTGGTGACATTAGGTGGTTCTTAGTCGTTTTTTTTACAATATCCATAAATATACATACATACATATATATATCAGTAATCTATAATATAAGAGTAAAGTTACCTATTTAAGCATTAAAATATTAAATCGTTATACATACATACATATCATCACGCCATATCCCTTGCAGGGTAGGCAGAGAGAACAGAGGGCCAGAGAACTCTATCTCTGCATACTTCACTCGCTTCCTCAACATTCATAATTCTCTTCATACACGCTCGCCGGTTTCGGAGACTCTTGACTCCACCTTCCTTCAGTACATGACCGATCTGGTCTAGGTAGGTTAGTCTCGGTCTCCCTCGGTACCTACATCCTTCCACTTTCGCATTGTATATCTTCTTAACCAGACGTTCGTTCGGCATTCTTTCCACATGTCCGAACCATCGGAGCATTCCCTTTCGCATCTTTACACCAATACTCTCTTTCATACCTACTCGCTCTCTTACGTCGTCGTTACGAATGCGGTCGGTCAGCCTAACTCCACAGATTTTCCGCAGAGATCGCATTTCGACCGTATTAATTTTACTTTCATACTCTTTTCTGCATACCCAACTCTCGCTTCCATACAGTAATGTTGGGACAAGCACTGCGTTATGTATTGCTACACGTGCCTTCTGGCTGAGGTGGTGGCTGCTGAGAAGTTGCCCCAACGCTCCGTTCACTCTATTTCCCGCATTCACTCTTCGCTCTATATCAGTGGTGTACCTTCCATCTCGGCTAAATCCACATCCAAGATGTACAAATTCATCCACTTGCTCTAGTACATCATTACCTATTGTTACTCTTACATCTGTTCTGGCTTCATCTCTTTCAAAGACCATTATTTTGGTTGTGCTCACATTCACGCGTAGACCCCTTTTCTTACAATCTTCTGTCATTGTGTCGACTTGCAGGTCAGTCGCTGACTGTGCCAGCAGAACTGCATCATCTGCATAAAGCAGAGCAGTGACCACTGAGTCGCCCATCTGGACTCCCACATTCATATCGTTCAATCTTTGGAGACATTTATCCAGATATATGATAACAGCCTGACTGACAGAACGCACCTCTGCTTAACGCCGATATTGACGTCAAACCAAGGCGACATTCCATCATCCAGCCGCACACAGGCTCTACAGCCCATGTAACTGGACTGCACAACCTGTAGCAGTTTACCGTTAATACCATACTCCGGTAAAATGTCCCAAAGTTCCTTTCGTACAACCGTATCAAATGCTCTCTCCAGATACACAAAACTGCAGAAAACCCTCTGACCTAGAGCCAGATGCTTCTCCACCATGTTGCGCAGAGAGAACACTTGATCCATGCATCCCCTTCCACTCCTGAAACCTCCTTGTGTTTCACACAGTAAACCATCGGACACCACCCTCATTCTCCTTTCAATAATTTTACCGTACACTTTTGCTGCCAAACTGGTCAAGCCTATGGCTCTGTAATTTGCGCAGTCATAACGTGAACCCTTGTTTTTAAACAAAGGCACGATGACTGCGCTATTCCAGTCCCCGGGAGCCATTCCAAAAATGTAATATAATGTTAATTAATGTAATAAATATAAATTATGTTATGTAATATAATGTTAATTCTATTTAATGTCTGTAATCGCTATAACACAGAAACAATTTAGCCTATCAAGAATATATAATGAAGAATATATAATGAGATCAAAAATATATAGTGTGCTTTCTATTTAATACAAAAAGTGACGCAGTGTAACGCAGTGTTCGAAAAAGCGCTTTCCATTAACGATACTGTTGTAAACAGCCGTACGCTGTTCGACACTCGAAAAAGTGGTGTTTGACACATGCTTACTTACTTTCATAGAGTACTTTAAATATATAGGTACTACTTTGCTTGGAATAAGTATCATTACTTAACCTCGCAATTTATTTACGGCATATTCTAGTAGTATTATTTGAGAATATTAAATTGAGCTTGTCTCTTACTGCTAATTAAAATTTAATAAAAAAACATACTACATGTATGTAAATATTGCATTATTGAAGTGAGCCCTGATAACGTGGTTATGTTTATAAATTATTGAGCCAAGACTTGGTCAAGGAACTTGCATTTAGGTATACAACGTCCATAATTTTGCGATATTGATGCACTCTAGTGTTATTTTGAGACAACTAGCTGTTTCATTTAAACTTTTACACAGTGTTTGGCAGTGTTTCACAATGTACCGTAGAGTCCCTCTGTGTTAACTAAATGGAAAGCAACCATAAATTTTAATTTAATATTTATATATTTTTGATCTCTAATCTTCTGATACTTATAACATTTCTATAAATTTTAATGAAACCTGATGAGATTGGGCTTGAAAACAACAAGTTTGTTATTATTGTCTATTACAAACTGTTTATTGAGTTCTACGATTTCTGACTTGTTGTACGCACTCTAGAAAGCGACATTATATCAAATTCTATAGTGTTATGTTAATTTTGCTCAACGACACTTTGCCATTGCTCAGACGTCGATCTTATGCAAGAGTGTAGTATTACCTCTTCTTCTTCTTAATGAATGGCCTCTGTGAGTGATTAACCACAACTTCGCCAATGTCAAGTAAAATAAGTTTAAAAAATTATAATAGATTTATATTTTAGTCGTCAGTCATGTCGGTTCATTGTCTAAGTCCAGTCGAAGTATTACCTCGGACGGAACAGCCCGCGGATGTAGACAGTTAACTGTCAATAACGTGGTCCCACCACAAATATGCCTATTCAAATGGAATAACAGAATTATAAAAGAAATGTCTATGTTGTTGGAGCCTTTTGGCGGGCATATAGAAATGACGAATAGTGAATCATTATTCATCATCATTTCTGCTCATATAATGTCCCACTGCTGGGTTTGAGCCTCCTACACAATAAGATGGAAATTGACCTACTATACTACGCTTATCACACTAATTAGTAATGGGTTTTATTTCGAGTTTTCCTTTTCTTGCATAGATGTTACATGCGTTTTACATTCCTTAGTCGTCTCTTTCGTGGGTGATCACTCACCGTTTCTTACCGGGTAGTGAATTGTATTCTTACTCCGTCACCATACAGAAAAATAATGGTGAATATAGAATTATTTTTTTATTATATTTTATACTACATATAGTATTATATGGATTTTTTTTTCTGGTATTTTATGTATTATAATACAGTGACATTGCCGAAGTTTAATAAATTTCATATTATTTTAAATTTGAAATTAGGTTTATGTGTATTTTCAGGTTCTACGAAATTTTCCCAAACAAATCATTAATTTGGAATTCAACATCTTAGTGATATTAAACGAGTTAACTTACTGAATATTGACTAGCTATTAATAGAATAATCTGCTTAATATGAATAAATGTTAAATAATCTGTAAAGGACGGATGTTAAGGGCTTTATTCCCTTTGCTTGTCAGAACTGTAAACAGAACAAAACAGAAATGTTTATGGTGTTTATTTCGATAAAATGTCCATAACGAATACGATCATTTTATTATTTTGTTAAATCGCCAAAATGTCTTCAAGCGAAGAGGCAGACGTTTTAGCAACAATTTCAGACGGAGAGCCTGAAGAAATTGCCACATATAATGCCGACCCGGACACTACTTGCACTATATGTTACGCAGAATTTCTTGAACCAGAATATTTGAAAATTCATTTGGCTCACGTTCACGTCCCCTCAAATTTTATATTGAGGATTTGTCAATTTTGTTCCGAGGAATACACAGATATGATGGATTACGCTGAACATATAAGAGATTATCATATATCTACATTAAAACCTTGTACATATTGTTGGCGGGTTTTCGAAAATGCCGAAGCTCATCGTGAACATGCGGAAAAGCATATTGTAAACAAATTTCTTGGACATTACAGCTGCTCACAGTGTAGGCAATGGTTCTCCGATCTTATTTTATTAAAGAAACATGAATATGAAGATCATATGAATTCCGAAGGAGTTATGTTACATGAAGTTCTACCATACCTTTCTGCGGTATTAAAAGTTAAGTCTATTACTTTTATTGAAGCAATGAGTTCTGATGTCGTATACATATGCGTTGGTTGTAGTTTCTCTACAGTAGATATACGTACGTACGTAAGACACGCCAAGGCGAATATTTGCAATGTATTCGTTTGTCATTCATGTGGTAATGTTTTTAATAAAAAAAATTATCTAGCAAGACATTCTAAATTAAATTGCGATATATACGGCCGACACAGTAGAAAAACTCAATTGTGTCCAGATTGTAACACTCATATACCAGCTAGTAGTTATAATAGGCATAAAAATACCTGCAAACCAATAAAGTGTTTTACATGTGATATTAGATTTGAAAATATGAATCAGTGGTCTGAGCATCAGTCGAAAGAACATGCCGGAACTTCTGTTGAGGTCGAGACGTGTCAATATTGTTGGAAACGTTTTGTCGGGACTGTAGCGCTGAATAGACATATAGAGAAGTCCCATAAACCTGAATTACACTTGTACAAATATCTATGTGTATATTGTAAAAGCATTTTTAAACATCCGCAGAAATTATTTGGACATTTTCTTACAAGACATAAAGATATATTACCGTATACTTGTAAAATTTGTGATAAAACATTCAGATTTAGAAAAAAGTTTACTATACATATAAAATTAAGTCATGATAGCATTGGTTTTGTTGAATTTGACAAAAATTATCATGTCTTCTTTACCGATAAGAAATCGGAAAATCCGTTTATACCTCAATGTCTTTATGCTGATGAGATACAAAAAAAAGATTTGAAAAATACTGAAAAAGACGATATCTTGAATATAACAGAGACTGAAGGAAATCAAACGGAGGTTGAGGTTACAAAAAAACCTAAATTAAAACGGAAAAGGGTTTCCAAAGTTAAGCAAGATAATATTCATAGAATCAACAATGATACTTCAGATGATGAACCATTATTGTCTGTAAGGAAACGAATAAGGATCCATAAGAAAATAAGACTATATAAAAAGAAAGAGAAAAATAAAAAACTCCTTACCTGTAATATATGCAATAAATATTGTTACACTTTCCAAAATTTTAACCACCATGTTAGTCTACATTCAAGACATGAGGTAAAAAAGTGTATAAAATGCCCGGAAATATTTAAAAGCAAAGCCAAATTGGAAGAGCACATAAAAAAGGAACATTCATCATCGAAATTATTAGAAACGTTAAAGAACTTGATAGAGAAACGTAAGAATGGCAGTTCTATTATAGATGATCTGCCAACTTCGGAGAAATTTAGACGTACAATTAAAAGAGTTAAAACTGAAACGGTATCCTCCAGTGCCATAGTAACAACTGTCGATCAGAAATTGTCAGTACAAAAATTCTTAGAAAACTTTGTGCCAGATGAGAATAAAACTGATATTGAAACTACTGCTTCTTTAAAAGTTATGGTAGGGTATGCCAAGGAGCCAACTATAAAAATGACTAAATTTAAACCGAGCCCCATCAGTGACAATTTAAAACTAGCTATGCCTGTAAAATTTGTTGATCAAAATCCTGAAAAAGTGAAATTAACAGTTAAAATAGTACAAGCTCCTATCAGTACAGAGGAAAACTACCAGTCGGATTATTATGATGATCCTCCTGATATGGATACCTATGAATCTATTCCTGAAGTGGCTGAAGAAGTCATGTTAGAAGGCACAGATGATGGTCGTAAACAAAATCATAGTGATATTCATAAGTTAAATCAAAGTGATGTCAGTCAAAAGATTGTTATACCAAAATTACCGAAAGACCAAGTCCGAGACATCCAGATAGCACATCTATTACCACAAGCACCATTTTACAAAATTATAAAAGTTAAAGATGTTTTGAATCAGCAACAGGATGAAGAAGATATAAATGAAGAATCAAATGCACCGAGTAGTATTAAATTGCCTGATGGCACTAAACTGGTGACTGCAAATCCACTTGCCCATTTGTTAGGCAATAAACAGAATACAGTATTGAATTCACTTAAAAATAAATATTATAAACCAAAGAATTCAAACTTTCCAGATATGCTCGCTCAGGCTCTTCAGACTTTAGACAAGCCTTCTTTTAGGAAAAAGAAAAGAAATTCTATTAAAACTGATGAGCAGTAATAGAAATAAAAGAGATGACAACTCTTAGAGTGATTAATAAAAATACAAAGCAGTCATAAAGACTGACGACAGAAATGAAAACTTAAACCTATGAAAACAAATATAAAAAAATTAAAAAGCATGCCCCAGGGAGTATGCATAGGTGTGACCATAACATAGCAAGCCGTCAAAAAAGAACTTTTAAAAACGATTGAATAATTGATAATAATTAAAGATAACAATTATTACATATAAATTAAATATAGTAAACACAGCAGTGAAGAGCAGCTGACTGTATCTATCTCGCTCGGGTACACTCGGCGGTCCCGAGTTCACCTGATCGAGCCTTTCACCTCGAAGTGTGACGGATCAGCCTCACTTACAGCTTACGAAAAATTTCTGTGCTGTGCACCAAAAGAAGTTTTCACTTCAAAAGAAAAAAGAGTAAGCATGCTTCTGGCACTTTTCTTCTTGTAGCAATAAATAGACTAGCACATCTTATGCATTTCTTCTCTCAGACTCTTCCATACAATAATTATTGTATACTAAGTTCTTATATTATGAATGTTGAGGAAGCGAGTGAAGTATGTAAGGATAGAGTTCTCTGGCACTCTGTTCTCTCTGCCTGCCCTGCAAGGGATATGGCGTGATGGTATGTAGTATGTAAGTTCTCATTTGTTAGTTATAAAAAGTTGTATGTATACCTGAGGGTATGAAAATAAAATTACTTGTACTCACCATCCCACTTCTGACATAAGAATTCGCCATTTTTTATAGTAGTTAAAAGTCGTTAGAAGAGGATCAACTGCTTTAAGATAAACAGAAACGTTTTGTCTTCTTTTATTTGTTCTTAGTTGTAACTGCTCCTCACAATTTTGTAAGTTTCCTTTGTATAATCAACTTGATGTTTATTAAGCCTGCTTTCGTAGTATAAAATCAAGACTTTATAACTGACTTCAAAAAAAGAGGTTCTCAATTTGTTCCTCCAAAATTTTTCTTAGGTGAACCGATTTTAATGATTATTTTATTTGACAGATTTTCTTCTCATTTGGTCCCATTTAATCTGATCATGTTCTGAACAGTATTTTTGAGTTATCCAAATATTAGTGTTATTTTTTTTCTTTTTTTATTAATTAGCTAACGTGTTATAGAAATGAATATAGAACTTTTAACATGATTAACGTTTTATAATGAAAAGTGTCACGTCACGCCTGAGTCGAGCGTGCAAGGGAGAGTGCGGAACAAGCTATAGAAAGGCACGATCAGCCTAAGCGTTCTTGCGTTTTACGAATTTGATGTGAACTGTTTTGTCAACTGTTTATAAAGTGAAATGAAAAGTTAATGTGGTTTCCATCGTTAATGTTTGTTCAATTCATAAAAGTATGCAAGTTTTTCATCAATGTTTTCTTATAACGTTACCACGTATTCTTTTTGTAGTATAAGCTATACTCATAAGTATGCAGTTATTATAGTGGGTGTATGATTTTTATAAACAAAAAATAAAAGAATAATATTAATTTTACTCGTTACACTTATATTTAGACAAATAATGTTTATTATTACCTATCATTTTCTTAATGAAAATTTTAAAAGAATAAATAAAATATAAATAAAAACTTGTTTTTCTGGGACCTCTACATCATCACAGCCACCCACTGTTGGACTCGGGCTTCCTCCGTAATGGGAGGGAAATTAAGCTACTACACCGCGCTCGTCAGACGTGTTGGTATAGGATTTTGTTTCGAGTTTTCCTTCTCTCGCATAAACGCATATAACATCTATTAGATGTTATATGCATTTTATATCCCTTAGTCGTCTCGTACGATCACCCACGGGTAAGATAGGGGGTGGTGAATAGTATTCTTACTCAGTCACCACACGGATAAGCCTCCTTAGCAGGCTACGAAAAAAAGTGTGCGGTGTGTCAAAAGAAGTTTTCACTTCATATATTCATCTCGTGGGGTTAAAAAACTGTATAAAACTCATATAACATGAGATGGTCACTCTTTAGATCATTGCCCGATTTAGGACCGCAGGTTAGGCAGTTTGCCTAGACTAGGAGCGCCGTTTTTACAATTTCATCTCGACTGCGCTACAAAAATCTAAGCCCATCCCCTATCCTTGTGATCAAATGTGGTATCTCTGAGGATCATAGCCCTTCCTCCTCAACATGTCACTTTCCTCCATACAGTCCTATCAGACGTCATCCCTTCCGTCACTCCCTATCCGTAAAAGATTTAACCAAATGCCTCACGCTGTCCATCCATCTTTTCTTTGCTCTTCCTTTAACCCTTTACGTTCCCTTAGGGCCACCGAAGACAAAGATTCGGGTACCGGTGGCCCGCTCGCACAGCGAAGAGAGGAGATTGCATGATGGGTCTATGGAGTCACGCGCCGTCTCTTCCATCACCCCGGACCGATTTGGCGGGGCAAGACGCATCCATAGTCCACCAAAAAAAAAGGTGCATTTCCGTCAGGCACATTAGCCCTTTACGTCCCCTTAGGTAAATGGTTTTAAAGAAATAAATAAGAAAATGTATAAATGTATCTATTTTATTTTTTATATAAACTATAGGGTACTTAACTGATATCTTATTAATAATTATAAAAAAAAAACAATGTTAAGTCAATGAAGTACAGTCAAAACAAAATTTGTTGTAAATTAAATTACTAATTAATTATATAATTAACTAATTATATAACGATTATAATTAATAACTAATTATATAATTATTTGTATGTTAAATAAAATAGTTATATTATTAACGGATTATATATAATTAATTATATTATTAATTAAGTATATAATTAACTAATTATATAACGATTATATTAATAACTAATTATATAATTATTTGTATATTAATTACATTTTTAATTAATTATATAATAAACTAATTATATAACTATTATATTAATAAGTATAATTATATAATTATTTGTATGTTAAATAAATAGTTATATTATTAACGGATTATAATAATTAATTATATTATTAATTAAATTCATCATCATCAGCTCATATATGTCCCACTGTTGGGCTCAGGCCTCC
Source organism: Lymantria monacha (assembly GCA_905163515.2). Classification (NCBI taxonomy): domain Eukaryota; kingdom Metazoa; phylum Arthropoda; class Insecta; order Lepidoptera; family Erebidae; genus Lymantria; species Lymantria monacha. The sequence goes on along the minus strand of LR991108.1, from coordinate 3,337,879 downwards.
TCCATAATGGTAATTAACCTACTATACCGCTCTGGTCAGACGTGTTGGTATAGTGTTTTGTTTAGAGTTTTCCTTCTCTTGCATAGGTGTTATATGTGTTTTATATCCCTTAATCGTCTTGTACGATCACCCACGGGTAAGATAGGGGGTAAAATTAATTAGCATTTGAATATTAAAACAATAATGAGGCTTCTGGTTTATGACTACTTTAAGGGGGCAGACCTAGTTAAATTTTCAAAAAATCGATTTTTTTTTTTCATTTTCAAAAAGTAGAATATGTTACGAGTATTTTCCGCCCAGGTACATGTAAATCGGATTATTAGTCGCGGAAATACCCAACTTCGTAGGAAGCCATGTCTGAGCTATATAAAGTAAGCAAGTAGCGGTAGCTGTTCGCTCGGCCCCAGAAGGGTGCTGAAGGTCTCTATTGTATTTTATATACATATATATGTATATAGTGACCATCAAATGCCATACACAAAGAGCAGGAAGGCGAAATATATGGCCCAGGAATAGACGACTCTATGTAAGTTACAACAAAAAAAATTATCTGCATGCAAAACGTACTCAAAACTTCAAACACGTTTTTCTCGAAACCATGTTTTCGAAGTCGGTGATCACTGTAACTCGAGAACGGCTTTACCGATCGGGTTAAAATTTATATCACTTCTTTTATACATAGTTGTCCTCCGGATGAACGAAGGATTTTTTTTGGATAATTATTTTTCTGTTTATAGTAAAAAATGTAAGTGAAATTTTGGTCAAAATAACACCTTTGGCTTTTAACGTCCGCCATTTTGTGAAAAATGGAAATTTTTGAAAACCCTTCGTTCATCCGGAGCATTATATCATTTATTACTTAAATATTTCTCCCCCTTCGTGGGGAGGCCTATGTCTAACAGTAGATGTTCTAATGATGTTTAAATTTTGTTCAACATAATATAGATCATATAAGTATAGAAAATAAAACAATAATATAAATTTTATACTTCTTCTGTTGACTGTACTAGTAAATTAAATATCCTTATGCTACAACTAGAGAAATTTCCAACCCTTTTTTAATCCCTCAAGGTTTAAATATACAAAATACCTGATATATTGTACGTTTTTACTTATTATTTTTAAGAGATTTTTCATAATATAGTTATAAAAAATTAAGAAATTCCAAAGTTTTACAAAATAATACTGCCTGAGGGAATAAAGAAGGGATGAAATACTTATGTAAATATTTTTTTTTTATACAACTTATTAATATATTGCTAAATATATTTGAACTTTCGACGACTTATATTAAAATTGTTATATATCAAATTATTACAACATAATAAATTTTAAACTTTAATATTTTTCCTGCAAACCGTTTGGGTGTTTAAAAAATCCATTTTACAAGAGATGTGGGTTTGAAATCCCATTAGTTATGATCTCATTTTTTTGGTTTATCTTATAATAAATGTTTTCATAATATTAAAAACTAGCTGTACCTAACAGCTTCGCTTGCACATATTACTTAGTTTAAGTTATTATTTTATCCCCTTAATTATTTTAATTTTACCCGATTTTATACCATTCAACGGTGATCACTCCGTTGCTATTAGTCGTAGCGTTACACAATTTCTGTTATCTCATCAATCGTCATGACAACTAACAACATTTGAAGGACATCGTTATTTTCCTCAATAAACATGCCAACTGATTTAAAAATAAAAAAAATATACAATTTTCCAAGATTATGACGATTAAATAAACAAACAAACTTACTTTAGATGTAAATATAGCAAAATTTAATCTTAATAACTTTATATACAGTACCCGGCAATAAATATCGCACATCGGTTGTTAAAAAGAGACAATCGACTAATTTCGGTTTTGTAGAGCGCTGTCCCTGTCGCACACTACCTGTATGACGTCATACGAAACTAGCTATATACATATAGCTAGTTTCGTATGACCTCATACAGGTAGTCATACTAGCTGTGTCATACGAACTATAGCTTGATATCTATTAAACGTTGGTGGATCTGATGATTCTTTTGTTATTTAATAAAATATATTCTAGTTTTAGAAGATTCTTTTCTAAATTAGTTGCGGTTATAACAATCCTATATACATATATATATATATATATATATATATATATATATATATATATATATATGTATATATATATATATATATATATATATATATATATATATATATATATATATATATATATATATATATATATATATATATATATATATATATATATATATATTTTGACTAGATGTAACTGGTTCAATAGGGTGACCGACTGACTGACTGACTAACTCTAAGGTGGTGGTTGAAATTATTATTATTTCTGACGCCCTGAAAAATCTTTCCTTTGGACGAAAAATTACGAAGTTTTTTTTTTGTGATTTTAACTAAGAAAAAAATGGTGGAGTCAAAAGTCTCCGAAACCGGCGAGCGTGTATGAAAAGAATTATGAATGTTGAGGAAGCGAGTGAAGTATGCGGAGATAGAGTTCTCTGGCACTCTGTTCTCTCTGCCTACCCTGCAAGGGATATGGTGTGATGGTGTGTATGTATGTACTAAGAAAAAAAAACATTCGTCCCATGCCGAACTAATTTCATTTTTTTTGATAAAATGTTTTTGGAGTAAGAAAAAATTGAGGAGTAAAATCTAGTGATCGAATGACCTCGTTACGTTTTTGGTGCGCAACCTATTCTGCGCACCTTTCACTTTCTGACGTGAGATAATACTTCACTGAACAGTTTTAATAAATTTAAATAAAAATATATATATTATTTTTAGTCAAATGAGCTTTTTTTGCGCCTGTTTTGATAATCGTACTTAAGGAGTAAACTCCAGTCGTGCGTCGGAGCTGACACACACACTTTTTTTTGTGTGTTTTTAGCTGTTAGCCGCAGGTGGCTTTGACAGCTTTACGCGGACTATGGGTGAGCGCTGAGGGCTCTCAACCCGATTGGATAATACTTCACTGAACAGTTCTAATAAGTGTAAATAAAAAAAAAAATATATATATATATATACCTATTATTTTCAGTCAAATGAGCTTTTTTGCGCCTGTTTTGATATTTTTTTATTAGTATCTACTATAGTATTTACTTTAAAAAAAACTAAAAAGATATTTTTTGTAGAAAATTAAGCTTTCTACTTTTTTTTTGTTTAAAACCATTAAAAAAATACCGTAATTTTTCGTCCAAAGAAAGGAATTTTTCAGAGCGTCAGAATATAAATTTCAACGACCAAAGGTAGTCTGCGCTCTCTTACAGTTGTACATCGACTGACAAAAATTACATAGGAAAGAAAGTGCGAAAGAGAGAACGCTATACAAATCCGATACTAGTCGACCGTCTCTTTCTAATGATCGATGTGCAAATTATCGCTTATATATTCATATTCTGATATTATTTAAAATCAAAACTAAAATCATTTAAACCTAAACCCATTTTAGTTTTACTTGTATCTTTTAAAACATCGTCCATATTCGAAATATTATCAGTATTATTAATATCGTATTTATTGTTTAAATTTGATTTGCATTCATCAAAATCATTATTTGTTAAATCTTTACTTAATAAATTTGTTTTTTTATCATTATCATTCATATTTGATTCATTATCTTCAGATTTATCATCGATAGATGAATCATTTTCTAATATTAAATTCTCTTCTGTATGATTATTTCTATTAGTTGAATCATCATACAGTTTTATATTTTTATTATCTAATAAATTATTTTTAATATTATTTAGTTTATTATTTTCTTCTTTGTTATTAAAATTACTATTATCATTATTAGATTTATCTATATCCGTTTCCTTAATATTAAAATCGTCTTGATCATTTGGTTTATTATTTATGTTATTAAACGAAACATTTGTATCATCTTTTACAAAATCATCATGTTTGGACAATCTATCATCATCATCATCATCACCTAAATTATCAATGATATTACCTATATCAATTCTCGTATCATCTTCATCAACTAGCAATGAATCGAACACTTTATCAATTTTAACTTTGCGTTTCTTTCTTGGCACTTTACCTAAAAGTCTATAAGAGAATATGGTTTTGAGTGACAAAGCTGCTAGAGTTTCAACTCTCTTCTTTCTTGGAGTAAAAGAGATGTCATCATCAGAATCGGATTCATCAGAAGAGTCCCAATGTACGTAATCTTCTGAACAAAATACTTTTTTAATATCATCATCAATGTCAACCATGCCAGAGAATTTGGATTTGAAGCCCAGTCTTGAAATGTATGGGTAATAACAATTTCTGTCCAGGCCGTAATCCTGAAAGGGAAACAGTATGAAGTGAGATGATGGCCCATTTATTCTATTTCTTTTTTTTTTTTAACCGACTTCAAAAAGGAGGAGGTTAGAACAAGACAACATACTACTTTAAGTAACTAAGATTTAAGATTTTTAAACTAGTCAATTGCCACAATATAATTATCATAAATTAAATGTTTAATACGAACTGATCATAAACCATATAATTTTTTTTACATATAGAATCATTTTCTGTACTGGCAATAAATTTGTATTAAAATGTAAGTGAAACTTTTAATAACTGATACCGTAGCGGGTAGATGTAAAATTTCTGTAATAACAATAACATATTGGACGTAAGACACCTTAGGGGGCGTTCAAGTATTACGTAACGTAATTTTTGAAGATTTTTGATACTTCCTCCCCCCCATGTAACGCGCCGTAACGTTTCCCTGTACCTCCCTCCCCCCTCCCTGAATGTTACGTAACACCCAAGTGACCGTTTTTAAACGTATTTGTGGCAATAATAAATAAAAAAAGAGCTTCTAAACTCGTAATACATGTGTATATTGTTTATTAATCATCTAAAAAATGAAATTTGCTTGGCAACTTGGAAAATTTTAATTCCCTAGTTTTTTATTTAATAAAATAACATACATACATACATACATACATATCATCACGCCATATCCCTTGCAGGGTAGGCAGAGAGAACAGAGTGCCAGAGAACTCTATCTCTGCATACTTCACTCGCTTCCTCAACATTCATAATTCTCTTCATACACGCTCGCCGGTTTCGGAGACTCTTGACTTCACCTTCCTTCAGTACATGACCGATCTGGTCTAGGTAGGTTAGTCTCGGTCTCCCTCGGTACCTACATCCTTCCACTTTCGCATTGTATATCTTCTTAACCAGGCGTTCGTTCGGCATTCTTTCCACATGTCCGAACCATCGGAGCATTCCCTTTCGCATCTTTACACCAATACTCTCTTTCATACCTACTCGCTCTCTTACGTCGTCGTTACGAATGCGGTCGGTCAGCCTAACTCCACAGATTTTCCGCAGAGATCGCATTTCGACCGCATTAATTTTACTATCATACTCTTTTCTGCATACCCAACTCTCGCTTCCATACAGTAATGTTGGGACAAGCACTGCGTTATGTATTGCTACACGTGCCTTCTGGCTGAGGTGGTGGCTGCCGAAAAGTTGCCCCAACGCTCCGTTCACTCTATTTCCCGCATTCACTCTTCGCTCTATATCAGTGGTGTACCTTCCATCTCGGCTGAATCCACATCCAAGATATACAAATTCATCCACTTGCTCTAGTACATCATTACCTATTGTTACTCTTACATCTGTTCTGGTTTTATCTCTTTCAAAGACCATTATTTTGGTTTTGCTCACATTCACGCGTAGACCCCTTTTCTTACAATCTTCTGTCATTGTGTCGACTAGGGTCTGCAGGTCAGTCGCTGACTGTGCCAGCAGGACTGCATCATCTGCATAAAGCAGAGCAGTGACCACTGAGTCGCCCATCTGGACTCCCACATTCATATCGTTCAACCTTTGAAGACATTTATCCAGATATATGATAAACAGCCTGGCTGACAGAACGCACCCCTGCTTAACGCCGATATTGACGTCAAACCAAGGCGACATTCCATCATCCAGCCGCACACAGGCTCTACAGCCCATGTAACTGGACTGCACAGCCTGTAGCAGTTTACCGTTAATACCATACTCCGGTAAAATGTCCCAAAGTTCCTTTCGTACAACCGTGTCAAATGCTCTCTCCAGATCCACAAAACTGCAGAAAACCCTCTGACCTAGAGCCAGATGCTTCTCCACAATGTTGCGCAGAGAGAACACTTGATCCATGCATCCCCTTCCACTCCTGAAACCTCCTTGTGTCTCACACAGTAAACCATCGGACACCATCCTCATTCTCCTTTCAATAACTTTTCCATACACTTTTGCTGCCAAACTGGTCAAGCTTATGGCTCTGTAATTTGCGCAGTCATAACGTGAACCCTTGTTTTTAAACAAAGGCACGATGACTGCGCTATTCCAGTCCCTGGGAACCATTCCCGAGCTCCAACATAAATTGAGGAGCAACAGGAACGCCTCCCAGACACAAGAGCCACCGAGCTTGATCATCTCGGCAGACACCATATCAATGCCCGCTGCCTTACCATTTTTCAAACTTCTTATCGCCCATTCAACTTCATCCATACTGATGCCATCGGAGGACGCCGTTGTCGAATGTTGATCTACTAAACCACATCCAACACCGGCGCCAACCGTAGCATCCGCATACATATCGCCAAAATATTCACTCCATCGGCTTAACACGTCTTGTGTTTGTGTAAGAATGTCTCCACCTTTAGACCTTATTTTATTCATTCTGAAGGCTGACCAACCACCCCGAGACTTCTTCACCTCCCTCCAAAAGAGTTTGGTGTTACCCTCGAAGTTTTTAGTCAGCCTATCTTCTGCACTCATACTTGCTCTATCACGTTTCTCTTTCACTAAGGCCTTGGTGTCATTCTTACATTGCCGATATATTTCTTTCTTCTGTTCAGTCATATTGTCATTCAGATTCAAAGAAGAGACATAGTCCAGCCACGCTTTCTTCTTTTGCTCTACGGAAGCTGCCACTTCCGCATCCCACCATGCATCACCATTTGTTTTTCTATGCTTCTTTGAACTTCCACATACTTCTTTCGCTGTATCTACCATACTCTCTTTCAATACTCTCCAGCATTCTTCAATGTCCGATTGCGGCTGGCTTGCCATCGTCAGCCGTTCTCGGACACCCTCTGCATACTTTTCTCTTACACACTCTTCTTGCAACCTTTCAACCTTTATTCTTTCAAGCCCTCCGAAGTGGACACGCTCTCGCCAGTGCCTCCACTTTCTGAACAGACCACTAAATCTCGCAATAACGAGATAGTGGTCCGTGTCGACTGTGGGGCCCCTGTAGGCTCTTGCGTCCAATATTTTGCTTCGGAGGCGACTGTCTACCAAAATTAAATCTATTATGCTTTTCTGTTCATTCCTTCTCCATGTATACATATGGATGTCCTTATGTTGGAAAAATGTGTTTGACACAATAAGGTTTCTCTCCATGCATACATCCGCTATGAGCCTACCTGCGTCGTTCACTCTCTTATCACCAAATGGACCAAGTACGTCCTCATAGTCGGGACGCTTGGTCCCCACCCATCCGTTCAAATCTCCGCATACAATCACGCGTTCACTGGTTTCTGCCATATCCAGAACTTCCCTAACATTATCCCAAAACTTCTCTAGGTCTGATGCCACCGAGGATCCTACGGGAGCATATGCTACAACCATGAATACCTTGGTGACACCTAGTTTTATACGGACCCAGAGAAGTCTGGGATCATACATTCCGTAATCCTTCACACCTGAGGCCAAGCGAGAGGACAACAGCACTCCTACCCCCAAGCTGGCTCGATCGCTCTGTGGTACACCAGACCACAGAGCCATCCCGCCACCAGGAAGATCGCAGGCGTCGCTGCCCCTTCGCTTGGTCTCTGTTACACAGAGCACGTCTAGCTGTTTGTCCGCCATGACGGATATTAGCTCGTGCAACTTACCTTCCACACAACCTCTTACATTCCACGTGCCCACCCGGCACTCCGTTCTCCTCGACTCGCCTAACTGGGCAAGGCGTGATGGGTGGCGGCCCCCATCGCCGCAACTGCCGATGTTCGTACCGACGGGGGCGGGTCGGTACGCGTCGCCTCCGGGGGACGCCCTAACCCGCATTGCGGTACGCATTTCGAGCCGGATTAGCAGTCTAATTAGACTGGCAGGGGACGCGAACGAGCACGCTCCGGACTATGCCCCCCTACGCTCCAGACTATGCCCCCCTGCCTATAACGTCTATGCAATAAAAGGAAAACTCGAAACAAAACCCTATACCAACACATCTGACCAGCGCGGTATAAAAGGTTAATTTTAAAATAACAATGTTACGTAACGCGTTGTTTGAATTCCCCTCCCGGCTATGTAACGCATTGTAACATTATACAAGACACCCCCTCCCCCACAAATTGCGTTACGTAATGCTTGAACGCCCCCTTAGTCCTCCCGTGACCATGATCACTGTAAAGTGTTCGAAACGTCGTGAAATTAAAAATCAAATACAAACGCGATAGAATCGTTGCGTTGCTTGAAGCGTTGTTTGAATTCCCCTCCCGGCTATGTAACGCATTGTAACATTATACAAGATACCCCCTCCCCCACAAATTGCGTTACGTAATGCTTGAACGCCCCCTTAGTCCTCCCGTGACCATGATCACTGTAAAGTGTTCGAAACGTCGTGAAATTAAAAATCAAATACAAACGCGATAGAATCTGTAAAAGTAGTTTTGTTTCAAATGTGTAATACTCGCGCAATCATAAAGTAAAATAATTAAAATTAAACATTAAAAAAAAATACAAAATCGTCTACATACAGAGTTATGGTCGAATATAAAAAAAAATATATCTTAATTGTGAACCTCCTTCCTTGAAGTCAGTTAAAATTTGATTACATGCCAACAGTGTTGGACAAGTTACCGGTGGCCCGTACAAATGGCAAATACAGAGATATGTACTCCCAAATATATCTAGAGAAAATGAAATATAATAATTGACTTACATATGGAACATTAGAGACATCATAGCTGTTATGTTTCCTATTCACAAGTAAAGGATCGCAGCGAGCAACACGTATTTGGATGGGCTTCAATTGATCTAGTAGCTTTTTATCTATCATTAATTCACCTGAAATTTTTAATTATATACTAGAATAATTTAAACTAGGTGTAGGAATGACGTAATAAAAAACATTAAAGTTAGTTGCAGACTCCTAGCTCTGCCCAATGCCGAGATAAAGTGATTTGTTTCTTATCAAAACAGTAGGTTTGTCAGCGTACATTGACCTGTAGGTACATTTCGACCAGCTGTGCGGCGGTGAGCGCAGCGAGAGCGGGACTATTTGCCTACTAGTTCAATATCACACGCATGAGTATGCCTACATCGAACTTTTATAGTACAAGTGTATTGACCGCTTATCAGTAAGGCAATTTAATCAAAAACTAGGTACAATTTTTTTTCCTGATTTGGGTAGTACATCATGGTCTGATACAACTCCTTCAAGGATTCTACTAATTAAATCGGCAACCTGTATATTATTTGTTCTGTGTGGTGATGGACTAAGAATACAATTCACCACCCCCTATCTTACTCGTGGGTGATCGTAAGAGACGACTAAGGGATATAAAACGTATACAACATCTATGTGAGAGGGAAGCTCGAAAGAAAACCCTATACCAACACGTCTGATTCTATTGAGGAGGTTCTAACCCAGCAGTGGGACATATATGTACTCATATGAGCTGAGATGATGATGAGAAGAAAAAGAAACATATCATATTTTCAATCTCAGCTCATATATGTCCCACTGTTGGGCTCGAGCCTCCTCCATAGTGGGAGGGAAATTGACCTGCTATACCACGTTGGTCAGACGTGTTGGTATAGGAATTTGTTTAGTTGTCCATCTCTTGCATAGATGTTATATGCGTTTTATATTCCTTAATCGTCTCATACGATCACCCACAGTTAGGGTAGAGGGTGGTGAATTATATTCTTAATCTGTGACTGCACGGATAAATAAAAACATAATTTCTTACCTCTTCTCCTCGCTTTACATGTCATTTGGTGACTCTTTAGATTCTTCAGTAAAGCGTAACCCCTATTGCATTTCAAGCACTTACCTGTGAAAAGATAATAAATGAACAATTTAAGTAACATCTAAATTTTAAATAACACTTAAATACAAACATTATTAATGTCCATCCGTGTGGTGACGGAGTAAGAAGACAATTCACCACCTCCCTATCTTACTTGTGGGTGATCGTAATACATGACTAAGTGATATAAAACACTTATATGCGTATTCTATATGTGTGGCTTGCGAGTTGGTTATGAGTGTAGGATTATTCCGATTACTTGGGGTCGATACAATATGTACTCTTCTTTTATAATACATACTAGCAGACCAGGCCACGCGTTGCTGTGGCTTAGGTTAGCCTAATTTTAGCTTATATGAAGCGTTTGTACATTTAACATAGCGCCATCTATTAAATACTTACTGAATCCAGTCAACAGATTCCGCCATCTTTTAAAATCCTTTTGATATTACATATGATTTTGACTGTCAAATATTAGACATATAATTTGCAATAAAATAATATTACTATAAATTGAGATTTAAGCTATCCTATCTTTTAAGTTGGATCAAACTACACTTGCTGTGCAAATATCGGTTAAAATCGGTTAAGTACTTTATGAGTCCATCGCGAACAAACAACGTGACACGTAATTTATATATATATTAAGATTGTAAAAATTATCGGCAATAGTTTTAATGACCAGCCGTCATTCTGACATCAACCCTCCTTGTGAATGTAATTGTTGACCAAACGGCATCAGATGGAGTTGGCTCAGGTCGTTATAAGGCTCTTAGTAGTCTTTTACGACATCCACGAGCAAAGTAAGTGTTGGTAACATTCTTAGCCGCTACCACACAGCTATAATAAAAATTATTTCTTTAAAAAATATATACATAACTCACCCCCAGGTCTGTTATCCACACCTAAACACTTGTGTGACTGGAGAAGATTGTTCGTAGCGAATACACGCCAGCATACTTCACATTTCTCATCCGGTAACTCATCAGATGTTATGCATTTATTCTTCTCGAAATGTCTGAAAAAAAAAAACACATCATTAGAGTTTTTTTTTTCATATATGGTGACCAAGGAAACCATTCATCACACTCTATCTTGTCTATGAGTGTCATAGAAGACGAATAAGGTATGTAATATGCATATAACATCTATGTAAGAGGAGGAAAACTCGCAACAAAACCCTATACCAACACGTCTGTCCAAGGTGGTATAGTAGGTCAATTTCCCTCCTATCGTGGAGGAGGCTCGAGCCCCACAGTGGGACGTATATAAGAGAGAACCTTTCTTAAAAACCCTGCACTAAGAAAATAATAGGAGAAAATAAGAATAAGAGAAGGAAAACTCTAAACAAAACCCTATACCAACATATCTGAGTAGCGTGGTACAGTAGGTCAATCTCCCTCCCATTATGTAGGAGGCTCGAGCCCAACAGTGGGACATATATGAGCTGAGATGATGATGATGATAACAATCCTTGTATTGCGTGTGTGACTTCACAAACATTTTTTTTTTTTTTTTTTAAAAAGACACCACCCTGCACTAAGGAAATAATCCTTGTATTGCGGGGGACTTCACAAACATGCAATTAACGCAGATAAATTACACCCAGACTGAGAACAACACCTTGTGGATCACACAAAGTAATGTCCTGCGTGGGAATCGAACCCACGGCACTGGCACTGAAGGTCGGTATCTTAACCACTACGCCATCTGTGCAGTCAAAGTCAAGTCAATATAATTAACGCAAACAAATTACACCACAGACTGAGATCAATAACATATGGAGTATTGTACTGGGTGGAATTGTGGTAACCATTACGCCATTTATGCAGTCCTTTATCATCATCCATCCTTCAAAGTATCCACATCTAATGGAACAAGCTTCCTTTTTAGGGTTCCGTACCCAAAGGGTAAAAACGGGATCCTATTACTGAGACTTCGCTGTCCGTCCGTATGTCTGTCATCAGGCTGTATCTCAAGAACGGTGATAGCTAGACAGTTGAAATTTTTTCACAGATGATGTATTTCTATTGCCGCTATAACAACAAATACTAAAAATAAAATAAATATTTAAGGGGGGACTCCCATACAACAAACTTGTTTTTTTTTTAGTTTTACGGAACCCTTCGTGCGCGAATACAACTCGCACTTGGCCGATTTTTTATTACTTGTGGTGGCAAACGAATAAGCAGCTCACCTGATGATAAGTATGCCGCCAATGAACCTTTGCCATACCAAGGGTAGCTAAGCCACTGCCTACCAATATAAATCCCAAACCCACCCAGATAGTTGGGCTGCCGGCTCTCTCCTTCAATGAACCAAGCACAACAGTCCATCACCACTGCTCAGACCTTGATTTTATGAGAGAATGTGGTACTACCCCGGACGGACTGACCCACTGTTGCAGATTAGATTGTTAAGCCAATAAAGGACCGTCTATTAATTACGTGAGGTTTGAAAGGTGTATAACAAAAATCACAGAAATATCACAAGGGACGAGGGTGGGGGGAAAGAAGTGTAGTAAGATATCACGTGTATTTATTTTTTCATCAAACGCCAATTGCCAAAGGTGACTTGCATAAAGACCTTTTTGCAAAATATAAAAAAGCAAAAACTGGGAATATAATGAGCTGTGGGCTATTTCTTTGTAGAAACTAAAAATTCACGTGATATTGATGGGGGAGGAGGGGTCATAGTCCTAAAAGCTCACAACATATCAACAAGGTTGGGGTTAAAAATGCTAAAAAAATGATCACGTGATTAATAGATAGAATTCTATTAAGGGGACGTCCCCTAATGTATTTGACTAAATATCCATTGTTTTAATAAATATTTTCCAATACCATTAAACTAATCACTAATGCTAATTCCTTGTCAACCGTAATAGATGAAAGCTTTCAAAAATACTTACTCTTCATAAGCCAATAGCTGCTTAAAGTCTGTTGAACATCTTCTGCAATTATACGGTTTGCCACTTTTTTTATGTCTCCTATGATGAGCTGTCACCTCATCAACAATATCAAACCATAACCCACATGGGTTGCACGCCAGACTGAAATAATGAAATCATCATTCTCCTACTCTTATCCCAATTACTTAGGGTCGATACAATATGCACTTTTATTTCATAGTATATATTGTAAAAGTTATTGGCAATAGTTTTATGTCCGGCCACCCGCCAGATGTCAACACTACTTGGGAATGTAATTGTTGAACAAACGGCATCAGATGGTGTTGGCCCAGGTCGTTATAAAACTCTTAGTCATCTTTGACGTCATCCACGAGCAAAGTAAGGGTTGGTAGTATTCGTAGCCTCTATCACACAGCTTATGGACAGCCTATATTGCATATTTTACACCATATGACATATCCTGTATATTTTTATTATTTGCAATATATACAGGGTGCTGAGATAAAGTGATTTGTTTCTTATCAAAACAGTAGGTTTGTCAGCGTACATTGACCTGTAGGTACATTTCGACCAGCTGTGCGGCGGTGAGCGTAGCGAGAACGGGACTATTTGCCTACTAGTTCAATGTCACACACATGAGTATATGCCTACATCGAACTTTTATAGTACAAGTGTATTGACCGCTTATCAGTAAGACAATTTAATCAAAAGTTAGGTACTATTATTTTACTGATTTGGGTAGTGTATCATGGTCTGATACACCCCCTTCAAGGATTCTACTAATTAAATCGGCAACCTGCATATTAAAAAATATATTTAACGGGAAGATCACACATACAGCGAAAAAAGTCGGGGAGCAAAAGCTAGTAAAATATAATTAAACTTACGTAGGATTCGTAAAAGTAACACCATGTGTCTTCATATGAGTGGATCTTGCCTGAATGGTCTTGAAGTTTTGCCCGCAGACATCACACACGATCTTGGGTGGTGATGGAGATCTCCTAGGCGGTGTTGATGGCCGTGCTTTCACTGGTGATGAAGCTCGAGCTCTTGTGAGTCGGGGCATTACACGAGGTGATGACTTCATTGATGTCCTCAACACAGGCTTCGATGATGATTTCAACGTTGGTGGTGATATTGGTTTTATTATTATCCTGATGGTAGAACAGAATATATCACTTTTTTAGTTCTTTTTAGTATATATATTTTTAAACATCTTTTTTAACACGCTTTTATTAGTGCTTCTGTTTATTTGTAATGGACTCCTTTGATCTGAATTTGGAACCACTTTAGATTGTCAAATTTCATTTAAATGTTGTAAATTTATCAAGGACAGATGACAAAACAATAATTCAATAAGAATATTTCTTTATCCTGATCCTTTGCCAGAGAGAGAGAGAGAGAGAGAGAAGAGAGAGGGAGAGAGAGAGAAGACGTGGTCTGCTAATGCATACCATTTAGAACCTACTTTGGCCTACTCCAAAATGGAAGAGAAATTGACCTAAAACAAGTCAGACTATATTTTGAATTTACGGAGTACAACCTTTTTACCTGCTATGTATCATCATGTGGGCGGATCAAAAGTACCAAGTTTTTGGGTTCATCAAAGCGTTTCCATGTAAGATCAGTGCAGGTATTTCAGCCTGCAACATGCTGAAATGGAGGGATTTTGTGATGGGCAGCATCTCATTTACATTGCTACATTTTTATATCCATTTTTGTATGTCCGTGGCAATAAACATATTTCTTTCTTTCTTTCTTCCTATAGTAAGTCTTAAACGAGTATCTCGAAACAATAATGCGGTAACTTTAATAGAAATATATAGAATTATCATCATTCTCCTACTCTTATCCCAATTACTCGGGGTCGATACAATATGTACTCTTCTTTCATAGTACATATTGTAAAAGTTATTGATAATAGTTTTATGACCGGCCGCCTGCCAGACGTCAACCCTACTTGGGAATGTAATTGTTGATCAAACGGCCTCAGATGTAGTTGGCCCAGGTCGTTATAAGGCTCTTAGTCGTCTTTTACGACATCCACGAGCAAAGTAAGGGTTGGTAGTATTCGCAGCCGCTACCACACAGCTAGAATATATAGAATTATCATCAATAATAATTTTTAATCACTTACTTAACCTTCTTAGCCGGGACTTCTGGTTTCGACGGTACTTTATCAAGTGAACGTTTCGAACGATGATTTTCTTGTGATGACTTTTCATCTTTCTGTAAACGAGAAATATAATCATCATCTCAGATATTATACAGGGTGGAAGTAGACCGCTCCCGAAAACACAAGACAGGTGACCCTCCTAGTTCTACTTGTAATGATAGGCTAGAAAAAAAAACGATCAGGATGAATTTTTTTTTTTTCACTAATATTTTTAAGTTTTTTTCACATTCCATCGTATTAGGACAGTGCCATGTAACGATAACTCGATAAAAAATACGTAACTATACTCAGATGAGAAAAGACGCAATCTATTCAAAACTCACGATCATATGTTCAAGAGTTCAACGACCTCGAGTGGTGAAAAAAAATTTTTTTTCATCCTAATCGATTTTTTTTCTAGCCTATCATTACAAGTAGGACTAGCAGGGTTACCTGTGTTTGTTTTCGGGAGCGGTCCACTTACACCCTGTATACATGTGGTTCATATAAACAGGATCCTCCTGTAATATAAGGAGAGAAATTGATCTATTATACCACACTGGTGAACCGGGTTGATATAGAGTTTCATTTCTAGTTTTCCTTCTCTCGTATAGATGTTATAGGTGTGTTATATCACTTAGTCTTCTTTTACGATCATCCATGGGTAGATAAGGGTATTTGGTTTTAATTTTTTTTAGTTTTTTTTTTTAGATTTTTTTAATGTTTTTTTTTTTGGAGTGTAATGTATTCTAATTTTATCACCACACAGTAGAAGTGAATAAAAGATTCATAATTACCTTAAAGTTACTCTCTTTCTTCAAAGCTGATTTGAGTACCGGTTCAGTTTTTATTGGTTTTATTCTATGTTCTCTATTATCCTTGGTACTCTGTAAAACATATAAATATCATCATCACAGCTCACTCATCATCAGGTCCCACTGTTGAGATCCAGCCTCCACCAAGAACCTTCAAAATCGGATGGACCTAGTATAACATCATGGTCACTTGGTTTGATATTATTATTTGCTGCAGACTCCAAGACAAGGCCTGATGTCCAACAGTGGTCATTCAGAAGCTGATGTATAAAGATGTCATCAATAATTAAGCTTGGACATATCCTTCAAACGAGGTTTACGAAGAGAACTTTTCGCTAGGTAGACATTAGCTTGGCTGTGCCTTTTTTTTTATTGCTTATGGTGGTAAACGAGCAAGCAGCACCACCTCTGATGGTAAGTGTCACTGCCACCCATGGACCTCTGCAATACTAAGGGTATAGCTAGTCCGCTTCCTACCAATAAAATCCCCAAACCCACCCAGTTGGGCTTCCGGCTGTGGCTTTATTTTTCTAAATTTATTTTAACCTACTCCACAGACTTTTATCCGAGCTCATTATATGTTTAATTTAATTGTTATGGTGGTTTGTTAACAAAATTAATTTTCTTGAAGTGCCTTTATTACAGTTGGTTGAAACTTTAAGAGCGTAATTCATATGTCGTAGATGTTAAGTGACATGTCTTTTTGGGATTTCTTCTTGGCGCTGGTGGTCTTGTTATTAGTTATTATATTTGGTTTAGTGGTTTAGGCGTGTAAATAATATTACAAATTCATTAGCATTTTTAATAGGATATCTCTTATTTCAAAAAGCATACTTCGTAAATCGAAATTAATCAAATTTAATGACGTAGGAATGTTCAGTGCTTTTAATATATCGCTTGTATACTTGAATACATTCATTAAACTTTCTAAGCAACTTTATAAACGCACTTCGATAAGTCGAAATCTTAACAAAATCTCGGCGAATATGGAAATGTCACGCTCTTGTATTATATTCATATCTTTAATGTTTTGTAGTGTTATATTGAATAATTTTGCTGGTGTTTTATAGAATATGGTACAGTTAAAGTGCTGAAGTGTAGTGAATATGGTATAATAGTGGTTTACGTGTATTTTCATATTTTGCCAAAATTCCATAAAAACCATTGATTTGGTTATTAGCGCCCGATTAATAGTAACGGCTTGACTTACCGACGGACAACGACTATCAAGACTACACAACATGAAGAAATATTTAGTAATATATGAGAAAAAAAATTAAATGAGACTTGGCTGTATGAACGGACGAACAGTCCAAAAAAGAAATTTAACAAAATCTCGAAAGCTAGTTAAGTCGAAAAATCACTAACTTCTTCTTCATTATATTATTATTTCTCGTGAAATTCGAGTTATCGAGATGCCAGCGTATACTCATACCTTATATTAAGTTTTAAAAACATATTCAAATGAAAATAATACGTTATCTAACCTGGAGACTGGTGAGAGGTAGATCGTCTTCTTTACTCCTGTTTCTGGTGATACGTAGAGGAGTTGGAGATTTTTTCCTTTGACGACTAGCACGCTCATCTTCGATATTCTCAATCTGTTGGTGAAAGAGTTCATTCGTTTATTCATTGTTATCTTGTTTTTATCACAATTACTATAAAAGAAATATTTTCTATTTGGGCACCACCTATGGTCCAGACCATATGTGGCCAGCATAGCATCAGATTACTCCCTTTGGAAGGCGATGAAACATCTGAAACGTCCTATAACGCCTTTTCCACTTATACGAAAAACGGATAACTCTTGGACTGTAAATGGTAATGATAATGAAAAGGCTGAGGCGTTTGCCGAACATTTGAAAGCTATTTTCGTGTCAAACCCTGATTTGAGGTCTACTCAGAATGATAAAAATACTAATTACCTAAATCAAACACATTAGCTGGATCCTCCAATCAAAATCTTCTCCAAAAATGGGTCCTGGGTATGACTTGATTACAGTAAAAATTTTACGAGAACTACCAGAACAAAGAATACTATTTCTGACGTATATTTATAACTCTATACTACACAGAGCATCAGTCCCATCTCAGTGAAAAGTTGCAGATATTAAAATGGTTGGCAAACCTGGTAAGAGCCCAGAAGACCCGATTACGAAGAAGCCCAGAAGACGTTAGATCTTATAGACCTATAAGTTTGCTGCCAGTTGCATCAAAAATTATGGAGATTTTATTCCTGAGCAATCTTATGCCAATAATAGAAAACACGCGTCTTATTCCTGACCACCAGTTTTGATTCCGGCAAAAGCATAGTACTATAGAGCAAGTCCATAGGCTCGTTGATAATATTAACATAGTCTTCGAAACTAAGCAGTACTGTGCAGGAGCCTTCTTAGATATAGCACAGGTTTTTGATCGTGTGGCATAATGGCCTCCTCTATAAAATCAAAAAAGCTGTCCCAATAAATTATTATTTGTTTCTAAAAAAATCATATCTAGAAGAAGGACACTTCTACGTTAAACAAGATGGATATATAACGCCGTTATATATGATACAGGCAGGAGTACTACAGGGCATCGTTTTGGGTGCTACCTTGTATCTTCTTTATACTGCTGATTTGCCTCCAACGGATGGAGTACTTACAGGCACTTTTGCCAATGACACCGCTGTATTATCGATGGACGATTCACCAGAGATTGCATCACACAAACTACAAAATGGCTTAAATGAAATTGCTGTCTGGCTTAAAGATTGGCGCATTAAGGCTAACGAATCTAAGTCAATTCAAGTCACTTTTACCACGCGTAGAAACACATGCCCACCTGTAGCTTTAAATGACATTTCAATCACTCAAGCAAATGAGGTTAAGTATCTGGGAATGTACCTTAATAGACGATTGATTTGGAGAAAGCACATTTTTACAAGGGATATGGCGTGGTGATATGTATGTATGTATGTACAAAGCGCCTCGCGATGGGACATCAAATAAGCAAAATGCACTGGAGGATTGGAAGGCAGTCGCAACTCTCAATAGAAAATAAATTACTACTATATAAGTGCATAATCAAACCAGTTTGAACTTACGGCCTGCAACTGTGAGGCACATCGGCCAACTCAAACATTGAAATATTACAACGATTTCAATCGAAAACGCTACGCACAATAGCTGATGCACCGTGGTATATCTACTACACCAGGATTTAAATATAAAAAATATCAAACAAGAAATTACAGACAGAATGGACACTTACAGAAAGTGATTGAAGCAGCATCCCAACAAACTTGCAAAATACTTAATGAATGACCCAACTATACGACGGCGTTTGAAAAGAAGGATCCCACAAGATCTGTAACTGCTGATCAATAACAGGAAGGTGGACGGGTCAACGGACCTATTCCACGCAAGTCATAAGAAAATGCTACCAATAAATTGCTGAACGTCATAAGACAGATTGCAAGAACGGAATTGTAAAAAAAAAAAAGATATGTGGCCAACGATGGCCTTAAATCCCAAAACTTGTCTAAAGAATCTTTCTATCGTCATAAGGGCGGGCGACCGCTAACTAGTATTTTAGGGGGTCCATCCAGGTTCTTTTTCAAATACCATCTGCCGATCCTATGGTGTAGTGTGGAAGTATCATCATCTCAGCTCATATATGTTCCACTGTTAGGCTCGAGCCAGGTTTAATTTCGAATTTTTCTCCTTGTAAATAAATGTTATATGCATATTATGGTCCCTTATAGTCATCTTTCACGATCACCCACGGGAAAAACATGATAGTGAATTGTATTAATTGTATTCTTTCTCCATCACTGCCATATTTACAGTATACCAACCTTTAACTTTACAACTGGCTCCTTCTTGATCTTCACCTTGAGGATTTTCTTCTGTTTAGTTGATGGTTCTCCATCAGGGTTCTTGTCTACAAAAACCGGTTCCGTGAGCCCCAGGATACAATCACCGGCATCGGGCTGATAAATAAAACAGATTATAAGACTTAGACTAATAAGTTTACGCTGGTGATAGTTCTGTCTGCAGTTATAAATATGTCGGCACATTCATGGTACCACATTCAGAGAAAAACCAAACCACGTCTTTTATTTAAATACAGAAATAACAAGCCTTTTTATTTTTCAATACCACAGTTGGGTAATAAAAAATTGACAATGCTTCGTTTCAAATAGTGGTTAGGACCATGCTGTTGAAAGTTTTCTGTCTACAGCCGCGGGCCGGTCCGTCCGGAGCAGTACCACACTGAGCAGAAAATCGACGTCTGAAGAGTTTTGGCGCGAATGTGGAAATGTCATGTCACGCTCTTGTATTATATTCATTTTTTTAGTGTTTTGTAGTGTTATATTGAATAATTTTGCTGGTATTTTATGCAATATGGTACAGTTAAAGTGCTGAAGTGTAGTGAATATGGTATAATAGTGGTTTACGTGTATTTTCATATTTTGCCAAAATTCCCAAAGAAAACCATTGATTAGGTTATCAGCACCCGATTAATGGCAACGACTTGACTTACTGACAGACAATGACTATTAAAGCTACATAATATGAAGAAATGATGAACATATATGAAAAATAATTAAATAAGACTTGGCTGTATGGGCTCTGATCCCTTTGCCTGTCCGAATGGACGAACAGTACCAAAAAAAAAAAAAAGATCGACGTCTGAGTAATAGCAAAGTGCTATTGCGCTTCGTTTTTCGTTTAGTAAGCTGGAAGCCCAACCGAGGTGGGTTTGGGGTTTGTATTGGTAGGCAGCAGCCTAGCTATACCCTTGGTATTGCAAAGGTCCATAGGCAGCAGTGACACTAAAAAAAAGAATATAGGCTGCTTGTGCTCAGTAGTAAGATGATGATGATGATGTATGAGTCGTTATATAAGCATGTAACTTACAGTTCCTCTAGCGAGAGATTGTGGGGGCAACCCAAGTCTCAGTCTCGTCCGTTTATTAGTCTGACGGCACATATCTAGGAATTCGTAGAAATCATTGATTTTATCCACGCACAGTTCACAAATTAAAGGCGGCATTTTATCATCTTGATGTACCTGAAATAATAATAATATTAAAAATATTTATTAAGAAATCTTTCATAAAACTAATTATATTGAGATCAATTGATTTGGTATTGATAGGTCATATATAACGTGAACATTTATTATTTGACTCAAAACGGGACATTTTTAAAATTTATCACAAATGTTTAGTTGTAGATGCGAAAGGGAATGCTCCGATGGTTCGGACATGTGGAAAGAATGCCGAACGAACGTCTGGTTAAGAAGATATACAATGCGAAAGTGGAAGGATGTAGGTACCGGGGGAGACCGAGACTAACCTACCTAGACCAGATCGGTCATGTACTGAAGGAAGGTGGAGTCAAGAGTCTCCGAAACCGGCGAGCGTGTATGAAGATAATTATGAATGTTGAGGAAGCGAGTGAAGTATGCAAGGATAGAGTTCTCTGGCACTCTGTTCTCTCTACCTACCCTGCAAAGGACATGTCGTGATGGTATGGATGTTTAGTTGTACTTATAATTTTTTATCAGAGGAAAAAATTTGCTTTAGAATATCAACATGGCCTTGGGAACTGCAATTTGTAACTGAGTTTTCTCGTGTCCACAATTTGTTTCTCATAGAAAATACTCTTAACCAAACAAATAGCGAGAAATAACAGAACGAAAACTCTGTCAAACAAAGCGCGGGTGAAGACTTGGGCACTCTGACCTATCTTCGCGTTGACCGACGACGCTCTCATACACCGCTCGCGTACGGTCAGCCGGCTCGACTTCTTAAATTTTTGCGCGATTGCCGAAAACAGGACAATTTTGCATCCCCGAGTTCATTTCGGGGACACTGGGACTCGTTATTATAAAAAGGGACAGTCCCATTCAAAACAGGGCGTCTGGTCACATTAGTCATATAGCATTATAGTAAGATAAGGCTACCTCCTATGTCAAGTGTCACGAGTTCGGTTCCCGCACAGAGACTAAACTTCAGGTGATTCACTAATTGTTATATTGTGTGTGGGTATAATTTGTTTTAATTAATCGTATATTTTTAAAGTCAATACAAATATTATTTTCTTATATTGGATTTTAAAGAAACAGAATGAAAGTAATGTTGTGAGGAAAGATTTATGTATGAATGTTGAAAGGTTTAGGGTCAAGGGATGACCGAAGAAAATATGGATGGACTGCGGGAAATATGACATAAATAGACAAAGAGTGACCACAGACATGACGTCTGATTAGGTTGTATGGAAAGAGTGTGTGTGAAACATTAGTTTAATATATTATATGTGTAGGTAGATTTAATTATATGTAAGCACCATTTTCTTAAGTTCCATGTGGTGACGGAGTAAGAATACAATTCACCACCCCATATCTTAACCATTGGTATATGAGACGACTTCAGGATATAAAACGCATATAATCATCTATGCGAGAGAAAGAAAACTCGAAACAAAACCATTATACCAACACGTCTGACCAGGGCGGTATAGTAGGTTAATTTCCTTCCCATTACGGAGGAGGCCCAAGCCCAACAGTGAGACATTTATGGGCTGTGATGATGTTGATGACTATTTTGTTAAATTTTCTCACAGACACAATATTCCTAAATACCCGATTACGAAACGAAAAATGATGTCACAAGCGGGGTTCAAATCGGGCCCAACCGTGCTGCCACTTACACCATCGTGAACTATTTTAGTACATGTAAATTTCGCTTCATATTATATCTTACGTCTTCAAGGTCAATTGTCCGATAGATGGCATACGTCACCAACCATACGTCATAAAACTATTGCCAATAACTTTTATAATATGTACTGTGAAAGAAGAGTACATATTGTATGGACCCCAAGTAATTGGGATAAGAGTAGGAGAATGATGACTATCCATTCCAAAACCACTGAACAAATAATGGAAAAAAGAAATAAACTAGACAGCAGGGTACAGTGTTAAAAGCATTAAAATAGAGGTAAAGATAGAATCCTGAATTATATATTTCTAATTGTAATTTCTGCAGAACATCAGGTTGAGAGCGCTCATCTAATAGTTGGGGTAAAGTTGTCATTTTACTTATAAAAAATATAAATAACTTTCTAACGAAATTTTGAGAAACATACATACATACATACATATTATCACGCCATATCCCTTGCAAGGGTAGGCAGAGAGAACAGAGTGCCAGAGAACTCTATCCCTGCATACTTCACTCGCTTCCTCAATATTCATAATTCTCTTCATACACGCTCGCCGGTTTCGGAGACTTGACTCCACCTTCCTTCAGTACGTGACCAATCCGTTCTAGGTAGGTGAGTGTCGGTCTCCCCCGTCCCTACATTCTTCCACTTTCACATTGTATATCTTCTTAACCAGACGTTCGTTCGGCATTCTTTCCACATGTTCGAACCATCGGAGCATTCCCTTTCGCATCTTTACACAGATACTCTCTTTCATACCTACTGGCTCTCTTACGTCGTCGTTACGAATGCGATCGGTCAGCCTAACTGCACAGATTTTCCATAGAGATCGCATTTCGACTGCATTAATTTTACTCGATATGCGTACCGCAATGCGGGTTAGGGCGTCCCCCGGAGGCGACGCGTACCGACCCGCCCCCGTCGGTACGAACATCGGCAGTTGCGGCGATGGGGGCCGCTACCCATCACGCCTTGCCCAGTTAGGCGAGTTGAGGAGAGCAGAGTGCCGGGTGGGCACGTGGAATGTAAGAGGTTGTGTGGAAGGTAAGTTGCACGAGCTGATATCCGTCAAGGCGGACAAACAGCTAGACGTGCTCTGTGTAACAGAGACCAAGCGAAGGGGCAGCGACGCCTGCGATCTTCCTGGTGGCGGGATGGCTCTGTGGTCTGGTGTACCACAGAGCGATCGAGCCAGCATGGGGGTAGGAGTGCTGTTGTCCTCTCGCTTGGCCTCAGGTGTGAAGGATTACGGAACGTATGATCCCAGACTTCTCTGGGTCCGTATAAAACTAGGGGTCACCAAGGTATTCATGGTTGTAGCATATGCTCCCGTAGGATCCTCGGTGGCATCAGACCTAGAGAAGTTTTGGGACAATGTTAGGGAAGTTCTGGATATGGCAGAAACCAGTGAACGCGTGATTGTATGCGGAGATTTGAACGGATGGCTGGGGACCAAGCGTCCCGACTATGAGGACGTACTTTGTCCATTTGGTGATAAGAGAGTGAACGACGCAGGTAGGCTCATAGCGGATGTATGCATGGAGAGAAACCTTATTGTGTCAAACACATTTTTCCAACATAAGGACATCCATATGCATACATGGAGAAGGAATGAACAGAAAAGCATAATAGATTTAATTTTGGTAGACAGTCGCCTCCGAAGCAAAATATTGGACGCAAGAGCCTACAGGGGCCCCACAGTAGATACTACCACCACCTCGTTAGTACGGACCACTATCTCGTTATTGCGAGATTTAGTGGTCTGCTCAGAAAGTGGAGGCACTGGCGAGAGCGTGTCCACTTCGGAGGGCTTGAAAGAATAAAGGTTGAAAGGTTGCAAGAAGAGTGTGTAAGAGAAAAGTATGCAGAGGGTGTCCGAGAACGACTGACGATGGCAAGCCAGCCGCAATCGGACATTGAAGAATGCTGGAGAGTATTGAAACAGAGTATGGTAGATACAGCGAAAGAAGTATGTGGAAGTTCAAAGAAGCATAGAAAAACAAATGGTGATGCATGGTGGGATGCGGAAGTGGCAGCTTCCGTAGAGCAAAAGAAGAAAGCGTGGCTGGACTATGTTTCTTATTTGAATCTGAATGACAGTATGACTGAACAGAAGAAAGAAATATATCGGCAATGTAAGAATGACACCAAGGCCTTAGTGAAAGTGAAACGTGATAGAGCAAGTATGAGTGCAGAAGATAGGCTGACTAAAAACTTCGAGGGTAACACCAAACTCTTTTGGAGGGAGGTGAAGAAGTCTCGGGGTGGTTGGTCAGCCTTCAGAATGAATAAAATAAGGTCTAAAGGTGGAGACATTCTTACACAAACACAAGACGTGTTAAGCCGCTGGAGTGAATATTTTGGCGATATGTATGCGGATGCTACGGTTGGCGCCGGAGTTGGATGTGGTTTAGTAGATCAACATTCGACAACGGCGTCCTCCGATGG
This sequence comes from Lymantria monacha, assembly GCA_905163515.2. Taxonomy (NCBI): domain Eukaryota; kingdom Metazoa; phylum Arthropoda; class Insecta; order Lepidoptera; family Erebidae; genus Lymantria; species Lymantria monacha. The sequence goes on along the minus strand of LR991108.1, from coordinate 3,312,783 downwards.
CATCAGTATGGATGAAGTTGAATGGGCGATAAGAAGTTTAAAAATGGTAAGGCAGCGGGCATTGATATGGTGTCTGCCGAGATGATCAAGCTTGGTGGCTCTTGTGTCTGGGAGGCGTTCCTGTTGCTCCTCAATTTATGTTGGAGCTCGGGAATGGTTCCCAGGGACTGGAATAGCGCAATCATCGTGCCTTTGTTTAAAAACAAGGTTCACGTTATGACTGCGCAAATTACAGAGCCATAATAATGGTCTTTGAAAGAGATAACACCAGAACAGATGTAAGAGTAACAATAGGTAATGATGTACTAGAGCAAGTGGATGAATTTGTATATCTTGGATGTGGATTTAGCCGAGATGGAAGGTACACCACTGATATAGAGCGAAGAGTGAATGCGGGAAATAGAGTGAACGGAGCGTTGGGGCAACTTCTCGGCAGCCACTACCTCAGCCAGAAGGCACGTGTAGCAATACATAACGCAGTGCTTGTCCCAACTTTACTGTATGGAAGCGAGAGTTGGGTATGCAGAAAAGAGTATGATAGTAAAATTAATGCGGTCGAAATGCGATCTCTGCTGAAAATCTGTGGAGTTAGGCTGACCGACCGCATTCGTAACGATGACGTAAGAGAGGGAGTAGGTATGAAAGAGAGTATTGGTGTAAAGATGCGAAAGGGAATGCTCCGATGGTTCGGACATGTGGAAAGAATGCCGAACGAACGCCAGGTTAAGAAGATATACAATGCGAAAGTGGAAGGATGTAGGTACCGAGGGAGACCGAGATTAACCTACCTAGACCAGATCGGTCATGTACTGAAGGAAGGTGGAGTCAAGAGTCTCCGAAACCGGCGAGCGTGTATGAAGAGAATTATGAATGTTGAGGAAGCGAGTGAAGTATGCAGAAATAGAGTTCTCTGGCACTCTGTTCTCTCTGCCTACCCTGCAAGGGATATGGCATGATGATATGTATGTATGTATGTGTAATTTTACTTTCATGCTCTTTTCTGCATACCCAACTCTCGCTTCCATATAGTAATGTTGGGACAACCACTGCGTTATACAGAGTGGAGACGTCAATACGACAATAAATGAAAACACCGTCAATACTAGTGTATAGGAGTATTTTGAAACTATTAAAAAAGTCCTCGCATGCATATTTAAAAAACAATTTTTTCAAACAAACTTTTTATCATAAATATTGAAACAAAATAGAACACCGTTTGTAAATATTAGTTCACTAACCTGTGGTCGGCAAGCGGCGAGTGACCTTGTGGTATCATATGTTACAACTTCGAAACGTAGGTAAATACATACATACACTTAATGTTTGGGCGCTATTCATTCTCACTTGATTATTTTATTAAAATAATCACGATAACTTTAATAATTCACTTGGTCGTTAAACTTTTAAATTTTCGATATGTGCGCCATGGACCCGAACGCACAAATTATATCGTCTTAAAATATTATTTCGAACTCTTGTTAACAGGTCGCCATTGACGGCGATGTATTTTAACTTGTCGAAAGATCGTACAATTCCTTTTTTTAAGTTCTCCATATTATCAACCTCTGTCAAATTTGCGAGAAAAATAATTTAAAATTTGTTCATCTAGGGTGACTCTTACACGCGAAGGAGCACTATCCATATGAGGCAGTAAGGATTGATTATCCCGTAACCTCTGGACAGCTTGCACAATAGTCCGGCCATTGGTAGTACAAACACGTGTGTTTCCATATCTCTTTCGGTACGTACGTATGGTTAAAGCTGCATTTCCGTGATATTCTCCATAAATTAAAATCATATCTGTATACCCGAAGCTGTGTAATTATAACGAGGCATTGTAAATGAGAAAGAAATACTATTCTAACACAAAGTAAGCGTCTAATTACGCACATTCACGTCACAGGATCACGATGGCACACTGACCTACAGATCTATTATAATAGTTTTGAACATGAGACCGAGGTCTTCTTTCATTAAGCCGCATTAGGTAGTTTTAAATTTCTCATCTAAGTCTGATGACACGGTTTATATGTATGGATCTTAAGATTTAGGAATAAGGTATAATATGCATTGATTTGTATTACGTTTGGGGAAGACTTGAACTGGTAAACATGGCGATATGTAGGTACTAGTTTCATATTAGTTAATACCGATGCGGCGCGGGAGCTCATTGATAGGCGAATAATTTTAATTTTTATACAGAGTGTGGAAATTGTTAATAATACAAAGTAATGTGCTGCGGCTAAACTATACGACATATGGTATTCAAAGTTTGTATATAGGCTGGGCAAGTCATCAGATACACTAGATTAAAATTATTGTCGTATGGTCGTCTCCACCTTGTATAATACATAAGTATTGCTACACGTGCCTTCTGGCTGAGGTGGTGGCTACCGAGAAGTTGCCCCAACGCTCCGTTCACTCTATTTCCCGCATTCACTCTTCGCTCTATATCAGTTGAGAAACACTTAACCTATATAAGATTAAATCAAAAATATAAGGTTAAATTTTAAAAATTAATTAAGCAGCAACAGCAATATATAGTACCTTAGAATTAGAACTAAATTTAATATCATATAAACCCAAAAATAAAAATTAAACGCAATTTTTATTTTAATACGATTTGTTTGGCAACAAACGCGATTTAGACTTAGCATAAACACGTTAAAAGTGTATAATTATAACTGAAATTATATATATAACAATCGCTGATGTTATATAAATGTTATATATGCATGTTATTTATTATAATTACCTCTATTTGGACACATTCGCGTATTTTTTGTTTGAGATTCACATCGGCTTCTTCGAAGTCAATAATGTTTTGAATGATTGGCATTTTGTAGCCAGCACCACCGCCACATAACCGACATGCTCGATATATCTCGTAAATAAAATCTTTCTCCTTTTTAGAATTCAACATTTTATCCATTCAAAATCCTTATTTGTTTTATGGAAAAAATGACGACGACAACAATTACCGCTATTTCACCACCGCCATTATCAGTGGATAGGGATACCATATCAAAAAATAGAGATGTACAAGAGCCATAAAAATCCAATAGTCGATTTTAATCGATATATACGTAAATATCTATACAATTGTATATATTTATAGATATGTTTAAGGTAAAGATTAATAAGGAAAATAATAAGAAATAATTATGAAATGAGTCATTTATGTATTTGTTTTTATTACAGTCAGCGCTTCACACGTGGTTTGCCTTACGTCATAATTAAGTTTTATTGTATATATTCATGTGTAAATGATTACCGATCTTTACGCAAGTATTACATATATGAAATTAAACTTTTTTTATGAAGTTTGTAGCATTTCTATTTAACATTTTAGGTACGTTTCGCATAGTTTTCAATATTAATATTCAGGGAAAAAGTTGTCGACATAATTATATTAGAAGGAATTTCATTTTTGCGAGACTTAATCCACAATACGGAAATCTTTGTACATTGGGAGAGTTTACAAACATGTAATTAACGGACACAGATTAAGATATATAAAAAAATCCCTTACTTAAAAACTTTAGATTAATATCTTAGACACCTGATTACGAGCGAAAAATGATTGTTACAAGTGGATTCGAACCCACACCTATTGTATGTTCTACAATAGTTCACGGTGTTGTAAGTGGCAGCACGATTGGAACGGATTTCCAATAAGTGTGTGCTCGAATCCCACTTGTGACAATCATTTTTCGCTCGTAATCAGATGTTTATAAATAATCAAGCATATTAAATGCTAAATTTCAGTACCTAATTTGAATATCTTAGACAATCGTAGAATTAAGATATACTTGGGTAACAAAATTGTGTGAGTGTCGGTGGCATGGCTTGGCAAATACATGGGATGGAATTATGCATCACGATAGCGATAAATCAGGAAAACCTGTGATTTCGGTAAGTAAAGTTTTGAGTATCAGATAGTTTTTTTTTTTTGATAATTATAAATAATATAGTGAAGTGCGCTGTTGGGTATTGTTTATTACCCTCAAAGATATATTAATAAAGCGTAATACGTGTGTGAGTGCCTATGTGTGCATGTGAGAGAGAGAAAGTAAATATGACGTTATATATAAATTACACAACTTGGGAAATTATGATGCAATCGATTATCGATTCTACGTAATACCTTACTAAAGAATCTACTAAATATTCTATTCTACGTAATAACTTCTTATGTTTTTCAGAGTTGTTAATTATATTAATTCAGTATTAGGATAAAATTTTCATAATAAATAAATTATATTCTTATTATTTTAAAATCTGGGATTTGTTATTTCATGGAACGCTGCTTTATATTAAGTGGTTCATTCACACTGCTGCATTCTAGTCGCTATGTAGACCACCACATTAGTGGATTTTCTACGATATAACTATAGTTCTTATATCATCTAATTAAGTTAGTGTTAGGCAAACCATGATATTTCTAATATAATATTTGTAATGAAAACACATACATTTCATTTTTTTTTTCAATTAAATGTTATATGTTTCAATTATTGTTTTTCTAATCAGTTCCTATAAAAATCATATTTTTATGTGCAAAGTTCAAAAGCATATGTTTAACATTGTACTAAGAACTGACAGCTTTATGCCATATTTTAAACAGCATAATATTTTAATGCCACTTTCATTATATGCATATTCCTTCTCTGTTCTCTCTGCCTACCCTGCAAGGGATATGGCGTGATGATATGTATGTATGTATATTCCTAAATCTAGTGGTATAATAATGGTAGGACCACGCTGTTGACAGTTCTCTGTCTACAGCCGCGGGCCGGTCCGTCCGGGGTAGTACCAGACTCTCGCAGAAGATCGATGTCTGAGTAATGGCATTGTGCTATTGCGCTTCGTTCGGTGTGTGAGAGAAACTTCGCCGGAAGCCCAACCATCAGGGTTTGGGGATTTTATTCATAGGTAGTGGCCAAAGCTATATTCTTAGTATTGCAAAGGTCCATGGGTGGCAGTGACACTTACCATCAGGTGTGTTGCTTGCTCGTTTGCCACCATAAGCAATAAAAAAATTAAAAATCTGCTGTAAAATCGATTACAAAATCGAATGGATTTATTTTCGTGAGTGACAGACGTTTATTTAAGTAATAAGTAAGCTTTATTTACACGAAGGCAAAACAGCGTTAATGATTATAAGTCCCTTCGGTATAAGCTCAGTCATCTATATTAAATTGTCGAAATTACGGCAAGTTATAAACAAACCAAATTTTCGGAGAAATAAAAAACTTAAGTGGTTTTTAAATGAGAAAGAACACTATAAGAAGTCAAAGTTCTTACTAGAAAAATAAATATAATTATGTAGTTTTTAAAATTATAATATTGCCTTAAAATTAGATAATTAACTTTAAGGTATACTAATCTTATTTATGTCATTTCTATGTGTGACGTTATTCCAAATAACATAATTACCTTAATCAGCATCCCACAAGCTTAATCAGCTATCCTAACACTATCTCACAATTTGAGCATTCTTGTGGTACACTTTACTGAAAAACTATCACCCCTATAGATTTGTGCTTTAATATAGTAATAAAAATTCACATCTAGATGTGTTATTTGTCATAAAAATATATAACTTTATAACTATTATAAAAAAATGAACATTAACAATTTTGAATTCATTGGATAGAATATTATTGTACTACAAACGCCATCTGTTAGAAAATCAAAGAGAACAATCACTGTCACAGTACAAAACTCAATATTCAAATACAGAATTAAGAAATACTAACGAATGTTTGATAAATAAAAAAAAAAAAACAAAAAATGAGCAGTCACTTGACTGCTGGTAGATGTGAATCATTCAAATTATTTTGTCCAAGTAGGAGGTATACAGTACAGACTATGGCAGGAATTAAATATATTCTGCAGAACATGATGACAATATATTTAATAAACATTTATTTTATTTTATTTTATATACAAAACAAAAAAAAAATCAAAAGTATCTTTAAAATCGCGACAGCTCAATTATTTTCATTAGGGATTTCGGTAATGTAATGAAAAATCGTAAATGTAAATATTCGATATTGTATGTTACAAAAGTATTTGACATAACAAATTAATTAATTAAAATTAATATAAATGAAATCATTAAGAATAAATAAATCTAAATTATTAATATTAAGGCAATTAATAAATAATAGAGTGAATGGAGCGTTGGGGCAACTTCTCGGCAGCCACCACCTCAGCCAGAAGGCACGTGTAGCAATACATAACGCAGTGCTTGTCCCAACATTACTGTATGGAAGCGAGAGTTGGGTATGCAGAAAAGAGTATGATAGTCAAATTAATGCGGTCGAAATGCGATCTCTGCGGAAAAGCTGTGGAGTTAGGCTGACCAACCGCATTCGTAACGACGACGTAAGAGAGCGAGTAGGTATGAAAGAGAGTATTGGTGTAAAGATGCGAAAGGGAATGCTCCGATGGTTCGGACATGTGGAAATAATGCCGAACGAACGCCTGGTTAAGAAGATATACAATGCGAAAGTGGAAGGATGTAGGTACCGAGGGAGACCGAGACTAACCTACCTAGACCAGATCGGTCATGTACTGAAGGAAGGTGGAGTCAAGAGTCTCCGAAACCGGCGAGCGTGTATGAAGAGAATTATGAATGTTGAGGAAGCGAGTGAAGTATGCAGAGATAGAGTTCTCTGGCACTCTGTTCTCTCTGCCTACCCTGCAAGGGATATGGCGTGATGATATGTATGTATGTATGTAATAAATAATAGCATTATTATAATACAAAAATAATAATTGATAAGTCTCCGAAACCGGCGAGCTTGTATGAAGAGAATTATGAATGTTGAGGAAGCGAGTGAAGTATGCAAGGATAGAGTTCTCTGGCACTCTGTTCTCTCTACCTACCCTGCAAGGGATATGGCGTGATGATATGTATGTATGTATGTAATAATTTATTTCAATCAAGTCACAGTCCAAAATTACAGTTTTTTAACTATTTTAGTACTTAAGAAGTGCAATATTATGTTTTAAACACCAAAGTGCTAATTCATCTCGGTCAATAGTAAAATACACTTTAAAAGTAGCGATTATGTGCAAAACCGCTTCGATCCAAATTTGTTAGAAGTATATTTTAATTATTAGTTAATTAATATTATTACGCGAGCTCGATGCGGTGCTTGCGCACGACATCGCTTCGCTACGTCTCACACACTACTATGTAAGTACGTATAGTACATATATTCTATCATACAGCGTAACGATACGTCGCTCGCCACGGCCTGTATCGCTACGCCAACAATCAGTTTACCCCTCGCCTATAGATGTTTCACATCAAAATATCTGAAAATGATTGGTTGAACTGTCTTAAAAATTATTACCTATTAGAAAAACCACGCGAGCTTTCACAAAGCTCAGCTTTTTGCTCATTTTAATCTAATATTGTATAATTGTAATATAGCTCTCAGTATTACTTCTCAAATTAGTACGCCATGAAATGAGGCTGAACAGAACAAAAACATTTAAGATCTTTCGTTTATGTATCTTATATTTAAACAAATCTTATCTTATACAATTCATTTGTGATAACATCTTATAAATCGATGAACGTCGGCTGCATGCACGAAATGACATGACTCAGTGTCACGTTCCACCTGAGTCGAGCGTGTAAGTGAGAGCGCAGATGTTCTGCGCTACAATAGAGAGGCTAATTCAACCTAAGCGTTGAAATTTTTATTTCTAAAGTTCTCATTAACCTGAATAATTTAAGTAAAAAAATATTTGAAATACCAAGTGCAAAGAATTGTAATTTATCTCGATAAATTTTCAATTAATTTCGTCTTTTTATTATACGAAATAAGATTATTCAATGATAATATTTCAATTCAATTCTTAAAGTCTGTAGTTTTTTTTTCATCAATATCTTCTTATGATGCTATCGCGTAAAATTATCGTTCATAAACCGACTTTACGGGCAATTATCTCCTTTTTTTTTCCTTTTTTATTTTTTTAGCTAGATATTAGCACTTAGGCCATCGCATGAGGACGACGCCCCGACGGTGCAAGCCGTCCGGGCGTCGACAAGAGAGAATACACGTGAGGGTTGACCGCCGGGTGGGTCACTGAAGAAAAAGACCACGACCCAGTGACCCACTCAAACGGCGTCGAGACGTATATGTAGGGCGGGTCTAAGGGGTCGTGCGCTGCTTTTCTGTCGCCTCTGATGGATTAGCGGGGCGTAAAGTACCGTAGCCCGCCGCCAAAAAAAAAGCTAAATATTATGAGAGCACAACTTTTTTTTTCTTGGCGGCGGCCTACTGTGCGGCCAATAAGAACACACCCTAGACACTATGAAGTCAATTATACACATATCAGTGAGTAACTTTGGAACTTGTCACGTACTACAGGTTCACGCAAATTTTGAATGGACAACTATATACATACCTTGCTTTTAGTGACGGAGTAAGAATACAATCCTGCAACCTGCCTATGGTTGATCATAAAAGACGACTAAGGAATAAAGCATGTATATAAAATCTATGGAAGAGAAGCAAAACTCGAAATAAAACCCTGTATACCAACATGTCTGACTAGCGTGGTATTATGATATAGTAGCTCAACCTTCCCCCTAGTGCAGAGGAGGTTTGCGCCCAGGAGTAGGAGATATATAAGCTTAGAGATTATAATAAATATATTTAGTTTAGTTAGACTTAGATGGCTATGATAACTTTACCCGGACTGTGGGCGAGCGCTGAAGGCTCTCACCCGAACATACTTTTATAGTGAGACGTGTCCAATATATAAGAATGTGAATGGGCTACTTTAATTCGAGGTTAAATTAAAATTGTTGTTAGTAGATTAGTTTTAAAGTATCGAGTAGAAATGAAGTATCGATGTTTCTATTAAAAGCCTAAAACACATATTCCTTAGTGATATCTGTGGTAAAAAGTCAATGCGTGAGTGGTATTGTCGAAGTTAATGTATTGTTTATTTAGTGAATATATTCCTGAAAAGTGCTTGAAAATAAGTGTTAACGTTGATTCTTTATTATTTTCACAAAAGAGGATCTGCTTAAGCCGATATCTCACTGTACATTATTTGTTTTTTGTAAGTATAAATTTGACATATTTACCTCGTAGTAATTTACTCGTTTTAAAACCGCGTAACCGCTTTTTAAGTTCTAAAATTTCTATATACGATGAAAATAGAGTAGACATATTAATTATGTCTCGTTAATATTTGTATTTTTGTTTGTAAATACACTCACATATATGTTTATTTCCGTTTAGGGTAAAATTTAACCTATAGAACCCCAAAATGTCAGTCCTTCATACTTTCATATTTTTTTTCAGACCACCTCTGTTTTTATTTATAATCACTACTTGTCATTTTGTAACCACATATTTTTAGTTTTCAACTTATAAAATAACGGTAAATATTTTTATTTATAATAAAAACGGCATTTATAATTTAATTAAAAATAAATGTGTAGGTTAGAATTGTTTATATTGTACGTAAAAAATTTCGCGGTATTTAAATCATTGTATTATAATAATTTTGTTATTTATTTTTTTATTTGTTTTGGTTTACTATCCATAAGTAAGTAATTAAAATTAGCAAGTTTCAAATATTGTGCAATACATATAAATAGGTATGTACGCAATATTATTTCGAAATATATTGGCATACTTTTTTAGTGATTCATAATATAATAATAAACAGTATTGCTTTATTCCTACCAATAAATGGAGGCACTAGCTGTACCAGTAGCTATGCTTACAAGGATGATTTACTTATAATTGGTATTTTTGGTTCTGTTCGTCCATTCGGACAGGCAAAGGGATCAAAGCCCATACAGCCAAGTCTTATTTAATTATTTTTCATATATTGTTCATCATTTCTTCATATTATGTAGCCTTAATAGTCATTGTCTGTCAGTAAGTCAAGTCGTTACCATTAATCGGGCACTGATAAGCTAATCAATGATTTTCTTTGGGAATTTTGGGCAAATATAAAAATACACGTAAACCACTATTATACCAATTCACTACACTTCAGCACTTTAATTGTACCATATTGCATAAAATACCAGCAAAATTATTCAATATAACACCACAAAACCCTAAAGAAATTAATATAATACAAGAGCGTGACATGACATTTCCACATTTGTGCCAAAACTCTCTATTTACTTATAATATTAAGATGCTATGTTTTCTGTTTAAATACCTACATTGCCTTGTGACATTTGCTTTTTTTTTTTAACAACATTTATGAATACAAAGTCCTTCAGTTCGATTGTCAGCTTAAGTAATCTGTATAAAATCAGGATTTATAAAACTTTCTTCATAATTGGACTCTGTTAAGCAGACAAGATCTAATCAACATTATGTTAATTTTGAGTTAATACAATTTGAAATTTTATTAGTAAATATAAAACAAATAGGCAAAAGAATACACAATATGGAAAATAACAAGTGGTAACACACACAATTATTATTTTAAATTGATGTATTGTTTGTATTGTACAGCTGGTCGAAATGTACCTACAGGTCAATGTACACTGACAATCCTATTGTTTTGATAAGAAACAAATCACTTTATCTCGGGATTGGGCAGAGCTAGGAGTCTGCAACTAACTTTAATGTTTTATATGACGTCATTCCTACAACTAGTTTAAGTTATTCTAATAATAAAATGTGTATAACTACGCTGTATAATTAGTAAATATAAATTCTTCTGTCGCAGGCGAACACAATGAAACAATATATTTGATAAAAAACCTTTTCTTAATAGCAATAGTTGTATTGTTATAAGGGAATATAGAAAAAAAAAACTTCATCATGTTTCAAAAACCAGCTTTTGGCGCTACTACAGCTAATTTTGGTAAGTGACAGATTTTTTACTTAAGAGTTTTTGGCATGGTTTTTAGTGGTAGGACCAAGCTGTTGACAAGTCTCTGTCTTCAGCCGCGGGCCGGTTCGTCCGAGGTAGTACCATAGTCTCGCAGAAGATCAACGTTCGTTTGGTGAGGCGAGAAAGCCAGAAGCCCAACTGGGTGGGTTTGGGGATTGTATTGGTAGAGGCAGCAGCATAGCTATATCCTTGGTATTGCAAAGGTTCATGGGCGGCAGTGATTTTTACCATCAAGTGTGCTGCTTGCTCATTTGCAAATAATAATGTAATAATAAAAATAAATGGTTACTAAGACATATAAGTCAAACCTTTGTTTATAAATTAACTTCATTTAAAGGCATCGTCCATCATCGTCTTCAACAGTGCCAGGGCCACACCTTAAAAGTATCTTTTGGGAATTACTGAAATTTAGCATTTAACATGCTCTCATTCCATGTGTGACAATCATTTTTCGCTCGTAATCAAGTTTTTATATCGTTTGGGAATTTTAGTTGAAAACGAAAACGTATGTAAAGCACTGTTATATTATATTTTTTACACCTCAGCACTTCGTCTGCATCACATTACATAAAATGCCATCAAAATTATTTAATGTAACACATTGAAACACTAAGATATTGTATATAATACAAGAACACCACATGACACTTTTCCTGTCCCCCCTTAAAACTCCCAGTAAGTGCTTTATTAAAACTATTTACAAATTATCATGTTTGTGTTTGAGTTTTAATTTCTCGTAGTTTCGAATGCTTTACAGCGTTTATGATCGCGGAAGAAGCAGTCACGTATAGGCTGCCATTTCGGCTGGTTGGAAAATATCGCATACAATTTCTTTTCTTTTTTTTATTTTTGGTGGCGAGCTATAAACTGATCACATCCCGCTAAACCTGTCCGAGGCAACAGAAAAAGCGACACGCGACCTCATAGACTCGCCCTACATCTACCTCTCTACAACGAGCAAGCGGGCCACCGAAACCCAGTCTTTGTCTTCCGTGAAACAAACAAACAAACGCGCATACAAACTATCTGAAATCATTCGAAACTGGCTTACGAGTATAAAATGATTGTTATACGTGGCACCCGAACTCACATCTATTGGATATTCCTTCCAATCGTACTACCACTTAGACAATTGTGAGCTGTCATATGATAATCAAATTATGGCTCGTATTGTTTTGTCGTATTTATTGAAGACGTGCGCCATCTACCAATGATTACATATTGTACCGATTTAATACTCTAACTTTTTAGTTAGAATTGTATTAAATAATGACATGACCTAAATATGCACTGTTCAGACGTCGATTTTCTGCGAGAATGTGGTACTACCCCGGACGGACCGGCCCGCGATTGTAGACAATACTGCCTTATTTACCGACTTCTAAAAGGAGGAGGTTCTCAATTCGATTGTTATATTTTATTTTTATGTATGTACACCGTTTACATTGAGATTTATAATCCGATTTACGTGATTCTTATTTTGTTTGACGCGGAATAGCTGCCATTTGGTCACATAAAAATTTAACATAGTTTGGTCCAGTAGTTTTCATTTTATGAAACTTTTTTATCTATGGTGTCGAAAGCGCCTATGTAAAACTACATAGCAAGTTGTCGCGACAAGTGGTATGCGCCCCGCTGCTAATTATAATGCCTTATGTACATTTTTTAAATTGGTGTAAAGATGCGAAAGGGAATGCTCCGATGGTTCGGACATGTGGAAAGAACGCCGAACGAACGTCTGGTTAAGAAGATATACAATGCGAAAGTGGAAGGATGTAGGTACCGGTGGAGACCGAGACTAACCTACCTAGACCAGATCAGTCATGTACTGAAGGAAGGTGGAGTCAAGAGTCTCCGAAACCGGCGAGCGTGTATGTAGAGAATTATGAATGTTGAGGAAGCGAGTGAGTGATATGTATGTATGTACATTTTTTATGTAATTATTATTAATTTTCAATTTGTTTTTATTTTTATTAGGTTCATTCAATTCCGGTACAACTGCTGCATCACCGTTTGGTGGTTTCAAGCAAACCCCGGGGACCAGTGCCTTTGGTGCTCCACCAGCGTTTGGATCGACTGCCACTTCTCAACCAACCACCGGTGGAGGTAACCGTCTTAAATTATGTGTTATCATAATGTTCACTCTGTTTCCAGCATTATCATTCTCCAGCTCTTAATACCAATTACTTGAGGGCAATGAAATATGTACGAGTACATATTGCAAAAGTTATTGTCAATAGTTGTTATGACCGGCCGCCTGCCAGACGTCAACACTACTTGTGAATGTAATTGTTGACCAAACGGCATCAGATGGAGTTGGTCCAGGTCGTTATAAGGCTCTTAGTCGTCTTTTACGACATCCACGAGCAAAGTAAGGGTTGGTAGTATTTGTAGCCGCTACTACATAGCATATGGATAAGAATATAATTCATCACTCATAATATGCATATAACATCTATGCAAGAGAAGGAAATCTCGAAATAAAACCCTATAATAAATAATCTATATGAATAGTATGGTATGTTTTGAAGTAGGCTCGAGGCCAGCAGTGACGTATATACGCCTCAATTCGATTGCAAAAAAAAAACGAAATAATGGTTAAAATATCCTACTGCACCAAGTGTTGTTGAGTTCGATTCTCACGCCGCACAATACTGCTATGTGCGATTCACGAGTTGTTCTGCGTCTGCGTGTATATTGTGTCTGTAAATTGTATGTTTTTAAAGTTGCTCGCATATATGATAATTATTTGCTTAGTGGGTGTTGTTTAAAAAATAAAACGTATGCCTCTCGGGATGGCAGGCCGAAATGTTAACTTAAACTAATCTAAATTGAATTATTTAATATTGAAATTGTTTAACTTGAGAAAAGCTTAGGCTTATTACTTAAATTTTATGTATATTAATATGAGAATATAAGGAAAGGTTATTTATTAATAAAATATTATAACATCACAACTTAATACGGCTAGCGCTGTGGTTTAGAGTGAGAGAGGAGACTGCCTACCGCTATCGTACGCGTGAAAGAAAGGGAAGACAGATAGACTGCTGCTGTTACGCGTTACGTAACGAAATAGTTTAATAAGATGATGCGATAGTGGAAGGATGTACGTACCGGGCGAGACTGAGACTGACATACCTAGACCAGATTGGTCACGTACTGAAGGAAGGTGGAGTCAAGAGTCTCCGAAACCGGCGAGCGTGTATGAAGAGAATTATGAATGTTGAGGAAGCGAGTGAAGTATGCAAGGATAGAGTTCTCTGGCGCTCTGTTCGCTCTGCCTACCCTATAAGGGATATGGCGTGATGATATGTATGTATTTATGTAAGATGATAGCACTTCAAAAAAGAAATATCTATGGCATATGAAAATAGCATCAAAACAACAAAATATAACTGTATTTTTTTTCCATATCAGGTCTTTTCGGCGCTACGAATACAACAGGCGGTCTTTTTGGTAGCACTGGTGCTTCAACATCGACCAGTGGTTTCGGAGCTTCTACTTCAGGTTTCGGTTTTGGTGCTTCCACGTCTACTGGTGGTGGACTCTTCGGAGCGAGCACTTCCACCGGACTGTTTGGGAATACACAGAACCAATCAGCATTTGGAGCGAAGCCTGCTGGTAAGTGCTATCTTTTTTTTTACTGAATCTTTTTCACATCATTGTCAAGTCAAGTCAAGATCCACAATGGTCTCATGGTCTAGATGATATCGAGGTTTAACTGACTGAGGACTGACCAATATCGGTCAGTCCTCAGTCAGCTGAACATAATTTTTTTTATTGCTGTCGGTGACAAACAAGCAACCAGCACACCTGATTGTATATGTTACTGCCGCCCATGGACCTTCGCAATACCAAGAGTACTGCTGGATCGCTGCCTACTAATAGAAAACCCAAACGGATGGAATGGGTGGGGTTGTATCCAGATCATAATCTGTGACAAAAGACAAAAACAAAGCTGTGTACTACTACCAACCCTTACTTTGCTCGTGGATGTCGTAAAAGACGACTAAGAGCTTTATAACGACCTGGGCCAACACCATCTGATGCCGTTTCGTCAACAATTACATTCCTAAAGAGGGTTGACGTCAGGCAGTTGGCCGGTCGTAAAACTATTACCAATAACTTTTACAATATGTACTATGAAAAAAGAGTACATATTGTATCGACCCCAAGTAATTGGGATAAGAGTAGGGGAATGATGAGTCTGTGACAAAAAAATGGGTTCTTTACTCATCTCCTTACTTTCCGTTATCCGTTGTAGGACCACACCGTTGACAGTTTTCTGTCTGCAGCTGCAGGTCAGTCCTTCCGGGGTAGTATTACACTCTAGTAGAAAAACAATGTCTGAATTATGGTCCTATTCTAAATTCTTGTCTATTAAAGTCTTCGATCACCTCTCATGGAAGATTCAGATCATAAAGTGAAGTTTAACTTGATACTTGGTTCAGGTTTCGGTTTTGGCAATACCGGTACTACAGGAGCTACTACAGGCGGACTATTTGGTGCGACTCAGACAACTGGAACTGGTCTATTTGGACAGCAGACGAACACTCTTGGAGGTGGGGGACTCTTCGCTAATAATACCAGTGAGCTCTTTATTATTATTTTTATTTTGTTGAAATCTAATGTTGTTTGGATTTCGTATTAAATAGATGTGGGTCACCATTGGCTGGTCCAAAGGCAATGGGGAGGGAATACGGTGTGGTGTAGGGCCACGCGCCGTCCTTCTGTCGCCGCGGACAGACTGGGCGCGTGTCAAAACTATAGGCGTCGAAAAATAAAATATTGATGTGGGTTCAAATTCTTTATTTATTGCCTATATTTATTTATTATCTTTTGTATCTAAACGTATAGGGCAACCATTGCTTTATATATATATATGACGAAGGAGGAACCAATCATGACGCAGGAGAAACCACCATTGTATTTTTAGAAGGTGTGACGTCACCATTGCCGACGTCACTGTTGTTAGTTACGTGGATTACTCATGGTATGGTTTTGATGTTCGAGATAAAACTCCACAAGTAACTGTTTAAATGTTGGATTCTTCAACGAGTAGCGTAACGTCGCCCCAGAGAGCTCCGCACGGTACAAAGACTCGAACACGAATGAATGTATTGCTTTTTTTTTTTTTTGGTAACGCAGTGGCTAAAAATGCATTTTTCGCATACCCACCCGTACGGGTTATGTGGGACTCGCAGACCCTGAAGGGGACACTGAATACCCACTAAAAAGACCAACTGCGATAGCTGTTAGCCGCAGATGGCTTTTACAGCTTTACGCGGACAATGGGTGAGCCCGAAGGCTCTCAACCCTATAGAAATAGAAGTGTGCCAAGCGACATCGCCACAATGGGTGAGCCCGAAGGCTCTCAACCCTATAGAAGTGTGCCAAGCGACATCGCCCGAGGGCTTCCCCTGTGGGGAACGGACCTCGGCTCGGGGCGTCGCTGAAGGCAAAGTGGACGTGGACGCGTCCACTTTAGGATTGGTGATTATTGCGCGCCGTGATTTCGCACCTCGACGGCGAGGACAAAATCGCGGAAATTTGTGCATGATGGCCCCGCGGGCGGCGTAGGCTTTTGTTTGAGCGAGCGTTATTACGTCATCATCGTCGTTGAGCACGTGACGCGGACGTCGAATTTTAGAGATACGCGATGGGGTATAGGAAGCCGCCCCAACCACTAATGGGTTAGGGTGTGTCATGGCAGAGTCAAAGTAGCTCTGGGAGAACCGCTTCATAAACTGCATGATGGTCGGCAGTTCGAGGTCGATGTGAAGATCGGCGTTTCAAATGAAACCACGGTGCTCCCGTAGCTCGGCGCATGAACCTATTCTGAAAGGTCTGTAACCTATGGATCCTGTGTGCTTTAGTGTGCGCGAACACTACGCTCGCATAATCGGCCGAATGCAAGCGGTGTATAGTCGGACCTTGCTGCTCAAGGGTAGTTTTGACTTAGTATTAAGTAAGCTATGGAGGCGTCCCATCACAAAAGCTGCACGCGCGCGGACACGCTTTATGTGAGGGGCGAAGCTGAGTCGGTCGTCAAGGGTCACACCCAAGTATTTAGCTTGCCTGCTCCAAGTGACAGGCTTGTTAAAAAGCTTGAGGGGCGGTATGCTGTTTATAGAGTACGTACGGGCAGTTCTACGAGGGAACATGACCGCCTGATTCTTTTCGGGATTGATTTCTATTCTTCATTTCCTGAACCATTTGGCTAGGGCGGTATCCGCTGTTTGGAGAGTCTTGACTACTGCTGTCGGGGTTTTTTTCCAACAATTTCTAGTACCGAGTCCACAAAGTATTTTATAGACTGGGAGATGAACCAACAACACATGACACTGTAAGTCCGTATCTTACCCACTATAATATCTGTGGAGTTAACTATCATAATCTCAGCTCATATCTGTCCCACTGCTGGGCTCGAGCCTCCTCCATAATGAGAGGGAAATTGACCTACTATACCACGCTGGTCAGACGTGTTGGTATAAGGCTTTGTTACGAGATTTCTATCTCTTACATAGATGTTATATGCGTTTCATATCCCTTAGTCGTCTCTTACGATCACCCACGGGTAAGACGAAGGGGGTGGTGAATTGTATCCTTATTCCGTCACCACACGGAAAGCATTTAACTATAATAACCTTTAAATTACTGAAATTTAGCATTTAATATGCTTAATTATTTATAAAATCCGATTACGAAATGAAAAATGATGTCGCAAGCGGGATTCGAACCCGCGCGTAATCGGGTTTTATAAATAATTAAGCATATTAAATGCTAAATTTCAGTAATTTAAATAACAAGGTTGTGTCATCGTTTAATACAATTCTAACTGTAAAGTTTGAAGTATTAAGCCTATAACAATGTGTAAACATTGTCGGGTAGATAGCATACCGTCACCTTAAGACGTAAATATAATACGAAGTGAAATTTGCATGTCCTACAATTAGTCGCGGTGGTGTAGTGGCAGCACGATTGGGCCGGAATCCCAATAGGCGCGGGTTCGAATCCCGCTTGCGACATCATTTTTCATTTCGTAATGGGATTTTATAATAACCTTACTATTTTTTATATTATTTTTCTGTGTGGTGACGGAGTAAGAATACATTTCATCATCCCCTATCTTACCCGTGGGCGATCGTACGAGACGACTACAGGACAAAAAAAAACACTTATAACAAGCAAGAGATGGAAAACTCTAAACAAAACTCTATGCCAACACGTCTGACCAGCGTGGTATAATAAGTTAATTTCCCTGCTATTATGTAGGAGGCTCGAGCCTAACAGTGGGACATTTGAGCTGCGATTATGATGATGAACCTTACTATTCCTATGCTGATAATATATTCAATTCTAACGCCATCATCAAACGTTGAGTGATTTATTTATAAAACCCGATTACGAAATGAAAAATGATGTCACAAGCGGGATTCGAACCCGCGCCTATTGGGATTCCGGCCCAACCGTGCTGCCACTACACCACCGTGACTAATTGTAGGACATGCAAATTTCACTTCGTATCATATTTACGTCTTAAGGTGACGGTATGCTATCTAGCCGACAATGTTTACACATTGTTATAGGCTTAATACTTCAAACTTTACAGTTAGAATTGTATTAAACGATGACACAACCTTGTTATTTAAATTACTGAAATTTAGCATTTAATATGCTTAATTATTTATAAAACCCGATTACGAAATGAAAAATGATTGATTTAGTTCTAATACGGGTTTCTTTAATTTGCAGGTGCCTTTGGTCAGCCACAGCAGGCCCCTACGGGAACAGCTCATGTCAAATATAGCCCAGTAGTGGGTACAGATGTTGTGGTCAAGTCCGGTACATCGCAGAATGTCAACATTAAACATCATTGTATTACTTATATGAAGGTTGGTAACATCATTCTCCTACTCTTATCCCAATTACTTGTGGTCGATACAATATGTACTCTTCTTTCATAGTACATATTGTAAAAGTTATTGGCAATAGTTTTATTGACCGGCCGTCTGCCAGACACCAACCCTCCTTGGGAATGTAATTGTTGACCAAACGGTATCAGATGGAGTTGGCCCAGGTCGTTATAAGGCTCTTAGTCGTCTTTTACGACATCCACAAGCAAAGTAAGGGTTGGTAGTATTCGTAGATGCTACTACATATAAGCTAACTATATTTAAACTAATATTATAATGTTTTCTAATGTTTAAGCGAGTTTTTTTATTGCTTACTAGCTTCTGCCAGCGGCTTTGTCCGCGTAAAAGGTTACTTTCCTATAGTTTTTCATCCCCTATTTTTATTTCGCACCTTAGGGGACGTCCATTAATCACGTGATAATTTTTTTAGCATTTTTTAATCCCCTCTCCCCCTTGGTAATACGTGGTGAGGTTTAAGACTAAGAAGGTTTAGGACTTCGTGATTTTTATCAAACCCCTCCACCCCCCTTTCAAACCTCACGTGATTAAGGGACGGCCCCTTAAGGGTAATTTTTTTACAAAATGTTAATGTCATTTCTTTATATCTAATCAATAGCCTAAGAATAAGCTTCTGACTTTAAAAATGATGATACTTCCTTACAACATTTCATCCCCTTTTACAACCCTTTTTTTGCATTAAAAAGTAGTTTATGTCCTTTATCAGGCTCTAGACTGTCTGTGTACCAAATTTCATTTAGATCGGTTCAGTAGTTTTAACGTAAAAGAGCGATAGACAGACAGAGTTACTTTCGCTAATATTAGTAACGATGGTGGCAAACGAGCAAGCAATACATCTGATGGTAAGTGTCACTGCCGCCCATGGACCTTTGCAATACCAAGGGTAGAGCTTAGGCCGCTGCCCTACCAATACAAGCCCTAAACCCACCCAGTTGGGCTTCCGACTCTCGCTCACCGAATGAAGCGCAATAACACATTGCCATTACTCAGACGTCGATCTTCTGCTCAGTGTGGTACTACCCCGGACGGACCGGCCCGCGGCTGTAGACAGAGAACTGTCAACGGCGTGGTCCTACCACTAAGCGAGTATTACACATCTCTACTTAATATTATAAATATGAATGTAAATTTGTTTGTTACGCTTTCACGCCAAAACCTCTTAACCGATTATCATGAAACTTTGTGCACATAGTCTTCGAGCTATTAGAAAGGACATAGGATACTTATTAATATTTTTTTTTTATGGACGGTAAAAAAAAATATTTTGTCAGCCATGGTAGCTGAAACTATAGTTTTTTTTTTGTCTGTCTTAGTTGTTAGCCTCAGATGGCTATGACAACTTTACCCGGACTGTGGGTGAGCGCTGAGGGCTCTCAAGCCGTCTGAGGGCTCTCAACCCGTCTGAGGGCTCTCAACCCGTAGAAACTATAGTCAATAAGATATTAATTTCATTGTTAGTAATACAGCACACAGCTAGGGTTAGCACTTTATTGGCGTTGAAGCTAGATTTTCAAGTTTTTTGACAAACAATCATTCTGTTGGAATGGATGATCTTTGATATTTATTTAAGGGTTTCAACGCGAGCAAAGCCACGGGTAAAAGCTAGTTTGAAATAAAACTAAATAAAACTATTCGTAATTAATTCTATCGCGTTTGTAATTCATTTCTAATTTACTCGTGTATTGAATACTCTATAGCGTTCATGATCACGTGAGGACTAAGGTGTCTCACGTCCAACAAGTCATCGTTATTTCAGAGATTTATATCTACCCGCTACAGTATAGGTTATTAAATTGCATTATTATCTTAGAACAGCATATCGTTCATATACTTTTTTTTTTAAATGCATGTTAGGCATAACATACCATTCATCTTAAAATTCTCGAGCTCCACGATGGGAGGGAAATTAACCTACTATCCCACGCTGGTCAGACGTGTTGGTATAAGGTTTTGTTTAGAGTTTTCCTTCTCTCGCATAGATGTTATATGCGTTTTATATGCCTTAGTCTTCTTGAACGATCACCCACGGGTAAGATAGGGGATGGTGAATTGTATTCTTACTCCGTCACCACGCGGAAAACACACATCACACTGTTTTTTTGACTGAATATCTGTAATGTTTCTTTGTTCTTAGTAGACCTAACGCCTTTGTATTAAAATTATTGAAATTTAGCATTTAATATGCTTGATTATTTATATTAACCCGATTACGAAGCGAAAAATGATGTCACTAGTGGCATTCGAACCCAAAACTATTGTGAATCCGTTCCAATCATGCTGTCACTTACACCGGGTAATCGGGTTTTTATAAATAATTAAGCATATTAAATGCTAAATTTTAATAATTTGAATAACAAGGTTGTGTCATTGTTTAATACAATTCTAACTGCAAAGTTTGAGTATTAAGTCTGTACAATGTGTAAACTATGTCGGGTAGATGGCACACGTCTCCTTAAAGACGGAAAATATAATACGATGCGAGAATTGAATGTCCTACAATAGTTCACGGTGGTGTAAGTGGCAGCATGATTGGGACGGATTTCGAATAGGTGTGGGTTCGAATTCCACTTGTAACAATCCATTTTTCGCTCGTAATCAGGCCCTTGTATTAGTTTATTAGCTTTTGATTTAAATAATCTATTTATAAATACCCGAATACGAAACGAAAAATTATGTCATAAGCGGGGTTCGAACCCGCACCTATTGGGAATCCGGCCCAACCGTATTTCGTATTCAGGTATTTACAAATAATTAAGCATATTAAATGCTAAAAATTTCAGTAATTTGAATAACAAGTTTGTGTCATCGTTTAATACAATTCTAACTGTAAAGTTTGAAGTATTAAGTCTATACAATGTGTAAACATTGACCGATAGATGGCATACGTCACCTTGAAGACGTAAGATATAATATGAATCGAAATTTGTATGTCCTAAAATAGTTCACGATGGTGTAAGTGGCAGCACGGTTGGGCCGGATTCCCAATAGGTGCGGGTTCGAACCCCGCTTGTGACATCTTTTTTCGTTTCGTATTCGGGTATTTATAAATAATTAAGCATATTAAATGCTAAAAATTTCAGTAATTTAAATAATCTATTTTAATTTCTCAACAGGAATATGAGAATAAGTCATTGGAAGAATTGCGCCTGGAAGATTATTTGGCTGGTAGGAAGGGCAATACGGGTGGTGTGTTTGGTGGGTTCCAGCAGCAGCCTGAAGCTAAACCTCTGTTTGGTGGGACTACATGTAAGTTTTAATTTTTATATTCCTATTCCTCGAGATTTGAGCTGTTTAATTACATTGTACATATTGTAAAAATTATGATAATAGTTTGAAATAAAACTACTTTTACGGATTCTATCGCGTTTGTATTTGATTTATAATTTACCGACGTTTCGAACACTTTACAGTGATCATGGTCATGGGAGGACTGAAAAACAAAAAAAAAAAAAAAAAAAATATATAGAATCATTCTCTTTTTGTACTGGCAATGAATTGTATTAATTTTGTATAAAAATTTGGGTCAAAATTTAATATCTTATAGGGTAGATATAAATAAATTTCTGTAATAACAATGACATATTGGACGTAAGACACCTCAGTCCTCCCGTGACCATGATCACTGTAAAGTGTTCGAAACGTCGGGAAATTATAAATCAAATACAAACGCGATAGAATCCGTAAAAGTAGTTTTATTTCAAATGTGTAATACTCGCGTAAACATTAGAAGTCATTATGATAATAGTTGTTATGACCGGCCGCCTGTCTGACGTCGACACTACATGTGAATGTAATTGTTGATCAAACGGCATCAGATGGAGTTGATTCAGGTCATTTTTTTATTTTTTGTACCTTGCGTTAAGGAAATAATCCTTGTATTGCGGGGGACTTTACAAACATAATTAACACATTTAATCCGTGTGGTGACGGAGTAAGAATACAATTCACCACCCCATATCTTACCCGTGGGTGATCGTACAAGACGACTAAGGGATATAAAACGCATATAACATCTATTTAAGAGAAGGAAAACTCGGAAATAAAACCCTATACCAACACGTCTGACCAGCGTGGTATAGTAGGTCAATTTCCCTCCCATTACGTAGGAGGCTCGAGCCCAACAGTGGGACATATATGAGCTGTGATGATGATGTGATGAATTAACGCAGACAAATTACATCCGGACTCCAAATTACCCTTTTTAGATCACACCAGGTATTGTCTTGCGTGGGTATCGAACTCATGGCATTGGTACGGCAGGTCGCTGTATTAACCGCTACGCCAGCATCCAAAGCTCAATATAAAGCTCTTAGAAGTCTTTTACAATACTACTGGCACTATTTGTTACGTCATCGTACGGCTTGAAAAGCTATTTTTTATATTTTTCTTATCAACAGCATTCGCCCAACCCGCCACCACGAATGCTACTTCAGTGTTTGGTGCCGGAGGTCTGACATCCACAGGCTTTGGTCAGACCGGTCCGTTCAGTTTCGGTGGTAACACACAGGCTAATACAAGCACAACTGGTGGTCTCTTCGGGGCTGCGAAACCTGCCTTCGGCACAGCACCTACTACAGGTAAGTGTGAAGTGAGGCAGACTTTTCTAAATTGAATAAACATAAACAGTGGTAACCATATTAACTTTTCACTTCATTTAAAAAAACAGGCCCAGGTTTATTTGGAGCTACAACAACGCAAGCAGGCACCACTTTTGGCACAACCACGCCTGCTTTTGGATTTGGTGCCACCAATCAAAATCAGGTAAATTAAAAATAATTTATGTATAAGAGAATGTATTACCGTGTGGTGACGGAGTATGAATATAATTCACCGCCTATCTTACCCGTGGGTGATTGTAAGAGATGACTAAGTGATATAAAACGAATATAACATCTATGCAAGAGATGGAAATCTCTAAACAAAACCTTATACCAACACGTCTGATCAGCGTGGTATAGTAGGTCAATTTCCCTCCCATTGTGGAGGAGGCCCAAGTCCAACAGTGGAACATATATGAGCTGAGATGATGATGTGATGATGAAGGGAAACGTACACATAATTACCTGATCTATTTTCGGCTATTCAATCCCTTCTCCTTTGTAACTATCCATAGTATACGTTTAAGACCCAATTTTAAGTAAATATAGTATTTTTAGACCACTACGTGGAGTAGTTTACGTCTCCTAAGTCCTCTGAGGGCACTTACATTGTTTAATTTTATAGATTCGTAGTTTTGCATAAAAAATAAATAAAGATAAATAATAACACGGTACTCCTGCTTATAACCGCGGTACTTTTATAACGCATTTTCATATAACGCGATTTCATATTATTCCCCCATATAATGTGGGGATTTCACACATTATATGTACATATTACGTTCATAATGCACAGATGATAAATAAATAAATAATTTTGAAACAAGTGAGAGATGAAACTCGTAGAAAAGATTTTAAAACAAAAATGAATCCCAAGTATTTATGATGTTGTCAGACACGCCCCGCATTATCAAGCTGTACAATTATTTAATAAGTTGCTTAAAGATTTAAAAAATGCTGTTTATACAAATAAGTTTAAGATAAAATTAAAGGAGTATCTATTAAATAGATGTCTATATAGTGTAAATGATTTGTGATGATGGAATTACTGTATGGAAGCGAGAGTTGGGTATGTAGAAAAGAGTATGATAGTGAAATTAATGCGGTCGAAATGCGATCTCTTCGGAAAATCTGTGGAGTTAGGCTGACCGACCGCATTCGTAACGACGACGTAAGAGAGCGAGTAGGTATGAAAGAAAGAATGCCGAACGAACGCCTGGTTAAGAAGATATACAATGCGAAAGTGGAAGGATGTAGGTGCCGAGGGGGACCGAGACTAACCTACCTAGACCAGATCGGTCATGTACTGAAGGAAGGTGGAGTCAAGAGTCTCCGAAACCGGCGAGCGTGTATGAAGAGAATTATGAATGTTGAGGAAGCGAGTGAAGTATGCAGAGATAGAGTTCTCTGGCACTCTGTTCTCTCTGCCTACCCTGCAAGGGATATGGCGTGATGATATGTATGTATGTATTTGTGATGATGCAAAAATTTAATTTATTTATTGACTAATATTCTAATGACTATTATATTACTAAGCACTATTGTATTAATATCTATCACATTTTCAACACAATTAAATATTGTTCAGAAATAAATAAATAAATAAATAAAGATGGCGCAACGGTTATAAGATACCGACCTTCCGTGCCAGTGCCGTGGGTTCGATTCCCACGCAGGACATTACTTTGTGTGTTCCACAAAGTGTTGTTCTAAGTCTGAGTGTAATTTGTCTGCGTTAATTGCATGTTTGTAAAGTCCCTCGCAATACAAGGATTATTTCCTTAGTGCAGGGTGGTGTAATAAAAAAAAAAAAATTACATACGTTTTCCATTAAAATTCTCAAAAGATACCTTTAACAATGTGACCATGGCACTGTTGAAGGAGACGTTTTGACTTACTGATGGACGATGACTTTAATTTATAAGGATTTAAAGGCCTAGGTAACAAAGCCATAAATTTCAAGAAAAAAAAAAAATGATTGAAAAAATCAAAAAACCCGACTGCGTAAAAAGTCACCAAAACTACGTACATAATAAAAAAACTGAAAAGAAAAAAACAAGCACTTAGATGTCCGGTGGTCTAGAATTCCATAATATATTATTGAATAAATACTATTGCAGAAAATAAAATATACTTTAATAATAGAACATGACAACTGAACAGTCGGGATCCTTTATTCGACAGCAAATCTAATTTTTCAATGGAATGTGCTGTCGAATAAAGGATCCCGACTGTTCAGTTGTCATGTTCTATTATTAAAATATATTTCATTTTCTGCAATAGTATTTATTCAATAATATATTATGGAATTCTAGAGCACCGGACAACTAAGTGCTTGTTTTTTTCTTTTCAGTTTTTTTATTATGTACGTAGTTTTGGTGACTTTTTACGCAGTCGGGTTTTTTGATTTTTTCAATCATTTTTTTTTATTTTATACTTTTTGGTTATAAATACCTAGGTAGCTATAGTTATCTTATTTACTAATAAGTAGGTAAGTACCTAACTATATATAGTTTTTCGATTGAAGTTGAGTACTAAATCGTTAGAAATCGGAGATTGGCGACCGCATCAGACATTAGATACTTTAGGTAGGACTACCTATGGTATATTGGACAATATACCTACTAGATACTTCAGTATATGTCCATCCACATCCAGTTATATGAATTTTTCGTCTTTTCATCGTAAATTTCTACTGTCTAAAAAACCTATTTGTGAGAAAGGTTGTTACGAAACTTTAAATCGATATAGATCCTAAACGGCCAGTCAAATCGAAAAATGTTGAGAGAAAACTAATAATGATTTTTAAATACCTATTTAACGATACCCCACTCGATATAGTTGGTTTACTTTAATTTTTTTAATTTTGACAATATGGCGTCCAGTAGTCGTCATATTGAATTTTCAATAACGTCATATCGTTAGTGACACTCGCCGGATTAAGAGGAATCGATTGACGTGCGAATCATAAAAATCGGCCCAGGCGTTTGGTATATATAGTGCTTCAAAGGAACATACAAACATACATACATAGACTGTTAAACACAATACCACTCCTTTGCAGTCGGGTAAAAAAAAATGGGTGAGCGCGTGAGAATTTATACTGTTTTGGCATCAGTAAAAATAGATTTTTAATTGCATGCAAATAATTAATTACAATAAAATAATAAACAAAAAAAAACTGGAAAAAGATAGGATATTTTTTTTCCCACTAATATTTACGAATAGTTAATAATATTAAACAAAATATTCAATGTAATTCACAACTGAATATAATTTATTAGCACATATATAATTCGCACTCGTATGAAACTAAAACACGTGTTGTGAATGTTGAAACTAGAAAAAGGTTCTATTTCTATTTTGTTGGTAACTTCTGTTCGTGACTTAAATGAGTGGTTTTGCGGCCAACTTCAACCTGTTACTTTCGTGTTACAGTGATGCGCGCGCATCTTAAAATTCCACTCTCATTATTTTTTCATAACGCGCCTAAAGAGGTATAACTTCAAAAAAATTACCTCAAGCTGAGAAGATCCATCAAGAAAGTCATCGAGCCTGTCATATTTTTTTTATATATATTTAATTAGATATAACAATGCGAAATTGGAAGGATGTAGGTATCGGGGGAGACCGAGACTCACCTACCTAGACCAGATCGGTCACGTACTGAAGGAAGGTGGAGTCAAGAGTCTCCGAAACCGGCGAGCGTGTATGAAAAGAATTTTGAATGTTGAGGAAGCGAGTGAAGTATGTAAGGATAGAGTTCTCTGGCACTCTGTTCTCTCTGCGTACCCTGCAGGGGATATGGCGTGATGATATGTATGTATTTAATTAAATTTTGCAGCAAACCGGTGGCCTATTCGGTGCCAAACCGGCTACCACAGGCTTCGGAACGACTAATGCTATCGGCGGTTTTGGCTCATTCGGCACTAGCGGAGGTCTTTTCAGTGCGAAAACATCGGCACCTACCTTCGGAACTGGCACAGTTGGTGGTAAGTACTGCTTATTATATATCTATTTATATTATAGTCTCAGAACATATACACCAATGTTGAGATCCAACCTCCTTGGAAATAAAAGGGGTATTCCCCAAATATACTGTAATGGTAGGACCACACTGTTGACAGTTCTCTGTCTACACCCACGGGCCGGTCCGTCCGGGGTAGTACCACACTGAGCAGAAGATCGACGTCCGAGCAGTGATATTTAGGTAATTCTAAGTGAAAAGTTAGATTATTAAATCGGTGCAATGTATAAACATTGTCCGGTAGATGACGCACGCCATAAATACGAGCCAAAATTTGATTGTAATACGAAACTGCTGCGCTTCGTACGGTGAGCGAATCTGTAGCTCAATTTCCATCGTGGGCTTAGGATTTGCATTAGTAGGCAACGGCCTAGCTATTATAACCTTATTATTGCAAATGACCATGGGCGGCAATGACACTTACCATCAGCTGTGCTGCTTGCTCGTTTGCCACCATAAGCAATAAAAAAAAAAGATAGAGAAAAAGAAATATTAAACATTACCACACTAGTCAGACATGTAGCTATAGGGTTTTCACTTCAAGTTTTCCTTCACTTCAATAGATGTTAATATGAAAAATTACTGAAATTTAGCATTCGCTTGATTATTTATAAAAAACTTGATTACGAGCGTAAAGTGATTATCACGCATGGGATACGTCGTAATCAAGTTTTTATAAATAGATGTTATATGTATAGATGACTAAGGGATATATATAATATATACAGGGTGCCGATTTTATTACTAGAATAACTTAAACTGGGTGTAGGAATGACGTCATAAAAAACAATAAAGTTAGTTGCAGACTCCTAGCTCTGCCCAATCCCGAGATAAAGTGATTTGTTTCTTATCAAAACAATAGGTTTGCCAGCGTACATTGACCTGTAGGTACATTTCGACCAGCTGTGCGGCGGTGAGCGCAGCGAGAACGGGACTATTTGCCTACTAGTTCAATGTCACACGCATGAGTATATACCTACATCGAACTTTTATAGTACAAGTGTATTGACCGCTTATCATTAGGGCAATTTAATCAAAACTTAGGTACTATTCTTTTTACTGATTTGGATAGTGTATCATGGTCTGATACACCCCCTTCAAGGATTCTACTAATTAAATCGGCAACCTGTATATCCCTCAGGGATATAATCTTTAGTCATATTTTACAACGCCTAAGGGGATAAATTAGTAAATTTTTTACTGCATCACCATACAGAAAGAAAAAAAAATGATTTAATATTGGTTTATCTTTCAGGTTTATAAAAACCCGATTACGAGCGAAAAATGTTTGTCACAAGTGGGATTCGAACCCACAGCTATTGGAAATCCGTTCCAATCGTGCTACCATTTACACCAGCGTGAACTTTTGTTTGACATTCAATTCTCGCATCGTATTATATTTTCGTCTTTAAGGAGACGTGTGCCATCTACTCAACATTTTCGGTTTCACTGTACGAATACCACTTGTGACAATCATTTTTCTCTCGTAATCGGGGGTTTTTATAAATAATCAAGCATATTAAATGTTAAATTTCAGTAATTTTATTCTTTCAGGTTTTACTACTCTCGGTTCTGGTGGTTTTGGTACAAATACATCGACTTCAGGCGGTCTATTCGGTGCTAACAATGCATTTGGAAAGACCGCAGCGGCACCAGCGTTTGGGTTCAACACACAACCTACACTTGGTAACTCATATTTTATATTTAACTTTTTCTTTTATCAATAAGTCACCACCCCGCATCTAAGGAAATAATCCTTGTATTGCGGGGGACTTTACAAACACGCAATTAACGCAGACAAATTACACCCAGACTACACAACAACACTTTGTGGGTCGCACAAAGTATTGTCCCGCATGGGAACCGAACCCGTGGCACTAGCATGGAAGGCCGGTATCTTATTAACCACTACGCCACCTGTGAAGTCTTTATTTCTTACTTTATTGCCTTACACTTTATTTACAAATTACTTCCCATGACGGAATAATAAAAAGAAAAGATGAAACCAGAACAGATGTAAGAGTAACAATAGGTAATGATGTACTAGAGCAAGTGGATGAATTTGTATATCTTGGATGTGGATTTAGCCGAGATGGAAGGTACACCACTGATATAGAGCGAAGAGTGAATGCGGGAAATAGAGTGAACGGAGCGTTGGGGCAACTTCTCGGCAGCCACCACCTCAGCCAGAAGGCACGTGTAGCAATACATAACGCAGTGCTTGTCCCAACATTACTGTATGGAAGCGAGAGTTGGGTATGCAGAAAAGAGTATGAAAGTAAAATTAATGCGGTCGAAATGCGATCTCTGCGGAAAATCTGTGGAGTTAGGCTGACCGACCGCATTCGTAACGACGACGTAAGAGAGCGAGTAGGTATGAAAGAGAGTATTGGTGTAAAGATGCGAAAGGGAATGCTCCGATGGTTCGGACATGTGGAAAGAATGCCGAACGAACGTCTGGTTAAGAAGATATACAATGCGAAAGTGGAAGGATGTAGGTACCGGGGGAGACCGAGACTAACCTACCTAGACCAGATCGGTCATGTACTGAAGGAAGGTGGAGTCAAGAGTCTCCGAAACCGGCGAGCGTGTAGGAAGAGAATTATGAATGTTGAGGAAGCGAGTGAAGTATGCAGAGATAGAGTTCTCTGGCACTCTGTTCTCTCTGCCTACCCTGCAAGGGATATGGCGTGATGATATGTATGTATGTATGTATGTACGGAATAATAAAAATTACTTGGGAGATCAACAATAAATAAGGATAGTCCGTATTTTTTTTTTAAGTGAAATATTTTGTTACGCCGCATATAGATTTTTCGGTAGGTTGTAAGTGAGGCTGATCCGTCACGCTCTGAGGTGAAAGGCTCGATCGGGTGAACTCGGGACCGGCGAGTGTACCCGAGCGAGATAGATACAGTCAGCTGCTCTTCACTCCTGTGTCACTGTGTTCACTATATTTATATTTAATACATACATACATATCATCACGCCATATCCCTTGCAGGGTAGGCAGAGAGAACAGAGTGCCAGAGAACTCTTATCTTTGCATACTTCCACTCGCTTCCTCAACATTCATAATTCTCTTCATACACGCTCGCCGGTTAATTCATTTCGGTTTTCGGTCATTTTATATTTAATAATTGCTATTATTATTTTTTATCGATTATTCAATAGTTTTTAATAGTTATTGACTATGGTATAGTATGGTCACACCCCATACATACTCCCCGGGGCACGGTATTTTTTTGTTTTTTAATAGTTTTCACTTCTGTCGGCAGTCCTCATGACTGTTTTGTTTTTTTTTATATATGGGGTGTTTATTAAAGACACCACCCCCGGCAGTAGGGAAATAATCCTTGTATTGCGGTGTGTATAAAATATATTTTTATTTCATATGTGTAATGCCCGCGTAAATATCAGAATTTTTTTTTTTTTTAATTTTTATATATATATTTTTTAAGTTTTATATTTTCCTTAATTATTTTATTAATTATATTTTATTTTTTAAATATATTTTCTAAAAAATTACTAACAAGAATATACCGAGCGAAGATCTGTCATCTGAATATTGAATAAACTATGCAATTTAAATTATTTATAACAACCCGATTACGAGCGAAAAATGATTGTCACAAGTGGGATTCGAACCCACGCCTATTGGAAATCCGTTCCAACCGTGCTTTCCAATACGTATGGGTTCGAATCACACTTGTGATAATCATTTTTTGCTCGTAATCGGGTTTTTATAAACTATGCAATTGATTGTTTCAGGTGCAGGTCTTGGGACTGGTTTAGGTGCGAACACGTTCCAGGCTAAACCTGCAGGATCCGCCTTCGGTACTCTAGGGACCACTAATATGTTTGGACAAACACAAACAGCCCCGGCTACCAACTTCAAAACTGGTAAGGTTTTCATACTTGTCTCTTGTTGGGTTTGCTTAATCTAGCTACTCACTTCTTGGTTTTGTTCTATGGTTATGAGGCTACAGAATTTGGCCAATTTGTGTTCTGTGTCGTAAACAAAATAGAGTATAGCGGTAGGAAAAGTACCCTCGCAGGGTTTATACCTAATAAATGAATCAGTATTATGGAAGATATACAATGCGAAAGTGGAAGGATATAGGTACCGGGGGAGACCGAGACTCCACCTACCTAGACCAGATTGGTCACGTACTGAAGGAAGGTGGAGTCAAGAGTCTCCGAAACTGGCGAGCATGTATGAAGAGAATTATGAATGTTGAGGAAGCGAATGAAGTATGCAAAGATAGAGTTCTCTGGCACTCTGTTCTCTCTGCCTACCCTGCAAGGGATATGGTGTAATGATATGTATGTATGTATGTGTTATGGAATTTTTTGTATTGCTTAAAAGTGTTGGTATAAGTTTTAATTTTATTCCGTGTGGGTGACGGAGTAAGAATACTATTCACCACCCCATATCTTACCCGTGGGTGATCGTACGAGACGACTAAGGGATATAAAACGCATATAACATCTATGCGAGAGAAGGAAAACTCGAAACAAAAACCTATACCAACATGTCTGATAGGTTAATTTCCGTATCATTACGGAGGAGGTCCGAATCCAACTGTGGGGCAGTTATTGGCTGTGATGATGATGATGAAGTTTTAATTTTAGGTTTTCCTTCTCTTGCATATATGTTACATGCATATTATATTTTTTGTAACAAAAACACCATCCAGCACAGGGAATAATTCTTGTATTGCGGTTGGGCCTTTACAAACATAATAATTAACGCAAACAAATTACACAGAGCCGTGGAACAACAGTTTGTGGGTCGCACATAGTATTGTCCTGCGTGGGAATTGAACCTATGGCATTGGAACGGAAGGTGGGTATCTTAACCCCTACGCCATCTGTGCAGTCATTTGCAGCAGTTAATCGTCTATTACTGCCTCCACGAACAAGAGAGGTGGTTGATGATTTGTTTTTATCCATCATACATACATATCATCACGCCATATCCCTTGCAGGGTAGGCAGAGAGAACAGAGTGCCAGAGAACTCTATCTCTGCATACTTCACTCGCTTCCTCAACATTCATAATTCTCTTCATACACGCTCGCCGGTTTCGGAGACTCTTGACTCCACCTTCCTTCAGTACATGACCGATCTGGTCTAGGTAGGTTAGTCTCGGTCTCCCTCGATACCTACATCCTTCCACTTTCGCATTGTATATCTTCTTAACCAGACGTTCGTTCGGCATAATGTATATTTGTTCTTTTTATATTCTTAAGGTCTTGATGGTGGTCTCGGAGGTGGTCTATTCAACAGTTCAGCTGGTCTTGGTGGCTCTGGACTTGGATTAGGAGCTCTGAATACTAACAATATGGCTATGGCCAAGTAAGTTGTGTATACTTTTTTAATATATTTTTTTTTAGACTAATTAAAAAATTGCAATAAGTAATAATGCAATTTTTTTGGTAGTCTTTATATATGTGTAATTAAATTAGCTTCTGCCCAGGGCTTCGCCCGCGTAAAAAGTTAATTTCCCAAAGAGGAACTATTATCCCAAGGGACATCATTACCGATACAAAATTTAACGTCATCTCAGTTCATATATGTCCCACTATTGGTCTCCTTCTTCATAATGGGAGGGAAATTGACCTACTATACCGCGCTGGTCAGACGTGTTGGTATAGGGTTTTGTTTAAAGTTTACCTTCTCTTGCATAGATGTTATATGCGTTTTATATCCCTTAGTCGTCTCTTACGATCACCCACGGGTAAGATAGGGGGTGGTCAATTGTATTCTTACTCCATCACCACACGGAAAAACATTAGATATCATTAAAATAAAATTATTTAGAAAACCTGCTTTCTGGAGGCATTTTTTCTTTTCAATTTTCTTTTACTTTCCAGTAACACTCTATCTGGTGGTTCGGCAGCTGGTAATGTCCATGAACAAATGCTGACCCTGGCAGCTAGACCTTATGGGGACTCACCACTCTTCAAGGATTTGCCAGACTCAAGTAAGTATTTCCGTCCTCTTTTTTTAAACGTTTTCATTTAGCTTACTCCGTTTGTTTTTTCTTTTTTTATTTCTTGGGCTGAATTTAGTAATTAAAATTTCTTAAACTTCCTGACAACCGATTGATCTGAAATTTGGTGTACGCCTTTGGTTCTGGTGACAATACAATTACGTAAACTAAAAGTTATTGTAAATTCAAGATAGCCGCCACTACAAAATGGCAGATAACCTATTTTTTTTTCAATCCCATCAATATGGGTATCAAATGGAAGTATTTGACAAGTAGAATATAGTGCACTATACAAAATCAAAATCTAAGATGGCCGCCGCTAAAAAATGGCGGATAATCTATTTTTTTCAATCCTATTAATATGGGTATCAAATGGAAGTGCTTGACAAGTAGAATATAGTGCACTATATAAAATGAAAATCTAAGATGGCCGTCGCTAAAAAATGGCGGATAATCTATTTCTTTTTTCAATACTATTAATATGGGTATCAAATGAAAGGGCTTGACAAGTAGAATACAGTGCTCTTTACAAAATTAATATCTGAAACTCTCACCCAAGTCAAGATTTTGTGTCGTGTCGAGGACTATGTGGCGTTAGGGTGGCTAAAATACATTTTAACCTTTGGTATGCCGCGACTGGCACAGTCACGCTACCGCTGTATGCCGAGAACTATAGAGAAATTGCACGGCCGCGCAGTATAAAGTTTGATATGAAATATCGCTAACACTAGAAAACGTATCTTTTACCTGTTTTTTAATTATAAAAGACAATGAATCCAAGTATTTATAGATGTCTAATTTAGTAGAACAGCATGAGTCGTGTATTTATTATAACTCATTATTTCTTATGAAACGGAATAAAATATAAAACACAGATAATACAAAGGTAGTTATTTTATTTTAACTTTTTCTTGTTTTATTATATTCTCTGATATATTGTTTGTAATTACACTACAAAATAATTCACCCTAGTAAAATATTTTAGAAATAAATACATTTCTTTATTGCAAATTTTTGTAAGATTTTCATGCGCGGATCTGCGTTCCGGCACAGACAGAATTTCAAACTAGGATCATTTGTTCGGTTGAATTAGAAGATAACTTCACTCAATAGGAACTCCTTTCTTTGATTTTCAACCTTATCTGTATGTAAATACTAAAGAAACATGGAAAAAATCATGTGGAGTCGTATCAGCGCGGATCCGCGTTTCGGCAGTATAACGAGATTGCGGATATCCACGTTCCGGCATACTAAAGGTTAATCGACGATTATAGATATTTGACGTGCCCCACGATTTTATTTTATATTAATTGGTAGCCATGACTGTATCTATTTAATTATTTTTTAGCCTTTAGTACATTTATCTGCAAAATTACCATGACTGTATACAATAAAACCGTTTAACTTAAAAAAATATTTTTACCTTTTTTATTTATACCTATATTGGTGATAGATTTTCTTAATCATTACATCATCATCATCACCATCAATCTGCTCATAACTCACACAGTGGT
Organism: Lymantria monacha; assembly: GCA_905163515.2. Classification (NCBI taxonomy): domain Eukaryota; kingdom Metazoa; phylum Arthropoda; class Insecta; order Lepidoptera; family Erebidae; genus Lymantria; species Lymantria monacha. Next base: position 3,277,808 of record LR991108.1, on the reverse strand, counting down.
ATTTATGTAAGTGCAGTGGGACATGAGCTAAGATAGTAATGACTCTTGCAGTGATATTTCGTTTATCCTCCATCCAAAGCTTATATTGGTACTTTGCCGCACAAACTGGTTTGGGGTACTTAAAAAAACATAAGGATCTGGTCTACTAGGTGCGACAGGCTCTGTATAGTTTTATTTTTCTTTTAATTATTAAATTTTTTTTTTAAATTATTAATAATATTTTTCTTTTAAAATATTTTTTTAAATAATTTAGTTTTTTGAGTTTGGAGTGTAGGACACGTTTGACATATATAAGAATTAAAATAAATACTTTTATTATCCACAGCCATGTCGGCGGAGGATGTTCTCAGGCCGACGAATCCTGTGGCTGTCCAGGCTGTGCTGGACAGCAGCAACGCTGGCTCCTATCGAGTGACGTCACCATCTCACTTAGCACTCAAGCTGCAACCGCGACCAAGACCACATATGGCACAGGATAAGGTAATAAAATTTGATCACCTCAGCTCATATATGTCCCACTGTTGGGCCTGAGCCTCCTCCATAATGGGAGGGAAATTGACCTACTATACCACGCTGGTCAGACGTGTTGGTATAGGGTTTTGTTTCGAGTTTTCCTTCTCTTGCATTGATGTTGTATGCATATTATATCCCTTATTTGTCTTTTATGATTACCCACGGGTAAGAATAGAGTGCGCTGAATTGTATTCTTACTCCGTCACCAAATTGAGTAACTTCGACTTTGCTGTTAAGAATTTGCCAGCACAGATGTCGCTAAGATTCCCACTATGCAAAGTCTCATACGATGTCAGGTTTTATGCCTTTGCCCAGAGTGTTAATTTTAAAACAAAAAATCCCCATTCATTTTCTAGTTATAAATATTTTACAATATAGATCCAAAATAATTAGATCCAAAAATATCAAGTCCGGCTGAAAAGCCAAATGGTAGCACCTGAATTAATTAAAGAAAACTATGTTAAAAGGCTGAAAAGAACATCATCATCATCTTAGCTCATATATGTCCCACTGTTGGACTCGAGACTCCTACATAATGGGAGGGATATGAAAAGAACAAGAAGCAAATTTTATACACTAAACATGATTGTACAGATGGCGTAGTGGTTAAAATATTGACCTGTGCCAGTGCCATAGGTTCAATTCCCAAGCAGGAAAATACTTTGTGCGTTCCACAAAGTTGTTCCGAATCTGTGTGTAATTTGTTTTCTTACAAGGATTTTTTAGTGTCATTAATTTAAAAAAATATATATTAGTGATTATTTTCTTATGCTGTATATACAGGTTGCCGATTTAATTAGTAGAATCCTTGAAGGAGGTGTATCAGACCATGATACACTATCCAAATCAGTAAAAAAAGTACCTAAGTTTTGATTAAATTGCCCTACTGATAAGCGGTCAATACACTTGTACTATAAAAGTTCGATGTAGGCATATACTCATGCGTGTGACATTGAACTAGTAGGCAAATAGTCCCGTTCTCGCTACGCTCACCGGCGCACAGCTGGTCGAAATGTACCTACAGGTCAATGTACGGTGACAAACCTACTGTTTTGATAAGAAACAAATCACTTTATCTCGGGATTGGGCAGAGCTAGGAGTCTGCAACTAACTTTAATGTTTTATATGACGTCATTCTTACACCTAATTTAAGTTATTCTAGTAATAAAATCGGCACCCTGTATAAAAAAATAAACCTACCTAGACCAGATTGGTCATGTACTGAAGGAAGGTGGAGTCAAGAGTCTCCGAAACCGGCGAGCGTGTGTGAAGAGAATTATGAATGTTGAGGAAGCGAGTGAAGTATGCCAGGATAGAGTTCTCTGGCACTCTGTTCTCTCTGCCTACCCTGCAAGGGATATGGCGTGATGATATGTATGTATGTAACAAAATGTATATTGTTGTCAGAAATCTCTCTTCGACGGCTTAGAGGAGTCTGATGCGAGCTTAGAAGATAAGCTATGTTTGAAGCCGAGCCGTAAACGTTTGGTGCTTCGACCTAATCAGAGGAGCGATCATCAAGACTCGATTGAACACACCAAAGAGACGGAGAGGTGAGTTATGTTTGAATATAGTAGACCGAATAGACCATTGTTTGGGAACTTGTATGAAGATTTGTAACATGCCCATTTTTTGACCTTCATCATCTCGGCTCATACACATCCCACTGTTGGGGTCGGGCCTCCTCCATAATGGAACGGCGGTATAGGGTTTTGTTTCGAGGTTTCCTTCTCTCGCATAGATGTTTATGCGTTTTATATCCCTTAGTCGTCTCTTACGGTCATCCACGGTTAAGATAGGGGGTGGTGAATTCTATTCTTACTCCATCACTACACAGACAATTTTTTTGACTTTACAGACAACCATCCGTTTTTTTTTGTAAAAGTTTTGTATTATTTTATTAATACTTCCTGATTCGTTTCTGATTATATTTCCTTTAAAATTTATTCCTTTAAAATTTACTTTATAAACCTATTTCCGGTGCCTTTATGACATTTCCGTTGCATCGGTAATTAATACCTACCTATAATATTTTTCAGATCTGTGGAAGAAGAACCGCAGTCCATCGGCCCTACTCATTCTATGAACGAACCGGAGAAAGAGAAGCATAGAGATAGAGAAGCACCCTCCGAAATAACTAATATTGATGAAGTGGATCGTGCTAGAAGACAAGTTAACTTCAGCGATAATAGTGAGTCCTTTTTTTTTCATAGGTTTGACCACGAGCAGTCCGAGGTGATGGACCTTATAGTCCTTATAGACTTTATGGGGGTAACGTGGTACCTTATAGTAAACTGTACAGATGGTTAAGATAAGGATCTACAGTTTCTAGTGTGATGGATTCGATTAACGTACAGTACAATAATATGTTGTGTTAATTAGAATTAAAAAAAAATCATCTGTGTGGTGACGAAGTAAGAATTTAATTCACCATCTCACCCATGGGTGATCGTAAGAAACGACTAAGGTATATAAAACGCATATAACATCTATATTTGGGAATGCTCCGATGGTTAGGACATGTGGAAAGAATGCCGAACGAACGTCTGGTTAAGAAGATATACAATGCGAAAGTGGAAGGATGTAGGTACCGAGGGAGACCGAGACTAACCTACCTAGACCAGATCGGTCATGTACTGAAGGAAGGTGGAGTCAAGAGTCTCCGAAACCGGCGAGCGTGTATGAAGAGAATTATGAATGTTGAGGAAGCGAGTGAAGTATGCAGAGATAGAGTTCTCTGGCACTCTGTTCTCTCTGCCTATTGAATGCATAGATGGCGCAATGGCTAAGATACCGACCTACCATGCCAGTGCCCACAAAATATTGTTCTGAGTGTAATTTGTCTGCGTTAATTGCATGTTTGTAAAGTCCCCCGCAATACAAGGATTATTTCCTTAGTGTAGGTTGGTGACAAAAAAAAAAAAACACCTTCAACAGTGCCATGACACACACACTGTTAAAGATATCTTTTGAATTTTAACGGAAAACGAAAATGTATGTAGAGCACTGTTATGTTCACTAAACCTCAGCACTTCTTCAGCATCACATTACATAAAATGCCATGAAAATTATTTAATATAACACGTTCTTCTTCTTATTTATTGGCAATCAGCTACTTATACGAGCTATTGGTGCCAGTGTCAAGTTATAAATATCTTCACGTTTTTAGTCTTTCAGGTTAGTCATTGTCTAAGTCAAATTGTCGCCATCAACAGTGCTATGGCCACACTGTTAATGGTATCTTGTGGGAATTTTGATGAAAAACGAAAACATATGTCAAGCACTGTTATATCATATTCACTGCACCTCAGTACTTCCTCCGCATCACATTACATAAAATGCCATCAAAATTATTTAATATAACACGTTAAAACACTAAGATATTGTATATAATACAAGAGCACCACATGACAGTTTTACTTTCCCGCTAAAACGTTTTTAATATTTTTTTTTTTAGATGCAGACAACAGCATAGATAGACATGGCAGTTGGTATGTAATATTTATTTTAACATATTTATCTATAAGCTTGTGCTGTATGGTAGCGGCTACGAATACTACCAACCCTTACTTTGCTCGTGGATGTCGTAAAAGACGACTAAGAGCCTTATAACGACCTGAGCCAACTAAATCTGATGCCGTTTGTTCAACAATTACATTCCCACGTAGTGTTGACGTCTCGCAGGCGGCCGGTCATAAAACTATTGCTAATAACTTTTACATTATGTACTATTAAAGGAGAGTACATATTGTATCGACCCCAAGTAAATCCGAATTACTTTCCCAATTACTACATGTGTGACTAAACTTCTGGCTGTATTGATTTTGAAAAACAAATGTGTGTTCAGAAGGATTCAAGATTATATTGTATGGTAGTGGATACAAATATTAGAAATTCTTACATTATTCGTGGGTGTAAAAAAAAAACTGCTAGGAGCTTTACATATACCCCTAGACGAACTCCATCTGGTGCTATTTGGTCAACAATTACATTCACAAGTAGTGTTGACGTCTGGCAGGCGGCCGGTCATAATACTATTGCCAATAACTTTTACAATATGTACTATGAAAGAAGAGTACATATTGTATCGACCACAAGTAATTGGGATAAGAGTAGGAGAATGATGATCTTTAAGTCTGTTAATGTTCATCGTTAGGCATAAGCCTCTCCAGAATGATACTCAGAACTATCCTGTGCCGCTTGCTATCAACGGCTACCTGCGACTATTAAAATGTTATCACTTTAGTGGAAGGTAGTTTTACGTCTTCCGATTCGTGGTCGCCATTTGATCTTTCTTCCCCAACGGTCAACGATCGATGTTGGCGTCATTTGCTTGCTGAGAGCAGGCTAAGTGAGGTCGGCACAACACGTTCTTGCCTTCCACAATCTTCTATCAGCCATCATATCTCACAACTTTCATACACATATCGTCTTTTCCTCCATATATGTATCTCTTTTTGGGTCTCCCAACGATTGTTACATCCATCCACAAGCATATTAATAACCCTCCTTGTCACATGGCTTTCATCCCTCATCACATGTCCATACCAAGAGGATCTCGCGCTCCTAATCTTCACTATCACTGGTGGTTTCATGTATACATACATATATTTAATGTTAAAAAGTATACATTGCGGATGGATGGACTGGATATTAGTCCCCAAAGAGGCTGGTCGCGTGAAGGTGACGCGTCCCTGGTGATGGTACTCGAAAGGGTAACCTACTGGGTCGGTAATATTAAGGAAAGGAGTACTAGTGATTTGTCTAATGGCAATGGAATATGGTTATGGTGCCCCACGCTACCCTTCCGTATTCCTGGGCAGCGTAAAATTGCATACTAAATAGAATAGTAGCACTTTTTATTGTTTCAGTTGTATATTAAAACTTTTCTCGAATACAACTCATCATTCTCCTACTCTTATCCCAATTACTTGTAGTCGCTACAATATGTAATCTTTCATAGTACATATTGTAAAAGTTATTGGCAATAGTTTTATGACCGGCTGCCTGCCAGACGTCAACCTTCCTTGGGAATGTAATTGTTGACCAAACGGCATCAGGTGGAGTTGGCCCAGGTCGTTATAAGTCTCTTAGTTGTCTTTTACGATATCCACGAGCAAAGTAAGGGTTGGTAGTATTCGTAGCCGCTACCACATAGCTATACAACCGTGCTTCTCGAATACGACTATGATACATATAAAAGATTCATTATAATCGGACCAAGTTTTTAATTGGTCACATACGATAATTTGTTTTATTATACGTAAGGTCTTGTCTAATTCATAAGAAGATTGGAATTAATTTCCAGTAGATGTTGGTTCAAATTCCATACATGAAAATAATTTTTCACATGTAAAATAAGTTTTTAAAAATAATCTACTAGCATCTTTACTTTGCATTACTACCAACCTTTACTTTGCTCGTGGATGTCGTAAAAGACGACTAAGAGCGTTATTACGACCTGAGCCAACTCCATCTGATGCCGTTTGGTCAACAATTACATTCACAAGTAGTGTTGATAATAACTATTGTTTTAATAATTTCGATTCGACACAGATATGAAGTCAACTGCACAGTCAAAAGGACTATATATGGCATAGTGGTTAAGATAGCACCTACCGTGCCAGTGCTGTGAGTTCGATTCCCATGTTGGACAATTGCAGCAGGCAAATTGTTGTTCTGTAGTCTGTGGTGTAATTTGTTTGCGTTAATTATATGTTTGTAAAGTCCCACCACATTACAAGGATTGTTTACTTAGTGTTGAATGATGTCAACCTTCTTCTTTATATTTTAACAGGTTGAGCAGTTCGAAAGCATCTTGGAATGAGAAGGAGAAATCAATTGATGGTGATCAGACTCCAAGATTGTATCCTAATATAGGTAATTATATTTTAATTTATTCATATTTTGCTTAAATTAAAGGGGGAAATTTACAAAACAAAATACCTGTGTTATCCGTGTGGTGACAGAGTAAGAATACAATTCACCACCCCGTTATCTTACCCGTGGATGATCGTAAGAGACGACTAAGGGATATAAAGCGCATATAACATCTATGCAAGCGAAGGAAAATTCGAAACAAAACTCTATACCAACACGTCTGACCAGCGTGGTATAGTAGGTCAATTTCCCTCCCATTATAGAGGAGGCTCGAGCCCAGTAGTGGGACATATATGAGCTGAGATGATGATGATGATGAATAAGACCTGCTTGTATTGTATGCATAGCATATTGGTGGACAAAATCGACGGGTGAGAGACGACGACGAGATCACGGTAGGACTAAGGTGTCTCAAGTCCAACAAGTCATCGTTATTAAAGAGATTCTTGATAATAATGATGACTTAAAAAGAAAAACAAATACAATCGCAATAAAATAAGTAAAAATAATTTTATTTTAAATTATATATATTTTTTATTATTTTTTACTCTTAGGGGAAACCTAAATCCAGTAGAAGATTAACCATCTTCTACTGGATTTAGGTTTCCCCTCTTTGATAAGAGTATAATGCATATAAATTTTATCAAAATTTGCCGAGCCGTTTTAGAGTTTAATTTCATGTATATTCATATATGTTTTTTTTTAATTTCAGACAATGATCTTCAAATGCATGTATCAGAGAGACGGGCTAGTTGGTAAGTTATTTTTAACTGACTATAAAAATGGTTCTGAACTTGTTGATGTGTAAACCGCTTCGTTACGTAATGCGTAACGGCGCCAGTCTGTCTGGCTTCCCTTTCTCTTACGCACACGGCAGCGGTAGACAGGCTCCTCCTCTCCCACTCTAACCCACAACGTATTGAGATGTGATGTTATAATATTTTATTAATAAATAACCTTTCTTTACATTATTATATTAATATACATAAAATTTAATTAATAACCTAAGTATTTCTCAAGTTAAACAATTTCAATATTCAACTTTTCCCCCTAAAACTTTTTTATTTTTAAACGACTGCACAGATGGCGTAGTGGTTAAGATACCGACCTTCCGTGCCAGTGCCGTGGGTTCGATTCCCAAGCAGGACAATACTTTGTGCGATCCACAAAGTGTTGTTCTGTAGTCTGGGTGTAATTTGTCTGCGTTAATTGCATGTTTGTAAAGTCCCCCGCAATACAAGGATTATTTTCCTTAGTGCAGGGAGGTGTTTTATAAAAAAAAAAAAAAAACTTAGATTAGTTCAAGTTATGACTTCTATGTTTGCTTTTTATTTTATATTAAATTATGCTCGTCTTGTAGGTTAACAACGAAACCACTGAGAAAACCGCTAGTCGGCAATCCTGAGTCCGTGGAGAAGTCTGTGAGGGAGCTGGGTGTTAGATCGAACCCCTCCAACGACAAGGAAAACGTTGATATACTTTCAGGTGAGTTAAAAAATTTGAATACTTTTATTATAATTTTTTTCCTCCCTATCTATCCCTATCATGTTGGTGATCATAAGAGACGACTAAGGGATATAAAACGCATATAACATCTATGCGAGAGAAGGAAAACTTGAAACAAGATCCTATACCAACACGTCTGACCAGAGCGGTATAGTAGGTTAATTTCCCTCTCATTACCTAGGAGTCTCAGCCCAATAGTGGGACATATATGAGCTGTGATGATGATTATTATTTTCTTTTAATGCTTATGGTGGTAAATAAGCAAGCATCACATCTAATGGTAAGTGTTACTGCCAATCATGGACCTTTGCTATACCAAGGGTAGCTAGGCCGCTGTCAACTAAAGAAAATCTTAAACCCACTCAGAAATTTGGGCTTCCAGCTCCCTCGTTCATCAAACGGAGTGTATTTTTTTGCAAGAGTATGGTGTTTCATTTCATCATCTTCATCATCATTGCTCATATAAGCCCTAATTTAGAGCTCAAACCTCCTTCATAATAGGAGTGAAATTGACTTAACATATGATGCTCAGACGTGTTTGTATAAAGGTTTGTTTTGAGTTTTCCTTCTTTTAAATATATGTTATATATATATCATATCCGTTAATAGTACGACACATATGAATAAGATATACAATGCGAAAGTGGAAGGATGTAGGTACCGGGGGAGACCGAGACTAACCTACCTAGACCAGATCGGTCAGGTACTGAAGGAAGGTGGAGTCAAGAGTCTCCGAAACCGGCGAGCGTGTATGAAGAGAATTATGAATGTTGAGGAAGCGAGTGAAGTATGCAAGGATAGAGTTCTCTGGCACTCTGTTCTCTCTGCCTACCCTGCAAGGGATATGGCGTGATGATATGTATGTATGTACTTATGAATAAGATAGTGGAGGTGATGAATTGTATTCTTTCTCCATCACCACACATGGAAAATCCTGGTCCTTAGCATCCATCAAATTCAGATTTTGTCAAATATGATCACATCAATGAATCTATCTTATTCCCGCTTTTCCTTATATTCCTATCGTATCCTTCTCTATTCCTAGATCGACTACAGTTCTGCCGGCATCGTTGGGGCGAGCAGGCCAACGTTTCTGGATGTGAAAAGATTGCCCATCAAATTGGTGGACTCTATGGTTATTTAAAAACTTTTTTTGCGGGGATTTGAGCCCATATTTCTTTGAATATAGTCTCCCATAAAGACGATAATGCGAGTTACAGTTTAAGTTTACATATGTATCTATCCACACTGGCCTAATTGAAATGGATTTCAAATAGATGTGCGTTCAAATACCACGTGTGGTGACGGAGTAAGAATACAATTCACCACCCACTATCTTACCCGTGGGTGATCGTAAGAGACGAATAAGAGATATAAAACGCATATAACATCTATGCAAGAGATGGAAATCTCTAAACAAAACCCTATACCTACACGTCTGATATATAGTATAGTAGGTCAATTTATCTCTCATTGTGGAGGTGGGTTGGACTTAACAATGAAACATTGGAGTTGAGATGAAGATTTTATTTTGAGCTTTCCTTCTCATGCAATAGTTTTACCCGCTTATAAATCCTTTTTTTTTCTTTTGGGTCGTCTATTCATTACCATTTACTCGGCGGTTGTCGTAAGCAACTATTAAGATTTGATTTCCCTCCCCCTTCCTTCATATTAGATACGCTCTGTATCTAATATGAAGGAATGGGGAGGGACCTTGATAAATAACCCACTAGGTATTAGACCAAAGTAAAGGGATGGCCTTATTTCTAGGAGAGTGTTAGGTTATGGATGGTTAGGTTATTGGAAGCTATGCTGGCTTTTTCTCGTCCGGGACGCTTCAATAGGATATGACCAGCTCAATTTCTTTTTTTAAAGTCCACCACCCAGCACTAACCTGTGGAACTTTTCAAACATAATTATTGCAGACAAATTACAGACTCAGAACAATACTTCTTGGATCGGACAGATGGACAGACAGCGGAGTCTTAGTAATAGGGCCCCGTTTTACCCTTTGGGTACGGCAACCTAAAAAAAAGTACATACCGCTCTAAAAATTACAATTTTCATTATATTTAAATTTTTGATGGTGGAGGGGTGTTAATATTATAAGTTCACCCTATCAACTGTTCATCGTCATTCTTAAGGATATTATGCTGACGTTCCTGCAATTGGAATCGCTGCTGAACCGAGCTGAAAAAAAAGGAAATACTTATTTTGACCCTCCTGAAAAATTTTGCTATTTTGAATTGTGTCACTATTCTTTTGAGCAAGCGATATAATCATTAATAATTATGTTTCTCAACAGTTTCTGAAGAAGAGAACGTGAGCCCAAGGGAAGCACCTCCACACCCCACGGGGGTAAAGCTCACACGTCCTGGTTACTACACCATACCAAGCTTAGATGAGATGATTGGTAAGAATAAATTATTTAATATGAGAAGTAAAGTTTCTTTAGCTGGGTTACTATAGTGTTTGCCGAATAGCGTGGCAAAAGAGGTAATTTGGCGACCTTCACCACGATATCATCAAATCATCATCATCACAGCCCATATATGTCCCACTGTTGGGCTCGGTTCGAATGTCTAAATCGACCAGTCTAGTTTAATTTGTTTAGAATTTTAATTAAAAAATTATGAGACACCACTACAACCCCTCAAGCACTTTGGGACACCGTTTGATCCAAAAAAAATTTGCTCAACGCGCTTTTAGGACACAGGTTTGACCCAATTAAACATTTCAATTACTGAAATTTAGCATTTAATATGCTTAATTATTTATATAAACCCGATTACGAAGTGAAAAATGATGTCACAAGCATTAAGACGTAAATATGATACGAAGTGAAATTTGCATGTCCTAGAATAAGCCACGGTGGTGTAGTGGCAGCACGATTTGGGCCGGCATCCTAATAGGCGCGGGTTTGAATCCCGCTTGTGACATCATTTTTCACTTCGTAATACAATTAAACATTCCACATTTTTTTGTTTTTTTTTAGCACTGTATTTCACATTTCCTTATAATATAGCAACAATAACAGTTTACGTGGTAATCGGGTTGAGAGCCCTCAGCGCTCACCCATAGTCCGCGTAAAGCTGTCAAAGCCATCTGCGGCTAACAGCTAAAAACACACAAAAAAAAGTGTGTGTGTCAGCTCCGACGCACGACTGGAGTTTACTCCTTAAGTACGATTATCAAAACAGGCGCAAAAAAAGCTCATTTGACTAAAAATAATATATATATTTTTATTTACATTTATTAAAACTGTTCAGTGAAGTATTATCTCACGTCAGAAAGTGAAAGGTGCGCAGAATAGGTTGCGCACCAAAAAAGTAACGAGGTCATTCGATCACTAGATTTTACTCCTCAAATTTTTCTCATACCGGGCGCCTTATGTGAAAATCGATTCTTAAGGAGTAAACGCCAAAAAAAAAAACAACCATAAAATTCACTGAATTTTTTTCAATAAAACAAAGCGCGGGGCATTCGAGAGCACTGCGAAGTCTGGCGCGTGAGGGGTTAAGGGATGTCTCACAATTTCTGAATCAAAAACAGACAGATGCGGCGTGGGACTGCATTTTAATAATTAAACTAACCACGCCGTGTATATCTGTCTGTTCGCGATTAACTCAAAAACGACTTCTACGATTTTTATATGGTTTTCACTAATGGATATGATGATTCATGAGGAAGGTTTAACACGTTTCTTGCTGGACATCATACACGTTTGTGTTTTCATGGCCGTAACACAGAATGGCAAAACACGGCGGTTGTATTTCCATACAAATGTGGGCAAAACTCACAATATGTAACGCTACACTTGTGCGGTTTACCTGGCGTCACTTATCGTATTTTTAGATCGATAAAAAACGTTTGGACGCTTAGGACCGACGAGAGGGTCATCGAGCTGAAAGAGGAATTGAGCAAAATCCGATGCGACATTGTAGGATTATCAGAAGTGCGAAGAGAGGGGGAGGGCACGACAATCCTCCGGTCTGGAAATATGCTCTTCTACCGGGAGGGAGATCACCCATCCCAAGGCGGTGTAGGGTTTATCGTTCGTAAGTCTCTCATCGAGAACGTGGAGAGGATTGAAAGTGTGTCAACAAGGGTAGCGTACCTTATACTCAGAATTACCAAACGGTATTCGTTAAAGGTCATACAGGTTTACGCACCGACTTCGACATACTCGGACGACGTAGTGGAGGCCTTATACGAGGATATCTCGAAAGCCATCCATACGTCCAAAACCCACTTCACGGTAGTTATGGGAGACTTCAACGCAAAACTAGGCAAAAGGACAGACGATGAGTTGAGAGTGGGGTAATATGGATTTGGACAGAGAAACCAAAGGGGTCAAAAACTGGCCGACTTTTTGGAGAAGGAAGGCCTCTTCATGATGAATTCCTTCTTCAAAAAGCGACCACAAAGGAAGTGTATATTATATATCATCATTCTCCTACTCTTATCCCAATTACTTGTGGTCGATACAATATGTACTCCTGTTTCATAGTACATATTGTAAAAGTTATTGGCAATAGTTTTATGACCGGCCGCCTGCCAGACGTCAACCCTCTTTGGGAATGTAATTGTTGACCAAACGGCATCAGATGGTGTTGACCGAGGTCGTTATAAGACTCTTAGTCGTCTTTTACGACATCCACGAGCAAAGTAAGGGTTGGTTGTATTCGTAGCCGCTACCACACAGTAAAAGTAAAAGGTTACTTTCCTAAAATTTTTCATCCCCTATTTATATATTACCCCTTAAAGGCTTTTACAACATGTTAATGTCATATTTATTAATATCTAATAGACAGCCTAAAAATAAGTTTAAAGTGTCTGGCTTTAAAAATTACGACACTTTCTTACAACTTTTCATCCCCCTTTACAACCCTTTTTTTGCATTAAAAAGTAGCCTATGTCCTTTGTCAGGCTCTAGACTATCTGTGTACCAAATTTTATTTAGATCAGTTCAGTAGTTTTCAGACAGACGCATTTATAATATTAGTAAGGATTAATAAATTAAGATTGAATATTTATTTTTCTTCACAGCATACATGCGAACGAATGGTTCATGCATGGTGCCACACCTGACCATAGGACGTAAGAATTACGGAAACGTATACTATGATAGCGAGATTGATGTAGCTGGAATGGACCTGGATAAGTTGGGTGAGTGATTTATGTAATATATTGATGAAACTGATGTATCCTAGCTAGTGATGGACGATGTCTTTCATGAGCAGAGGAGGATAGCGTGAAGTCGATGTGCCATCAATATTGGTGGTTGTTGATGATATATTTACATTCATTATCATATCAGCTCATATACAGGGTGGAAGGGGACCTCTTCCGAAAACAAAGACAGGTAACTCTACTAGTCCAACTTGTAATGATAGGTTAGAAAAATTCAATTGGGATGAAAAAAAATTTTTTTCACCAAGCGATGTCGTTGAACTCTTGGAGTTTTGAATAGATTGCGTTTTTTTCTCATCTGAGTATAGTTATGTGTTTTTATGGAATTATCGTTACATGGCACTGTCCTACTACGATGGAATGTGAAAAAAACTTAATATTCGTTATGAAAAGATTTTTTTTTTTCACCCGAATCGATTTTTTTTCTAGCCTATCATTACAAGTAGGACTAGTAGGGTCACCTGTCTTTGTTTTCGGGAGCGGTCCACTTCCACCCTTTATGTCCCACTGTTGGGCTCGAGCCTCCTACATAATGCGAGGGAAATTTACCTACTATACCGCGCTGGTCAGACGTGTTGGTATAGGGTTTTGTTTAGAGTTTTCCATCTCTTGCATAGATGTTATATGCGTTTTATATCCTTTAGGGGCCGTTCATAAATTACGTAAGGGATTTTGAAGAATGATTTGGTCCCCTCCCCCTCCTACACTAAGACATCATAAGATTGCAACTACTTCCCCCTTTTTTTTTTGCTGCGGTGGGTTATGGACGTGGTCGTTCTCCACCAAATCGGTCCGGAGCGACGGAAGAGGCGGCGCGCAACCCAATAGATTTTCAATTTAATATCTTACGTAATGTCAGGTTCACCACCCAATTCTGGCTCTATTAAGAGGTTATAATATTCAGTCAAAAAACGTCTTACATAATTTATGAATGGCCCCCTTAGTTGTTTCTTACGATCATCCATGGGTAAGTTAGGATGTGGTGATACATTATAGAATAGAATTTAAAATATCCAACCATCTATGTATTAGTGGATAGAATAAAATGTGCATCGAACCCACGATACTGCATGATAAGTTGCCAGATAAACCACTACTCTATTTATAAAATTATCATAACATACTTCTGTTCAAATTACTGAAATTTTTAGCATTTAATATGCTTAATTATTTATAAATACCCGAATACGAAACGAAAAATTATGTCACAAGCGGGGTTCGAACCCGCACCTATTGGGAATCCGGCCCAACCGAACCGGTGCGGGTTCGAACCCCGCTTGTGACATAAATGTGTAAACATTGTCCGATAGATGGCATACGTCACCTTGAAGACGTAAGATATAATATGAAGCGAAATTTGCATGTCCTAAAATAGTTCACGATGGTGTAAGTGGCAGCACGGTTGGGCCGGATTCCCAATAGGTGCGGGTTCGAACCCTGCTTGTGACATCATTTTTCGTTTCGTATTCGGGTATTTATAAATACTTCTGTTCTTTCAGTCCACTTTTTGAACAAAGAAGTGATAATATACCCTGAGGAATCAGAGAAACCTCCGCTCGGTTCGGGTCTGAATAGACGCGCCATAGTGACACTAGACCGGGTGTGGCCCAGGGACAAGACTGAGAAGCGACCAATCACCGAACACGACAGGTAAGCTTTTTGATCGACTTCAAAAAAAGAGGGGTTCTCAATTTGTATGTTTTTGGAACGAAGTTCCTCATCGCGCGTTGTGAAAGGGGGCTAGACGGAAAAATTCTTACGAAAAGTTGTCACGACACTTTTTGCTATAGTAAGCTATTGTAAGCTGTGCGGCGTCGCTCGTCGGCTCTCTTATAGAAAGCAAGCCAGATATTTTCATTTCTATTTCGCATTGAACAGTGTGGTGTCGCGACGATTTTTTTTATAGATAGAGTGATTCAAGAGGAAGGTTTATATGTATAATATATGCATAATGTACTAGAGAAACACTGATAATTTTAGAGGTTTCTAATGTGATGTCGTAAATAAACACATTATTTTGCGCTTACATTGCAAACGCTGGCTGAACCCTACGAAATAGATCAAAATAAAGTACTACAGTATTATACAGCTTAAAAAGGCCTACAAAAAAGTCCGCGATGGTATATATCTATCTCTTAAGGATAACATACTATATCCATTTTAATTCTTTAAAAAATGTTCTATTATAAAACGGTAATTGAAAAGCTATTTACACAAATACTGTATTAATCCTTATCATTTTAAATACATTAGTTGGCTTGAGCATTTCATGAAGATATTTTTTTTCCTTCAGACCATGCAAATTAAATCAATACCTTAAGAGATATAGCAAAATCAAAATAATGCGCAACGAAATTATTTTCGCCCGTGACCGGGCCGCGTGGCCGGCTCGCGTTCGAGCTCGGGGCCGAAAAGTTTTGGTAGTCTAGTGGAATTGTATATCCTATTATTAATAAACTCATTTGCAAAAAAAACGGGCGGTTTTGATTTTCATTCATATTTAAAAAGATACAATACCAAAAAGGTTTCAATCGTTTGTACACGTTACTGGCCGGTTTTAAAAATGCTGTGGTATTTAAAAAAGTACGTTCTAAATTCAATTTTTCATTTGATGTTCATTTTTACAGAAAACCCCTTTTTATCCTACATTTTTGGCGCGAAGTTCCAGAAGTTAACATCGACTTTCATAACTTTTATTCAATTTTTATCGATTAATTTCATATCCTTGACTGTCAAAGCTTTATTTAATGCTGTTTGGCTGTATCAAAAATGGTAGATAAAGTGGTAAAAGCTACCAAAATTATCGCGCTGCTTGAAGAGGGTTGCAGCCAATGTTTCGTGGCTAGGAGGCTAAATGTTAGTCGCTCGACAGTCCAAAGGACCTGGCAGCGATATCAGGAGACTGGTTCCGTCGAGAGAAGGCCTGGTTCTGGAAGAAAACCATGTACCCAACCACGGGATGATCGTTTTCTTGTGAGTCGCGCATTGAGAAATCGCAAATCTTCGTATGTGGATCTTAAGAACAACCTCCAAGAAGTAAGAAATGTGCATATTAGTCTATGGACGGTCAGGAGGAGGCTTCTCGCTGCCAATATACGCAGTCACCGCCCGGCCCGCGGCCCCAAATTACTCCGTGAGCACAGAGTTCACAGGCTTAGGTTCGCTAGAAATTGTGAATCATGGACTCAAGACGATTGGAATAGGGTTTTGTTCTCTGATGAAGCCAGGATATCTCTGTTCGGTGAAGATCGACGTCGGCGAGTGCTAAGAAGACAAGGAGAATGCTTTGCAGAGGCATGTTTCGAAGAAATCACACCTTATGGTGGGGGCTCTGTTATGTTTTGGGCAGGAATAAATTCAATGGATCGTACAGAGTTAGTCTTCATTGAAAACGGCTCACTGACTGGGCATCGATACACAACGGAAGTTCTAATTTCTCATGCACAACCCGCATTGGCCGCTCTAGGTGAAGACTCGATTTTTATGGACGACAATGCTCGCGCCCACCGATCCCGCGATGTTAATGCGTATGTGCAAGAGGTCGGCATTCGTCGTTTGGATTGGCCAGCTCGAAGTCCCGACCTCAATCCCATAGAGCATGTCTGGGACGTTCTGAAACGGCGTGTGAGATCAGTACACCCGGCTCCGCAGACCATCAGAGAGCTGAAGAATGTGATTACTGCGGAGTGGGAACGTATTCCGCAAGCAAGTATCCGGGATATACTCGCTAGCATGCCCAGACGAATTCAAGCTGTGATTTTAGCTAGAGGGGGTCACACTCGATACTAAACATTTATCTGCTTTTACTTTATTAAAGAAAAACAAACAAAAAAACTTTTTTATTTTTACTTCATGAGCATATGCACTACTAGCGAATATACACTACTAGCGAGGTTTAGCATTATTTCCCATAAATTGTATCTAAATTTTATGAAATACTGATGAAAACGATTATTTTCTTATTAATTTACCAAATTGTGTGGATAAAACTACCTATAATTATCAAACAAAGAAATATTAACATTTGAAATGGTTCATTGCTTAGGTGCCCGTTTTTTTTGCAAATGAGTGTATTATAAACGTGAAAGTTTGTAATAATGTATGGATGTGAACATGTTTGTTGCTCTTTCAGGTAAAAACTACTGAATGGATTTTGATGAAATTTATAGTAATATAGCCTGCACATCAGAATAACACATAGGCTATAATTTATAAAGATATTATGCAAATTGGCTAAAATATAACGATAAAAATCGCTTAAGGCAGAAAAAAAATATATAATTAAAATAGAACTTCGTTCCATCCGGGTGTCCCTTGACACCTCCGGTTTTTTTTTTCAATTTATGTATAACTTAAAACTTTTTTACAAGCTTTTTATTAGCTTGACCTGTATGTTTGTAACCGACTCCTTTGGACTTGATTTTGACCCACTTCGAACGGTCAGATTTCATTTAAATTTAGTAGATTTATCGAGGACCGATGACAATATAATAATTGAATAAGATTACACCATTATCGTAATCAGTTATTGGGATAGTCAGGATTACATTGTTGAATTTAAGTTTCCAATTTCGAATTACGCGCCTAGAGGGCGCTACCGTAAAACAGCACTCTCTAACAATAACAATATGTAGGTATCTGTCTAATTCATGACATCAAGGTCATCTGTCAAGCCACTGTGTATGTTATGTTTTTCTTGTTAGTTTTATATTAAATAGTTAATAAAACTCGAGCTACATCGTTCAATTCATCAGGTTAAGGGCCCAGAAAAGCTCAGAAATAAAGACAGTATAATATCTAATGGTAAAATCAGTGATCAAAGACATTGAAGTGAACATTAATAAATAATAGTTTAAAAAACTAATAAAACAAGCTTTTATATATAAACCAAACTAAAAAGTAGAAAATAACTTTTTTAATAATTCATGTTAAGACAGAGTGATAAATAAGAGAAATTATTTTAATGTAAAAAAGCGAGGGGTGCCTGGTGCGCTTTGGACTGATGTACATGGATTTGCATACTTACCATACCGCACACTTGCCTCATATGACTAGATACTAGAAGTAGCGACATTATCGAAATATTTTCAGAAAACACCCCACGCTTTTTTACATTAAAATAATTTCTCTTATTTATCACTCTGCTTTAACATGAATTATTAAAAAATAATTTTCTACTTTTTAGTTTGGTTTATATATAAAAGCTTGTTTTTTTAGTTTTTTAAACTATTATTTATTAATTATAGATTAATGTTGATCATCTTCAACGTCTCAGCTCTTGTATAATGCGAGGGATATTAACCTTCTATATCATACTGATCAGACGTGTTGGTATAGGGTTTTGTTTTAAGTTTTCCTTCTCTTACATAGATGTTATATGCTTATTATATCCCGTAGTTAGAATAAGATAGGGGAGTGGATTGTATTCTTAGTCCATCACCACGTGAATGAAATGAATATTTATTTATTTATTGCATCAAAGAAACATACAGTAATCGGGTAGATGGCACACGTCGTTAAAGACGAAAATATAACACGAGGCGAAAATTGAATGTTACACAACAATTCATCGTCATCATTTCTGCCTATTGCCGTCCACTGCTGAGCGTAGGCCTCCTGTGGCCCTGTGCCGCCTGTATCTGCTCATAAGGGGTTAGAGCCGTAATCGCCACGCTTGGCAGGCGGGTTAGCTGCAGGAGAGAGCTGCTGCCCACTCTCCTGGTGAAACCTTAGTCGATTTTGACGACTCCCACTGGCAAGCAAGGGGTGGCGACACATGTATTCTACCCCGGCGCCACACAAAAATTCACGCTGGTGTAATTGTTAGCATGATTCGAACGGATTGCCAATAGGTGTGACTTCGAATCCCATGTGTGACAATCATTTTTTACTCGTAATCAAGTTTTTATAAATTATGAGTCTATTAGATGTTTAATAAAAAAAAAAGAAGTACATACATACATACATATCATCACGACATATCCCTTGCAGGGTAGTCAGAGAGAGCAGAGTGCCAGAGAACTCTATCTCTGCATACTTCACTCGCTTCCTCAACATTCATAATTCTCTTCATACACGCTCGCCGGTTTCGGAGACTCTTGACTCCACCTTCCTTCAGTACATGACCGATCTGGTCTAGGTAGGTTAGTCTCGGTCTCCCTCGGTACCTACATCCTTCCACTTTCGCATTGTATATCTTCTTAACCAGGCGTTCGTTCGGCATTCTTTCCACATGTCCGAACCATCGGAGCATTCCCTTTCGCATCTTTACACCAATACTCTCTTTCATACCTACTCGCTCTCTTACGTCGTTATTACGAATGCGGTAGTAAGAAAGAAGTAGGTAAAGGAATACATGAAATTACAAGTTATGCTGTAAATTTGGAAAGTTGAGCTCTAAAGCTGATATTAGCTGATATTTCCAATCTGGTTCAATTTAAATTTGATCATATTCTGATCAGTAGTTTTTGAGTTATCCTTGATAGTGCATATTCGGTTGACCTTCCAATCTTATAATTTTCTTCTACAGACTCCTGAAAATGGATTACGAGGGTAAACTACGTCGTGTATGCGATAAACATGATACGAAATTCATTGAGTATCGCCCGGAGACTGGCAGTTGGGTGTTCAGGGTGGAGCACTTCAGCAAGTATGGGCTCAGCGATTCTGATGAGGAGGATGACGTACCAGATGTGATGAGGAGGCAACTCGTGAAGGATGCTCTTCAGGGACAGGCGTCAGGTAATATCTATTTTTTTTGTACGCTACGGTCTGAACTCACGTTCTCTCGGCCCCATGACTCACCGTATTCCCACTCCATCGCCATTGGGTCGGCCACTGGTACTGCTTGACATCTGTGGCCAGCCCAGCTGGTTACCCTTTCGGGTACCATCCCACGTCGATGCCCCATCCTGCTGTCAGGGCGTCACCCTCACACCTGGAAACCCCTGAGGATCTAGTAATGATTTATTAAAAATATGGTAAAGTATGTATAGTATTTTCCGTGTGGTGACGGAGTAACAATACTATTCACCACCCCCTATTTTAACCGTGGGTGATCGTACGAGACGACTAAGGGATATAAAACGCATATAACATCTATGCGAGAGAAGGAAAACTCTAAACAAAACCCTATACCAACACGTCTGACCAGCGTGGTATAGGTCAATTACCCTCCCATTATGGAGGAGGCTCGAGCCCAACAGTGGGACATATATGAGCTGCGATGATAATGTATAGTATATTCTAATTTGTCCAGAATGTTTATTGGGTCGGCTTGTTTAAAATATTTATTATTATATTATCTAGTGGCGAAACCACCTGTGGTGTCGGCAGCTGGTTTGGGTGGATTGGGTGGACTTGGAGGACTGGCTGGCTTTGCCTCCCTTGGGGGCATGGTACCAGAAGACAACTTGTTCGCTTTACAACAGACATCAGTCAACTTAAACTTGCTTCATGGATCTAAAGGTTAGTACTTTACATAATATCCATCCTTCCATCAGCCTAGTTGGATCTAATGTTGAAGGTAGACCTTACCAAGAAGGTCACTGGAACCTCTCTAGTAGTAGAAATTGGTCACTGCCCTCCCACCTGCCTTTTCACGAGTAGTGATCTCTTTTTTTTTTTTGCGGTGTGCTATAGTGTGTTCGCGCTCCGCCAAATCGGTCTGGGGCGACGGATGAGGCGGCGCGCGACCCCATAGACCCACCCTGCAAAGCGCCTCTCTTCACAGTGCGAGCGGGTCATAGGAACTCCATCTATGTCTCAAGTGGTACTAGTAGTGCTCTGAGGAACTCTTTGACTTGGTGGTACCAGACCTTTATTCGGAAACCTCATGGTCTTTAACTGTATATTGTTAGCGATTCTCTTACGTATGTATAGAATGAACTACCTTCTGCTGTGGTTCCTGAATGCTATGATATGTTCTTCTTTAAACGAGGTTTAAGAAGAGCGCCTTCTTCACTTTCAGTGCCTGGTTGGGACACAACCAGACCATAGTATTTACCGCATTAATTATTTCCATCAATATGTTGCTTCATTGTTTGCCACCATAGACAAAAAATGTTGACATTGACCTTGTGATACATTAGAGAAGGAAATCTTGTAATAAAACTCTAATAATAACTTCTTTGACCAGTGTAGTATAGTAGGTCAATTTCTCCCTTATTGTGGAGGAGGCTAGAGCCCAACAGTGGGACGTATATGAACTTAAATGACGTCAATCTTGAAAAGGGCGTGGCTAAATCATAGTCCGCCCAAAAAAGTCTATCAATGAACATTGTCTTATTTTTTTAACAGCTTTCGAAATGGACACTACAGAGGACAACGGAAATGAACCACAGAGTTTATACATGGATAATAGAGGTATGCAGTTGTATATATTTTTTTAACAATACTTCTAAAGACGCTTTCTGAGAAAGTGAAAAGCAAAATGTTACGATTTTTTGTAACGCAAACGGTTACGCTGGGCGTTACAGTAATAATATTCTGTTACGCTATGAAAAAAGCTAAATTGGATGATATATATTTTTAAATATGCTAGAGTTGGGTAGGACACGTGAAATGGATGAGTTTGTATGAGTAACTCATATCGAATCGTGAGTTGGGACATTGTACCACCTCAATGAGGTGGGAGAATGAGACTATTAGTATGTGACAACTAGTTGAGGTATATTGTGACATTAGACAAACACACAAAGTTGAGCTATTACTTTTTCAAGATATCACTACAAACAAACGAATTGAGAAAATTTCTGAGATCAGTCACTACGAACAGTCGACACACGAAAAGAAATAGAAAAGTAATCTATATCCTTTAATTAAAGTTAAATAAAAATTAGACAAGGAGCGATATAAAAGGCGCAGGACGCATTAAATTCGCGCCAATACGTTCGTCGAGTATGTACCTCATTTGCGGTGTGACAAAAATATATTTTTGAAGTGATGGGACATTCTGTCATTTTGTATGGGACATTTGAGGTGACTCTTGTATGAGTAACACAACACTAAAATATGCTTAATCCACTTAATATGGATATAGAGGATATGAAGATTCGGATCTGGCTACAGATATAAGAACATACATACATACATATCATCACGCCATATCCCTTGCAGGGTAGGCAGAGAGAACAGAGTGCCAGAGAACTCTATCTCTGCATATTTCACTCGCTTCCTCAACATTCATAATTCTCTTCATACACGCTCGCCGGTTTCGGAGACTCTTGACTCCACCTTCCTTCAGTACGTGACCGATCTGGAGACAGATATAAGAACTTGTAATATTATACCCCCCTAATGGGTACAACTACTTTAAGGCAATAAAAAAAGTTTAATTTATTGAAACATTTTTTTAGAAAATAATCCTTGTATTGCGGGTCGGTATCTTAACCACTACGCCATATGTGCAGTCTGTATGATGATTGTCTAATATATTTTTTTTATTTTCAGCATACGGAGTAAAAAGTCCTACAAGTGAATTGGCACGTTTGGAGAACAGGCAGAGTCATAATGTCCAGCTGATGAAGGCGTCTCTATATGCTGATACAGGTGATGATTTATTGAATATCAACCACTCATCATCACTTCAAATATATCTAATATATTAAGTACATAACCATGTCCTTGGATCCGTGTGGTGACGGAGTAAGAATACAATTCACCACCCCCTATTTTAACCGTGGGTGATCGTAAGAGACGACTAAGAGATATAAAACGCATATAACATCTATGCAAGAGAAGGAAAACTCGAAAATAAATCCTATACCAACATGTCTGACCAGCGTGGTATAATAGATCAATTTCCCTTCCATTATGGTGGAGGCTCGAGCCCAACAGTAGGACATATATGAGCTGAGATGATGATGATTTTATTCTACAGAAATGGATGATGCAGCGTCTGTGTCGACTGGTGATCAATTGGTGCCTGTATCGGGGCCTCTCCTGTCTGTAACGTCACAGCCCTCGTCCATTATGCAAGAAGAGACGATGACCGCTGATATACCCTCGCAAGAACAAGACGGTATGTTTTATACTCTATATTTTTTTTGTATGACTGAACTACGTCTAAGGAAAGGGAGCGTTCACTAACTACGTGAAGTATTTTTAAGGGTTTTTTTGAGCTCTTCCTTACCTGGTGAGATGGTTTTCTTTATTACTTATGGTGACAAACGTACAAGCACAGCTACGGTACAGCCTTTCGCTGTCTACTAATCAAAATTAACTCACAAAGTTGATCTTTCGGCTCTCTTGCTCATAGAACGAAGCGCAACAGCAAATGGTCACCGTTCCGACGTCGATATCATGAGATTTATCTCAATATCCTCTCGCTCTCCCAATCTCACTAAAAAATTTTCAAATTTGTACTCCTTTTTTTTTCTTTTTTGTTTCTGTCTTTTAGCTGTTAGCCGTAGATGGCTGTCACAGCTTATCCCGGATATTGGTGAGCGCTGAGGGCTCTCAATCCGGACTAATTTTGTACTCCGAGTACAAATATCTTGGATATAATAATAAAAAAGAAACGCCAATTTTTTTTTTTAATACAGATAAATATTATATATAATCTGACTGCGTGGATGGCGTAGTGGCTAAGATACCGATCTTTCGTGCCAGTATCGTGGTTTCGATTCCCATACAGGACTATACTTTGTGCGATCCACAAGGTATTGTTCTGTAGTCTGTGGTGTAATTTGTCTGCGTTAATTATATGTTTGTAAAGTCACACCGCAATACAAGGGTTATTTCCTTAGTGCGGGGTGCAGTGTCAATAAAAAAAAGAAGATTATTTATATTGTATACAGGGTGCCGATTTTATTACTAGAATAACTTAAACTAGGTGTAGGAATGACGTCATATAAAACATTAAAGTTAGTTGCAGACTCCTAGCTCTGCCCAATCCCGAGATAAAGTGATTTGTTTCTTATCAAAACAATAGGTTTGTCACCGTGCATTGACCTGTAGGTACATTTCGACCCAGCTGTGCGGCGGTGAGCGCAGCGAGAGCGGGACTATTTGCCTACTAGTTCAATGTCACACG
Source organism: Lymantria monacha (assembly GCA_905163515.2). Classification (NCBI taxonomy): domain Eukaryota; kingdom Metazoa; phylum Arthropoda; class Insecta; order Lepidoptera; family Erebidae; genus Lymantria; species Lymantria monacha. The sequence continues at coordinate 3,253,681 of LR991108.1, read as the reverse complement.
CATGAGTATATACCTACATCGAACTTTTATAGTACAAGTGTATTGACCGCTTATCAGTATGGCAATTTAATCAAAAGTTAGGTACTATTCTTTTTTACTGATTTGGATAGTGTATCATGGTCTGATACACCCCCTTCAAGGATTCTACTAATTAAATCGGCAACCTGTATATTATATATTTTTTAATTTTCATGTTTAGCCCGGGGCATAACCTATGATACGGTATGTGTACCTTTCTAAGGCCATTATGGCGAGCCACCGGTACCTGATCGGTGGCCCGTGCGTATTAATTAACCCTTTGGGGTACCATTTCGACGTCGCCCTCGAAATTATTAATATTAATATGATTTCTCATGTTATACTTGTATTACAGAATTACCAATGAGGCCGCTGATCGTTCGTCCTCATACAATAGTATTGAGATATCATAGAAAAGTGCCACCTTTCAAGCAGACCATTGCTGGTAAGACTTTTTGCATAAATATTGTATTTTTTTTTAAATTATTGCTTATGGTGGTAAACGAGCAATCAAGGCACCTGATGGTAAGTGTCCCTGCCGCCCAATGACCTTTGCAATACCATGATTATATATAGTTAGGCCGCTGTCTAACAATACAAACCCCAAACACACCCAGTTGGTCTTCCGGCTCTCTCCCTCACCAACAGCACATTGCCATTACTCAGACGTCGATCTTCTGCTCAGTGTGGTACTACCCCGGACGGACCGGCCCGCGGGTGTAGACAGAGAACTGTCAACAGCGTGGTTCTACCACTACTATATTGTATGTATTAATTTATGTATCTAACCCTAGTGCCAAGAATCGGTAGTTTGATTCCCATGCAGGAATATATAGGTATGCTCATTTATAAGTATATTCCTATTATTAAATGGAGGAAAGGAAGGAAGACCCACCACTTTCCCATGGTTAATCAATATACTGTACACCTCAAGGAAAGAAAAGAAATTTCCTTATATCCTATTCCACCTTGATCCCATCCCGTATTCCTTCCTTTCTTGAGGTGTACGGTATATTGATTAACCCTGGGAAAATGGTGGGTCTTCCTATTCCTCTCCTCCATTTTATAATAATAATGGATTGCCGCCATGTATCGCCCAATTCAATCAAGTATATTCCTTGTTAATCCATTTGATGATGGAGCAGAACTACAATTCAATTTTGTGTCTGTGGGTGTGATGAAAAGGGACACAAATAAACGTATAACATCTATGCAAGGGAAGGAAAACCCGAAATAAAATCCTATTTTAACATGTCTGATCAGTGAATGGAGAAGAGGAGGCTCGCGCCGAGGACGTATGAGCTGAAATGATGATGATGAGGACCTATTAATTAATAATAGCAACGAGAGTATGATAGTGGAGGCAATTAATGTTGAGGATCTTTCTATGCTTATTGTATACATATTTTTTAATCATTTCATCGTCAGCTCATATATGTCCCACTGTTGGGCTCGATCCTCCTCTATAATGGGAGGGAAATTGACCTAGTATACCACGCTGGTCAGACGCGTTGGTATAGGGTTTTGTTTAGAGTTTTCCATCTATTGCATAGATGTTATATACGTCTTTTTATCTCCTTAGTTAGTAATATAGGGGATGGTGAATTGTATTCTTACTCCGTCACCACACGGAAAATATTTTTTAATAATTTCAATTACTATATTTTAATCCACCTCCAGGTCGGTTGGATGCGGCTTCAATGGCGGATATGTCTGTATGTCGGGCTCGCCACGCGCGTGTGGGGTTCGGACCTGGTGCTGAATTAGTCTTCCCAACCACATATGATTCTGTCAACCATTTGCCTTCCAGTGAGTATTATAATTTAATTATTAGTAGCGGCTAAGAATATTACATGTAGGACGCCGCCCCCCCACTAGGTGGACGGACGACCTGGTGAAGGTTGTTGGATGCAAGCGGCACCGGGCCGTACTCTGTGGCGTAACATGAAGGAATCCTACGTCGAGCAGTGGACGGTGATAGGCTGAAATAATGAAGAATACTACCAACCCTTACATTGTGGATGATGGATTCGTACTACATCTGATGCCGTTTGGTCAACAATCGCAAGTAGTGGCGTGTGACGTCACACAGACTATCGTCATAACGACTATTGGCATAACTATTTGCAATATGTATGATGTGAGAAGAGCTGTGTGGTAGCAGCTGCGAATACTATCAACCTTTACTTTGCATGTGGCTATCGTAAAAGACGACTAAGAGCTTCATGTAGAGCTGTACCAACTAACTGGTTAAGAAGATATACAATGCGAAAGTGGAAGGATGTAGGTACCGAGGGAGACCGAGGCTAACTTACTTAAACCAGATCGCTCACGTACTGAAGGAAGGTGGAGTCAAGAGTCTCCGAAACCGGCGAGCGTGCTTGAAGAGAATTATGAATTTGAAATAAAACTACTTTTACGGATTCTATCGCGTTTGTATTTGATTTATAATTTCCCGACGTTTCGAACACTTTACAGTGATCATGGTCACGGGAGGACAATGACAAACGCGATAGAATCCGTAAAAGTAGTTTTATTTCAAATGTGTAATACTCGCGTAAACATTAGAAGTCATTAGAAACATGAATGTTGAGGAAGCGAGTGATGTATGCAAGGATAGAGTTCTCTGGCACTCTGTTCTCTCTGTCTACCCTGTAAGGGATATGGCGTGAATATTCTTAAGTATATTAATTAATATTATATTAAATTACAGCCACAGAGTTATCGGAGTTGGGCAGGTACGTCCAGGGACGTGCAGCCAACGACTGGTCTGAGCCGGTGGTCGTGAGGATGGCATTGGGACAAGCTGATAAAAATGATGGTATGCTGGTAAGTGTAAAAATTCTTTTTTGTTCTTTTTCGCATATGTACTTCATGTACTTTTTGGTTTTGGTTTTTTTTTTTTTTTGGCGGTGGGATATAGTGTGGGCACGCTCTGCTAATACATCCGGGGCGATAGAAGAAGCGGCGCACGACCGCGTAGACCCGCCCTACATGAGAGGTACTCTTTGCCGAGTGAGCGGGCCAACGGAACCTGGTCTTTTTCTTCGGTCGCCCGCCCGGCGGTTTACCCTCGCGGGTATCCTCTCTTGCACTAAGGAAATAATCCTTGTATTGCGGGTGGGACTTTACAAACATAATTAACGCAGACAAATTACACCACAGACTACAGAATAACAGTTTGTGGATCGCACAAAGTATCCTGCGTGGGAATCGAACCCAAAACACTGGCATGGAAGGCCAGTACCTTAACCACTACACCGTTTGTACAGTCGATAATGGTTTTGTAATTCCAGGAAATGCTGAAGCTTCACCTGGCGACTCTATTGGAACATTCCACGTTGACCGAATGTATGGACGATGATAAATGTCCGCAGCTGATCGTCTCCAAGTCACCTCAAGATCGTCAGGCCATACTGTATCAGTATTTGAAACATTCCGCTGTCAATAATAGCAGTTGTAAGGTAAATCAGAATAAAACATAATTAAATATCATATTAATCTATTTAGTAGTGGTAGTACTCAGTACCTACCTACTAGGCACTGGACGTCGATGGCCTCCTTTTGCGAGGAAGTCATCTCTGCAAAGGAGGCCGCGGAGCGAGAACGCGAAGCACTCGCGTCTGCGAACTCGCTCCGCCGGCGGCGACCAGGGAGAGGGAGGCGCCGCTACGCGCACCTCCTCCCACCGCCTTGACGGCTGACTGGTCGTGGCCAGATGGCTAAGCGTAGGGGTGTCGGGGATAGAATGTCAATAGACGATCTCTCCGGCATCCCGTAAAAGCGCGGAAGGGACCGCTGTTAGGTTTTAGTGGGTATTCCGGCCGTCAATCTCATGGCCGGCGAGTCCCACACACCCCCCCGTCTGTCACTGGCGGGGGATGTGCGCAAAAGCATTTCCACAGCGTAAACAAAAAAAAAAAAAAAAAAAAGTACCTACCTACTACCAACCCTTACTGTGCTCGTGGATGTCGTAAAAGACGACTATGAGCCTTATAACGACCTTTTTTTTTTATATTTTTTTTTTATTGGTGGACTATGGATGCGTCTCGCCCCGCCGAATCGGTCCGGGGTGACGGAAAGGCGGCGCGTGACCCCATAGACCCACCGTAAAATCCTCTCTCTTCGCCGTGCGAGCGGGCCACCGGTACCCGATTTTTGACTTCGGTGGCAGCCGTATAACGACCTGGGCCAACTCCATCTGATGCCGTTTGGTCAACAATTACATTCACAAGTAGTGTTGACGTCTGACAGGCGGCCGGTCATAAAACTATTGTCAATAACTTTTACAATATGTACTATGAAAGAAGAGTACATATTGTTATCGACTCCAAGTAATTGGGATAAGAGTAGGAGAATGATGAGTAGTGATAGGACCACGCTGTTGACAGTTCTCTATCTATAGCCACGGGCCGGTCCGTCCGGGGTAGTACTATACTGAGCAGAATGATCAACGACTGAGGCAACCTAACTGTATAGGTGGGTTCGGCTAGCTGTATCTATGGTATTGCAAAGACCCATGAGTGGCTGTAATACTTACCATCAAATGTACTGTTAGCTAGTTCACGACCATAAGCAATTAAAAAACCCCATGGGTAAGAGAGGAGGGAGACCGAGACTAACCTACCTAGACCAGATCGGTCATGTACTGAAGGAAGGTGGAGTCAAGAGTCTCCGAAACCGGCGAGCGTGTATGAAGAGAATTATGAATGTTGAGGAAGCGAGTGTAGTATGCAGAGATAGAGTTCTCTGGCACTCTGTTCTCTCTGCCTACCCTGCAAGGGATATGGCGTGATGATATGTATGTATGTAGTAACATATTATTTTTCTGTGTGGTGACAGAGTAAGAATACAATTCATCACTTCCTATCTTATACGTGGGTGATCGTAAGAGACGACTAGGAGATAAAATATGTATATAACATAATTATATGCAAGAGAAGGACATACTAACCAGCGTGGTATAGTAGGTCAATTTCCCTCTCATTATGGAGAAGACTCGAGTGTAACAGTGGGACATATATGAGCTGAGGTGATGATCATTGTTTTTGTCTCTAGTTCGGTGTTACATCAGCTTATTGTCATGAGGTGTGGCGACTCTGCGATGCGCTGTGGGGGCAAGACTTGGAGAACGATGGTGAGTATATCTGTTTATCTAAAAACTTTTATCAAATTACTGAAATTTTTAGCATTTAATATGCTTAAAAACGAAAAATGATGGTTGGGCCGGTTTCCCAATAGGTGCGGGTTCGAACCCCGCTTGTGACATCATTTTTCGTTTCGTATCGGGTATTTATAAAATAATCAAGCATATTAAATGCTAAAAATTTCAGTAATTTGAATAACAAGGTTGTGTCATCGTTTAATACAATTCTAACTGTAAAGTTTGAAGTATTAAGTCTATACAATGTGTAAACATTGTCCGATAGATGGCATACGTCACCTTGAAGACGTAAGATATAATATGAAGCGAAATTTGCATGTCCTAAAATAGTTCACGATGGTGTGAGTGGCAGCACGGTTGGGCCGGATTCCCAATAGATGCGGGTTCGAACCTCGCTTGTGACATCATTTTTCGTTCCGTTTTTTTTTTTTTTTTTTTTTTTTTTTTTATTGCTTATGGCGGCAAACGAGCAGACAGCACACCTGATGGTAAGTGTCACTGCCGCCCATGGACCTTTGCCAATGGTATAGCTAGGCCGCTGCCTACCAATACAACCCTGAACCCACCCCAGTTAGGCTTCCGGCTCTCTCGCTCACCGAACGAAGCGCAATAGCACATTGCTATTACTCAGACGTCGATCTTCTGCTCAGTGTGGTACTACCCCGGACGGACCGGCCCGCGGCTGTAGACACAGAACTGTCCACAGCGTGGTCCTACCACAATAAAAATCGTATCGGGTATTTATAAAACTTTTATCAATAAAAACACGATTACGAAACGAAAAATGATGTCACAAGCGGGGTTCGAAGCCGCACCTATTGGGAGTCCGGCCCAATCGTGTTGCCACTACACCACCGTGAACTATTGTAGGACATGCAAATCTCGAGGCGCTGTGGTGTGAATGAAGAAGTAGTGACAAAGATCAAAAAGAGTATGCTGAGGTGGTTTGGACACTTAGAAAGAATGAGTGACGAGAGGTTGACGAAGCAAATATATAAAGCAAGCGTGAATGGGACGAATACAAGGGGAAGACCACGTCATGCTTTTCTGCACCAAGTTGGAGATGTGTTGACGAGAGGTCTTATTAAGAGTATGCGTAATCGTAGAGCATGCATGAAGACTATTATGAGTGTGAATGAAACGATGGAAGTATGCCAGGATCGTGGTTTGTGGCAATCCGTAGTCTCTGCCTACCCCTCTGGAAAACAGGCGTGAGGCTATGTATGTATGTATGTATGCAAATCTCGCTTCGTAGCATATTTACGTCTTTAAGGGCATCTACCGGATTGGGCCGGACTCCCAATAGGTGCGGGTTCGAACCCCGCTTGTGACATAATTTTTTGTTTCGTAATCGGGTTTTTATAAATAATTAAGCATTTTAAATGCTAAATTTCAGTAATTTGAACTTTTATCATATCAATTTTCAATATATATATATAAGAGATTTCCACCTATGTATTGACTTATCACGATATCTCTGGAACCATAAGGTCTACAGACTTTAAATTTGGTAGGAATATTCCTTTTCAAGTAAAGGTCAGCTAAGAACAGATTTTACGAAATTGCACCTGCTGGGGTGTAAAAATCACATATTTTAAATATAGCTCCTACAGACTTGAATTTCGGTAGGCACATTTGTGTTACGATAAAGAGGTATACTAAGAACGGTTTTTTATATATTCCACCCTTAAAGGGGATTGTGTAGGTGTTAACTTAAAATGTCCATATTTTCCAATACTGCCTACAGATTTGGATTTTGGTGTGGACTTTTTTCTGCCCCGTCAAGGTCAGATGATGTAGGATTTTATGAAATTCTTTCTCCGAAAGGAGTTCTATATAGTGAAAATAAACAACTGAACTGATGGAATCGAAGCGAAGTGAGGGCAGGTCGCTAGTTATATATATCTATTTCAAAATTTTTTCGAATCTCCACAACGTCACCAACGATTTCTATGATATTTAGTGTGCAGCCGGTTTCAAAATTTATAGAAAATACTAGCAAACCCAGTCAGGATGTTTGTAGAAATGGATATATCGCAGCGCCACCTGGTGGAGAGTTACATCAATGTACATATAATAATTCTCCGTGAAAAAATACATATACATACCAATTTTTATAATGATCGGTCAAATAGTTTCTGAGTTTAGCGATGTCATACAAACATACTCTTTTATAGATATAAATAGATTGTTCTGTCAATGTTAGGAGAGTTTTGGCGCGAATATGGAGATGTCATGTTACGCTCCTGTATTATATTCATATCTTTAGCGTTTTGTAGTGTTATATTGAATAATTTTCCTGGTGTTTTATAGAATATGGTACAGTTAAAGTGCTGAAGTGTAGTGAATATGGTATAATAGTGGTTTACGTGTGTTTTCATGTTTTGCCAAAATTCCCAAAAAAATCTATTGATTTGGTTATCAGCTCCCGATTAATGGTAACTACTTGACTTAATAACGGACAATGACTATTAAGACTAAACAATATGAAGAAGTATTGAATAATATATGAAAAAAATTAAATAAGACTTGGCTGCATGGGCTTTGACCTCTTTCCCTGTCCGTAGGGACAAACAAAACAAAAAAAAAAATCTCATTGTTATTATAATACCAACCCTTACTTTGCTCGTGGATGTCGTAAAAGACGAGTAAGAGCTCTATAACGACCAACTCCATCTGATACCGTTTGGTCAACAATTACATTCACAAATAGTGTTGACGTCTGACAGACGGCCGGTCATAACAACTATTGACAAAACTATTTACAATATATGATGATTTAATCACATCAAAGTTCTTTAAATTTCTTTTTTTATATTCTAGGAGTTACCAGCACAGATATGCAATCAACTGTGAACAGACATAAAAAGCTACTGGATTGGTTGAAGTCTGCAGTCGGTGATGTCACTGATCAGGAATTATCCAAACCGCAACCCGGTGAAAAGGAAGACGGTAAGTCTGATATTATCATTTTATTGAAACATATTTATTTGATTGGGTTAAAACCCACGACATACATCTGAAGCATGTGTTTAGTAATCTAATTATCTCTAGTGGCATATCAAGATGGTGTCAGAGTTGAGAGAGACTTCATCTCAGCTCATATATGTCTCACTGTTGGGTTCGAGCCTCCTCCATAATGGGAGGGAAATTGACCTACTATACCGCTCTGGTCAGACGTGTTGGTATAGGGTTTTGTTTAAAGTTTACCTTCTCTTGCATAGATGTTATATGCGTTTTATGTCTCTTCATCGTCTTTTATGATCATCCATGGGTAAGATAGGGGGTGGTGAAAATTGAATTAAAACATCTTATCATTGGGTGATCTTAAGAGACGACTATAAGATATAAAAACGCATATAACATCTATGCAAGAGAAGGAAAACTCTAAACTCGGCAGTGACATTTACCACCAGGTATGCTGCTTGTTCGTTTGCCACCATAAGCAATAAAAAGAAAAATAAAGGAAAACTTGAAACAAAACCCTATACCAACACGTCTGACCAGCGTGGTATAGTAGGTCAATTTCTCATTAGGGGACGTCCATTAATTACGTGATCTTTTTTTTTTTTGCATTTTTTAACCCCCCCTCCCCCCTCGGTGATACGTGGTGAGGTTTAAGACTATGAACGTTTAGGCCTTCGTGATTTTTGTCAAAATTTCAAACCTCAAGTGATTAATGTACGGCACCTTATGTAGGAGCCTCGAGCCCAACAGTGGGACATATATGAGAATGGGTATACTTACTTCTATCATCACACAGGATGGCCTTTAATAATCATAATATTTTTATAAAGAAAAATATCTTGTCTATTACAGAAGCTGATGGTCACAGCTCACAAGTGTGGACCTTACTGCTTGGTGGTAGGATCCTGGAGGCATGTAAACTAGAGAAAGAACATGGAGATCTTAACATGGCAGCTTTAATAGCACAAGCAGCTGGTAAGTGTAATATATACATATTTAAACACCGCTAAGGAAATAATCTAAAGCTGTGTGGTAGCCGCTCCGAATACTACCAACCCTTACTTTGCTCGTGGATGTCGTAAAAGACGAGCTAAGAGCCTTATAACGACCTGGGTCAACACCATCTGATGCCGTTTGGTCAACAGTTACATTCCCAAGGAGGGTTGACGTCTGGCAGGCGGCCGCTCATAAAACTATTGTCAATAACTGTTACAATATGTAATATATAATGGTTTATATTTTGTAAGTGTTATATTTATTTTTGGTAATGTAATAACTAGTAGAAACGTTTAAAAAAAAAATCATGCATATTCCCCATTGTTATTCTATTTTTTTTAATATAAAATATAATTTAAAATTAAAAAGAATGTCCTACAAGCAGCACCTGATTACCATTTCACTAATAGAGTAGCCATCACATTAAGAGATGGCGTGGTAACCACTTTTTTCCCTTCAGGGATGAAAATCAGAGTTAATAAAAGCTATAAATATATTTTTATGTTACAGGTGATCCAACGTTTCGTACGTTGATAGCGCGTCAGCTGTCGCAGTGGAGGGAGTGCGGCGCTGATACTTTGATATCTGCCCACCGCTGGGCAACGCTGCTCCTCATCTCCGGGCAGAGCACTCCGCGTGATAAACTAGTGGACACCGACTGGCTTAGAGCTTTGCATGCTACTGCTAGGTGAGTTTTAAACAATCATATTTATTGCATTTAGAAAAAACCCAGACAGGTGTCGTAAAAAGACACTATAGGGGCGTCCATTAATCACGTGATCGAATTTTAGCATAGACATTAGCAACAAGAAACTCTATTTCAGATACCTCTGTCCCCACATACCGTCGCTGGAGCAGGTGATGAGAAAATACGAGGGTTTCTTCATCACCGGTGATAAAGAAGATGATGAAATAGATCTATCAATGGTTGAGAACAACGAGATGGATATGAAGTTACCACTGCCACCGTATGTTGAAGAGTTTGATGTCACATTCGATAAGGTAACTTGAAGATGTTTTTTTATTTTTATTTTAAAGAAATATTTCTCATAATGAGCTTGTTATATTAATAATAGAAGAAATGTATAGGTATATTACATTTAAAAAGGTAATAAGATTCTATTTTACGTCGATTTAAAAAATAATGATGAATTACGATAGGATTTGTGTTATTAGGGTGAAAAGTGGATTAAAATAAAATAATATTCGCTGATTTGATATCAAAGTTGTGGGTTGTCGGTTGTTTGTGCAGTTTGTGGGTATTTAAGGAGCGATAGCGCGGTAAAACGGTCAGTTGCTGTTGGATTTCGTACTGTTAACATCTAAGGTTGTATTTTTGTATCATTATGTAGTTGTACATTTAATGGTAATACTTTTGCTTATTTTCATTGAATAGTATTATGATAAATTGCTATGTAAATTAAATGTATTGTTATAAGGTTTTTTGCTTTATTTTTATCTATCTGATATGATAATAACCTGATACCTATTACAGGTAATATTGAGTATTAATAATACATATATCTAAATATAATACCTATATATATACAAAAAATATAATATGTACACAATTAATTTAACAAGCTCGTATATGTCCCACTGTTTGACTCGAGCCTCCACCATAATGGAAGGGAAATTAACCTACTATACCACGCTAGTCAGACGTGTTGGTATAGGATTTTGTTTAGATTTCCTTTTCTTGCATAGATGTTATATGCGTTTTATATCCCTTAGTCGTTTCTTACGATCACTCACGGGTAAGATAGGGAGTGGTGAATTGTATACTTACTCCGTCACCACACGAAAAATTTCTCATAATATTGTACAATGATAAATTTAGATTCGATGGCGTATATTTTTTTATTTTTTTTCCCTTTGCGTTGAGCTATGAAGGTGGTCGCGCCCCGCCAAATCGGTCCGGGGCGACGGATGAGGCGGCGTGCAATCCTGCAAGCACCTCTCTTCGCCGTGCGAGCGGGCTACTGGTACCCGATCCTTGTCTTCGGTGATTCGATGGCGTCCTAGGCCCAAGTTAAAATAACGCCCTTTGACATAATAATACCTTAAAGAAAAGAGACTACAGAATTACAATTAACTTACACATTATCGCATAGAGTATTGTACTGCTTGGGAATTGAATCGACTACAGTGTGCATTGTACGAGTATATTGGTATCTTAAGCACTATATCATATGTGTAGAAATATATCAGCTGGTGAAAAATAATCAATAACTTTTGAAATATATTAATATGCTAATATTTTTTTCACAGAATGGTACTCGACGTCGTGTCCTTGACCTTCGCTACGAGCTTCTCCGCGCCAGAGCTTACAACGACAGACCTAAGCTGAGACCTGAAGCCTATACACCGGACCCAATGGACTATAGTCTATGGTTAGTCTACTATTGTATGATACACTGCCTTTAACCCCTCCGGGATGGGTTTAAGGGGACTACCAAGAAAATTAATTGTGTGATTTCTATTCTAGAAAGAAATAAAACTTTTTTATAGTAGCGTGTTTGAATATTTATAATTTCTTGACGTTTCGAACACTTTACAGCACTCAAGGTCACTGAAGGTAGCTTAGTTTTTTAAACTAGTAAATTTTTGTATCATCATCATCATCATTACAGCTCATATATGTCCCACTGTTGAGCTCGAGCCTTCTCCATAATGGGAGGGAAATTGACCTACTATACCACGCTGATCAGACGTGTTGGTATAGGGTTTTGTTTCGAGTTTTCTTCTCTTGCATAGATGTTATATGCGTTCTGTAACCCTTAGTCGTCTCTTACGGTTATCCACGGGTAAGATAGGGGGTGGTGAATGGTATTCTTACTCCGTCACCACACAAAGAAAAATATCTATACGCGAATTTAATAAAATAAATATATATGTATATTCATATCAATCGTGTATTTTAAAAATGAAACAGTTTGTTGCTCCAAAACATGGCAACCAAATAGGCAACCGAGTTTTATTTAAATTTCGAACTGGCTTGAAAAATAAACCTGTTTGATAATGAAAAATAAAACAAATGTACCCTCTTTAGCACGTGAAAAATGTTGTTCGTTGTTCGTCATGTATACAGTTCTACTTAATACTAATTAGTTTTAATTTCCGCGGATTATTTGAGAAAAGCACTATACAAGCCTCGGTCACAACTAGACATTGATGGACTTACGTATGTGTGCCTCGGCTACACCTCTGCCCACATTTACACGTTCGTCCATCAATGCCTCTTTTGCAGGCCCCTGCAGTAATGTATTATTTCGGACCTGGAAACTCACCAAGAAAAGATTTTATTAAATTCAAACGCAATGGGGCTGAATGGTTGTGCCAATTATTTTATGCAGTTCTTGCAATTCACACTATGTCACTGTATATGGTAAAGTTAATGTTTTTTTTTTATATTACAGTTTCCTCTTAGGGGCATGGTTCGGTTCCCCGTCCATAGAGAGTGTCACAGGTGTGGCGGAGCAGCTGGAAGCGGCAGGTGCCTGGCATCTCGCTGTTCAAGCGCTGTCCTATCATCCAAATGAATTAGCGTGAGTATATTATCTTATTATCAGATTATTATCAGCTCAGCTCACATATATCCCACTGTTGTGCTCGAGCCTCCTCCGTAATGGAAGGGCAATTGACCTACTATACCACGCTAGTCAGACGTGTTGGTATAGGGTTTTGTTTCGAGTTTCCCTTCTCTTGCATAGATGTTATATGGGTTTTACATCACTTATTCGTCTCTTAAGATCACCCACGACTAAGATAGGGAGTAGTGAATTGTATTCTTACTCCGTAACCACATGGTATATATCAGATATGTATATACCCAAAATATTTTTAGTCAAGTCATACCTAAGACTTAGAAATTAATTTTCTAGGTCAACTTTGTATTTCTAAATGGAATTCCCTCCTAATTTTGACACTAAATTGTAAGAACAGGATAACTTACCTACAAATATGAAAGTGACTGTCAAAGTTTAAATAGTGGCATATATATACATATGTCCCAGCACAGATGGCTCAGTGGTTAAGATATTAACGTACTAGGTCAGTGATTTGGGTTCGATTCCCGCTCAGTACAATACTAAGTGTGATACATAAATCATTGTTTTGTGGCCGTTAATCATGTTTTAAAATTCCCTCCCATAATTCAAGGATTAGTTCCTTAGAGCATGGTGTTTAAAAAATACTTTTATTATATATTCTAGCCGTGGACACTTGATACGGGCTGTGCTATCACGACACGCCCCGCCGCGGACAGACTCGCCCGAAGTCCGCCAGAAGCTGGAGCTGATAGAGAAGCTACAAGTACCGCAGAAGTGGCTTTTAATAGCACAAGCTCATCGCGCTAAATATGAAGTAAGTACCTTATCTCATATATGTCCCACTGTTGGGCTTCGAGCCTTCTCCATAATGAGAGGGAAATTGACCTACTATACCACGCTGGTCAGACATGTTGGTATAGGGTTTTGTTTAGAGTTTACCTTGTCTTGCATAGATGTTATATGGTTATTATATTTCTTAATCATCTCTTACGATCACCCACGGGTAAGATAGGGGGTGATGAATTGTATTCTTACTCTGTCACCACACAGATTTTTTTGTTTGCTTGTAACTATGTCCTCATTATACATAACTAGCAAGCTCTGTTCGTTGGTTTGTTTGTAGAAGACGATATATTTCAGCGCCACCTGGTGGCGATGATAGCATATAAACATTCTCCGTGAATAAATACATATACATAACAATTTTAATAATGATTGGTCAAATAGTTTGTGATTTTAGCGATGTCATATATACAAACATACTCTTTTATAGTATAATATTATGTAAGACTTAGTGAAAGATTCAATGTTTTTATTAGGATTTGTCAACAGATGGCGTAATCATTTTTCTTGATTTTTTTTGGATATTATTATCGAAAATAATAAAAGTATATAAATTATCACTAGATGAAATGAAATACTAGCCGTACGTACCGCGGGCCGGTCCGTCTGGGGTAGTACCACACTGAGCAGAAGATCGACGTCTGAGTAATGGTAATGTGCTATTGCGCTTCGTTCGATGAGGGAGAGAGCCGGCAGCCCAACTGGGTGCGTTTGGGGTTTATATAATATAATCGGAGGGAATTTAACTATACTAAGCTGGTCAGCCGTGTGGTGACGGAGTAAGAATACAATTCACCACCTCCTATCTTACCCGTCGGTGATCGTGAGGGACGACTAAGGGATATAAAACGCATATATAGGAAAACTCTGAAACAAAACCCTATACCAACACGTCTGACCAGCGTGGTATAGTAGGTCAATTACCCTGCCATTATGGAAGAGGCTCGAGCCCAAGAGTGGGACATATATGAGCTGAGATGATGAAGCTGGTCAGGGGTGTTGGTATTGGGTTATTTTGAGTTTATCTCTATTTTGAGTGTATATATTAGGTTATTGTGAGTTTATCTTCCGTTGCATAGATGTTATATGCGTATTATATAGGCTGTCGGTCATGAAACTATTGTCAATAACTTCTACAATATGCAAAAGCACATTTTGGGTGATAAAAGCTAGAGAATGATGATGATAGAAGGATAATCTTCATATATTTGTCAACAGCATTTGCCAGCGTTGGAGGCTGAGTATCTAGTTGGTGCTGGTCAATGGAACGCAGCTCATAAAGTACTTCTAGAAGAATTACTACCAGAAGCCGTGTTAGCAGGTAAGATGAAAGGAATTGATTAAAATAAAACTATTATTTTATAAATTTTTCACTATTCATATTCACGGTTAAACTATAGTGTTTCACGTCTAACTATAGTTCATCTAATCGTTTCGTTTTGCATTTTTTAATACACAATAACCTCGGTCAAACGTATACACATGATTCTAAACACGAAATCTAAAATTTTAAACAACTATTAAGTTATTTACATAATTAACATTGCGAGTGACTTTCTTGTACAATAATACATACATACATACCATCACGCCATGTCCCTTGCAGGGTAGGCAGAGAGAACAGAGTGCCAGAGAACTCTATCTTTGCATACTTCACTCGCTTCCTCAACATTCATAATTCTCTTCATACACGCTCGCCGGTTTCGGAGACTCTTGACTCCACCTTCCTTCAGTACATGACCCATCTGGTCTAGGTAGGTTAGTGTCGGTCTCCCCCAGTACCATATATCCTTTCGCTTTCGCATTGTATATCTTCTTAACCAGACGTTCGTTCGGCATTCTTTCCACATGTCCGAACCATCGGAGCATTCCCTTTCTTTTTTTTTTCTTCATATTCTTTTCTGCATACCCAATTCTCGCTTCCATACAGTAATGTTGGGACAAGCACAGCGTTATGTATTGCTACACGTGTCTTCTGGCTGAGGTGGTGGCTGCCGAGAAGTTGCCCCAACGCTCCGTTCACTCTATTTCCCGCATTCACTCTTCGCTCTATATCAGTGGTGTACCTTCCATCTCGGCTAAATCCACATCCAAGATATACAAATTCATCCACTTGCTCTAGTACATCATTACCTATTGTTACTCTTACATCTGATCTGGCTTCATCTCTTTCAAAGACCATTAATCTAATGTTGAAACTCGTAAAAATAATTTAAAATAAAAATAACATGATAAATAGTAATTGTTGTTCACGACCTAACAATGTCACTTCATCATGTTCTATACAGTAGTGCTTGACAACTTCCAATTCACGAATATCCAAATAATCGGTAAAAATATTAGAATAATACAATTAATCAAATAGAGATTTTGACAGAGATGTACATTTCTACACTTTGATTGATGAGGAAATAAAATAATTATTAATGTTCGCGACGCTGATAATTCAAGTAATAGTAGTAATTCTAAATAAATAGCCATTTTCAAATCCAGTTTTTGTTTTTAATTAACCTAATCCTACTAAATATGATGAATAGATTTTATGCTGAAATAATTAAATTTGTTTAGTACTAATTTAGCACTTAATTTATTCATCACCTTTTTGAAAATAAAAAATAAACCAATTATTAATTATAAAGAATCAATATCGATTTCTCAGTAAAATCGGATATTTTCGATGGCGATTATTTGATTCACATACCTAGACAACTTACTCAGACAGCTGTCAAAGTGCACTTCTTAGATTAGACAGACTATAGTCATTTTATACAATCAATCGTCTTAGCTCATATATGTCCCACTGTTACGCTCGAGCCTCCTCCATAATGGGAGGGAAATTGACCTACTATACCACGCTGGTCAGACGTGTTGGTATAGGAATATGTTTAGAATTTGCCTTTTCTTGCATAGATGTCATATCCGTGGTGCTGTACTGCTACGCTTCACGTGTCAGTACATCCTTCTATCTATTGGCCTATTAGCCAATTTTGCTTCACGTCTCCCGCTTTGCATAGGAGGGAAGTGGATATTCTCCAAATCCTCCTGTTTTTCTTTTCTAATTAAATTTATTGCGGGTACCAAGACAATTAAAAGCGTTTCCCGGGACATCCTGAGGGTCAAACCTCAGTGTCTTTTTTGGAGACCAATGTGGATCCTGGCTTACAGGAGTTCCAGTGGTGGAATCAGTCCCAATAAAAAATATGCGTTTTATATCACTTTGTCGTCTCTTAGGAACACCCACGGGTAAGATAGGGATTGGTGAATTGTATTCTCACTCCATCACCACAAGAATTCTTATTACAAAGTCTTAATAATTAAAATTACAGCAGGTAATTAAAATTTTCTGTAATAATTGTATACTTGAATTACTTGGATGTTTTTTTTTTTTGACTGCACAGATGGCGTAGTGGCTAAGATACCGACCTTCCGTGCCAGTGCCGTGGGTTCGATTCCCACGTAGGACAATTCTTTGTGCTATCCACAAAGTGTTGTTCTGAGTCTGGGTGTAATTTGTCTGCGTTAATTATATGTTTGTAAAGTCCCCCGCAATACAAGGATTATTTCCTTAGTGCAGGGAGGTGTCTATTAAAAAAAAAACCGTTTGACATGCTGGACTATTTAAAAAAACCGGCCAAGTGCAATTCAGATTTCCGTACGAAGGGTTCTTCACGATGCTAGCTTGGAAGCACGGAAGTATAGATACAAGGAGTCCAAACGTAATGTTAAACGAATGGTCTCAATTTAGGGCACAGAACTTTTGCCGGTAGAGCGCGCCACTTTTAAAGAAGTACTTTAAATCCTTCCGCGGGAACTTTTGTTGCCTATTGACAGCTCTGAAATTTTATATTTATATTAATTAAATTCAACATTCGCGAGCCAACGCGTGTTTACGTGTAATAATAATAATAGCATCGGTACGTCCTAAACTCTAGCGCAGCCAGTGGCAGAAAAGAGAACTAAGATCTGGGTTCATTATTGCGTCCATGAGTACTATGGAAAAGCCTATACCGTTCGGACTCCTTGTATCTATACTTCGTGCTTGAAAGATCGGTATCTTAACTATTACACAATCTGTGCATTTGGTAATATTAACATGGGAACTCGATAGATGGCGCCGTGATGGATTTTATTTTATTATTTTTTAAATTTTGACCGGAACAAAGTTTTTTGAGCCAGCTATTATAATTAATTAATTGTTTACAGATGATCTACAAAGTATATCTTCGTTGTTGGAGCGTATGAATGAAGCGGCCGCGCGGCACGAGGTCAGCGGGTGGGAGAGTGGGGGTCAGGCGCTCCATCATTACTTGCACGTCTGCGATGAGGTATGTTGATACCAACACATATTCCACCACCATTCAGTAACGTCTTGTTGAAGTGAAGGGAAATTTCTCACAGGGCTTTGGCATTTTGATACTGACCTAGTTGAGGGTTTTGAGCAAGCAGCACTCCTGGTGGTTAGTGATACTGTTGCACATGGACTTAGGAACATCAGGGGCACAACCAGGTTGCTACCAAAGTTGAGGTGAGACCAGTTTTCGGTCCAATAGCGATGGGGAAGGAACACAGTGGTGTGTCCTTCTGTCGCCCCGGATGGAATGGGCGGAGTGTTTCTAAACCATATCTGTCAAAAAAATAGACTTTGATATTTTGAACGTATTTTTTTTTTGATGATATACAGGGTGGAAGTGGACTGCTCCCGAAAACAAAGACAGGTGACCCTACTAGTCCTACTTGTAATGATAGGCTAGAAAAAAAACGATTCGGATGAAAAATACAATTTTTTTTTCACCACACGAGGTCGTTGAACTCTTGACATATGATCGTGAGTTTTAAATAGATTGCGTCTTTTCTCATCTGAGTAAAGTGACGTATTTTTTATGGAATTATCGTTACATGGCACTGTCCTAATAGGATGGAATGCGAAAAAAAAATTAAAATTCGGTATGGAAAAAAAAATGGTTTTATATCTGAATCGATTTTTTTCTAGCCTATCATTACAACTAGGACTAGTAGGGTTACCTGTCTTTGTCTTCGGGAGTGGTCCACTTCCACCCTGTATACAAACCACAGCTCTATGTATATACAAAAATGTTTGATGTATATAATTATATACAGGGTGTCCCAAAAGGTTACGTAGCTGGGAAGGGGGGTGATAGGGGTGGTCACAAGGGTCACCAGAAAAATTAAAATAAAATTCCCCTTTGGGTATTTAAAAAAATAAATGGCATTTTATAAAAAACTAAAAAATTTACACCTTGTGGGGCTATTTTGCTAACTGTACCTACAAATATTGCTTTATTAAAAAAAAGGAAGCTGTTATGTAATCGTCATTAACCCTTTATCAAATTGAAATAAAAAAAACAATACATATCTACCCAAGATTTTAAAGAAAATTAAGTTCTTATCCAATCAAGGACTTAGTCATTACGATTTCACTCAACTTCCTCCAAGTGTACTGAAAAAAAAAGTACTATGCAGCTCCGGCGAGTAACTAAAAAAAATAGGTAATTTTATTGCAATTCCAAAATGGTATAACACTTATTTGAAAATTCATACTAGGACATTTAAAAATAATTTTCGGCAACAATACCCCTACAAAACAAAACATATCAATAAAACAATAGTCTCAAATTCGTACGTAAATACATTTTTAAATGTCTATTCTGTTCCTTTGATGTTATTGCCCGTTATAATTATCAAGATTGGAGTACAGACATACCTCAAACACTCAAGTACAGACTAGGCCAGATCAAGCTTTACCATATGACAGAGAAAATAACCTTTACTGCATTTACCCAAGTACGCGAAAGTTGTAAAGGATCAAGCTTCATCTTGTCTCGTCTGTACAAAAGCAAAGGTTGATTGATTTGATTGGCTTATGCAGCTGGCACCTACCCTAAAAGTAGCTTATTTATTTATAGTTTCAGATCATCCCCAAAATAATTTTGGTAATATTCATCATTTCAGTATAGGCCATAGACATATATTACTCTGTACAGTCTAAGACTAGGTAAGCTGTAATAACAAAGAAAAAATCATTCCTATTTCCATACAAAAAAAAGATTGGTTAAATTAGTTTCATAACAGTCACAGCTTACCGTGTCTTAGACTGTATGTACATTACAGTTCGGTTTTAAATGAAACTCGAAAATAAAACAAAATTGTAATTATTTATTTAAATAAAATGCTCGAAATGTCTACCACCAAAAAAAAATAAAAAAAAAAAAATACACGCCCTACATCGTTTTAAAAATGAGCGGGAGATATGGCGAGCAAATCTTCTATTGTTAATTGATTCCGCGGCCTCTGTGACTCTCTCCCTCAAGTCAGCCAAGTCCCTGATGGGTTTTCCATAAACTTTTTATTTTATAGCACCCCAGTAAAAGAAGTACTAAGACTATCGGGTTTAAATCCGGTGAACGAGCTGGCCACGCTATAGCACCGGCCCTTCCCATCCACCTAAAGACGAGACAAGATGAAGCTTGATCCTTTACAACTTTCGCGTACTTGAGTAAATGCAGTAAAGGTTATTTTCTCTGTCATATGGTAAATCTTGATCTGGCCTAGTCTGTACTTGAGTGTTTGAGGTATGTCTGTACTCCAATCTTGATAATTATAACGGGCAGTAACATCAAAGGAACAGAATAGACATTTAAAAATGTATTTGCGTACGAATTTGAGACTATTGTTTTATTGATATGTTTTGTTTTATAGGGGTATTGTTGCCGAAAATTATTTTAAAATGTCCTAGTATGAATTTTTCAAATAAGTGTTATATCATTTTGGAATTGCAATAAAATTACCTATTTTTTTAAGTTACTCGCCGGAGCTGCATAGTACTTTTTTTTTTCAGTACACTTGGAGGAAGTTGAGTGAAATCGTAATTACTAAGTCCTTGATTGGACAAGAACTTAATTTTCTTTAAAATCTTGGTTAGATATGTATTGTTTTTTTATTTCAATTTGATAAAGGGTTATTGACCATTACATAACAGCTTCCTTTTTTTTAATAAAGTAATATTTGTAGGTACAGTTAGCAAAATAGCCCCACAAGGTGTAAAATTTTAGTTTTTTATAAAATGCCATTTATTTTTTTAAATACCCAAAGGGGAATTTTATTTTTATTTTTCTGGTGACCCTTGTGACCACCCCTATCACCCCCCTTCCCAGCTACGTAACCTTTTGGGACACCCTGTATGTTTACACTGTACATACAATAAGTTACAATTATATAGTATGTCTTTACGACATACTCTTTTTGGAATTTTTTTAACAGAGTCTGTGTGTAATTAAAAAATAACAGACTTTGTGGTAGCGGTTAAGAATACTACCAACCCGTACTTTGCTGATGGATGTCGTAAAAGACTACTAAGAGCCTTATAACGACCTGGGCCAACACCATCTGATGCCGTTTGGTCAAGAATTACATTCCCAAGGAGGGTTGACGTTTAGCAGGCGGCCGGTCATAAAACTTATGTCAATAACATTTACAATATGTACTATGAAAGAAGAGTACATATTGTATCGACCACAAGTAATTGGGATAAGAGTAGGGGAATATAATAATTATGTCAGTTAATTGTATATTTGTAAAGACTCAACCGCAATACAAGGATTCTTAAAGGAAGGAAGGAAGAAAGGAAGATCTTAAAGCAAGTGGTTATGTTTAAAAAATCAGAAAGAAAATTCGAGGATGATAGAAGTACGTGTTCTGAAAATAAAGTCTAAAATAATATTGTTTGCAGATACGTGGATTGGTATCCGAAGCGGAGGCTGGTCGGGACAGATCAGGTGTACACACTCGCCTGGAGGCTCTACGGCCGAAGGTGGCCGCCGCCTGTCGTTCCCTTGGCAGCTTACATCCTAAGTAAGTCCTACAGATAAAAATTAGATTCGACTGCCTGATGACGGATTCACCACCCCCATTTTTTACCCGTGGGTGATCATAATAAACGCCTAAGGGATATAAAATGCATATAACATCTATGTAAGATAAGGAAAACTCTAAACAAAACCCTATACGAACATGTTTGAAGGTGGTATAGTAATTCAATGTCCCTCCCACTGTATAAGTGTTCGAGCCTAGCATTGGAACATTTATGCAATGATGATGACGAAGATGATCATGATCTGGCAAAATACTCAATGGAAGCTTTAATTGGATAGCCAACGCTCAATTAATATTAACGACTTTACTTATTGACGCTCATTATACCAAACTATCTTGTCTAACGTGATATATTAGGTCATTAATCTTCTTTCTTTGGTGGACACTCGGTACTGGCATATGAGCTGAACTGATGATGATAATATGTCACCATAGGAGTTACAATAACTCCTGTGACCAGGATTCACAATAATCTTTATAAAAAATACTGAGGTTTGACCATAAGACAGAACCGGGATATGATTTTAATTTACTTGGAACCTGCAAAAAAATTAATTAGAATAGGTTAAAGAGGAGTTAGAAGGAATGATTCCACTTCCCTCCTAGGTAAAGCGGGTGACAGGCAACAAGATTGTCTAGTCAGCCAATAAGTAAAGAGGTGTACAGCTATGATAAGTGGTACGGTACCATGGATATGGAAGAGCTTAACGGGGCCTATATATGAGCGTTAAGATTGATTACATTAGTGAGAATGGCATGGCATACATGGCAGAAACTCCTATCATTCCAGCTCATATAAGTCCCACTGTTGGGCTTGACCCTTCTCCATAATAGGAGGAACATTGACCTATTATACCACTCTGTTCGGACGTGTTAGTACAGGGCTTTGTTTCGAGTTTTCCCTCTCTTGCATTGATGCTATTTGCGTTTTATATCCCTTAGTCTTACGATCACCCACGTGTAAAATAGGGAGTGGTGAACTGTATTCTTACTCAGTCACCACACGGACTTGTAGGCAATTTTCTAGAGTTGTTACATGGTCCGTATAATATACTACTCCAGACTGACAGCCCAAATTTCTGGGTGGGTTCTGGAGTTTGTATTAGTAGGCAGCGGCTTAGCTATACCCTTGGTATTGCAAAGGTACATGGGCGGCAGTGACACTTACCATCAGGTGTGCTGCTTTCTCTTTTTATTATTGTCACCATAAATCATAAAAAAATACTAAAATAATATGTATATTGTTTTCAGGAGTGCGCGAGGTACAGCCGCTCGAGCAGAGATGGGTGCGCGGCTAGTACAGCTGTCCCTGGCGGCTGGAGAGCCCCCAGCGCATACAGCAGCCTTACTCAGAGCGTTGCGGTTACCACCTGACACAACCCCACAAGCACATTACAAGGTAAATTCAGCATTATGGTTTTAAATTTATAGTTAATATACCCACATATCGTTCCGGTGCTATGGGTTCGAATTCCACGCAGGACAGCGCTTTATACGATTTATAAATTATTGTTCCGAGTCTGTGTGTAATTTGTGTCTGTAAATTTTGTATTTGTAAAGTCCAACCTTTACGTGTGGTGACGGAGTAAGAATATAATTCACTACCCCCTATCTTACCCGTGGATGATCGTAAGAGACGACTAAGGGATATAAAACGTATATAACATCAATGCGAGAGAAGGAAAACTCAAAACAATACCCTATACCAATATATCTGTTCAGCGTGGTATAGTAGACCAATTTTCCCAGGCCAGCAGAGATGATGAAAGTCCACCTGCAATGCAAGGATTAATTCCTTAAGTATGGGGACTTTGTAAAAAAATGGCTATGAGAATCTAATGATATTTTTTTTCGACTTACAGATAAGTACTCTTCTAGCTGAACGAGCAAGCACGCCACCAACAGTATGCGCTACGTAAATAGAAGATTGAAGAATCAAAAGAAGTTGAATTAGAAGAATTTTTTTTCGTAAACAAATTTTGTAATTAATTTGTAAGCATCCCACTGTTCACTCTTCCAAATTAATTAATGGGAGATTAACCAAAATGTGATTCAGATCGGTAGCGGTATAAGGGGAACCCGGGCCCTATTCCAGAGGGCTTCAAATCATTGCATATCACGATTTAGAAAACTTTTAAGATTAAATCTATCTTTAAACAATTTTAAAACACAATCAAAATATTTGAAATTGTACTCTTAAGACAATTTTTTCACTTTTACAGAAGAATATCCTAGTCCTCCCGTGACCTTGAACTCTTGAATACTTGTTTTCTATTCAGAGTTAATTTTTAGTTCTAAGTACTTTGTTGTTCTAAGCGTTGATATTATTGCATGATAATAATTTCTTTAAACATTAGGTGATTATACTTATATTTGACAATCCATCTTTTCCTAATCTTTATATCCATTTAGCATGGCTGCCTCGGTTTCTCAAAGTCTACCACTGTTCAAAAGAATATAAAGAAATACTGGACGAGCCATCTAAATCAAAACCTCCTTACCCGCTGGCTCTTTTAGTAGACGGAGAGGAAATACTACATATTGTGAGGTCTTTACAGTCATTTGGTCTCTTCAGACGATTAAAATTTGTGTCGTCTGAAGAGACCAAATGACTGTGACTATTTGACAAAAAAAAAAAAAAAAAAGATTATTTTTTCTTATCATCGATGTTAAGGAATCTTTAACGGTTGTGATATTACCATTAGTAAGTAATATATAGTTGAGAAAAAAGTACGGAAACCCCCAGAGGGTCACTGAGCTATGATTTAATCAATTTAAAATAGGAAAAGCCCATTTAAATGAACAACCAAGTTGACCTTGAGATTGATGTTCAAGGTCAACTTAAGTCATGAGACAAAATAGATCCAATAAATGATCAATGTTTCAAGTCAAGCCCATTAAAATAATTAACGTTGACTTTGAAATTGAAAACTTCAAGGTCAACTCTAATTTTACCATGACCAATTGAATTTTTCTCTTGATAGTTTCTCATATTTCCTTTAAATCATCCCTCTTGGTAATCTTCAAGGATTTACATACGTTTCCTCACCTGTCTATACCCAAGGCGGTCCAGACCATAGCTTGTAAAATAAGGTTAATTTCCCTTTCCTATAATGTGGAGGGGTAAATGCCCAACAGTGGGAGCGTGGGCATGTTTATTGTTAAAAATAATTGATATAAATGAAGAAAAAATTAATCAAAAATATAAGCGTAAAGTTGATTGTATAGTTGATATTGTCTTAATTAATATTATTATATTGTAATGTAAAGAAGTCAAGTTTTTTGAAATAATAAATTGATATTTTTTATTTATTGTTTTATTTTATTTAATATAAATCTTGACTGTACAGATGGCGTAGAGGTTAAGATATAAACCTTCCGTATTAGTGTCGTGAGTTCGATTCCCATACAGGACAATAGTTTGTGCGATCTACAGTGTTTTTCTGAGTCTGGGTGTAATTTGTCTGTGTTAATTATATATTTGTATAGTCCCACCCGCAATACAAGGATTATTTCCTTAGTCCAGGTGGTGTATTTATGGTGTCGCGTGCCGCCTCTTCCGTCGCCCCGGACCGATTTGGCGGGACGCGACCATATCCATAGTCCACCGCAAGAAAAAAAAAGTATTTAAAAAAAAAGTGGTTGAATTGCTGTGTGGTAGCGGCTACGAATACTACCAACCTTTACTTTGCTTGTGGATGTCGTAAGAGACGACTGAACTTTCGTCTCGACTTATATACGTCCGAGGAAAATTGATGTATTACAGTTGAGATTTTTATTTTGAGTTTTCCTTCTCTTGCGTATACGTTATATCTTTACCGTTGAGGCCCTCCGGCCCGTATTGACGGAGTGGATGGAGCGGCGGCACGGGATCCTCTTTCCGGCTGGTGCAGGTGTTGTCGGGGCACGCCTGCTTCGGCAAATATATGCACATGGTCGTAAGGGAGTCGATTCCGTCCTGCCACCAGTGCGGCCGTGACGAGGACACGGCGCAACACACGCTGGAGGTCTGTGTGACCTGGGCCCAGCAACGCAGTGACCTCGTCGCTGTCATCGGTGCCGACCTGACGCTGCCGGCTGTCGCGAAAGCGATGGTCGACGGCGTCAGGAACTAAGACGCGGTCGCCACCGAGATGACATCTCGCAAAAGGAGGCGGCGGAACGAGTCCGGGAGGATTCCCTTGACTCGGGCCGCTGCCAGAGGCCGGGGCGGCGCAGGCGCGAATATCTGCGCCTGATGCCGCCCTAAACGAGGCTTCGGGTGATCGGACCGGGGAATAGTCCGGACATCCGACGTGACGCCACCGCGTGAAGACGACGCTCCGAAGGCGAAAGCTGTCGGGGCGTCGACATGAGAGGAACCTCCAAGGGTATACCGCCGGGCGGGCCACCAAAGACAAAGATCGGGTACCGGTGGCCCGATCGCACGGCGAAGAGAGTTGTTTTCAGGGTGGTTATATGGGATTGCGCGCCGCCTCTTCCGAGTGGTTAAATGTATTCTTACTCCGTCACCATACGGATAAGGTTCACTAATTACGTCAGACTCGACGTTCGACAGAAATTACAAGAAAGGAGTGTGTGCTTATCACGTGTATATAATTAGTTGTACACGTAAATTCTACCTGATTGAGAACCTTGAAACGGTTAAAAGAATCATCATCATTCTCCTACTCTTATCCCAATTACTTGGAGTCGATAACAATATGTACTCTTCTTTCATAGTACATAATGTAAAAGTTATTGACAATAGTTTCATGACCGGCCGCCTGCCAGACGTCAACACTACTTGTGAATGTAATTGTTGACCAAACAGCATCAGATGGAGTTGGTACAGGTTGTTATAAAGCTCTTAGTCGCCTTTTACGACATCCACGAGCAAAGTAAGGGTTGATAGTATTCTTAGCCGCTACCATACAGCGCAAACAGTTAAAAGAACATCACATGACTAATGGATGATCCCAAAAAAATATCACGCTAAGAGCTTTAAGAACGCAACTTTACAAATAATTACCGCAACTTAGCCACAAGACCACAAATCCACATTTGGATTTGGAGAAATAATATTGGGATACAGAACTTGAAAAGTTATCAAATTAACAAAAAAAATAATTGGCAAATCATTTAACGTATGTATTGTAACAATAGTTAAAAAAAAAAATAATTGCCAATTATTTTCATACGAGTTTAGAATCAATTTAGTTTTAATAGTTTTATTTATTTAGTTCAAACGATATTTTTTTTTCTTTTGATTACGATCAGCAGTATGCGCGGAAGATATTTATTTTTATTTTATATTTTTAATAGTTTTTTTAATGAAATTATATGCGGATATCCACCTGTGAGTATTACAGAATTTGCATAATTTATTGACTCCGAAGCAATACGGTCTGATGGATTTTTAACTAGACTATTTTTTACAGAAAAAAATATTGATATTATCGGTGGTGCTTCTTGCATCTTGTAAGCAGCACGTACCTGATAGTGAGTGATACTGACTCACAAGGACCTTAGCAATACTAAAAACATAGCTAGGTTAACTTTTTTTTTTGCACTATGGATGCGTCTCGCCCCGTCAAATCGGTCCGGGGTGACGGAAAGGCGGCGCGTGACCCCATAGACCCACCGTAAAACTCCTCTCTCTTCGCCGTGCGAGCGGACCACCGGTACCCGATTTTTGTCTTCGGTGGTCCGCCCGGCGCAGCTAGGTTACCTACCGTTTAGAAAGTGAACTTCTTACATACATACATACATATCATCACGCCATATCCCTTGCAGGGTAGGCAGAGAGAACAGAGTGCCAGAGAACTCTATCTTTGCATACTTCACTCGCTTCCTCAACATTCATAAATCTCTTCATACACGCTCGCCGGTTTCGGAGACTCTTGACTCCACCTTCCTTCAGTACATGACCGATCTGGTCTAGGTAGGTGAGTCTCGGTCTCCCCCGGTACCTACATCCTTCCACTTTCGCATTGTATATCTTCTTAACCAGACGTTCGTTCGGCATTGTTTCCACATGTCCGAACCATCGGAGCATTCCCTTTCGCATCTTTACACCAATACTCTCTTTCATACCTACTCGCTCTCTTACGTCGTCGTTACGAATGCGGTCGGTCAGCCTAACTCCACAGATATTCCGCAGAGATCGCATTTCGACCGCATTAATTTTACTTTCATACTCTTTTCTGCATACCCAACTCTCGCTTCCATACAGTAATGTTGGGACAAGCACTGCGTTATGTATTGCTACACGTGCCTTCTGGCTGAGGTGGTGGCTGCCGAGAAGTTGCCCCAATGCTCCGTTCACTCTATTTCCCGCATTCACTCTTCGCTCTATATCAGTGGTGTACCTTCCATCTCGGCTAAATCCACATCCAAGATATACAAATTCATCCACTTGCTCTAGTACATCATTACCTATTGTTACTCTTACATCTGTTCTGGCTTCATCTCTTTCAAAGACCATTATTTTGGTTTTACTCACATTCACGCGTAGACCCCTTTTCTTACAATCTTCTGTCATTGTGTCGACTAGGGTCTGCAGGTCAGTCGCTGACTGTGCCAGCAGGACTGCATCATCTCCATATAGCAGAGCAGTGACCACTGAGTCGCCCATCTGGACTCCCACATTCATATCGTTCAACCTTTGAAGACATTTATCCAGATATATGATAAACAGCCTGGCTGACAGAACGCACCCCTGCTTAACGCCGATATTGACGTCAAACCAAGGCGACATTCCATCATCCAGCCGCACACAGGCTCTACAGCCCATGTAACTGGACTGCACAGCCTGTAGCAGTTTACCGTTAATACCATACTCCGGTAAAATGTCCCAAAGTTCCTTTCGGACAACCGTGTCAAATGCTCTCTCCAGATCCACAAAACTGCAGAAAACCCTCTGACCTAGAGCCAGATGTTTCTCCACAATGTTGCGCAGAGAGAACACTTGATCCATGCATCCCCTTCCACTCCTGAAACCTCCTTGTGTCTCACACAGTAAACCATCGGACACCATCCTCATTCTCCTTTCAATAATTTTACCATACACTTTTGCTGCCAAACTGGTCAAGCTTATGGCTCTGTAATTTGCGCAGTCATAATGTGAGCCTTTGTTTTTAAACAAAGGCACGATGACTGCGCTATTCCAGTCCCTGGGAACCATTCCCGAGCTCCAACATAAATTGAGGAGCAACAGGAGCGCCTCCCAGACACAGGAGCCACCAAACTTGATCATCCATCGCCTACGTTCATCAGTGGACGGTAATAGGCTGAAATGATGATGATGATAGTGTCTAATGGTATAATTAAACCGTGGTAAGTAAGACAGATCCTGAGAGAACCTCCAGTGAAAGGCGGTAGAGTACACAAAGTGACCCAAAGTCTTTAGATAAATAAACCCGGTCTAAGTCATTTTATCCGTGCCCGCAGTGTAGCTAATAAAACGTTGAATTTGCGATGCGAAGGGCGTAATTTCTATACAATTCAGTGTAAAAGTAATGAATATATATTTAAGATGTACTGTTATCAGTTTTGAGGTAGTTATACCAATCTTAATACAAGGTCCCTTTGACCTAGTACCGCACAGACTATTTTATAACAAAAAAAAATATTTTATATAGATTGCAAAAATAGGAAAACAGTTTTTAGGACATTACAAGGTTGAACTGGCCTTGTG
Organism: Lymantria monacha; assembly: GCA_905163515.2. Lineage (NCBI taxonomy): Eukaryota > Metazoa > Arthropoda > Insecta > Lepidoptera > Erebidae > Lymantria > Lymantria monacha. Next base: position 3,224,574 of record LR991108.1, on the reverse strand, counting down.
CTATCATAGCCAAAATATTATAAACAAATCAAAAACGCCTAGAGTAGTATTAATGTAAATTACAGATAAATAACTAAGTGTCGCAGTGTTTTCCGTGTGGTGACGGAGTAAGAATACAATTCATCACCCCCTATCTTACCCATAGATGATCGTAAGAGACGACTAAGGAATATAATAAGCATATAACATATATGCAAGAGATGGAAAACTCGAAACAAAACCCTATACCAACATGTCTGACCAGCGTGGTATAGTAGGTCAATTTCCCTTCCATTATGGAGAAGGCTCGAGCCCAACAGTGGGATATACGAGCAGAGATAATGATGACGATGAAGTGCCGCTGTGAATATGTTAAAAATATCTATATATACATACATACATATCATCACGCCATATCCCTTGCAGGGTAGGCAGAGAGAACAGAGTGCCAGAGAACTCTATCTCTGCATACTTCACTCGCTTCCTCAACATTCATAATTCTCTTCATACACGCTCGCCAGTTTCGGAGACTCTTGACTGCACCTTCCTTCAGTACATGACCGATCTGGTCTAGGTAGGTTAGTCTCGGTTTCCCTCGGTACCTACATCCTTCCACTTTCGCATTGTATATCTTCTTAACCAGACGTTCGTTCGGCATTCTTTCCACATATATTAGTATCTTCTATCTTCTTCTATCTAGTTTTTCTATATATTAGTAAAATTAATAATTGATTTACAGATAGGTGACGAGGTTCAAGTTGGTAGTGTACTATTACCAGCGTCTAGAAGAGGCCGTTATCTCGCTAATATTGTACGAAGACAGGCTGTGGTGAGTATAACCTAAGGCTAAGGTAAATAGTTGACTGACTTACGGCACTGAAACGTGGTCTCTAAATGTCGGCCTCATAAAAAGGCTCAAAGTCGCTCAGCGTGCTATGGAGAGGGCTATGCTCGGTATTTCTCTACGTGATAAAATACGGAATACGGAAATCCGTAGAAGAACGGGTGTAACCGACATAGCCCTAAGGATTAGCACATTGAAGTGGCAATGGGCAGGCCATATCGCTCGACGAACCGACAACCGTTGGGGAAAAAAAGGTTCTCGAATGGTGACCACGAATCGGACGATGCAGCGTAGGACGACCCCCCACTCGGTGGACTGATGACCTCATCAAGGTCGCAGGAAACCGTTGGATGCAGGTGGCACAGGACCGTTATAGATGGCATTCTCGTGGGGAGGCCTATGTCCAACACTGGACGTTTACGGGCTGATGGATGGATGGATGGAAGGTAAATAGTTAAATAGTGGTAGGTAGTGGTAGGCCGGTCCGGCCGGGGTAGTACCACACTGAGCAGAAGATCGACGTCTGAGTAATGGCAATGTGCTATTGCGCTTCGTTCGGTGAGCGAGAGAGCCGGAAGCCCAACTGGGTGGGTTTATTGGTATTTAGGGGAATTTTATTGGTAGGCAGCAGCCTAAGCTATATCCTTGGTATTGTAAAGGTCCATGGGCGGCAGTGACACTTACTATCAAGTGTTGCTTGCCCGTTTGCCACCATAAGCAATAAAAGAAAGGTAAGATGAGGATAAGAGGAAGACAGATATAGTGATAATTTTCAGCCTCTTTATTACCTTAAACTATTAAGGAAAACCTTGTTTCCCGTTTAGTGATAATAGAAGAACACAATTCACCGCCCCTTTGTCTTATCCGTGGGGGTATTAAAAGAGGATTTAGGGGTATAATATATGTATAACGTCTATGCAAGAGAAGGATAATTCGAAATATACCCTTATACTAATCTGTCTGACTAGAATGGTATTAGAATTTCTCTCATATTATGATGGTGGCTCGATATCCATTTTAGCTCTATATTACTTTGAGACCACGAATATTAAAAAAAAAATATTTTTTTTTATTGTATTTCAGGACGGCACCGGAATCAAATTCAATAAAGATGCTGATAGAGTAAGAATATATTTAATTCTTTTTCATATATACATACATATATAGCCTCATGCCTGTTTCCCAGAGGGGTAGGCAGAGACTACGGATTGCACAAACCCCGACCCTAAAATACCGCCATCACTTCATTCACAGTCTTCACGCATGCTCAACGGTTACGCGTACTCTTAATCTGATCTTTTGCCAACACATCTTCAATTTGATCCAGAAAAGTATGACGTGGTCTTCCTCTTGTAATCACACTCGTTTTGTATACTTACTTGTTTAGTCAACCTTTCTTTATTCATTCTATTCACCTGTCCAAACCACCTCAGCATACCCTTTTTTTTATCTTTGTCGCTACATCTTCATTCATACAACAGCACTCTGTTATAATCTTCTTCATATCTGTATATTCTTCTTCTTCTTCTTATATCTCAAATCAATTGCTCAAAAGATTAGCATTGCCTTTTAATATGGTAATTCTGCCAGCCTAACACATATGCTGTCTGATACCGGCTACGAATACTACCAACCCTTACTTTGCTCGTGGATGTCGTAAAAGACGACTAAGAGCTTTATAACAACCTGTACCAACTCTGTCTGATGCCGTTTGGTCAAAAATTACATTCCCAAGGAGGGTTGACGTCTGGCAGGCGGCCGGTCATAAAACTATTGCCAATAACTTTTACAATATGTACCTACTATGAAAGAAGAGTACATATTGTATCGAACCCCAAGTAATTGGGATAAGAGTAGGAGAATGATGATTTAATAGTAATACTGCCAGCCTTTTTTTTAATTTTTTTTTATTGGTGGACTATGGATGCGTCTCGCCCCGCCAAATCGGTCCGGGGCGACGGAAAGGCGGCGCGCGACCCCATAGACCCACCGTAAAACTCCTCTCTCTTCGCCGTGCGAGCGGACCACCGGTACCCGATCTTTGTCTTCGGTGGTGTAAGTAATACTGCCAGCCTGGCACATTATCTGTCGTTCCCATTGCCATCGCATCCTTATGCGAAGAATTTTTTAAAACCTATTACCTACCCCCGTTTTATATCCTATTTTGTAATTATTTTAATTTATTATTCTCCTTTTTTGACGTGATAACATGTTATAAATCGATGTACTCCGGCTGCACGCACGAAACACAGTCACGTTCCATCTGTGACGAGCGTGCAAGCGAGAGCGCGGAATAAGCGATAGAGAGGCACGATTTTATAGATACGGACTCATTGTGCGTGAGTCAAACTCGCACTTTACTAGTTTTGAAAAATGCTCCATTTTAAGAGAGGCTCTTAAAAAAACATGGTATCAAAGCATGTAAAATAAGATAGAAATATTATATTCTAGATGAATGCAGAAGCAAAGAAGAAAGTGGACGTGCTATCTGAAGAGCTACTACCTTACATTATAGCTGAACAAGAGAGAAGGACTACTCTATACAAAAGAGTCATGACAGCGATACAGAATGGGGAGAAGGGAGTCACCATAGCTGAGATCAGGAATAAACCACCAGCCATTATAAGGAAAGGTAGATTTCATAATCATTATCTTCACTGCACAGTGATGTATGGTAGCGGCTACGAATACTACCAACCCTTACTTTGCTCGTGGATGTCGTAAAAGACGACTAAGAACCTTATAACGACCTTTTTTTTTTTTTTTTTTTTCGTGGTGGGACCATGGATGTGGTCGCGCCCCGGCAAGTCGGCCCGGGGCGACGGAAGAGGCGGCACGCAACCCCATGGACCCACCCTGCAAACACCTCTCTTCGCCGTGCGAGCGGACCACCGGTACCCGATCTTTGTCTTCGGTGGCCCACCCGGCGATATACCCTCTCGGGTTCCTCTCTCGTCGACGCCCTCACGCGGTGGCCTCACGTCAGCGTCGGGTGACCGGACAATTCCCCGGTCCAATCACCCGAAGCCTCGGTTAGGGCGGCATCAGGCGCAGATACTCGCGCATGCGCCGCCCTGGCCGCGGGTGGTCGCCCGGGTCACGGGAACCTTATAACGACCTGGGCCAACTCCATCTGTTGCCGTTTGGTCAACAATTACATTCCCAAGGAAGGTTGACGTCTGACAAGCGGCTGTTTTTAAAACTATTGCTAATTAACTTTTACAATATGTACTATGAAAGAAGAGTACATATTGTATCAACAAGTAATTGGGATAAGAGTAGGAGAATAATATCTTCGCTGCACAGATTGCGTAATGCTAGCGCACGGGTTCGATTCCTATGCAGGACAATATTTTGTGCGAACTATTAATTGTTGTTCTATGTTTATGTGTAATTTTCGTTAATTATATCCGTTAATTATATTAGTAGGTATATTTAATTATAAAATTGCCATTTACAGTATATCATTAAAATTAATATCTTAAAAGTTATCAGAGATTTAAAATACGGGATCATAGCGACCCCTAACTTAAACAAAGCGACGACGGTCGCTCGTATTGAAAATACAAAAAAAACTAAAACTATGGCAAACTAATTTTTAAATCTCTTTCGCATACATCAACCAATAGCGTGTATTCTCTCTCTCGCTCTCTTTCGTGTCGCGTTTCATTCTTAAAAATTTTACCCTCATACACGTAACGAAGTTTCACTTTAAAATAATTATAGCGCGTAACGGAAAAACCGTGTGGTAACGGGGTAAGAATACAATTCACCACCCCATATCTTACCTGTGGGTGATCGTACGAGACGACTAAGGGATATAAAACGCATATAACATCTATGCAAGAGAAGGAAAACGCGAAACAAAACCCTATACCAACACGTCTGACTAGCGCGGTATAGTAGGTCAATTTCCCTCCTATCATGGAGGAGGCTTCGCCCAACAGTGGGACATATATGAGCTGAGATGATGATAATGATGATGAACAGAAAAATGTGACTTAGAAATAAAGATGTCGCTTAACAGAAAAACTTTACAATATAAAATTTCTCTCATACGTCGATAAAAAGTTTCACTTTAAATACATACATATCATCACGCCATATCCCTTGCAGGGTAGGCAGAGAGAACAGAGTGCCAAATAAATTAAATATTTTCAACAATTTAGGTCTGATGTACCGTTGCCCAGCGAATCGTTCGCCCAAAGAACCGGATGGCTCCGGAGTCATCTTATGCGACGATGATCAAGAACCGACTCTTATTATGTACGAGTCTTGCCTCTCAGCGGAGGATAAGGAGCTGTATGTGGCTGACAATAAGTACTTCTTTTGCAATCGTAAGTATATTCTTAAACATACATACCATCACGCCATGTCCTTTGCAGGGTAGGCAGAGAGAACAGAGTGCCAGAGAACTCTATCCTAGCATACTTCACTCGCTTCCTCAACATTCATAATTCTCTTTATACACGCTCGCCGGTTTCGGAGACTTTTGACTCCACCTTCCTTCAGTACATGACCAATCTGGTCTAGGTAGGTTAGTCTCGGTCTCCCCCGGTACCTACATCCTTTATATTGTATATCTTTTTTAACTAGTCGTTCGTTCGGCATTCTTTCCACATGTCCGAACCATCGGAGCATTCCCTTTCACATCTTTACACCAATACTCTCTTTCATACCTACTCGCTCTCTTACGTCGTCGTTACGAATGCGGTCGGTCAGCCTAACTCCACAGATTTTCCGTAGAGATCGCATTTCGACCGCATTAATTTTACTTTCATTATTATATTTTTAGATTCAGGGTAGGAGAGCCCAACTGGGGTGGGTTTGGGGCTTTTATTGGTAGGCAGCGGCTTAAGCTATACTCTTGGTATTGCAAAGGTCCATGGGCGGCAGTGACACTTACTATCAGGTGTGCTGTTTGCTCGTTTGCCACCATAAGCAATATCTAAGTTGAACTATTTAATATTGTAATTGTTTAACTTGAGAAAAGCTTAGGTTATTACTTAAATGTTATGTATATTGATATGATAATATAAGGAAAGGTTATTTATTAATAAAATGTTATAACATCACAACTTAATACGGCTAGCGCTGTGGGTTAGAGTGGGAGAGGAGCTTGCCTACCGCTATCGTACGCGTGAAAGAAAGGGAAGCCAGTCAGATTGGCGCCGTTACGTGTTACGTAACGAAGCGGTTAACTCTGCCATGAGAAGTTATCACTTCAAAAATAGTGATATATTTTAAGGAGATGTATAGAAACGATACCGATTAAATATTAACAATACTATCTGATTGGACAAAATATAAATTCATATTTTTAACCGAGGTTCAAACAAATTTATTGCTGTGTGGTAGCGGCTACGAATACTACCAACCCTTAATGTGTTTGTGGATGTCGTAAAAGACGACTAAGAGCGTTATAACGACCTGAGCCAACTCCATCTGATACCGTTCTCGAGAGCCTTCTCTTAGTCGTCTTTTACGACATCCACAAGCAAAGTAAGGGTTGGTAGTATTCGTAGCCACACAGCAATACGAATACTACCAACACTTACTTTGCTGGTGAGCGGAGAATTAATGAAAAACGTCGCAAAAACGGAGTTTTTTTTTGTTTAGAGCTCCTATTGCGTGAGCTGTGAGTTTATGGAAGGTAGAAACTAAGGAATACCATCTTGTATGGGGGATTAGTCAAAAAAGTGTCCACTTGTAAACAGCAAATTATTGTTCGAACACTCACCGAAATAGCGCTAGTGTAGCAAGTGGAAATGATATGAATGTAGCAGTAATAAGCAGAGTGAAGTGTGCTGAGTTACGTAGTCAACTGTGATTTGATAAATAATTACCTATGAACCTATGAAATATGTGGCGGTCTTTTTAAAATGCTTCCACTTGCTACTATAGCGCCACCTTGCCACCTTAATTTGCTCCCGTTCATTAGACACTTCTTAATACACTGAGATGTTACTCCTTACTCTATTCTCCATGTGTGAGTTATAGGTGCTCAGGACGCATTCTCTCTCTGTTTTTTTTTTATTGGTCATGATGGCAAACGAGCAAGCAGTACACCTGATAGTAAAAGTTACTGCCATGCTTGAACCTTTGAAATACCAAGGATATAGTCTAGGCCGCTGCCTACCAATACAAATCATAAACCCAACCAGTTGGGCTTCCGGCTCTCACGTTCACCGAACGAAGCGCAATAACACATTGCCATTACTCAGACGTCGATCTTCTGCTCAGTGTGGTACTACCCCGGACGGACCGGCCCGCGGCTGTAGACAGAGAACTGTCAACAGCGTGGTCCTACCACTATTGTACTGTGTCTGTTTCTTAATAAATCGCAGATGATGTTGAGTGAATCACCTAGAGCAGGTGTCGCCAACCTGCGGCTCGCGAGCCTAATGCGACTCTTTGGATATAAAGTTGCGGCTCTTCAGTTCTATACGCAAAAAAATATTTTATAAAGAAACCATTTAAAAATGCCTCCGAATTGATTAACGAGGATTAGGCACAATTTGTTGTTGGAAAAAAAAATGTGGCTCTTTAAAAACTTTAAACTTTTGTATATTGTAATGTTTGGCTCTTCCAACTCAAAAGGTTGCCGACCCCTGGACTAGAGTTATTAAATTAATGAAACTGTTCTAAAAAAATAGTTATTTTAACTTTCGTTATGATTCCAGGTCACAAAATCGAAGGTCCGGATCTACCAAGAAACGGTAGTACCGTCATCGGTTGCGCACCTTGCGAGCGTACTTCACTAAATTATACGAGCGCGAAATGTGCACTAGAAGATACAGATGACGTCGTTGTTCATTATCGGTACTACCCTGATCGGGTAAGTTCTTTTATTCTTCATCATCCCCTGTTGTGGGCCTTCAAAATAATGCTATATAAGGCCGTCATTAATTAGAAGGTTGGTTTTACTGCCCGACGCTGACGATGCTATTACAATCGCTCAAGAAAGAGCCTACACGGCCCATGGTCATAACACATAAATATTCGCGCTTCCGCCCCCACCGCCGGGGAAGTAAGACGCGACGCGTAATAGACAATAATTCAAACGTGGGCATGCCCACTTTGCTATCAGCGCCCCGAGCCGAGGTTCGAGGTTCCCTCGGACGTTGTCGCTTAAAATTTTTACCGGGTTGAGAGCCCTCAGCGCTCTCCCATAGTCCGGGTTAAGCTGTGACAGCCATCTGCAGCTAACAGCCAAAAGACAGACACAAAAAAAAAATAGAAGGTTGGCCATAATCATTATGTCTGCCAAGCGTGTGGCAACTAGAGTTGCAGGTGATCGTTACGATTTCCACAACGAAGTAAGGGATATTTTTACATTTGTGATTTCAAACAATTATACACGCATGCGTCGACACAAGACAGGAAAGGGTAACCCGTGTGAACGGGCCCCCAAATAAGGACCGGGTTCCGTTTGCGCATCCGCACAGCGTAGAGTGGTACATACAGGGTTATGGGAACGCTCGCCATCCAGTCGCCCTGGATGGATCGGGCGAGGTATCACTTGTACCTGGTCCTGCCATAATAAATAATACAAATTACTGAAATTTAGCATTTAATATGCTTGATTATTTATAAAAACCCGATTACGAGCGAAAAATTATAAATGTATAAAATAAAGTGTAATATAATTATAATAGGTGTGGGTTCGAATCCCGCTTGTGACAATTATTTTTCGCTCGTAATTGGGTTTTTATAAATAATCAAACATAAAATGCAAAATTTCAGTAATTTGAATAACAGGGTTGTATCATCGTTTAATACAATTCTAACTGCAAAGTTTGAGTATTAATCCTGTACAATGTATAAACAATGTCGGGTAGATGGCACACGTCTCCTTAAAGACGAAAATATAACACGATGCGAGAATTGTATATCCTATAATAGTCCACGTTGGTGTAAGTGGCAGTACGATCGGAACGGATTTCCAATAGGTATGGGTTCGAATCCCACTTATGACAATCATTTTTCGCTCGTAATCGGGTTTTTATAAATAACACACACTACAGGAATAAAAATATCCTATATGTTATTCAGGGAAATGGTCTACCTGTATTCCAGTATCATTAAAATTTTCACAAACAAAATAAATTTATAATATTTTATGTAAAATACATTTTTTCCAGACTTACAAATTTGTGACAGAATTAGATCCTGATAGGGAAGTTTGTGATCACTGGAACCCGTGCCAAATAGGTTATATCTTCAGTCTACCATCGCCAGATCAAGCTACATCAGCAAGCGAACTGTGGCGTACGTATCTTTCTTTTTAGCTAATATTCTTTCTACTTCTTCTGACATGCTATAAGTCCATTAACCAATTAAGAATTTGACTGAGCAGATGGCTAGTGGTTAAGATACTGTGCTAATGCCGTGGATATGTACGATTCCTACACAAGAGAATACTTTGTGCGATCTACAATCTGTTGTTGAGAGTTTAAGTGCAATATGTCCGCTTCAATTGCATGTTTGTAAAGTCCACCCGCTATATAAAGATTATTTCCCTTGTGCCGGGTGGAGTCAAAAAAAAAAAAAATTAAAATAAACTAATGCTGGATCTAAGTCTTTCCACGTATATTTATTTATTGAATAGCTTGGTAGGTGGCTTCAATAATTGTCACATACGTTTCATTCTTAGGCTCTAACCTATTCTCTTTTGTAGTGATCATTGCATACTTTAAAGCCTGTATAAATTAAACAAGCCATATATAGTAGGTGGACTTAACAAACATGTAATTAACTTATACAAATTACACCCAGACACAAAGTAAAACTTTTAGATCGCACAAGCTATTTTCCTCCGTGGAATTACAACTCGTGATACTTGACACGATAGGTCAATATTTTAAATCACAACACTATTTGTGAAATTAATAAATTCTTAACCAATCAAAAAATGTACAATCAGTACCTATTATTATATTAATAAATATTCAATTTGATTGCAGCTAAATATGTCCGTAAGTATAAAAAAAAATTATGTATGCGTACAAAGTACACATATCAGAAGTAACTTCTTTGGCAAACTAATTTTTAAATCTCGTTTACATACACAACCACTGGCGTGTATTCTCTCTCTCTCTCTCTCTCTTTCTCTCTCCCCCCTCTCTCCTCCCCTCTTCATCTCCCCCCTCTCTCCCTCTCTCTCTCCCTCTCCCTCTCTCTCTCTCTCTCTCAAGAAGATATTAATTTAAACCTCATTTATTTATTCCATTTTTTTGAAATAAAACTTCTTTACACACGCTTAACATGGGGCTTAAGCTGGTAAATATGTGACGATAGCGTTACGAAAAGTGTGATCGGGCGACACAAACGATAGTTGAGAGGGAGATATAAGTTAGGGAAGATAGAAAGAGAGTTACGTTTCGTATATTACTGTAGGGCAAGAGAGAGAGAGGTGCGAGCGCACATTTTCCTTCCCACTTTCTCTCATAGCCAGTTTCGTATACCTATAGGTATATATTGCCTCTTTACTTCAATAATGTGTTATCTTGAAAAATTACATTTTAGAGGAGTCTTTTTTAAGTTTCAAAAAATAATTAAATCTGATTTAAATCATAGATGATTTAACTATATATATATATATATATATACACATAAGAGATTTCCACCTATGTATTGACTCATCACGATATCTCCATAAGGCCTACCGACTTCAAATTTGGTAGGAATATTCCTTGCGCTGAGTAGAGGTCAGCTAAGAACGGATTTTACGAAATTCCACCCATAAGGGGGGTTGCTGGGGTGTAAAAATCACATTTTTTTAAATATAGCTCCTACAGATTTGGAATTTGTGTGTGTGGGCTTTCTTTCTGCCCTGTGAAAGTCAAATGAAGTAGGATTTTAAGAAATCCTTCTCCGAAAGGAATTCTATGTAGCGAAAGTAAACTAAACAATTTAACTTACGTAACCGAACCCAAGCGAGGGCGGGTTGCTAGTAGAATAATGAAATAATTAAAATCATAGATTTATATATCAATTACTTTTTGAAGCTTGAAAATTACTCCTCTTAAATTTCATTTTTCAAGATGAAGCAAAGAGCCAATATTGATAGAGCTAAAGAAGTTTTCCTACAGTCGTTTGGTATAAAGCATACTTATTAGGCTGTTTATAATAAGCGTTTGAAGAGACCAGAATAAACTGCTTCTGAAGGCAACGGTCCAGCAATTTGTTGCCGTGAAGAAAGTCTTGTAAAGCTTATGCAATTAAATCGCTACGTATTATACAGGTTGCTGATTTAATTAGTAGAATCCTTGAAGGAGGTGTATCAGACCATGATACACTATCCAAATCCGTAAAAAAAGTACCTAAGTTTTGATTAAATTGCCATACTGATAAGCGGTCAATACACTTGTACTATAAAAACTCGATGTAGGCATATACTCATGCGTGTGACACTGAACTAGTAGGCAAAATTCGATGTAGGCTCATGTCATATACTCATGCGTATGCGTGTAACACTGAACTAGTAGGCAAATAGTACCGCTCTCGCTGCGCTCACCGCCGCATAGCTGGGTCGAAATGTACCTACAGGTCAATGTACGCTGACAAACCTACTGTTTTGATAAGAAACAAATCACTTTATCTCGGGATTGGGCAGAGCTAGGAGTCTGCAACTATCTTTAATGTCTTATATGACGTCATTCCCACACCTAGTTTAAGTTATTCTAGTAATAAAATCGGCACCCTGTATATGCTATTAACTAATAAATATGTCAAATTACTGAAATTTAGCATTTAATATGCTTGATTATTTATAAAACCCGATTACGAGCGAAAAATGATTGTCACAAGTGGGATCCGAACCTACACCTATTGGAAGTAAGTCAATACGTATATTCAATATAAATATACTCGTATACTAATATCGTACAATGTGTAAACATTGTCGGGTAGATGGCACACGTCTCCTTAAAGACGAAAATATAATACGATGCGAGAATTGAGTGTCCTACAATAGTTCACGGTGGTGTAAGTGGCAACACGATTGACGGATTTCCAATAGGTATGGGTTCGAATCCCACTTGTGACAATCATTTTTCGCTCGTAATTGGGTTTTTATAATAAATATGTTTAATTTTTTTTTTCAGTTTGTAAGTATTTATTTAAACATTGCACATGCAGAAAAGACTATGAAAGTAAAATTAATGCGGTCGAAATGCGATCTCTGCGGAAAATCTGTGGAGTTAGGCTGACCGACCGCATTCGTAACGACGACGTAAGAGAGCGAGTAGGTATGAAAGAGAGTATTGGTGTAAAGATGCGAAAGGGAATGCTCCGATGGTTCGGACATGTGGAAAGAATGCCGAACGAACGTCTGGTTAAGAAGATATACAATGCGAAAGTGGAAGGATGTAGGTACCGAGGGAGAATGAGACTAACCTACCTAGACCAGATCGGTCATGTACTGAAGGAAGGTGGAGTCAAGAGTCTCCGAAACCGGCGAGCGTGTATGAAGAGAATTATGAATGTTGAGGAAGCGAGTGAAGTATGCAGAGATAGAGTTCTCTGGCACTCTGTTCTCTTTGCTTACCCTGCAAGGGACATGGCGTGATGATATGTATTTATGTATGTGTATTTAAACATTAATATATTGAGACTTGAGACAAAGACTTTTATGCTTACTTTTTATTTACTAATTAAATAATTGACCATCACTACGTCAAATCAGGCTAATTCTTCGGGCTATGTCGGTTACACCCGTTCTTGTACGGATTTCCGTATTCCGGATTTTATCACGTACAAGAAATATTCAGAATAGCCCTCTCCATAGCACGCTGAGCGACTTTGAGGCTTTTTATGAGGCCGACATTTAGAGATCACGTCTTAGTGCTGTAAGAATTAGCACATTGAAGTGGCAATGGGCAGGCCACATCACTCGACGAACCGACAACCGTTGGGGAAGAAACGTTCTAGAGTGTCGACCGCGAATCGGACGACGCAGCGTAGGACGATATGATGATGATATTCTGTGATAGAAGCGACAGTTTGCAATAATTTACAATAAGAAAAATAAATGTTTCGTGGGGCACTTCACAAGCATATTATTAATTGGGTAGAGATATTTATTATGACACGAGTCTAACAAATTCCGCAAATGGTTATTTAAACTAGAATAAACTTTTATCAAATAATAATAGTCCTTTGATAAAGTCAAACCGACACCTTCAACAGTGCTATGGCCACACTATTCATGGTATCTTCTTGAAATTTTGATGGACAACGAAAATGTTGTAAAGCACTTTCAAATAATATTCTTTACACCCTAGCACATCCTCCGCATCTTATTACATAAAATGCCATCAAAATTTAATATAACACGTTAAAACATTAAGATATTGAATATAACACAAGACAAAACACAAAACTCCATGAATTCATTTAATAAAGGACTTTTTAATTTTTTTTTTTTTTTATATAATTGCAGATGACGTAGGTAAGAATACCGCTTCATTTCTATAATCTAATATTAGGAATCTAGAAAAAGCTTTTGCTAACAGACCTTCTGTTTCTCGATATTGGTTTTTCTGGCATACATAACGCTTCGACGAATAGGAGCAGTACAGTATCTCTAAATATTAATTGGGTAAAATATTACCGCAATGGACGTCAAAGGTTTTGGATTAACGTTTTCATACCAACTGCTGAAAACAAAATTTTTGATCGATGTTTTATGAATAATATTAATATTAACTAAAACGAAGTGACGGTACCGGAACAGTTTTTATATTTGATATTCTAATTAAAATAAATATAAGTAAACCAAAGTTTTATTAAAAGAGAATTTTTATTATGAAAATAATTTACAATGCGTTTTCTAATTCTTACCCAATGTAATAGGTATTACTTATTTATGGGTAGGTAATTTAGGGAATGCTAGTTCGTTATTTAGCTTTTTACTATATCACCCACGAGTAACTTAATCTACTACTTCATCCACGAGCAAACTAAGTTGCCCACGCACCATTATTTTAAACAATAAAAAAAAAAAAATATTCCTTGAAATCGATTATAGCGCCACCTATCGAGTCCAATAAACTAAATAATTCTTGAATATACCTAAACAAAGAACAAAGAAATTCATCAAAATCATGTACTTATATATAATAATTTTTATTTCGGAGTTCAGAGCTTCATATTTTCTTAGTATCAATAAAAACTTAAATATTAGTGAAATTAAATTCACTTGCAATTTATAAACAAAACTGTTGTTCATGCGATCCTGTGGGTGTCTACTTAACTGCATGCAGTCGTATCCAACGCATGAAGTTCGAAGATTCCCACCAATCAGTCAAAACTTTTATTATACAGGGTGAAAGTGGACCGCTTCCGAAAACAAGGACGGGTAACCCTTCTAGTCCTACTTGTAAGGATAGGCTAGAAAAAAAAACGAATCGGATGAAAAAATTAAATTTTTTTTCACCACGCGAGATCGTTGAACTCTTGAACATATGATCGAGAGTTTTGAATAGATTGCGTCTTTTCTTATCTGAGTAAAGTTACGTATTTTGTATGGAATTATCGTTACATGGCACTGTCCTAATACGATGAAATTTGAAAAATCTTAAAATTCGTTGTGAAAAAAAAAATGTTATCCGAATCGATTTTTTTTCTAGCTTATCATTACAAGTAGGACTAGTAGAGTCACCTGTCTTTGTTTTCAAGAGCAGTCCTCTTCCATGTATTATTTGAGCTGATGCGTATGGGGCGTAATAGAGAGGTGTTTCTCTTGTGTATAATGGCTGAAAAACTATTTACGTTCGTATTTTATAAAGATAAGATGAATATTATATTGATTTAACGTTTTTTTTTCAAAAAAAATTTTTTGTTGTTCTTATCAATATTAATTAATATATTTTCTTTTTAAGATTACGAAGGTAATAATTAATATTTTATTAAAATTAATCATTAGGAGGGTTTAGTTTATCTGGCAATGGTAAAGTAGTTGATATAGTGTATCTATATCATCATTCATTAATTTCAGCTCATATATGTCCCAATGTTGGGCTCGAGCCTCCTACATAATGGAAGGGAAATTGACCTACTGTATCATACTGGTCAGACGTGTTGGTATAGGGTTTTGTTTAGAGTTTTCCTTCTAAACATAGATGTTATATGCGTTTTATATCCCTTAGTCGTCTCTTACGATCACCCACGGTTAAAATAGGAGGTGGTGATTCGTATTCTTACTCCGACATCACAAAGAAAATCGATACTATATAGGAACGAAATAATATTGTCTTTAACTTTGCTGCGAATGTTCTAAGAGTTATTTTTTGTGCTTAAAAACAATATCCTTCATTAAGCAAATAATTTTTACAGTGCGGGTGGACTTTACAATTAAGGTACACAAATTATACCCAGACTCAGAATAATCATATGTGAGTCGCATAAATTATTGTCCTGTGCAGAAATATACCTACCTACACGATAACTTTTTTTTTTGTGGTGGATTATGAATTTGGTCTCGCACCGCCAAATCGGTTCGGGGTGACGTAAGAGGCGGCGCGTGACCCCATAGACCCGCTATGCAAAGCTCCTCTCATCGCCGTGCGGGCGGGCCACCGGTATCCGATCTTTGTCTTCGGTGGCGTAAATAAGAAACGAGACTAGCTTTAGGCATTAGTGCACGATCTTTTTATAAAAAATACTCGTAAATTACTTGAATTTATTAAGTTATTATATATTAAATGTTGTTTACAGTTGACGGTAAGTTTGATATTTATTTATATTAAATTAAAAATTTAACTAAAAAAATACTTAAAGACGAATTTTATTACAGTCGAAGTGAACTAAATACACATTATTGAAGAGTGATAAAACTACTGATTAGATCTTGATCATGGGAAATATCAGGCTTCAAATTAAAACATCATCAAAATCTATTTACTTAGAAAACAATCTGAGGTAACACACATAAAAAATAAGACGAATTAAGAACCTCCTTTTTTGAATTCGGTTCAAAACGACAGATTACATTTTATTATAAAAAGCTATAAGTTCGAAGCGGACACTTTTTTTGTTCAAAATAATAAATATTTCCATAGTTATCATACTCCTGCCATTAACACTCATACACACACATTCACATAATCGCAGACAGACCCACATACTACACACATTAACTTTTCATTTCATTATTTTTAATTTACATTAATATTTCACCAAATATTACCATTATAATTTAGAATTGTACATAATTCAGAAGGGCGAACTGGTACCTTTAATATAAGTTGCTTAAACGGCTTAGCTAAGGTACCAGTCACTATATATGTATGACAAACCAAGTCAGAAGACCTTTATAATGCCTAAATAAAATACATTTTTCTTATTAACATAATTCTTTTAAAATGGAGGAGAGGAAGGAAGACCCACCACTTTCTTACGGTTAATCAATATTTTTGAAGTCTTTGAGGCGAAACATATGTCGAATCTTTATTCAAAGTTCTGCGGAAAATTGTAAATTGAAGTCCTGGAGGTGGTGCTCATCACAGGAGTAAGATCTTGTAGACTTTTACAATATTGATTAACCGTGGGAAAGTGATAGGTCTTCCTTCCTCTCCTCCATTTTATAATAATAAAGGATTTGCGCCATGTATCGCCTAATTCAATCAATTAATTATTAACATATTTTTATATAGTGTCAGTATAGAATTTCTTCATTTACTGCTTTGGTATAATATAATCATCATTATCATCATCTAAGCATATACGTACCACTTCTGGGTAGGGGTGTCCACTTTGGAAAAACATCGATGTTTTTAAACATCGAGTACTTTTTCTAAAGTCATATCAAAAGTGTTACTTCAAAAAAAAAAAAAAGGTCTTTTTTGTGGCATTTATACCTATTCCAATCCCTTATAAAACTGACTTCTAAAAAAAAAAGGTCCTTTTTGTGGCCTTTATACCTATTCCAGTCCCTTATAAAACAGATTTCTAAATAAAAAAAAAAGGTTTTTTTGTGGCATTTACTGTTTCGATGTTTTATGAAAAAACATCGATACATCGAGTATTTCGATAGCTCTTCAAAACATCAGATCGATTCGATGTATCACATTGTAAACATCGATGTTTTCGATGCATCGATGTATATCGAATATCCCTACTTCTGGGCTTGAACGTTCTGGACAGTATAAAGGAAATTGATCTTCTCCTCTACGCTGGTTAGACAAATTGGTATACGGTTTTAATACTAGATTTTCTTCTTTTGCGTATATATATTCATTCATTTTTAATTATTTTCTTTACATTATATATCTTAGTCCGTTTTTACGACAGCCACGGGCAAGATAGGGTAGTAAATTCCATTTTTTTCTCCGTCACAACATGTTTTTTTTTTAAATGTAATATTAATTAAGATGTTTTGACAATTTTCAGAATTTGTTCCACGTAAGTTTTCCAATACTTAATTAATTTGTATAACTTTAGAGAGCTGTTCAAAATTAATAACTTATTTGGTCTTTCTGCAAAAATAAATATATTTAATTTTGCAGAAAAAAGTTTTTAATTGTAATTTCTGCAAAGTTTTTAATTGTAATGTTTGCTAAAGTTTTTAATTGTAATTTCTGCAAGATTTCTAACAAAAATAAATCTAATAATTTTTGATGTCTACGCGATTATTACATGAAATAGAATTTATTTTATGGATTTTTATTTTTCGATGTTTCGAACACTTTAGAGCGTTCATGTTCAAGAGAGGATACGGTGTCTCACATTCAACAAATCATCGTTACAGAGACATAATAGCTAATACTGTAATAGATAGATAAAAACTTTAGTAAAACGATGACTTGTTGGACGTTAAGCACTTTAGTCTTCTCGTGACCCTTAACGCTGAAATATTTGAAATATCGCAAAAGTAAAATACAAACGAGATAAAATCCGTAAAAATAATTTTATTTTTCCAAAATTAAGTATTATTTATAGTTACTTATAATTGAAATTAATGTAATATATTTCTTACACGCCATTATTAAATAATCGTTTTATATTGTAGCTGTACCCGGTACGTATGTTGTATTTTATTGCTTACTATCGTTTAGAAGAACGGGTGTAACTGACATAGCCCGAAGAATTAGTACGTTGAAGTGGCAATAGGCAGGCCACATCGCTCGACAAACCGACAACCATTGGGGAAGAAAGGTTCTCGATTGGAGACCACGAATCGGACGACGCCGCGCAGAACGACCCCCCACTAAGTGGACTGAAGACATTATCAAGATCGCAGGAAACCGCTGGATGCAGGTGGCGCGGGACTGTGTTGAAAGGCATTCTCGTGGGGAGGCCTATTTCCAACAGTGGACGTTTACGGGTTGATGGATAGATGGATGGATCGTTTAGATAAATCCCGGCTGATTTCCTGGGCGACAGAGATGCAGCATTGGGCCTCAACCTGCCTTACATAATTTCTCTATGGCTATATAGACTGGCCATCGGTGTCAAGTTCTTGACTTCATTAACACGTCCGGCGAGTTACCTTTTCTGGTTCCTTCTCGTGTTGATGCCAAGGCGATATCGGTTGTTGCTGGGACGTGGCCCTTGTATGTCCCATCAAATAATTATCCTCTTGTCCTAATCTCTACTTTTGTGTAGTGGCGCACGCTATCTTCATCTTTGAACAGAAGTTTAAGAAGATTAAAATAAGGTGTCTAATGTTTACCCAAGTATTACACATTTGAAATAAAACTACTTTTACGGATTCTATCGCGTTTGTATTTGATTTTTAATTTCCCGACGTTTCGAACACTCCACCCGTGATCATGATCAATGTAAAGTGTGAATCCGTAAAAGTAGTTTTATTTCAAATGTAAAATAAGGTGCATAATATTTTGGTTATTTTCTTTGACCAGCAGCTTGTCTAACAACTCTATTTGTATACACAATTGTTGATCACAGTACTTTATAATGCTGTATGGTATCGGCCACGAATATTACCAATCCTTACATTGTTCCTGGGTAATTTAAAAGCGATTAAGAGCTTTACATAAACATGGGCCAACTCTTAATTTTGTCAGGACAATAATTAAATTGCCAACTAGTATTGATATTAGACAGGTAGTCGGTCATAAAACTATTGTCGAAACTATTCGCAATATGTATAATGTAAGAAGAGTACATAGAGCTGGATGACAATTGATGAAAAAAAATTGATTTATAATTATAAAAATTTAATACATTTATCAAAAATAATGAAATGTATTAAAGATTTTTTTAAGCAATAGTTTTTAAGATATCTTATGATTTGTGTTAATTAATTGTATATTTGTAAATTCCCCCGCAATTGTATATTTGTATAGTCCCCCGCAATTGTATATTTGTGAAGTCCCCCGCAATACAATGATTATTCTCTTAGCGCATTCCTATAAATAATATAGTTTCTAGATAAGAGATTGATAGAAAAAAAAAAGATATTAAAAAAAAATTAAATCTTTTGAAACAGTTATCAAGATTATATTTTTATATTTCATTGGACTTCTTTCTCAGAGGATTCTAGGATCGAATATGTGTATCGTTCATTGAGAAGCTACATGACTACACCAGGCAAAGTGAAAATACCACCGGGTATGGAGTTTGCTGGTATAGCGAAACACAACCATGAACATAATAAGAAAGATATAGTAAGTATCATCTCGGCTCATATATGTCCCACTGTTGGGCTCGAGCCTCCTACATAATGGGAGGGAAATTGACCTACTATATCACGCTGGTCAGACGTGTTGGTATAGGGTTTTGTTTAGAGTTTTCCTTCTCTTGCTATATGTTATGTTTATTTTATATCCCTTATTCCTATTGTATGACATCCACAGGTAAGATAGAGAATGGTAAATTGTATTCTTACTCCGTCACTACGCAGATCGAATAATTTGTTCCACGACGCTTGCGAATTGAAGAAGAAGTTTCTTCATATTATTAATTAAATATATTAATGGCTTTTTTATTTACTATATAAAGACTAGCTGAAGAAACCCACGTTCTTCTATTCAAAGCTAAGAAAATAAATAAAGTGAAAAATTGACTTCCTCGAAATTGATCAGAGCGCCATTTACTGGGTTCAAATGTTATATTTAAACCATTCATGAATACATCTGAACATTATCATCATTCTCCTGCTTTTATCCCAATTACTTGTGGTCGATACAATATGTACTCTTCTTTCATAGTACATATTGTAAAAGTTATTGGCAATAGTTTTATGACCGGCCGCCTGTCAGACGTCAACACTACTTGTGAATGTAATTGTTGACCAAACAGCACTAGATGGAGTTGGTTTAGGGGTATATGTAAAGCTCTTGGCAGTTTTTTTATTACACCCACGAATAATGTAAGAATTTGTAATATTAACGTAACCACTACCATATAATATAATCTTGAATCCTTCTGAACACACATTTGTTTTTCAAAATCAATACAGCCAGAAGTTTAGTCACACATGTACAGAAGAATTATATCTTCTAAATATATATAAATTACGAGTCACGTTGTTTGTCCGCGATGGACTCCTAAAGTACTTAACTGATTTTAATCAAATTTACACAGCATGTGTAGTTTGATCCAACTTAAAAGGTAGGATAGCTACCATCTCAATTTATAGTCGCTATTCGTCTATTATTTGACAGACACAATTATCTGTTATCTCCAAACGATTCTAACAGATGGCGGTGTCTGTTGACTGGATTAAGTATTTAATAGATGGCGCTATGTTAAACGTAAAAACGTTTCATATAAGCTACAATTTATTAGCATAACCACCACGTGTTACTGAGGCTACCTTAGCCACAGCAACGCGTGGCCAGGTCTGCTAGTCTTTATATATATAATTCTACTGTATGTGTGTATGTCATCGAACTCCTCTTAAACGGCTGGACCGATTGGGATGAAAATTTTTGTGTGAGTTCGAAGGGATTCATGGTTTGGTTTAGTTTTACTATTGGATCCGATAGATGGCGCCGTTGTTGGTATGTCAAACGGCTGGAAGAATTGGGATGAATTTTTCTATGTATATTCCAATGGGTCCCTGGATGGTTTCAAAACATAGTTGGATTCGGTAGGTGGCGCTGCTGTCAGTATATTGCTTAAAGATTTTCCGGGCAGCACGACGTCTGCCGGGACAGTTAGTGTTATATAAAGATGAAGTCTTCAAATTACATTTAATATGCTTGATTATTTATAAAAACCCGATTACGAGTGAAAAATGATTGTCACAAGTGGGATCCCACTTCATTTTTCGCTCGTAATCGGGTTTTTATAAAAATATGAAATCTATTAAGGAATACATTTTTATGTAGCGGGGTATAGTTATAGTTATAAACGTAATAATTTCTCTATTAACTGTACGAATTACTCACAGTCTTTTATCTATATATTTATATACAAGAATTATTAATTTTTCATTTATATTATTTTGCAGGTTAAAATCAGCAATGGCGACAAAATGTTAAAGGTAAAATATTCTGGATGACCGAACTAGGCTCAGTTCGGTATTTTCTTTTTCTTTTTGGAAATTATATTTAAATATTAAAAAAAAAATTAAAGAAAAATAAAAAAAAAACATAAAATCAAAGCTATCTGGATTACGATTGCTCTATTTCACAACTGAGCTATTTCTATTCTTGATGACAGTAGCTAAATTTACATTCAGAAGCTAATTAAATATTTTTCAGCGACTGTAAATACTGACTGCCTTTTATTGTAAAGGTTCAAGTTAGGTATAGTAGATCAATTTATCTGCTATTTTCGACGAGAGTCGAGTGCGAACTAACAGCGGGACGTATATGAGCTGGATTTTATATTACAATATATTAATACTTCTACATACATACATACATATCATCACGCCATATCTCTTGCAGGGTAGGCAGAGAGAACAGAGTGCCAGAGAACTCTATCCTTACATACTTCACTCGCTTCCTCAACATTAATAATTCTCTTCATACACGCTCGCCGGTTTCGGAAACTCTTGACTCCACCTTCCTTCAGTACATGACCGATCTGGTCTAGGTAGGTTAGTCTCGTTCTCCCCCGGTACCTGCATCCTTCCACTTTCGCATTGTATATCTTCTTAACCAGACGTTCGTTCGGCATTCTTTCCACATGTCCGAACCAACGGAGCATTCCCTTTCGCATCTTTACACCAATACTCTCTTTCATACAATATATTAATACTTCTAATTAACATAAAACCACAGTTATTCTCTGAATATGTTTAACTATTAAATTCAAATTATCTAAAATAACGATGATGATATTTTAATAATAAAATTGTATAGTGCAATGATTTTTTTTAAAGACCTAAAAATAAACCTTCACTCAGGCAATAATTCTTATTGCGGGTGGACTATACAACTAACTAACACAAATTATACACAGACTAATAAAAATAATTTGTGTCTTAGCTCATATATGTCCCACTGTTGGGCTCGAGCCACCTACATAATAAGAACGAAATTGACCTACTATACCACGCTGGTCAGACGTGTTAGGATAGGGTTTTGTTTCCAGTTTTACTTCTCTTTCATAGATTTTATATGCGTTTTATATCCCTTAGTCGTCTCTTACGATCACCCACGAGTAAGATGGGTGTGGTGGTGAATTGTATTCCTACTCCATCACCACACGGAAAATTTTATTTTGAATATTTCATATATTTTTGTCATGTATTTAGCACAAAGCTTAATTTTTATAAAAAAAATTGAATAAAAGTTATGAAAGTCGATGTTAACTTCTGGAACTTCGCGCCAAAAATGTAGGATAAAAAGGGGTTTTCTGTAAAAATGAACATCAAATGAAAAATTGAATTTAGAACGTACTTTTTTAAATACCACAGCATTTTTAAAACCGGCCAGTAACGTGTACAAACGATTGAAACCTTTTTGGTATTGTATCTTTTTAAATATGAATGAAAATCAAAACCGCCCGTTTTTTTTGCAAATGAGTTTATATATAAACTCATTTCATTTTTATCGATTAATTTCATATCCTTGACTGTCAAAGCTTTATTTAATGCTGTTTGGCTGTATCAAAAATGGTAGATAAAGTGGTAAAAGCTACCAAAATTATCGCGCTGCTTGAAGAGGGTTGCAGCCAATGTTTCGTGGCTAGGAGGCTAAATGTTAGTCGCTCGACAGTCCAAAGGACCTGGCAGCGATATCAGGAGACTGGTTCCGTCGAGAGAAGGCCTGGTTCTGGAAGAAAACCATGTACCCAACCACGGGATGATCGTTTTCTTGTGAGTCGCGCATTGAGAAATCGCAAATCTTCGTATGTGGATCTTAAGAACAACCTCCAAGAAGTAAGAAATGTGCATATTAGTCTATGGACGGTCAGGAGGAGGCTTCTCGCTGCCAATATACGCAGTCACCGCCCGGCCCGCGGCCCCAAATTACTCCGTGAGCACAGAGTTCACAGGCTTAGGTTCGCTAGAAATTGTGAATCATGGACTCAAGACGATTGGAATAGGGTTTTCTTCTCTGATGAAGCCAGGATATCTCTGTTCGGTGAAGATCGACGTCGGCGAGTGCTAAGAAGACAAGGAGAACGCTTTGCAGAGGCATGTTTCGAAGAAATCACACCTTATGGTGGGGGCTCTGTTATGTTTTGGGCAGGAATAAATTCAATGGATCGTACAGAGTTAGTCTTCATTGAAAACGGCTCACTGACTGGGCATCGATACATAACGGAAGTTCTAATTTCTCATGCACAACCCGCATTGGCCGCTCTAGGTGAAGACTCGATTTTTATGGACGACAATGCTCGCGCCCACCGATCCCGCGATGTTAATGCGTATGTGCAAGAGGTCGGCATTCGTCGTTTGGATTGGCCAGCTCGAAGTCCCGACCTCAATCCCATAGAGCATGTCTGGGACGTTCTGAAACGGCGTGTGAGATCAGTACACCCGGCTCCGCAGACCATCAGAGAGCTGAAGAATGTGATTACTGCGGAGTGGGAACGTATTCCGCAAGCAAGTATCCGGGATATACTCGCTAGCATGCCCAGACTAATTCAAGCTGTGATTTTAGCTAGAGGGGGTCACACTCGATACTAAACATTTATCTGCTTTTACTTTATTAAAGAAAAACAAACAAAAAAACTTTTTTATTTTTACTTCATGAGCATATGCACTACTAGCGAATATACACTACTAGCGAGGTTTAGCATTATTTCCCATAAATTGTATCTAAATTTTATGAAATACTGATGAAAACGATTATTTTCTTATTAATTTACCAAATTGTGTGGATAAAACTACCTATAATTATCAAACAAAGAAATATTAACATTTGAAATGGTTCATTGCTTAGGTGCCCGTTTTTTTTGCAAATGAGTGTATATGGAGCTAACTCCATGAATGCGGTCGGTGAGCCTAAGCTCACCGACCGCATTCGTAACGACGACGTAAGAGAGCGAGTAGGTATGAAAGAGAGTATTGGTGTAAAGATGCGAAAGGGAATGCTCCGATGGTTCGGACATGTGAAAAGAATGCCGAACGAACGCCTGGTTAAGAAGATATACAATGCGAAAGTGGAAGGATGTAGGTACCGAGGGAGACCGAGACTAACCTACCTAGACCAGATCGGTCATGTACTGAAGGAAGGTGGAGTCAAGAGTCTCCGAAACCGGCGAGCGTGTATGAAGAGAATTATGAATGTTGAGGAAGCGAGTGAAGTATGCAGAGATAGAGTTCTCTGGCACTCTGTTCTGCAAGGGATATGGCGTGATGATATGTATGTATGTATATATATATATATATATAGAGCTCTGTATTTTACGACATCCACGAGCAAAGCAGGTTTTGGTAGTATTTACAGCGGCTACCATACAGCAAGTTATTTTTGAAGTAAAACTTCTTTACGTACGTTTTGTTTGGGGAGTAAACTGGCGAATGCGTGATGAGAGCGTTACTAAAAGTGTGATCAGGCGCGATGAATGTAATTTGAGAGGGAGATATAAGTTGTCAAGATAGAGAGGGAGACAGTTTCGTATATTAATGTAGCGGCAAGAGAGAGAGAAGTGTGAACACACAATAATAATTGTTTTGATTAATAATGAATATAATTTATACGTGTAAGTGTGAAGCTGCTGTATGGTAGCGGCTACGAATACTAACAACCTTTACTTTGCTCGTGGATGTCGTAAAAGACGACTAAGAACTTTATAACGACCTGAGCCAACTCCATCTGATACCGTTCGGTCAACAATTACATTCCCAAGTAGTGTTGACGTCTGGCAGGCGGCCGGTCATAAAACTATTGCCAATAACTTTTACAATATGTACTATGTAACAAGAGTACATATTGTATCGACCACAAGTAATTGGGTTAAGTGTAGAAGAATCATGATGTGTGGTATAACACACATTCGTTTATTTCTTTTAATAATTATTTATTTATTCAGGATCATATAGAATTAAAAGTGAATCAAGTTGGTGATCATATATCTATTACAATAAACTTCAAGGAGTTGAATGAAAATGATTATACGAAATATTATGCGATATTTCAAAAGAAAAACTCTAGGAGAGAGAATGTTGGTAAATCAAAACTTGAACTCTTACTTGATTTCAGTAAGTATTACTAGCAAATACTATTTTTAACAAGCTTATATTAATGTTTACACATTGTATAGATCACCTTGAAGACGTAAGATATAATATGAATCGAAATTTGCATGTCCTAAAATAGTTCACGATGGTGTAAGTGGCAGCACGGTTGGGCCGGATTCCCAATAGGTGCGGGTTCGAACCCCGCTTGTGACATCATTTTTCGTTTCGTAATCGAGTATTTATAAATAATTAAGCACATTAAATGCTAAAAATTTCAGTAATTTGAATAACAAGGTTGTGTCATCGTTTAATACAATTCTAACTGTAAAGTTTGAAGTATTAAGTCTATACAATGTGTAAACATTGTCCGATAGATGGCATACGTCACCTTGAAGACGTAAGATATAATATGAATCGAAATTTGCATGTCCTAAAATAGTTCACGATGGTGTAAGTGGCAGCACGGTTGGGCCGGATTCCCAATAGGTGCGGGTTCGAACCCCGCTTGTGACATCATTTTTCGTTTCGTAATCGAGTATTTATAAATAATTAAGCATATTAAATGCTAAAAATTACAGTAATTTAAGCTTATATTAAGTTGGTTATGTATGTAGTGGAATTTTTAAACCTGATTTTTACCCCCTACGTCGTCACATTACCATACAAATGCGTATTATACAGGTTGCCGATTTAATTGGTGGAATCCTTGAAGGAGGTGCATCAGACCATGATACATGGTACACTATCCAAATCAGTAAAAAAAATAGCACCTAATTTTTGATTAAATTGTCTTACTGATAAGCGGTCAATACACTTGTACTATAAAAGTTCGATGTAGGCATATACTCATACGTGTGACATTAGACTAGTAGGCAAATAGTCCCGTTCTCGATGCACTCACCGCCGCACAGCTGGTCGAAATGTACCTACAGGTCAATGTACGCTGACAAACCTACTGTTTTGATAAGAAACAAATCACTTTATCTCGGGATTGGTCAGAGCTAGGAGTCGGCAACTAACTTTATTGCTTTTTATGACGTCATGCCTACACCTAGTTTAAGTTATTCTAGTAATAAAATCGGCATCCTGTATATGTGCTAATAAATTATATAATGTATATTTTGATTAATCATCACAGCCCATATATGTCCCACTGTTGGGCTCGGGCCTCCTCCGTAATGGTAGGGAATTTAACCTACTATACCGCGCTGGTCAGACGTGTTGGTATTTGGTTTTGTTTCGAATTTTCAAGATGTTATATGCGTTTTATATCCCTTAGTCGTCTCTTATGATCACCCACGAGTAGATAGGGGTCGTGAATTGTATTCTTACTCCATCACCACACGGATATATATATATATATATATATATATATGTATATACTAGCGACCCGCCCTCGCTTCGCTTCGATTACGTCTACTTTCGCTACATAGAATTCCTCTCGGAGAAGGAATATCTTAAAATCCTATTTCATCTGACCTTTACAGAGCAGAAAGAAAGTCAACAATAAATCCCAAGTCTGTAGGAGCGGTATTGGAAAATGTAGATTTTTTGGGATAACATCTACGCAATCCGCTTTAGGGGTGGAATTTTTAAAAAGCCGTTCTTAGTTCGCTTATCGTAACATAAATATACCTATCGAAATTCAAGTCGTAGGAGCTATATTTAAAAAGTCTGATTTTTACACCCTAGAAACTCCTTGTTATGAGTGTGAATGAAGCGATGGAAGTATGCCAGGATCGTGGTTTGTGGCAATCCGTAGTCTCTGCCTACCCTTCTGGGAAACAGGCGTGAAGCTATGTATGTAGAAACCCCTCTTGCGGTTGGAATTTCGTAAAATCCGTTCTTAGCTAATTTTACTCAGCGAAAGGAGTATTCCTACCAAATTTAATTTAATGTTTGTAGGCCTTACGGTTCCAGAGATATCGTGATGAGTCAATACATAGGTGGAAATCTCTTATATATATATATATATGTATATATAGATATATATTTTGATTAGTTAATATTATTTACTATTCATAAATATTAATGAAAAAAATTATCCTATCCTTTTTCAGTCCTTTTATTATTTTATTGTAATTAATTATTTGTATACAATTAAAAACTATTGTTTAATGATCCCAAAGAAGTATAACTTCTCACGCGCGTACATAACGTACATGCAGTGGCGGACTAACTCCGTCAGAGGCCCGGGGCGGCAAAACTGAATGAGGCCCATTTCTTATTATTTCCCGCAAGGTGGACCATGGATGTGGTCGAGTCCCGACGAATCGGTCCGGGGCGACAGAAGAGGCGGCGCGCAACCCCATGGACCCATCCTGCGAGCACCTCTCTTCGCCGTGCGAGCGGGCCACCGGTACCCGATCTTTGTCTTCGGTGGCCCGCCCGGCGGTTTACCTTTGCGGGTTCCTCTCATGCTGATGCTCCGACAGCTTTCGCCGTCGAGGCGTCACCTTCTCGCCGTGGCCTCACGTCGGGTGACCGCACAATTCCCCGGTCCGATCACCCGAAGCCTCGGTTAGGGTGGCATCAGGCGCAGATATTCGCGCAGGAATCTTACCGGACTCGTTCCGCCGCCTCCTTCTGCGAGATGACAGCCTCGCAGAAGGCGGCGACCGCGTCCCAGTTTCTGACGCTGTCAACCATCACTTTCGCGACAGCCGGCAGTGTCAGGTCGGCACCGATAACAGTGACGAGGTCACGGCGCTGCCCGTCCCAGCTCAGACATACCTCGAGCGTGTGTTGCGCTGTGTCCTCGTCACTACTGCAATGGTGGCAGGACGGAGTCCACTCCCTATACGCGACCGTGTGCAGGTACAAGCCGAAGCAACCGTGCCCCGACAATACCTGCACCAGCCGGAAGGAGAGGACTTCGTGCCGCCGCTCCATCCATTCCATCAGTACGGACCGGAGGGCCTCAACGGTAACAACACCGTGTCTAGGCCTCTCCAGCCGCGTAACCTAACGGGCGATGACGTCTGACGATGACTAAATGAGGCCCAGCTTTAAAAAATATGTAATTTTACAAGCTCTTTTTAAAGTGCAACTTCTTTGCGCGCCATGAGGGTAAAATTTTTGCAGATGTAACACAATATTAGTGACACGAAAATGTGGGACTTTTTGTCCAAGAAGAGGGATAGAGTGATTGAGACTGATTGAGAAAGGGCGAAAATAGCATGAAGCACAGGCCATGGAGCGAGAGTAGGGAGCAAGCGAGTGAGAAAGATCGAGAGAGAATAAGATAGAGCGAACTTCGCATCACGAATAGTGCCATGGAGCGAAAGGTGGGAGAAAGGTTAAGAGAGAGTAAGATAAGGCGAACGTCGCATAAAGCACATAGCCATGGAGCGAGAGGAGGGAGAGAGGAAAGGAGAACGAGAAAAAATGCACGCTATTGGTTGATGTATGTATGTAAACGAGATGAAGAGAGAGAGAGAAGAGTAAAGAGAACGCGAGACTGGTATAGATCTTAACAGGGCATGGTTGCTTCAGCAAATACCTGCTCACGGTCGTGAGGAGGGAGAGGATACCGTCCTGCTACCACTGCGATTGCAACGAGGACCATCGCTAAGGCGATGCTTGACAGAGTCAGGAACCGGGACGCGGTCGCCACCTTCTGGGACAGTCGTCTCGCGGAAGGAGGCGGCAGCAGGGCTCTGAGAGGAAAACCTCTTGTGTGACATGCTCTACCACCGGTGCCTGGGGCGGCGCAGACGCAAGTACCTGCGCCTGATGCCGCCCTAGCTAAGGCCGCGGGTGACTGGACCAAGGAATAGTCAGGGCCTCGAAAAGGGATGGAGCCCGAAAGGGTAACCCGCCGGGCTGGCTATGGATGGCAACGAAACAGTACCAGTGGCTGGCGCAATGGCGATTGGGAGGGAATACGGTGGTGTGTGGGGCCACGCGCTGCTCTTCCGTCACCCCGGACGAAACGGGAGGCGTGTGTCCGGACCACAACCTACCCAAAAAGAAAAGTATAGAAAGCCAGAATTGTATATAGGTTAGAAAGCTAAAATCACAAATAGCCAGTAGGAGCAGGTTTGCTCCTGATCTTGTATCTAGATTTGCTTTTGATGTATCTTGAAAATGTTGTGTCGGCTGTAATGTTTTGATCTTGAAATTATGAAGCTACTAAGCACATTTTCAAAGTCTTGTTTAGGATTTGATCAGGGGAACGCGGACGCATTGGGGGCCCCCCAAGACCAGAGGCCCGAGGCGGGACGCCCCTTCCGCCCCCCTGTTAGTCCGCCACTGCGTACATGCACTCATTTCTTTTTTATTTTACTTCAGGAAGTATGTCAACAACATTGAAACCAGTCATAATGGATGTACTCCCAGGAGCCAAGATGAATTACACCGATATCAATTTCACATGCACTGATTGTACCGTTGAAAATATCGTTTTGAGAAGTAAAGATGGCTCCGTCAGGAATCTGGAGAAGAATAAATACAGAGTGAATAAGAATGAGGAGTAAGTATAGAATTGTTCATAGATTAATATTAGCAGGACCACATTGTTGACGGTTCTCTGTCTAGGGGCGTCCATTAATTACGTGAGGTATTTATGGTCTAGCCGAATCTTACTAAATGTCACTTCTCTTGGCAAATATCATGTAATTTTTTTTGATAGCAGAAAATTGTGTAAAACTGTCTGAAAGTTGAGTTACAGTTAAATGAAAGTAAAAAAAACCTTTATACTCAAGTACAAGTTTTGAAAAATCTCACGTGAGAGCAATCTCAAGGAAGGGGGGAGCCGCGGGCCGGTCTGTCCGGGGTAGTACAACACTGATCAGAAAGATCGACGTCTGAGTAATGGTAATGTGCCATTGCGCTTCATTCGATGAGCGAGAGAGCTGGTCTCATCACTTAGGTCTTTTAACCTAGTCACCGAAGACAAATATCGCTCGCACGGCGTAGAGTAATAACTTGTAGGGCTGGTCTATGGGTTCGGGCGCCATTTTTCTGTTTCCCCCGACATATTTAACGTGGTGGGACTACAACATAGCCCGCCGTCAAAAAAGACCTTTTAGACATTGAGAATTGATCAACGTGGAATATTAAGTCAATTCTTTATAAAATAGGCCGCTAATAAATCAACTTTTTGTATGCTATATCATTCTTCTACTCTTATCCCAATTACTTGGCGTCGATACAGTATGTATTCTTATTTCATTGTTCATATTGCAAAAGTTATTGGCAATACTTTTATAACCGGCTTCCTGTCAGACGTCAAGCCTCCTTGGGAATGTAATTGTTAACCAAACGGCATCAGATGTAGTTGGTGCAGGTCGATATAAAGCTCTTAGTCATCTCTTATGACATTCACGAGCAATACAAGGGTTGGTAGTATTAGTAGCCGTTGCCACACAACTATTTTTGTTTGCTATAGAAGATTTTAATTATATTTTCTTTTAGTTTTTCAGTTTTGGAGTTGGATTTAGAAGATATCTCTCACAAGGACTTTGGTGATTATTTTATGCGGTTACAACTTCCAGATGGCGTTACTGAACACAATATCAAAGTACTTGGATTAGAACGTAAGAGCTTGTCTTACTTGAAATGCTTATATTGTTTTGTATGTAACTGTATTCCGTGTAGTGATGGAGTAAGAATACAATTCACCACCCCCTATCTTACTGACAAGATCGTAAGAGACGACTAAGCATTAGTAACGACGACGTAAGAGAGCGAGTAGGTATGAAAGAGAGTATTGGTGTAAAGATGCGAAAGGGAACGCTCCGATGGTTCGGACATGTGGAAAGAATGCCGAACGAACGTCTGGTTAAGAAGATATACAATGCGAAAGTGGAAGGATGTAGGTACTGGGGGAGACCAAGACTAACCTACCTAGACCAGATCGGTCATGTACTGAAGGAAGGTGGAGTCAAGAGTCTCCGAAACCGGCGAGCGTGTATGAAGAGAATTATGAATGTTGAGGAAGCGAGTGAAGTATGCAAAGATAGAGTTCTCTGGCACTCTGTTCTCTCTGCCTACCCTGCAAGGGATATGGCGTGATGATATGTATGTGTATGTAAAAAGTATGAAACCTTGCACATTTACCAAAGACCGACTACACAAGAGATGGAAAACTCTAAACAAAACCGTATACCAACATGTCTGACCAGCGCCGTATAGTAGGCCAATTTCCCCTCCATTACGCAAAAGACTGGCGACCAACAGTGGGACATAAGTATATGAGCTGAGATGAGAATATATTTTTTAAAGTTAATCACTATTGTCAACTTTTTTAGCAACTCCGTGTGCGTGGAATTATTTTTTTTAATAAATATCTTTTATTGAATTTTTTTTCAAAACAACCTTTGCCTTCTTTTTTTTTTAATAAATCGTTAATATACAGTAAATTCTGTTATCTATTTTGTTATATAAATCTTTTTTTGTCATGATATATTAATTATATTAATAGTACATAAAATCAGGATAATCATTTATAAATTCGTACAAAAATAAATAAATATTTTGAGCTCAAATAAACAATGAGCGTTGTAAGAACTTTTAAAATGAGACTTTTCTCAGTATAAGCCACATTGCTGTGAGCATTCCATCACTGATTTTCAGCAACGCCTCCTAATCTGCACTATTTGAAACTGTACAACGCTGTTGAAATCGTACTTTAATAAAACTCAGAAGAACTGACCTTCCAGATATGGCCATCTTCTTGCTTCTAAAACTAGCAAAAAAGAATAATTTAAGATTTTGTATTTTTCATCTTTTTTAATATTTTTGTTTCTTTTCAGCGCCCCGTAAGTATTTTATTTGTCTAAACAAGTAAAAGATCTTTTGATTGGAAGACCATTTTCATATGAAAATCTGCGCATCAGTTTTGAATAAATTCTATATATTTTGCGTAAATAACATTATGTTTTTACAATTATTTCAATTAATTAATTCGCATAGTTCTAGTTGATTGATTACCAAGTTTCATTAGTGCATACCAATTCTAATTGATTAGTAAATGTTGATTCATTGATTTACACAATCCTATTTGATTGGTAAACTTCGATTGATTAATTATAGTAAATCACTAATTAATTGATTACCATATTTGCGCGATGTAAATAATCCCAGTTGATTGATTAACCTCAATTGATTGATATGCAGTATCTTAGTTGATTGATTACCTAGATAGATTGATTTTCAATTTATATATTAATGATCATAAAAGTATTAATTTGATATTAATTATTATTTAAAACCTATTTTTTTTATTTCAGAAAATGGTAAATATGTTTTAATTATCTTTTAATATTTATATTATCTATCCGTGTGGTGACGGAGTAAGAATACAATTCGTCACCCCCTATCTTACCCATGTGTGATCGTAAGAGACGATTAAGGAATATAAAACGCATATAAAGTCTACGCAAGAGAAAGAAAACTCGATACAAAACCCTATACCAACACGTCTGACCAGCGGGGTATAGTAGATTAATTTCCCTCCCATTACGGTGGAGGCCCAAGCCCAACAGTGGGACATATGTGGGCTGTGATGATGATGATGACAATTTATATTATCTTTATATATCAAAATAAATTGTGCCATTTTCACTTACGTGTTTGAATTTAAAATAATTTGTTTTTAAATATAATGTTAAAATTTTCAATAATTATTTTTCTTTTATTCTAGACGATGGTTTGTAGAATTTTTAATTGTTTATCCGCATCGTTAATATTATTACTTACAAACATACATTCATAGCCTCACGCCTGTTTTCCAGAGAGGTAGGCAGAGACTACGGATTGCCTCAAACCACAATCCTGACATACCTCCGTCGCTTCATTCACGCTCATTACAGTCTTCGTGCATGCTCTATCTGACCTTTCGTGAACACATAATATTTTTAGTCTTTTCAATATGATGTTTTTTTTTTTGGTAGGCTATGGCCCGTACACCCGTCGCCGGCTCCGTCCGGGCGACGAAAGGGCAGCGCTTGGCCCCATAACCCACCGTATTCCCGTCAGCCTCTCTGCGGGGAAAAGACTTTTCCCCGGTCCGGTCACCCGCAGCCTCGGCTAGGGCGGCATCAGGCGCAAATACTCGCGCCTACGCCGCCCCAGGCACCGGCGACGGAGCGTGTCACCGAAGAGGATTTCCTCTCGGAGCCGCCCCGCCGCCAGCTTCCGCGTAACAACGGTCTCGCAGAAGGCGGTGACTGCGTCCCGCCAGTTCCTGACGCTGTCGAGCATCGCCTTAGCGATAGTCGGCAGCGACAGGTCGGCAATATGGTGATGAGGTTAAAATATCTTTAAAGAATGTAAATAAACCTAGTTGATTGATTAACCTCAATTAATTGATTTACAGTATCCTAGTTGATTGATTACCTAGATAGATTGATTTTCAATTTATATATTAATGATCATAAAAGTATTAATTTGATATAAAATATTATTTAAAACTTATTTTTTTTTATTTCAGAAAATGGTAAATATGTTTTAATTATCTTTTAATATTTATATTATCTAACCGTGTGGTGATGGAGTAAGAATACAATTCACCCCCCCCCCCCTATCCCACCCATGGGTGATCGTAAGAGACGACTAAGGGATATAAAACGCATATAACATCTATGCGAGAGAAAGAAAACTCGAAACAAAATCCTATACCAACACGTCTGACCAGCGTGCTATAGTAGATCATTTATCCTTCCATTATGGAGGAAGCCCGAGCCCAACAGTGGGACATATGGGCTGAGATGATGAAAGCTAGATTTGTAAAGTTTATTCAATATGTTTCTTAACAGAAATAAATTGATAATTTAGTAAAGATAGGACCAGAATGTTGACAGTTTTCTGTATACAGCCATGAGGTAATACTACACTAGTAGAAAATCTACTTCTGAGCAGTAAAAATATGCTTAACTTCGTTTGGTCAACGAGAGGTCTGAAAGTCTAACTTTTACAGTGGGTTTTGGTTGGCTGGTAGTGGCCTAGCTAGTCTTGGTATTGAAAAGGTCCATGGGCGGCAGTAACACTTACCATCAGGTGTGCTGCTTACTCGTTTGCCACCATAGAGAGAGTGCTCGTTACCATAAGCATTAAAAATAAACAAAAAAAAAGTGTGCGTCTCGTGACGCCTCTAATCTAAGTTGAACTATTTAATATTGATATTGTTTAACTTGTGAAAAGCTTAGGTTATTACTTAAATTGTATATATTAAGGGTGTAGATTGTTGGCCTGAGATCTCGATTTCGAGCGACCGCAGCGCCAAAGTTTAATGTAACATCCGACGGGGCGGATGAATGACCTAGAGAGCGTGATTTTCAAAATGTTTTGCAACAAACGTTCCACGTTGAGAAATTGTTATTGAACTTGAATATTTACAGCATAACAATAACGTTGAATTTTTGGAAACTAGCTGTTGATTCTTTTTAATAGATTAATAAGAGTAGTTGAGACACAATTTTTATGTTTTTCTATCATTACATTACATAGTATAAAACAAAGTCGCTATCCGCCGTCTGTCTGTCCCTATGTATGCTTAGTCTTTAAAACTACGCAACGGATTTTGATGCAGTTTTTTTTAATAAATAGAATGATTCTTAAGGAATGTTTATATGTATAATACATGCATAATATAGTAGAGAAACGCTGATTAATTTAGAGGTTTCTAATGTGATGTCGTAAATAAGCACGTTTTTTTGCGCTTATATTGCAAACGTTGGCTGAACCCTACGAGATAGACCAAAATAATGTACTACAGTATTATCCATCTTAAAAAGTTCAACAAAAAAGTCCACGATGGCATATGTCTATCTCTTAGGGATAACCCACCATAACCATTTTTTATCCTCTACTAAAAAATGATTATTTACTAAGTGATTTTATACAATACAGCATTAATCCTTATCCAATTAAGTACCTTAAATAAATTGTGCATTTATTATAGATCAATATGCTTTTTATAGTATGTAATTTAAGTGAATATTGCCGAAGATAGCGAAGATAGCGAGGGCGGGTTACTAGTTTATAATATAATATACAATCAAGAGCAGGTCCGGACTGACATTTTTGTATTCTACTTACCTAAAATTCCAACTATGTATTTATTTGTAATTTCACTACCAAAATTTATTCTAATTCGTAAAATATTCATTCAATAAAATAATTGCAAATTCAGTAGGAAGTGTGTTTATCTCTACGCAAGGAAATGTGCCTATTGCGTAAACTCAAATACTTACTTTTTGTTTACGATCACCTCGTCGATATCTAAAAAAAAGCCTAGGGTTTTAAAAAAAATGTCAATAAATGAAACACAAGTATAAAAATGATTTATTTACTACACAATAACAAATATGAGTCGCCATTACTCGCTATCTCAAAAGCGTGCTAGGGTTGTACAAAAATTAGTAAATAATTCATTTATTTACTAATTTTAACAGAAGTTTGTAAATTATTAATATACTAATTAAAAGTATGTAATTAAACAATAACGAAATATGAGTTCAAAATTCTAATGTTTTTTCATTCGATTACGGATCAAGTTCTGATTTCTGCTAATTTGATGATAAAATCAATGGCTATCACAAAACCTATCAGAATGAAAACGTTACCAGCTGCCCGATTCACGTAAGTAATAAAAACCGTAGCGCAGTGACGTCACTTCGTTTTTTTGCAAATTTAGCCCTTTTAACCGACTTAAAAAAAAGGAGAATTCTCAATTCGCTGTATTTTTGAACCAATTTTTATGATTCTTTACACCAGGTAACTCAGAAATTGTATAGTAATTGAGCTATTGGAAGATTTATGACAATCCAAGACTAGATAAGTAAGTGCGTTTAAAACAGAAAACCAAAAGGCGATTTCTAAGTTCCTAAGTTAAAACGACTTTTGGACTGGCGTGTTTACGTGAATCGACTGGCTGGGTAGTTAAGTTACCTGTATCTTTCAAAATCATTAGGCGTTCTTCTCTTTCAAAACACGTAAAGCTCTTTCTTTCCTCTCTTTCATAGCCTCTATGATACTGGGCGCGTCACGAATGGGCATGCTTCGTGACTGCCGAGGATCAACTAATTCTGGAAGTAGGCAATCGTAATAAAACCTAACTAATTTCATTTCCATTTTCTCCTCCCAAAATTTGTCGTCCTTTTCTATAATATAAACTTTCATAGGTACAGTAGCACCAAACCAGATGCCAAGCATGCAAACGTTTCTTTTAGTAATATGTACCTGTCCCTGAATTTGGAAATACCACGATACGAAACGAAAAATGATGTCACAAACGGGGTTCGAACCCGCACCTATTGGGAATCCGGCCCAACCGTGCTGCCACTTACACCATTGTGAACTATTTTAGGACATGCAAATTTCGAATCATATTATATCTTACGTCTTCAAGGTGACGTATGCCATCTATCGGACAATGTTTACACATTGTATAGACTTAACACTTCAAACTTTACAGTTAGAATTGTATTAAACGATGACACAACCTTGTTATTCAAATTACTGAAATTTTTAGCATTTAATATGCTTAATTATTTATAAATACCCGATACGAAACGAAAAATGATGTCACAAACGGGGTTCGAACCCGCACCTATTGAGAATCCGGCCCAACCGTGCTGCCACTTACACCATTGTGAACTATTTTAGGACATGCAAATTTCGAATCATATTATATCTTACGTCTTCAAGGTGACGTATGCCATCTATCGGACAATGTTTACACATTGTATAGACTTAACACTTCAAACTTTACAGTTAGAATTGTATTAAACGATGACACAACCTTGTTATTCAAATTACTGAAATTTTTAGCATTTAATATGCTTAATTATTTATAAATACCCGATACGAAACGAAAAATGATGTCACAAACGGGGTTCGAACCCGCACCTATTGAGAATCCGGCCCAACCGTGCTGCCACTTACACCATTGTGAACTATTTTAGGACATGCAAATTTCGAATCATATTATATCTTACGTCTTCAAGGTGACGTATGCCATCTATCGGACAATGTTTACACATTGTATAGACTTAACACTTCAAACTTTACAGTTAGAATTGTATTAAACGATGACACAACCTTGTTATTCAAATTACTGAAATTTTTAGCATTTAATATGCTTAATTATTTATAAATACCCGATACGAAACGAAAAATGATGTCACAAACGGGGTTCGAACCCGCACCTATTGGGAATCCGGCCCAACCGTGCTGCCACTTACACCATTGTGAACTATTTTAGGACATGCAAATTTCGAATCATATTATATCTTACGTCTTCAAGGTGACGTATGCCATCTATCGGACAATGTTTACACATTGTATAGACTTAACACTTCAAACTTTACAGTTAGAATTGTATTAAACGATGACACAACCTTGTTATTCAAATTACTGAAATTTTTAGCATTTAATATGCTTAATTATTTATAAATACCCGATACGAAACGAAAAATGATGTCACAAACGGGGTTCGAACCCGCACCTATTGGGAATCCGGCCCAACCGTGCTGCCACTTACACCATTGTGAACTATTTTAGGACATGCAAATTTCGAATCATATTATATCTTACGTCTTCAAGGTGACGTATGCCATCTATCGGACAATGTTTACACATTGTATAGACTTAACACTTCAAACTTTACAGTTAGAATTGTATTAAACGATGACACAACCTTGTTATTCAAATTACTGAAATTTTTAGCATTTAATATGCTTAATTATTTATAAATACCCGATACGAAACGAAAAAAGATTCGAAATTTGCATGTCCTAAAATAGTTCACAATGGTGTAAGTGGCAGCACGGTTGGGCTGGATTCCCAATAGGTGCGGGTTCGAACCCCGTTTGTGACATCATTTTTCGTTTCGTATCGGGTATTTATAAATAATTAAGCATATTAAATGCTAAAAATTTCAGTAATTTGAATAACAAGGTTG
Source organism: Lymantria monacha (assembly GCA_905163515.2). Taxonomy (NCBI): domain Eukaryota; kingdom Metazoa; phylum Arthropoda; class Insecta; order Lepidoptera; family Erebidae; genus Lymantria; species Lymantria monacha. Next base: position 3,186,285 of record LR991108.1, on the reverse strand, counting down.
TGTCATCGTTTAATACAATTCTAACTGTAAAGTTTGAAGTGTTAAGTCTATACAATGTGTAAACATTGTCCGATAGATGGCATACGTCACCTTGAAGACGTAAGATATAATATGATTCGAAATTTGCATGTCCTAAAATAGTTCACAATGGTGTAAGTGGCAGCACGGTTGGGCCGGATTCCCAATAGGTGCGGGTTCGAACCCCGTTTGTGACATCATTTTTCGTTTCGTATCGGGTATTTATAAATAATTAAGCATATTAAATGCTAAAAATTTCAGTAATTTGGAAATACCAGTTATGATTTTTATTTATGACATAACCCTTGGAAGCCTTGTCCTTAACCCAAAAGGTATGTTTGGCCATTGCTTCATCAAGAGTCATGCCAGCTAAAGAATGTGGGCACTTAATTTCAATTAAACCGTTTGCATAAATGCCATCTGGTGTAGTACCAAGAAATTCATATTGATCGTCGACGAACAAACCGCAACCTTGTATACTAATATTCTCTTGAATTTCTAACTGTTTAATTGCGGTTTCTTCGTTTTCGATACCGTACCGTACAGCAGGCAAACTGGAGATATTACTACCATAAACGATTTTACGAACAAGAACAGCACAACTTGTGCTCTCTCGTTTTTTACAAACTTCCCCGAACGATGATGAGGTTAGTAATTTTCTCCTTGTACTCATCCACTCAGAACTACTTCTTTGCAAATGGGTCGACCTTTCAAGCTCCTCTCTTTCAGCACAAGACAACTTTAAATCGGCTAAAAAAGATGACTTGGCTTTCTCATATAATTCTGGACTCAGATCAGGTTTTTCGCAGTTTGGTCCATAGTGAGCATCTTTCGATACAGCGCTGTGGCTCTTTTTCAATCTTAATTTAGGTTTAGCAATTAAACGGATTCTACGATTACAATTTTCCACTTTCGCGATCAAAGGATTAGGACTAGATTTAAATATTACTTCATGAGTTTTACTATGAATCGATCCTGTATTAAAAGACACAACAGCAGCTGCGCATCGGCCCGCATAAGAACCACGGGAAGAATAATTTACACGCTTACCCCCTACTAATTTGGCAATCACTGCGTTAAAACTTTCAACTATATTACTTGTACAATTATGAATTAAACTTCTAGAATGATATGACAGTCTTTTACTTAAAATGTGTACCGCGTCCATTAATCCGCATCCAACAATTGCTGGAAGCAACCCAACAGGTTCTATTCGACGAGTATCAGGTCTACAGAAATACTCCTTGCAATATTGGTGATTACCAAATACGTGTTGTGGACCATTTAGGATATCTTCACTAAGATTTTTTATTTTTTCTTCGAGTGACTGATTTTGATCGCCCCAATATTTAATAGCGCATTTTACACCCGTTCTTAAACGCAAATACCTTTCTTTTAGGAATTTCCGCAATTCGCAAGGATACTTAGTGTCTTTCGACAGTTTCTCCAAGCTATTGCAGTAGTTTCGTAAAAGATGATTTTTGCATTCAATTTTCTCTACTGTTAAATTACCGTACGGTCGCGAATCTAATATTTTTTTATAAGTACTGGAATCGCCGTCTGCTACAAATTTATTATAAATTACACAGTGATCAACAATGGAACGTTTAAACCCCTCAACTATTATGGTCGATTCCATACCGGTAGATGATCCCGAATAATTCTTGAAACAACGGTGTTCCGAGGGCTGACTGTCGTTCTTTGCGGCTCGTGCACAAACTACGCAGTATTTATTTTTAACTCCAAAAAACAATACTTTATTAGTTTTAATGCCAATTATCGCAGCTGCGCCGGACAAGGCGGAAAAATTCTTACCATAAGATCTCTTGCTCCAACAACCGTCAACAGCAACAGATATTAATGGTGTACCATTTTTATCAACACTACCTATAGACACTGCGTACTCCGCTTCTTCCTTGACAGCTTCTGCCATGGAATGTGCTGCTGTCTTTTCCCACCAATCGCAAACCGTATTATTAATTTCATTGTATAATGAAGGTGACATGATTGGTAGGGCTACTGCGGCAGTTAATGTTTTTAACTGATAGTAGCTCCCACCAGATGATATGATACCAGATACAATTTGATGATTCACTTCCATTCTATCTTCTTTCTTTTCAATCAAACACACAGTAAATTTCATACTACACATACTACATTTCATGATGAGTTTTGAGTCCAGACCAACTTTTACTTCACCTATTATACTGAGGTAACTTAACTTACAATCCATTGGACCGTGGTCCCCTATGGCCTGAAGAGCTTTAAAAAAAAAAGAAACGTCTACAACTCTACGCCCAACTTCCATTTCATCCACCTTTCCATTTTGGTCGTTTTCAATAACTAGTTCCTGTAAAGAAAGATAATGGCTTGATTTTTTTTATAAAAAATAATTAAAAATTTAAAAAAATGCAAAAGAATTAATACAATATTAGGTTCCTGATGAATAGAAATTATAATTTCTTTACGCATTAGGTATTGTTTTTTTATGACGTCACCTATTTGAAAATAAATTTTCTTTTGAGAAAGTAATTGAGAAGTATTTCGGTACTAAGGTGTTTGTCTCTCGATGAAAATAATAAATATTGCAAGAAAAATCTATAGGTAGGTATTGAGATTTTGTCTTCGCCCATCACTAACTAAGTAGTTTGTTTATTTATGTAACAAGTCTACAAGAATTACATATAACAACTTACCTCTATACAGCGCGTAGCATTGTTGCTCAGAGTCTCGGCCCCAAGGTTTTCTTTATTTTCAATACTGGAAATATTATTCATCAATATTATCCACTTTTTATTTATTTTGTACAACCCTAAGCCAGACGCTAGGCGCCTCGCGTCTGTTTGGCGGTATAGGTATGTCGACAAAGTTGCACTGTCGCCTACCTACTTTCACAATTTGATATTTAGACAATACTAGCCGACCCGGCGAACTCCGTATCGCCTTTTTTTTTTTAAAAAATCCTATTATTTTGATATTACATACAGATACTTCAATTTTATTTATCAGTATAGATATAGATAATACAAACCAATATTTACATGTTATTGTAGGTATATGTCTGAATCGGGCGATCTAAATCATATGACATATTGTATTAGCTTTGTAATGTACCCTGTTCAAATGCGATAATAAATAAGTAGGGAGGAACTTACATTTTATTCCGAGATCTTTTGGCTTTCATATTTTTATAATGCGTACAAAACTTTCTTTTCCCTGGCATGACACTCAAATTCAATCAGTCCTGCGAAAAAAATAGCCTATGTTACTCAGTGATAATGTAGCTTTCGAATGATAAAAGAATTATCGGTCCAGTACTTTTTGAGTTTATTCGTTTCATACAAAAATCCAAATCTTTCCTCTTTATAATACCTATTAGTGTAGATATTGTATTTTTTACGATTTATATCTAGTTCCATCATGGTTTTCTTTCAGACATTCATTATATCGATACTTTCTACTAACTGAAAATAAATTAATTATAAAAATGTTATACTTACAGTTTTTTACAAAAAACACAAATTCACAATACGTAATTCTGCTGTCTGCAGCCGACAAGCGTGGTGTCGCGTTCACTTACAGAAAGGAACTGCCGTTAGTGACCACCGAGATTGCACGAATGAAACGAACGCTTTATCCCATACATTTGTGTATGAAAAATTTACCTTAAAATATATCTAGATTTTAGGGCTTTAAAAGAGGAAGTCTTTGTTTGTAAAGGTATAAAAAGAAGTATACAGCTATACTTATTGGTTTCTTCAGTGTTCAAAAAGTGTTTCTTTTTATCAATTTGTGTTGATTTATGGGCTTAAATCTTTAAAATACGAAGTCATGTTTTTGCATTTTTACTCAATTTTGTGCGTTTGTTGACGTTTATTATATAACAACCATTAGGTTTAAGAGTTTAATATAAGCATGAACATACTTATTGGTCTTTGATTGTAATATATACAAATTATCATTGATATCAATCATATGTAAATAGGTTAAATATGAAAAATCGTAACACTCTTTTCGGTGATTTTCACGATCTACACCCTTAATATGATATATGAATATATTAATATGATAATGTAAAAAAAAAAAACACAAACACATACACACACGCAGGCACACACACACATAAACATACACAATACAGATGAAAATCAGCGCTGTTCTTGGGACAGCAGAAGCTGAGCCAATTCCTTTTGCCTACTAGATTTAATTTTGTTTATTATAATTGTTAGTTTTTAGTTTAAGTTCTGAAAATGCAATAAATTATTATTATTATAAAGTAAGGAAAGGTTATTTATTAATAAAATATTATAACATCACATCTTAATACGGCTAGCGCTGTGGGTTAGAGTGGGAGAGAGGAGTCTGCCTACCGCTGTCGTACGCGTGAGAGAAAGGGAAGCCAGACAGTCTGTTGCCGTTACGTGTTGCGTAACGAAGCGGTTTCCCATCCTATGAGAAGTTATCACTTCAAAAGAAAAAAAAATATATTTTTAATTAATTTCAGTATTCAAGATAACTAAAGAAAAAGTGTCTGTGGAGATTGGTGAGCATTGGACAACGAATATGAAGCATGGCTGCGAGGATTGCATTGTTTTAGACGTGTACAGGAACGGTAAGAGTGTTCTGGATAGCGGAAGAGTGACTATAATACCAGCGACACACAGCATCAACTTTAATTTTCCAAGGTGTTTAAATAGTTTTTTACGAATCTTTAATCTTAATTATTTAAACGAATCTTATATTATGGTAATATACAAATTAATAAAATTTTACATTTAATATGCTTGATTATTTATAAAAACTTGATTACGAGCGTAAAATGATTGTCACACATTGGAATAACAGGGTTTTGTCATCGTTTAATTATTTAATACAAATCTAACTGCAAAGCTAAAATTTGTATAATGTGTAGACGTTGTCGAGTAGATGTCACACGTCTCTTTTAAAAGTGATAATATAATACGAAAATTGAATTTCATACGACAGCCCACGCTAGTGTAAGTGGTAGCACGATTTGAACGGATTTCCAATAGGTGTCGGTTCGTATCCCATCTGTGACATTAATTTTTCGCTCGTAATCAAGTTTTAATAAATAATCAATTTTAGTAATATTTCTATATTTTTTATGTAATTTCTTTTAAAATGAAAACAGCGCTCGAATATTTCAAGGTAACGTTTTATTTTTTTGCAACTTTGTGACTCGCCCAGTTTTTCCTGTTAGGTACATTCAAATTATGAGATTATTCAAAAAAAAATGTTTTACATACATACATACATCATCACGCCATATCCCTTGCAGGGTAGGCAGAGAGAACAGAGTGCCAGAGAAAACTATCTTTGCATACTTCAGTCGCTTCCTCAACATTCATAATTCTCTTCATACACGCTCACCGGTTTCGGAGACTCTTGACTCCACCTTCCTTCAGTACCTGACCGATCTGGTCTAGGTAGCTTAGTCTCGGTCTCCCTCGGTACCTACATCCTTCCACTTTCGCATTGTATATCTTCTTAACCAGACGTTCGTTCGGCATTCTTTCCACATATCCGAACCATCGGAGCATTCCCGTTCGCATCTTTACACCAATACTCTCTTTCATACCTACTCGCTCTCTTACGTCGTCGTTACGAATGCGGTCGGAAAAAATGTTTTCTGCGTGTAATTAATCGATCACTAATTAACTAGTGATCGATGATATAAATGAACTTAATTTTGTTTAAATCTGATGCGTTCGACTTGTTTAGTGGATCAATTTTTAAAGTTATACTTCATTAGGCGCGTTATGTTATTATATTACATAATATTTATATTATAATTCTTGGATATGTACATCAGAATTTTGTGTATATACATTATTAGTATCATTATTTAATCATATAAAGCGGCCAGATAGACTGGCGCCGTTACGCGTTACGTAACGAAGCGGTTTACCTTCCCATAAGAAGTTATCACTTCAAAAACCTGTGAAATAGATAATATGTAAGTGTCCTTAGGGGCATATGCATAACCACCGAAGACAAAGATCGGGTACCGGTGGTCCGCTCGCACGGCGAAGAAGAGGTGCTTGCAGGGTGGGTTAATGGGGTTGCGCGCCGCCTCTTCCGTCACCCCGGACCGATTTGGCGGGGTGACGGCCGTAGCCCAAAGCAAAAAAAAGGGGCATATGCATAATAAATGATCTGATTTGATTTGATAAATTTTAATTGCAGTTATGAAGATGATTTCGCTGGTGTTTATATAGCAAAATATAATAAGTCTGACCAGATTTATAGCAGTACAGTGGCCATTATTGACAGTAAGTATCACTTTATGACTGACTGCTCTAGTAGTTAACTCGTGGGACCTGGTCTAGCCATAATCCTTACTAATATTATAAATGCGACAGTAACTCTGTTTCTCTTTCACGTCGAAACTACTTAACCGATCTCAATGAAATTTGGTACACAGATAGTCTAGAGCCTGATAAAGGACATAGGCTACTTATTAATTTAAAAAAAAGGGTTGTAAAGGGGGATGAACAGTTGTAAGGAAGTATCGTCATTTTTAAAGCTAGAAGCTTGAAATCTATTTTTAGGCTATTGATTAGATATAAATAAATGTGACATAAAATTTTGTAATTTACCCTTAAGGGGTAAAATAAAAATAGGGGATGAAAAGCTTTAAGAAAGTAACCTTTTACGCGGGCGAAGCCGCAGGCAGAAGCTAGCCTTTTATATTTTATTTAAATTTTATATAATATCGTGATTCGAAGGGCATAACATTGGAGCATATTATTACTAAAGATGTACTATTTTTGAAGTGAAACTTCTATGAGGGTACATTTTTTACAGATGCAACACAATATTAGTGACACGAAAATGTGGGAAGTTTTTGTCCAAGAAGAGGGAGAGAGTGATTGCGATCGATTGAGAGAGAGTGAGAAAGGGCGAAAGTAGCATGAAGCATATAGCTATGGAGCTAGAGTAGGGAGCAAGCAAGTGAGAAAGATCGAGTGATAGAGTGAGATAGTGCGAACGTCGCATCACGCACAGTGCCATGGAGCGAAACGTGGGAGAGAGCTAGTGAGAAAGATTAAGAGATAATAAGATAGAGTGAACGTTGCATAACGCATATAGCCATGGAGCGAGAGGAGGGAGAGAGCGAGAGAGAAAAGGAGATCGAGAAATACTCACTATTGGTTGATGTATGTAAACAAGATTTAAAAATTATAGTTCATCTAATCTAAGAAGTGCATTTTGACGTTTCGCATTTTTTAATACACAATAACCTTGGTCAAACGTATACACATGATTGCAAACAATAAATCTGAAATTTTAAAGATCTATTAAGTTATTCACATAATTAACGTTGCGGGTGAGTTTCTTGTACAATAATGTAATGTGAAAACTCTTAAAACTAATTTAAAATTAAAATAACATGGTAAATAGTAATTATTATTAACGATCTTACAATATCACGTCATAACGTTCTAAACAGTAGTGCTTGACAACTTCCAATTCACGAATATCTAAATAATCGGTAAAAATATTAGAATAATATATTTAATCGAATAGAGATTTTGACAGAGATGTACGTTTCGACAATTTTATTGATAATGAAATAATTATTAATGTTCGCGACGATGATAATTCAAGTAATAGTAGTGATTCTGAATAAATTGCTATTTACAAATCCAGTTTTTGTTTTTACTTAATCTAATCCTACTAAATATGATGAATAGATTTTATGATGAAATAATTAAATTTATTTAGTTTTAATTTAGCACCTAATATTTAAACTCCTTTTTGAAAGATAAAAGAATAAAACGATTATTAATTACAAAGAGTTAATATCGATTTCTCATTAAAATCGGATGTTTTCGAAAGCGATTATTTGGTTCTCATACCTAGACAACTTACACTGACAGCTGTCAAAGTGCACTTCTTAGATTAGATAGACTATAGTTTGCTAAAGAAGTTTTACTTCTGATATGTGTACTTTGTACGCAGCACTTTTAATTATTATTTTTATAAAAAAAAAATCAGTAAAGAAATAATAATAGACAAATTCGAGTTGTTTCTTGTCGGATCTTCTCAGTAGCGGCTACGTTCTGTTTCGATGTTAGTTTATTGTATTAAATTTGAAAAATGTTGAAACGGACAATATGTAAGTGTCCCTCGCAGGGTTTATATATAATAAATGAGTTTTAATTTATTGTGTGATATGCGAAAGTGGAAGGATGTAGGTACCGGGGGAGACTGAGACTAACCTACCTAGACCAGATCGGTCATGTACTGAAGGAAGGTGGAGTCAAGAGTCTCCGAAACCGGCGAGCGTGTATGAAGAGAATTATGAATGTTGAAGAAGCGAGTGAAGTATGCAAAGATAGAGTTCTCTGGCACTCTGTTCTCTCTGCCTACCCTGCAAGGGATATGGCGTGATGATATGTATGTATGTATGTTAATTTATTGTCGCTCTGATAGCAGTCCCACGCAAGTAATATATACACGAATTATAATGTTACAAAAGTGCGCTAGTATTAGTCCCAAACAAAAACTCATCATCATTCTCCTACTCTTATCCCAATTACTTGCGTTCGATACAATATGTACTCTTCTTTCATAGTACATATTGTAAAAGTTATTGGCAATAGTTTTATGACCGGCCGCCTGCCAGACGTCAACACTACTTGTGAATGTAATTGTTGACCAAACGGCATCAGATGGAGTTGGCCCAGGTCGTTATAAGACTCTTAGTCGTCTTTTACGACATCCACGAGCAAAGTAAGGGTTGGTAGTATTCGTAGCCGCTACCACACAGCAAATTAGATTACATTTAATTATCATTACTATATTAAATATTTTTATTAATATTTTCAGCTAAAAGTAAGTGCTAGGATTAATAATTTTGTTATAGATAAAATTAATTAAGGATAGAATAGTTATTCTATTCAAATTTTACTCAGTATTATGGATTACATTAAACTTGAATCACTTTTATATATTTATTTCGCTTAACTACAAATACACACTCAAAAAAAAGAAACATATATGCACGCACACCACACACACACAGCGCGCGCTCGCTAACACGCTAAGGAACTTAAAATTATCACTACACATTTATTATAGATTTCTTTATTATTAGTGTTTATTACGTAAGATATATATATATATATATTCATTACTTATAATGTAACATACAATGTAAAATAATTTGATGATGATTAAGTTTTATGTATTTCGGGAAGGAACTGTCTCTTGAAACACAGGTATTACCTAATTTAAGAGGCAAAGGCATCTCTGTAAAACTGTCATATGTATTTAGTGTTCAATAAAGATTATTATTATTAATATGGCTAATAATAATTCAAATATTAATTTTATTAATTAATAAATTGTGTCCGTTAACTGTATGTAGCGAACATGCCACTTTTTCTTTTTTAATAGAATAATGAAATAGAATAATAATAAGAGCCTATTGTTGCCGGTGTCGAATTATAAGTTTCTTTACGAAAATATCAGTTTCTTTACTTTTTTGTAGTAAGTCAAATTGTCGCCATTAACAGTGCTGTGGCCAAACTGTTAATAGTATCTTCTGAGAATTTCGATGGTAAATGATAACAATTGGATAGCACTTTCATAACATATTCACTACACCCCAGCACTTCCTCCGTATCACATTACATAAAATGCCATTAAAATTATTTAATATAACACGTTAAAACACTAAGATATTGAATATAATAAAAGAGTACTACATGACGATTTCAGATGCTCGAAATCTCGAAATAAAATTCAAAATAACGTATTACATTTAGCATGGAGACTAGAGTATAAGGAGAATCATCTGTGTGTATGAAAAGTGTCCCCCGAAATGTATTAAATAAGGGTGGCGCCACATTAGCATCAGGGTAAATTTGAAAGGAACCGGAAAACACACACAGTTTACTAAATAAAATCACTCGAAACTAATAAATCAATAAGCTTACTATTCACAGTTTACGAAATAAAAGCACTCTAGGTGTAAGTTTTCTTGTAATAATTATTGAAGGTCATAAATAATATTAATTTTTTTAACTCGCGGCATACTTCAGTTCATCTACAATTGCTATATTCATACCATACCTTTTGCTACACCAGCGCGATTGTGGAAGGTTTTTGAACTGTTATAGCATACAGCTGGACACTTTTTCAACTTTTCTACCATATGAGATTCTCCTTATACTAGTCTAGTCTCCATGACATTTAGTCAATTTTCCCACCATTTTATAAGCCCTTTAATTTATAATTATCGATGTACATGGTCTAAGTCTTTTAAGAAATTATAATGTAAATCATTTATTAATTTTATTATTTATTATATTACAGCTGATAGTAAGTAGGATTTTAATTTATACTATTTTTAATATTTAATACAACAACAGAGCTATAATATAAATATAGTCTTAATATTATATCTGTTTTGTTGTATCAAAAATGAAGCTGCAACAATTTTAAAACAGCGCCATCTAATGGAGATTGATGTCGATCATGTCGACTGATCTTTATTATATTCTTCCACAATAGCTTTCTTTTTGTTCCTAAATTTTCTAAAGAACTTAATGTTAGGGACATTAAGATCTTTAGGAAATTTGAAATCTAAACAAAGTTATTTTCATAAAAAAATAAAAAATACATAGGTATTTAAGTTATTTGTTCTTGAACTAGGATTGAAAAGTCATGCATGGTCACCGTAATTCTTCACAACAAATTATGTTATTATTATTATTTACGATTTCATGTGGGGTTGTCAGGTCAGGTGTCCGTATTTCATACATATAAAAGAAAACCTATACCCCAATCGCAAAATGTTTGCGTTAATAAGGTGTTACACTTAGCAACAAATAATATTGCATTAATATGTCGGTAATAAATTATTATTTATATTTAAAAACATTTTAGAAGTAAATGTTTTTACTTCATTACATTACATCAATCGCATATTTTTCAACCAACAAGGAAAGGATTGAAATCAACTTAACTCTGGCAATTCTAAGTCCACTGTTAGAACGGGACACAGGGTACACTGGTTGCCCTCTCACTCGGCTTCATTTTTATTTTGCGCGCAACAAGACTCTTACTACCTTAGCATAAGGTTTTATTTTCTTTATTTTTGCTCAAGATGCACAGATAGAGCTCATTCCTGTTGTACAGAGTACTTATTACTTCCTTGACTTTACCTGCGTATGTTATATAGCTTTTTTTTAATATTATATCTACCGCATAACTAAAGCCCGAGAAGAAAGAGCAAAAGATATTAAGCATATCAAGTGTATAAAAGATGAAGCAGGTAAAGTGTTGATAAAAGAAGAGGAAATAAAAGAGCGTTGGAAGCAGTACTTTGAAAGGCAGTAATGAACGAAGAGAATCCATGGAGTGGAGTGTTAAAAGCTGTAGCAGAGAACGTCGGCCTAGTAAGGGAAATTACAAAATCTGTGGAGTTAGGCTGACCGACCGCATTCGTAACGACGACGTAAGAGAGCGAGTAGGTATGAAAGAGAGTATTGGTGTAAAGATGCGAAAGGGAATGCTCCGATGGTTCGGACATGTGGAAAGAATGCCGAACGAACGTCTGGTTAAGAAGATATATAATGCGAAAGTGGAAGGATGTAGGTACCGAGGGAGACCGAGACTAACCTACCTAGACCAGATCGGTCAGGTACTGAAGGAAGGTGGAGTCATGAGTCTCCGAAACCGGCGAGCGTGTATGAAGAGAATTATGAATGTTGAGGAAGCGAGTGAAAGTGAAGTATGCAGAGATAGAGTTCTCTGGCACTCTGTTCTCTCTGCCTACTCTGCAAGGGATATGGCGTGATGATATGTATGTATGTATGTACAATAGATGAGGTAAGAGAAGCAGTGAGAAGTATGAAAAATGGAAAGACTGTAGGGCCCGATGGTATACCAGTTGAAGTATGGAAGATTTTGGAAGAGGATGGGTATATTGGTTAACTTTATTCTTCGATAAGCTGCTGCGCGATGAAGTAACCACTTGTACTATAAAAATTTGATGTAGGCATATACTCATGCGTGTGACACTGAACTATTAGGCAAATAGTCCCGCTCTCACTGCGCTCACCGCCGCACAGCTGGTCGAAATGTACCTACAGGTCAATGTACGCTAACAAACCTACTGTTTCGATAAGAAACAAATCACTTTATCTTGAGATTGGGCAGAACTAGGAGTCTGCAACTAACTTTAATGTTTTTTATGACGTCATTCCTACACCTAGTTTAAGTTATTCTAGTAATAAAATCGGCACCCTGTATAGATGCTTTAAAAAAAACAGAATAGTGTTTTTTTTTTATAAAGAAAACCTGATTACGAGCGAAAAATGATTGTCACAAGTGGGATTCGAAACCACACCTATTGGAAATCCGTTTCAATCGTGCTGCCACTTACAATTACTTAATGTGTAAACAATGTCGGGTAGATGGCACACGTCTCCTTAAAATACGAAAAATATAATACGATGCGAGAATTGAATGTCCTACAATAGTTCACGGTGGTGTAAGTGGTAGGACGATTGGAATGGATTTCCAATAAGTGTGGGTTCGAGTCCCGCGTGTGACGTTAATTTTTCGCTCGTAATCATTTTTTTATAAAAAATCAAGCATATTAAATGAAAAGAAATGAAAAAAAATAAAAATTTTGTAACAACGAAAATTATTAATAAAAAAAATGAAAAATAAACATTTTCTAATTTTTCCAACGGGGTTCTATTCTAAAGCCTTTTAAGAACTGCTCCAAGAAAGGAAAAAAAACTTAAATTTATAGTTTAACAATTATCACATTTGCAATGTTCATGTTCAAGCAAAAAAAAATTATTAATTAACTATTGAATACCTAAATGAAAAATTGTTATAAAATTTTTTTTCAAGCAGATTATTGTTCATTCATCTATTCAGTTAGTGCCTGAATTTTTTCAATTTTTTATTTTCATATTTAGTATGTTTAAATAATATTTATTCATTAAAGGGCCGATGTGGGTGTGGCTTGCGTAAGCCAAAGTACCCGTTTTCGACCGTATTTTCATCCCTCTGGGAAAATTATAAATATTGATTTTATTTTATTCAGTTTCGGGAGTCAAGATTTTTTTTAGGAAATTGCCTCCTCTTTTCTAATCTTTTTTCAAATTTGAAAAATCTTTATTATTTTTTGAGATATTTGCAAAAAACTAAACCCCCCTTTTTTTTAGTTAATTGTTAATAACATTTACAATTTTTGCAAGCGGAACTTCATTTTTTTCAAAAATCATCTAGATGCCATTCCGAATCGAATGAAACCTCATTTATAATTTTCGGAGACTGCTGAAAAAAGTTGGTCTAAAAGGCACTTGTTGACTAGTCTATTCTTACATTTTCTTTTATATTTTTCAGTGATATCAACACCTGAAAATTTGGTTATAACCCCACCAAAAAATGGCGAGCAATTAGAGCAGGAAATAAAATACAAATGCTCGGGACATAACTGCGATGTTTATAAGGTAATGTATTTTAAATTCCTATGATCTGAATGCTATAAGGTCTAATTCTTATGAGCTGAATACTATAAGGTCTAATTCTTATGAGCTGAATGCTATAAGGTCTAATTCTTATGAGCTGAATCCTATTAAGTCTAATTCTTATGAGTTGAACGCTATAAGGTCTAATTCTTCACAAGCTACATATGCTCTCTAATGGCCACGGGCTTTCTCCAGATAAGAGAACTAATTTTTCTATAATAATAAAATCAAGTGACCGAATGTTTTTTTTTCAACACAATACCCAGCGCTACCACCACTTTTCCATGTGGTGACGGAGTAAGAATACAATTCACCACCCCCTAGCTTACCTGTGGGTGATCGTAAGAGACGACTAAGGGATATAAAATGCATATAACATCTATGCGAGAGATGGCAAACTCGAAACAAAACCCTATACCAACACGTCTGACCAGCGCGATATAGTAGGTTAATTTCCTGAGCCCAATAGTGGGACATTTATGGGCTGTGATGATGAGACTTTAACTTGTTAAATAAGGATGACGGTTGTGGTATTTTAAGGAGGTTTTTATCCAACATCTAATGGATGTATATCTCACATTCATTGCCTACAAAATAAATAAAAACAATAGCCGGGCGCCAAAACTTTTTAAGGCGAATTTTGATTAAGTACATATGAATGTTTGAAAATAGAGTATTAATAGAGAGTATTGGTGTAAAGGTGCAAAAGGGAATGCTCCGATGGTTCGGACATGTGGAAAGAATGCCGAACGAACGTCTGGTTAAGAAGATATACAATGCGAAAGTGGAAGGATGTAGGTACCGGGGGAGACCAAGACTCACCTACCTAAACCAGATTGGTCACGTACTGAAAGGAAGGTGGAGTCAAGTGTCTACGAAACTGGCGAGAGTGTATGAAGAGAATTATGAATGTTGAGGAAGCGAGTGAAGTATGCAAGGATAGAGTTCTCTGGCACTCTGTTCTCTCTGCCTACCCTGCAAAGGACATGGCGTGATGGTATGTATGAATGTATTCAACGATACCCCACTTGACGTAGTTTGTTGACTTAATTTTTTTCATTTTCACAAAATGGCGTCCAGTAGTCGCCATATTGAATTTTCACTAACGTCATATCTTTAGTGACACTCGCCGAACTAAGAGCAATCGATTGACGTGTGAATTATAAGAATCGGTCCAGGCGTTTGGTCTGTATAGTGCTTCAAAGGAACATACAAACATACATACATAGACTGTTAAACACATTACCACTCCTTTGCGTTGCGTAGTCGGGTAAAAATAATAGCCGGGCGCCAAAACTTTTTAAGGCGAATTTTGATTTTGAAGTACATATGAATGTTTGAAAATATGGATAAATGTACATACATAGATACATACATACATATCATCACGCCATATCCCTTGCAGGGTAGGCAGAGAGAACAGAGTGCCAGAGAACTCTATCTTTGCATACTTCACTCGCTTCCTCAACATTCATAATTCTCTTCATACACGCTCGCCGGTTTCGGAGAATCTTGACTCCACCTTCCTTCAGTACATGACCGATCTGGTCTAGGTAGGTTAGTCACAGTCTCCCCCAGTACCTACATCCTTCCACTTTCGCATTGTATATCTTCTTAACCAGACGTTCGTTCGGCATTTTCATTTTTTTTTTTCGCGATAAATGTATATTGTTATTATTTCAATAAAAAAACACATTTTTTGGATCCGAGATCCGAGTGGTCGGAACACAGCACGCTGGGTGACGACTTTTCGGATCCTACTACTACAAATTGAAGGAGACGCTCGCTCGGATCCGAATGCAAGGCGCCTCTACTATAGCCCCGCCCCACTCGTGTCCGAGTGGTTGGTATGAAACGTATTAAAAAATCTCTTCGCAGGTTATGCTCAACGGCGTGCCATTATCAACAAGTACTAAAAAGATTAATACGGGCGGCTCATTAGCTTTCTATGAGGTAAGAATCTTATTTTTATTCAACTTGTATTTTTGTTTGTTTGTTCAAACGAGCAAGCACACCTGATGGTAAGTGTTATTGCCGCTTATTGACCAAGGGTATAGCTAGGCAGCTACCAATGAAAACCCTAAACCCACCCAGAAAATAGGACTGTCAATTTCTCTCCCATTATGTAGGAGGCTGAAGCTGAATAGTGAGATATACAGGTCGGAAGTGGACCGCTCCTGAAAACAAAGGCAGGTGACCCTACTAATCCTAATTGTAATGATAGGCTAGAAAAAAATTGATTCGAATCAAATTTTTTTTTTTTTCAGAACCAATTTTAAGTTTTTTTCACATTCCATCGTATTAGGACAGTGCCATGTAACGATAATTCCATAAAATACGTAACTTTACTCCAATGAGAAAAGACGCAATCTATTCAAAACTCACGATCATATGTTCAAGAGTTCAACGACCTCGCGTGGTGGAAAAAATTTTTTTTTTCATCCGAATCGATTTTTTTTTCTAGCTTATCATTACAAGTAGGACTAGTAGGGACCACTGTCTTTATTATCGGGAGCGGTCCACTTCCACCCTGTATATGAGCTGAGATTATGGTAATGATGTTGAAGAAGACGACGCTGGTTATACGAAGCATCGTGGGGTTTTTGTCGTGATTTCCTTCTCTAACAAGACTCTCAAACTCTGATGGTGATATTATCTACTTACATCCCATCATTATGGCATTAAATTAAATTAATAGTTTTTAAAGAATATAGCTTAAGTTATGCAAAAAAAGTTGGTTGACCGACTCATAAACGTCGAGCTGAACTACTACTGAAATCAGAAACATAAATTTAAAAAAAAAATACGTGTGGCACTCGGGGACTGCCGCGGTAAAGCTATTGCATAGCATTTTTTATCAACTTATGCAATTATAATTATTTATTTATTTTTTATTTATGCAGTATTTTTTTCTATATTAATTCAAGTTTTTTTTTTCTGTGATATTAAGTCAAGTTACACCTATTTATTAAAACATTTAAAGTACACGTTTTTAAACTGTTTTATTTATAATATCATTAAATTATTATAAATAAATTTAGCAACAATATAATGGAAAAAAAAGATCGTCAATCTTTTTTTCCATTATATTTGCTGAGATCTGAACCCACGCCTACGGTGCCTAAAACCAGCGCCTTGGACCACTCTGTCACGCTGCCTGCGTATAGTTAGTGCAAAATTAACTGCTACTTTACAACCATACAATCTTAGGTTTTATTTTCGTTACGGAATTTCTTGATTCGGTCGCCGCGCTCAAAGCCCGCGATAAAAGCTATGCAATAGCTTAAAAACCTCGCTACAGTCTTTAAAATTAAGCACAAATAATCATAAAAAAATAATATTCTATTATGTAATAAGATTAAGAATTTCATAGTCCTGCAATTAAAATTTCAGTGCAAATTAAATTGTGAATACATTTATGATGATAAAAAAAGAATCATATGGCACTTCTGATTTATTTCAGCTCGGTGACGATATGATAACCTTCAGGGTAACAGAATACTCGCCATATATGTCTGGCGTCGTTCAAGCAGTATTCACTGTGGATGGAGAGAATATTACTAAGACACTTATTGAAATAAGGTAACTTTAAATATTAATTACTAAGACTCTTGCTGTGTGTGGTAGCGGCTACGAATACTACCAACCCTTACTTTGCTCGTGGATGACGTAAAAGACGACTAAGAGCCTTATAACGACCTGGACCAACTACATCTGATGCCGTTTGGTCAACAATTACATTCACAAGTAGTGTTGACGTCTGTCAGGCGGTCGGTCATAAAACTATAGACAATAACTTTTGTAGCATATATTCGTACCTTTGCGCCGACTCCAAATGATTGGGACTAGAACTAGTAGAATGATGGTGACTCTTATTGAAATGACGTAATTTTAAATATTACTAAGATTTGTCAAAATAATGTATGCTATGTCAATTTTTTGTGTGGTGACGGAGTAAGAATACAATTCATTACACCTTGTCCTACTCGTGTGTGATCGTAAGAGATGAGCTATGTGAGAAAAGAAAAACTCGAAATAAAACCCAACACATCTGACCAGCGTGGTATAGTAGGTCAATTTCCCTCTCATTATGTAGGAGGCTCGACCGCAACAGTGGGACATGTATGAGCTGAGATGATGATAATGCGTCGTCGTTTACTACATACACGTACAAGATAGGGGGTGGTGAATTGCATTCATATTCTATTACCACATAGAAAAAAAAATAGTATTATATATATATATATATATCTATGGTTATTTTTTTTACAGCAAAGACACAGCGGAAGGTAAGTGTGTTTGATTTATTGATATGAAAACTTGTTTAGCGGCGCTGTGTACTTTTTTGTAATGGGTTAAAAAATGTTACAACTCTCATCAGGACACGTGACCTGATCGAAAATTCGTAAGACCGAGGGAGAGTAGACTGTAGGAGAGGCAGTAACAATATAATATGTGTATAATATAATATATTTAATATGTGTATGAAAGCAAGTGGATGAATTTGTATATCTTGGATGTGGATTTAGCCGAGATGAAAGGTACACCACTGATATAGAGCGAAGAGTGAATGCGGGAAATAGAGTGAACGGAGCGTTGGGGCAACTTCTCGGCAGCCACCACCTCAGCCAAAAGGCACGTGTAGCAATACATAACGCAGTGCTTGTCCCAACATTACTGAAGCGAGAGTTGGGTATGCAAAAAAGAGTATGAAAGTAAAATTAATGCGGTCGAAATGCGATCTCTGCGGCAAATCTGTGGAGTTAGGCTGACCGACCGCATTCGTAATGACGACGTAAGAGAGCGAGTAGGTATGAAAGAGAGTATTGGTGTAAAGATGCGGAAGGGAATGCTCCAATGGTTCGGACATGTGGAAAGAATGCCGAACGAACGTCTGGTTAAGAAGATATAACGTAAACGCACCTAATAACGACCCCTTAAAATCCGCGCGCATTACCGCCCTTTTCAGAAAACTATTATTTTAATGTGATGTATTAAAGTTACACAAGTGGTTGCTTTAGAAAAAATGTAGATGTATTTGTATTGCAAATGTTCATCTCTTGTTTGAGTGCGTAACACAACGATTTAAAGAATAATTGCTCAATTCGTCTGTGGACGCCGGCGATAGTGCATTTTCCATAGTGTGGCGTTGCCGATGACGTAAGTACTCTTGTTTCTTTCTTAGCAGAAGATATAACCTTCAAGCATTTTAATGTAACTTCTAGCTCTTTTGATGCATTTTTAATACTTTCAGGAACGCAAATAATAATTAATTTTAATGAGATACGATTTAATTTTGCTTAAAATACAATATTAAAAATAGGTGGTAATAGGAACAAAAATCACAATTTTAATCCTATTAACGACCCATGTCGCTGATAAATACTTTTCATATCTTCTGTGTATCATGATTTTTGTGTAAATGCATCATTTAATAGGCAGGAGGCTAAACTAACTCATTTCCTTAGTATGTTAACTTGTATTTGAGCTATTAACGCCATATATTTAAGAGCATTAGTAGCCGTAAAAATAACTTTGTTCTTAAGTAAATATTTTGATGAATAAAGGAGGTATAATTTTTATATATTGTATTTTTATAGTTGAAATATCATTATTATTAAATATTTAAAGCAACCGCACCATTTAAAATCATACAAATGTACAAAAACCACATGTATTTACCCAATTCATACACATTCCATTGGGTCGATAATAGGTTATACGATTTCCTTTAATAATACCTATTACCGATCTACTTGTACATTTACAACGAACTCCCCTACTACCTGTTTTTTTATTTGGTATTTATTTTCAAGTAAACATAAAGTTATCTAATTAATATTATAGTATTCCATAATAAACATACAAATTTAAAATATCATAAGCTTTATTTATTATATAGTAATACATAACTAATATTTATAAGTGGAAGTCAAATGGTAATTGTTACTTACTATTTGACATCTATTTATAGTAGTTATATTCTAGACTTAATGTTTCAGAAACATGGATCGTACGACCAAAACGTAAACAATATACAGCTAATTAACTTGACACGGATGGTTATCGCTAATGGAGCAAATATCTATAAAACCTCGAAGAAGTTTGGGATTCCTAGAACAACTCTTCGTGACATGAAAATTGTGGTGTTCAGACCGTTTTAACCAACGACGTAGAACGTCAGTTAATAGACTGGATTCACTATTTGTGAAGATTAGGTTTTCTTGTACCAAAAGACCAGCTACTGGAAACAGTCTCAAAATTAGTGGAAATATTAAAGTGCCCGCACCCATTTAAAGATGGAGTGTCCGGTCGACACTGCTTTAAAAAAAAATTGAAAAGACATACCTACCACAATTTCGGAAAGAACTGAACGACAAAGGTGATGAACCTTTTAAGAACGCATTATATTTTCCCGAGAACAAGACCACGACGAAAAAGAGAGCATGTAAAAGAGTTACCCCCAACTGTTGCAATATCCGATGAATTTATAGCATATCAGAAAAAAATTGAAGCAGAAAAATTAGAAAAAGAAGAAATGAAAACCAAACGAAGATTTGGAGAAGAAAAAAAAGATAAATTAAGCAAGTAAGGCAATCCAAAATCAAAATTACTAAATAAGGCAAAACGTAAAATAACAAAGGTGGATGCTTCAAAAGAAGGTACGACTGATTCCGAAAATGATTTTCAACTTCGACAAATGAGGCATTTGTCGACAATAAGACGACATAATAATATGCAGCCTTTTGCGGAACTAAGTTTTGAGTCTGCATTATGATCTACTCACAAGATGTGAACCTCTGTAATGATAGTTCTTCATCAGATGATTGTGAAATAAACCGCCCTGCAAAGATTATTATGCGGCCGAGATATGATCTTGGATTTGATTCAGAGTCAGATGAATCTATTTTTTAATCTTATTTTTTTTTTTGCCAAAGATAAATTTTCTTAATCTGCTTTTTTAAAAGTTAATCTAATATTTGTTTTTAATTTGACATGACTGCCAGACTTAAGATTTTATATGTCTATGTTACATTTTGTAAAATAATATACTATTATTACACTTTAGGTTATAAATAATTCATATTAAGTAGTAGTTATATTTTTTAAGACTGATTGAAAGCTGTTAAGAATATATATTAATAACGTTAAGTTTTTAAAACATTCTGTACTGTGTTGGGGCATTTATATAAATAGTTCAAATATACACGAGCATTTTTATTTAACTTTAACGGTTCCATTTATTTAGTGGTCGGTATTAGGTGTCACATAAACGGTATTAGGCGCACACCCTATATTTGTATCGGTAATAGGGACATGGCCTTTTTTTCTTTTAGTTAATATTTATTTTTTTAAGTAATCTTAGTATAACTGTTTCTATACATGACTAAAAAATTCGATAATTTCAGTACTTGAAAAACTATTTTTATTGGCGCCACATATTAAGAATGTGCTTATTTTTTGGACATTAATCTGAACTCTGCTTAAACTGGCGGTAATGGGTGCGTTTACGTTACAATGCGAAAGTGGAAGGATGTAGGTATAGAAGGAGACCGAGACTAACCTACCTAGACTAGATCGGTCATATACTGAAGGAAGGTGGAGTCAAGAGTCTCCGAAACCGGCGAGCGTGTATGAAGAGAATTATGAATGTTGAGGAAGCGAGTGAAGTATGCAGAGATAGAGTTCTCTGGCACTCTGTTCTCTCTGTCTACCCTGCAAGGGATATGGCGTGATGATATGTATGTATGTATGTATTTATTGTATGGTCACACCCATACATACTCTTTGGGGCATGCTATTTTTTTGTATTTGTTTTTTTTTTCATAGGTTTAAGTTTTCCTTTCTGTCGGCCATCCTAGTGACTGCCTTCTGTTTTTTTTTCTTAATGAGTTGACATTATTTTATTCGAGTCTTTTTTTTTTATTTATTAGTCAAAATTAATCTTTTTTATTTGAAATCTTACTTAACTTCAATTGAATGAATGTCTTGAAAATTATAATCAATATTTTTTCATACATTTCTACTAAAACTATTGAGCTAAGAATTGGCACACAGGGTTTGGTTAGCGTGAAATGTGTATAATTATTTAAACGCCGCCATTTTTGATCCAATATGGCGGATTACAAATTGGTGATTTATAATTTTCATAACCTTATGATGTTATCAAATAAAAGGGCTTGATAAGCGAAATACAGTAAGTAATTAAATAAAAATTGGAAGCGTAATTTTGCGAATAATTCGTTCCGTTTCACTACTGCTATTTTATTATTTAGTTTTAGTCATGGTAATACGAATATAGAAATACAGTGAACAAATAGGTACTTTAAAGTAACTGACCCTTTGTCAATATTAAAGATTATAACTGAGACATTATTTTCTAATTGTTATGTAAAAATATATATTTTTAACCACAATTTATTTTAGTAAAACCTAATTTTTCTTTTAAATATTCTGTTATCAATTTTCTTTTTAAAATTGTAATTGTATTCTTTAATATTCTGCAGCAAAGAGTAAAACATTGTGTCATCCACTTTAGAAACACACAATTATCTGATTCAAATAAAAACCAAACTCAAGCAAAAATTTAAAAATAATGTTTAAAAAATTAGTGATAGGACCACGCTGTTGACAGTTCTCTGTCTACAGCCGTGGGCCGGTCCGTCCGGGGTAGTACCACATGAGTAAATAAACGTACAGAGACCAAGCTTCTAAGGAGCGAGCAAAATTGTTACCTATTCTGATAGGGATGGCACATGAGGATGAAAATAAATACACAAAACGTTTGTCAGCTTTTTTATACAGTAGAACCTCGATAACTTAAACCTCGGTAACTTAAAAACCTCTATAACTTCAAAAAATAATATTTTCCCTTCCCATCAGAGCCCAAAACCTCTATAACTTAAAATAAGCAACCTCTATAACTTAAATAATTAATCTCTGTATTGGCCCTCAGTAACTTAAAGAAATGTTTCCACAACCTCTATAACATAAAATTGTTTGTCAATAAGTCATTTTTAAAGAGTATGCAAAACAAAAGATTTCGGTATTTGTTGCTTGCACCTGTTCACTAGTTAAATTGTTAACGTAAACAATACATATGTCACCCATTGTTTGCTTCTTCGAAATTATTTAAGGCTTTGCGGCGGTCAGCCTTAAGACAACGGCTTACTTGGATCATAAGTTTTTGATTATTGTCCTGGAAACATCACTTTACCTACTGTGTGATAAAACTGGTTTAAAATGAGTTCAATAAGAAAACTAACAACACTCACATACGCTGATAAATTAAAAGCCTATCCCTAACATAGACCCTTGATAACTTAAAACCTAAAATATTTTGTGTTCTATAACTTAAAATATTTTGTGTTTCCCTTGGACTTTAACTTATCGAGGTTCTACTATATATGGATTTGGATATGGACTATATATATATTCTACTGGATATGGCGTGATGATATGTATGTATGTATGTACTGTATATGGATATTTTTTTACAAATTGCTTACTCTAAATAGGTTTTTTTGTAATTTTTGATTTTTAATAATTTGTTATATCTCTTAATCGAATGATAAATTCTATATATATCTAATATAAAGTTTTTTTAAATAATCAATGGGTAAGCACTTGCATGGCATATCAAATTTACAATCTTGTATACGTTTTAGTATATCACTACCAATATTAACAATATTTATTACTAGATCGAAATATTCTCGAAATTTCTTCTCAAGCAATTCATCAAATGCGATGAAGTTGTCAGGAGGTATTATTAAAAAAACCAATTGTATACTGCTTTCGTTAAAGTCTTTGTAATGGCTGAAAAAAGAGTCTTTCCCCATATTTATAGGTTATTCAGATCTATTAACATACAATGTCTTTTTCAAAAAAAGATATGTTTTTATTTTTTCGATTGTTGTTCATGCACACAGTACAATAAACCATATTTACACTCTTTCTAATTAATTGAAATTTCAAATTTAAACAAACACGCACGACGCGATGCACAGCGAGCGGTGAGTGAGCCCTTTGTTTGAGCACTGGCCGAACCAGCCTAAACAGGTTTCGTTCCGTACGTGACGAGCCGCCAGTGCTCACGCACACACGCGCATCATATTTGTAGTGATGTACCTAACGTGGCGCGGTTGTTTGAAGGTTTGTTTCTGTACGTTTATTTACTCATGTGGTATTACCAAACTGAGCATAAGATCGAGGTCTGAGTAATGGCAATGTGCTATTGCGCTTCGTTTGGTGCACGAGAGAGCCGGAAGCCCAACTGAGTGGGTTTGGAGTTTGTATTGGTAGGCAGCAGCCTAGGTCTAATTAGCCTAAGGTCCATGGGCGGCAATAACACTTACCATCAATTGTGCTGCTTGCTCGTTTGCCACCATATTTTTTTGTGTAGACTACGGAAGTGGTCTCGCCCCGCCAAATCAGTCTGAGGTGACGAAGAGGTGGCGCGTGACCCCATAGACCCACCATGCAAAACTCCTCTCTTCGCCGTGCGAGCGGTCCACTGGTACCCGATCTTTGTCTTCGGTGGCCTCGTTTGCCACCATAAGCAATAAAAAAAAAAAAATAATAAAAATAATCACAGAAACTTTTGAGTTGAATTGATAATTAAATATTCTACTTTTTTAATTAATTGTATCCTATTATATCTTTTTTTCCAATTTATAAATAGTCGGTACAGGATAACTCCTATCTTTAAGATAAGAGGGAGAAGGCCAGGATATGATGCATAGTTTTGGTTTTACAACCGATCACCTGTCTAAAGAAAACCATCCAAGGGAATGCCATCTCAAAGCTATATTATTATAATTTCTATTTTATCAGCATCAGCAGCTTATACACGTCCCTCCATTGGGCTCAAGCATACTCCATAATGGGAAGGAAATTGACTTACTTATACCACGCGGATCACATGTGTTAGAATAGGGTTTTATTTCGAGTTTTCCTTCTTTTGATGAGATTTTATATGCTTATTATATTCCTTAATCGCGTTTTAAGTCATCCACGGGCAAGATAGGGACACCAAACGAATTGTAATATTAAAAATTAAAATTAATTTCGCCATCTGTTGACAAATCCTAAAAACCTTTATGGTCTTAACAAAAAACTATTTATTTACAAGTATGGGAAGACTTAAAACGATGCGTAGTTTTCGCACGAGTTCTTCACTTTATTTTATTTTATGCTTTGAAATAAAACTTTTTTTACGGATTTTGTCGCGTTTGTTGGTATTTAATATTTTAACACTTTACAGTGTTCATGTTTGCAGGAGGCCATGTCATTCAAACTCGATAGAATCTGTAAAAATAGTTTTATTTCGTATGCGTAATAAAAATATTTTTACGGATAAACGGTAAACATCAGTAATCATAAATTTTTGGAAATTTATTTCAGGCAAGAAAAATTCGAAAACTGTTGATTCAAATGGTAATCTTTTTTTTTATTATTTTGTATGTAATATGTGTAATTTATATATGCTCAGTTTTGTATCTTTTTTCTATACAATATTTCTGGATTAAAGTGATCCTAAAGACTTTTGAGACGAGAGTGAGATCCTCGAGACTAAGAGAAGGATAACTCTAAACAAAACCCTATACCAACACGTCTGACCAGCGCGGTATAGTAGGTTGATTTCCCTCCCATTACGGAGGAGGCCCGAGCCCAACAGTGGGACATATATGGGCTGTGATGATGATGATAATGATAATGAGAGACTTCTGGCGAGAATATGAAAGTGTCATGTGGTGCTCTTGTATTATATTCAATATCTTAGTGTTTTAACGTGTTATATTAAATAATTTTATGTAATGTGATGCGGAGGAAGTACTGAGGTGTAGTGAATATGATATAGCAGCGTCTTACATACGTTTTCGTTTTACACTAAAATTACAAAACGATACCTTTAACAGTGTGGCGAATGCATTGTTAAAGGTGACGGTTTGACGGACGATGACTATAAATTAAGTGAATTTATAAACTAAGATTTGGCTTAAAGGTCTTATAGTCTGTCTAATCTAAGAAGTGCACTTTGACAGCTGTCTGAGTAAGTTGTCTAGGTATGTGTGAACCAAATAATCGCTATCGAAAATATCCGATTTTACTGAGAAATTGATATTAATTCTTTATAATTAATAATTGGTTTATTTTTTATTTTTCAAAAAGGTGATGAATAAATTAAGTGCTAAATTAGTACTAAACAAATTTAATTATTTCAGCATAGAATCTATTCATCATATTTAGTAGGATTAGGTTAATTAAAAACAAAAACTGGATTTGAAAATGCCTATTTATTAAGAATTACTACTATTACTTCAATTATCAGCGTCGCGAACATTAATAATTATTGCCTCATCAATCAAAGTGTAGAAATGTACATCTCTGTCAAAATCTCTATTCGATTAATTGTATTTTTCTAATATTTTTACTGATTATTTGGACAATCGTGAATTGGAAGTTGTCAAGCACTACTGTATAGAACGTGATGACGTGACATTGTTAGGTCGTCACTAACAATTACTATTTACCATGTTATTTCTATTTTAAATTAGTTTTACGAGTTTCAACATTAGATTATTGTACAAGAAAGTCATCCGCAATGTTAATTATGTAAATAACTTAATAGTTGTTTAAAATTTCAGATTTAGTGTTTACAATCATGTGTATACGTTTGACCGAGGTTATTGTGTATTAAAAAATGCAAAACGTCAAAATGCACTTCTTAGATTAGATGAACTATAGTAACCAAGCCATAAACTACAAAAAAAATGGAGACAAATCTACCCTCACACTCGAAACAAAAATGAGTAGACGGAATAATTATCCTGCAAGGGAATCGAATCTACGACACTCTCAATAAATACACATACATACATATATATCATCACGCCATATCCCTTGCAGGGTAGGCAGAGAGAACAGAGTGCCAGAGAACTCTATCTCTGCATACTTCACTCGCTTCCTCAACATTCATAATTCTCTTCATACACGCTCGCCGGTTTCGGAGACTCTTGACTCCACTTTCCTTCAGTACGTGACCAATCTGGTCTAGATAGGTTAGTCTCGGTCTCCCCCGGTACCTATATCCTTCCACTTTTGACTTTCTCTAATAAATATACTCAATAAACCTTTATCCTCTTTTTTTCTAGATGCAACTACATCCGCGGATGCGATAGCGTCAACATCATCAGATCGGGAATCAGCTAACGAAATTACTCCTGAAGGAGAGTCTTCCAAACAGACAGAAGCAGATGGTGTACCCACGGAAGCTTCAGATCCAGAACCATCGCCCGAAACACCCAAGGAGAATGAAGAGGCACTGAAAAACATTAATATTTAGGTAAAAGTTTCCGTATAATGATAGAAAAAAAAGCCATTAAAATGTATTCAGAAGAAAATAACTGCATACCTATTTAATTGGAGTTTATATTTAAATTAATAATAAAAATAAATTAAAACTATAAAAAATAATGTTATTTTATTTTTGCCTTATAGGTGAGTAAAAATACTATTGGTTTCTATTTACTTACCTGATGGTGTCGCAAAAACCGCTTGAGAGTTCCAAGAGAATAATCAGCCGCTTATAGGAAATATATTATGTTAGATTAATTCTGTAATTGAGACATTTTTCACAAGCAATGACTTCTAGACACGGCCGCCATCTTGTTTACACCCATTTTAAAAATGGCCGTTACTTGTCAACCGTTTTAAACACATTAGGTATATGGCAAATGTCTTCGGACGATGCCAAAGAAAAAAAAAAATAAATAAAAAAAAAAACACATTTGAATCTACTGCCAACTTTTGGCGGGAATTTGAAAACGTCATGTGGTGCTCTTGTATTATATTCGATATCTTAGTGTTTTAACGTGTTATATTAGATAATTTTAATGGCATTTTATGTAATATGATGCGGCGGAACAACTGGGATGTAGTGAATATCATATAAAAGTGCTTTACAACATTTTTGTTTTCCATCAAAATTCCCACAAGCCCCCCACCATTAACAGTGTGGCCATTGCACTGGTAATGGCGACAATTTGACTTAGACAATAACCTAAAAGACTAAAAACGTGAAAATATTTATGACTTGACACTGGCACCAATAGCTCGTTTAGTAGCTGATTGCCAATATATAAGAAGAAGAAGAAGAAGAATCTACTGCCATTTTAAAATCATAAAATAAACCTTACCCTATCTTTATGCTTAGATCTTTTAAACTACGCAACGAACGGATTTTTATGCCGTTTTCGTAAATAGACAATAATTCATCACACAATCACAACCACACAACTATCTATTATGAGATTGTTTAAAATAACATCAAATTATTACCCCGTGTACTGATATTAAGAATACAAAATGTTGACAATCCTTCCTTTGCCAAAGGGGTCTTAAATTCTGTCTCTTGCAGCAATTGTTGGTCTTGCATTTAGGCAACATTGGATATATGTGATTGGTACATCGCGTCTTCTATCTCTAAATTAGGTGGAAGAAGACTAGAATATAGCATAGAGTTTTGGATCAGTTTTACTACCACTAATCTGGTGTCTTTGGAAACACAGTCGTTCCACACGCATTACTTAGTGCGATTCATAAATTCTTCAAATTCAAAAATTTCAAAAATAAAAATCTATACCAACGGCTAACAGCTCGCAGTTGGTTTTTTTAGTGGGTATTCAGTTACCCCTTCAGGGCCTGGGAGTCCCACATACCCCATACGAGCGGGTATGCGAAAAATGCATTTTTAGCCACTGCGTTACCAAAAAAAAAAGAAAAGGACCACGCTGTTGACAGTTCTCTGTCTACAGCCGTGGGCCGGTCCGTCCGGGGTAATACCATACTGAGCAGTAGATCGACGTATGAGTAATGCCAATGCGCTTCGTTCGGTGAGCGAGAGAGGCGGAAGCCTAACCCAGAGTTTGGGCATTTTATTGGTAGGCAGCGGCCTAAGCTATACGCTTGGTATTGCAAAGGTCCATGGGCGGCAGTGACACTTACCATCAGGTGTGCTGCTTGCTCGTTTGCCACCATAAGCAAATAAAAGAAAAGGTCAATTACCCTCCTATTATGTAGGAGGTTCGAGATCAACAGTGGGACATATATGAGCTGATATTATGATTGCGGTGGACTTTACATACATACAATTAACGCAGACAAATTACACCCAGACTCGGAAAAACAGTTTGTAGATAGCAAAAAATATTGTTCTGTGTGAGAATATAAACCAGAGGCACTGGTACGAAAGGTAAGTAGGAAGGACGGTATCTTAAACAGTATACCATCTATGCAATAATTTCTCAACTATATTGGAAGATTTCGTAATCGGGTATTTATAAATAATTAAGCATATTAAATGATAAAAATTTCAATAATTTTAATAACAAGGTTGTGTCATCGTTTAATACAATTCTAACTGTAAAGTTTGAAGTATTAAGTACTATAGAATGTGCAAACATTGTCCGGTAGATGGCATACGTCACCTTGAAGATGTAAGATATAATATGAAGCAAAATTTGCATGTCCTAAAATAGTTCATGATGGTGTAAATGGCAGCACGATTGGGCCGGATTCCCAATAGGTGCGGGTTCGAACCCCGCTTGTGACATCATTTTTCGTTTCGTAATCAGGTATTTATAAATATATTGCAAGAGTTTTAGCGGGAAAGCAAAAGTGTCATGTGGTGCTCTTGTATTATATTCAATATCTTAGTGTATTAACGTGTTATCCTTACTAATATTATAAATGCGAAAGTAACTCTGTCTGTATGTCACTCTTTCACGCCAAAACTAGTGAACCGATCTAAATGAAATTTGGTACACAGTTAGTCTAGAGCCTCATAAATGACATAGGCTACTTTTTAATGCAAAAAAGTAGTTGTAAAGGGGGGATGAAAAGATGTATGGAAGTATCGTCATTTTTAATGTCAGGAAGGAATTTTATGTAATGTGATGCATAGGGGGGCATAGTCCGAAGCGTGCTCGTTCGCGTCCCCTGCCAGTCTAATTAGACTGCTAATCCGGCTCGAAATGCGTACCGCAATGCGGGTTAGGGCGTCCCCCGGAGGCGACGCGTACCGACCCGCCCCCGTCGGTACGAACTTCGGCAGTTGCGGCGATGGGGGCCGCCACCCATCACGCCTTGCCCAGTCAGGCGAGTCGAGGAGAGCAGAGTGCCGGGTGGGCACGTGGAATGTAAGAGGTTGTGTGGAAGGTAAGTTGCACGAGCTGATATCCGTCATAGCGGACAAACAGCTAGACGTGCTCTGTGTAACAGAGACCAAGCGAAGGGGCAGCGACGCCTGCGATCTTCCTGGTGGCGGGATGGCTTTGTGGTCTGGTGTATCACAGAGCGATCGAGCCAGCATGGGGATAGGAGTACTGGTGTCCTCTCGTTTGGCCTCAGGTGTGAAGGATTACGGAATGTATGGTCCCAGACTTCTTTGGTATGTATGACGTATAAAACTTGGTGTCACCAAGGTATTCATGGTTGTAGCATATGCTCCCGTAGGATCCTCGGTGGCATCAGACCTAGAGAAGTTTTGGGATAATATTAGGGAAGTTCTGGATATGGCAGAAACCAGTTAATGCGTGATTGTATGCGGAGATTTGAACGGATGGGTGGGGACCAAGCGTCCCGACTATGAGGACGTACTTGGTCCATTTGGTGATAAGAGAGTGAACGACGCAGGTAGGCTCATAGCGGATGTATGCATGGAGAGAAACCTTATTGTGTCAAACACATTTTTCCAACATAAGGACATCCATATGTATACATGGAGAAGGAATGAACAGAAAAGTATAATAGATTTGATTTTGGTAGACAGTCGCCTCCGAAGCAAAATATTGGACGCAAGAGCCTACAGGGGCCCCACAGTCGATACGGACCACTATCTCGTTATTGCGAGATTTAGTGATCTGTTCAGAAAGTGGAGGCACTGGCGAAAGCGTGTCCACTTCGGAGGGCTTGAAAGAATAAAGGTTGAAAGGTTGCAAGAAGAGTGTGTAAGAGAAAAGTATGCAGAGGGTGTCCGAGAACGGCTGACGATGGCAAGCCAGCCGCAATTGGACATTGAAGAATGCTCGAGAGTATTGAAAGAGAGTATGGCAGACACAGCGAAAGAAGTATGTGGAAGTTCAAAGAAGCATAGAAACACAAATGGTGATGCATGGTGGGATGCGGAAGTGGCAGCTTTCGTAAAGCAAAAGAAGAAAGCGTGGCTGGACTATGTCTCTTCTTTGAATCTGAATGACAGTATGACTGAACAGAAGAAAGAAATATATCAGCAATGTAAGAATGACACCAAGGCCTTAGTGAAAGAGAAACGTGATAGAGCAAGTATGAGTGCAGAAGATAGGCTGACTAAAAACTTCGAGGGTAACACCAAACTCTTTTGGAGGGAGGTGAAGAAGTCTCCGGGTGGTTGGTCAGCCTTCAGAATGAATAAAATAAGGTCTAAAGGTGGAGACATTCTTACACAAACACAAGACGTGTTAAGCCGATGGAGTGAATATTTTGGCGATATGTATACGGATGCTACGGTTGGCGCCGGTGTCGCATGTGGTCTAGTAGATCAACATTCGGCGACGGCGTCCTCCAATGGCATCAGTATGGATGAAGTTGAATGGGCGATAAGAAGTTTGAAAAATGGTAAGGCAGCGGGCATTGATATGGTGTCTGCCGAGATGATCAAGCTTGGTGGCTCCTGTGTCCGGGAGGCGTTCCTGTTGCTCCTCAATTTATATTGGAGCTCGGGAATTGTTCCCGGGGACTGGAATAGCGCAGTCATCGTGCCTTTGTTAAAAAACAAGGGTTCATGTTATGACTGCGCAGATTACAGAGCCATAAGCTTGACCAGTTTGGCAGCAAAAGTGTATGGTAAAATTATTGAAAGGAGAATGAGGATGGTGTCCGATGGTTTACTGTGTGAGACACAAGGAGGTTTCAGGAGTGGAAGGGGATGCATGGATCAAGTGTTCTCTCTGCGCAACATTGTAGAGAAGCATCTGGCCCTAGGTCAGAGGGTTTTCTGCAGTTTTGTGGATCTGGAGAGAGCATTTGACACGGTTGTACGAAAGGAACTTTGGGACATTTTACCGGAGTATGGTATTAACGGTAAACTGCTGCAGGCTGTGCAATCCAGTTACATGGGCTGTAGAGCCTGTGTGCGGCTGGATGATGGAATGTCGCCTTGGTTTGACGTCAATATCGGCGTTAAGCAGGACTGCGTTCTATCAGCCAGGCTGTTTATCATATATCTGGATAAATGTCTCCAAAGGTTGAACGATATGAATGTGGGAGTCCAGATGGGTGACTCAGTGGTCTCTGCTCTGCTTTATGCAGATGATGCAGTCCTGCTGGCACAGTCAGCGACTGACCTGCAGACCCTAGTCGACACAATGACAGAAGATTGTAAGAAAAGGGGTCTACGCGTGAATGTGAGCAAAACCAAAATAATGGTCTTTGAAAGAGATGAAGCCAGAACAGATGTAAGAGTAACAATAGGTAATGATGTACTAGAGCAAGTGGATGAATTTGTATATCTTGGATGTGGATTTAGCCGAGATGGACAGTACACCACTGATATAGAGCGAAGAGTGAATGCGGGAAATAGAGTGAACGGAGCGTTGGGGCAACTTCTCGGCAGCCACCACCTCAGCCAGAAGGCACGTGTAGCAATACATAACGCAGTGCTTGTCCCAACATTACTGTATGGAAGCGAGAGTTGGGTATGCAGAAAAGAGTATGAAAGTAAAAGTTAATGCGGTCGAAATGCGATCTCTTCGGAAAATCTGTGGAGTTAGGCTGACCGACCGCATTCGTAACGACGACGTAAGAGAGCGAGTAGGTATAAAAGAGAGTATTGGTGTAAAGATGCGAAAGGGAATGCTCCGATGGTTCGGACATGTGGAAAGAATGCCGAGTGAACGTCTGGTTAAGAAGATATACAATGCGAAAGTGGAAGGATGTAGGTACCGAGGGAGACCGAGACTAACCTACCTAGACCAGATCGGTCAAGTACTGAAGGAAGGTGGAGTCAAGAGTCTCCGAAACCGGCGAGCGTGTATGAAGAGAATTATGAATGTTGAGGAAGCGAGTGAAGTATGCAGAGATAGAGTTCTCTGGCACTCTGTTCTCTCTGCCTACCCTGCAAGGGATATGGCGTGATGATATGTATGTATGTATGTATGATGCATAGGAAGTATTGAGGTGTAGTGAATATGATATGACAGTGTAACTCTACATACGTTTTCGTTTTCCACCAAAATTTCCAAAATATACCTTTAACAGTGTGACCATTGCACTGTTGAAGGTGACGATATCACTTACTGACGGACGATGACTTTAAATGAAGTTAATTTATAAACAAAGATTTGGCTTAAAACTCTTAGTAACCAAGCCTTAAACTCCAAAAAAAAAATCATGTTGGAGAGAAGGGTACATCGAATATTGTTTTAGTATAAAAATAGCATTGTAAACTAAAACTTTCTTCAGTTTATTATTAATATTTAGTTCGTGATAATTTACAAAACAAACTGTTTCGGTATAGATTTCATATTTAACATGCCTATACGATTTCTCTGCTCTAAATATATAAATACAAAATATATTTTCTCAAACATGCTTGGAAATTTAAACATTATTTTGACAACCTTTTTCAAGATAAATCGAAATTGCTCTACTGAGCGAGCAGCGGCCGGCAAAAAATGTATGAAAATCCATATCTGTCGTGTTTTAGCGGCCAAATAAATATATATGTATTTTTTTTTTTTTTCTTTTCTCTTTGGCTTCTGCTGCACGGTAGGAGCAATTTCGCCAATGTCCAAGTTAAAGCGCTTCGAAGAAGTCTTTAGAATTATAGTTTTCCTTAGCAAATTAAATCCTTTAGATCTTGATAATCGGTAACTCTGCCTTTCGATCCTTCCAAATCTTGTTGGTCGGTATGGTCAATGGTGCAACTCTCGGGTTCATATGACACTTACTTTAACTCATGTTGAATTGAGATTGGTGAATGATAAAAGAAGAATAAGAATAGAAAAAAGACAAAATTATAAAGAAAAGACATCAGACGATCGTTAAAGTTATAATTATTAGGAACGTAAACTTTATCGCTATTTAATCCACAGATAGCAATAAAAATGTATTAAAACTTGAGTTTAGTAAGACTAAAATATTTACATAAAATATTTATGAATGGAGTAAAGGCAAGAGAGAGAATTAATTGAGCAGAAGAATTAATTGAGAATTAATTGAGAGAAGTAGGACGAGGAATTTCTGTGGGAAGAACATCATAAAGAGAAATGTTTTGTAGCGGGCAACTAAAAATGATGTGATCTATTGAACCTTCATCCAATCCGCACTCGCAAATAGAATTATTCCTAATCCTTAGTTTACGTAAATGAGTTGGTGTGCAAGAATGACCTAATCGTAATCGGCAAATTGTGGTGGTAATAGTTCTATTGAAGTTTTTATGTTTGTAGAACCATGGCCGGCAAGGAATAACAGGTTGAATAAATCCAAAATATTTGCCCCTTAGTGATCGTGATTTTTCCCATTCTTTTGTCCAGTTGTTAATAAGAAGAGGTTTTGAGTAAGAGCACAAATCATAGCTGTAAATAACGGCGTTAACTGCGGAACCGGTGATGATTGCCCGTTTGGCACATGAGTCTGCAGATTCATTGCCAGGTATTCCACAATGGCCTGGAATCCAAGCTAATGAAACATGTAACCGTAACTGATGACATTGGTAAAGGGATTCCTTAATTTTAAATATAGGAAGGAAAAAGGATTTAAATTTGAACGGATTGGCTTTTATAGCTTGAAGAGTACTTTTTGAGTCTGTGAAAATAATAGCTTTTGTAATATTATGAGCTTTTATAAATGAGATGGCTTCTAAAATGGCAATAGATTCTCCTGTAAAAACTGAAGAGATGGAAGGAAGCTTAAAATCTAAAATAATTGATGATGATGGGATCCAAACTGCAGACCCAACTGCACTATGAGATTCTAACTTGGAGGCATCTGTGTAAAAAGTTACAAAACCATCATAATAATCTGCAATCTTTCTATTAAATTTAGTACAAGATCCTGGATCGTTCTTGTTAATACCAAAATCTAAGATAACGTGAGGTTGGAACAAAAGTGCTTCAAACGAAAGTGAAAATAGCGGGTGGGTTAAGCTATGCTGTACAGGATGAGGGAGGCGAGAAAATTTCAAAAAACTATAAAGGAGTGGTGGCAGCTTACTGGAGTAAGTGATATCGTGATTGCTCACGAGACCGGAAAAGAGTTCAAGTTTGTTCAAAAGAGGGTGACTAGAATTTTGAACTAATTTAAATAAAAATCTGTCCGATAAATATTGTCTTCGTAAATATAGTGGGGGATCAACACACTCAACTTGCATAGCATTTATTGGAGTGGATCTCATGGCACCTAGAATAATACGAAGATTTTTGGATTGTATTTTATTAATTTTATCAGAGGCATATTTAGTGATAGGATCTAAAACGAAGGAACCATAATCTAAATGGCTGCGAAGAATAGCATTAAAAAAGAGTTTTAGGAAAAATGGGTGAGAACCCCACCATACACCAGCTAAACATCTAAGGATGTTCGTGTTTTTTTCACATTTCTGCGATATGTATTCCATGTGAATAGCTCCAGAAAGTCTGGAGTCTAACCACAAACCTAGAAATTTAACTTTATTTTCTTGGGGAATTAATTCCCCGTCTATTTCTAAGGATATGATGGGGATAAGTGTTTTCTTAGTAAATATGACAACGTTACTTTTATTAGCAGAAATACAGAAACCGTGATTGTGGAGATATGCACTCAATGAACTTAAAGAGGAGTTAAGTATGTTACGGGCTTGGGCAATGTCTTGTGATTGAGTATAGATGACCAGGTCATCAGCATACTGTAAAATCTGACATTGTGTGAGAATTGACTGCTCAAGATCGTGTGTGTACAGATTAAATAGTAATGGACTCAGAACGGATCCTTGAGGTAAGCCTTTCCAGGTAGTTCTAGGAGTAAGCGGGTTGTTAATTATAGAAAGGGATGGTTCTGAAAGTAATTGCATACAAAATCTAATAAGCTTCTCAGGGATATTTAGATGAATACGTTTGTTCCTAAGCACTGGGAGTAAAACGTTGTCATAAGCAGCTGTTATATCTAGAAAAACACCTATGAAATATTCTTTTTTTAAAAAAGATATGCGTATATCTGTTGTTAATATGCTAAGGCTATCAAGAGTGCTGTAACCTTTGCGAAACCCGAATTGAGAACTAGCTAAAATATTATGTTTTTCTACAAACCATTCAATACGGTTCTTAATTAAATGTTCCGTTATTTTTAATAGGACTGAGGAAAGGGCAATAGGGCGATAGCTGTTTGGATCTGTGGGATTCTTTTTAGGTTTAAGAATAGGGATAATCAACTGTGACTTTCATTGATCAGGTATGATACCATAATCAAAAAAAAAGTTCACCATATTTAAGTAAAATAATTTAACCTTGTTCGAAGATCTGGTTAGAAAACTATAAACAATACTATCCATACCGGGAGAAGAGTCTTGTAGGCCATCCATAACTAGCTTAAGTTCGGAAGGAGAAAAATGTGAGGATAAGTGGTTATGAGATGGTATATAAATTAAAGAAGAAGGAATCGAATCAAAGGTAGGAACATAGGAAGGGTAGAGTTTGTCAAAAAAAGAGTCAAGCCAGATTGATTGTTGATTAGAAGTTAAGTTGTCTTCTGTATATACCCCTCTAAAGCGTTTTATCTGATTCCAGATCATTGAGGCTGGAGTTTTCGGGGCAAGATGTTCACAAAATGAGCGCCAACCTAATCTTTTCTTTGTTCGGAAAGTTTTACGAAGTTTAGCAGATGATCGTTTATAAGATAACAGGTTCTCCGGAGTCATACATGATTTATAAACTAATTCGGATTGGTTTCTTTCATTAACTAATGCAGTACATTCACTGTCCCACCAGGGAGGTGAAGCATGGGATTGGGCTTTCTTTTTAATAGGAATGTGAATTTTAGCGGATGAAATGATACTGTTTTGAAAAGAAGTATAGGTTTCTTTAAAGTTTAGAACGTTAGGAGTAGCGATTATGTCAATATTTGAATCAAGAGTTGATGAATAAGAGGACCAGTCAATATTTGATATCTTAAATTTAAAACGTGAATCACGATAAGAACAAGGAGTTGTTCTTTGTGAAAGGTAGATTATTATGGGATAATGATCACTCCCGTATGATAAGGGTAAGATGTTCCAAGATAGAAGAGGGAACAAGGAGGAGGAACATACGGTAAGATCTACAGCACTATTTTGATTTTGAGAGGGAAGAACACGGCGAGTAGGGGAGCCATTATTTAAAATACAAAGGTTAAGCTCATCAAATACTTCTAATATAGAATAACCAAAGGAGTCGCAGCGATGAGAGCCCCAGGCCGAATGGTGGGCATTTAAGTCTCCCATTAGAATAATGGGCGGAGGGATAGATGAGATTAGATGGAGAATATCAGCAATGAGTCTAGAATTAGGATGTGGGATGTAAACAGATATTAAAGACATATTTAAAGCTCTAATTGCAACAATATTGATCTCTGGAGGATGGGAAGGAAGAGAAATTTGACAGAAGGAGAGGGATCGTTTTAATAGTAAGGCACAACCAGCAAAACCATCATATCTGTCATCCCGGATACATCTATATCCCGGTACTCGAAAATGAGAACCAGGTACAAGCCATGTCTCCGAGATAGCCATGACAGATGGATGGAATCTATCAATCAATGTAAGTAGTTGAGGTTTGCGTGGACGGAGGCTTTTACAGTTCCACTGTAGGATTGGTGTAGGAGCCATTTATACCTAATAAAGAAATTAATGTGGAAAGTTTCGCGGCAACGTTGGACGGTAAATAATATATATGTAAATTCATATCTATCGTGTATTTTGAGAATGAAACGATTTGTTACTTCAAAACATGGCAACCAAATAGGCAACTTGTCAGAGTTTTATTTAAATTTCGAACTGGCTTGAAAAAGAAACCTGTTTGACAATGAAAAAAAAAACAAATGGACCCTTTAGCACGTGAAAAATGTTGTTCGTTGTTCGTCATGTATACAGTTCTACTTAGTACTACTTAGTTTTAATTTCCGCGCATTATTTGAGAAAAGCACTATACAAGCCATGGCCAGAACTAGGACAGACTTACGTATATGTGCCTCGGCGACGCCTCGGCCCACATCTACACATTCGTCCATCAATGCCTCTATTGCTGAACGCTGCAGTAATTTACTATAAACGAACAGATTCTTGTATATTTCTACGTCTCTCTTCTTCTTCTTATATATTGGCAATCAGTTACTTATACGAGCTATTGGTGCCACTGTCGAGTTATGAATATCTTCACGTTTTTAGTCTTTCTGGTTAGTCATGGTCTAAGTCAAATTGTCACCATCAACAGTGCAATGGCCACACTGTTAATGTTATCTTGTGGGCATTTTGATGGAAAACGAAAACGTTGTAAAGCACTTCTATATGATATTCATTACATCCCAGTAGTTCCGCCGTATCACATTACATAAAATGCCATCAAAATTATCTAATATAACACGTTAAAACACTAAGATATCGAATATAATACAAGAGCACCACATGACGTTTTCAAATTCCCGTCAAAAGTCCCAATAATTTTCTTTACGTTTTTAATATCTTCATGCTTACTTAGACAATGACTCATTGTCTGTTAGTAATTGAAATTGTGAAATCGTCGCCATCAACAATTCTATGGTCACACTATACGCCTTGCTTGGTCTTACTTTATTAAATATTTTGTTTTTTTGATAATTTTTATAATCCTTACTTCCTTACTAATATTATAAATGCGAAAGTAACTCTGTCTGCCTGTCTGTCTGTCTCGCTTTCACGGCAAAACTACTGAACCGATTTAAATGAAATTTGGTACACAGATAGTCTAAAGCCTGAGAAAGGACATAGGCATACTTTTTAATTGGAAAAAGCGTTGTAAAGGGTTGAAAAGGGGTATGAAATATTGTAGGAGGAATAGTTACATTGGATTAACGCTAACTTACGACTATTTCACGCGGACGAAGTCGCGGGCAGAAGCTATTATATAATAATTTTATCCATATGGTGACGGAGTAAGAATACAATTCACCACCCCCTATCTTCCACGTGAGTGAAAGAGACGACTAAGGAATATAAAACGTATATAACATCTATGCAAGAGAAGGAAAACTCTAAACAAAACCCTATACCAACACGCCTGACCAGCGTGGTATAGTAGGTCAATTTCCCCTTTCTATAGGGAGCAGGCTTGAGCCCAACAGTGTTATATGATGATCATGTAAGAGCTGATATGATGATTTTTTTTTGTTTCAATACATGGACCAAAAAATACTAAAAAAAATAGGTATATCGAGCTAAATAAGGTCCATTCACACCAAGACATAACACAAAACATCACATACGCACCACATCAGGCTCTCCAGTATCTTGTTCACCTCGTAGACTAGCCCCGGACAAAATGAAAATCGCTAAGGCTGAATTCGAGGCTATGTTGGCGAATGGTACAGCTCGACCTTCAGAGAGTCCTTGGTCTTCACCTCTCCACCTCGCGCCGAAGAAAGACAACGGCTGGCGTCCATCCATCATTCCATATATGTACGAAAATCTTAGATGAGTTTTTTTTTAATTGTTATGTGATAGCGGTTACGAATACTACAAAAATATTAATCGTTAGAGTCATAAAAGCCGACTAAGAATTTTATATAAAACTGGGTCTTAATTCGAAGTTATCTGATCAACAATTACATTATCAGAGTTGACGTTAGGTCATAAAAATATTGCCAATAACTTTCACAATATGTAATACAATAAGAGAAGGAAAACTCTAAACAAAACTCTATACCAACACGTCTGACCAGCGTGGTATAGTAAGTCAATTTCCCTCCCATTATGTAGGAGGCTCAAGCACAACTAGGGTTACCCAAATGCAAGACCAAAACTCGCTGCAAGAATCTCGCAGTGCTCCCTTAGACAGCATTTTACGATTCCTTTGGCATAGAAAGTATTGTCAACATTTTGTATTCTCAATACCAGTACACGGGGAAATAATTTGATGTTATTTTAAACAGTCTCATGATAGATAAGTGTGATTATAGCCCCACTCTCGTTAAGTGGTATGTACCTAATTATTGATAGTTGTACAGTTAGTGACACTATATGAATGGAATTTCATTAATCTAGTTGGATTTTTCATTTCTATCAAAACAAATGACTCTGTATTATTCTAACGGGACTTTTGACGGGCATTTGAAAACGTCATGTGGTGCTCTTGTATTATATTCGATATCTTGGTGTTTTAACGTGTTATATTAGATAATTTTGATGACATTTTATGTAATGTGATGTGCGGCAATACTGGGATGTAGTGAATATCATATAAAAGTGCTTTACAACGTTTTCGTTTTCCATCAAAATTCCCACCATTAACAGTGTGGCCATTGCACTGTTAATGGCGACAATTTGACTTAGACAATGACTAACTTGAAAGACTAAAAACGTGAAAATATTTATAACTTTACACTGGCACCAATAGCTCGTATATGTAGCTGATTGCCACTATATAAGAAGAAGAAGAAGAATTATTCTAACAGCGAGAGTTGCAAGACTTGCGTCAAGTGACAATTATCACCGTGAAATTAGGAAATGTTTGTATTGCGATGGGACTTAACAAACATATAATTAACGCATACAGCATTTTACGATTCCTTTGGCATAGAAAGTATTGTCAACATTTTGTATTCTCAATACCAGTACACGGGGAAATAATTTGATGTTATTTTAAACAGTCTCATGATAGATAAGTGTGATTATAGCCCCACTTCCGTTAAGTGGTATGTACCTAATTATTGATAGTTGTACAGTTAGTGACACTATATGAATGGAATTTCATTAATCTAGTTGGATTTTTCATTTCTATCAAAACAAATGACTCTATGTTATTCTAACAGTGAGAGTTGCAAGACTTGCGAGATTCACAATAATCTTGCATCTTGACAACACTAAATCCAACAGTGGTAAATATATATGAGCTTAGATGATTATGATGATACATACATACATACATATCATCACGCCATATCCCTTGCAGGGTAGGCAAAGAGAACAGAGTGCCAGAGAACTCTATCCTTAATAAAACAAAACTAAAAAAACTAAAACTCTAAACTCTATACTTCACTCGCTTCCTCAACGTTCATAATTCTCTTCATACACGCTCACCGGTTTCGGAGACTCTTGACTCCACCTTCCTTCAGTACGTGACCAATCTGGTCTAGGTAGGTTAGTCACGGTCTCCCCCGGTTCCTACATCCTTCCACTTTCGCATTGTATATCTTCTTAACTAGACGTTCGTACGGCATTATTTCCACATGTCCGAACCATCGGAGCATTCCCTTTCGCATCTATACACCAATACTCTCTTTCATACCTACTCGCTCTCTTACGTCGTTGTTACGAATGCGGTCGGTCAGTCTAACTCCACAGATTTTCCGTAGAGATCGCATTTCGATCGCTTTAATTTTACTTTCATGCTCTTTTCTGCATATTATTCTCTTTTGCTGATCATGATGATGATAGAATAAAAGTGTATACCTATTCCGTTGACTTCAAGTAATCGAAGAAGCAGGACAATGCATGACGTAAATCTTAGAAAAACGAATGTTATCTTAGATTACATTCGTTTTTCTAAGATTTACGTCATGCATTGTCCTACTGCTTCAGAATAAAATGCATGATATATTATCGCGAAGAATTAACACGCTGAAGCGACAATGGGCAGGTCACATTCCTTGTCGAACGGATCGTTTGAGAAGAAAGATACTTATTAGACTTCCGTACCCAAAGGCTAGTTATACAGCTACAGCTACCCGACTAGATATTTTTTCGTCTTCCTTAGCAGGACCGGACCGGGCATGCCCGATCTGGACCAGATAAGGTATGTAACGCAGAAGATATATCTGTACCCGATCAGGAAAACCTTATCGGGTCCAGATCAGGCATTCCTGATCGGGTCCAGATCAGGCGTTCCTGATTGGGTCCGGATGAAATTTTACTGATCGGAACCAAATCAATCATCTGCGTTATATATCTTGCCTGATCCAAAACGAGTATGCCCAGTCCGGTCCTTTTAAAAAACATGAATATCTTAAGGAACATGTTTAATAGGTAAAAATATAAATTAATATATGACGTAGGCACCGAATGCAGTGCTATATTCTTATCATATAGAGTCCCAGTGAGCCGTTCCGATTATGGCGCAACCACCAGATGCTAACGACTGCAACTGTCGCCTGAATTTCTCATTCATGACCTGATCGATCTGTTTTAATCTGATTCGATAACAACTAATTTAATATTAGGCCATGTCATTACGCTTCGGAGAATCTTAACACCGCGATTCAAATAATGACGTCATTTTACTAACGCCATCTATTTATTATGACCCAAAACATTAAATGTTAGAATGGTTGTTACAATATAATATTTCTATCTATCTATGTTTTCAAATGTTAGGTACATTTATATATATATATATATATATATATATATATATATATATATATATATATATATATATATATATATTATTTATTTTTGTTTTTTACTTTAAATATAAATTATTTTTATATTATTAATTAAACATTATTATTATTATTAAATACATATGATTAATTAAAGATTTCAGATTAATCCCCTCTGATGCAAATACAATTTCGCCGTAGCATAAATATGACAATCATGTCACTTTTTTAAATTTTGATTGATATTTTTTTTGTGTTACGAAAACTGTTTCTGGTTCTGATATACTACAAGCCTTACTATATACTTAATGATATTTCACATCAGGCTATCCTTATTTAGTCTTGATCTGGTCCTGATCTGGTATGCCTTACCATACTTGATGTTATTTCACATCAGGCTATCCTGATCAGGACCAGACCTGGTCCTGATAGGGTTTGTCGGATCCGGCATGCCTCATTCTGTCCTGATCGGGTCCTGATCCGGTATGCCTTACCATTCTTGATGATATTACACATCAGGCTATCCTTATTTGGTCCTGACCTGGTCCT
Organism: Lymantria monacha; assembly: GCA_905163515.2. Classification (NCBI taxonomy): domain Eukaryota; kingdom Metazoa; phylum Arthropoda; class Insecta; order Lepidoptera; family Erebidae; genus Lymantria; species Lymantria monacha. The sequence goes on along the minus strand of LR991108.1, from coordinate 3,143,572 downwards.
GATCCGGTATGCCTTACCATACCTAATGATATTTCACATCAGGCTATCCTTATTTGGTCCTGATCCGGTATGCCTTACCATACTTAATGATATTTTACATCAGGCTATCCTTATTTGGTCCTGATCTGGTCCTGATCCGGTATGCCTTACCATACTTAATGATATTTCACATCAGGCTATCCTTATTTGGTCCTGATCTAGTCCTGATCCGGTATGCCTTACCATACTTGATGATATTACACATCAGGCTATCCTTATTTGGTCCTGACCTGGTCCTGATCCGGTATGCCTTACCATACTTGATGATATTTCACATCAGGCTATCCTTATTTGGTCCTGACCTGGTCCTGATCCGGTATGCCTTACTATACTTGATGTTATTTCACATCAGGCTATCCTGATTAGGACCAGACCTGGTCCTGATCGGGTTTGCCGGATCCGGCATGCCTCATTCTATCCTGATCGGGTCCAGATACATGATCTGGTTGAACCATACTTTTTTTCTAGTCGGGTACAGGACCCTAGTACTAAGACCCACTGTCCGCTCATCTGTTTATCACCTTTTTTTTTGTGTGTGATTAGCTGTTAGCCGCAGATGGCTTTGACAGCTTTACGCGGACTATGGGTGAGCGCCGAGGGCTCTCAACCCGATTAATGTAAGCTAAGCGACATCGTTCAAGAGCTCCCCCAGTGGGAAACGGACCTCGGCTTGGGGCGTCACTGGTAACAAAGTGGGCGTGCCCACGTTTGGATTTATGATTTTTGCGCGTCGCGATTTCGCACCTCGACGATGAGGATGAAACCGCGGATATTTATGTGCAATGGCTTCGCAAGCCGTGTATAATAATCTATCACCAAGCTGTATCTCATGTACCGTGACAGTTAGACAGTTGAAATTTTCACAAATGATGTATATCTATTGCCGCTATAACAACAATTATTAAGGACTTTTGACGGGAATTTGAAAACGTCATGTGCTCTTGTATTATATTCGATATCTTAGTGTTTTAACGTGTTATATCAGATAATTTTGATGGCATTTTATGTAATGTGATGCGCGGGACTACTGGGATGTAGTGAATATCATATAAAAGTGTTTTACAACGTTTTCGTTTTCCATCAAAATTCCAACAAGATACCATTAACAGTGTGGCCATTGCATTGTTGACGGTGACGATTTGACTTAGACAATGACTAACCTGACAAGACTATAAACATAAAATAATAATAACTTGACACTGGCACCAATAGCTCGTATAAGTAGCTGATTGCCAATATACAAAGAGAAGAAATCAATTATTAAAAAAAACATTATTTCCCATATAATAAAAGTGATTTTTTTTTGCAGTTTTTATAGATAATAGTACGGAACCCTTCGTGCGCGAGTCTGATTTGGTCGCTTTTATAAAATCATACCCTGCACCAAGAATCCACCTGTCATCATCATCCTAATCCTTGTGTTATGGTGGGACTTTGGAAAAACAATTCTTCTCAGGTTATATATGTCCCAATGTTGGGCTTGAGCCTCCTACATAATGGGAAGGAAATTAACCTACTATAACACAATGATTTTATAATGTTCACGCGAGTGTTACACATTTGAAATAAAACTACTTTTACGGATTCTGTCGCGTTTGTATTTGATTTTTAATTTCCCGACGCGCGACGTTTCGTACACTTTACAGTGATCATCCTCGTCCTCCCGTGTCCATGATCACTGTAAAGTGTTCGAAACATCGCGCAATTAAAAACCTACTATACCACGCTGGCCAGACGTGTTGGTATAGGGTTTTTTTTTTCAAATTTGACTCCTTTTTCATAGATTTTCTATGCATGTTATATTCCTTAGTCGTTTAAGATCATCCACAGACAAGATAGAAGGTGGTGAATTGTAGTTTTACTTCGTCATCACACGGAATAAACATACAATGAATGGACACAAATTACACCCAAATTTGGAACAATTTGTGAACAAAATATTGTAATACGTGGGAATTGAACCAACTATCTTAGCACGATAGATATTTTAACTATTCCACCATATGTACTGGTAGTTTTCAAATGGCAACCATATATCAAATGACGTATAGGAGACCCAAGCAATAGCTGAACCAACGAATTAGTGAAAGTCACTGGAGGAAATTTGATGTGGGCGGTAAACCATTTTTTATGATGATTAATCGAACTGTGTGAACTTTCTTGTAGTTCTAGCCTATACAATGATGATAATATGCATCCATGATATGATAAAATGCTTTCCGTGTGGTGACGGAGTATGAATACTATTCACTACCCCATATCTTTCCCGTGGGTGATCGTACGAGACGACTAAGGGATATAAAACGCATATAACATCTATGCGAGAGAAGGAAACTCGAAACAAAAACTTATACCAATACGTCTGATCAGCGCGGTATATTAGGTTAATTTCCCTTCCATTACGGAGGAGGCCCGAGCCTAACAGTGGGACATTTATGGGCTGTGATGATGATGATGATGAGGAATATGCCTCAGCCTAATGGCCGCCATTGGCCATCGATTTCCTTAAGAATATTAATATCATAATGAATACAGTTCGTATATAATCATAATATTATTTTTAATCAACTATTTTCTTACTTAAAATAAAATAATTGCTTTTTAAAAATATCAAATAGGTACGTTTAAACGAATGTTTTTTACTTGACATATGTATGATAATATTATCCTATAAGTGCAATGTGAGAAAAATACAATCATTTTTAGGTTTGAAAAGGTCTTAATTTTCATATTTCTTTCTGCCATCAGACTTTAAAAAAAATTTTTGAGCTGGCTGATTTTTTTTTTTTTTACTTACTATTTTTATTAGATTTTATTGATTGGAGGTATAATTTACCATTTAAATAGAAACTTACTTATAATTTTATAGGTTTTAATTCTTTGACTTTAAAACTAAGCTATTTTTATGTAGTAAAAATAGCAATTACTCTTTATCATTACAGATGTATGTCATTAAAAATGTCATTAAAATCTGTCCAACCATTTCGAAGGTCAACTAAACAGATAGCCGCGAGTAATTAATGTATATGTCCAATTAATTACAAACAATATTAAAAGAAAATTAAAACACATAATTACACCGGTAATAGTTTCTTCACTTGTCTAATATTTAATCGCATTCAAATTAAATACGTATTTATTTATTTAGTCCATGGTAGATAGACATTTAGTATTTTACGGAAAAAAAAAGATATATTATTTGGTTTTTAATTTTAACATTACTCTGTTATTCGGTCAATATGTCAAATGGACATTGCAAACTGAGATTGTGTACTAAGGAAAGTCAAATAACAGTTATTTTAAAATAAATAAACAAACAAATATCCCACCCGAATGAACTACACGCTAAAAACTACCATACACATGCGCGAGCCGCTAGACACTTTCGCCTGCGTCTTGCAAATAACGGGAAAAGAAGAAAAAAAAATAAACTGTCATTATTCAATTTAGTACATATTCGGCCGTAAGTGTGATTGTACGTCGTTTTTTTTCGCGCGTCAAATTATAACGTATTGAATTTCGTTAAAAATACTTAAGTGTTTATAAAAGTTATGTTAAAATAAGTGGTTTTTCAACAGTTTTCGGTGTTATTATTAAGGTTAGTATAGATTTTTTTGGTGTTAATATTTACACGGTGAAGTGTAAGCGAGTATTTATTTGAATGATAATTATTTAAGTCACCGTAACGGGTAGGTTAATGCCAGCGTAATAATATTGTCCATTTGATACCATTTCAATTGAAATTATAAAGTTTATATGGTATTAGTGTTAATAAAACTCTGAAACTGCAATTTCTAAGTCTCAAAATTCAAACGGGTATTGTATTTTTTGATACGATTTGTAAATAAAGTTTACTGATTTCTCGTCATATTTATAGTACATAAATATCTATCCTACCATCATTCTATCGACTCGATGTCCATTAGGATATAATAAATTAGGATCTGATGAATATTCTCGAAAAATAAACAATAAAACTTAATTAGGTTAGAGTTAATTCCTCGCGATACGTCTTATGCTATCTATAGGTGTCTTGCTTTCATGGCATAATATTACGCCTATATGATTTTAGAAGGGAAATGGATAAAGAAAGTAAACGTTAATTTAAATTAACGATTAAAAGAACCATGGGTCGGTAATTTGGAGTGGTTTTTTTTTTACTAAGCTATAGTTATTTTGGTAAAGTTTACAACTCGGTGTCTAGTAATAAAAAAATGTATCCGAGGTCAATCGGATACTCATTATTGAAGATAACTCAAACTATTGATCAGATATTCATCAGATTAAAATGAGGCCACATTAGAAGCTTGCTTTCATATAATAAAAAAAAAACATTAAAATCGATTCACCTGAAAAAAAATTTTGAGAGACCACACATAAAAAAATACAGACGAATTGAGAAGCTTCTTCTTCAGAATCGAATTTTTTTTTTGTTTTTTTTTTTTTGTAAATTGTTTTCTTTTTTTTAATATTTAGATATTAAAGAGACATTTAAATTAATGAAATTTAGCATTTAATATGCCTAATTATTTATAAAACCCGATTACGAAATGAAAAATGATGTCACAAGCGGGATTCGAACCCGCGCCTATTGGGATTCCGGCCCAATCGTGCTGCCACTACACCACCGTGACTAATTGTAGGACATGCAAATTTCACTTCGTATGATACGAAGTGAAATTTACGTCTTAAGGTGACGGTATGCTATCTACCCGACAATGTTTACACATTGTTATAGGCTTAATACTTCAAACTTTACAGTTAGAATTGTATTAAACGATGACACAACCTTTTTATTTAAATTACTGAAATTTAGCATTTAATATGCCTAATTATTTATACATACATACATACATATCATCACGCCATATCCCTTGCAGGGTAGGCAGAGAGAACAGAGTGCCAGAGAACTCTATCTCTGCATACTTCACTCGCTTCCTCAACATTCATAATTCTCTTTATACACGCTCGCCGGTTTCGGAGACTCTTGACTCCACCTTCCTTCAGTACATGACCGATCTGGTCTAGGTAGGTTAGTCTCGGTCTCCCTCGGTACCTACATCCTTCCACTTTCGCATTGTATATCTTCTTAACCAGGCGTTCGTTCGGCATTCTTTCCACATGTCCGAACCATCGGAGCATTCCCTTTCGCATCTTTACACCAATACTCTCTTTCATACCTACTCGCTCTCTTACGTCGTCGTTACGAATGCGGTCGATCAGCCTAACTCCACAGATTTTCTGCAGAGATCGCATTTCGACCGCATTAATTTTATTTTCATACTCTTTTCTGCATACCCAACTCTCGCTTCCATACAGTAATGTTGGGACAAGCACTGCGTTATGTATTGCTACACGTGCCTTCTGGCTGAGGTGGTGGCTGCCGAGAAGTTGCCCCAACGCTCCGTTCACTCTATTTCCCGCATTCACTCTTCGCTCTATATCAGTGGTGTACCTTCACCGTTGTGTTAGTCGCTGACTGTGCCAGCAGGACTGCATCATCTGTATAAAGCAGAGCAGTGACCACTGAGTCGCCCATCTGGACTCCCACATTCATATCGTTCAACCTTTGGAGACATTTATCCAGATATATGATAAACAGCCTGGCTGACAGAACGCACCCCTGCTTAACGCCGATATTGACGTCATACCAAGGCGACATTCCATCATCCAGCCGCACACAGGCTCTACAGCCCATGTAACTGGACTGCACAGCCTGTAGCAGTTTACCGCTAATACCATACTCCGGTAAAATGTCCCAAAGGTCCTTTCGTACAACCGTGTCAAATGCTCTCTCCAGATCCACAAAACTGCAGAAAACCCTCTGACCTAGAGCCAGATGCTTCTCCACAATGTTGCGCAGAGAGAACACTTGCTCCATGCATCCCCTTCCACTCCTGAAACCTCCTTGTGTCTCACACAGTAAACCATCGGACACCATCCTCATTCTCCTTTCAATAATTTTACCGTACACTTTTGCTGCCAAACTGGTCATGGCTTATGGCTCTGTAATTTGCGCAGTCATAACGTGAACCCTTGTTTTTAAACAAAGGCACGATGACTGCGCTATTCCAGTCCCCGAGAACCATTCCCGAGCTCCAACATAAATTGAGGAGCAACAGGAACGCCTCCCAGACACAAGAGCCACCAAGCTTGATCATCTCGGCAGACACCATATCAATGCCCGCTGCCTTACCATTTTTCAAACTTCTTATCGCCCATTCAACTTCAGTCTTAGTCAGCCTATCTTCTCAGTCTTAGTCAGCCTATCTTCTGCACTCATACTTGCTCTATCACGTTTCTCTTTCACTAAGGCCTTGGTGTCATTTTTACATTGCCGATATATTTCTTTCTTCTGTTCAGTCATACTGTCATTCAGATTCAAAGAAGAGACATAGTCCAGCCACGCTTTCTTCTTTTGCTCTACGGAAGCTGCCACTTCCGCATCCCACCATGCATCACCATTTGTTTTTCTATGCTTCTTTGAACTTCCACATACTTCTTTCGCTGTATCTACCATACTCTCTTTCAATACTCTCCAGCATTCTTCAATGTCCGATTGCGGCTGGCTTGCCATCGTCAGCCGTTCTCGGACACCCTCTGCATACTTTTCTCTTACACACTCTTCTTGCAACCTTTCAACCTTTATTCTTTCAAGCCCTCCGAAGTGGACACGCTCTCGCCAGTGCCTCCACTTTCTGAACAGACCACTAAATCTCGCAATAACGAGATAGTGGTCCGTATCGACTGTGGGGCCCCTGTAGGCTCTTGCGTCCAATATTTTGCTTCGGAGGCGACTGTCTACCAAAATTAAATCAATTATGCTTTTCTGTTCATTCCTTCTCCATGTATACATATGGATGTCCTTATGTTGGAAAAATGTGTTTGACACAATAAGGTTTCTCTCCATGCATACATCCGCTATGAGCCTACCTGCGTCGTTCACTCTCTTATCACCAAATGGACCAAGTACGTCCTCATAGTCGGGACGCTTGGTCCCCACCCATCCGTTCAAATCTCCGCATATAATCACGCGTTCACTGGTTTCTGCCATATTCAGAACTTCCCTAACATTGTCCTAAAACTTCTTTAGGTCTGATGCCACCGAGGATCCTACGGGAGCATATGCTACAACCATGAATACCTTGGTGACACCTAGTTTTATACGGACCCAAAGCAGTCTGGGATCATACATTCCGTAATCCTTCACACCTGAGGCCAAGCGAGAGGACAACAGCACTCCTACCCCCATGCTGGCTCGATCGCTCTGTGGTACACCAGACCACAGAGCCATCCCGCCACCAGGAAGATCGCAGGCGTCGCTGCCCCTTCGCTTGGTCTCTGTTACACAGAGCACGTCCAACTGTTTGTCCGCCATGACGGATATCAGCTCGTGCAACTTACCTTCCACACAACCTCTTACATTCCACGTGCCCACCCGGCACTCTGCTCTCCTCGACTCGCCAAACTGGGCAAGGCGTGATGGGTGGCGGCCCCCACCGCCGCAACTGCCGATGTTCGTACCGACGGGGGCGGGTCGGTACGCGCCGCCTCCGGGGGACGCCCTAACCTACATTGCGGTACGCATATCGAGCCGGATTAGCAGTCTAATTAGACTGGCAGGGGACGCGAACGAGCACGCTCCGGACTATGCCCCCCAATAATAATTCATTCATAATTATTTATAAAACCCGATTATGAAATGACAAATGATGTCACAAGCGGGATTCGAACCCGCGCCTATTGGATTCGAATCCCGCTTGTGACATCATTTTTCATTTCGTAATCGGGTTTTATAGAGGCTATTACAGTTTCGTAGTATATTTACATGCAAATTACATACTAATAATATATAAATATTTTTATGTACTATGGACGATAATAATGGTTTCTAATGTTTACGCGAGTATACACATTTGAAATAAAAACTACTTTTACGGATACTATCGCGTTGGTAAAAATTATTGTCAAATATGAGACTCCAATCTACACCTATTGGAAATCGTTCCAATCGTACTAGAAATTAAACAAGTGTTAAATATCATATAACAATCAAATTGTGGCTCGTATTATATTTTCGTCCTTATGTTAGACGTGCGCCATCTACCGGACAATGATTACACATTGTGCTGTATATTCAAGTATCAATTGGTATACATCCTCTATTGGACAAAGTATCCACAAGGTTGCCACTCAGAAGAGTCCTGTGTTACCTTCTACCAACAGCTTCCTGTGACTTTTGAAACATCATCAGTCCACCTAATAAGGGGTCATCCTACGCTGCATTATCCGTGGTCACAATTTGAAAACATTTCTTACCCAAAGGTTGGTTCAATGAGCGATGTGACCTACCCATTGACAATTCAACGTGCTAATTCTCCGTTCTATATCGGCTACACCCGTTCTTCTATGGAGTTTAGTATTTTGGATTTTATTATGTAGAGAATACGAAACATGGCACTCTTCATAAGCACGCTGAGCGGCTTTAAGCCTTTTCACGAGCCCGTAACGTTCCAATGGCGTCCTTACCTTCTCTTACAGTGACGTAGTTACCTATCGTATCCCAGATAAACATTTTTTTTTTTTTGAAAAAAATACAAAAAATTTCATAAATAAAATAAACCTATTTATTTCACGCTTCGCAGAGATATAACACAATTTAATTAAATTGAAAGGAGAACAATATTTTAAAAATAATAAATAAAACTATTAAAGTCTTTGCGAAAATTTTTCATATTATCAATAGAATGTAATAGAATATATTTATTTCCATTATAATTGATCAGATGTACAAATTCTTCAGCATATTCAGCCATTTTTACGGAAAGGAAATTTAAAAAATAAATCACAAAAATTTCTATTTTTTTTTGTGTGGTGACGGAGTAAGAATACAACTCATAACCCCCTATCTTACCCGTGGGTGATCATAAGAGACGATTAAGGTATATTAAACGCATATAACATCTATGCAAGAAAAACTCGAAACTAAACTCTATACCAACACGTCTGACCAGCGTGATATAATATGTCAATTTCCCTCCCATTATGAAGGAGGCTCGAGCCCAACAGTGGGACATATGAAGCTGCTAGAACCAGAGCGGCCTAACTACAAGAACCATGTTTTACAATATGGAGGGAATTAAAATTAAATTAAATTCAATTTAATCGATTTAAACATAAGTCGAAAATGTACTTGTACTGCCATCTATTGTTAAGAGCGTGTAAACAATTTTAGGCTGCTGTGGTTTTGGTAGATGACGAAATTGCAATTAGGTTGCAAAAATGCAGTTAGGCCACTCTGGTTCTAGCAGCCTCATATATGAACTGAGATGATCATAATTGCTTCCAAAAAAATTAAAAAAATCATTTTAAAATATTGTCCATCTACGTTTACTCATACTCCATAAATACTGTAACAAAACATAGTTCTAATTATTTAATAAAATATTATTATTATCATATAAAATTCCAACTAAAGAAAATAGTAGTAGAAATATTGATCTAGTAGCCATTTTTTTTAGGTTTCCGTACCCAAGGGGTAAAACGGGACACTAATACTAAGACTCTCCTCTGTCTGTCACCAGGCACTGTGATAGTTAGACAGTTGAAATTTTCACAGATGATGTATTTATATGTTGTCACTATAACAACAGATACTAAGAATTAGAATAAAATAAATATTTAAAGGGGTTCCCATACAACAAACATGATTTTTTTTTTGCTCGTTTTTGCTCGATATTGATAACGGTGTTCAAAATCTGCGTTTCTAGCTGTGTGGTAACGGCTACAAATACTATCAACCCTTACTTAGCTTTCAGAGACTTTCAGTTGAATACATCTCTTAACAATTTGATGTCTGAGAAAATTGTATAAAATTCGATTATATTTCTTTTACAATTTTCTTTATAACTTATAGTATTGTATTTTACTTCATATGGAATAGCTTATTCATAATAATAAGTCCGTAAGTCAAGTCGTTAATTAGTATTAATTGGGCGCTGACAATCAAATTTGCGTCTCCTCTAGGATTGTTATTGGCAGAAAACGAATATACGCGTAAACCAATATTTTTTTATATTCTCCAAACTCTTTTTTAATTTTTATTACATAAAATACCAACAAAACTATTCAATAAAACTTTAAAATACTGAAAACATTACGTTAGAACGCCACATGGAATTTATACATTCCCGCCAAAACTTCAAATGCAGATTATAAAACAAAAATTAATTACTTCCTTCAATATTTCTCATATTTCAAACGTCGTTCTATGAAGGAAGCGCGCTTGCAATATTTCCTTTGCTTCATGTCAAGGCCGTTCAATCTTGAAGTGAAAGAAAAAAAAACTAGTTCGTGAGTAGTTTTATGATTAGTATCCGAAGGATTGGACCGGAAAATAGGTTTCTTTTTCCATCCTTTTACATTTCAGGAGCTGATATGTACTTAGAGTGAGAAGGACCTTCTATACATACATATCATCACGCCATATTCCTTGCAGGGTAGGCAGAGAGAACAGAGTGCCAGAGAACTCTATCTCTGCATACTTCACTCGCTTCCTCAACATTCATAATTCTCTTCATACACGCTCGCCGGTTTCGGAGACTCTTGACTCCACTTTCCTTCAGTACCTGACCGATCTGGTCTAGGTAGGTTAGTCTCGGTCTCCTTCTATAAATATGAAATTTCGTGTCTGGATCATCATCATTCTTCCTTCTTTTAGGTGCCATCCATTAATCACGTGAGGCTAAAAAGGAAGGGGCCCTGGGTCGGGCTTTGTTTGACAAAAATCACGAAATATCACCAGGTGGGTGGAGATTTAGTAAGATATCAGATGTATTAGTTTTTTCGTCAAACGCGCGATTTTTAAACCGAAAAGGGCGTGTTGTGTGACTTTAACTTGCCGGTATATATATGTTTAAAGTAGTTGATCTATATAAAGATCTATACCGAATTATATAATGAGTTGTGGGCTAATTCTTTTTAGGTACTAAAAATTCACGTGATGTTTCAGTCATAATCTTAAACCTCACCACGTATCACATAGGGGGAGGGGGATTAAAAACTCTAAAAGAAAGATCACGTGATTAATGGACGGCCTCTTATCACCAATAAATTATAGTCGACGCAATACGTACTCGTATATATTGTAAAAGTTATTATCAATAGTTTCATGACCGGCCGCCTGCCAGACGTCAACACTACTTGGGAATGTAATTGTTGACCAAACGGCATCAGATGGAGTTGGTACAGGTCGTTATAAGGCCCTTAGTCGTCTTTTACGACATCCACAAGCAAAGTAAGGGTTGGTAGCATTCGTAGCCGATACCATATACAGCTTCATAACCGTAAGCGAATCTGATATTAACAATTTCGAAGAGTTTTGGATATTTTTGATGTACAAATAGTTTGACGGCCGATCATAAAACTATTGACAATAACTTTTACAATATGTACTATGAAAGAAGAGTACATATTGCATCGACCACAAGTAATTGGGATAAGAGCAGGAGAGTAAGTGTCACTTACCATTACAATAAAGCTTTTCATTTCGTTAGAAATTGGATAATAAATTTCGGTTATAATTGCGGAGTTTCATAACATCTGTCATCAATATGTTTTCATCATCATCATCATCGTCTCAGCTCATATATGTCCCACTGTTGGGCTCGAGCCTCCTCTATAATGAGAGGGAAATTGATCTACTATACCACGCTGGTCAGATGTGTTGGTATAGGGTATATATTTTACTACCTTGGAACTATAAAAAGCGAAGGCCTTGATTATATATGAGGGCAATAGTAAGCCGCTGGGCAAAAATACGTAGAAGCACTTTTAGAGAGCAGTTCAATAGATAAAATATATGTACATGCTTGTTCAACATTGGTTGTATAGGACTAAGCAAGAGAAGGAATACTAGAAATAAAATCCTATATCACCACGTCTGACCAGCGTGGTATAGTAGGTCAATCTCCCTTCCAGTGTAAAGAAGGCTTGAGCCTCGTAGTGGAACGTATATGAGATAAGACTAGGTCAAGGTGACCTTGTATTAAGATAGATATACCACGGAATTGGGATTTAGTAGCGTATCTTAAAGATATATTCCTTTTTTAACACATTGAAACAATTTAAAGTCACGCTTTCAACATCACAGAGAAGTCCACGTTTTTCTTAGACGCATCGCAGACAATACACATACAAGGTGACTTAGACCCCGTATCGTATTGAACGTGTTAAATGGTCAACATATTTGGCTGCATATATGGCGTAATAATTTCCGTGTGGTGACGGAGTAAGTAACTACAATTTACCGTCTTACCAGTGGGTGATCGTGCGAGACGACTAAGAAATATAAAACGCATATAACATCTATGCAAGAGAAGAAAAACTTGAAACCAAACCCTGTACCAACACGTCTGACCAGCGTGGTATAGTAGGTTAACTTCCCTCCCATTACAGAGGAAGCCCGAACCCAACAGTGGGACATATATGGACTGAGATGATGATGATGATGGCGTAGTAATTAACATACCGACCAATCGTGCCAGTGTATTGTAGGTAAATTCCTACATAGGACATTACTTTGAACGATCCTCAAATTGCTCTGAGTCTGGACGTAATTTGTGTCTATTAAAGTGAATATTTGTATAGTCCCATCCGCAATACAAGGATTATTTCCTTGGTGCAGAATAATATCTTTTAAATAAGATAAAATAAAAACATTGAAATAAATTTGTTACGCCCTCTGCACCACAAAATAAGTTCACGTATTTCTTAGCCGCACCGCGATGAAAACACATACAAGGCTACTTAGACCTCGCATTTCACATGTCAAACGATCAACATAAGTTGGAAATGAATTCACGAATACAAAATATATAAACGAAAACGAAACGAATATATGAATAGTTAATTATAATGATTAACTTAAATATAAAAAATAAACAGACTATGAAATTTCTATAAAAAAAAATATCAAATTTAATAAAATTATAATATTTATAGAATTTCTCATTAAATTTTCACATTATTTATGTGATTGAAGGAATACTACGAATCATCACATTGCTGAGTTTTGTAAAATACGACCGAATCAACCAACTGTACAGATGTCCATTGTGCAGTGCTATAGGTTCGATTCCTACGCAGGATAATACTTTGTGCGATGACAAACTGATTTTTTTTTTTACTTTCCGTGTGGTGACGGAGTAAGAATACAATTCACCACCCCCTATCATACCCGTGGGTAAGAGGCGACTAAAGGATATAAAACGCATATAACATCTATGTTAGACATGGAACACTCGAAACAAAACCCTATAACAACACGTCTGACCAGCGCGGTATAGTAAGTTCATTTCCCTCCCATTACGGAGGAGGCACGAGCCCAACAGTGGGACATATATGGGCTGTGATGATGATGATACAATAAACCTTCTATGACCAAGATATCATATAAACCTTCTCCGTGAAAAAATACATATATGTACATACCTTGTAAAAAAAAAAAATGTACATACCAATTTGCATGATTGGTCAAATAGTTTCTGAGTTTCAATCATCATCATCTCAGCTCATATATGTCCCACTGTTGGGCTCGAGCCTCCTCCACAATGGGAGGGAAATTGACCTACTATACCACGCTGGTCAGACGTGTTGGTTTTGTTCCAAGTTTTCTTGCTCTTGTATAGATGTTATGTATATGCGTTTTATATTTAAATTACTGTAATTTAGCATTTAACATTCTTGATTATTTATAAAAACATGATTACGAACGAAAAATGATTGTCACACATGAGATTCGAACCCGATATCTATTGGAAATCCATTCCAATCCTGCTACCACATACACAAGTGTGTGCTGTCGTATAACATTCAATTCTCGGCTCGTATTATTTTTATTTTTTTGCATTTTATATCCCTTAGTCATCTCTTACGATCACATACGGGTAAAATAGGGAATGGTGAATTGTATTCTTACTCCGTAACCGCACGGAAATTTCTGAGTTTAGTGATGTTATTTAAACAAACATCCACTTCTATACATATAAATAAATAAAAGCTTTTAAAAATTTAACTGTAGCTCTTCTAGTTTAATATTTCAGCATATATAGCAATTAGCATAAGCAGAGAACGCTTTTAGCTAAACAGAATATGTTTGTTAATACGGACCGTTATTTCAAGTAGGTTAACAGGTCTTGCTGGTTCGTACCATCGATAGAGAAAGGCATTTGCCATATCTCGCTTCCTTTAAATGTCGTGAACTTTCAAAAAAATTAACATTGTGCTGTTGAATTTTGTATATGGCTAAGTTGGTTTTTAGGGTTCCGTACCCAAAGGTATTTTTTTTTTGTGTGTCTTAGTTGTTAGCCTCAGATGGCTATGACAACTTTACCCGGACTGTGTGTGAGCGCTGAGGGCTCTCAACCCGTTAAAGTTAAGCGACCGATCCCGAGGGCACCCCCTGCGGGGTACGGACCTCGGCTCGGGGGGTCGCTGGCAAAGTGGGTTCTCCCACGTTTATGATTTGAACGCGACACGATTTCCGTCCTCGACGGCGGGGGTTTTTTTTTTTTTTTTTTTTTTGTGTGACTTAGTTGTTAGCCTCAGATGGCTATGACAACTTTACCCGGACTGTGGGTGAGCGCTGAGGGCTCTCAACCCGTATACGACGGCGGGGATGGAATCGTGGATATTTATTTGTCAGGGCCGCGCGGGCTGTATATGCCTCAGTCTGGGCGAGCGCGTACCTAAAGGGTAAAAACGGGACCCTATTACTGAGACTTTGCTGTCCGTCCCTCCGTCTGTCACCAGGCTGTATCAAGAACGGTGATAGTTAGACAGTCCAAATTTTCACAGATTATGTATTTCGATTGCCGCTATAACAACAAATACTAAAAATAAAATAAAATAATTATTTAAGGGGGGACTCCCATACAACGAACTTGATTTTTTTTTAGTTTTACGGAACCCTTCGCGAGTACAACTCGCACTTGGCCGATTTTTATTTGTTAATGGTTCGTTCATCTAGAGTAGACAATATGCCAGACCTTAAATTGCCAGGCTCATGGGCCATAGTGTTTTTGTTTTGGTAAATAGTAATTTCTAATTTTGTAGATTTCTAATGTTTGCGCGAGTATTACACATATAATATGCCAGGCCTTGGCTATGGGCTATAGTATGATTCGGGCCGGCCACTGACGACAAGTTCACGCTGCTCCGATGGCCGGTCCAACGACGAAGGCGAGGTGTCACGGGTGGGTTACGGGTGTGCGTGCTTACGCCCCTCTGTCGCCCCAGACGGAGTGGTGCGAGGAGTGCAACGACCGTAGCACACCCTAAAAAAAGTAGATTTTTAGTAAATAGTAATACACACATACATACCATCACGCCATGTCCTTTGCAGGGTAGGCAGAGAGAACAGAGTGCCAGAGAACTCTATACTTGAATACATCACTCGCTTCCTCAACATTCAAACTTCTCTTTATATACGCTCGCCGGTTTCGGAGACTCTTGACTCCACCTTCCTTCAGTACGTGACCAATCTGGTCTAGGTAGGTGAGTCTCGGTCTCCCCCGATACCTATATCCTTCCACTTTCGCATTGTATATCTTCTTAACCAGACGTTCGTTCGGCATTCTTTCCATATGTCCGAACCATCGAAGCATTCCCTTTCGCATCTTTACACCAAAACTATTTAAAATATAGTTACTGTTTACCAATCTGACATACAAATTGCATTGCAAAATCTCACATAAGGAAATAATCTCAACTTACATAATTGCATTAGGTAATGGAGTATGGCATCTACAAACCAATTATTTCACAACATCCACAGTTATTAAGATGTCTTGAAACTTAAATGACTTAGAGGTGAATATATCAAATTGCTATACCTAGCTGTGTGATAGCGGCTACGAATACTACCAACCCTTTGCTTGTGGATGTCGTAAATGCCGACTAAGAGCTTTATAACGACCTGGACCAACTCCATCTGATGCCGTTTGGTTAACAATTATATTCAAAAGTGGTGTTGACGTCTGGTAAGCGGTCGGTCATAAAACTATCAATAACTTTTACAATATGTACTATGAAAGAAGAGTACGTATTGTATCGACCCCAAGTAATTGGGATAACAGTAGGAGAATGATGATGATATATATATTGAAATTTATATATATTCGTAAAATAAACATTCAATGGACTCTAGCTTGCTTAATACACAATGAACCTGCATGTTTCATTCGACAACACGTGCTTATTTAAATATGAAATTACGTACGAAGTTAAAACTACGCATTATGCTTAGAATAATAAGTATATAAAAGAAGCGCCTTGCAAATATTTCTTACTGTTTCGATTTTAAAATGGCGCAAAATATGTTAAAGTTTTCTCAGTCTCGTTAGCTTGGCCACGAAAGTCAAACATTCAGTAAAAGTGGCCAGCTTAATTGTGATGAGAAGGAAGTAAGATGGGTAAGTAAGTAGGACCACTAGCTGTTCTTCCGTCACCCCGTATAGAACGGACAGCGTATGTCCAGACCTAATCCATTTAAAAAACATCTTTCTCAGTAATATTAATAGGTCATTTAATAGTTGTAGGACCACGCTGTGGACATTTCTGTGTCTACAGCCGCGAGGCGGTCCGTCTGGAGCAGGGTTAGATTTGGGTAAGCTGAAAACGATAGCATAAAAAATTGAAAAAGATAGTATTTGTAAAAAAAAATATAGTACACTTTATTATATTGAATTAAAAATACCTAAACAATAAATCAACAGGTGTTTACATAAAGTTTAGTCCTCTACCAAGTTTATCAGTTCTTCAATATTAGTTTTATCCTCAGAAATCTTAGAAT
The DNA here is from genome assembly GCA_905163515.2 of Lymantria monacha. Classification (NCBI taxonomy): domain Eukaryota; kingdom Metazoa; phylum Arthropoda; class Insecta; order Lepidoptera; family Erebidae; genus Lymantria; species Lymantria monacha. The sequence goes on along the minus strand of LR991108.1, from coordinate 3,126,681 downwards.
TTAATCGTATTAACATATTCTCAGTAGGAATAAAATCCGTACAATTCCCACTTTTGCTAGGTACTGTCTTTGATAGCGTCACAAGATGGCGTCTATGGATTGTGTCGCCAGTTTGGTCCTTATCTTGGTCTGTTCACTTTTCGGTAGTGTTGCTGAACATAATGCACGCCACTGGTTATATTTAAATATTACTTATATTAGTCGTATATGGAAGGTATTGAAATTATAGTATCTTTCGTACTATCGTTAGATATGGATAGTATATAGTACGAAGTATGAAATAGTAATACAAATGCATTATAGTACGAAATCCAACCCTGGTCTGAAGTAGTACCACACTGAGCAGAAGATCGACAACTGAGTAATGGCAATTTTATGTAATGTGATGGAGCAGAACTATTGGGTGAGTGATATAAAAGTGCTTTACAACGTTTTCGTTTTCCATCAAAATTCCCACAAGATACCATTAACAGTGTGGCCATTGCACTGTTGAAGGTGACGATTTGACTTAAACAATGACTAACCTGACAAGACTATAAACGTAAAAATAATTATAACTTGACACTGGCACCAATAGCTCGTATAAGTAGCTGATTGCCAATATACAAAGAGAAGAAGAGTAGGTACACCACTGATATAGAGCGAAGAGTGAATGCGGGAAATAGAGTGAACGGAGCGTTGGGGCAACTTCTCGGCAGCCACCACCTCAGCCAGAAGGCACGTGTAGCAATACATAACGCAGTGCTTGTCCCAACATTACTGTATGGAAGCGAGAGTTGGGTATGCAGAAAAGAGTATGAAAGTAAAATTAATGCGGTCGAAATGCGATCTCTGCGGAAAATCTGTGGAGTTAGGCTGACCGACCGCATTCGTAACGACGACGTAAGAGAGCGAGTAGGTATGAAAGAGAGTATTGGTGTAAAGATGCGAAAGGGCATGCTCCGATGGTTCGGACATGTGGAAAGAATGCCGAACGAACGTCTGATTAAGAAGATATACAATGCGAAAGTGGAAGGATGTAGGTACCGAGGGAGAATGAGACTAACCTACCTAGACCAGATCGGTCATGTACTGAAGGAAGGTGGAGTCAAGAGTCTCCGAAACCGGCGAGCGTGTATGAAGAGTATTATGAATGTTGAGGAAGCGAATGAAGTATGCAGAGATAGAGTTCTCTGGCACTCTGTTCTCTCAGCCTACCCTCCAAGGGATATGGCGTGATGATATGTATGTAAGAAGAGTAATGGCAATGTGCTATTGCGCTTCGTTCGGTGAGCGAGAGAGATGGAAGCCCAAATGGATGGGTTTGTATTGGTAGGCAACGGCTTATCTATACCTTCTGTAAAGGTCCATGGGTGGCAGTAACACTTACCATTAATTGTACTGTCTGCTCCTTTGCCACCATAAGGGGGCGTCCATTAATTGCGTGAGGTATTCAGTGGGGCAGGGGGTCGAGCAGAATCTTACTAAATCTCACTTGGGGAAGATGGAGGAGGGGTCTTGGCAAATATCACGTAATTTATTTTAGCAGAAACTGGTGTAAAAGTACCTGAACGATAACTTAAATTAAACTAAAAACCCTTTATACCCAAGTACTAGGTTTGAAAAATCTCACGTGAGATTTTTAATCGAGAAAAATCTTACGACATCACCATGGTGGGAGGGAGGGTCAAAAAAACCTCAAAAATGCCTCACGTAATTAATGGACGCCCCCTAAGCAGTAAAATAAAATATAATAATAATGCTGTTATTCATGTCATCATTCTCCAGCTCTTATCCCAATTACTTTTAGTCGATTACAATATGTACATATTGTAATTTTTTGTGAAAATAGTTTTTATGACGAGAGTCTGACGTCAACACTAGACATATGTAAGTAATGCGAGTGATGTATCACACGTAATATTACCCGACCGCGTACTGTCATATTACACATTACGCGACTAAACATCACATCACATTAAACATGACGCGAACACCCGTGTACTGTTCTGCATTTCTGCAATCTTCGGTGTCTGGCATTTCAATATTTATTTTGAGCTTTATTTCCAGAACGTTAAGGCTTATATTTCATGACGCCGCCCGTCGTATCGCCGCGCTATCGCATTACGCATCACACATGACATGAAATGTCATATGTGATGTTTGAAGTGATGGTAAAATGTAATATTACTCGGCACGAAATGTACTGCCATATAACATCACTTCGCGAAGTACTGTTTCGCGCATGTCTAGTCAACACTACTTTTGAATGTAATTGCTGAACAAGTCAGATGTAATTCAAATTCTATTTCCTCTTAATCGTCTTTTATGACATATACGAGTAAGATAAGGGTTTGGTAGTATTCGTAAAGCTGATATCAGACGGTTCACTCGAGTGATTGTTCACTCGAGTGACGGTTCATTTTTCTTTCATTTTATGTGCACACGGCTAAGAGGGAATGATTTAAAAATGAACATTCACTATTTATTTCTTTCAATATATCATCAAATGAAGTCATGCGTCTTGGAATTACTTTAATTTATGATCATTTAATTATTTTTTACTGGTAATTTTTTAGTGGTAGGACCACGCTGTTGACAGTTTTATGTCTAAAGTCGCGGGCCGGTTCATCCGGGGTATTACCACACTCTCGCAGAAAATCGACGCTTGAACAGTGGCAATATGCTGCTGTGCTTCGCTCCGTGAGCGAGAGAGCCGGAAGCCCATCTTTCTGGGTGGGTTTGGGATTATTGGCAGGCAGCGGCCTAGTTATACCTTTAGTGTGGTAAAGATCCATGGACGGCAGTAACACTTAACATCAGGTGTGCTGCTTGCTCGTTTGTCACCAGAGCACTAAAAAAAATCAAAGAGTTGACAAAAAAGAAATAAAAAAAACGTCGACGATGATGGGTGCTACCATGGATTGAAAGAAAAAATTATTAGCAGCATCAAATACATTGTTGAGAGAACTAGCAGTTGAAGATCCTGATTCATATTGTAATAATCTTTTTAAAGTTCTCCAAAAAATGCAATGTATTTTGATCGATCTACTCAATCGATCAACACACACACATACACACACATTCGCCGCGTACGACCAGTGCAAAGCAACGCAGAAAATTATCAACACGGGACGTCCTTCGGCTACAGAACTTGAAACAAAATGGCCAAACCCGAATGAACGTTCTCTCAATGTTCAGACCGTTCATTTCTCGTTCATTCGGAGTGCGAGTGAAAGATGCCGGATGCCAATATCCAACACTGTTGGATCGGTTCACTAATGAATTCATTCGGCACTAATGTTTCATTTTGTGTTCAGATGCGTCACTTCGAGTGAAAGATGCAAAATGAAAGACAAAAATGAACAAAAAATGACTCGTCTGATATCAGCTTAACAGCTACCAGACACCCGTTTTGGGATTTCTTAGAACAATAAAAGTTTGTATGAAGAGAATTATGAATGTTGAGGAAGCGAGTGAAGTATGCAAGGATAGAGCTCTCTAGCACTCTGTTTCCTCTGCCTACCCTGCAAGGGATATAGCGTGATGATATGTATGTATAAAAGTTTTTTTTTTTTTTAAATTTCATTAGACAAAAACTAGAATGGATCTGATTGCCGTTTTCATTAACCAATTTTAGAGGTCTAATTTAAAATATGATGGCATTTAGAATAAAAATAATAATAACTGTATATATAGTGTATTAGTTAAGAAGTCCGCTTACATTGCCAGGTATAGTGGGTTCGGGCCACCGAAGACAAAGATCGGGTACCGGTGGCCCGCTCGCACGGCGAAGAGAGGTGTTTGCAGGATGGGTCTATGGGGTTACGCGCCGCCTCTTCCGTCGCCTCGGACCGATTTGGTGGGGCGCGACCACGTCCATAGCATAGCAAAAAAAGAAAAAAAAAGGTATAGAGTGTTCGATTCCGAGTACAATACTTTGTACAATTTGTTGTTCTGATTCTGTGTGTAATTTGAGTCAGTAAATTATATGTTTGGATAATTTTGGAGGTTCTTCTAATCCAATATGTCTCAGCTCATATATCCCACTGTTGGGCTCGAGCCTCCTCCATAATGGGAGGGAAATTGACCTACTATACCACGCTGGTCAGACGTGTTGGTATATGGTTTTGTTTAAAATTTTCCATCCCTTGCATAGATGTTATATGCGTTTTATATGAATGCCGAACGAACGTCTGGCTAAGAAGATATACAATGCGAAAGTGGAAGGATGTAGGTACCGGGGGAGACCGAGACTCACCTACCTAGACCAGATCGGTCATGTACTGAAGGAAGGTGGAGTCAAGAGTCTCCGAAACCGGCGAGCGTGTATGAAGAGAATTATGAATGTTGAGGAAGCGAGTGAAGTATGCAAAGATAGAGTTCTCTGGCACTCTGTTCTCTCTGCCTACCCTGCAAGGGATATGGCGTGATGATATGTATGTATGTATATATGTGTGTATATCACTTAGACGTCTCTTACGATCACCCACAAGTAAGATAGAGGGGGTAGTGAATTGTATTCTTACTCCGTCACCACACGGAAAGAAAAAAAAAACAGTTAAGTCTTATTAAATAGTAACTATAGCAAGTCAGCGTGGAGAAATTCAATTTTCATGTTAACTAGACCGTAGAATAAAATTTGTCGTGGGAACTACATACATATATGTAAAACTAGCAAGCTTAACCAATCAAATTTTCAATATTTAATAGTGATGGACCACATTGTTGATAGTTCTTATATATTTGAAATACTGTTCTCCTTTAGCGGGAGTCCTGGCGACTTGTAACACAGGTTTTTTAATATTCAAAAACCTACTTCAGGCACCAGTCTCTTACAAAGGTTGTTTACTGTAAAAATGTGCTTGTATATAAATTACACCTAAAGTAACTTAAAGAAGAGAAGAGAAATAAATTATATTATTATTATGTATCTTCTTTTTTCACGGGATATTCCATAGGGAAGATGCCCGGTCCTTTGGGAGGCTTACATGGGGATATGGATCCAACACACAGAGGCCTTTGGAGAAATTTAATCTAAATATTGGGATGGGACACCTACCGATGGCATTCCACGTCTGCACATAACATACGTGGACTGCTAGCGGTAAGTGTAAAACTATTGTGTGATTATGGTAGCTAATATCTGAATATGGGAGTGAGTGCTTAGTGGACTGGTTCATCTTAAAACTATGAAATTTTAAACTGTCGTCTGCCTTCAAACCCATATTGAGAGATGAACGGTGGCAGACGGTGACTCGCCAACTTATTGAATGGGCCCCCTAAATAGTCGCCACAGGCACACAAGCTATACGGGCAACAGGAGGCAACATTGCTGCAAGTGGCTAGGGGTGTCGAGCGGTGCGGCGCCGGCTTCACCATTGAGTCTGCGATAAACAGAGCCATGGTTTCACCGTAGTTATGCCCTTGAAAATGACACTTCCACCCCCGAGCATATAGCTCTGGCGACCCCTCTCTGACCAGCTGTTTAAGGCAAGCCAGAGCTGAGAGTCCTTCGGGCACTCTTCGGTTTCCACTCTAGTCAGCCAATGAAGGCCAGCTGGAGACGAGTCCCTGATCGACTCTCTGGAGTATTCAGGACCGCAGTGTCGCCACTCACATTCAGCTCGCCACAAGCTGCCCTGCGGTTTATTGGCTTGCCTGTAAATCTTGTGATACATTTTTTTTTATATCAAAAGAACTTAAGGAGCCATATAATGTTCCTCAGAGTTTTGCGTTAGCCTCATGGTGAGGTAACGACTGGCCCGGAGGTTTTATTATTATTATTATTAGTTCTCTGTCAACAGCCGCTGGCCGGTCCGTCCGGGGTAGTACCACACTGAGCAGAAGATCGACGTCTGAGTAATGGCAATGTGCTATTGCACTTCGTTCGGTGAGAGAGCCGGTAACCCAAGTTTTTGGATGTGTTTGGGGTTTTTACTGATAGTCAGCGGCCTAGCTGTCTAAAGGTCCATGGGCGGCAGTAACACTTACCATCAGATGTCCATGCTCGTTTACCATAATAAGCAATAAAAAAATGATAAGTGTTTCATTTTAAACGATATTTATTCTCAAATATAATGGCAATAGATTATAGCGACACCTTTCAAAAGTTTACTACTAGACCAACCATCACTCATCATTTCCTTTTTTTTTTAACCATGTTCCATGGAGTGATGACACCTCGCTTTATTCGTCCGGGCCAAGACCCCATAGACCCGCCCTACATGGCACCTCTCTACGCCGAGCGAGCGGGACACAGTATATGCTACAGTAAAATACTTTATTTTAAAATAGCGAATGAATGAATCATATATGACTTAATGCTATACAAAAGGGCAAATGGGGGTCAGAATTAAATACTTATTTTGAAATTATAATTAGTGAATTATTCTGACATATTGAATAAGACACAAGGCTGTTTTCGTATCGTGACATTTTTAAATTGTGTTTTTATTTGTAGAGGTATACTGTTTTTGAAAATTGACTTTTGCTGGGAATAATCCGTCACGCAGAAAGGCTGACCGCGTGGCGACGCCCCGGCAGTTAGCTGGGGCGTCGACGAAGGATGGTACCCGAAAGAGTAGCCCGCCGGGCTGGCCACGAATGGCAAGGAAACTGTAAAAACGTCTGAAAACGTCGACGTTTGAGTAATGGCAATGTGCTTTTGCGCTTCGTATGGTGAACGAGAGAACTGAAAAACCAACTTTCTGGGTGGGTTTTTGTTGATAGGCGGTGGTTTAGGTGTACCAGCTGGTTTTACTGGTATTGCAAAGGTAACACTTAGCATTAGGTGTGCTGTTTTCTCTTTTGCCATCGTAATATAAATAATTCTTAGGCATCGATTCGTTCTCTACCCGAGGCTAAGGGTCTATGGATCCGAAATAATTTCCTTATCCGCAAGAAACCAGATTTGGCTTTTATGTGCGGGACGATGATGGACGTAGGTATCTGAAAGGATCAAAGAATAGGTTCCTAGATACCTATTCAATTGACAGTTAGGCAGGTTATAGGGTAACACTTTACTTTGCTTTAGAATGCTACTCTCGCTTAACCTCGCACAGAAATCATATTTTCTTCGTAATATAAAGTCTAAATAATTTAAAATTTTATTCCAAATGTGTTATACAGGTATATGTAATCTTCCGTGTGGTCACGGAGTAAGAATACAATTCACCACCCCCTATCTTACCCGTGGGTAATCGTAAAAGGCGATTAAGGGATATAAAACGCATATAACATCTATGCAAGAGAAGGAAAACTCTAAACAAAACCATATACCAACACGTCTGACCAGCGTGGTATAGTAGGTCAATTTCCCTCCCATTATTGAGGAGGCTCGAGCCCAACAGTGGGACATACAGGGTGTAAGTGGACCGCTCCCGAAAACAAAGGCAGGTGACCCTACTAGTCCTACTTGTAATGATAGGCTAGAAAAAAATCGATTCGGTTGGAAAAAAATCTTTTTGCACAACGAATTTTCAGTTTTTTTTACATTTCATCGTATTAGGACAGTGCCTGTAACGTTAATTCCATAAAAAATACGTAACTATACTCAGATGAGAAAAGACGCAATCTATTCAAAATGCATGATCATATGTTCAAGAGTTAAACGACCTCGCTTGGTGAACAAAAAAAATTTTTTTCATCCGAATCGATTTTTTTCTAGCCTATCATTACAAGTAGGACTAGTAGGGTTACCTGTCTTTGTTTTCGGGAGCGGTCCCCTTCCACTCTGTATATAAGCTACTCGCGTAAACATCAGAAATACGTGATACACTTATATAGTTTTACTATTAAACTATGCTTGAAAACCCCATCGTTTTCTAATTCCCTTGTAATTGTGCTTACCCATTATCTTATTACTATAACCATGTTACCGGAAAATCTAACTTAATACGTAGGCATTTTGTCTTCATGTGAAAAGAATCTTATGTCCCATATAAAACACCCATGGATTAATTTAAAAATAATTGTTTTCGTTTGAAATTATAATTAAAGCAATTTTCGTAATATGTTTCATTTTGATTGACAGATATTTTTTTTTTAGTTTATAACAGATAATAATCTTTATAATAACGATGAATTTTTTGGTTATAGAATATCTTGGATCTACTGTGACTATGAAAGCTTTTTTTTATAGCAGGCTCTCGTTCTCCATTCCGTCTGGGGCGACGGAACGGCGACGCGTGGTCTGGTAATCCATTGTATTCCCTCCCCAACTCCATAGGGCCGGCCATCGGCACTGAATCCTTGACATCCGTGGCCAGGGTTACCCTTTCAGGTACCATCCCCCGTCTCACTATGAATGCTGAAAAGTGTTCGATACGAAAATATATTTGTTTTTTTTTTTCACCTTCTTTTCCTCTTCCGTGTGGTAAGTAAGAATACAATTCACCACCCCCTATTTTATCGGATGTTGTAAAAGACGATTAAGGGCATGCATATAACATCTATGAAAGAGAAGAAAAATCCAAAATAAAACTCTATGCCAACACGTATGATCAGCGTGGATAAGTCAATTTCCCTCTTATTCTGGAAGAGAAGAGAAGAGGAGAGTGGGACAGTGGGACGCACATGAGCCGAAATGATGATGATGAAATTTATTCATTTCTTTACAGAAAATGTTTCATTATGAAAGCGAAAAGCGACCACCATCATCCGGGTCCTGTGACAGCCGAGCGACAATGACTACGGATTGGAGCAAGAGTTATCCGAACGTGCCGGGTCGTATGCCGAATGCGGGCAGACCTTTACCACCCAGACCCACTGTCTGCCATCAAATACCAGAAAAAACTACTGTAAGTTGTCCATCCAAATCCATTTTTTCATCATCATCCTATCAAAATTCAACAATGGACATAGAATTCCTCAGAATTATAGGAAAATGGCGATAGCGATCGTGAATGTTAGCTGTCTAAAAACATTAATGCATGCTTTAGTCCAAAGTAGTGCCCACATTTTTGCAAAAATATCACGTTTTAGTAGAAATTTGCTACTGCACTTCAAGAGTGAGGGAACTGGCGAAAGAAAATTTTAAGGTAAGCATTAATTTGGCTATGGCCCTAGTATTGCGTACGTTTAAGAACAGCGATTACCACTTACCATCGGAAAAACTGCTTGCTTATCTGCCACCAAAGGCCCATAAATAAAGTTTAGTGAATAACAGGCTAGCTATGAACTCTATGAATTCGTCCAGAGACCTTCTTAAAAACCCAAATTCTTTATCAATAAATTATTTTTAACTGGTCCCATGGTCACCAGGTCAGGCCGGGCGGGCCACCGAAGATAAAGATTGGGTACCGGTGGCTCGCTCGCACGACGAAGAGAGGGGTTGCACAGTGGGTCTATGGGGTCATGCGCCGCCTCTTCCGTCACCCCGGACCGATTTGCCGGGGCGAGACGCATTCATAGTCCACTGCAAAAAAAAAATGTTCACCAGGATATGATCTGATGTTGAGATTCTGGAAAATCGAGAGATTGCTTTAAATTTTATATGCGCACTTGAAAAGTAGCATATATGCCACTAATTAATTGAGAAAAAGACAGGATAAAGTTGATATGTAGGAAGCTTAAGCTTGACAGTAATACGAATAAATGACTTGAATGAATGACTCCTTTTCTTGTTCCAGGTACCCTTGAAAGTCTGGGTCATTGCTAGCGCGTCCTGCTTTGCAGTATGCGCTGCACTGGTTCTAGCAACTGTCATTATCACTAAATGGGGAGCAGGAGAAACTTATACCAGGGAACTGATTGAGGCACCGGTAATTCAGCTTTTTGTTTATTTTATTTATATTTATATATGATTTCTGATGTTTACGCGTGTATTAGACGATGTTTCAGATACTTCTCAGAGTTCACGGTCATATGAGACCTCTCGTCTACTCGTATAATAGTTTTAGTTGACTTTTTCTATATTTTTCAATGGTTATATAACTACTTACTCCCAAATAAAAGTTCCCTGAAGTTAAAGTAACACTAAGAATCTACAGCAGATTATGGCACCTCGTGGCTAGCTGGAAGGTGGGTATTTAGACCACAAATAGCCTAAGAAAAGTCAATTGTTCTGATTGCCCTTCAACAATTGGAAAATATGGACATTTTTAAAATTACACATCGTCTTTACATAATCTCAGACTTTTAAAAAGGATGTGATCAGACCATAGTACATTAAAACGGATACTATTTTTGATTCTCTTTTTCTTTAATAAATCTTAGGTATAGGACAAAATGAGAAAACAATTCGCCAACCCACTCATGAGTTTCTTAAAAAGCTACTAAAAGTTATGTAGATAACAGCTTTTCAAGTGATGGAAATTTCGTAATAATACACTGTAAATATTCGTCTGACCAGCGTCGTATTTCGAATTCACTCCTATTGAAGAGGATGCTCGAGCCTTGTAGTAGAATAGCAGAGATGACGATGACCTTCTAAAACCTAATTCTATATTTCAGGCACCAATACAATCAAATTCTATAACAGAATCCAATGATTTCACTTCCTCAGAAGAGGAACTAGATCTACCAACGTTAGAGACACTATCAATATTTAAAAACATTGTAGCAAATCGTGAACATAGAAATCTTATATCGAAATCACAAATCCATCCAATACATGAAGATATAACACATGAACAGAGAAATATTAAGAAGAAAGATAAAGCCGTGATTGAAATTAAAGAAGATAATGCTGATGATGAGCAGAACGATGTAATGGATTCAGTTAATGATTTAATACATGATTTAAAAAAAGATAGCTTTGAAAATAATATAATAATGGATAAGAAGATGGAAGTGCCTAAATTTAAACCAATATTACCAAATTTAGTGTTGCCAAATTTGCCAAAAAATGATGGATTGGATCTAACTTATGGATATGATGGTTAGTTTAAATTCTTAACTATGATTTACTGTAAAAAATATTAGCATTTGTTTTTATTTAAAGAAAATTTTCTGTGTGTTAATGACTAAGAATTCTACCAAGCTCGTGGATTTCGTAAAAGACTAAGAGCTTTATATATCGACCTAGATCAGCTCCATCTGATGCCGTTTGATCAACAATTACATTCACAAGTAGTGTTGACGTCAGAAAGGCGGCCGGTCATAACAAATATTGCAAATAACTTTTATACAATATGTACATTGAAAGCAGAGTACATATTGTATCGACCACAAGTAATTGGAATAAAAGCAGGAGAATGATGATGTTTTCTTTAAAGAATATATCCTAAATGCACGCATGCATGCACGCATACAAATAAAAGAAAGAACCATTTCATATACCTAAAAGCAAATACATCATAATAATTTCAAATAATTTTTGCCACGAGTTTTTGCTCGGTTTATTTTACATCTAAAATTTCAGAGACTTAATGAAGAGGATCTCTGGATTCCCTTGAATTTAAAAATACTGTAACTTCTAAAACTTTACTTATTATAGTTGTTTAGTGTATGTCTGCTTGTTTTTGTATTATTTGCTATATTAGCTTCTAATTTATGTATCTGTAGGTTTTAACTACCATTCTTATTGCTTCTATCATTATCCGTACCGTTTCTCTGTGTGTGTTCCACAGTCAGAGTATTTCTGTTCTTCATTATCATCACCACATCCTATATAAAAATACGTCCCACTCTTGGGCTCGGGCCTCCTCCGTATTGAGAGACGTGTTGGTGTAGGGTTTTGTCTCGAGTTTTCCTTCTCTTGTATATATGTTATTATGTGTTTTATATCATTAGTTAGTCGTCTCGTACGATCACCCACGGGTAAGATAAGTGGGGTGGTGAATTGTATTTTTACTCCGTCATATTATTATCATTCTTATTAATATTAATTAATTATTTTAATATTTTCTTCTCTTTTTTAATATCTACGAGTTTGTTGAAAACCAACTATGAATAGCTTTTCACGCGTGCGTAATTATTTATCGGTCAGAATAAAAATTTTAGTTAATTAACTTTCACCCGCGGCTTTGCTCGCATGGCTGGTTGATAATAATTATAAAAAATGTAGCCTATATTATTTCCCTTGACTTCAGTCGCGCTCTCGGTGTCGCTCGGTGCATTTTAATGCTTTTAATTTTGCTTTTGCGGAATTCTATTTCCTTTTACTACAAGAAAAGTAGCCTAAGTTACTCCTTATAACATCAACTACCTGCCAGTGAAAGCCCTGTTAAAATCGGTCCAGCCGTTTCAGAGATTAGCCTGAACAAACAAACATACAGAGATTTTTTTATATTAGTACCGTATATATGTTGCATTTGAAAGTCTGTTAATTTAAAATTACAAACAGACACATCAATTTTATTTATATATATATATATATATATATATATATATATACATATATATATATATATAAATTAATTGTTTTTTTTTCTATTCACGCAGCAAAAGAAGATTACTTCTATAATGACGAGAATTTCTACGACGACTATATGCAGTCAAATACCATGACCAGTTATTTAATAGAGAAAGTTCAGGAACTCCACGATTGGGTATCCAAGGACCCTGACTTGAATAGCAACCATACCAGCAGCGGTACTGGTAAGTATTGTAATACGATTTCTTTTTCATTGCTTATGGTGGGCAAACAAGCAAGCAGCACACCTGATGGTAAGTGTCACTGCCGCCCATAGATCTTTGCTATACCAAGGGTAGAGCTAGGCCGCTACCTACCAGTGTAAAACCCCAAACCCTTGGTCTACTACCACATTAAATTAAAGTCAACACAAGCGTGGAGTCAATTACCATCAACCTCGACATAGACTTCCAAATTAAACAAATCATAAAATAAAACGTCACAGACATCATGATCATCATCACAACATCACAGAGGACAGAAACATCTACAAATAGAAGGGTTTCACCAACAACAAGACCACCAGCGCCAAGGAGAAACCCTAAAAGACATGTTGTCGCTCAACATCTATGACACATTAATTGCGCTCTTCAAGCTTTATCCAATTGTAATAAAGCCACTTCAAGAACATTAATTTTATAAACAAACCACCATAACAATTAAATTAAACATAAAAAGAGCACGGACAAAAAGTCTGTGGAATAACATACTCATAATAAAAAAAAACCCCCAAACCCACCCAGTTGGGCTTCCGGCTCTCTCGCTCACCGAACGAAGCGCAATAGCACATTGCCATTACTCAGACGTCGATCTTCTGCTCAGTGTGGTACTACCGCGGACGGACCGGCCCGCGGCTGTAGACAGAAAACTGTCCACAGCGTGGTCCTACCACTTTTGATTTCTCTTTTGAATTCTTCGATTCAAAAACTTTTTTTTTGTATTGGCTATTAGCTACTTATAGAAGCCACTGTTACCAGTTTCAAATAGTGTGCCCCAAAATCAAGACCAATACTGGCTGCAAGAGGCTCGCAGTACTCCCTTAGACAGGATTTTACGATTACTTTGACAAAGAAAGGATTGTCTACAATATGTATTCTTAATACGGGGAAATACATACATACATATCATCACGCCATATCAGTAGGCAGAGAGAACAGAGTGCCAGAGAACTCTATCTCTGCATACTTCACTCGCTTCCTCAACATTCATAATTCTCTTCATACACGCTCGCCGGTTATGGAGACTCTTGACTCCACTTTCCTTCAGTACGTGACCGATCTGGTCTAGTTAGGTTAGTCTCGGTCTCCCCCGGTACATACATCCTTCAACTTTCGCACTGGGGAAATAATTTGATGTTATTTTAAACAGTCTCATGATAGATAGATGTGATTATGGCCCTATTCCCGTTAAGTAGTACAGTTAGTGACACTAGATGAATGGAATTTCATTAATTTAGTTGGATATTTCATTTCTATCAAAGCAAGTGACTCTGTATTATTCTAACAGCGAGAGTTCAAGACTTGCGTCAAGTTACAATTTTCACGGTGAAATAAGGAAATATTTGTATTGCGATGGGACTTAACAGACATATAATTAACGCAGACAAATTAGATCCAGACTTAGAACAGTACGTGGTGGATTGCATAAAGTATGGCCCTGCGTAGGAATGGCCACGCCACTGGCATGGAAGGTCGGCACCTCATCTCAGCTCATATATCCCTTGCCCGGAAGAATAGTGTCACAATTCTAAAAATGACAATTTTCTATATATTTCAATTTTTGATGGTGGAGGGGTGTTAATATTATAAGTCAACTCTTCATCGTCATTCTTAAGGTTTTTGAATATTGTGTGTCAATGTTCTTCTGGGCAAGGGATACATATGTCTCACTGTTCGGCTCGAGCCTCCTCCATAATGAGAGGGAAATTGACCTACTATACCACGCTGGTCAGACGTGTTGGTATAGGGTTTTGTTTGGAATTTTCCTTCTCCTGCATAGATGTTATATGGGTTTTATATCCCTTAGTCATTCGTCTCTTACGATCACCCACAGGTAAAATAGGGGGTAGTGAATTGTATTCTTACTCCGTCACATTCTTAATCCGTGTAGGATTATCAATAAAACCCTTCAAATTACTGAAATTTAGCATTTAATATGCTTAATTATTTATAAAAATGCTCGATTGGAACGTATTGCCGATAGGTGTGGATTCGAATCCCACTTGTGACATAATTTTTCGCTTCGTAATCGGGTTTTTATAAATAATAAAACCCTTATAAAACCCGATTACGAAGCTAAAAATGATGTCGCAAGCGGGATTCGAACCCGCGCCTATTGGGATTCCGGCCCAATCGTGCTGCCACTACACTACTACTTTAAATAACAAGGTTGTGTCATCGTTTAATGCAATTCTAACTGTAAAGTTTGAAGTACTAAGCCTACAATGTGTAAACATTGTCGGGTAGATAGCATACCGTCACCTTAAGACGTAAATATGATACGAACCGAAATTTGCATGTCCTGCAATAAGTCATGGTGGTGTAGTGGCAGCACCATTGGGCCGGAATCCCAATAGGCGCGGGTTCGAATCCCGCTTGTGACATCATTTTTAGTTTCGTAATCGGGTTTTAAAAATAATTAAGCATATTAAATGCTAAATTTCAGTAATTTTAATAAAACCCTTTCTAATCATTTCAATCTTTTTTACAGATTTCAGCTCCCTCTTAAAAGCGTTAAATGAGACCATGGTTGAAGGGAATCTCACAATAGTTATGTCCAAATTGAAGGATATGTATTTTGGTGAGAATTATACGAACACGAATACGGCCAGAAATATAATTGCTACAAATGGGACTGATTTATTATCTTTCGGTATTTTAACATTAGATGTGATGTTGCTACATAATATACAATTGATGGCGTGGGAGAACCAGGTGAGAGATTTTGAAGTGAAAACTTAATTTGGTACATTGCACATAGTTTTTTTTTAGATTTAGTGAGACTGATCCGTCACGCTCTGAAGTGAAAGGGTCGATCGGGTATACTCGGGACCGCCGAGTGTATCCGAATGAGATACAGTCATCACGCCATATCCCTTGCAGGGTAGGCAGAGAGAACAGAGTGCCAGAGAACTCTATCTCTGCATACTTCACTCGCTTCCTCAACATTCATAATTCTCTTCATACACGCTCGCCGGTTTCGGAGACTCTTGACTCCACCTTCCTTCAGTACATGACCGATCTGGTCTAGGTAGGTTAGTCTCGGTCTCCCTCGGTACCTACATCCTTCCACTTTCGCATTGTATATCTTCTTAACCAGACGTTCGTTCGGCATTCTTTCCACATGTCGTTATTATCCATCATGTCCAATAATCGTTATTAATAATTATTTAATAGTTTTTTGTAGGTTTAAGTTTTCTGTGGTCATCGTCCTCATGACTGCTTTGTGTTTTTATTTTGTATTTATTTATCTATCTGTCTGTCTGTGTATCTTGTATATATCATATCGCTATTACAATTTTTGAAGTGATAACTTTTTATGGGAGGGTAAACCGCTTCGTTACGTAACGCGTAACGGCGCCAATGTGTCTGGCTTCCCTTTCTCTCACGCATACGGCAGCGGTAGGCAGACTCCTCCTCGCTCACTGTAACCCACAGCGCTAACCGTATTAAAATGTGATGATATCATCATCATCATCATCATCACAGCCCATAAATGTCCCACTGTTGGGCTCGGGCCTCCTCTATCATGGGAGGGAAATTAACCTACTATACCGCGCTGGTCAGACGTGTTGGTATAGGATTTTGTTTCGTGTATTCCTTCTCTCGCATAGATGTTATATGCGCTTTATATCCCTTAGTCGTCTCGTACAATCACCCACGGGTAAGATAGGGAGGTGGTGAATAGTATTCTTACTCCGTCACCACACGGAAAATATAATATTTTGATGTTATAAGATTAACCTTTCCTTACATTATCATATCAATGATGCGGTCGAAATGCGATCTCTGCGGAAAATCTGTGGAGTTAGGCTGACCGACCGCATTCGTAACGACGACGTAAGAGAGCGAGTAGGTATGAAAGAGAGTATTGGTGTAAAGATGCGAAAGGGAATGCTCCGATGGTTCGGACATGTGGAAAGAATGCCGAACGAACGTCTGTATGCGAAAGTGGAAGGATGTAGGTACCGAGGGAGACCGATACTAACGTAACTAGACCAGATCGGTCATGTACTAAAGGAAGGTGGAGTCAAGAGTCTCCGAAACCGGCGAGCGTGTATGAAGAGAAATATGAATGTTGAGGAAGCGAGTGAAGTATGCAGAGATAGAGTTCTCTGGCACTCTGTTCCCTCTGCCTACCCTGCAAGGGATATGGCGTGATGATATGTATGTATGTAAATAGTTACAACTTAGATTAGTTTAAGTTATAACTTCTGTCGTTTCTATATTGTAGGAGTCAGCTAGAATTAAAATGTTGAAAGACCCTGATGTGTTCGCTTTCAACGCCATGTTCTTGGAGCCCAGCAAATTGGAGGTCAAAGATCTGCACGATGAATCACTCTTCTTGTAAGTTTTTTTTTTTATTTTATTACCTTCAAAAAAACAAGAAAGTTTTCAATTCGTTCATCATCATTCTCCTGCTCTTGTCCCAATTGTTTGGGGTCGACGCAATATTTACCCCTCTTCATACATATTGCAAAGGTTATTGGCAATAGTTTTATGACCGGCCGTCTGTCTGACATCAACCCTTCTTGGGAATGCAACTACTGACCAAATGGTATCAGATGGTGTTGACCCAGGTTGTTATAAAGCTCTTAGTCCTTAGTCGTCTTTCTACCACACAGCTAATTATTAATTATTTCATAGATATATACGGTATTAAGGAACTAGTTTTTATAATACGAAAGATTTTATAAATATACAATTAATGTAAAGAAATTATAACCAAACTCAATACAATATGTGGATCATACTGTGTGGGAATCGAACCTGTGTTTCTGTGTAATCGTATAATATATCTGAATGTTTCCAGAAAGCGTCTCAGTCCTCGTCAGGATCCTATAGATGACATGGATCTTGGCAAGAGTTTGTTAGAGAACGTTCTAGAAGTTGGCATGAGCACAGCACGCGCCGCCATTCATCTCGGTCGAGCTTACAAAAATACTAAGTAAGTTATAATAAATGTCTTAAAAAATGTCATAGAATATTTAAAAAATACCATAATTAAAGCCTTTGGAAGAGAGTATTTTCTTACAGAAATTTCAATAGTAGATATTGAAATTATACGTTGGCAACACAGAACAAATGTCACGTCATTTGTACTTTTAGCGTATGGAGGGTAAAAACTAAGGAGGACCATCTCAGTGTATTAAGAAGTGTCCATTGAACAGGAGCAAATTAAGGTGGCGCTATAGTAGCAAGTGGAAGAATTTTAAAAAGAGCGCCACAAATTTCATAGGTTATTATTTATCAAATCACAGTTGACTACGTAACTCAGCACACTTCACTCTGCTTATTACTGCTACATTCATATCATTTCCACTTGCTACACTAGCGCTATTTCGGTGAGTGTTCGAACAATAATTTGCTGTTTACAAGTGGACACTTTTTGGACTAATCCCCCATACAAGATGGTTCTCCTTAGTATTTACCCTCCATATTTTAGCGAAAGGATAAATGCACGGACATGGTCATTCGAATAGTCCAAACTAAAATTTAACTCGTCTAATTTTCAAGAGCTTAATTTCCAGTAATTAATTATCTGATAGTTTTTAGCGAAATCTTGTGAGCTCCATTAAATAAATAAAATACTTGAAAATGTCATATCTCAAATTATATTCAACACTTTAGTGTCATATTATATTATTTCATTAGCATTTTATGTAACGTAACACAAAGAAAGTGCTAAAATATAGTGAAAATTATATAACAAATCAAATCAAATCATTTGTTATGCATAAGCCCTTATAAGGGCACTTACATATTGTCAATTTTACATATTTTTTTAAATTAATCTACCACCGGATTGGAAAGCCGCCACAAACTGAGAAGATCCGGCAAGAAACTCAGCGGGCTCGTCATTTTTTTTAAATTACACGTTTTATTAAATATTATTGGATACATGTTTAGTCCATATTAGCTCCAGTGAGATGCCCTTCGAGTAAAGATTCATTTATTAAAAGTTGAATACAAGATTAACAAAAAAAAAAGTGTGTGTGTCAGCTCCGACGCACGACTGGAGTTTACTCCTTAAGTACGATTATCAAAACAAGCGCAAAAAAAGCTCATTTGACTAAAAATAATATACATATATATTTTTGTTTACATTTGTTAAAACTGTTCAGTGAAGTATTACCTCACGTCACAAAGTGAAAGGTGCGCAGAATAGGTTGCGCACCAAAAACGTAACGAGGTCATTTGATCACTACATTTTACTCCTCAATTTTTTATCATACCGGGCGCCTTATATGAAAATCGATTCTTAAGGAGTAAACTCCAAAAACAAAGAAGAACAGAAATTGTTTAAAAAAAAAAAAATAATACAGAAATCTCTGACGACGAGGAATCAAGACAATTTATTTGGCATAATGAAATTGCTCTTGGACTTTTGACGGGAATTTGAAAACGTCATGTGCTCTTGTATTATATTCGATATCTTAGTGTTTTAACGTGTTATATTAGATAGTTTTGATGGCATTTTATGTAATGTGATGCGGTGGAACTACTGGGATGTAGTGAATATCATATAAAAGTGCTTTACAACGTTTTCGTTTGCCATCAAAATTCCCACAAGATACCATTAACAGTGTGGCCATTGCACTGTTAATGGTGACAATTTGACTTAGACAATGACAAACTTGAAAGACTAAAAACGTGAAAATATTTATAACTTGACACTGGCACCAATAGCTCGTATATGTAGCTGATTGCCAATATATAAGAAGAAGAAGAAGAAATTGCTCTTACGGTGTTACAGCAGAAGCGAAAAACAGAGATAAAAATATCATATTTTGAAATATATATGACGAATCAAATAGGTATAATTTTTAGCTTTAGATGT
This sequence comes from Lymantria monacha, assembly GCA_905163515.2. Classification (NCBI taxonomy): domain Eukaryota; kingdom Metazoa; phylum Arthropoda; class Insecta; order Lepidoptera; family Erebidae; genus Lymantria; species Lymantria monacha. The sequence continues at coordinate 3,107,285 of LR991108.1, read as the reverse complement.
AGAAATATCGAGACAACTAGATATATTCACAGATTTCTTCTTATCAGCTTATATATGTTCCATTAGGCACCTTTTCCAGGTGAAGAAAATTAGCATACTATCACATTGTCTAATTGAATTAGCATAGGAATGGAGCATGCCTTGTTTATATTGAAAATGTTTTACGCTGCGATGCAAGAACAAAAATGTTTATGTATTATCTGTATAGTGACAAAGTATGAATATTATTCACCGTCCCCTGTCTCCCCGTGGGTATTATAAAGTACAACTAAGAAATATAATATATAAAGAGAAGGAAAATTCGACATAAAACCCTTTATCAATATCTGACTTGATTTTGGTGGGTCAATTACTCAACCGGCTCTTTCATTATCATTATTTTCTTGTGTAAAACGTGCATGCGTCATATCTTTTCAATCTAATTTAATTCATTGGAAGAATCGAGCTAAAATAATATCTAATTTTCAGAAACATAATATCACAACTGCAGACAAAAGATGGCGCTGTAACGTCTCCATTAACTCGCAATATTGACGCTAATACCCACGCCCTAAATCATTTGCAAACGTCATTTGACAGCACGAATGTTGCCAACGCTAATAATTATAGTAGCAATGGTAGTTTTTATACTGAATTGGACTGCGTTTGGTTGCTTTATTGTAGAAATTTAGTGGCTACAACTAAATTGAATGCGCCGTATGGTACTATGGCTCGGATTAATGGGTAAGTTATTATTATAATACTTCAAAATATTAAATTGTTAACAATTTCGTGAATAATTTACGAAAATATTATTGCGAGAGAATATAGGACTGAAGAAACTGTTGGATGCAGGTGGCACAGGACCGTTGCGAACAGCATTCTCTTGGGGAGGCCTGTATCCAACAGTGGACGTTTACGGGCTGATGGATGGAGTTGGACTATAGATGGCGTAATGTTTAAGATACCTGAATTACTGTGTCAAGTGTCGTGGATCTAGATGTAATTTGAATCCGTTAATGGCATGTTTGTAAAATCCGCAATTCAAAAAAGGAAGAAAGAAACTTACAAGAACAGAGATTTATCGTGTAAATCTTTAATCTCCAACTTGCTGGACTCCAAGAATATGTTGTTGACCGCGAATATATACGTTTATTCAGCATTTTAGGGAGCTCATTTGAGGGTATCGGCTATAATTAAGCTGACTCCTTCTAACTAACTCTTTCACGGCAATTTTTCGTCACAAAAAAAAATTGTTACGGATCATATTCATGTCAAAACTTTTTCAAATTACTTTTATTTAATGATTTCTGATGTTTTCCCGAGTATTACACATTTGAAATAAAACTATTTTTAACGGATTCTATCGCATATATCCGTGTGGTGACGGAGTAAGAATACAATTCACCAATCTAACCCGTGGGTGATCGTAAGAGACGAATAAGGTATATACAACGCATATAAAATCTATGCAGAGAAGAAAATCTCGAAACAAATCCCTATGCCAACACGTCTGACAAGCGTGGCGTAGGTTAATTGCCCTCCCATTACAGAGGACGCTTAAGTCCAGCAGTGGGACATAAATGAGCTGAAATGAGATGATGATCGCGTTTGTATTTGATTTTTAATCGACTGTCGTTTCGAACATTTTAGAAGAGTTCATGGTCACGGGAAGACTAACCTTTATTTATATTCTCTCTCACCTTTCAGGGTGGCATTGAGGATGTTGACAGGTGAATTGCCGACTAACAAAGCTTTGGATACAATGTTGTATGAAATATTAGCTGGATGGACTGAACTGAAATGTAATGACATGTTCCCAAAGTAAGTACTATATGTATTTTTTTTAAATTTCATTTACTATAAGACTGCAGGGATATACGTAAGCCAATGTTAGCTAAAAAAATCTTTAAAATTTATACCAAATTGGTAGATATATAATATAATGGTCAGTACTTAATTCTATTTGCTTAATATATCATGTTATGTCATATATGTATGTCATATATCATGTTATTTCATATTGTTTTAAATATAAATGTTGAAGGCTTTAGGGGTAAAGGAAGACCAAAGAAAAGATGGATGGACTGCAGGAGGTATGACATGGATAGACAGGGAGTGACTGCAGAGATGACGTCTGATAGGACTGTATGGAGGAAGATGACATTGTGCGTCGATCCCAAGTAATTGGGATAAGAGCAAGATGATGATAATGTCATATATGTCGGCTTCGTTTTTTTTATTGGTTATGGTGACAAACTAACAAGCAACATATCTGATGGTAGCTGTTACGTTAAGTTCATGGACTTTTGCAATACCAGGGATACAGCTAGGTCGTTGTCTACCAACAAAAATCCATTTAAAAGTTTGAGCTTCCGGCGCTCTAGCTCACCGAACGATGTGCACATTACCACTACTCAGACGTTGATTTTCTACTAGTGTGGTACTACTCGTGATGGACTGGCCCGCGGCTGTAGACAGAGAATTTTTTTTTTTTTTTTAGTTCTGTTCGTCCATTCGGACAGGCAAAGGGATCAAAGCCCATACAGCCAAGTCTTATTTAATTATTTTTCATACATTGTTCATCATTTCTTCATATTATGTAGCCTTAATAGTCATTGTCTGTCAGTAAGTCAAGTCGTTAACATTAATCGGGCGCTGATAACCTAATCAATGATTTTCTTTGGGAATTTTGGACAAATAGGAAAATACACGTAAACCACTATTATACCATATTCACTACACTTCAGCACTTTAACTGTACCATATTGCATAAAATACCAGCAAAATTATTCAATATAACACCACAAAACACTAAAGAAATGAATATAATACAAGAGCGTGACATGACCTTTCCACATTCGCGCCAAAACTCCTGTAGGCAGAGAACTGTCAATAGTATCGCCCTAACATTAATAAAAACCTCCTCCATCATAATACAAAAATCGATTCACAGTACTATGACAATCACACTGGTTTTATATGAACTTATTCTTCCTTTTAGTTGTTATTTTCAAATAATATCCTTCAGACGTCTTTTATAACATCCTTAGGCAAGATCATTTCAGCTCATGTATGTCCCACTGTTGGGCTCGAGTCTCCTCCATAATGGGAGAGAAATTGGCCTACTATACCACGCTGGTCAGACATGTTGGAATCGGGTTTTGTTTAGTATTCCTTCTCTTGCATAGATGTTATATGCGTTTTATATCCCTTAGTCGTCTCTTACGATCACCCACGAGTAAGATAGGGGGTTGTGAATTGTATTCTTACTCCGTCACCACACAGTCAAGAGAAGGATAGAGGGTGGTAATTTCTATTTTTAGTCCCTCACCACCCGGCAAATATAATATTAATGTTTAGAGAAAGAGTGTTTAAACCAATATCTACCATTTTGTAGATATATCAACCAAAAAGAAACATAGTATATGTTCCTTTTTCGTTGATATAATCTACAAAATGGGTCATGGAACAAAATCTACAAAATGGGGTATAATCTACAAACTAAAGAAAAATATTAATAGTACATTAATGGACTCTCTATTCTTTTTATAGTATTGACAGCGTGAATGTTGTATTGCCAACTTATAACAAAAAAAATCTACCATTAATTCTACCATAAATTTTCTCGACTTACAGGGTCCGTATAATGTACTACCTACTACAGACGTTTTATAATATTGACAGTTGTGAATGCAGTATTACCAAATTATAATATAAATATTCTACCATTAATTTTTATTCACAGATGCAGTAAAGCAAACGCGGCATCAGTAGTAATGGACTCATTACTCGGCCATCGAAAAACAACATCAAGTAACAGGGGACGATGAATAAATATTAGTGTTATTTAATATAATACGTTATAGCAGTTTCGTCTGTGGTACATCCCTACCTAATATAAAACTATAGACTAAGAAATTAATTATAATTTAATTATTATAGTCTATTATTTTGTTATTAATAAAAACGTTATTATTATTATTATTGTGAAATTAGCAATAATAATTAATGATCCTTAATTTAAATAACATTGGCATTAATAGGTATTAAGTTTTTTTTTTAAAACGTTTTATTTAAGCAGTTATAATTTAGCAGAATATAATTAAGCTATTTTAGATCCAAGTCTGCTATTTGCATTCGTAAATAATATTGAGTAGTTCGCGAATGAATTAGTTCGTTATATCGTTCTTAGTTCCTTTTAAATTTGCTTTCTTTGATAACTCTATACGAAGTAAGTCCTTAAAACTGACTAATACACCGTTATACTGCGAATTAGTATGAAATCTGATAATAATTTTTTTTTTATAGTGAACTGAAAGGGCTTGTTAGTTTGTTATCTGATTGTGAACTATCATTCATCATATATCAAAATTTAAAAAAAAAATCGACTAATCGAGGATTACGGCTTAATGAGCTTTGACTTATAGAGATGTTACTGTGCTAAAAATTTGAAAAATTACTATTAACTAAATCAAACAAATGCGATTGAATCAATATTAATGAAATTTAGCATACAATTAGTTTTGTAGCTTGTAATATCACAAATAAATTTCTAAATGAAATACCTATTGACAGCTATGGCAGACTTGGGAATCTATTAAATAGTATTTTATAACAATTTTAGGGAATTTTCATTTCATAATTGATAATTCCTTAATTTTGTTATTTTTAAACCGCATTTAAGTGGAATTTTATATAATTTTCAATATAATACAACAAAATACTTCGTGTGGGTTGACAACAAAATATTTCACCACCAATATATTCCCTTGAGGGATGAAAATCGACTAAAAAAGGACTTGAGGGGCACTCTGCTTGGCAAATTCTCCAAGCAATGCGTTCATTTCTTCGTATTAAGGCATATGTCCGACAGAGAAGTGAGAGGAAGATGGATGGATGAATGGTGATGGCAAATTGATTCATCCCTTCGTGGATACTTCAAATACAAAATGTACTTATTTTAAGAAATATTTTTAAATACCACGACACATGGAAAGTTATTTTGTAATATCTGTAAAAAGTTTGAATTGAAACATGTATATTTTTTCTAATGAAGCTATTTTCAAGCATTTAAAAAAAGGATATTTTAAGCGTTTAACGATTTCTAAGTGTCTTTTTATAATTGTTATAGACTGATATTAAAATAAATAATATATTAATTGTAATAATTTTGTTTTATTTAAACTTTTCAAATGATACATTCTTATACCGCTTCGTTACGTAACGCGTAACGTTGGCAATCTGTCTGGTTTCCCTTTCTCTCACGCATACGGCAGTAGTAGGCAGGCTTCTCCTCTTTCACTCTAATCCACAGCACTAGCTAGTATGCATCTCAGCTCATATATGTCCCACTGTTGGGCTCGGGCCTCCTCCGTAATGGGAGGGAAATTGACCTGTAATACCGCGCTGGTCAAACGTGTTGGTATACGGTTTTGTTTCAAGTTTTTCTACTCTTACATAGATGTTATATGCGTTTTGTATCCCTTAGTCGTCTCTAACGATCACCCACGGGTAAGATAGAGGGTAGATGAATTGTATTCTTACGGATAGATATACTAATAAAACTAACTAGCTAGTATGTCAAAAATCAAAGACAAACGCAATAAAATCAATTAAAAAATTGTTTAATTTCAAATACATATTTGCTTATATTACTTCGCGTAAACATCGAAAACCATCAACTTCAAGATGTCAAAAGCATATGAGATGTCAAAATTTTTATCAACGAGGTCATTACAAAATCCGTCATTTTCAATTTTTTATATAATTCAACAAAATTTCTATCATTCCAAATGGCTTGATTCATTTCCATTTCTGTATTTAATCTTCTTAACATAACTATTAATGTATTAATATTAGCCATTATATACCCTATTCGATAATTATTATCTGTAGATAGTGATAATTTAATATTAGTCAAAGGATTCGCTTTCATTTCTAATTCTTTAAACATGCTTTCTAGTAATAAATATGGGCTTTTTGTAGTGTCTAATCCAAAAAATCTTCTTCCAACTGTTTCTGAATTATTAAAAATTAATACTTCGTTTTCATTTATTACCATTTCTGTCTCATTTTTCTCTTTATCAATAGTGTTACTGTTTTCTTCAACTAAATTATCGCTGTTCGTTATAACGTAATCGGTGCTATTAAGCTGATCTATATTAACACTGCTATTATTTATAACGTTATTGATATGAGAATCTATTAAACTTTCGTTAAGAATTTCACGTTTATTTCTCAGTAAATATCTCTCAGTTGATACATTTTTAGTTTATTATTAGTTTTTTCAAGAGTTTCTTCTAGTTTATCCTTTAAACGTTGAATTAAAGTTTCTGATATCTGTTTCTTATATTTGCATTAACTTCAGTAAAATCATCTATATTTTCATCAGAAGACTTTGGTTCTGATATTTCAGCGTTTCGTTTTGTAATTTTAGAATTATATACACGAATATTAGCTATATCTTCTTCGTTATTTTCGTTATATCTTTCATCAATTTCGTTATTACTAAGTTTCTCTGTATTATGTTTAGTATCCGGTAGAATATAACCATGTTTTAATATACTTTTCTCATATTCACACTCGTAATGTCTTGGTATGTGCTTAAAATAGGATTGTATTAAGAGACCTGAAAATAATAATTTAGTAACCACAAATCCAAAGATCTATAACAAATTATGTTTGTATGACATCGCTAAACTCAGAAACTATTTGACCGATCGTTATGAAAATTGATATGTATATGTATTTTTTCACGGAGTAGGTTTATATGATATCTTCATTAATTGATGTAACTCGCCATCACGCCGTCAGACAGCGCTGCGATATATAGGCTTCTACAAACAAACTAACAGGCAAACGGATTAGTATAAGATTTTTGAAGAGAAATTTCTTTAACGACGTATGGGTGAAAAAGAAATTGTAACGTTTTTCTGTTACGCGCCATATTTATTTTGAAGTGAAATTTCTTTTTATTTCGAGTTTCCTTTCTCTTGCATAGTAGTTAGTCCAATATTACATTTCTTAGTCGTATTTTATGACAATCTACGTACAAGAAATAAGCTAATAAATTTGTATTTTTCTCCGTCAAGATAACAAATTTAAGTAAGCAATAGAAAATAGAATAACAAAATAAATTCTTACTTAATATTATATTACGTAGCATATTGCATTAGAATCACAGAATAAGAGAAATATCAAAAATTATAATAACTTATTATTTTTTTCACATAGGTACAATATGGATTTAATATATTGCTTTATGCCAATCAAATTCCATATTTAATACAATATTTGAAAATTAACACGCAATTAATTCCGCGTATGAAAAAGTACAGGTAAAGTCATCACCCATTTCCAACTTTAGCTTGCAAGCGAAGCAGGAGAATGATATATATATTTATTGCTTATGGTAGTAAACGAGCAAGCAGCCCACTTGATGGTAAGTGTTACTGCCGCCTATGGACTTTTGCCTTACCAGGGTATAGCTAGGGGGCTGTCCATTAATCACGTGAGGTTTGAAAGGTAGGGGAGGGGTTTGACAAAAATCACGAAATATCACAAGGGGGTGTAGTAAGATATCACGTGTAATTTTTTTTCGTCAAACGCTGCGATTTCCAAACTGAAAAGCGGCGTGTAGTGTGACTGACTTGCGTTTGCCAGACAACGAACGAAGTTTAAAGCAGGTGATCTGTATAAGGACCATTTGCGAAGATATAGATTTATAAAAAAGCAAACAAACCGAGAATATAATGAGCTATGGGCTACTTTTTTGTAGGTACTAAAAAGTCACGTGATGTTTTTCATAGTCTTAAACCTCACCACGTATCACCAAGGCGAGGGGGGATTAAAATATGCTAAAAAAAGATCACGTGATTAATGGACGTCCCTTAGGCCACTGCCTACCAATACAAACCCTAAGCCCACCTAGTTGGTGGCAAATGAACAGGCGAACCTGATAGTAGTATTACTAGCGCTCATAGGCAGTTGCAATTACAAGGGGTACAACTAGGCCGTCCACCAATCAAAACCTACCCACAAATATGAGCTGCTGGTTCTCTTGTTCACAAAAACAAATCAAATCAAATCATTTATTATGCATAAGCCCTAAAAGGGCACTTACATATTGTCAATATTATATATTTTTTTAAATTAATCTACCACCGGATCGGAAAGCCGCCACAAACTGAGAGATCCGGCAAGAAACTCAGCGATCTCGTCTTTTTCTTTTTAAATTACATGTTTTCTTAATATTATTGGATACATGTTTAGACCATTTAAGCTCCAGTGCGATGCCCTTTGAGTAAAGATTTATTTTTTAAAAGTTAAATACAACATTAACAAAAAAACAAAACAAAAAAGAACAGAAATGGTTGGACCAGATTCCACAAGCGGCACTCGATCACGATTTAACTACTAAAGCAGCCATAACGCCCCTCAACCACATTCGAGGGAAGGGAGAGACCCGCTCACGTAGCTACCGCAGGCAGAGACCTTTTTAGTGAGCATGACCACACCAAGATCTATAAATTACAATCAGATAGCTCAATCAAATTAATTAATAAATAACTCGTTAGGCAAAACACGCTACACTGTACAATTTGTGACAATGATAAGTATACAGAATTCAGACGACAGTGAGGATCAGCACTAAAACAATGTAAAAGTTAAAATTATATAAAGTAATTGCTGAGAGAGGAGCAACTCATAACTATTCCGTATTATCATTTAGATAATCCGAAATGTTGTAATATCCTCTTTTGCAAAGTCTATTTTTGATAGCCTTTTTAAACTTATTTATGGGCATATCTCGGATATCTTTAGGTAGTTTATTGTAAAAGCGTATACATTGCCCCATGAAAGACCTACTAATTTTTTGTAGGCGAGTATGATGTATAACTAAATTATCCTTATTCCTAGTATTCACGTGATGAATGTCAATATACTTATCAAATTTATCAATATTTTTTTTACATATAATATGTTTTCGAATATAAATTGTGATACAACAGTTAGAACGTTTATTTCCCAAAATTTTTCGCGCAGTGATGCTCTTGGGCCTAAATTATAAATCGCGCGGACAGCCCGTTTTTGCACAAAAAAGCACATTACAACGTCTCAGATGTAGATTTTCTACGAGAGTGTGGTGCTGTTCCAGACGGACCCGCGGCTCTAGATAGAAAACTGTCAACAATGTAGCTTATCTAATAAGATTTTGAAAAGCCATCTGAACATCGTGGTTTAATAAGATCTAATTCCCTTCCATTCTGAAGGAGGCTGGTATTTTCAAAGCCACTCGTGATACAATGATTTATTTATCAATTACGGAATCATTTTATCCCACTGTTAAGCTCGAGCCTCCTTCATAATGGGAAGGAAATTGACCTACTATACCACGCTGGTCAGACGTGTTGGTATAGGGTTTTGTTTAGAGTTTTCCTTCTCTTGCATATATGTTATATGCGTTTTATATCCCTTACGATCTACTATTACGATCACCCACGGGTAAGACATGGAAATTACTCATCATCATTCTCCTACTCTTATCCCAATTGCTTGTGGTCGATACAATATGTACTCTTCTTTCATAGTAAGTACATTTGTAAAAGTTATTGGCAATAGTTTTATGACGGCCGCCTGCCAGACGTCAACACTACTTGTGAATGTAATTGTTCACCAAACGGCATCAGATGGAGTTGGCCCAGGTCGTAATAAAGCTCTTCTCCGTCTTTTACGACATCCACGATCAAAGTAAGTGTTGGTAGTATTTGTAGCCGCTACCACACAGCTTCACATGGTAATGACTGAATATTAAAATCATTTTATTGTATGACTGTACCAATTATCAGCGTATCAATCATATTTAATGTCCAATTCGTTTCACAACTATGAAAATATATGTTCTTATTATTGATATAAGGAAATACAACGACGGCGTATTGGTCAGACCTAGTACTGCGAATATTGAGCTATTAAGTTGCCGGAGATTTGAACTTCATGGTGAACTGTAAAAGCTATATTAATCAGTAAAATTTCTTAGACTTTCCATGTATGGGCGGAGTAAGAATACAATTAATTACCCCTTATCTTACGCGTGGGTGATCGTAATAAGAGATATAAAACGCATATAGCATCTATGTAAGAATGGAATATTCGAAACAAAACCCTATACCAATACGTCTGACCAGCGTGGTATAGTAGGTCAATTTCCCTCCCATTATGGAGGAGGCTCGAGCCCAATAGTGGCACATATATGAGCTGAGATGATGAACTAGCCATTAATACGAGCCCAATGTTGCCAGTGTCGAATTATAATTTTTATCAGCAATTATCAGATTCTTCACAGGTGTCTTCGTATTAGTCATTATCTGTCAGGAAGTCAAATGGTCGCAATCAAAAGCTCTATGATCACACTGTTAATCACGAATTTTGGTGGAAAACCAAAAAAAATGTAAAGCATTTTTATGTCATAATACCTTCCACTTGCAACTTCGCCTACATGGTTTATTGATACAAATGTAGCCTATGTCATTCCCCAGACTTCTGTCACGCTTGCCTAGATCGTTTCTCCAGCTCTCCATACTTATCGTGATTTTTTGAAGTAATAACTTCTTATGGGCGATTGGATGGGGATTTTTTGAAGTAATAACCGTTTCGTTACGTAAGGAACGACAGGGAATGGTAATCGCCGGGCTGGCCACAGACATCAAGGATTCGATCCAAGTTGCCGACCCAATGGCGATGGGCAAGGAATACTGTGGGTTATGGAGCCACACGCTGCCCTTTTGTCATAGCCTGCTAAAAAATGTGTTATTCTGATTATAGCTATATTATTGTAAAATTTAATTTTAATAAATCCATTTAGTAGTTTTGGCGTAAAAGTGTAATATTAATAGGATTCACTCTAGCACTTCCTTCGTATCACATTATATGAAATGCCATCAAAATTATTTAATATAACACGTTAAAACATTAAGATATTGAATATAATACAAGAGCACCACATGACACTTTCACGTTCCCGCCAAAGACCACCCCTTCTTACTCATGGGGTCATGGGTGTTGCAAAATTATACTGAGGGATGCGATATGCAGATAACATCTATACAAGAGAAGGTAAACTTAAAATATAACAATACGGCTGACCAGCGTCAGACCTAGGCTGGGGGGCACACTTAAAACATTACTTTTTTTTACTAACCGTCGCGCCGCCTACAGACTGGTTGTACAAACTTAGCTGCTGCCATTTTGTCCTGTCTGTCAAACGTTTGACAACTGAGAATTGTTATTTTTTGTTCATAGTGTAGGTAGTTATTTTCATCGACGATGTATTTTCGATTATTGATGTACTTTCTGAAAATTATATCAATTTTCATTGTTAAACTTATATTATTATTGTTTCGATATCAGCTGATATGGTTTTTTTTTATATTTCAGGGTAGATCTCATAGTAAAAGAATATTCTGTATAATTACACATACACATGTAGATATCTATATATATCACTTCAACTTTAGTTCACTGCGTAAACTCTGGGTAGCAGCACTTTCCATACATGCATATTTTATCATCGAGTTGTCACTCTTTTTCAGTTTAATAACTTTACTCTTTGGACCTAGGCCAGGTATAGTAGGTTAATTGCCCTCCCATTGCATGTGAGGCCAATAGTGGGATTTATCTGTGCTGAAATGATATGCTGACGTAAAATATCAAGAAAACACACAAAATTCCACCAATAAATTTTATTTTGTATTGTATTACATAAATAACTATTGATACAATACACATTAAATACTAAAAACATTAAAGTAATACATAGCACATTGATAACTATCGATAAATCAAAAGATACATCAAATCAACTGAGATTTTTGATATCTAAAAATAAAATCTGTTTTGATATATTCCAAAATAAAAAAATAACAAATTAGTTCATGTATTTGTATAATTTATATTAAATGCGATTTGTATTCTTATGATATACAAATCACATTAAGTAAAATTAAAAAAAATACATTTTAATTAAATACAGATCACATTTAGAAGGATAATGTTTAAAGAAAATAATAAAATACTTTTAATCATATTAACTATAGTTATTAACAGGATTTTTGAATATATGATTTTTACGCTTTAGTCTGCAAATCACCCGGGGACTATATTAGCTCCCGGGTGATTCGTTAACGTCCCCGAAGAGGCCTACCGCAGCGTTGCGACAATGAAATCTTACGTCCAAACCGTCAGACGTCAGCGTGGCAAAATTCAACAATGAGACGTACTTTTCCGTGCGGTGACGGAGTAAGAATACTATTCACCACCCCATGGGTGATCGTACGATACGACTAAGGGATGTAAAATGCATATAAAATCTATGCGAGAGAAGGAAAACTCGAAACAAAACCCTATACCAATAGGTCTGACCAGCGCAGTATAGTACCCGGCCCGAGCCCAACAGTGGGACATCTATGGGCTGTGATGATGAGACGTACTTTATTATGTCTAGAAAATTATACCCTCTTTTTTTTTAATAAAACCTGCCTCGTTAGGTATATTTACATTTTTTTTGCGGTTCGTCCGTTCGGACAGGCAAAGGGAACAAAGACCATACAACAAATTTTTTTTTTTTTTTTTTTATTCTTCATATGTTATTTATCACTGTTTTCTTCATGTTGCATAGCCTTAATAGTCACTGTGCGTCAGTAAGACAAGTCGTTACCATTAATTTGGCGCTGATTAGCTGATAGACGAAAATATAATACAAAGCGAGAGTTGAATGTCCTACAATAGTTCACTATGGTGTGTGTGATCACTGTGGTGTGGTGGCAGCACGATTGGAACGGATTTCCAATAGGTGTGGGTTCAAATCCCATTTGTGACAATCATTTTTCGCTCGTAATCGTGTTTTTTACAATAAGTTGTTAACACTTGTAAGAAAACATTAAAAACCCTGCCAAAACTAAACAATAATTTCCAAAATACAGATACACATCTAGAACTAATTGTAATAAGTAAATTTTATTATAACACTGGATTCATTTTTTATCTAAAACCATTCGACTTATATACTAGTCAGCTGAATTTATTTTGCCTATTACTATTTTTTTTTTTTACCTGCCGTGTGATGACGGAGTAAGAATACAATTCACCACACCTCTATCTTACCCGTGGGTGATCGTAAGAGACGACTAAGGAATATAAAACGTATATAACATATACAGCGTGACTGGTAAAAGATTGTACATATTGAGGGAGGGTATTGAGTACTCGATTCTGATACCGAATACATAAAAAAAATTGATACTTTAATTTTGAACTAATTGTCCTATAAAAATTATTATTTACGTACACCTCCGCATAGATATAGAAATTGCATTAAAATAGTAACTAGCCGAGCGTGTGAACTTGACAACAGTGCTAAGTAGTGGCTCCCGCGCACACTCTGCCCCGCACCCCCGAAGGATGTCCCCGGGGTGAGTGTCCGTCTGTGGTCAGCTGATCAGTCAAAGCGCGTGCGCGGTATAGGATGTTTTGCATTTCCGTGTTTGTTAACCTATGTGTATTTCGATCGCCTGCGTTTTGACTATTTGTGTGTGAAGTGTGATAGAATGTGTTATTCGCACTAAGAGTGTTGGGAAATTGCATATGCTCGACCAAATGGCAGTGTACGAGGTGCGATTGATTTGTATCGAGAAATATTGAGAAGGTGACCATCTTTTTGAGAATCCTGACACACTAATATTGTTGAGGTTTACTATCTAGTTAATTAATATTACCTTCTTATTATATTTTTATTGGTTACATGTGCCCATTATCTATCGTCTCCTTCGACATGTACAGTCTTTTACCAGTCATACTGTATACAAGAGAAGGCAAACTCAAAACAAAACCCTATACCAACACGTCTGACCAGCGTGGTATAGTAGGTCAATTTGTCTTCCATTATGTAGGAGACTCGAGCCCAACAGTGGGACATATATGAGCTGAGATGACTAAATTTTTTGTCTGACTGAAATTTATGTCTTACCCCCGTATTCTAAGTCGTTACCTCGAAACTTCCTCGACTCGACTCACCCTCAATTAGGACGTTTCGTATTCACAGTTGTCATTTTCATCCTCACCTTTAAATTATTTCTTCAAGTGAGGTAAGGTTGAGTCGAGGAAACAACTGTCAAAGTAAGGTACGTTGCGATACGCCTTGAGGATACCTTAAAGAGGTTTTCACATATAATTTATTGTCAAATTAGGATGAGTTTATTGTATATTTGTATGATAATTCGTACAATTATTTAACACGACGCTATTTGCATTCTGCAAAAAATCTAAAGATATATAACACAAATTTTCAAAAAGTTTACGTTAAACATAACAACCAACTACGCTTAGATATCAATTCCGCCCACTATATAAGTGCTAACTGCTTTACGATTTTATATAACAGAAAACTTTCAAGTGATTGGCTAAAATTATAACTTTGAATGGAGTAGGCGCTATCATAATAACCGTTATTTAATATTTTCAGATATTTTTTTTCATGATTTGCATAAAATCAGCCAATCAATAGTGTATCAAGAATTGTGACCAAACTTGCAACGCTTTAGATTAAGTAAGCGTAAAAATATTATTTCACCGTATTGCAGTATTTCCTGGTGTGATACGATGTATTGATTGCTCTCATATACAAATAAAAATCCATTTTTTTTCGTTTGGGCAAGCCAGGGAACAAAATGTTACCAAAAATTTTCAAAGTGCCAACATAATAAAGCAAATTTCTTTAAATTCGCGACGTCATTCGTGACGTATTACCTCCATTCTTCCTTACTGGAGGAATCTCAAAATTACCTCAAGTTTACGATTATGAATACCGATGTTGAGGAAGGTTCGAGGCGATCCTCGAAACTTCCTTAGCTGAGTGTGAGTGGAGGCGATTTCGAGGTTACGACTTAGAATACGGTAGTTAGTCTAAGTAAAGGTTATTTTGTTAGGACTCGGTGATATATATATATCTGCCACACCGTCGTGATTTAGTAAAGAGATAGTCACGTTAACTGAAGCTTTTTATAGATAACAAGTAACGCACTGTATTTTAATTTAACCTTACTTTAAAATACAACAAAAAATATTTATTAATAACTTTATAAAAGGCTAAAATATTGAAAATTCACACGCCATTTATAATTTCTAGCCGATCAATTTTTCTCTCCTAATATATATAGACTATAAAAGTCTTAATCAGCCTTATTTGCGTACGAAAAATCCTTTCATCTTAGTTGTTTCCGTGTTGGGGTCTAAAAGACAAACAAAATTTATTCTTTGACAATTTTAAGACTAGCACAATCTTATTCATATATGAAATAATAATGCTAGTATATTTATTATTATATATTTAAATCAATACAACAACGGACAACAAAATCACCCGCATGAATACACATTGCATTAAATCATTTTAATCTAAATTGTATTTAAAAATACAAAGTAGATTAAGTGACACTTTCAAAGGATATATATATTATTAAATAAATTTAAATCTGCTACATTCGAAATAATCGCTACAATACAAATTAAGTATATTTTAAACTATTTTATTTCTACAATACATCTTAGATCAATACATATGACATAAATACACATATTGTATTCAATACAATAATGCGGATACATAATTATAATTTAATTCTAAACAACGATCAAAAAAGCTATTTTCAATTATTACACATCGATTTTAGGAAACAGAAAATTATATAAAAGTTTATTAATTCTTAACTAAAACAGAGATCTTTTTTAAAAAATAATCAGACGACCTTATATCTAAGATTTTTAAATGACGAAATATAAGGACATGCTATTGAAACGGCTTTTCCATGTGGTGTCGGAGTAAGAATACCACCACTCCCTTACCTTATCCGTGGGTGATCGTAAGAGACGACTCTTAGGGACATAAAACGCATATAACATCTATGCCAGAGAAGGAAAACTCAAAATAAAATCTCATATCAACATATCTGACCAGCATGGTATAATAGATCAATTTCCCTTCCATTATGGAAGGAGGCTCGAACCCAACAGTAGGATATATATCCTACTCCTGTATATGAGCCGAGATGGTGAAGGTGATGATGATGATGATTGAAACAGCAAGAATAAATTAGGAGGGGGTTAGCGAATTATACCAATCCAATATCACTACCTAAGAGTCACAAAACTAAAGTGCTAATACCAAAATTTCTAATGTAAGGTTTATATTAAGCAGGCAGCCGAAATTTTATTTATGCTTCACCTAATTTTGGTTACTCATCGTTTTACAATAGAGATATAAAATACTATACCAACCACATATTAATTGAAATTAGGAAAAGACCAATGAATAACTAAATTACTATAGAAAAAATACAATTCACATTAATATGTTAATTGTATATATATTGTATAGTTATTTGTATACATAAAAAAATACAATGAAACTAATATTTAGTCGCTGTGTATTCTAATGTGGAAATTTACTACATAGTGTGTGAAATTACTGTCCAATCAGTGAACAAATTTGTTATTAATATCCTCTTGTATTTATTATTCTCTAAAATAAAGAAGGCAACCTTTTATTTGTATCTTTCAAACCAATTACAAAATGTCTCGCATAAAAAAAAACCGGAATAAACTAACAGGATTTTTGATGGATAGGTGGACAGAGACAAGTGCATGAACTCTCGTCAGCACCATGCCAGGAGAAATGGCCATCTAATTTCTTAATATCATCACTCACAAATTTAAGTAGTGAACCAGCAAATGACTTGAAATTTCGTGAAGAAAAGAATATCTCAAAATGGAAAGTTATACCAACCCGGTCTGACCAGACTGGTTATAGTAAATTTAAATCGTATTATAGAGGAAATTCGAGACTCAGCACTGGGACTTATATCAGCTAAAATAAAAATCATAATCCAACCATATTAACTTTTCACTTCATTTTATAAACAACGTGTAGATTATATACTGCCGCTGTCTCTTCTACTCGGACGATAGACATCGACCGATAGAGTGAAAGAGAGATCATCACAAGCGCCGAACGCTTAGGCTGATTGTGACTCTCTATCGTTTGTTCCGCGCTTTCGCTTGCACGCTCAGCTCAGACGAAACGTAATACTTTCGAGCTTTGCAATACCAAGGGTATAGCTAGGCCGCTGCCTACCATTATAAACCCAGCTCTCTCGCTCACAGAACGAAGAGCAATAGCACATTGCCATTACTCAGACGTCGATCTTCTGCTCAGTGTGGTACTACCCCGGATCGGCCCGCGGCTGTAGACAGTGAACTGTCAACAGCGTGGTCCTACCACTACGATTCATTTCATTTATATCACGTTAAAAACAATACACCAAATATATATTACTTTACACACCAAAGATGTTTAAATAACAGTAAAATGCCTGACAAACAACAAAATTATGTTTTCACAATGTAAAACATAGTTTGTGCTTATTTACATTTTCTTTTTTCTGTATTTTAATATCGGATTTAACTTTTGAAGGGCTGCGACCGGTTTTAATGCCTTTTTTTTAGATGTTTAGGTAGATTCAAGAATGGTTTAGATTAAAAAACTAACCCGGTAGATGGAGCTGTTATCGGTTTAAAGACATTCTAATCGGTTTTTTTTTAGATTAGTTGGAGAACAGTGTCTCTTGGTTTAACTAGTTTGCATGTAATGTTTCGACGTTGATATACAAGCGTTGAATTCTATCGCAATATAGTTTTTAAAGAAATAGGGAATTCCCTTTAATATCCATTGCCGAATGAATAATTATGGAAGGCTTTTAATTGTAGAGTATGTTATAATCGCCGCCTATTTCAACAATATATATTCGTGCTTAAACAAACTTATTAAAATGATAATTTAAATTTTATAAATAACTAGCAGACTCGGCCACGCGTTACTGTGGCTAAGGTAGCCTCAGTAACACGTGGTGGTTATGCTAATAAATTGTAGCTTATATGAAACATTTGTATGTTTAACATAGCGCCATCTATTAAATACTTACTCAATCCAGTCAACAGATACCGCCATCTGTTAGAATCGTTTGGAGATAACAGATAATTGTGACTGTCAAATAATAGACAAATAATTTGCAATAAAATAATATTGCGACTATAAATTGAGATGGAAGCTATCCTATCTTTTAAGTTGGATCAAACTACAGATGCTGTGCAAATTTGATTAAAATGGGAGAAGTACTTTAGGAGTCCATCGCAGACAAAAAACGTGACACGTAATTTTTATATATAATAAGAAGATTAAGATAAGATATTGACAAAATGTTCAAAACTACCCACAACGACCCTCTGACAAAAAAACTGAAATATATCATGCTACTTAAATAAAAAGAAACTAACTTGCGATCTTATTTATACAAATAGAAGACACCATTTGATTTTTAAGAAACGAAAAGTGATGTGATCAAAACCACAAATAGACAATACCAACTCCTTTTTAGGAAACAAAATGATTTGATCAAAATCACAAATACCTGCCCATTTCAGGCAGCATAACATGATTTGATCAAATCTACAAACAGAAGATACCAGCTCCTTTTTAAAACATAACATGATTTCATCAAAATCATAAATACGATATACCAACTAATTTTTAGAAAACGTAAGACAATTTCATCAAAACTACGAATAGAAGATGTCTATCCATTTTTAGGCAGCACAACATGATTTGATCAAAACCACAAATAGGAGATACAAACTCATTTTTAGAAAACATAAGACAATTTGATCAAAAATACAATTAGAAGATACTTGCGCATTTTTAGGAAACAACATGATTTGATCAAAATTACAAACAGAAAATACCGGCTCCTTTTTAAAACTTAACATGATTTGAACAAAATTAGAAAGACGAGATACCAACTTATTTTTGGGACCTAAAAACGATTTGATCTAAATTACAAATAGGGTATACCAACTTATTTTTAAGGAACAAGACAATTTCATCAAAACTATATATAGAAGATTCCTGCTCGTTTTTAGGTAGCATAACATGATTTGATCAAAACCACAATTAGAAAATACCAATTCTTTTTTAGAAAACGTAAGGCAATTTTCTCAAAACTACAAATAGGAGATATTTACTCATTTTAAGCCATCATAACACGATTTCCCGTGTGGTGACGGAGTAAGAATACAATTCACCACCCCTTGTCTTGCCCGTGGGTGATAGTACGAGACGACTAAGGGATATAAAACGCATATAACATCTATGCGAGAGAAGGAAATCAAAACAAAATCAAAACCCTATACCAACACGTCCAACGTGGTATAGTGGGTTAATTTCCCTCCCACTATGGAGAAGGCTCGAGCCCAACAGTGGGACATATATGAGCTGAAATGATGATGATAATAACACGATTTGAGCAAAATCACAAATATGATATACAAATTCATTTTTAGACATGATTTGATCAATATGACAAATAGGAGATACCTGCTCATTTTTAGAAAACATAAAACAATTTGATCAAAACCACAAAGAAAAGATGCCCAGCTCATTTTTAGAAAGATGATTTAATTAAAACCAGTTCTAATTTGATTGATCCATAACTGAATTTTATTTCTAATAATGACAGTCATGGATAAAAATCAAACATATAGGCAAGATTGGTAGACTGGAATTATCCTTCTTAATATTCCCTCTTTCGCAGTTTATCGTCTTTCAACCCTTAATTGCTTGAAATATCCATAACAAAAGGGTATTGACAATTCTATTACTCCATTAAAACACGAATCAATACATTTAATCGCAAGTTGAAGTTTTAATCTAAAAAAAAAGATATCTTTAATCTTAATTTAATTAAAAATATATATATATACACATTACATACCTCTATTAAATTCGCTGAATATAACTTCACAATCGGGTCGTACAACCCTAAATAATGAAACCCCTAAGGGGGTCACACCTGTATTAGAGAAATCTATTAGACGTAGATGGGGTGCTGCCGTTGCCAAATGCTCCAAGCTTCTATTCGTTATACTTCTAAAACCTGTGATTGAAAGCACCCGTAGACTGGACCGGTCCGGTCTCACACCACGTTCGTTAGGTTCAAAATGTCCAATATGAACATAGTTTATTGTTTCGTTATCGGCTCTACCAAACCGTAAAACAGCGGAATCAGTTACCAGATGGTAACCAAATAATGGAAATGTTTGGGAGACACTTTCTCTTTGAAGATCTATATTAATTTGGACCAACGGTTGAGCTGCTCGTGGTATTAAGGCTGCTAAAATCGGATTCTGGTTTCCAGCTGGTCTCTCTTCATTTCCATCATTTGATTGAGCATTTTCATTTGACGGTTGACCTTGATTTGGTTGATTTCCATTTGGTTCTGCGTTTATTTGAACAATATTTGCTTGTGGTGCTGCTTGATAATTTAATGGTTCGGGTACACAATAGGGGTTGGGTGGTATCGGTAAGACAATAGGATGTTCATGTCTGGCCTGTGCTCTGCTAATCTCAAAAGCCAAAGTCCTTAAAGGGTCTTGGTAATTGTCTGGTTGTTGCTGTCCACCAAAAGGCATACCGTTTCTGATACGAACGAATTCGTTTTGATTTTGTTGGATATTTTGTTCTTGTGGTAAATTTTGATTTTGTGGTAAGTTTTGATTTTGTGGTAAGTTTTGATTTTGTGGGATATTTTGTTCTTGTGGAATATTTCGGTTTTGTGGTCTACTTTCATTTTGTGACCTATTTTGTGTATATGGCAAGTGATGATATCGTAGCCTATTTTGATTTTGCTGTAAATTTTGACATGGTGGTCTGTTTTGATTTTGTGTATTAGTTTTACTAATTTGGATTTGTGGCTCTTCGCCTATTCCTTGTTCACGTTTTATCAATTTGAGTATATTCTCTAGGGCACGTCTACTTTCTTCAGCTTCTTCATCATCTGAAGACGATGCCCCAGGGTCATCATCTTTCTTTGGCTTTTTCTTATATAAACGTGGACGTTTAACTATATTCATAATGAAATTATCATCACAGGATCGTTTTGAAGGTCCTGCTGTTTCTTGCTTTGGTTCATGACGCTGGGATCCAGATTTGGCATCGTTTGATGGACCAGCTTGAGACTCATCGTCATTTTTCGACTCAAGTTCAGCTGTGGGTGCAACATCCATAGCAGATGATCCTGCAGTTGGTTGCCTTGCTACAGGTGGATCTGCCGCAGGTGGTTCTGCGGCAGGTTCTGCAGCAGGTGGCCTAAGAGCCTCTGGACGTACTTCCTCCACACCGTCCCGGTTTCTATTTGGTTGTATTACAATAATCCTGTAAATTAAAGATAGTTCAAATTAAAATGTTTGATCATGTTTCAAATTGTTAACCAATTTTCCATGTGGTGATGGAGTAAGAATACAATTCACTATCTAACTTAACCGTGGGTGATCGTAAAAGCCGAGTAAGGGATAAAATATGCATATAACATCTATATAAGAGAAGGAAAACTCTAAACAAAACCCTATACCAACATGTTTGCCCCGCGTGGTATAGTAGGTCAACTTCCCTCCTATTGTGGAGATGCTCGAGCCCAACAGTGGGACATATATGATCTGTGATTATGTAATTATTATGAATAAACAGTTTACCTGCTCTCCAGTGATGGACAGTTGAGATAATCACCAAACAATAGATCACCGAACCTCTCATCCCAAATTCCAGTGCCCTCTTTCAAATTATCATCTTCTTCAATCTCTTCTGGTTCGCATTTGTTCTTATAATACTCTGGCTCCTGGCAAGAATATATATTGTTACTTTTAAATGAACTTAGTAAAAGATTGACTTAAGTGATTTTTTTACCTTTTTGGGGGGAAATATTGTATGGGGTTGAGTGTGGGTAGTGTCTCGTTTCACTTCGGGTATCAGAGAAAAGTCAGATATATAAGCTACACTATTCAAAAGCTATAAAAATAAATATCTTTATTTGAAAGTTATCGCACTGGAACTACTTGAAAAACAATTTCATCTATATATCTTTACATATATATAATTCTTATGTATGTGTGTATGTCACTGAACTCCTTCTAAACAGTAATAAATAAGAAGAAACCGCGTATCTGTACATTTGATAAATTTATTAAAAAATTAGTATAGGCAGAAGGAAGTGCATACATACATACATACATATCATCACGCCATATCCTTTGCAGGGTAGGCAGAGATAAGTGGCAAATTGCAACAGATTAAAAAAACATTTTTTGAAATTTTTGTGTCTGTATGTATGTACACGCTAAGCTCTATAATTGCTGAATAAATTGTTCCGCAGTTTTGGATAGCTGGGTAGATGGCACACGTCTCCTTTAAAGACAAAAATATAATACGAAACGAAAATTGAATGTCATACTTACATATACATGCTCATGCTGTTGTAAGTGGTAGCACGATTGCAACAGATTTTCAATAGGTGTGGGTTCGAAGCCCATGTGTGACAATCATTTTTCGCTCGTAATCAAGTTTTTATAAATAATCAAGCATATTAAATGCTAAATTTCAGTAATTTAAAAAAAAAAACTGTACTAAAAATTATTGGCCGTTAGAAAAACTGCACGAGCCCTCACAAACCTCAGCTTTTAGCTAGTAATTATTAATTATAGCAGCATCTATTCCAGAGAAGGTAATGTCGAAATAAAAAACCAATACGATGATCAGCGTGGTATTAGAATTACCTCAGTCTCCCATTTGTCCAGTTCCGATATAGGATTCAATACATCCTCCCATTTGTGAGAATGCTCCGTGTATTTCCTAAAGTCTTCCGGTGGTGATACGTAGAGTTCCTCGAGGAGAGGCAGCCAGCCGAAGGCGGAGACCTCCGAATCGGCCACCATTGAACCACGAACATCCAGAACCTGGTGGAATAAACACTTCTAAATCACTTTTATGTCATACTCAATACACTCCAGCAGTTTCTTTGCATCACATTGTGGATCTTACCCATACTATGTGGCAGGTGTAGAGGTTTTGGGTCGTTTAAAATACCACGCTGATTTTTTTTTATTGCTTATGGTGGCAAAGTAGCAAGCAGCACACTTGATGGTGAGTGTTACTGCCGCCCATGGACCTTTGCAATATAAAGGGTATAAATAGGCCGTCTACCAATACAAACCCCAAACCCACCGATTTGTGCTACTGGCTTTCTCGCTTAACGAATGAAGCGCAATAGCACATTGCCATTACTCAGACGTCGATCTTCTGCTCAGTGTGATACTACCCCGGACAGACCGGCCCGCGGCTGTAGACAGAAAACTGTCAACAGCGTGATCCTACCACTATTATTGTGATAATTTAGTTAAAAATTGTAAAAATTAGGACGGGACGTGACCAGACGGCCATGCGTTGGAGTGTCGAGGATTGAATGTAATCAGACAATCCGGGCCACTGTGGTTTTAGTGGATATTCCAGTCGTGAAGTGGCCCAGAAATCCCCTCCTACTTTCATTGTTGAACATACACAAAAGGAAAGGACTGCGTTTGACTCCATAGCTTGTGGTACTTCTGCCTGCTGCTTTATGATAATTTGGGAGTACCAGCAGTACAGAAACCTTATCTTCGGTGTTACACATCACCACCGTCCTTTTTTCAATGGTAAATACAGTTATTAGCAGCAGATGTCTTCTACAATTTGAACTGGAATATGAGTGAAGGTTGATGGCCTAGTAAATAATATATCCTACCTTGAGCTTCTGGAAACCATATCTGGTAGCTAAAGATGCGTAAGCGACGCATTCTGTAAGCCTCTTGCATTCCCTCATGTACAGCACCTCTAGGACGGGTAGCTTGCTCAAAGACATGAGGGACGCAGGTTCGAACCATTCACATTCTGATATGTCCAAGTACTGAAAAAAAAAAACATAAAAGGTCTTCTTCTTCTTTTTTGTATTGGCAATCAGCTACTAATGCGAGCCTATTGTTGCCAGTTTTGAGTTACAATTTTCCTCACGTCTTTAGTCTCTTTAGGTTAGTCATTGTCCGTCAGTAAGTCAAATCGTCACCATCAGTGCTATGGCTACACTGTCAACGGTATCTTTTGTGAATTTTGTTTGAAATAATGTTTGTAAAGCACTTTTATATCATATTCACTGCACCCCAGCACTTCCTCCACATCACATTACATAAAATGTCATAATTTTTTTTTTTATAGCCTTTGATGGCAAACGAGCAAGCAGCACACCTGATGGTAAGTGTCACTGCCGCCCATGGACCTTTGCAATACCAAGGGTAGAGCTAGGCCGCTGCCTACCAAACTCAAACCCAACGCAGTTGGGCTTCCAGCTCTCTCGCTCACAGAACGAAGCGCAGTAGCACATTGCCATTACTCAGACGTCGATCTTCTGCTCAGTGTGGTATTACCCCGGACGGACCGGCCTGCGGCTATCGACAGAGAACTGTCAACAGCATGGTCCTACCTATATTAAATTATTGTTTAAATTGCCGTTACAATATTTGCCGGAACAAAAACAATTGTCAAAAATCCTGCAAACATGAATCACTAACTACTTACTATAAGTGCAGGCAATTTATCCTGTATCTTGCCCAGGAACGATGTATTTAGTGGTAAATTGAAACATCTGGTACCCCTAAGAGATAATTTCTTCAATCCAGTGGGGAAATAGCACAAACTGGTCTGTAAAAAGTAAAAAAAAAGACGGTTTATAAACGATCATTTTACGTGATAGCATCATAAGAAAACATTGATGAAAAATTTGCATACTTTTACGAGTTAAAAAAACAAACAATGGAAACCATATTAACTTTTCACTTCAGTTTATAAACAGTTTTGCTCGTGGGTATCGTAAAATGCAAATAAAAGATTCACACCGACCTGAACCAACCGTCTTTGATGCCGTTTGATCAACAATTACATTCACAAGTAGTGTTGACGTCAGACTATGGCGGCCATAAAACTATTGCCAATAACTTTTGCAATATGTAAGATAAAAGAGAACATATTGTGTCAACTCCAAGTAATTGATATAAGAACAGGACTATTAAAGCCAAGTCTCACTCAATTTCAATGACAGAAGTCGAGGGAGATGCTCTCCCAATCTACCTTCCACACAGTTTACTCCCAACGATTAAGTCGTACCAAAATCTTGGAGATCAGAAATTCAAAGAAGTTTAACTTTAAGAATCACAGTTAAGATATTTTATCAAATCTTACTCTGCTATTGGGGGGTCATAAAAATTAGCTGGAAGTAGGCAGCAGCACTAAAGGAAACTCAAAATATAATTGACAATCCTCAATCCACCTTGTAAGGTAAAGACTTATGACCAAAAGTGGACAAAGGGGCTGTTGATACTGAATACTCATCATCATCTCAGCTCATATATGTCCCACTACTGGGCTTGACCCTCCACAGTGGAAGGGAAGGTGATTCGCTATACCACGCTGATCAGACGGATTGGTATAATGTTTCATTTCGAGTTTTCCTTCTCTTGCCCACGGCCAAAGAAAAGGCGTGAAAAATTAATACTCACAGTTTTATAATCCAAATTGCAATACTCCAACGCAAGTGAAGTCAGATTAGAACACTTTCTCCTAAGCCTCTTTAGGAGAGTTTCATCAAATGTGAACTTAGGTCCGAGACATTTCCCTTTAGCTGACTTTTCATCATCTTTGACATTCAAGCCATTTGAGGCAGATGGTGGATTACGCTTAGAAGTTTTATTTTCCGTATGTAAGGTTTTGGACTCTTGATTAGATTTTGAAGCGGTATTGCTCGAACTTGACGCGGAGTTGCTCGAGCTTGACGCGGAGTTGCTCGAGCTTGATGCGGAGTTGCTCGAGTTTACGGTATTAGTCGACTTTGACGCGGTATTTCTCGAGGTTGAAGCGGTGTTGTTTGATAATAAATCATCTCCAACCGGACTTGTAGCTGCGTCGCGTTTACCCACTTTGGAATTATAAACGATATCGTTCGGGTTTAAATCGGATTTGCTTGAATTTTCAATTAAAGTGCTTGATTTTGATTGAGGCGCTTCCAGTTCACCATCATTCAATGGCTTTAAATTCGATATAGGAGACAATTTATCAGATGTGTCTTTTCTACTCGAATTGCCATTCGAAGTTGAGGGTAGGTCGTTTAAATTTGAATCCGCTACGCCCGAATTAGATCCGGTGTTGCTTGCCTTTGAAACCGTGTTGCTTGAGCCTGTAGCGATTTCACAGTGATCTTCTATATCATCATCATCATCATCATCATCCCCTAATGAATCTGAATGTAATCCAGCTATTAGCGCTGGCAATTGAGTTAATGGATATAATTTTGGTTTTTTAAATTTCGTTGAATTTCTGGCGATTGCTTCACGTTTGTCAGGCCATCGAGGTGACATAGCATATCTATAAAGACATTTATAATATTTAATTTAAATCTTGTGGTGACAGGCTAAGAATATTTTGATCCTTTGAGCTCCGTAGCTAACGATTAAGAGGTATAAACAAATAATTTCACTGTAAATGAAGGAAAACTCGAAATAAACTAACCCATACTATCTAAGTCAGCGTAGTAGGATAATTTCCGTCATCGGTGGACCCCGAGTCTAACAGGAGAATATATCAAGTTCTTAATCACTTCATTTTTTTTACGGCAAGTATACAACTTATTGTCATCTGATATCTTTGCCGTGTGGCGACGGAGCAAGAATACATTTCACCATCCTTTACTGCGGATAAAGTAGAGGACGAAGGGATATGAACATGATAGTATATTATTAAAATAAACAAAAATAGTTAAAACCATTGCTGTATTCTTTATAATGAATGCAACGGAAGTATCATAACGGAAATTGATGTATAAAATAAATTTTAACAGAAACAGAAGAAAAAAAATATAATTAAAGAGTAGAGGTAAATTATATTTTAAAAAAAAAGTAGCATGACAGCATTAGTGACGCCGGAGTAAGGATAGAAAGAACCACCCTATGATGAAGGTATGCCCCACAACGATAGCTACGGCTGTGGAAATCTTTCCATGTTAGTTACATGAACAAACGGGCCATTCATTGGACAGCTCCCGTACAAAGCCACTATCATCATTAAAAATTGGTGAATATCTTGTAAAATGATCATCATTCTCTTACTCTTATCCCAATTCCTTGTGGTCGATACAATATGTACTCTTATTTCATAGTTCATATTGTAAAAGTTATTGGCATTAGTTTTATGACCGGCCGCCTGCCAGACGTCAACCCTCCTTGGGAATGTTATTGTTGACCAAACGGCATCAAATGGATTTGGCTCAGGTCGTTATAAAGTTCTTAGTCGTCTTTTACGACATCCACGAGCAAAGTAAGGGTTCGTAGTATTCGTAGCCGCTACCACACATCTTGTAAAATGATAGATTGTAATAATAAAAAACATGACTCACCGTGGCAGATGTGGATACCACATTCCCATGTCACCCATCACACCTGCATCAAAAGAATTATCATCACAATCCCGACTTTTTTTTTTTGACAGCCTAAAATCTCGTTCGATCCGCCATCAAATACATTTATCCTTACTAATATTATAAATGCGAAAGTAACTCTGTCTGTCTGTCGCTCTTTCACGGCAAAACTATTGAACCGATCTAAATGAAATTTGGTACACAGATAATCTAGAGCCTGATAAAGGACATAGGCTACTTTTTAAAGCAAAAAAAGGGGTTATAAAAGAGGATGAAAAGTTGTAAGGTTGTGACGATACTTCATCATTTTTTAAAGCCAGAAGCTTGAAACTTATTTTTAGGCTATTAATTAGATACTAAATAAATATGACATTAAATTTTTGTAAAAATTTACACTTACAGTGTAAAATAAAAATAGGGGATGAAAAACTTTAGGAAAGTAACCTTTTACGCGGGCGAAGCCAGTTATATATAAACTCTGCGAGGGACACTTATATATTCTCAGTTATAACATTTTAAATTTAATACAAACTAACAACGAATCTGAACGTAACCGACACTGAGATGGTCTGGAAAGATACTCAGCGGATTTGTCTATTATTATTATTTAGTTACTGATATTTTTCTATGAAAAAATTGTAAATGTTTAGTAAGAATTAGCTCCAATGTCCTTCGAACCACGATATAATGTAAAAGATTATGGCTGGATCAGATACAACAAGCTGCATCCGAAAGTAAATAATAAGACGCCTTAGGCTCACGTTGTTTCTTACCAAGACAATTAAGAACATTTCCGTGTGGTGACGGAGTAAGAATACAATTCACCACCTCCAATCTTATCTGTGGGTGATCGTAAAACGACTAAGGGATATAAATAAAACGCATATAACATCTATGCAAGAGAAGGAAAACTAAACAAAACTCTATATCAACACGTCTGACCAGCGCGGTATAGTAGGTCAATTTCCCTTCCATTATAGAGGAGGTTCGAGCCCAACAGTGGGACATATATGAGCTGAGATGAGAAATTAAGAACAAGCGAAGACTTTTAAACACTTTACAGTGTACAAATCCACCCGTGACCATGAACATTGAGTATTCGAAATGTTAATAAATTAAAAATCAAATACAAACACGATAGAATCCGTTAAAAATACTTTTTATTTCAAATATAAATATAAAAAGAAATGAGTGCAAGTATTTATGTACGTGCGTGAGAAATTATACTTCTTTGGCATCATTAAATTTTTTTAATTGAATGCAAATAATTAATTACACGTGGTCTCTAAATGTCGGCCTCATAAAAAGGCTCAAAGTCGCTCAGCGTGGTATGGAGCGGGCTATGCTCGGTATTTCTCTACGTGATAAAACCCGAAATACGGAAATCCGTAGAAGAACGGGTGTAACCGACATAGCCAGAAGAATTAGCACGTTGAAGTGGCAATGGGCAGGCGACATCGCTCGACGAGCCGACAACCGTTGGGGAAAAAAGGTTCTCGAATGGCGACCACGAATCGGACGACGCAGCGTAGGACGACCCCCCACTCGGTGGACTGATGACCTCATCAAGGTCGCAGGAAACCGTTGGATGTAGGTGGCACAGGACCGTTATAGATAGCATTCTCGTGGGGAGGCCTATGTCCAACAGTGGACGTTTACGGGCTGATGGATGGATGGAATTAATTACAATAAAATAATAAAAGTACTGCAAAAGAATTGGATAATTTCTTTCACTAATATTTAAGAATAGTTAATAATATTAAACAAAATATTCAATTTAAATCACAACTGAATATAATTTATTAGCACATACATATATGATTCGTTCGCTAGAGGAGGCCTTTGTAGAAAAACAAGCTGTCAAATAAAAACCGGTTACTGATACAACAGTTATAATAGTATTATATAGTTTTATTTTAGTATTATATAGTATTTAAATCCATACCTACATGTAATTAAGTTACTGCAATAAAGGCTTATATTATTTTATTTATTTATTTGATATAGTTAGCACTTGTATTAAACTAAAACACGTGTTGTGAATGTTGAAACTAGAAAGAGGTTTTATTTCTATTTTGTTGGTAGCGTTTTTTCGAGACTTATAATTCATCTAATCTAAGAAGTGCATTTTGACGTTTCGCAGTTTTTAATACACAATAACCTTGGTCAAACGTATACACATGATTGCAAACAATAAATCTGAAATTTTAAACAACTATTAAGTTATTTACATAATTAACATTGCGGGTGACTTTCTTGTACAATAATGTAATGTTGAAACTGGTAAAACTAATTTAAAATAAAGATAACATGGTAAATAATAATTAGTATTGACGAACTTACAATGTCACTTCATCACGTTCTAAACAGTAGTGCTTGACAACTTCCAATTCACGAATATTCAAATAATCGGTAAAAATATTAGATTAATATATTTAATCGAATAGAGATTTTGATAGAGATGTACGTTTCGACAATTTTATTGATAAGGAAATAATTATTAATGTTCGTGACGATGATAATTCAAGTAATACTAGTGATTCTGAATAAATAGCTATGTTCAAATCCAGTTTTTGTTTTTTTTTTAACCTAATCCTAATAATTATTATGAATAGACATTATGATGAAATAATTAAATTTGTTTAGTATTAATTAAGCACTTAATATTTCATCTCCTTTTTGAAAAATAATAAAATAAACCAATTAATAATTACAAAGAATCAATATCGATTTCTCACTAAAATCGGATATTTTCGATAGCGATTATTTAGTTCACATACCTAGACAACTTACTCCGACAGCTGTCAAAGTGCACTTCTTAGATTAGATAGACTATAATGAGTGGTAAGTAGGATTCATGATTTCTCGAGTTTTTTAATTTCTCGGGTCTCAAGAATTCTCGAGGCTAATTTCTCGAGGCTTCTCGGGTTGTCGAGAAAATTACATTTACGTACGTTTTCTCATATTATTTGGTTCCAATAAATTCAACAAATTCAGTGGTTTTCCACTCAAATAAAAGTATCAAATTAATTATAAAACTTTTATTGATTATATTCAAAAACATTAATCTTATGAATAATCTAATTAACTTTTTTTTTAAATACACCAAGAATATTATTCAGACTCATAATAACAATGACAGCACCATTTTTGGCTGGTTATTTAGAACTTTTAAACAAAAGTAGCTTCTATTAAACTAAACAAAAAAATCAACATGAAAGAAAACGTAAAAAAATAAAAAATCTTAAGTTCAGATAGAAAATAAATGTAAATTATAATTAAATTACATTTATGGTATTTTAATTAGAATAAAAACAAATGAAAACTTTGCAAGATCAATGGAACATCTCACGCTGAGGAGCTGAACATACAGTCGGACAGATATGATGTACATGATTTCTCGACTTTTCTCGAGCTTGATTTCCTTGATTTCCTCTCTTGAATGAACCCTAGTGGTAAGTTTATGATGCGCGCGCATCTTAAAATTATACTCATAATTTTTTTATAACGCGCTTAAAGTAGTATAACTGCAAAACTTTCATTGAATTCCATAGCGCTTAGTAATGAGGCGTCATACGAGTATCCACAGATATCAGATTACCGCGCAATCAGCACTTATCGCCCTTTGTTTTATTTATTTAATAGTCATAGGACCACGCTGTTGACAGTTCTCTATCTACAGCCGCGGGCCGGTCCGTCCGGGGTAGTACCACACTGAGCAGAAAATCAACGTCTGAGCAATGGAAATGTAGTATTACCCTTCGTTTGGTGAACGATAGTCACAAGCTTAGTTTTCTAGGTGGGCTAGATGTACCTCTGGCATTGCAAAGGTCTAAATATGTTCGTATGCCATTAGCTTTTAATACAAATGATATGCTAATGATTCCGTGTGGTGACGGGAGTAAAAATACAATTCACCACCCCATATCTTACCCGTGGGTGATCGTACGAGACGACTAAGGGATATGAAACGCATCTAACATCTATGCGAGAGATGGAAACCTCGAAACAAAACCCTATATGAACACGTCTGACCAGCGTGGTATAGTAGGTCAATTTCCCTCCCATTATGTAAGAGGCTCGAGCCCAACAGTGGGACATATTTGAGCTGAGATGAAGATATACCAATGAAATATGTATATTTTCACATACTATAGAAATAATGAGATTGTAAACTGGTTTTTTGAAAAAATTATCGGATAGGGAAAAATTTTGAAATCTACTTTGGCTGGTGTAAGCGACTGATAGATATCTTAACTACATACATACATATCATCACGCCATATCCCTTGAAGGGTAGGCAGAGAGAACAGAGTGCCAGAGAACTCTATCTCTGCATACTTCACTCGCTTCCTCAACATTCATAATTCTCTTCATACACGCTCGCCGGTTTCGGAGACTCTTGACTCCACCTTCCTTCAGTACATGACCGATCTGGTCTAGGTAGGTCAGTCTCGGTCTCCCTCGGTACCTACATCCTTCCACTTTCGCATTGTATATCTTCTTAACCAGACGTTCGTTCGGCATTCTTTCCACATGTCCGAACCATCGGAGCATTCCCTTTCGCATCTTTACACCAATACTCTCTTTCATACCTACTCGCTCTCTTACGTCGTCGTTACGAATGCGTTCGGTCAGCCTAACTCCACAGATTTTCCGCAGAGATCGCATTTCGACCGCATTAATTTTACTTTCATACTCTTTTCTGCATACCCAACTCTCGCTTCCATACAGTAATGTTGGGACAAGCACTGCGTTATGTATTGCTACACGTGCCTTCTGGCTGAGGTGGTGGCTGCCGAGAAGTTGCCCCAACGCTCCGTTCACTCTATTTCCCGCATTCACTCTTCGCTCTATATCAGTGGTGTACCTTCCATCTCGGCTAAATCCACATTCAAGATATACAAATTCATCCACTTGCTCTAGTATATCATCTTAACTAAGCTATTTATATTCTAGATTGCAATAGCAAAATTACCTTCGTCATCACCTCATCATCTTAGCTCATATATGTCCCACTATTGAGCTCGAGCCTCCTACATAATGGGAGGGAAATTGACCTACTATATCACGCTGGTCAGACGTGTTGGTATAAGGTTTTGTTTCGAGTTTTACATCTCTTGCATATATGTTATATGCGTTTTATATCCCTTAGTCGTATCTTACGATCACCCACGGCTAAGATAAGGTGGTGGTGAATTGTATTCTTACTCCGTCACCACACAGAAATACCTTGGTATTCTAATTATATATTAATTTTTCATTGACTAAAAACAAAACCAGATTTACTTAAAATGAAATCTAGTGAGATTCATTTATTTATCACGAAACCATGGATGATGATGAATTTCATGGGAATCGTTGGAGCCGTTTCTGAGATATTAAAAATTGTTTTTTATCATTGCTTATGGTGACGGAATGAATAAAATAAGAAATGAACATATAAGAGGAAGTTTGAAAGTTGCGCCAGTGACGGAAAAGTTAAGGAGTGAAAGATTGACATGGTATGGACATATGATGAGACGGGATGAAAGTAATGTTGTGAGGAAAGTTTTAAGTATGAATGTTGAAGGCTAAGAAGGTAAGGGCGGACCGAAGAAAAGATGGATGAACTGCGTGAAACATGACATGGATAGACAGGGAGTGACCATAGAGATGACGTCTGATAGAGTTGTATGGAAGGAGAAGACATATTGCGTCGACCCCAAATAAACTGGGAAAAGAGCAAGTTGATGAGGATTACTTATAGTGGCAATCGAGCAAGTATCACACCTCCTGGTAAGCATTACTACCACTTATAGCCTAAACTAACCTTACTCGAGACTATATACCCGTGAGGATAAACCGCCGGGCGGGCTACCCAAGACAAAGACCAGGTTCCGAGGGCCCGCTCGCTCGGCGTAGAGAGGTACATGTAGGGCGGGTCTATGCGGTCCCGCGTGCGGATTTAGCGGGGAGGGACAATTCCCTAGCTCGCCGCAAAAAAAAAAACGAAACCTAACCTAACTTTAACAGTACCAGAGGTACACCTAAACCACTACCTACCGATTGAAACCAACCCATAAAGTTAGGATATCCCTTTCGCCAGCTTTTTTAGCAAAGTAATCATAACCTCATATTATTTACGTCCCACTGTTGAAAGGATGTAGGTACCCGGGCAAACCGAGACTAACCTACCTAGACCAGATCGATCAGGTACTGAAGGAAGGTGGAGTCAAGAGTCTCCGAAACCGGCGAGCGTGTATGAAGAGAATTATGAATGTTGAGGAAGCGAGTGAAGTATGCAGAGATAGAGTTCTCTGGCACTCTGTTCTCTCTGCCTACCCTGCAAGGGATATGGCGTGATAATATGTATGTATGTATAATTTATAACTGAACAAAGTTATGCGTATAAAAGATGGCGTATTGCTGATCGAGTTAGAATTTGATATCAGTTATTATTCACTGTATGGTATCATTTTACTGGACGCTGTGGAATTTGTAACGGTTTTTTGTGTTTAGGTACCTTTTAGACGAGACGAGTGATAATTTTGTGGCAGCCGAATACTACCAACCCTTACTTTGCTCGTGGATGTCGTAAAAGACGACTAAGAGCCTTCTAACGACCTGGGCCAACTCCATCTGATGCCGTTTGATCAACAATTACATTCCCAAGTAGTGTTGACGTCTGGCAGGCGGCCGGTCATAAAACTATTGCCAATAACTTTTACAATATGTACTATGAAAGAAGAGTACATATCGTATCGATCCCAAGTAATTGGGATAAGAGTAGGTGAATGATGAGTCGTCTTTTACGACATCCACGAGCAATATAAGGGTTGGTAGTATTCGGCTGCCACAAAATTATCACTCGTCTCGTCTAAAAGGTACCTAAACACAAAAAACCGTTACAAATTCCACAGCGTCCAGTAAAATGATACCATACAGTGAATAATAACTGATATCAAATTCTAACTCGATCAGCAATACGCCATCTTTTATACGCATAACTTTGTTCAGTTATAAATTATACATACATACATATTATCACGCCATATCCCTTGCAGGGTAGGCAGAGAGAACAGAGTGCCAGAGAACTCTATCTTTGTATACTTCACTCGCTTCCTCAACATTCATAATTTTCTTCATACACGCTCGCCGGTTTCGGAGACTCTTGACTCCACCTTCCTTCAGTACCTGACCGATCTGGTCTAGGTAGGTTAGTCTCGGTCTCCCTCCGGCACCTACATCCTTTCACTTTCGCATTGTATATCTTCTTAACCAGACTTTTCGTTCGGCATTCTTTCCACATGTCCGAACCATCGGCATAAAGTTAAAATATAATAATATTAATTATAATAATCACTTTACTGTTTAGCATTTAATATGCTTGATTATTTATAAAAACTCGATTACGAGCGAAAAATGATTGTCACATGTGGGATTCGAACCAACACCTATTGGGAATCCGTCCCAATCGTGCTGCCACTTACACCACCGTGAACTATTGTAGAATACTCAATTCCACTTATGACAATCATTTATAACTCGTAATTTATAAATAATCAAGCATATTAAATGCTAAATGTCAGTAATTTAAATAACAGGGTTGTGTCATCGTTTAATACAATTCTAACTGCAAAGTTTGAGTATATATCCCACTGTTGGGCTCCAGCCTCCTCCGTAATGAGAGGGAAATTGACCTACTATATCGCGCTGGTCAGACGTGTTGGTATAGGGTTTTGTTTCGAGGTTTCCTTCTCTTGCATAGATATTTTATATCCCTTAGTCGTCTCTTACGATCACCCACAAGTAAGATAGGGGGTGGTGAATTGTATTCTTACTCCGTCACCACACGGAAACGTTTATATTTTATTCCCATAGAAACGGGTACTACGAGGGGTTAAATCGAGGGTAATTATCTAATAATTACAGATGTTTTTATACATACCTGAATCGTGACTAAATAATGATAAATCTTGTACTCCAACACATCTGTAAAGAAAAAAAAACGCATAAACTGGTAGGTCAATATCCCCTACTATTGTGGAGTGGGGCGTTTATAAGGTAAGATGATGTTTAAGCCGATACGTAACCATAAATATTAGCAAATTTGAATACAGAAACAATCGTTCTTGTCATAACTTCCGTTGTCATAACGTTTTTATGTTAAACTAGCTTCTGCCCTTGGCTTCCCCCGCGTAAAAGGTTACTGTCCTAAAGTTTTTTCATTTTACCCATTAAGGGTAAATTTATTACAAAATTTTAATGTAAAAATAAGTTTCAAGCTTCTGTGGCTTTAAAAATGACGATACTTCCTTACAACTTTTCATCCCCCTTTACAACCCTTTTCTTTGCGCTAAACAGTAGCCCTTTGTCCTTTGTCAGGCTCTAGACCATCTTTGGGATGTCGGGGATTGAATGTCATCAGACGATCTCCCCGGCACCCTGTAAAAGTGCGGATGGGGCCGCTGTGGTTTTAGTGGGTATTTCGGTCGCATGGCGGCCGGTGAGCCCCACACAAGTCCTCCCATCCTCACAGGTGAGGGGATAGTGCGCAAAAGCATTTCCACAGCGTGAAAAAAATTAAAAAAAAGGCTCTAGACCATCTGTGTACCAAATTTCATTTAGATCGGTTCAGTAGTTTTGGTGTGAAAGAACGACAGACAGACAGAGTTACTTTCACATTTATAATATTAGTAAGAATTATCAATTTAGATTAATAGATTATAATTTGTAATATTTCTTTTAATGACAGAGCTATGCTGCTGACGGTTATGTCTGCAGCCATGGTTGGGTAACCCTGCCGTACTATCCAGGGTCTATTAAGCACCAGAATGGAATCCTAGACCTGGTGATCCATTCAGTAAGTTGACTTTTTGGGTACAAAGCTTGGTAATATAGTCATAATATGAACAGTCTGAATCCCTGCTAATATTATAAATACGAATGTAAATTTGTTTGTTACGCTACGCTTTCACTCCAAAACTACTTAACCGATTCTCATGAAATTTTGTGCACATAGTCTTCGAAATATTAGAAAGGATATAAGATACTTATTATTAAAAAAAAAATTAGGGAGGGTAAAATATAATATTTTGGCAGGCATACATACGGTATGTATCATCACGCCATATCCCTTGCAGGATAGGCAGAGAGAACAGAGTGCCAGAGAACTCTATCCTTGCATACTTCACTCGCTTCCCCAACATTCATAATTCTCTTCATACACGCTCACTGGTTTCGGAGACTCTTGACTCCACCTTCACCACATTTTGGCAGGCATGATGAGCTATAATCTTTGATATATTTAAGAGCTTCAATCCGAGCGAAGCCGCGGCTAAAATCTAATATATAATAAAATAAATTAAGGGTCTCACTTCATTTCTTTGTTCACATGTCCTTTGATCTTGAGTTCATGAGTTGCAGGCGACAGGCAATGCTCCAGGTACCAGCACATACGTTCCCTGCCGATTGGATGGTCTCTTGCATCAACCCGGGTCCACAAACTTCTATCGCATATTAAAGTACCAAGACGGGAACAGGTACTGAGAAAAAAATATATATTGATTGAAATCGCTGTCAAAATGCTGTATGATAGTGGCTATGAATACTACCAACCCTTACTTCGCTCGTGGATGTCGTAAAAGACGATTAAGAGCGTTATATCGACCTGGGCCAACTACATCTGATGCCGTTTGTTCAACAATTACATTCCCAAGGAGGGTTGACGCCTGTCAGACGGCCGGTCATAAAACTATTGCCAATAACTTTTACAATATGTACAAGTATTGCGTCGACCCCAAGTAATTGGTGAAAAGAGCTGGTGAATGACGATTTCATTGATGATTCAAACCATATTTCTTCTAGGGCTTTAAAATTTTGGCCACCGAAGACAAAGATCGGGTACCGGTGGCCCGCTCTCACGGCGAAGACAGGAGTTGCACGGTGGGGCTATGGGGTCACGCGCCGCCTCGTCTGTTACCTCGGACCGAGTTGGCGCCGACCGCAAAAAAAGGCCTTTAAAATTTTGATTTGCAAATATTTTGATTTTCATCTTTAGTAAAATTACCTTTTTACACAGGCGAAGCAGCGACCAGAAGATCGGGTCGAAGGACATATAGAACCTTTTTTTTTTTTTGGTTACGGTCTGCGCACTTCTCGCACCACTCCATCCGGGGCGACAGGGGGGCGTAAGCACACACCCGTAACCCATTTTTGCAACTTGCTTCATTTAAATAATGCGAAGGATGAGAGACGACTGCATGTAGCGGAGATGCGAATGTTGAGATGGATATACGACGTGACAAGGATAAAATAAAAAACATATTAGAGTTTGAAAGTTGCGCCATTGACGGAAAAATTAAGGAGCGAATGGTTGACATGGTATGGACATGTAATGAGACGGGATGAAAGTAATGTTGTGAGGAAAGTTTTAATGAAGAATTTAAACGGACAGTAAAGGTAAAGAGTATTAAAAGGTTTTATGAAGGGTTGTCCGCGTGGTGACGGAGTAAGAATACAATTCACCAGCCCCTATCTTACCTGTGAGTGATCGTACGAGACGACTAAGGGATATAAAAACGCATATAACATCTATGCAAGAGAAGGAAAACTCGAAACAAAATCTTATTCTGATCAGTACAGTATAATAGGTAAATTT
Organism: Lymantria monacha; assembly: GCA_905163515.2. NCBI lineage: Eukaryota > Metazoa > Arthropoda > Insecta > Lepidoptera > Erebidae > Lymantria > Lymantria monacha. The sequence goes on along the minus strand of LR991108.1, from coordinate 3,069,233 downwards.
CCCTCCCATTACGGATGAGGCCCGAGCCCAACAGTGGGACATATATGGGCTGTGATGATGATGATGAAGAGTAAAGAAAGTCTGATAGGATTGTATGGGAGATGACATATTGCCTCGACCTCAAGTAATTGGGATAAGAGCAAGATGATGAACTTTTAAATAAAATTTTATACATGTCATAAAAAATATTAGCTGCAGAATGATGTCCTTCAAACCAGGATATATTTTTTTCACAATTTAATATAAACAAAATTATTGCTGGACCATATCATTCAAGCAGCAACCAAACACAAGTCGACTTCTACAGAAGCTATCATTCTCAACTATTTTGGAGGGAGGTGTGAGACCCTCTCCGCATATCTTCCACAAGAAGAAACATTTTCAGTGAGCATGACTAAATCAGAAAAAAATATCAACTCACTATCCTAAAGCTTTCAAATCCCTCGGTGAGCAAAGTCTCAATATGCAGAGTAGAACATCATCACAAAGATCCAGGAGCCCTGTTGGTTCCTTCATGTATTCCGCCATCGGTTCTATGAACAATACAAACATTAATTTTTATGGCATGACTACATAGATTTCTTGTGGTGAGGGAGTAAGAATACTATTCACCACCCCTTATCTTATCCATGGATGATCATAAAAGACGACCAAAGGATATTATATGCTTATAACATCTGTGCAAGCCCTCCAGAGACATCCGTCTTTACTGGGGAGTGTATAGGTATTTTAGAAGCATGTTTATATATAATTTCCCATAGCGCTATCAGGAAAGCTATTATTTTCTCAGACTCCAAAAGCGCCCTAGAGGCAATTGTCAAAAATCCTTTCAAAGATAAGCTCAGAAGTCCTATCATATCTGAAATAAGGTCTTGTTTGTACAATTGCTCTCAGAGAAAAATTGAGATCGTATTCCTGGGCACTCTGGCATCAGAGGAAATGAATTTGCTGATGAAATGGCCAAGGACGCGATAAGTAATAGTGTTGCTTATCGTAAGCACTTTTCTATACAACTTTATGATTTGCTCCACGCCTCAAAAATAGACCTACTCGCATCATGGCAGACTTTATGGACAGAAACTAGTAAAACTAAGGGAGGTTTTTATGCCTCAATCCAAGGAACTATTCCTATTAAACCATGGTTTTTTAAATATAAAAAAGTTTCAAAATTAATTACATCAATAATGTGCAGAATACGTCTCGGCCATTGCTGCACACCAGTGTTTTTGCATAAGATCAGAACACGTGATAGCTCACTGTGTGAATGCGGCCTGGATGAGGGCTACTATTGACCACATTTTCCTTAACTGTCCCAGGAACAGTGCCTACTCCCTAGATAATATTATAACTAAATTAAAAATTCAGAGACCAGTTAACGTACGGCATCTCTTGTCATTATTCCCCAACCGCCATATCATCAACGCTTTTATTAAATTTATAAATACTAATAAAATAAAACTATAATAAGCTAAGTATTTAGTCTATCATAATGTATATATATGTATTTGTGTGTATGTATCTGTCTGTGTATGAATGTATGTATATGTATATATTTATGTGTTCTTTCAGGCTCTTTTAATGTTGTCACAATCTTAATAAATTTACGTGTTTACCCATGTGTAGCCATACATGACGCTGGCAGAAATTGCTGAAAAACTCAGCACATTGCCAAAGGGAAAAAAAAAAAAAAAAAAAAAAAAAAATATTGGTTGCCTGTAAAGTCGGTATACGGGCGAAAGTTTTACGTGACAACGACTTTGAGTGGTAAAATAATTTTAATGTGAATATTCATTCGTATAGTAGGAAGAAGGATGAAATAATAGTAACAATTTAAAACATTTATTTATACAAAGAATTATATTTAAAACATTAATTTATACAAAGAATCTCGCACTGAATTTCATATTAACAAAATTTTATTTTTACCTTTACACATACATACGTATTTATATACAAATATACATACAATAACTTGTGGAAGGGACGCGTGCCTCTCACTCGCTCTCATTGTGAGCGCATAACGTGAGCGGAGCGTAACGCAGTTTCTTGAAGTGTCACCCGGCAAACCAATTTATAAGACGTTGTCACGTCAAAAAAAAACAAAAAAAAAACATCTGTGCAAGCCGAGGGAAAACTTGAAATAAAACCCTTTTTTACTTTTTATTTTGGCGACGGGCTATGGAGTGGTCACGCCCCGCTATAACCGTCCGGGGCGACAGAAGAAGCGGCGCACGGCTCTATAGACCCGCCCTACAAGTGCCTCTCCACGCCGTGCAAGCGGGCCATCGGAACCCGGTCTTTGTCTTCGGTGGCCCGCCCGGCGGTATACCCTCGCGGGTATCCTCTCGAGTCGACCTCACGCGGTGGCCTCGCTTCGGGGCGACCAGTCTAATCCCTGGTCCGGTCACCCGCAAGTTATAAAACCTATATATATAAAAGAAATAAAACCCTATACCTGCTGGTATGATCAATGTGAAGAGGTACGTAGGGCAATTTCCCTTTCTTTGTGGGGGTGAATCAGCCCAGAGTGGGACATACGAGATGAAATGATACAAATCTTTAATTATCAATTATCGCTTCAATTGTAGTAATAGTAATAATCATCATCACAGCCCATAAATGTCCCACTGTTGGGCTCTGGCCTCCTCCATAATGGGAGGAAAATTAATCTACTATACCGCACTGGACAGATGTGTTGGTATAGGGTTTTGTTTCGAGTTTTCCTTCTCTCGCATAGATGTTATATGCGTTTTAGATCCCTTAGTCGTCTTGTACGATCACCCACGAGTAGGATATGGGGTGGTGATTAGTATTTTTACTCTGTCACCACATGGAAGGTAGATAGTAATAATAGGCCATCAGTAATAAAAATCATTGCCTTGAGCTGTGTAGACTACAAACTTATGCTATCTTCTTTAGCATTGTTCTAACATAGTCACTATGTTTTAGCACTTCTGCCACATTACATTACATGAAATAATAATAATATTGTTTAATATAACACAATATAATATTTAAAAATTGAATATAAAACCACAAGTCAGTAATATTCAAAAATTCACAAATACCCTCAAAACATTTTTTTATCAATTATAACATTATTTAATGTAATTTACATAAATAATATATTAAGTGAGAATGTGCTAAAATTTAATCAATATCAAATGCAAGTATCTTAAATACATTTTTATGTTTTGGCAAGATAGTCCAAGGTAACCTTTAGCAAAACATTTTGCTAAAGAACAACAACACACAACTTAAATTGACAACTTAAATTGCTAAAAAATTAAGCAATCTATGATAGAAAAAGATTTAGCCTTTGACTTAATGCTAATTTTATAATATCACTTCCTTTCCAGCGGTGTAAAAGGTGACTAAGAGACACAAACAGTAGCATCACAAGAGGAGAAAAATCTAAATAAAATCCTATATAAACCTTTCTGACCACTGTGGTATAGTGAATCAAGTACCCTCCTGCTATAGAGAAGGCCAGAAGTCAGATATATATGGAACTATAATTAATAATATATTACATTAAAAGACTTTGTATCTGTTTATGAATTCCTACAAGCACCATTTAAAAAAAGAACTGCCAGCCAAGGAATACAATTATTATCTTCTAAAGTGTTTCAATAGTTATCCTTTTAAAGCGATTAATATTAAGATTCCACAACAGCGGATACCGCAAAACAATTATCTTATGTATTTCGTTTGTTATATTTTTTGTTTGCTTCTTGCATTTGCGCATGACCGACAGTATTTTTTAATGCACTACGTCGCTAACATCGTTAACTTAATCAGCCATATAATAAATTCAATAAATCAATATTGAAAATAATCGAAAATTTAACATCGAGAAGATGAAAATATTTTTTTTTTGTTTTGCAATTCTTACAGGGCAATTATTGATGACAAAATCATAATAATAACTTACCATCTTGAATGCACCCGCTGTCATCCATTCCTATATTATCATCTAATTTGGGATTCGATAATTCCATTTCCACAATACCGGGCGGCTAAAGTACAAAATGAAAATTTGTATTTTTCATCACAAAAACATTTTGATAATACGCACAAATACAATACGCACATATAACAAAGAATAACAGGAGTAAACAAAGGAATTGATCACAATAAACAAATTTAAATTCCTTGGAATGATTCCAAAGATTATTCTTGGAAAAACAACGAACACTTCAGGATTCCTTTCAGAAGCAGGTACACAGAGAAAATCGAACAGCCATAAAAAAAAACAAGTAGAGTTGTTTGTCAATGATTGATATCTGGCTGTCATTTTAATTGCTTCACAGATAACTAGCAGTATCCTTTAGTCGATTTTAGGCAACAAAAACTTTTTACTAGTTCATTATATATTATTAGGATCGAAATCGTGTGTTTAACGATTAATTAGATCTAATAATGGCCGTCAAGACATTGCTCGCTATGTCCAGGTACAGAGCGTAGATCCTAGAGAAATGCAGACATAATCAAATTGAGATTATACGCCCTATTATACGGTAACATAAATTGAAAGACGATTAATAGTTGTTTAAAATTTCAGATTTAGTGTTTACCATCATATGTATACGTTTGACCGAGGTTATTGTGTATTAAAAAATGCAAAACGTCAAAATGCACTTCTTAGATTAGATGAACTATAGTTTTCATAATTCACCCACATCCGCTTATCTCGAAAGAAGAGCAGATATTAGTAAAATCATAAATAAAGCATAAAACAATTAATTAAAATGAATTTGACTATTTTATATTTAAATTAAGTTAATTATTTTGATATATCAAAATCGACTTAAAAGCTTAGATTCTTGAATATCGACTAATTGATCCAACGCTAATTTTGACAATAATGACAGCCCGATCATCCTTTTACTTCCTTTACGTCAAAAAGCACGTCGTATTTTCTATTTTTGTTATTAAATTAAAATGGCAAAGTCCCTTAGAAGTAGATGGAAGCGAAAATGCAGAGCTATAAAGCGCGAACGTTATGCTGTGAAGGAATTAGCGCGGCTCAAGAAGATGCTAGGCATCAAGGGCGAAGAAAAAAATGAAAAAACCACCGTGGATGAGGTTATGGAATCAGACCAAGTAATTTTTTTGGACGCTGGTGCAATAAATAAAAAGAAACAGACCAAGGAGACTGCTGTGCAAGAAGACGAAGATGTTGAAATGAGTTCTGATGATGAAAAAGTTACTGTTGAAGGTGAAGATGGTAAAAAACGTATTTTCAGCACGAAATCGTTAAAAGATCAAAACGGACAGTATCCAGTGTGGCTACATAAGAGGAAAATCGCAAAGATTAATAAAACTGGCAAGAAGAACACTAAGAAAAGATTGAAAAAACGTAAACGGTATTAATAAAGTTATACATAAAATGTTTTGTTTTATTATGCAATTTTATCCTTGTGGTGACGGAGTAAGAATAAAATTCACCACCACCTATCTTACCTGTGGGTGATCGTAAGAGACGACTAAGGGATATAAAGCACATATAACATCTATGTAGAAAAAGGAATGAAACCTTATACCAACACGTCTGACCAGCATGGTATAGTAGGTTAATTTCCCACCCATTACAGAGGAGGACTGTGCTCAACACTGGGACATATATGGGCTGAGATGATGATGATGCAATTTCATTTTAATATATTACCTATTATGCAAGCAGTTATTTTGCTGTTTGGTGACAGCAACAAATACTACCATCGTTCATATTGCTCATAGATGTAGTAAATAATTGGCCAAGTGCGAGTTGTACTCTCGCATGAAGGGTTCCGTAAAACTAAAACAAGCAAGAAACGGTAAAAAAATCAAGTTTGTTGTATGGGAGTCCCCTTAAATATTTAGTATATATATTATTTAGTATTTGTTGTTATAGCAGCAATAGAAATACATCATCTGTGAAAATTTCAACTGTCTAGCTATCACGGTACATAAGACACAGCTTGGTGACAGACGGGACAGACAGTAAAGTCTCAGTAATAGGGTCCCGTTTTTACCCTTTGGGTACGGAACCCTAAGAACGACTAAGAACTTTGTTTAGACTTATACAACACCTAATATTTGGATAGTCAACAATTGCATTTCTAAAGAAAGTTGATATCAGGCAAAAGGTATGTCATATAACTTTTGTAACATATAGTTTCTACTGTATATTGAATCAGCTACAAGTAATTGGGAAAAGAGAAGGATGATAACGCCAGCTTTTTTTTTCAATGACAAAAATTGACAGAGTCTAAATAAGCGACAAATAATTAGCAAACCATTTCCGAAGTGCGTTGCGATTATGAAGCTTTTAAAAAAAGAAATATTTTGATACATTAATTTTTACGGTCGTAATCGTGCCAGATCCAGAATATTTAATCCAGACGTCCTCGAATATGTTTTTCATCAACTATTTTCTTACTTTAGACAAAATAATTGCTTAAATTACTGAAATTTAGCATTTAATATGCTTAATTATTTATAAAATCCGATTACGAAATGAAAAATGATGTCGCAAGCGGGATTCGAACCCGCGCCTATTGGGATTCCGGCCCAATCGTGCTGCCACTACACTACCGCGACTAATTGTAGGGCATGCAAATTTCATTTCGTATTGTATTTACGTCTTAAGGTGACGGTATGCTATCTACCCGACAATGTTTACACATTGTTATAGGCTTAATACTTCAAACTTTACAGTTAGAATTGTATTAAACGATGACACAACCTTGTTATTTAAATTACTGAAATTTAGCATTTAATATGCTTAATTATTTATAAAATCCGATTACGAAATGAAAAATGATGTCGCAAGCGGGATTCGAACCCGCGCCTATTGGGATTCCGGCCCAATCGTGCTGCCACTACACTACCGCGACTAATTATAGGACATGCAAATTTCATTTCGTATTGTATTTACGTCTTAAGGTGACGGTATGCTATCTACCCGACAATGTTTACACATTGTTATAGGCTTAATACTTCAAACTTTACAGTTAGAATTGTATTAAACAATGACACAACCTTGTTATTTAAATTACTGAAATTTAGCATTTAATATGCTTAATTATTTATTAAGTCTACTAAAAGGGTTAGGCAACATTTACGAACATACCTATAGTTCTTAATAAACTACCCAGACGCACAATTTGACTTTCGTGCTTATAAAGTTTATCGTCTAAAGATCCCTGACTATTTAATCCAATCGTGAACATGTCCAATATTACTATGTGGTGACGGAGTAAGAATACAATGCACCACCCCCTATCTTACATGTGGATGACCGTATGAGACGACTAAGGGATGCAAGAGAAGAAAACTCGCAACAAAACCCCATACCGACTACGACCGACGTCTGACCAGCGTGGTATAGTAGGTTAATTTCCCTCCCATTACGGAGGATAGGGATGAATCGATACTACCGAGTACTCATATGGTATCGATACTATTACTAGTAGTATATAACACTAACATTCGATACCGAGTACTATTCCGGGTTGAGAGCCCTCAGCGCTCACCCATAGTCCAGGTTAAGCTATAACAGCCATCTGCGGCTAACAGCTAAAAGGCAGACACAAAGAAAAAAAATTGAGTACTGGTATCGAATGAAAACAATGGTATTGTATAGGCAGTGACCCACCCGCACGGCATTGAGAGATATGTTGTAGGGTGGGTCTACAGGGTCATGCGCCGCTTCTGTCACCCCGGACGGGATTAGCGAGGTGAGTCGTACCCAAAGAGTAAAATTATATTAAATGAAAAAGAGTGGCAACTCGATGGTAAAATATACATGTATGGAAAGTGCTGCTACCTGAAGCTTAGGCGATGAACTAAAGTTAAAGCAATATACACCTACGTATCTACATGTGTGTATGTAATTATATAGGATTTTTTTCACTATGAGACCTACCCTGAAATATAACAAAAAAACCATATCAGCCGTTAACGAAACGCCAATAGTATAAACTTAACAATGAAAATTGAGATAATTTCCAGAAAGAACATCAATAACCGAAAATAGATTATTGACAATAAGTACATACGCTAAAAACAAAAAATAACAATTCTCAGAATTGTCAAACTTTTGACAATCAGGACAAAATGGCAGCTATGTTTGTACAAACAACCTGTAGGCGGCGTGACCACGAAGTATAGATACACAGGAGTCCGAACGGTATAGACTTTTCCATAGTATTTTTGGTCACAAAAATAAACCCAGATCTTAGTTCTTTTTTCTGCCACTGGCTGCGCTAGGGTTTAGGTTGCACCCACGAAGTATAGATACATATATCTATAAATATCACATGAATATATATAAATATGTATAATGATGAATATACATGAATATATATAAATATGTTGTATGTATCTATACTTCGTGGATGTACCGATGCTATTATTATTATTACACGTAAAAGCGCGTTGGTTCGTGAATGTTGAATTTAATTAATTTAAATATAAAATAATAATAAAAAGAAATGGGAAGGTGTTGTGCTGTTCATGGTTGTGTTAGTGGACGAAAAAAAAATTATGGTAAATGTTTCATGTACACAACATCTGCAAAGTTTTCATAAGCCTTTAAACTATTTTGGGACTCCTCTTAAAGCTGACAAATTACCTTCAAGAAAAAGAAAAAATCGAAAATAGTAATTATCTTCCCATCATCATTATCATCACAGCCCATGTATGTCTGACTGTTAAGCTCGGGCCTCCTCCGTAATGGGAGGGAACTTAACCTACTGTACCACGCTGGTCAGATGTGTTGGTATAGGGTTTTGTTTCGAGTTTTCCTTCTCTTACAATAGATGTTATATGCGTTTTATATCCCTTAGTCGTCTCTTACGATCACCCACGGGTAAGATAGGGGGTGGTGAATTGTATTCTTACTCCGTCACCACACGGATGTATCTTCCTATACATCCCACTAAACTAAATGCTGATAAAAACAAGCAAAAAATTCAAAATATGACTATAAATTATATCGGCCATTTCCACAGCACAATGCCATTTAAGCATATGGTTTATCCAGCAAATATTTATGGTGTTGTAAATGACCATAGTTATGCTGCAAACCTGGAAAAAGAAATTTTGCTAAACTTACATCATTGTGATATAATATTGTATGAAGAGAATTATGAATGTTGAGGAAGCGAGTGAAGTATGCAAGGATAGAGTTCTCTGGCACTCTGTCGCTTCCTCAACATTCATAATTCTCTTCATACACGCTCGCCGGTTTCGGACACTCTTGACTCCACCTTCCTTCAATATGTGACCAATCGGGTGATATAACAGACAGCGATATAAGAGATATTGAACAATTGACGAGAAATCAGGCTGATAACTTTGAATGGCATAAAATTCGCAGAAATCATATAACAGCTAGTTACTTCCATACATGTTGCAAAGCAGTTTCTATAAAAGCAAAAAATAATGTAGCCCAAAGAATTTTGAATACATTAGAGTTCAAAAGCAAACAATCACTACATGGAAAAGACTGTGAGTCAGGGGCTATACATTTTTATGAAGAATATACTGCAATGAAGGTGCAGAAATGTGGATTGTTTTTATCTAAAAATAAGCCATATTTGGGGGCGTCTCCTGATGGACTTATTGGCAAAGAAACGATTTTAGAGGTAAAGTGCCCTTACAATCAAAGTAATTATGCAATTAGTGATGAAACAATTCCTTACTTGTGGAAAATAAATATGGCAATTTGTGTCTAGAAAAGACACATCCATATTACTATCTTATACAAGGCCAGTTGATGGTTACCGGTAGAAAGTATGCTAGTTTATTCATTTACACATTTGTAGAATGGACCATAATTGATGTACCCTGGAATGACGTGTTTATAAGGGAGATTGAAAACAAATTAGATATGTTTTATGAAGACTATTTCCAACCAGCATTACTAGAAAAAGTACTGTGTAAAAACTATGCCAAATGATTCTACAAATAATTATTATTTTAATAATAAGCAATACTTATAATGTGGTTTTTGAAGTTAAATTTTTCTTTAAATAATTTTAATATTAAGCGATATTTACATCTGTTTGTTAAAGTTTAAAGTATCTCAAATTTTTCTATAAATAATTTAAATGTTAAGCAATACCCACATGTGATTGTTAAATTATTGATTAATAAATGAGTTTACTTTGATAAATGAGTTTATTTACTTTATAAAAATTGTTTTAAATAAAAATACAAAAATAGTAATGAAAACTTTATTAAAGTTAAAAAATAGAGAGTGGAAGAAGTTATGCTGTACTTTTAACAATATTTTCATGGAAGTTACATGTCATAACACATACAAAATATATTTTTGACATGAGAGGAACATAATATTCACAGGAATGTGCAATATACAATAGGTTTTAGTTAAATCTAAAACATGCACAATGTGTGTTCTCTTTGAAGAAAGTTTCCGATCTGCTACAACGGTCGTACCAGGCAACTGACCTTTTCCCTTAAAAAATGAAGGTATATTTACAGCAACAACACCTTTATGAACAAATAAGTCTTGCACGTTAAACCCTTGGTCAGCCGTAATACTGTCTCCTTTCTCGATAAAGTTCACTTCTTTCTACAATTTGCCTATCACTGGTGAGCATCACCTACTTCATACTTAACAGTAGAACGATTCTTGTATGAACTCCATGCGGCTCTTTGTGTAGCTGGATTAACAAGTCGTTGTATAGGTATTTCCGTACAATCTACAATAACTCTAGTAGACGGGTAATATTTTTTAAATCCTTCAGGCATGTAGAAATCCACTAATTCCCTGTCAGGCTATCAAATATTCAACATTGACAACATTTGATGCAAAAAGTTAATCCATGTAATAAATATGTTTGATACGATACAGGGACTTGCATCAAAAAAACGGCATAGCTCATAGTCTTCCTTATTTCTCAACTTCATTAATGTCAAAAGCTCTGGTCTTCAACACTCAGACCTAAGACAACTTCTTTTATAAGTTATTGAATAGGCTTCAGGGCACAAAATATAAAACACAAACATAAATTTGCTATATGATTCAAATCCAGTATAAAGAGCCAATACCTTTATCATAATTCCTAAAAGATTCTATTGTGTAGAATTGGTAATTTTTTTGAGTTGCACATTCACTAACAATACCAATATCATTTTGCACATTTTCCGAGTTATATACACTATTTTCTTGGCTCACAATTTCTTCAACACAATCGACGCCAATGTCCAATGCTGTCGCCTTGGATGAAGTATTGCATGTAGCTGTAGCAACACTTGGAGTATGAGCTAAGCCATCACACTTTTCATTTTCAATATATGAAAAACACAAATTTCGTTTAGAATCACGCGCTGCTCACGTTCTCGCCTTTGTTTAGACTTTATATCTTCAATTTTAGTCCATGAAATTACTGAAGGCACCATTCCTTTCTTTAAAATGCGCCTGGTATTATTTAGTCCTGGAAATAATAATTAAGATTTTAGGTTATGTTAGGAATAAAATCATAAATACTTATTTTAGGTGATAAAAGTAAATGTTATTCTATAAATGAGATTAAATCACCTGAATGCTTTCCAATTTGAATGAAATCTTCGGATTGAAAATATGCTGAACATATTTTAAAATGTTCTTTGGGTTGAAAGTCTTTACGAGTTGCTGCTTCTCATAGTTTTCTAGCTTTTTTCTTTTGGAAATGAATGGTTCCCTGGTTTCCTACATCCAAATACACAGCAATGATGCTTTATCGTTTATAGAATACTTTTCAGAGATGTTACAACAAAACTTCCCACGTAAATAAAGGTATATTGAATTATGGATCTATGCACGTAAATCTTGAAAAGTGGCGCGCTCTACCGGCAAAAAGTTCTGTCCCCTAAATTGAGACCATTCTTTTAACATTACGTTCGGACTCCTGTATATCTATACTTCGTGGGCGTGACGATCAGTAAAAATAAGTAATGTTTTAACTGTGTGTGACGGATCAGCCTCACTTAGAGCCTACGAAAAAATCTGTGGGCGCTGCGCACTTCAAAAATATAAAACTAGACAGTGTAAAGAGCGGTAGTAGTGAAACTTTTTGTATAACAGTGAAACATTTTAATTATTTAAATTTCTGAATTTTAACATGCTAGATTAATGACTTCTAATGTTTACGCGTGTATTACACATTTGAAATAAAACTACTTTTACGGATTCTATTGCGTTTGTATTTGATTTTTAATTTCCCAACGTTTCGAACACTTTACAGTTATCATGGTCACGGGGGGACTGTTTTATTTCAAATGCTAGATTATTTATAAAAACTTGATTATAAGCGAAAAATTAATGTCATACATGGTACTCGAACCCACACCTATAGGAATATCATTACTTATATCTTCACGTTTTTAGTCTTTCAAGTTAGTCATTGTCTAAGTCAAATTGTCACCATCAACAGTGCAATGGCCACACTGTTAATGGTATCTTGTGGGCATTTTGATGGAAAACGAAAACGTTGTAAAACACTTTTATATGATATTCACTACATCCCAGTAGTTCCGTCGCATCACATTACATAAAATGGCATCAAAATTATCTAATATAACACATTAAAACACTAAGATATCGAATATAATGCACCCATGGAAGTAATAAGTACTCTGTACAACAGGAATGAGCTGTTGTCGCAAAATTGCAGCCGAGCGAGAGCTCAGAACTGTACCTTTTATCCCTCTCTGGCGATGGTGACCATATTGAAATATGATTTAAGGACAATAATTATAAAAAATATGTGTGATCTGACGTCAGCAGATCATTGCTTCAGATGGATTTTAATCGAAGATGCTAATTATAAACTTGCCCTTTGTGGCACTATATATTTCCTGTTTTTGCTTGCTTTTCACACTCGCGTCATATAGGTAGGTACTTATCTACTGGTCCTTGTGGGACACGACATGCAGCTGGACTGAGATAAAATTACGATAAGGTGGTGTGTGGTATATTTAATTAAGAAAAAACAGTTAAGTTTACATTTAAGTTTAATTCTAAATCAGACATTGCTAAATAAGACAGTCTTGTGAAGTTTCTGCCGCAAACCCAGCTTATTCCTTATATGTTTCATTGATTCTAATTTTGCATTGAGTTAAACGTAAATTGAGATATGAATTCGCTAACGCCTTCATCTATAGAATATCATGTGGATCTTCAAATATAGATTGAGGAGGATGTGCTGATTCTAACGATGTATGTAGTTTGCTATAAAATTCTCGGACGACATACCTACATGATAATTTTATTTTTGTTTACGTTTTTTAACAATTGATTTAATAATGTAATAAACAGTGTTCTATGGTGTTGTGATCCAATAACACCACACAATTTGAACAAGAAATTTTGTGAATCATCCCATTCACGATATATCCAGCAATATAAAAAATAATGTTCAGTTTAAAATCTGAAACACAAGCGTTATCTACGAGATCTAACAAATCATCTATTGATGTCGATCATGTCGACTGATCTTTATTACATTCTTCCACAATAGCTTTCTTTTTGTTCCTAAATTTTCTAAAGAACTTAATGTTAGGGACATTAAGATCTTTAGGAAATTCGAAATCTAAACAAAGTTATTTTCATAAAAAAAATAAAAATACATGGGTATTTAAGTTATTTGTTCTTGAACTAGGATTGAATAGTCATGCATGGTCACCGTAATTCTTCACTAACAAATTATGTTATTATTATTATTTACGATTTCATGTGGGGTTGTCAGGTCAAGTGTCCGTATTTCATACATATAAAAGAAAACCTATACCCCAATCGCAAAATGTTTGCGTTAATAAGGTTTTACACTTAGCAACAAATAATATTGCTTTAATATCTCGGTAATAAATTATTATTTATATTTAAAAACATTTTAGAAGTAAATGTTTTTACTTCATTACATTACATCAATCGCATATTTTTCTACCAACAAGGAAAGGATTGAAATCAACTTAACTCTGGCAATTCTAAGTCCACTGTTAGAACGGGACACAGGGTACACTGGTTGCCCTCTCATTCGGCTTCATTTTTATTTTGCGCGCAACAAGACTCTTACTACCTTAGCATAGGGTTTTATTTTCTTTTTCTTTATTATTGCTGCAAGATCCACAGATAGAGCTCATTCCTGTTGTACAGAGTACTTATTACTTCCATGAATGCACCACATGACGTTTTCAAATTCCCGTCCCCCTATTGATCTTCTTCTTATATATTGGCAATCAGCTACATATACGAGCTATTGGTGCCAGTGTCAAGTTATAAATATTTTCACGTTTTTAGTCTTTCAAGTTAGTCATTTTCTAAGTCAAATTTTCGCCATTAACAGTACAATGGCCACACTGTTAATGGTATCTTGTGGGAATTTTGATGGAAAACGAAAACGTTGTAAAACACTTTTATATGATATTCACTACATCCCAGTAGTTCTGCCACTTCATATTACATAAAATGCCATCAAAATGATCTAATATAAGACGTTAAAACACTAAGATATCGAATATAATACAAGAGCACCACATGACGTTTTCAAATTCCCGTCAAAAGTCCTATTAGAATATCTTCTTCTTCTTCTTATATATTGGCAATCAGCTACATATACGAGCTATTGGTGCCAGTGTCAAGTTATAAATATTTTCACGTTTTTAGTCTTTCAAGTTAGTCATTGTCTAAGTCAAATTGTTGCCATTAACAGTGCAATGGCCACACTGTTAATGGTATCTTGTGGGTATTTTGATGGAAAACGAAAACGTTGTAAAGCACTTTTATATGATATTCACTATATCCCAGTAGTTCCGCCCTGGGGGGGCACACTTAAAACATTACTTATTTTTACTGACCGTCGCGCCGCCTACAGATTGTTTGTACAAACTTAACTGCTGCCATTTTGTCCTGTATGTCAAACGTTTGACAACTGAGAATTATTATTTTTTGTTCCTAGCGTAGGTACTTATTGTCATCAATCTATTTACGGTTATTGATGTACTTTCTGAAAATTATCTCAATTTTCATTGTTAAGCTGATATTATTATTGCTTCGTTATCAGCTGATATGTTTTTTTTTATATTTCAGGGTAGCTTTCATAGTAAAAGAAAATTCTATATAATTACACATACACATGTAGATATGTATATATATCACTTCAACTTTAGTTCACCGCGTAAACTCTGGGTAGCAGCACCTTCCATACATGCATATTTTATCATGGAGTTGCCACTCTTTTTCAGTTTAATAACTTTACTCTTTGGTTCCGCCACTTCATATTACATAAAATGTATTGGAATATCTTCTTCTTCTTCTTATGTATTGGCAATCAGCTACATATACGAGCTATTGGTGCCAGTGTCTAGTAATAAATATTTTCACGTTTTTAGTCTTTCAAGTCAGTCGTTGTCTAAGTCAAATTGCCACCATTAACAGTGCAATGGCCACACTGTTAATGGTATCTTGTGGGAATTTTGATGGAAAACGAAAACGTTGTAAAGCACTTTTATATGATATTCACTACATCCCAGTATTTCCGCAAATCACATTACATAAAATGCCATCAAAATTATCTAATATAACACGTTAAAACACTAAGATATCCAATATAATACAAGAGCACCACATGACGTTTTCAAATTCCCGTCAAAAGTCATACATTTGTTCTGCTACTTGACAAGTGTGAGCTGAGTGAGTGAATGAATGACATACGATAGATCTTAATTATTACATCAATCTCTTTTGTGTGTCATTCAGCTAGGTTTATTATTTATTTACATAATATTAAGTAAGCTATGGCTGTGTGGTAGCGGCTACGAATACTACCAACCCTTACTTTGCTCGTGGATGTCGTAAAAGACGACTAAGAGCTTAATAACGACCATCTGATGCCGTTTGATCAACAATTATTATATATTATTCACAAGGAGGGTTGACGTCTGGTAGGCGGCCTGTCATAAAACTATTGCCAATGACGTTTACAATATATACTATGAAAGAAGAGTACATATTGTATCGACCCCAAGTAATTGGGATAAGAGTAGGAGAATGATGATGAATATTAAGAAGGCGAGAAATCGCATGTCTCACTTTTCAAGTTAAACGCGTATTTGTCTCAAATTATTCAGTGTATGTACGAATACACCGTATGTATTCGTACTATATTGAGTATTCAAGTGTATTATACACTTGAATACTCAATATAGCAGTTCCTTAAGCTCTTTTTCTTGCTTAACTTTCGTTACAAAAGTGCATCAGAATTTAAAAATCCTTTATTTAAAAAAAAATAGAGGACCCAAAATTAACTTATGAAATGATCCACTAAAAATAAGTAAATATTTATAAGGTTGAAACATGAAATTGATGTTTTTTACGCTCAGCTTCCATTTTCTCAAGTTCTTCGTGAAATTCAGCATATTCGGGTCCTGTTAGGTAAGTATATAACCGATCTCCCTCTCTGCGAATAATTTGTTTTCTTTCAGTAGTAGACTTATCAGTTACTAATCTTGTAATCATTGAAATATCTTCATTATTATTATCAGATTCAGTTATACCATCGTCATTACCTATCCACACATTATTAGCTTCCATATTCTTGTCATAATCATCTTTACTCAATTTTTCATTTGGAACAAAATTGTCTTCATAGCTAATACTTTTAAATAAATCTCCATGTACTTTTTCATTCTGGTCTATTGAATTATTAACAGTTTTATGACGATTTATTAATGAGGGCAACGTTTTAACATTTTCATTCTCTTCCTGTATATTACTATAGTTATTTAATTGAAGTTTTAAATTATATTCTTCGTTTAATTTAGTTTCTTTCAAAGATTCTTCAAATTCATCATCGTTATAATCATTTTCATTGATTGTTACTTCTTGTTGATTAATAAAGCTAAGTTTCTCATATTTTTTGTTGTAACTACTGTTGAAATTATCGTTTGGTTGTACTGCTTTAGGAAGACCAAGTTTCTCAGCTTTTTCACTATTATTACTTGCTCTATTGTCGTTTGGAGTTGCTGTATAAAAAACTTTACCAACGTCTTGTAAGGTAGAAAGTAATTGAGTGGTATCTTGTGCTCTATTTTCTATTGCATATCCATTTTGCCTTTCATCAGATTCATCATATTCTTCTATAATCTTCTGAGCGTAATTTCGTGAATGGATTGCTTCGTTAACTTTCTTAGAAAGATCTTTTTCTGGCTTAATATCCTCTGCCTCGACATCTGTGCGTATAACTATATTTTCATCTCGTTTTACTTTTGATTCATAATCGTTATGTCTCTCCTGAGATTTATGTGATAAATCTTCTAGATTTTTATTAATTAAATCATATTCAGAATTTGTAATCAAGCCTTTTAAGCCTTTGATAGCTTTTTCTGCTACTATATCTGTTAATTCATCGAACTTTTTCGACGCTAATAGTTTATTAATAAAATCGTCTATATCGTAATTTTTTAACTCTTTTGAGGAACTTGTTGTTTTATTGTTACAAATGCATATAATAACTGAAAATCAAAACATGTTATTTGTAAGAAGCCATTATCATAATTACTGTTTGGCATTTAATATGCTTGATTATTTATAAAAACCCGATTACGAGCGAAAAATGATTGTCACAAGTGAGATTCGAACCCACACCTATTGGAAATCCGTCCCAACACTGCTGCCACTAACATGACCGTGAACTATTGTAGGACATGCAATTCTCGCATCGTATTATATTTTCGTCTTTAAGGAGACGTGTGCCATCTACCCGACAATGTTTACACATTGTACAGACTTAATACTCAAACTTTGCAGTGAGAATTGTATTAAACGATGACACAACCCTGTTATCCAAATTACTGAAATTTAGCATTTAATTTGCTTGATTATTTATAAAAATAAATGCGAGCGAAAAATGATTGTCACAAGTGGGTGCACGTGTAAGTATAACTGGCAGCACGATTGGAACGGATTTCCAATAGTTGTGGGTTCGAATCTCACTTGTGACAATCATTTTTCGCTCGTAATCGGGTTTTTATGCGGCAGTAACACTTACCATCAGGTGTGCTGTCCGCCACTATCAGCAATAAAAAAGGGAAATTGACCTACTATACCACGCTGGTCAGACGTGTTGGTATAGGGTTTTGTTTCGAGTTTTTATTTCCTCGTATAAATGTTATATGCGTTTTATATCCCTTAGTCGTCTCTTGCGATCACCCACGGGTAAGATAGAGGTTGGTGAATTGTATTATGACTCCGTCATTACACGGGAATACACTTAAAATATGTGGTAGACATGTGTAAGTAATGCGAGTGATGCATCACACGTAATATTATCCGAACGCGTACTGTCATATTACACATTGCGCGACTAAACATGACATGACATTAAACATCACACATCACATTAAACATGACGCCGAACACTCGTGTACTGTATTTCTGCAATGTTCGGTAATTTGGTAATGGTTATCTATCTCTCAAACGCGCCATGTGTCTTTTCGGAAGAGTGAGAGGGATAGAACGACTGGACCGCGCTGCGCCTGCGGTCGATAAATATTTATTTTGAGCTCTATTTTTAGAACATTAAGGCTTATATTAAATGAAATGTCATATGTGATGTTTGAAGTGATGGTAAAATGTGATATTACTCGGCACGAAATGTAATGCCATATAACATCACTTCGCGAAGTACTGTTTCGCGCATGTCTAATATGTGGGAGTTTACCGACATACAATTAACGCAAACAAATTACATCCAAACTCAAAACAGCAGATTGTGGATCGCACAAAGTATTGTTCTGCGTGGGCATCGAACTCACGGTACAGAAGCTATCTTAATCACTACACACCATCTGTACGGTCACATTATTGACCAAGGTATATATTTAAAAATTATTAACCGGACACTGCATCAGATGGAGTTGGTGCAGGTAGAATTTTTGTTTTTGTCTGTCTTTTAGCTGCTAGCCGCAGATGGCTGTCACAGCTTAATCCGGACTCTGTGTGAGTGCTGAGGGCTCTCAACCCGGTAAAAAATTTAAGCGACTACGCCCAAGGGCTCCCCCTGTGGGGAACGAACCTCGGCTCGGGGCGTCGCTGATAGCAAAGTAGGCGTGCCCAAGTTTGAGTTATTGACTATTACGCGTCGCGTCTTACGTCCCCGGCGTCGGGGGCGGAAGCGCGGCTATTTATGTGTTATAGCCACGCGGGTCGTGTAGGTCAACTTAACGCTCTTAGTCATCTTATATTTTGTGTACGTGCCCTCAACTATTAACTAACAAAATGAAATAGAATACTTACATATTATCAAACAGCTGGTTTTATATATGTAAATAAAAAAGAAATGTGTGCGTGTACGCGCGTGAGAATTTACACTTCTTTGGCATCATTAAATAATAGATTTTTATTATTACATGCAAATAATTAATTACAATGAAATAATAAAAGGACTGGCAAAGCATAGGATATATTTTTTCACTAATATTTACGTAATAGTAAATAATATTAATCAAAATATTTAATTTAAATCAGTACTGAATATAATTTATTAGCACATATATAGTTCGCACTTGTATGAAACTAAAGCACGTGTTGTGAATGTGAAAACTAGAAAGAGGTTTTGTTTCTATTTTGTTGGTAACTTTTTTCGAGACTTAATGAGCGGTTTTACGGCCAACTTAATTACTGCGCGCGCATCTAAAAATTACACTCTCATAATTTTTTCATAACGTGCCTAAAGAAGTATAAATTCAAAAATAAACTAAACGGGGATGTGTTGTAAAGATACGATAGAAGTGAAAGGGAAAACATATACAGGGTGGAAGGGGACCGCTCCCGAAAACAAAGACAGATAACCCTAGACTTGTAATGATAGGCTAGAAAAAAATCGATTCGGATTAAAAAAAAAAATTTTGTCGCCACGCGAGTTCGTTGAACTCTTGAACATATGATCGTGAGTTTTGAATAGATTGCGTCTTTTGTCATCAGAGTAAAATGATGTATCATTCTTCTTCGATACACGAAGACAAATGAGAATTTAAAACTCTTATGATTTTCTTAAGCATTTTCGTTGAGTACTTTTTTGTCATCCATAAAAATTTGTAGATTAGAATTTCAAAGATAGATAAAAAAAACAATTTAATATTAAAAAAGAAATAGAAAATATTAAATATATTGAAAAATAAAACATTATACTTACAAAAATAGTAAAATATCAAATAATTCATTCTTTCTTTTTACATTCAATAAAATAGTTTTATAGGTTATTTTTATAGGTATATATTCTTTAATCGAAGTTTCTAGAAATTCTAACACGTAAAAATTACACAATATTAAGTACCTATGCTAATTTGTTTGGTAACAGAGCAATGCCTGTTTTCACTAAGTCCTGAATTTAAGCACTTAAGGCAACATAAGTAACACTTAACATCAAGGTTAATTAATTTACACACATTTTCATCATTTGAAATTAATTAATTTACACACATACATACATATTATCACGCCATATCCCTTGCAGGGTAGGCAGAGAGAACAGAGTGCCAGAGAACTCTATCCTTGGATACTTCACTCGCTTCCTCAACATTCATAATTCTCTTCACACACGCTCGCCGGTTTCGGAGACTCTTGACTCCACCTTCCTTCAGTACGTGACCAATCTCGTCTAAGTAGGTTAGTCTCGGTCTCCCCCGGTACCTACATCCTTCCACTTTCGCATTGTATATCTTCTTAACCAGACGTTCGTTCGGCATTCTTTCTACATGTCCGAACCATCGGAGCATTCCCTTTCGCATCTTTCCAATACTCTCTTTCATACCTACTCGCTCTCTTACGTCGTCGTTGCAAATGCGATCGGTCAGCCTAACTCCACAGATTTTCCGTAGAGATCGCATTTCGACCGCATTAATTTTACTTTCATGCTCTTTTCTGCATATCCAACTTTCAGCTTCCATACAGTAATGTTGGGACAAGCACTGCGTTATGTATTGCTACATTTGCTACACGTGCCTTCTGGCCGAGGTGGTGGCTACCGAGAAATTGTCGCATTCACTCTTCGCTCTATATCAGGTTAACTAATTTATTATGTAATAATTGATATTAAATAAAATTTTAAATAACATGGGACATATATTAACGCAAAATCAATGTAGGTAATGCATTATATTACGATAGGTTTCCTAAACTTTAAAGGGTTGTTGATGAAAACTAGCACAATAAGAATACTTACCTACTTTATTCATGGCAAAGGTCTCTGCTTGCGGTAGCTACGTGGAGCGGGTCTCTCCCTTCATTCGAATGTGGTTGAGGGGCGTGATGGTTGCTTTAGTAGTTAACTCGTGATCGGGTGCCGCTTGTGGAATCTGGTCCAACCATTACTCATATTTTTTTGTTTTGTTTTAATTTTGTATTTAACTTTTAAATAATCAATCTTTACTCAAAGGGCATCTCAATGGAGCTAATATAGAATAAATATGTATCCAATCATTGTGAGAACACATATACCTAATTTAAAAAAATGACGAGCCTGCTGAGTTTTTTTGCCGGATCTTCTCAGTTTGTGGCGGCTTTCCGAACTGGTGATAGATTAATTTAAAAAAAAAAATGTAAAATTGACAATATTTAAGTGCCCTTATGGGGGCTTATGCGTAATAAATGATTTAATTTGATCACCTATCTTTTCCGTGGCTATCGTAAAAGACGGCTAAGTGATATAATATGCATAAACATTTATACAAGAGAAGGGAAATCGAAATAAAACTCGTCTGACCAGCGTATAGTAGGTCAATTTCCCTCCCATTGTGGAGGAGGTTCGAGTCCAACAGTGGGACATATATGAGTTGAAATGAAGATATAAAAGATAGGATAAGATAATAAAAGTAATGGTAATGACTTTACTTGGCAGAACGTTATTGTGTATAAGCCACTAAATATGAAATTTGGTTATATACAGATTATTAAACCAATACAATATATTAAAGAAAATATATAAAGCAAGCGTGAATGGGACGAATACAAGGGGAAGACCTCGTCATAATTTTTTGGATCAAATTGACGATGTATTGACGAGAGGTCATATTAAGAGTATGCGTAATCGTAGAGCATGCATGAAGACTATTATGAATGTGAATGAAGCGATGGAAGTATGCAAGGATCGTGGTTTGTGACAATGCGTAGTCTCTGCGTACCCCTCTGGGAAACAGGCGTGAAGCTATGTATGTATGTATGTATTAAACCAATAATTTATTCGATTAAAAGACTGTATCCATGTTATAAATAAATTTTATTAAATGAAAACTATTAACTATAATCCTTTTTTATTTTTTCTTCAAAGGCGGGAATTCTTGTTCAGGTTGACGCTTAGGTACATACGATTCAGCCTTATTGTAAGCTTTTTCTAATTCAATAGCATGGTTTTCAGCTGTTATATGCTTGTTTATATAGCTTGATTGTACTGTGACATTGCATATGGTACAATAGTGAGTAGAGCCTGCTAACTGAAAAATAAAAAAAATAGAACATCTAAATAAAAGAAGAACGAACGTCTGGTTAAGAAGATATACAATGCGAAAGTGGAAGGATTTAGGTACCGGGGGAGACCGAGACTAACCTACCTAGACTAGATCGGTCATGTACTGAAGGAAGGTGGAGTCAAAAGTCTCCGAAACCGGCAAACGTGTATGAGGAGAATTATGAATTTATAAATACCCGATTACAAAACGAAAAATGATGTCACAAGTGGGGTTCGAACCCGCACCTATTGGGAATCCGGCCCAACCGTGCTGCCACTTACACCATCGTGAACTATTTTAGGATACGGTTGGGCCGGATTCCCAATAGGTGCGGGTTCGAACCCCGTTTGTGACATCATTTTTCGTTTCGTAATCGGGTATTTATAAATAATTAAGCATATTAAATGCTAAAAATTTCAGTAATTAGAATTATGAACGTTGAGGAAGCGAGTGAAGTATGCAAGGATAGAGTTCTCTGGCACTCTGTTCTCTCTGCCTACCCTGCAAGAGATATGGCGTGATGGTATGTATGTGAGTTGTATTCTTAGTCCATCACCACACGGGAAAAAGAAAAATATATAGTGAAAGAAAATAATGAAAGAAAAAGAAATATAATGAAAGAAAATTAATAAAGAAACTTTTATTGACCCAATAGTTATCAATCCTTACAGGATTGCTCTCTAAGCTAATCTAAATATTTATTTTTCTTAAAAAAGGCAACACACGGCACTATGGCACGGCAATAATCCTTGTATTAAGAACTTTATAAGCACATTTTTGTCCACTAAATTATGTGCTTATACATATATACATGATATGTATGTATGTATAAGCACATAATTTAGTGGACAAAAATTACACCCAGATTTCATCACATGTGTTCGAACATCCATGGAATCGAACGCACATCACTGGCATAGGAGGTCAGTATTTGAACCACAGCATGCCATCTATGTAGTATAAACTCTGAAGATTCTGTCTGAAATTCAGTCTGAAAAATTCATCAAAATAGTTCCAACTATTTTGTAGTATATAGAGGACACACAAACACACATTGATTTTAATATATCTTATATTTGACATATTACCCACTTAAGAGATAAACCTTCTATAATATAATAAACCTCGGACCTGAAAGGGTCAGGTTTGACAATTTTTTTTTTCAAATTTACCATTTTCTACATCATGATCATCATCATCTTGCTCTTATCCCAATTACTTGAGCAACAACACAATATGTCATCTTCTTGCATACAATGCTATCAGACGTCATATCGGCTATCAATCCCAGACTATCCATGTCATGCTTCATGCAGTCCCTTCTTTTCTTTAGTCTTCCTTTACCCCTAAAGCCTTTCAACATTCATACTTAAAACTTGCCTCACAACATTACTTTGATCCCACCTCATCACATGTCCATACCATGTCAGCCATTCACTCCTTAACTTTTCCGATAAGGTTCTCTGGCACTCTGTTCTCTCTGCCTACCCTGCAAAGGACATGGCATGATGGTATGTATGTATGTATGTATGTAAAACACGATAAAAATATTTCTATCAAGAGGTCTGCCATTTAATTTTTAAGTTTCATACACTCAATTTAGACAGGAGTTAGGCTGACCGACCGCATTCGTAACGACGACGTAAGAGAGCGAGTAGGTATGAAAGAGAGTATTGGTGTAAAGATGCGAAAGGGAATGCTCCGATGGTTCGGACATGTGGAAAGAATGCCGAACGAACGCCTGGTTAAGAAGATATACAATGCGAAAGTGGAAGGATGTAGGTAACGAGGGAGACCGAGACTAACCTACCTAGACCAGATCAGTCATGTACTGAAGGAAGGTGGAGTCAAGAGTCTCCGAAACCGGCGAGCGTGTATGAAGAGAATTATGAATGTTGAGGAAGCGAGTGAAGTATGCAAAGATAGAGTTCTCTGGCACTCTGTTCTCTCTGCCTACCCTGCAAGGGATATGGCGTGATGATATGTATGTATGTATGTAAAACACGATAAAAATATTTCTATCAAGAGGTCTGCCATTTAATTTTTAAGTTTCATACACTCAATTTAGACAGGAGTTTCATAAACTTTTATCCAAATAAAAGTTTATGTACAAGGAAATATAATATTTAAAAATGAAATAATTAACCGACTTACCTTTCTTACAAGATTATCTTTAAAATCTTCAATATGTGGGTAGTTTTCTATGATTTTTCTATGGCTCTGGGAATTTTTATGAATTTCTTTGCAAAGTATGTCAAGAATCATTTCTTTTTCACAAAAAACACATTTATACACTTCACCGACAGTTAAAATACCATGATACGCATCCGAAGATACAACAAGTTTCTTGCCATCTTTTAAAGTTACAATCAAGTAATCTTTTAAGTCAGGAACTATTGCCTTAAGTTGTTTATGTTCTATCTTTTTCTTATGTTCTATCTTTTTTACTAGTTTCGGCTGTCTCAAAGCTGGTACGGACATTTTAAAAGCACAAAAGTTATATCTTATTTAAAATAGTTGCGCACTAATTTCACTTTAATGTTTATTAATATGTCGGTAATTAGATAACTTTACAAAGTGAGTGGCGATATAAGTATGTATATAGTTTTAAATTATACCGCCCCTTCAAGACAGCTTTCCATAGAGTAAAATAACATTGTCACCATTTTTTACTCTATGGTTTTTTTAAAGTGTTGTATTAAGTCATTTTGATGGCATTTTATGTAATTTGCTGCGCAGGAAGTACTGAGGTGTAGTGAATATGATATAACAGTGCCTTACATACGTTTTCTACCAAAATACCCAATAGTCACCTTTAACAATGTGGCCATGGTACAGTTGAAGGTGAAAATTTGACTAACTGACGGACGATGACTTTAAATGAAGTTAATTTGTAAACTAAGATTTGGCTTAAAGCTCTTAGTTACCAAACCATAAACTCCAAAAAAATAGAGTAAGTTTATATTTTTTTTTTTTTTTTTTTTTTAATAAATCGACTATAGAGAGACTAAACTGACGGGGACTTTTGGCGGGAATCTAAAACGTCATGTGGTGCTCTTGTATTATATTCGATATCTTAGTGTTTTAACGTGTTATATTAGATAATTTTTATGGTATTTTATGTAATATGATGTGACAGAACAGCTGGGATGTAGTGAATATCATATAAAAGTGCTTTACAACGTTTTCGTTTTCCATCAAAATTCCTACAACATACCATTAACAGTGTCACCATAGCACTGTTGATGGCGACAATTCGACTGACTGACAGACAATGACTAACCTGAAGAGATTAAGAACGTGAAGATAATTATAACTCGACACTGGCAAAAATGGCTCGTATAAGTAGCTGATTGCCAATACATAAAAAGAAGAAGAAGAAGAAGACTAAACTGACATTATATGGGTTACCAGTTTTTTGCAATACTTAAATAGTTATGTGCCACTTTCGGACTATATGCCAAGTATCTATCGATAATTCGCGTTAATATAAGTATAGTTTTTTTACAAGTTACCTTGAAAAATGTATAGATATTTATTTAGGTATTATACATTCTCGAAAAGTATTGGAACCGTGGTTCCTTATTATTTCCATTACTATATGTTGGCTTTTTAAATATCTAGCTATTTATTATCAAATAACAAAAGTCTATATTAAAAAAATATCATCTGTTAAGCAATTATGTTTTGCTGCTGGTCCAACTTTTAATTACAAGTACTAAACCACCATTTTAGATTAGTTTTTTTTTAACAGCTTCGTGCAATGAGACGATACACGCAGATGTGATCGGTCATTATCGGCTATCGTTGCGAACATTCGGGCTTCGTGTGCATTATCGCTTGGTAGGGGATAAGTCAAAGGGTTTTAGCGCGCCAGCATGGTCAGACTAGCGTTTTTCATTATGGCGGCAATTTTCAATGTGTTTAAACGCTTTCGAGGATCTCCAGTTAATCAATAAATATGGAGCGGAGTGATGAAATGGTATTAGAATTTTTACACCATTATGAAGCTGAACCCATGAAGGGATTCAAGAAGGTCATTATGTAGTTATTAGCATAATATAGCTATTAAAGTAAAGCAATTCGTCATCCATAGTTAATCGCATGAAAATGATTTCGGCCATCTTTAATTATTGCACGATACTTCGTGTAAAATACCGAAGTCGTTAATGTGACCACAGTATTATCGCAATAACTTTTTAGTGTACAAAATGTATGAAACTTCGCCATACATTACTTCGGGACGATACACGCAGGTGCGGCCCTAGCATTACATTATCATATTGATAATATTAATATAACTATTTATAATTTTAATGCCTTTTTATAGCTTAACTATTTTGAAAGGAAATAAATAAATCTAATGGAATATTTTATTATAAAGACAAAACTAACTACAAAAATATTGAGTTTGCTTGTTCAAAAGGTTGCAGAGAAAATAAAAAACCTTAATATCTTTATCTGATATGAGTTTTGGCGGGAAGATGGAAATGTCATATCATGCTCTTGTATTACATTCATTTCTTTATTGTTTTGTACTGTTATATTGAATAATTTTGATGGTATTTTATGGAATATAGTACGGTTAAAGTGCTGAAGTTTGGTGAATATGGTTTAATAGTGCTTTACGTGTATTTTTATGTTTTCCCAAAACTCCCAAAGAAATCATTGGTTATCAGTGCCCACTTAATGGAAGCGACTTAACTTACTGACGAACAGTGACTATTAAGGCTACGAAATATAAAGAAGTGATAAATTAATAATATATGAACAAAATTAATACATAAGACGCGGTAGTATCGTTGTCTAACTATAGCCCCTATAGCCTGCCCATCAGGGCGAAAAAATTAAAAAGAAGTTATCTGACATTTCATCTTGTCAATTCTGTTGTTTATTTTCGTAATTTGTTGTCGTATTTTGTTCATATTAAATATTAAATCTACTTGTACAATTTCAATTTACGCTAATTCATGTAAAGCTAAATACTACACGTGAAGCTAAATAATATACACATTTTAATAAATTACAGTGCTTTATTGTAAGAGGAAACATTCGTAAGTTTTTATAACTATCCTGTTTATTTATATACATTTTAATGTAAAGTGAAAAGCCGTGAACTAAGAGGACAAAAGAAATATTAAAGATTTAATCTCTTCTTCTTCTTATATATTGGCAATCAGCTATTTATACGAGCTATTGGTGCCAGTGTCAAGTTATAAATATTTTTACGTTTTTAGTCTTTCAAGTTAGTCATTGTCTAAGTCAAATTGTCGCCATTAACAGTGCAATGGCCACACTGTTAATGGAATCTTGTGGGAAAACGTTGTAAAGCACTTTTATATGATATTCACTACATCCCAGTAGTTCCGCCGCTTCATATTACATAAAATGCCATCAAAATTATTTAATATAACACGTTAAAACACTAAGATATTGAATATAATACAAGAGAACCATATGACACTTTTCTTTTCCCTCTAAAACTCTAGATAATACAAACAAAAAAAATGATGACCAGTTTTTTTTTTTCAAATTTTATAATATATATTTTTTAATATCAGAAAATAAGATATACATTGATAATGATATATTTTTTTGTTTTTTTTTTCAGTTTAAAATGTCAGAAGCATCTAAACATTCTGATCCAGTATTTATAGATGTTGCTTCGGGCTCTGAGCAGTTTAATCCGCAATCGATCAATGCCGAAACTATTAAAAATGAGAAGGCAGATAATGGAGTTGATGTTGAGTAAGTGTTAATTCTTATCACCTACTTAGATGGTCTTTTAGAAAATCATATTACAAAATAATAAAAGGGCTGCCTACTAACACCATGCTTGTGGTCAGATGACATGATATAGAAAGAAAGATAGAAAAAAGAAATCTGCCAAGTGTAAGTTGTACTCGCGCACGAAGGGTTCCATAAAACTAAAAAATATGTGATGTAACTAAAAATTTAAGGATTTCTAAATTTTTCCTTTATATGTGCTATAAAACATTGCTTCATGCCAAATTTCGAGATTCTACGTCGACTGGAAGTACTCTTTAGGTTGATTCCCTTGCAAGTAGTTGCGAGTTTGAAAATTTGCGACATAAACAGCTGCATCTTTTGATTGCGTTAGCTTAGAAGTATGATTTTTTCACAGCACCAAAGGACAGTAAACCTGAGCATTTGATATAAATTTCAGCTTGATACCTCCACGCGTTCCTCAGAAAAAGAGGCTTGACGAACAACAAAGTGATCCTATAAGGGTTCCGTTTTTTCCTTTTGAGGTACGGAACCCTAAAAAAGAAAGAAAGTAATGCAGTTGGTTTTACATGGGGTTTTATTTCAAGTTTCTCTTCTTTTACATAAAAAATCTATGTAAATGCATATTATGTAGCTTAGTTGTCTTATATAAGGCCCATGGTCCATATAGGAGGTGGTGAATTGGTATTCATGTTTCTTCACCACATAGATATTCCGGTCATTTCTTTTTAAAGACTCATCACAGCCCATATATGTCCCACTGTTGGGCTCGAGCCTCCTCTGTAATAGGAGGGAAATTAACCTACTACACCGCGCTGGTTAGACGTGTTGGTATAGGGTTTTATTTCGAGTTTTCTTCTCTAGCTGTTATATGCGTTTTATATACCTCGGTCATTTCTTACGATCACCCACGGGTAAGATATGGGGTGGTGAGTTGCATTCCGACCCCATCACCACACGGAAATTAAAGACTACACCAGCACTAACCAAATAATCCTTTACAAACATATAATTAAGAAACATAAATTAAACTCACACTCGGAACAACAATTTTTGCAGAGAATCGAAGCTATCATACTAGGCATACATAACGTGACCATTTATTCTTAGACTCAAAACGGGACATTTTAGTCGGGTAGTCAATTAAAAAACACTTTTTAAATGTATTCAGAAAAAGTTAGTTAACTTAAAAGTCAGAATTAAAATGAGTTGAGTTATCATATTTATCAAAAGAAAAATTTGCTTTAATATAACTAACTGGTGAAGATTTTAAGTAAGGATAAAACTTTTGGAACGTTTTCAAATTTACTCAAATCCAACCGTTGCGCGGTTGTC
Organism: Lymantria monacha; assembly: GCA_905163515.2. Classification (NCBI taxonomy): domain Eukaryota; kingdom Metazoa; phylum Arthropoda; class Insecta; order Lepidoptera; family Erebidae; genus Lymantria; species Lymantria monacha. The sequence continues at coordinate 3,039,653 of LR991108.1, read as the reverse complement.
GTAAACGGGACAAACCTATAGATCGTTATGAGGACACCGGGACTCGTTATTATAAAAAGGGACAGTCCCGTTCAAAACGGTACGTCTGGTCACATTAGGCATACCAGGCAGTAGGTCGGTATCTTAACCAGTTGTGCAGTCAAATCTATTAAATAGTCTGTCAGTTCATTAATATCATACACCCATTTTATTTCAGAAACACATCAGCTCTTCCATCGTGTCTAAAAATCCAAACCCGAAGGATCCGTTGCGCAGAATGTCCTAAGTATACAGCGGAGAACGAAGAGAAGATGCTACGTCACGTGAAAAAAGTCCACCGTGGAGAGAATCCATTTCAATGTTACATGTGTGACTATTCAACATATAATAAGTCGCTATTTGAAGAACATGTACGGATACATCAAGGTATATTACCCTGACTTCCTGTTCACCATCCCGATTCATATATGTCTCAATGGTGCACTCAAGTCTCTTCTACGACAGGAAAGAAAACAACCTATTGTATTAACCTATTGTTCAGACAGATTTATAGAGTTTTATTTCGAGTTTTCCTTCTCTTGCTTTATATGTTATATGCATATTATATCCCTTAGTCGTTTTTTACGACACTCACCACCAAGATGGGTGGTGAATTTTATTCTTAATTCAGCATCACATGGAAAATTTCTCAAAGGTCCGGTAGAAAATGCCTGAAATCACCATGGGGGCCGTTCAAGTATTACGTAACGCAATTTGGGGGAGGTCTTGTTAAATGTTACAATGCATTACATAGTCGGGAGGGGGGTTCAAACAACGCGTTAGTTAGCATTGTTTTTTTTTATTAAATAATAAACTAGGGAATTAAAATTTCCTAAGTTGACACGCAAATTTTTATTTTTTAGATGAATAAACAACATACACATGTATTGCGAGTTTGACATCTCTTTTTTTTATTGCCTCAAGCACGTTTAAAAACGGTAACTTGGGTGTTACGTTACGTTCAGGGAGGGGAAGGGGGGTACAGACATACGTTACGACGCGTTACATGTGGGGGAGGGAGGATCAAAAATCTTCAAAAATTGCGTTACGTAATACTTGAACGCCCCCATGCCAGTGCATAACACTCCTGGGATTCTTATAGTGCTTATGCCGTTACCCATTTGATGAAGGTTTGGGTCCAATAGTGGACTTCCAGGCTGATGAATGGATATGATCAACCTCCATTCATTAATGACTAATGTTGGACTAATAAAAAAAGTACCTATATGGACAGTAAAAAAGTGTTTTTGTTTTGTTTCAGGTATAAAACCATTCAAATGTTCCCATTGCTCATATCGCAGCGCATCCAAAAAGAATACAAAAAAACACGAATTAATCCATAGACCGGATAATCCGCATAAATGTCAACATTGCGGCTTCATCGCCCGCCATCTTAGATCACTGCAATGTCATTTGAATACAGTACACAGCTCTATGGATGAAAAGAACTTGACTCCATGTCCGCATTGTAAAAAAAAATTCGAAGACTATGGTTCGCATGAAAAAAATCGCCAACAGTGCACCGAGTGTGCTAAATTATTTTGTAATAAAAATTTATTAAAAAAACACATGTTAGGGAAACATGGTGATAAAAATAAAACTTCTAAGGCCGATTTCGTGTGCGCCATTTGCAAATGGTCATCGAATGTGAGACCGAGGATATTGCTCCATTTGATTCATCATCCAAATCAACCAGTGGATGATAATGTAGTGGATGTGAATATATTGAAGCTCTGTGGTATTATCGGTCCGGATTGGTGATTTGCAATAGTTCAGGGTAACCAGTTGTGGATTTGCTACCCGTGTGGTGATTGCTTAGAACATAATCATCACTTTCTCTCTTTTTGGGACTAATTCCATCAAGGCAACTCCTATATGCCAAGATCTACAATGGTCTTCATTGATGATACCGAGGTTTGATCCTCATGAACACACCAGAAACGCCTTGGGATCCGCAATAAATTTTATTAGCAAAGAAAAACAGGCCCTTATGGAAAGCGGAAGGCATTATGTAAAATTCGTTTGTCTTTATTGCTCGTTGAAATTGTAAAGTCTGCTAAGGAATCATAAGGAGCTGGGCCAGGGATTAGTGATCGCCAAATAACTTGCTAAGCGTGGCGTTTGTAACATTATCCTGTTGAGGCCATGTTCTATAGTCGACTTTAGGCTTGATAACTTAGCATAGCGAAGGAGATAATTATTTTCATCCAAATCTTTTTTTTGTGATATTTGTTTAACTGTTAGCCGTAGTTGGTTTTAACAACTTAACCCGGACTATGGATTAGAGAGCGCAAAGAGCTCTTACCTTGGAAGCTTTAAGCGACAATGCCCAAGGGTTCCCTCGACAAAGTGGACGTGCCCATGTTTGAAATATTGACTATTACGTAGGGTGGTCGAAGACCCCGACGGCAAGGGCAATACCGCGCATATGAACGTAAATGCTTTGCTCTTTATTGAGACAGCGTAGCTCATTGTCTTTCTCGTCCAGTAAATTTCGAGAACATCTGATTGCGGCAATTTATGAAGGGGTATAGTTTACCGTCCCAGCCATTAAAGGATTGGGGGGGAGTTATGACAAAGTCAAACCAGTTTTGGGAGCACCGCTTTGTGAATTGCCTGATGAACGCTTTTCAAACCTTTTTTTTTGTGTGTGAGTTAGTCGTTAGTCGCAGATAGTTTAGACCATTTTTATCCAGACTGAGCGCTGAGGGCTCTCAACCCGATAAGTTTAGGTGACCGATCTCCAAGGCACTTCCAGTGGGGTATGGACCTCGGCTCAGGAGGGTATTGTTTTGCAAAGTCACTATTGATATATGAAACTATTGTGTGGTTAGGTACATCGTACAACGCCATCTGTTAGCCACATATAAAACATAGCATATCAAAACGCCAGTATGTTGCCAAATAATTAAAAAAAATAAGATGTTTCTTATGGCACTTTTCAGAGCGAAACATTAAAAAAAAACCTTTAAAAAGCTTAGATATTAAATATGCCACCGAAGATTAATTGTCCACCGAGGACAAAGATCAGGTTCCGATGGCCCGCTCGCACGGCGAAAAGAGGCGCTTTGCAGGGTGGGTCTATGGGGTCGCGCGCCGTCACCTCCGTTGCCCCGAACCGATTTGGCGGTGCGTGACCACCTCCATAGTCCATCGTAAAAAAATTAAAATGATATTAAATATAATCTATTATTGAAAATAAATAATTTTGTATATAAAACACCTTTTATGTGTGGTGACGAAGTAAGAATACAGTTCAGCACCTCCTATCTCATCAATAGGTTACTTAAAAGAAAACTATGTGATATAATATGCATATAACATATATGCAAGAGAAGGAAAACTCGAAATAAAACCCTATATCAACACGTCTGACCAGCATGGTATAGTAGGTCAATTTCTCTCCTATTGTGGAGGAGTCTCGAGCTTAACAGTGGGATATATATGAGCTGAGGCAGCAACCAGCACTAATGAAATAATCCTTTCTTCTTCTTCTTTTTATGTATTGGCAATCAGCTACTTAAATGAGCCATTGTTGCCAGTGTCGAGTTATAATTATCTTCAAGTTTTTAGTGTCTTCAGGTTAGTCATTGTCCGTCAGTAAGTCAAATTGTCGCCATCAACAGTGCTATGGCCACACTGTTAATGGTATCTTGTGAGAATTTTGATGAAAAACGAAAACGTTGTAAAGCACTTTTATATGATATTCACTACATCTTAGCAGTTCCGTCACATCACATTACATAAAATGCCATAAAAAATATCTAATATAACACGTTAAAACACTAAAATATCGAATATAATACAAGAGCACCACATGACGTTTTAGATTCCCGCCAAAAGTCCGAAATAATCCTTTTACATAGTAATAGGGTCACCTCGTTGACAGTTATCTGTCTACAGCCACGGGCCGCTCCGTCCCGAATAGTATCACACTCTTGCTGAAAATCTACGTCTGAGCAGTGGCAACAGGGCCGGATCTAACATATGGCTTTTAAGGCTTCAGCCTAAAGCCTCGTCTAAGTCAAAAATAGGCGATAATAATTTAATGAATTTGCCGAAGGAAAATGCAGAAAGGTTGTTTTATAAATTGTCAATTTATGTTTGTATTTAACAAAGGCAACGTAAGTACTGTAGGTATACAGGGTGGAAGTGGACCGCTCCCGAAAACAAAGACAGGTGACCCTACTAGTCCTACTTGTAATGATAGGCTAGAAAAAAAATCGATTCTTTTTTTTTAAGTTTTTTTCACATTCCATCGTATTAGGACAGTGTCATGTAACGATAATTCCATAAAAAATACGTACCCTTACTCAGATAGGAAAAGACGCAATCTATTCAAAACTCACGATCATAATTATGTTCAAGAGTTCAACGACCTCGCGTGGTGAAAAAAAAATTCTTTTTTCCTTTCATTCTATTTTTTCTAGCCATTACAAGTAGGACTAGTAGGGTTACCTATCTTTGTTTTCGGGAGCGATCCCCTTCACTCTGTATAATATAAATCAAATATTTTATTGTTTTTTTTTGTCCTGTATTTTGAGTAATTAGGTGGGCCCCTAAGTAGTATTAGCTTAGGGCCCTCTAAACTCACGGTCCGGCCCTGAGTGGCAATGTGCGGATGCTCTTCGTTCAATGAGCGTGAGAGCCGGAAACCCAACTTGTGCGGGTTTTGGTTAATAGGAAACGACCTACTATACCAATACCAGTAGGTATTGCAAAGTTCCATTAGCGGCAGTGACACTTACCATCAGATGTGCTGCTTGCTCGTTTGCCCACCATAAGTAATGAAAAAAAATCCTTCAAGCTACTTCTGATCACAGGTTAACTACTAGAAAATAAAACAAGAAGAAATACAGCTAAATTGGTATTTTATATTTTTATAGCTGATGAAATAACAGCTATCCATAACCTGGCAATCTCTGATGAGGTTCCATGATATGAGAATATCGATAATTGCCAGATAGCCAGCCGTAATGACCCATAGATGATGCAACTTCAGCGAATCGCGCGAACTGGAGGTACCTGTCGTAATACGAATACCATATTAATTTTAAATGCATTAATGCATTCGCAACGACGACGTAAGAGAGCGAGTAGGTATGAAAGAGAGTATTAGTGTAAAGATGCGAAAGGGAATGCTCCGATGGTTCGGACATGTGGAAAGAATGCCGAACGAACGTCTGGTTAAGAAGATATACAATGCGAAAGTGGAAGGATCTAGGTACTGAGGGAGAACGAGACTAACCTACCTAGACCAGATCGGTCATGTACTGAAGGAAGGTGGAGTCAAGAGTCTCCGAAACCGGCGAGCGTGTATATGAAGAGAATTATGAATGTTGAGGAAGCGAGTGAAGTATGCAAAGCAGGGATGTAACGGAGGTAATTTTATCGGAACCGAAGGCGGAGTCGGAGTTTTTAAATTTGATTTATCGGAGTCGGAACCGGTGGCGGAGGCAGGGTCATAAGTGGTGGCAGGAGAGAATTTTTTTATTTAAGAACAAATAACACATTCAGTCATTTTTTTTTTTTCATTTTAATTTTTTGATTATAAAATAAAACATAAATAATGAGACAAAATTGGCATATTTCCAAATAAACAAGAAATTAAAATAAATGAATTAAATCCCAAAGTAGCATATTATATTATATTAAATGAACAAAAGCTTTGAAACATATTAAATCAAATGAATTCAAAAGATTGATACTCCAATAGTAGTAGTATAATACTTCATGAACAAAAGCTTTGACGCTTTGTCTCCGTTCTATCTATTTCTTAACGAGGCGTAGATTAGGCCAGCGCCACTAAAAAGTTGTTCGCTAGCTACCAAGCCGTGGACACGACAAATATTGGCAGGCAATTGTGTGAAGGGGCTGGAATTTTGTATTTCCATTTACTTCCACCACAGTTAGGGATCATCACTAATACTTATACGTCCCCGCGCGACATGTATGAACCTGTTCATAACAGTCGAGTCGCAGGCCGCCGCCGCTATGTTATGCTTCGACCTCCGAATAAAACCTCCGATTTAAAAGTGTCGGAGCCGAAGTCGGAACCGAAGGTGTAATAATAATCGGAAGTTCCGACTTAACGGAGTCGGAGTCGAAGCTCCGTAACATCCCTGATGCAAAGATAGAGTTCTCTGGCACTCTGTTCTCTCTGCCTACCCTGCAAGGGATATGGCGTGATGATATGTGTGTGTGTGTGTGTGGATTTTATTACGTTGAGTAATACCGAGCATAGCCCTCTCCATAGCAGGCGACTTTAAAACTTTTTCTGAGGACTTTTTCCATACTAATCGATTGAATTCCTTCCAATCGATTGCAGCGCCACCAACCATGTGCAATTTTTATATCTAAACTATTCTCGAATCCAATTCAACAAATACCAAAAAATCATCAAAATTGATTCAGCTATTTAGGAGTTCAGTCACTCACACAAATACTGAAAAATTATAATATAGGTACTCATTGTTTACTAGCGCTGTCCTCGCAGATTCGCTTGCTTTGCAGGTCAATTATTGCGTTTAATTATAATATATTTTTGTAATTTAACTAAATCAACCACAGCTTCCATTAAAAACGTAATACAATTTTATAGATTTTTATTTTTTACACAAATCCATAATTTTTTATTGAAATAAATGTAGCCCAAATTATTTTTATTAATCTTAATATATATAAATTACGTGTCACGTTGTTTGTCCGCGATGGACTCCTAAAGCACTTAACCGATTTTAATCAAATTTGCACAACATGTGTAGTTTGATCCAACTTAAAAGATAGGATAGCTTCCATCTCAATTTATAGTCGCAATATTATTTTATTGCAAATTATTTATCTATTATTTGACAGTCATAATTATCTGTTATCTCCAAACGATTCTAACAGATGGCGGTATCTGTTGACTGGATTAAGTAAATATTTAATAGATGGCGCTATGTTAAATGTATAAACGTTTCATATAAGCTACAATTTATTAGCATAACCACCACGTGTTGCTGAGGCTACCTTAGCCACAGCAACGCGTGGCCAAGTCTGCTAGTTGGCTATATGTCTAGAAAGTCTCGTAACAACGGTTCAACAGTCCTAAATATTGATACCAGAGCAAAGCCTTGAAAAGCATAGAGATATCAATAGAATATGATTTTATGTCAATGTCGAAAAATAATTAAAAATAATACCTCGATGCTCCACAGTATGACCAACCTAATGGAGATGATGACACGATCGCTTCATCTTCATCAGGTGGTGGTTGGAATTCTGATGAAGAAACTTTTATTAACACAATTATCGATGTAGTCTATACTGAGTAGTTGAAATTCATCCAGGCAGCTCTTATCCCAATTAATTCGTACATATTGCAAATAGTTTTAACAATAGTTCTTCTTCTTCTTCTTATATATTGGCAATCAGCTACATATACGAGCTATTGGTGCCAGTGTCAAGTTATAAATATTTTCACGTTTTTAGTCTTTCAAGTTAGTTATTGTCTAAGTCAAATTGTCGCCATTAACAGTGCAATGGCCACACTGTTAATGGTATCTTGTGGGCATTTTGATGGAAAACGAAAACATTGTAAAGCACTTTTTATATCATATTCACTACATCCCAGTAGTTCCACCGCTTCATATTACATAAAATGCCATCAAAATTATCTAATATAACACGTTAAAACACTAAGATATCGAATATAATACAAGAGCACCACATGACGTTTTCAAATTCCCGTCAAAAGTCTTAACAATAGTTGTTATGACCGGCCGTCTGTCTGACGTCAACACTACTTGTGAATGTAATTGTTGACCAAACGGCATCAGATGGAGTTGGTCCAAGTTTATTTGAAGCTCTTAGACATCTTTTACGATATTCGCAGTCAAATTGGTAGTAGGTAGTCGTAGCCGTTGTCACAGAGACTTACGATATTTATTATTAGTTATTGGCATTTCAACATAAATGCAATGCTACAATTGCCACCTCTTGTGATTATGGCGTTTTAGCACTACTAGCTATATGAAACTTAGTTTTAGCACTACTTATGTTAGATTTCTACGGCGTCCCCTGTCTGAATTTCAAACGTATACTATATAATAAAAAATAAGCATTAATCATCATGAAATGAAAATTTGTAGTTTAATTTTATATGAAACCATTCTTATTTGTTGGGAGAGATAAAACATGGCTTGTCACAGACAATATATTGATATGAATATAATTTAAAAAAAATAAAATGTCTTGAATATTAAAAATAAAAATACACTTACCATTGAAATGCTTACAATAATAAAGATCGGCCATGCAGTGATTTACAAATGTGAGCATTTTGAAGTATTTCCCCATTCCCCTATTGACATTTATGCACTGAGGTGAATATGTATTCGGACACGAATAAGGGCAGGGATGGAAATCATAAGCCTCGTCTACAGGATATAAAGTTGTTGTTGTATTTTTATTACGAAGAATTAGCCCTTCTAAAACAAATAATTTCAATTTAAAAACCATTTGTCGTATTCCGATTGTAATAGTTTATGGTCCACAGCGTTGATTTCGCGCGGAATTTCAGCAAAAAAAAACTATCCTTTTTCACCCCGTCCAGGCCGGTATACAAGGCGACGTAAGGCGGACTGGACTTCATAAGTCCTCCGTTTTTACCTTCTCTGTCTACTAATTAGAGTACCTGTAATGTGGTCTTGATTGTGGGAAGCCCAATTGCTTTTTTTTTTATTTTTTTTTTCACTTTGCGTTAGTAGTACAGGTGGACTTTTGGTTAAAATAGACACCCATATAGAGTAACGAAGTAATAGGATGAATCTAATAACTAACCTGTTGTAATGGTTTCGTTTCTGTTATTTTCGTTTTCACTGCTATTGTTAATATTGCCTGGTTCTTCAGCAGCCTCCATATTATTTCCTTCGTTACGTCTCATAGCTAAATAATTTTCGCATGAACCACTTGATATTATGTGGAACTCTATAAATTAAATAATTTTTGACTATATATTTTTAGAGTACCATTTTTATTTATTAGTACCTATTATTTTTAGTAGTTTACTAAATTATTATATACAAATAGTTTACTAAATTATTATTAAACATACTTTACTAAATTACTTTTTACTATAATTTTTACCACCACCTCAGCCAGAAGGCACGTGTAGCAATACATAACGCAGTGCTTGTCCCAACATTACTGTATGGAAGCGAGAGTTGGGTATGCAGAAAAGAGTATGAAAGTAAAATTAATGCGTTCGAAATGCGATCTCTGCGGAAAATCTGTGGAGTTAGGCTGACCGACCGCATTCGTAACGACGACGTAAGAGAGCGAGTAGGTATGAAAGAGAGTATTGGTGTAAAGATGCGAAAGGGAATGCTCCGATGGTTCGGACATGTGAAAAGAATGCCGAACGAACGTCTGGTTAAAAAGATATACAATGCGAAAGTGGAAGGATGTAGGTACCGAAGGAGACCGAGACTCACCTACCTAGACCAGATCGGTCATGTACTGAAGGAAGGTGGAGTCAAGAGTCTCCGAAACCGGCGAGCGTGTATGAAGAGAATTATGAATGTTGAGGAAGCGAGTGAAGTATGTAAGGATAGAGTTCTCTGGGACTCTGTTCTCTCTGCCTACCCTGCAAGGGATATGGCGTGATGATATGTATGTATTTATGTATTTTTAGAGTCAGTCTTTTAAAAGGTGGAAGGGGACCGCTCCCGAAAACAAAGACAGGTAACCCTACTAGTCCTACTTGTAATGATAGACTAGAAAAAAAATCGATTCGAATGGATAGAAAATTTTTTTTTCACTACGCGAGGTCGTTGAACTCTTGATTATATGATCGTGAGTTTTGAATAGATTGCGTCTTTTCTCGTCTGGATAAAGTTTCGTATTTTTTATGGAATTATCGTTACATGGTTCTAATATGATGGAATGTGAAAAAAACTTAAAACTCGTGAAAAAAAACATTTTTTCACCCGAATCGATTTTTTTTCTCCCTATCATTACAAGTTGGACTAGTAGGGTTACCTGTCTTTGTTTTCGGGAGCGGTCTACTTCCATCCTGTATATTTCTTTGTATTAGCAGGGATAGCAATGAAGTGAGCGTTAGTAATAGTAGTTTATTTTTTGGAAAATTATTATTAGGTATTAAAAAAGTAATTGAAAATTTAAAAAAAAATGAAATATAATATAAAAGAGAAAACCAATGATCGAACTGAAGCTGTCTGGAGTAGACTGTTAAACTACTCTATTAAACTATGCCTAATCCCAATGATAACGGCCAAATTTTCTATCATATTCTAATAGTTTTCAACCAGCGAATAATTACATTTTATCGTTGAAAACACTAAAAGAATGCACATTTTCTGTTAATAAAACCTAGTTAGATTGATTTATCAACAAGGGAACCTTCTGCATACTAAATGCCGTTCTCTTGCTCACAGAACGAAGTGCAACAGCACAATGCTACTACTCAGGCATAGTTTTCTGCAACAGTATGGCACTACCCTGGAGGGACCGGCCTGCAATTGTAGACAGAAAACTGTCCTGCTAATTCTAATATTTTTTTAAATCCTACGTTGTTATTTAAATAAGAAAACAATAGCATAGAAGCATTTGTAATCGTGAGTCGTGTACCAAACAAAAATATGATGAATTGAAGAGATTTCAAATTTGCTAGCTTTGGCTTCTCATAAGTTGAGGTAGGTATCATCATCATCACAGCCCATACATGTCCCACTGTTGGGCTCAGGCCTCCTCCATAAGTGGAAGGCAATTAACCTACTATACCGCGCTGGTCAAACGTGTTGGTATAGGGTTTTGTTTCAAGTTTTCCTTCTCTTGCATAGATGTTATATGCTTTTTATATCCCTTAGTCGCCTCGTACGATCATCCACGGGTAAGATCGGGGGTGGTGAATTGTATTCTTACTCAGTCACCACACGGATAACGTGTTGGGTAAGATAATTTATAAAATATCCGTAACTACATTAAAAAGCGGCAATATGTTAATTGTTTTATGCGGGCATAAATTAAAAAAAAAATATTTACTATTTTTAATCTGTGGTGCTAATATTGACAGATCTATAAATGGCGGCTTTTTTAGCATAGATTACTGAGAATTGATTATATATATTATACCTACTTACCTTCACCAGGATATTCGCACATGTTACTCATAAACAAATAACATACATTTTTAAAATCTTTAAAAACTTTGCTGTTATTCAAGTTTCTGAACGAGCAGACATTACTACCGTTGTACTGACAGTACACATCCCTATTATTACAAAATAGTTTTATTTTCTCATTGTCTAAATGTGATCTCATATTCAGATGATTTCCTTTAATTTCAGGCATTTTCATAATAACACTGTGACCTACTACTTGTTGTAAAAATAATATTGTAAAATAAAAGTAATAAAAATGTATTGTCTTGCCCGCCATAACGCCATTTTGAAATGCAAATATTTTACTATGCAATAAAAATAATTAAAACGCTATGGTATTTGACTTTTATTTCATAAAATATTTGCTTTATTTTAATTGAAATTTTTAGAGTTCAAGTGGAAATTAAGTATATGTATACCAGAGATGTACAAAATGGTTTTAAAAAAGCATTTAAATACAAAATGCAAAATACTTTTCAGATTTACTATTTCAAATGCAAAATACCAAATAGTTTTGCGTTTTGTATTTCAAATGCTAAATGCAAAATAGGTATTTTCAAAATACTTTTTCAAAATAAAATACCTTTTGACCATATCTCAGAAATTTTTATTTATTTTAGGTATTTATCATTATGCTAGGGCCGCACCTGCGTGTATCGCCACGAAGCTTCGCACAATGAGAAGATACACGCAGATGTGACTGGTCATTATTGGCTATCGTCGCGAACATTCGGGCTTCGTGTGCAATATCGCTTGGGTGGCGATAAGTCAAAGGGTTTTAGCGCGCTAATATATCGCGCTCTGTGGTCAGACTAGCGTTTTTCATTTCGGAGGAAATTTTCGTTGTGTTTAGACGCGTTCGAGGATCTCCAGTTAATCAATAAAATGGAGTGGGGTGGTGAAATGGTGTTAGAATTTATACACCATTATGAAGCGGAACCTATGAAGGGATCCAAAAATATCATTATGTAATTATTAGCATAGTAGTAGTATATGTAATAGTAAAACAATTCGTCATTCATAGTTAAACGCATGAAAATTATTTCGGCCATCTTTAATTATTGCACGATACTTCATGTAAAATACTGAAGTCGCTAATGTGACCACAGTTTTATCGCGATAATTTTCTAGTGTACCAAACTAGAAAACGTACGAAGCTTCGCCACAAATTACTTCGGGACGATACACGCAGGTGCGGCCATAACATTAGAAATAGAGACAATGCCCAGCCAAACAAAAACGTCTAATAACATGGCACCTTATGCATGACATTTTGGTCATATTTATCAGTACGCATATCAATAAATTCTGTTATGTTATTAATAATAATAATACTCACTTAAAATAATATAAAAAACTAGACTAACGAAAAGAGAGCCATGGCTCCATTTTTCCAATTGTGTGGCCATTTATTTCGGTTCACTTTTCGTTTCTCTTATCTTGTTGTAGTACAGTACATAGCCGTTTCAGTATTGTTGGGATAACAACAACACTTCAATATCATAAAAGTAGGTAATCAAATCAAATAAAAAAGGGCGCGCATGGCTAGCAGGTGCCTCTATCGGTCAAATTCGTCAATACAAGCGTCATTTGTTCATTTCATTTTGTTTGACTGGTAAGGTTGGCTAAACTTAATCACAAAGTATTTTGCATTTTGAAATGAATATTAAAAATGCTAAATACATCTTGAAAGGTATTTCAAATAAAATACAAAATGCTTTTTACTAAAAGGTATTTAAATGCAAAATACAAAATAGGTATTTTGCATTTTGTATTTGCATTTTAAATAGAAGTATTTCAAATAAATCGCATCTCTGATGTATACTATATCTATCTAAATACACTTTTTTGCAACAAGCAACCAAATACTTATCTAAATTACTGAAATTTAGCATTTAATATGCTTAATTATTTTTATAAAATCCGATTACGAAGCGAAAAATGATGTCACAAACGGGATTCGAACCCGCGCCTATTGGGATTCCGGCCCAATCGTGCTGCCACTACACCACCGTGACTTATTGTAGGACATGCAAATTTCGCTTCGTATCATATTTACGTCTTAAGGTGACGGTATGACATCTACCCGACAATGTTTACACATTGTTATAAGCTTAATACTTCAAACTAATGGCATTGTAGTATAAAAGCAAACTTCTTGCATTGGGGTTTAATTCCCAAGCAGGACAATTAACTGAACATGATTTCGGCCTTCTTTAATTATTGCACGATACTTCGTGTATAATACCAAAATCGCTAATGTGACCACAGTTTTATCGCGATAACTTTCTAGTGTACAAAACGTACGAAGCTTCGGCACACATTACTTCGGGACGATACACGCAGGTGCGACTCTAGCATTATAGCCACCCAAGCGATAACGTACACGAAGCCCGAATGTTCGCGACGATAGTCAATAATGACCGGTCACATCTGCGTGTACCGTCTCATTGCACGAAGCTTCGTGACGAAACACGCAGGTGCGGCCCTTTTTTTTTTTTTTTTTTTTTTTTTTATTGGTGGGCTATGGGTGCGTCTCGCCCCGCTGAATCGGTCCGGGGTGACGGAAAGGCGGCGCGTGACCCCATAGACACACCGTAAAACCTTCTCTCTTCGCCGTGCGAGCGGACCACCGACGCAGGTGCGGCCCTAGCGTAAGAAATGTCCTATGTTGCAATATATAACAATGACATTCGAAATTAAGCGCCATACTTTTCGCCATTATAATTTTGTGCATTAATTCTAGGCTTAGCTTACGACTGTAAGCTTACTGTTAGATTTTATCTATGGATTTTATCATTCTCAAGGTTGACAATGAAAGCTATTTTATTCATCTTATCTATGCCTCATTTCTTTTTTCCATACTCTTATTTTACAGAATTAAAAAAACTTGGATAAAGACGTAGTAGAAAATCATAGGTCTACGTATCGATAAATTAATTTGCTGAAAACCTAAAACTAGAAATATATTATGTATAACTTGTCCTGCAATTAATAGATTCTTCTCTGTGGTGTGACGAAGTAAGAATTATAATTCACCACCCCTACTATCTTGCTGTGCACATAGTAAAAGACGTCTATGGGGTATAATATTTATGCTAGAGAAGGGAAAACTCGAAATAAAACCCTAATAATATCAACTCGTTTGACCAACTTGGTATAGTAGGTCAATATGTCTTCTTTTTTTGATCTGAGACAATGAAATAGGAACTGAAAAAAAAAACTAATTGGAAATGGGTGTACATCATTACAGAATTTTATTAGTGGTAGGACCAAGGTGTTGATAGTTCTCTGTCTACAGCCGCGGGTACCACCCTCTCGCAGAAGATCGACGTCTGAGTAATGGCAATGTACTATTGCGCTTCGTTCGGTGAGCGAGAGAGCCGGAACCCCAACTGGGTGGGGATTGGGGATTGTAATGGTAGGCAGCGGCCTAATTATACCCTTGGTATAGCAAAGCTCCATGGGCAGCAATGACACTTACCATCAGGTGTGTTGCTTGCTCGGTTGCCACCATAAGCAATAAAAAAAAATATACACACAGAATTGCATAATAGTCTTTTATATAAACAAGGTTATTATAACTCTCTTTATGCAAACATAATACGCGCCATTTTTATATTGAAAAGAAATGTGGTGGCTGTATAGATATTATATTAGCTTTTAAAACTTTGATATTTAAACCTAATGTTAACTTAATTAACTTAAATTATCGAAGTGTATATAAGCTCTAACTGTATTTATTTGTAAGTAGTTTAATTGTAGGACTTGTAGGTATAAATTTTACACGCAACAATGCAGTATACTGCAGTAAGTACTTACATGCCTACCTACATATACCTATGTAGATTTCTTTACATCGGTTTATATCATATGCTGTTATCATTTTATTACCTAATATAGCTATATTCTACTGTCCACTTACTGCAGTCAAACTTACGACATAAATACAATCTTTTTAATGATATTTTGCCTAATCTCATGGTCAATATGACTACACATAATTATTCTAATAACGCTAAATTTGAAACAAGATGGCGTCTATGTACGCAGCATTTATGTTCTCTCAGGGATGTTATCAAAAGATAATACAGTGCGTCCCTTTTAACTATTATGTACCTAGGTCTTTGAATATGATTTATTGAGCTTTTAGTGGGCAATTGGGCATATAAGAATGAAATAAATTAATTAAAGCTACATAAATCAATGGTTCCATTGATAAAGTCCATCATTTCTTATAGTGATAATTACAATGACTTTTATGTATTACTAAAGTAAATTAATTGCGTCTAAAGATTATAAAGTCTAAAGATATAAAGCTGAGACTACTTTTTTAGACTCATTAGCCGTCTCTTAATTCTTTCATATTGACTATAAATCTTATTATAAAAGTTGATTGCTGTGTAAAGTATGTATTAAAAATATTTTTTGCTGACTTTTTAAATAGTTTACACCAATTATAGATATTAGTACATAAGGTCGCGAGAAATAATAATGCGCTATAATTTTTATTAAATCAAAGACTTTAGCAGTAACGTGAAGTTTGCAGCGCTTGGAGTACGTATCGCAATTTGAGAGTTTTCAATTAGAATATAACTGAAAATAACGTACGTAGGTAATCATTTATTTCGATAATTTTACCAACATATACCTATATATCTAGGTAATTCTTCGTAGGTGGTATCTACCCAGGCCCTACTAGTAACGTACTGTATTTGTTAGTAATACAATTTAGTCGATTAAATTCAATTCTCTAATTTATTAATACTTTATGCTATGTTAACAAAAATTCATAGGAATATGTAGGTATATTAAAATCGTTAGAGGTACTAGGAAAGTATTAAGATTTGTAAATCGATTTCCGACTTATTATTGAGAAAGGTCGGTCGCAAATAAAATTGCTATGTAGTAGTGGCTACGAATAAACCCTTACATTGCTTGTGGATGTCGTAAAAGGTGACTAAGAGCTTTATATCGATCTACACTAATTACACCTAATGCCGTTTGGTCAACAATTACATGTCCAAGGTGATTAAATGTCAGGCAGGCGGCTGGTCATAAAACTATTTCCACCAACTTTTGCAATATGTACGATCAACACCGATCCTAAGCAATTGGGATAAAAGCAGGATAATTATAGTGGCCCCCAATAATGTGAGAAACTGACCTGGACTGAACAGAACTTAAGAAACCACGAGAGAGGATTATTTCGATTTAAAACCTAATTTCAAGTTGTTTATACTAATGACTGAAGTTGTTGAGGAAGCGAGTGAAGTAAGCATGGATAGAGTTCTCTGGCACTCTGCTCTTTCTGCCTACCCTGCAAGTGATATGGCGTGATGATATGTGTGTATGTATGTACTAAAATTTGTGGATTTATCATTCTTTAAGTACCTACTAATGTGCATCTTTTGTTTCTTGAAATAATTCTATCCTCAACCTAATACTTTGTGCTAAGGTAAATTCTATATATTTTATAATATGAACATTATCCTAAAAGTTTCAAATGTTATTTGAATAATATATTTCTGTTATGTACTTTACCTATTTACAAAGCTTATTCAATTTAAACAAATACATTACAGAATCGAGATAACATTTACATAATAATCATAATGTTACTTGAAATTAGAAATTAAATTGAATAACTAATATTATACAAATGCAATATGATTCATCCATCCATCCATCCATCCATCAGCCCGTAAACGTCTACTGTTGAACATAGGCCTCCCCACGAGAATGCCATTCAACATGGTCCCGCGCCACCTGCATCCAGCGGTTTCCTGCGACCTTAATAATGTTGTCAGTCCACCTAGTGTGGGTCGTCCTACGCGGCGCTGTCCGATTCGTGGTCTCCACTCGACAACCTTTCTTCCCCAACGGTTGTCGGTTCGTCGAGCGATGTGGCCTGCCCATTGCCACTTCAACGTGATAATTCTTCGAGCTATATCAATTACACCCGTTCTTCTACGGATTGCCGTATTTCGGATTCTATCACGTAGAGAAATACCGAGCATAGCCCTTTCCATAGCACGCTGAGCAACTTTGAGCCTTTTGATTAGGCAAACATTTAGAGACCACGTTTCAGTTCCGTAAGTCATCGCTGGTAACACTGGTTATAAACCTTTGTTTTCAGACACTGCGGAATATTAAACGAGAAGATCCTCCTAAGTTTCCCGAACGCTGCCCAGCCGAGTTGGATTCGTCGGTTGACCTCTTTCTCGAAATTGGATCTACCTAATTGGACTGTTTGTCCTAGGTAAACATAGTGATCGACAACTTCGAGAATCGCATTCCCAACCAGGACCGGTACAGAAATGACATGGGCATTAGACATGACTTTCGTCTTGTCCATGTTCATTTGCAGCCCTACTAGTTGTGAAACCTTGCTGAGGTCATTGAGAATATCATCTGCGAATCGAATGTGAGTGATGTATTCGCCATTAATGTTGATGCCGAGTCCGGTCCAGTCTAAGAGCTTGAAGACATCTTCCAGCGCAGTCGTGAACAGTTTTGGAGAGATATCGTCTCCTTGTCTCACGCCTTTCTGCAGCTGGATCGGTTTCGTACTCTTATCCTGGATGCGGACCGACATAGTAGCATTTTTATACAAACACTTCAACACTTCGATATATAGATAGTCAATTTAATTAGTAAACTAATAATTATATTGATTGATTGCAATATGATTAGTAAACTAATAATTATATTGATTGATTGCAATATGATTAGTAAACTAATAATTATATTGAAGTGATAATCTTCAAGCTGAATAGTCGATTTTGTTTTAGTAAGTTAGAAATGATACAAGGGCCAGCACTAGTTGATCTGAATCCCCGTCGCTGACTGTCGTGACGAGTTCATTGAAATTGTAAAAAAACGTAAATTACATGCAATTTTATTAATGAATTTATTATCGTATTAGCAAAAAAGTCGTAGTATTGGATACTGTTATTCATGTTACATAAGTCGATTGACTGCAGAATTCTCACCTGGAAGTTTCATTCAGGTAAATGTTCTTATACATCATTGCGTAAACTTAAGAAAAATCTTTCTATACTTTCTTGTATGTTACCAGTTAAAGTTACTATATCGGTTATTTGTTATATCATATTCAAGGTTTTATACCTCATCTGGTACCATGAGGTGTTTACTGGTGTGAATTTCCGTATATTAAATGCGTCTCTCTCTTTCTTATAAGAATTGATAAGGATACTGCATATCGTATCCTTGTACTGTGGTATTCCGCTTAAAACCCATTTATATAACATTTAAATTTATGCTGCGCGATCATTTATGTTCAATTAAGATATTATTATTCATTATATATCTTAAGATATTCACACCAGGTAACTTGCTGTTACTCATAGATCGTACCAGTGACGCCATCTGTGATTGATTTAATGAATTATACAAGTTGAAAAAAACACCCACACAATATTTTTTTATCTGATTTTTTAAATTCTAACATATCTATAAATGTGATTTTCTATACGCTTTTTAATACAAATTTTAACAAAATAATTTTCGTAATATTTGTTAAATATTCTTACCTAATCTAGGTTAAGAGATAAAATAATTTATGTTACAATTTTTAAGGGTTTATTTTTAGAATCCGAAGTAATAATATTAAGAGTATTTAAAAGATATTCAATATTGAGATATCAAATCAAACTTGTTGATTTTACTGAGATCAGGAGAGATTCTGTAGCACCTCTTTTCAAAAACAGTCTATTCTCTTATAGACTAAACTTGCAATATCTCACTATTTCTTTTCCATAGGAATTGTGATGTGACTATCCATATGCATTATTATTATCCATAGCATTCTTCTCTGAAATTCAACACCAATTATAATTGCCAACCTGGTTGACAAGAAAGAGTAACAATAGAGTCCAATAATAAATATTACCGACCGGCCGCCTGCCAGATGTCAACCCTCCTTTGGAATGTAATTGTTGACCAGATGGTGTTGGCCCAGGTCGTTATAAGGCTCTTAGTCGTCTTTTTACGACATCCACAAGCAAAGTAAGGGTTGGTTGTATTCATAGCCGCTACCAGCTTTTCTTTGTACATATTTATTGTTTTTTCCTATTTGAATTATGATAAGATTTAATTAGTCATTCAGAATTCCATAGTGGTAGGACGACACTGTTGACAGATTTCTGGTTATAGATATGAGCTGGTCTATCTGGGGTAGTACTCCACTCTCGGAGAAGATCGATGTCTGAGTAATGGCAATGTGCTATTGTGCTACATGCTGTGAGCAAGAGAACCGAAAGCCTTACTTTATGGGTGTGTCTTTTTGGTTGGTAAGTAGCGGCCTAGCTTTACCCCTGGTATTGCAAAGGTTCATGGACGGCAAAAATACTTACCATCAGTAATAAAGTTTGCTCATTTGCTACCGGTAAGCAATAAAAAAAAAGTTAATCCAAATCTAGAGAATATATTTTTATATAAATTTGAATGTGAATTCTTATGATTAAACTTTAAAAATTATTTAAATATTTTTATAGTCGTACCAACCAATGCTAAGTCACCCATGTCTTTGGTTGCTGTGGGTGATCATGAAAGATGTAATAGGGTCTTAAGCAGATAACATTCCTGTAAGTGAATGCAAACTCGAACTCTCATTATTGGGTTAGGACCATGCTGTTGACAGTTTTCTGTCTGCAGCCATGGGCCGATCCTTCCGGGGTAGTACCACACTCTCGCAGAAGATCGACGTCTGAGTAATGGCAATGTGCTATTGCGCTTCGTTCGGTGAGTGAGAGAGCCGGAAGCCCAATTGGGTGGGTTTGGTGATTGTAGTGGTAGGCAGCGGCCTAGCTATACTCTTGGTATAGCAAGGGTCCTTGGGCGCCAGTGACACTTACCATCAGGTGTGTTGCTTGCTCGTCTGTCACCATAAGCAATAAAAAAAATTCTCTAAGTTAACTATCTGATCAGAATGGTATTATAGGTCAATTTCCTTTACATAGTGGAGATGGCTGAAGTCCAGCGTGACATACATTAGCTGTGAAAGTGATGATAATAATATTTATTCCTAAATGGTCACTTAACACACAAATCTTCAGTGTTGCATCCAATCCATTTCCATGTGGAGTAAGAATACAATTCTACACCCCATATCTTACTCGTGAGTGATCGTACGGGACGACTAAGGGATATAAAACGCATATAACAATTATCCGAGAGAAGGAAAACTCGAAACAAAACCCTATACCAACAGTCTGACCAGCGTGGCATTCTAGGTCAATTGTTCTCCCATTATGGAGGAGGCTCGAGCCCAACAGTGGGACATATATGAGCTGAGATGATGATTGCTTCCAATCCCTCTTGTCATATGGTATTATTGTCTAATTGCATTTTTTAAATACAGGAATAGGAAATAGTTTACTTAGAATAGACTGAGTGCTTGATCATTTTCGCTGACGACTCCTTTTTAGGGAACACTTGGAGCGCTTAGCAACTTAAATGAAAAATAACATGAAGTTTAATTGAATTTTTGGATTGGATAATATTTTTTTTTTTTGTAATATCTAATTCAAATTAATGTTAATATTGGGTGAAATTAATTTATTATGATATAAAAGCCTACCAAAGGCATTGCCAATTTAACCCATTAACAATGATTTAACATTTTAAATTAATTAATTAAAATAACAACCAGATCAGAACACAGCTTATACTGAGAAGCTGACAAAAAAAAAAAACTCAGCAGACTAGTTTATTATTATTTTTACTGCCTTATCTATATCTGTAAAAAAAGAATGTTTATATACACGAGTGACATTTATATCTTACAAAAGCAGTTCAGTTAACGTATCCAGTATCTAATATTCATTCGTACAATTAAAAGGTTAAAAAAAGTATTTACTGGAATATTTTTTACTAAAATTTATTATAAATAATTAATAATTAAAATAGAGAACAGCATGTAGCTAGCGGTAGGCTACCTACTCGACATAACATACGTACTGTGTATGTACTACCTAGGTGTAGGTACGCTTTGGAATAGCAGTCCACGTGGACTTCGTAGCTGTGATTACGTTAGCCAATCATTATCATGCGGAATGCCGTATGATTTCTTTTGTTTATTGAACAATTAAATATGTTAGATATGTTTCTTTGGTCGGATATTTTTATGGCACTTCTTCTTCTTCTTATTTATTGGCAATCAGCTACATATACGAGCTATTGGTGCCAGTGTTAAGTTATAAATATTTTCACGTTTTTAGTCTTTCAAGTTAGTCATTGTCTAAGTCAAACTGTCGCCATTAGCAGTGCAATGGCTACACTGTAAATGGTATCTTGTGGGAATTTTGATGGAAAACGAAAACATTGTAAAGGACTTTTATATGATATTCACTACATCCCAGTAGTTCCGCCGCTTCATATTACATAAAATGCCATTAAAATTATCTAATATAACGCATTAAAACACTAAGATATCGAATATAATACAAGAGCACCACATGACGTTTTCAGATTCCCGTCAAAAGTCATTTAGTAACTTCACTTTACTATTTGTGTAGTCTTTATTTTTTTAAGCTTTCTAAAGGCCTAAACTCAAATTATTACTGGTTTTCTGTCTTTTAGAATTTAGGTGTTGGTTTATCTCAGATTATATGCATCCCACTATTAGGTTCAGGGTTCTTACACAATAGGATGGATATTAATTTAGTATACCAAGTAGGTCAAATGTTTTGATATAGGATATTATATAGAGTTTTCCTCACTTTGCTTAGATGATATCTGCATATTATATTCCCTAGTCATTTTATTTTCTCGAGAGTTTATGGCTTGGTTACTGAGACCTTTAAGCCAAATCTTTGTTTATAAATTAATTTCATTTTAACTTTTTTTTGTCCGTCAGTAAGTTAAATCGTCATCTTCAACAGTGCCATGGCCACACTGTTAAAGGTATCTTTTGGAAATTTTAGTGGAATACGAAAACGTATGTAGAGCACTGTTATATCATATTCATTAAACCTCAGTACTTCCTACGCATCACATTACATAATATGCCATCAAAATTATCTAATATAACACGTTAAAACACTAAGATATTGAATATTATACAAGAGCACCACATGACCCTTTGCCTTTCCCGCTAAAATTCTTTGTTAGTCTTCTTTTATTACACCTAGAGATAAGATAGGAGGTGGTGAATTGCATTCTTCCTTCGTCATATGGAAGCTGTGTGGTAGCGGCTACGAATACTACCAACCCTTACTTAGCTCGTGGATGTCGTAAAAGACGACTAAGAGCCTTATAACGACCTGGGCCAACTCCATCTGATGCCGTTTGGTCAACAATTACATTCACAAGGAGGGTTGACGTCTGGCAGGCAGCCGGTCATAGAACTATTGCCAATAACTTTTACAATATGTACGAGTACATATCGCATCAATCTACCGACCGTCTTCGTCATATGGAAAACAGTGATAATTGTAAATATTTTCTTTTTTTTTTATTTGCTTATGGTGACAAACGAGCAGACAGCACACCTGATGGTAAGTGTCACTGCCGCCCATGGACCTTTGGCAATGGTATAGCTAGGCCGCTGCCTACCAATACAAACCCCGAACCCACCCCAGTTGGGCTTCCAGCTCTCTCGCTCACCGAATGAAGCGCAATAGCACATTGCCATTACTCAGACGTCGATCTTCTGCTCAGTGTGGTACTACCCCGGACGGACCGGCCCGCGGCTGTAGACAGAGAACTGTCCACAGCATGGTCCTACCTACACAGTGGATAATAAATTTATTAATATTACATAATAAACTTTGACCACTGGCATAGAGATTTTAATATATTTTTGAAATAATAACTTCTTATGGTAGGGTAAACAGCTTCGTTACGTAACGCGTAACAGCGTCTCAGTCTGTCGGACTTATCTTTCTGCTTGCATACGGCAGCGGTAGATAGGTTCCTTCTCTCTCACTCTAACCCAACAGCGCTTTTTTTTTTTTTTTTTGGCGGCGGGCTATGGAACGGTCACGCCCCGCTAATCCGTCCGGGGCGACGGGAGAAGCGGCGCACGACCCCGTAGAAACCCAACAGCGCTAGCTTATTTTTATTGTACTTAATTGTTTTTATTCATTACCTATAATGGCAAAGGAATAGGGAGCTGATGTGCTTGTAAATGGTAATTGCCACTGATGAGACTCAATAATACCAAGCTGTTCACGTTTAATCGTTTTTAATAGAATTGAATCCTAGTTATAAAACATGTGTATATCTAGTTACATATGACAAGGAAGAGGCACCTTGGTGCATGCTATTGCGCTGATGACATTGTTCTCGTCGAGGAAGAGGGATTTGAGGTACAGAGCATGTTGGAGGGAGAATGTTGGCTTGAAAATCATCAGACTTAAAACAGAATACATGTTCTGCGATTGCGGCGGTCTCCAATTTTACACCCATGTCCTTAGATGGTGTAAATATGCTCGGTTTACCGATAACTCGGTTCTCTTCTCCAAAGCGATGGCGTCCTGGATCGTGCGGTGAAGCACAGAATTGATGTGGGATGGTTGAAATGGCGGCAAGTCACGGGTACAACATGCGATCCCAGAGTACCCCTCAAATTAAACGGCAAAATATACAAAACCCTAATAAGACCTGCTGTACTGTATGGATAAGCATGTTGGGCGACAAAAGCGACGGATGAGAGACGACTGCATGTATCGGAGATGTGAATGTTGAGATATGTGGTGTTACAAAAATGGATAAAATATAAAATTAATACATTAGAGGAAGTTTAAAAGTTGCGCCAGTGACGGAAAAGTTAAGGAGTGAAAGGTTGACATGGTATAGACATGTGATGAGGCGGAATGAAAGTAATGTTGTAAGGAAAGTTTTAAGTATGAATGTTGAAAGCTTTAGGGGTAAAGGAAGACCAAAGAAAAGATGGATGGACTGCGTGAAGTATGACGGGTAGTCTGGGAGTGACTACAGAGATGACGTCTGATAGAAGTATAATGAAGAAGATGGCATATTGCATCGACCCTAAGTGCTTGGGATTAAAGCAGGATGATGATGATGACCTAGTTACATACGGCTGAAGTCATCTTAGGTTAGGTTACGTCTGCAACCAGTTTTAATGAAATTTTTGTATCTACATGTGGATTTAACGGGAATATGAAAACGTCATGTGGTGCTCTTGTATTATATTCGATATCTTAGTTTTTTAACGTGTTATATTAGATAATTTTGATGGCATATTATGTAATATGATGCGGCGGAACTACTGGGATGTAGTGAATATCATATAAAAGTGCTTTACAACGTTTTCGTTTTCCATCAAAATTCCCACAAGATACCATTAACAGTGTGGCCATTGCACTGTTAATGGCGACAATTTGACTTAGACAATGACTAACTTGAAAGACTAAAAACGTGAAAATATTTATAACTTGACACTGGCACCAATAGCTCGTATATGTAGCTGATTGCCAATACATAAGAAGAAGAAGAAGAATTATCTACAATTAATTATTATTATTAAATGTAATTAATTACTTACTATAATTTTCGTAATCAATTCCTCTCTTAATTAATGATCAAGGGAAAAATTCCTTTCATCATTTTTCCAACAGTAGAACATAAATAGAATGAAACTGAATAAACTAAATTTGTTTTATCCAAAATTTCAGATTGAAATGTCTTCTAGAACATCAAAGAAAAGCACTCCCGTTAAATTGACGAACACAATAATAACAAGAAACAAATCGGCACAACAAACGCGTCAAATTCGCGCCAAAACAAAGAAAACCGTTAAACCGTTGAATAATAAAATTATTGATAAAAATAATGATAAAATTGTTAAAAAATCGATTGAATCGGTAAAGGAGACGGCGTGCGATGATAATTCGCTTAGAAATAAAGTCAGGACTTTAGTACAACTTGTCGAGCAAGTTGAATATTATCCGGAGAAATTGAAACGCAATGTTGGCGCCAAAAAGATTTTTTTAAAACCGAAGCATAATTTTAAAATTATTGCCTCAGCTAATAAAAGGAAGTTGATTGTGCCACAGAAAGGAGGTAAATATTTTTTATCCTTACTAATATTATAAATGCGAAAGTAACTCTGTCTGTCTGTCGCTCTTTCACGCCAAAACTACTGAACCGATCTAAATGAAATTTGGTACACAGATAGTCTAGAGCCTGATAAAGGACATAGGCTACTTTTTAATGCAAAAATGGGTTGCATAGGTGGATGAAAAGTTGTAAGGAATTATCGTCATTTTTAAAGCCAGAAGCTTGAAACTTATTTTTAGGCTATTGATTAGATATAAATAAATATGACATTAGAATTTCGTAAAATATTTACCCTTAAGGGTTAAAATAAAAATAAGGAATGATAAACTTTAGGAAAGTAACCTTTTACGCGGGCAGAAGCTAGTTTATTATAATTCATATGTACACCTCTGTTATATTTATTATTACAAAGTATCTTACCCGTATTTTTATTTTTTATTGATTATGGTGGCAAACGAGCAGCACACCTGATGGTGAGTGTCACTGCCACCCATGGACTGTTGCAATACCAAGTTTAAGCCGCTGCCCACCAATAAAATCCCCAAACCCACCCAGTTGGGCATCCGGCTCTCTCGTTCACTGAATGAAGCGCAATAGCACATTGCCATTACTCAGACGTCGATCTTCTGCTCAGTGTGGTACTACCCCGGACGGACCGGCCCGCGGCTGTAGACAGAGAACTGTCAACAGCGTGGTCCTACCCCTATTAAATCGCTAGCGCGCTATCTGTATGCCTAGATCTTATAAATTACTCAACGTATTTTAATATCGGTTATCGTCAATAGACATAGTGATTCAAGAGGAAGGTTTATATGTATAATACATGTATATTATAATAGAAAATTATAAGAATTAACAGGCTGAAGTGGCAATGGGCAGGCCACATCGCTTGAAGAACCGATAACCGCTGGGGAAGAAAGGTTCTAGAGTGGACGTACCGGACGACGCAATGTAGGACGCCCCAACTAGGTGGACAGACGACCTGGTGAAGGTTGCTGGGCGTTGTTCGATACAAGCGGCCCAGGACCGCACTCTGTGGCGTAATATGAGGGAGGCCTATGTCCACCAGTGGACGGCAATAGGCTGAAATGATGATGATAATAGAGAAAAGCCGAGCCAAAACAATGTACTACTTAATTATATATTGAGAATAGAGAGCTCGAACTATCTTTTGGGAGACGTATGACAGCTTACTTCGGTTGCCCACCTGCCAAGCGTGGTTATTACGGCACTCAAGGGCGGCTTTACCTATAGTGCAGAGGGTGCGGTGCACCCGGGCGCCGAAAGCCACTCGAGACACATAGAGCCTCCTCTGTAAAGCTCCGCACGAAGCGGGTACAACGAACACAGCGAGGGTCTAACCATCTGTAAACGTAATGGGTCCATTATTTCACAGGTTTGGGTTGATTGCTTTGTCGCCATGCTCACTGTAACTTCATAATCCAGACAGACAGACAGAGTTACTTTCGCATTTATAATATTAGTAAGGATAAAATCAATAGGACATAAGAACACGTATCACCTCACAAAAAATGCCCTAATATTAGATTCTATTAATATTAATTAGTCATTTACAGTGCAGTGTGGTAGCGGCTATGAATACTACCAATCTTTACTTCGCTTGTGGATGTCGTACAAGACTACTAACAGCTTTATAACAACCTGGGCCAACTCCATCTGATGCCGTTTGGTCAACAATTACATTCCTAAAGAGTATTGACATCAGACAAACGGTCGGTCATAAATCTATTGCCAATAACTTACAATATGTACAATGTAAAAGGAGTACAATATTGCATCGACAAGTAATTGGGATAAGAGTTGGATGATGGCGATGACCTTGATGACGGGATGAAAGTAATGTTGTAAGGAAAGTTTTAAGTATGAATGTTGAGGGCTTAAGGGGTAAGGGAAGACCGAAGAAAAGATGCGTGCGTGAAACATGATATGGATAGACAAAGAGTGACCACAGGGATGACGTCTGATAGAGTTGTATGGAAGGAGAAGACATATTGCTTCGACACCAAATAAATTTGGATAAGAGCAAGTTGATGATGACCTTACATTTCCCTTATATGTGGTAGACTTTTGACTGACAATAAAATATTTTTCCTTTCCAGGTCCAAATCAGCATTCAAAAAAACATTGTATCAATTCGGGTAAATCATCAAACAATATTTGCAATAGTAATTATAGTTCAGAAATATCCATGGTTGATGTGGTGAGACTCATAGAAGACACTCACCATCTGAGCGATGAGGATTTTATGGAGATACTGACATGTCCCAGCCCGGTGTGGTGGGAAGATCCACCTGATGAGAGATATAATGAAGGTGTGTGTTTATTCAAATTTATTACTAAATAATCATAGTAAGATTGCTGTGTGTAATACTTCTACGAATATTACTTAGCTCATGGATGTCGTAAAAGATGACTAAAAGTATTATATATCGACCTGGGCCAACTCCATCTGATGCTGCATAGTCAACAATTACATTCACAAGGAAGTTTCACTTCAGGCAGACAGCTGGTCATAAAAAATTTAGCAATAACTTTTTCAATATGTACAATGGAAAAGGAGTTTGATGCCTATCTTGAATATATAAATAAAGTTGCAAATATACTGATAATAGGACTTATTATGAAATAATTAAGCGTTAAGAAGATATACAATGCGAAAATGGAAGTATGTAGGTACCGGGGGAGACCTAGACTAACCTACCTAGAACAGATTGGTCACGTACTGAAGGAAGGTGGAGTCAAGAGTCTCCGAAACCGGCGAGCGTGTATGAAGAGAATTATGAATTTTGAGGAAGCGAGTGAAATGTGCAAGGATAGAGTTCTCTGGCACTCTGTTCTCTCTGCCTAACCTGCAAGGGATATGGCGTGATGATATCTATGTATGTAATTAAGCATCCGATCGTTAGCACGTACGCTCGCCGTTGGAATAAGCTTCATAGTCTCTGACGCACAGAAGTCGCTAATGTCGAGCTTTGTGCTATTCGCTTTCGCTCCTCCGATGCGTAGATTGTTGTCGCGCAAACAGGTATTAGTTATAAAATTGACCTTTACTAACTGTTGAATACTTTGTTCTTTCAGATCCAATTTGCTCCAGAGATCCAGAACTGTCACTAATTAAAAATAATACAGACAATAACAGAAGAAACGAACAGATAAAGAACAATATAAAAATAAAACAAATAAATATAAATAGAACAAACCTAAATAAAGATAGTTTAACGTTAGTTAAGACGAACAATGGAAAATTTAATGAAAAGAAACAAAAATTAGAAAATATCTTGGGCAATATTAAAAATATTAAAATTGTAGATTATAATAAAGTTATTAAAAAAGATGAATTGGAAAATGTGAATGCAAAAAGTAATGTTAGTACACCTGTCAAAAGTAGAAGAGTTTCGAATAGCACCGATGGAGATTTGTCCGATTTAAGTTTTAATGAAGATGAAATACTAAAAAATTTAGAAAATTTAGACATACCCATACAACAACATAAAGAAGAAATAGTTACAGATGATAAAATAGAAATATATTTAAAAGACAATGAAACAGATAATGAAATACATATAAATGATGAAATAAAAACCGAACAATTACCTATAGATAACGTAATAATACCAGATAAACTGCCGCCATTGACTAGAAAACCTGATATAAAAATTGAAGAGAAATTCAAAAGTGAAAATTCCGATTCTTGTTCGGAATATAATTTAGATTATGTTAACCAAACAAATTTTAGATTTATTTCTGATGATGATATCAGCTTAGTAGAAAGTTCTAGTATAGATACGAATATTGATGAGGTCTTAAAAAATGTAGATAGCACTAGTTTAGAACGTGTAAATTATAATAAAGATTTAGATAGTTTTAAAAAAGAACAACTAAATAATAAGGTTAATGAATTGTCTTCAAGAAAAGCCATAAATAATTTAACTGAATATATAACGGTATATAAAATAGTATCAGATGATAATTCAAACAAAAATACTGAAACTGTCACAAATGTAGAGAATCTTAATAATGAAAATTTAGGTAATTTTAAAGGAAAATTGAATAGTTTTTTTAAAAAGTGCAAAAGCAATAGACGTTTGAAAAAATCTGACAGTTCACCGCCTGCCATTTTGGTGAGAGATGTCAAAGATTTGAAAATGGAAAAGGAGAATAGTGATGGGATATCGAACGGAGGGAACGATGAACATCGACTAAAATGCTGTGATTATTGTGTGGCGAAAGCCGAAAATGGTACTGTGAATTTTTCATGCGACAAATGTGAAAATTCACATATATTCTCATGTAAAATGTGTAATTTTCATTCGAACACTAAAGAGACATACAAAAAACATATCTCAAGTTGTAAAGACGTCGCTCGAATATCGTGGAAACAAAATTATTTAATTAATCAAACCTAAAATACGTATTTCATACAAATATTGTGATTTAGTGATTATTTATAAATAATTGTATTCAAAATGGAATTTATCTAGGATTTAATAAAAAATATTATGAGTTTTACGGCTAATACCATTTTGTTAATGGGTCAGAATTTTTTTTCATTATATGAAATATATTTTTAGAATAAATTCATCTCATCAACATAAAACTTAATAACTGATATATATTAAAAACTGCCATACGACATCCATAAAGACCATTTATAATTATTATACCCTTCAAATGTCTTTTAACACGTTAACTGTGTATGCCCCATTGGTGGGGCATTTCGAGTTGCTCATCGTACGTGAATGACCCACGGGTGGGGCACGGGTCTTCACAAATTTAAACCCTCATAACCTCAAAGAGTGAGTGTGAGTTTAGCCACTTTTTTTCGTTCACACATATGAACAATAAATTAAGAAAAAATATTGTGCGGAAACCAGACGAACTTATCTATAATTTGAAAAAGAAACTTATTTAAAATTATCTATAATTTTCGTTTGCACTTATGGGATAGCCTCCCTCACCATAGCTGCACTGGTGAACGTCTTAAAACATCAAACAATAATTAGTTACAACTATAAATTTATTTAATGAAATTAAATCTAATTTATTTCGCACCAAGATCAAATAATATTTAAAAAAAAATGAAATCCTTTTCTTACGTGATGCGAAACGGGTTTTTTTTGGCGCGAATGTGGAAATGTCATGTCACGCTCTTGTATTATATTCATTTATTTAGTGTTTTTCAGTGTTATATTAAATAATTTTGCTGGTATTTTATGGAATAGTTGTAATATGGGGCAGTTAAAGTGCTGAAATGTAGTGAATATGGTATAGTAGTGATTTACGTGTATTTTTTGTATTTGCCCAAAATTCCCAACGAAACTATTAATTTTGTTATCACCGCCGAATTAATGGTAACGCCTTGACTTAATGACAGTCACTATCAAGGACTAATTACAATATGAAGAAGTGATAAATAATATATGAAGAAAATTAATACGGAAGACAAGGCAGTAAGGTCGACTGACTATAACCTGTTCATAAGAGCGATAAATTAAAAAAAAAGGGATGCGAAACTTCAATCAGGTCATCAGATAACTTGCAGCTGTTCCATTCGACAGTTTTTGTCGTAATAACTGTTTCTTCTAAATATTAATTCATATCTGGTATTTATCTATGCTCAACATTATTATTGGTAATATTTTTATCATTATCATTTGAACGTCAACGTCGACGGATGAACAGAGACATACATACCATCACGCCATATCCCTTGCAGGGTAGGCAGAGAGAACAGAGTGACAGAGAACTCTATCCTTGGATACTTCACTAGCTTCCTCATCATTCATAATTCTCTTCATACACGCTCGCCGGCTTCTTGATTACGTTACGTTAAAGGGCATTAAATTTTCTAAAAGAGCTTTGGAAAGAAACAATGGGAAAAAATTTGAAGCCCGTAGACCTTTTTTAGACGAGAAAAAACTTGAATTTTTTTTTCTTGGTGGTTTTATTAGGATTTCTCTAAACCTAAAACGTGATAAAAAAAAATTATGTCATATCTTAAAACTAGACACTTGGAGCTACAATTTGCTTTGTTTTATTTAGCTGTACGATCATTTTCCTCGAAGTTACAACTCGTTGAAAATTACCTAAAATTTGGCTTTTTTTTAATATCCTTTAATTTTTGTGACTAGTGGAGATAAATTTATTGATGTTGGCATTTAGCAGATAAAAAAACAAATTCATGAGGTTATTTAGTTACGAAGCCCATTTGCTTACAGAGATTGGAACAATATATCGGTATTTGTTATGAAGAAAATTACATAAAGGTATATTTATTAAAACAAATAGTGCTACAATAGAACAACGTAAAAAAAATTCAATTAAAATCGTAAAAATATGGTTGTGAGTATGAAATTAAGTGTAATTTTACGGTTTTTAATCGCGGTTTTTTTTACATTCTGATATTTAAACGCCACAGGAGTTAATAGTCACAGGAGGAATAAGTTGTTCTAATTACCAATAAGTCAGTTATTAAAAAGAGATATTTTCATCTACCTGCAACATTAGTTATTAAATTTTGACCCGCATTTTTTCAATACAAATTGTCTGTAGAAAAAGACCATATTTTAGCATTGTAATATTATAGTCAGCCAAATAAATACTGATTTTAAGTACAATATACAAGGTGGAAGTGGATCGCTCCCGAAAACAAAGACAGTTAACCCTACTAGTCCTGCTTGTAATGATAGGCTAGAAAAAAAAAAACGATTCGGATGAAAAAAAAAAGTGTGTGTGTCAGCTCCGACGCACGACTGAAGTTCACTCCTTAAGTACGATTATCAAAACAAAAAAAAAAAGCAAAAAAAGCTTATTTGACTAAATATTAAAACTGTTCAGTGAAGTATTATCTCACGTCAGAAAGTGAAAGGTGCGCAGAATAGGTTGTGCACCAAAATCGTAACGAGGTCATTCGATCACTAGATTTTACTCCTCAAACTTTTCTCATACCGGGCGCCTTATATGAAAATCGATTCTTAAGGAGTAAACTCCAAAAATCTTTTTCACCTCGCGAGGTCGTTGCACTCTTGAACATATGATCGTAAGTTTTGAATAGATTGCGTCTTTTCTCATCTGAGTAAAGTTTTTTTTTTATGGAATTATCGTTACTTGACACTGTCCTAATACGATGGAATGTGAAAAAAACTTAAAATTCGTTGTGAAAAAATATTTCTTTTTCTAGCCTATCATTACAAGTAGGACTAGTAGGATCACCTGTCTTTGTTTACGGAAGCGGTCCACTTCCACGCTGTATATAGCTAGATATTTTTTGCATTAAAAACTTGTATTCATAATATATTGTAGAATTGTTTTTATGGCTGTGTCTTAAAGAATTAGTATTGATGATAAAAATATACTTGATATACATATACATATTATCAATTACGCTAAAATATAATAATGTATAATTCAAATATGGATATTATTTCAATTTCTTTATGACAACCTCTTTTTTTCTTGCGGTGGTCTATGGATGTGGTCGCGCCCTGCCAAATCGGTCCGAGGCGGCACGCAACCCCAATAGACCCCCATAGATCTCTGTTCGTCGTGCGAGCCGGCTATCGATACCCGATCGTTTTCTTCTGTGACCCATTTATGACAACCTGGACCCTGTTCGGACTGTCCGAGGACGCGGAAGGCGACGTCCATAACTCACTGTTACGCTAATATCATTGCACTTACTCCTGATTCTTTGAATTCGATGTTATATCATCACATCTCAGCTTATATATGTCCCACTGTTGGGCCTGAGCCTCCTCTATAATGGGAGGGAAATTGACCTACTATACCACGCTGGTCAGACGTGTTGGACCAATGTCGTCTTGGACTATGGCTAGTAAAAAACAGACTAAATTACCTATATATTTTGTAATTTTTATTATATTTCCGTGTGGTGACGGAGTAAGAATACAATTCACAACCCCCTATCTTATCCGTGGGTGATGGTAAGAGACAACGACTAAGAAATATAATATACATAAAATATATGCAAGAGACTGCCGACAGAAGTGAATACTTAAACCTATGAAAATAATGAATATTATAAATTAAAATAGAACAACGAGTACGTATTTCAGCTAATTTCACGACGCTCACTCTGTTTACTTCGATGCATAGCAAGAATACCACGCGCAAGTGTTGGGTTCTACCGAATCTTTCCTACTTTCTACCTTTGTGTATCTTTTTTTCTCTCTTCCTCTTGCGCTGGAATATTGGACGCTACTCGTTGCCTACGCTCGCGCTGGCCTGTAACAGGTATACTAAGCGCATGCGTTCGAGTGACATTGCGTTAAACGTTTAACGTAACCTTGTTGGAACTTGCATTAGAAGTTTCACATCAAAAACAGTTATTCCAATTGATTTAAACTATGCATAAATGTTATAGATTTTTTTAAACAAAGCTTGTATTAAATACTTAGGCCATATACTTCTCCACCGGGTTCTGGTGGCCCACTCGCATGGTGTCGAAAGGTACATTGCAGGGTGGATCTATGGGGCCGCGCCCTCTTCTTCTGTTGCCCCGTACGGATTTAGCGTGGTGTACAGACCATAACCCGCCGCAAAAAAGCCATATACTTCTCATTAACGGCTTTGGAGCCCTCATAATGGGAGATAAAACTACCTGCTATACCACGCTAATTAAACGAGATTGTATAGTTTTATAGTATCTGACTGCAGAGATAGCGTACTGGTAAAGATACCGACCTTCTGTGCCAGTGCCATGGGTTCAACTCTCACACAAGACAATACTGTCTGCGTTAATTATATGT
The DNA here is from genome assembly GCA_905163515.2 of Lymantria monacha. NCBI lineage: Eukaryota > Metazoa > Arthropoda > Insecta > Lepidoptera > Erebidae > Lymantria > Lymantria monacha. The sequence continues at coordinate 3,005,632 of LR991108.1, read as the reverse complement.
TTGTGAAGTTCCCCGCAATACAAGGATTATTTCCTTAGTTTATTTCCCTGCATAGAGATGTAAGAGCAACACTAAATGAGTGAAATAGATATACAACTAAACCTTCCATAACTTCATATAACTTATTATAGAAAGGTTTTCTACCACAGATTAGATATCAAATGGAAAAAATGCCGAACGAACGTCCGGTTAAGATATACAATGCGAAAGTGGAAGGATGTAGATACCGGGGGAGACTGAGACTAACCTACCTAGACCAGATTGGTCACGTACTGAAAGAAGGTGGAGTCAAGAGTCTCCGAAACCGGTGAGCGTGTATGAAGAGAACTATGAATGTTGAGGAAGCTAGTGAAGTATGCAAGGATAGAGTTCTCTGGCACTCTGTTCTCTCTGCCTACCCTGCAAGGGATATGGCGTGATGATATGTATGTATGTATTAGATATCACAACCATTATAATATCTGATCACAACCGAACGCCGTCGACATTTTTCTTTGTTGGTCTAGGGATGTTAGCCTCAGATGGCTGTTATATCTTAACGCGGACTAGCGCCATCTACACGTTGCCACGAAACTACTCAACTATAACACTAATGTTGCCAAAGCACATACTTGGAATCGCCACCTTTCGATGAGCGATAACAGATATTATATTCATATCTTCTTCCGCAAGCACAGACAAGGGAAGTGGTGGATTGTATTCTTACATCAATACACAGATAATTGGGTTAGTTGGTAAGAAATCATTATTCATCATTCTCCTACTCTTATCCTAATTACTTGGGGTCGATACAATAGGTACTCTTTTTTCATAGTACATATTGTAAAAGTTATTGGCAACAGTTTTATGACCGGCCGCCTGCCAGACGTCAACTCTCCTTGGGAATGTAATTGTTGACCAAACGGCATCAGATGGAGTTGGCCCAGGTCGTTATAAAGCTCTTAGTAGTCTTTTACGACATCCACGAGCAAAGTAAGGGTTGGTAGTATTCGTAGCAGCTACCACACAGCTATTAAGTTGGTAAGAAATAAAAACTTAAAATAACTTTGCCCAATATATCTATTTTCATATTGTTTTTTATATAATAAGTTTAATGTTTCAATGTCTACTGGACTGAGATCTTTTCGATGACCAATAGTTAATAATTTCTGCCATAAATAATCCTGAAAAATAGAAAATTATTGTATTACCCACATTTAAATCCAACACAGATTTATTTTTTAATTGAGGCCAAAGAGTAAAGTTATTAAACTGAAAAAGAGTGGCAACTCGATGATAAGATATGCATGTATGGAAAGTGCTGCTACCCAGAGTTTAAGCGGTGAACTAAAGTTGAAGTGATATATATATACATATCTACATATGTATGTGTAATTATACAGAATATTCTTTTACTATGAGATCTACCCTGAAATATAAAAAAAAACCATATCAGCTGATATCGAAACAATAATAATATAAGTTTAACAGTGAAAATTGATATAATTTTCAGAAAGTACATCAATAATCGAAAATAGATCGATGACAATAACTACCTACATTAAGAACAAAAAATAACAATTCTCAGTTGCCAAACGTTTGACAGACAGGACAAAATGGCAGCAGCTAAGTTTGTACAACCAGTCTGTAGGCGGCGCGACGGTCAGTAAAAAAAAAGTAATGTTTTAAGTGTGCCCCCCAGATTGAGGCTTTGTTCTTCAATTTCAATTATCCCCTCCTGTTCTTATCCCAATTATTTGTGGTTGATGCAATATGTATGAGAACATATAACATTCACAAGTAGTGTTGACGTCAGACAGATAGCTGGTCATAAAATGATTACCAATAATTTTTAATAATATCTACCATTTTTTGCGGTGGACTATGGACGTGGTCTCGCCCTGCCAAATTGGTCCAGGGTGACGGAAGAGGCGATGCGTGACCCCATAGACCCACCATGCAAAACTCCTCTCTTCGCCGTGCGAGCGGGCCACCGGTACCCGATCTTTGTCTTCGGTGGCCTAATAATATCTACCATGGAAGAGGGTTATATATTGATTACAAATAATTGAGATAAGAACAGGATAATTAATGAATGAGGCCTCTTATTGAGGAAGGCTGGATAAATTATTCCTTTTGAGAGCTTCCATTGTGTATGATGTGCAGTACCGTCTCTCGCTCTCTCTCTTATATGATGGAAAGTTGAGATAGTATTTAATAAAATGTATAATCATTTATATTTTAAAGAAATTTAAACCGCTTTCACCTGTATAGGAGTAACAGTTTGGTCTCCTAGTGAGCATTCCTTGCAGAGGTAATTAGCTGGTGCGTGAGTGACACTTGTATAGTCGTATGGAAATGGATATCCATCGGAGTTCTTCAGGACCGCCTCTACTGGCATCCGTTCTAAATAATGCTCCATACCTGTTTAGGGGAAGACTTAAAAATTGACTTTAATTAATTTCGTGTATATATATAGTTATAGCATCTGAGGCAGACCTAATTTTATATATTGCCACATATAAACGTTTTTTGGTGTATGATGACGGCTACGAATACTATACTAAAATTGCTCATGGATGTCGTAAAAGACGACTAAGAGCTTTATATCGACCTGGACCAACTCCATCTGATGCCGTTTGTTCAACAATTACATTCCCAAGTAGTGTCGACGTCAGACAGACGGCCGGTCATAACAACTATTGACAATAACTTTTGCAATGTGTACGAGTACATATTTGATAGATATTTGTGTCATTTGATAGACATTAGTGCCATTTCATAGAAATTAGTCCAATTTAATAGAAATTAGTCCCATTTAAGAGAACTCATCTTATATGACGATAAGCTAATAATACGAAGATCTATTATCTTCCTCTAACGCCTGTTCGTCGTTAAATTTGGCAAACAATCACCAGTAGAAGTACCACTTCCCTGGAAAAATGTATAACACCAACGGCGTTCGATTGCACAGATGGCATAGTAGTTAGGGTTACTGAACTTAAGTGCCAGTGCAGTGCCATAGGTTCGATTCCTACGCAGGACAATACTTTGTACGATTTACAAATTGTTGTTATTTAGTCTGGGTATAATATGTCTGCGTTAATTATATGTTTGTGAAGTCCCCAGGCAATACAAGGATTATTTCCTTAGTGCAGGGCGGTGTCAAAAACAATTCGCCAATCGTCGCGATTGTGACATTATCATCATACTCGATTGATAAACTGATGATGAAGATGATGAAAGGCGAATCTATTGCTCATAATTGGACACGACTACAAACTTCGAGCCTATCGCCGAATATTATCAAACATCAAGGGATTCTGCAGAACAAATAGCAGCTTTTCATCCGATTCAGGATTCAAAGCATACACGTTAGCATTCTCATCGTTTCAGCTCATATATGTCCCACTGCTGGGCTGAAGCCTCCGCCATAATAGGAGGGAAATTGACCTACTACACCACGCTGATCAGACGTGTTGGTATAGGGTATTATTTCGAGTTTTCCTTCTCTTACATAGACGTTAGATTCATTTTATACCCCTTAGTCGTCTTTTACTACACCCACGAGGAAGATAGGGAATAATTATATTCTTACTCCGTCACCACACGTTATTCTTATGTCTTACAAAATACCTTTCTGAACTGCTTTCCAGTTGATTTTAATATAGTTATCTCTATCGAAGCGATTCGATATCATAGGTATACCAAGAATCCGAATTAGCTGGTTGAGTGTATGACTTGTGTGACCTGGTGCACCATGGATCATAGATGAGAGCACCAATGTCTGAAATATATATAATAAAAATGAAAAGTTATTATCACTTATAGAGGCTTTTAGTGTGATTAATACTAAGCTGAAAAGTTAGAGTATTGAATCGAAACAATAAGTAAAGGTTTGCCGATAGATGGCGTGTGAAACATCTCTCGTATAGACGACAATATAAGCGTGAATTTGGTTATCACACGGCAAACCCACATTCGTTTAATTAGTGATACGATTGGAACAGGTTGCCAGTAAACGTGGATTCGCTCAATTTTCGCTTAGCAATTTTTTTTTATTTTTATAAGAAAATGAAATCACAAAAGAAAGCTTTGCTAAAATTTCTGATCTTCGCGACCGCTCGATTTCCCTCACATTGCTTTGAAGGCTAAAATTAATAGTCCAATAATCTGAAAGTAACACATAAAATCATCAGAATCTCATGGAAAATAACCACATATAAATTATTTTATCTTATTTCCCTTGAATTAATCTAATGCTATTCGAAACATATTTTTATTGGTAAGCTATGGTACTGGATATACCTTACCTAATCCGTACGGAGTGACAACAGGGCACGCGGCCTCATAATCTAACACCCTCCCTCCCAATCGATATTGAACTGACTGCTGGGTTACCTTTTCAAGTACCGTCCCATCATAAAAAATAGTGTTGCCAGAGCACTCATGCGACCTCATTGCGAGTGGCGTACTAAATTTACAGTAATTTTTTACATGTTCTTTGATAAATCAAAAAAGATCTTTTCTATTTCGTGTTGTTACGAAGTAAGAATACTATTCACTTCTTATCTTAATCAAGGGTGTCGTAAGAGATAACTGAGGAATATAATATGACTACAACATCCATCTAAGATAAGGAAAACTTGAAATTAAACCAATCTGTCTAACCAGCGTGGTATTTTATAGTAATATGACCTACTAATATAGTAAAAATAAAAAGAAGGAACTCCTTTTGTGGAGCAGATTCGAACCCATTCGTGGAATATACAGGCGCTGTGATAATGATAGAGGATAGTTTTACCTGATTCCATTTAGTAAACCCAAGCTTAGGTACATCTTCTCCATCTGAACTCACGAACCACAAATGATTCTTAGGTATTAATGTCTCATCCAGACTTATATCCTTAAAAACTATTTTAGAGACCTGCTCTATGGTAGACATGGCATCTTGAAGAGCAGTATAGTCTTCTGTATTGATTAGATCTGTGGAGTTTTTGATAAAATCCCGAAACTTCTATGTATAATCGCCTTAAAACGTTCAATGAGAAGCTAGGTCTAAGTAGCCTTGTCTCTGTTTTACCCACGGTGCGACTAAAAAAATACAAGATCACTTAGACCCAGTGCCGCACTGAAACTATTAAATATAAATGAAAAAGGATTTGCCGTGTAGTGATGGCATAAGAATGCAATTCATCACCCCCTATTATATACGTGGGTGATCGTAAGAGACACATAAGGAATAAAAAACGCATATAACATCAATAAAAGAGAAAGAAAACTCTAAACAAAACCCTATACCAACACGTCTGACCAACGTCGTATAGTAGGTTAATTTCTCTTCCGTTATGGAGAAGGCTCGAGCTCAACATATATGAGCTGAGATGATGATGATGAAAAAGGATTTAATTTTTACATTACAAGGTCTGACTAGCCTTGTGACACCATAATGAAAGTTTTATAACCAGGTCTGTAACACCTCGTAATAGAACATACATACATATCATCACGCTATATCCCTTGCAGGGTAGGCAGAGAGAACAGAGTGCCAGAGAACTCTATCCTTGCAAACTTCACTCGCTTTCTCAACATTCATAATTCTCTTCATACACGCTCGCTGGTTTCGGAGACTCTTGACTCCACCTTTCTTCAGTACGTGACCGATCTGGTCTAGGCAGGTGAGTCTCGGTCTCCCCCGGTACCTACATCCTTCCACTTTCGCATTGTATATCTTCTTAACCAGACGTTCGTTCGGCATTCTTTCCAAATGTCCGAACCATCGGAGCATTCCCTTTCCCATCTTTACACCAATACTCTCATTCATACCTACTCGCTCTCTTACGTCGTCATTGCGAATGCGGTCGGTCAGCCTAACTCCACAGCAATAGAAAATACAGATTTATCGCTGAAAATATGTTAAGTGGGGTATCATTATTTAGGTATTTATTACGGCGACTGGGGTTATATCAGCCATCCTACTATTAACGTCACTACTTGAAATAAACCTTTTTGTGAAAAGATCTTCTACGTACTGACATATTAGCGAATGGGGTTATATGAGGTGAGTTGATGAATGAAGAAATATTTTTTTTACCTTTGTCAACACCATAAAACACAATTCCAAGCGGCCAGAGTTTATTTTCATAAAATCTTTCGTTGTTATATATTACAGCGTCATCTATGAGTTGTCTCCTAAAACTATTCGATCTATTTTCCACTATATTGGAGCATTCCGTGTAATAATTTGAGTTTATAAAATTGCGATCCACTGATGTTAATAGATTGGTTGAATTTTTCTTGTCCTGCATTAAAATAATAATAACAATTATTTAATTGCACATTTTGTATCAATCACTGCTCCAGATTACCCACAATCGTGAATCCGTGCTTGTTATAAGCTGAAATTTAATAAATATAGGTAAATATACCAGCTTCTGGCCGCAGCTTTGCGTGTAGAGTAACTTTCTCAAAGTAGAACTATTATCTCAAGCCTATTACCCAGATATAAAGTAATAAAGTATCCAGGAATTGGTCTATCTACATGCCAATTTTCACCAAAAACTGTTCAACGGATTACGCGTGATCATATATGTAACGAACATCCAAACATCTTTACAAACTTTAAAATTAAAAATAAAAGTAGGATAATGTACCTGTTCTTGAAATCGTCGCACCAAATCAAAACTATCAGGCGCAATAGCTGAAAAATATATAACTTTTAATAAATCTATATACCGACGCCCGCGGCAAGAATAGTCCGATATTAGAATAATTTAAATTTACAAGGGAAACAAAAAACAGATGGCTGTCTGACCTGTCTGTAAAATCGTTTTAAGGACGACAATTTTACGTGATAAGGTGGTGTTGGAGGTGAGAAATACACGAGGAATTTTTGAGGCTTTTTGACTATTGCCAATAACTTTTACAATATGTACTATGGAAAGAAGAATACATATTGTATAGATCCCAAGTAATTGGGAGAAGAATAGGAGAATGATGATTTAGACATTAAACAATTCAAAAGAGAAAAATAACAATAAATAAATATACTATGATAATTTCATTAATAGTTTCAATATATAATAATTTTATTAGTAGGTAGCGGCCTAGCTGTAGGTACAGCTGGTATTGCATAAGTCCATGGGCGGCAGTAACACTTACCATTTGGTGTACTGTTGGCTCGTTTGCTACCATTAGCAATAAACATACATACATATCATCACACCATATCCCTTGCAGGGTAGACAGAGAGAACAGAGTCCCAGAGAACTCTATCCTTGCATACTTCACTCGCTTCCTCAACATTCATAGTTCTCTTCATACACGCTCGCCGGTTTCGGTGACTCTTGACTCCACCTTCCTTCAGTACGTGACCAATCTGGTCTAGGTAGGTTAGTCTCGGTCTCCCTCGGTACCCACATCCTTCCACTTTCGCATTGTATATCTTCTTAACCAGACGTTCGTTCCGCATTCTTTCCACATGTCCGAACCATCGGAGCATTCCCTTTCGCATCTTTACACCTATACTCTCTTTCATATTTACTCGCTCTCTTACGTTGTCGTTACGAATGCGATCGATTAACAATAAAAAAAAAGAAAAATTACCATGGAAATATTTGAAGCCATTGCTGAGATTCTGATATACAAATATAGAAGAATTACTCTTTTAAATATATTAAATTTGATTTTATACCTAACACTTACCTTGGGGTACAATACTTGCTCGAAGCATTTCAACTACTAACCTCGTAATGTCAACTTCGTTTAAACATCTATATCCAATTGGCATATCCTGGATGGAAGAATATTAAATAATACAAATTTAAATGTACAATTTTTAACGTATTATATCGCGTTTGTATTTGATTTTTAATTTCCCGATTTTACGTACACTACAGAGTTCATGTTGACGGGTGAACTCAAACGCGATAGAATTTGTAAAAATTGTTTTATTTCAAATAAAAAAATAATAATAATCTATTTTAAATATGTTATATAGTCTTATATATAGACGCTAGAAAGCATAAGCGTACTCACAAAATTAAAATTGCACACTAGACTAGAAAAAATGCCAAAGCAACAACCAAATCGCTATCTACTTTGAAAAATACGCCAAGTGCGAGTTGTACTCGCGCGCGAAGGGTTCCGTATAGAATAGAATAATTTATTTGTATAACATAGGTACATACATAAATGATCTTATAACAATAATTAGTTCACTATGTTTTGCCTCTAGGGCATACAAATTTGATAAAATTTCATCTTTATATTACACAAGATAAATCGAATTTATTAATAAAAACAAAACATACACCATTAAAATTGCAATATAAAAAGTATAAAAAATATTGGATCTATATTATTAAAGATGTCATATAAATAGAAAAAATGTCAGGTTATATAATATAAAGAGAAAAAAAATCCGATCTATATTATCAAAAATGTCATATATATAAAAATGAAAAAGAAATCACGTTATTAAGATGTCATATTAAGTATTAAAAAAATGTTAGGAACTTAAATTATCATTAAAGTACATATCCAGTGAATAATAACTTTTTCTTACTAAAATCTTATGGAGGCACTTTTTAAATTGGCTTAGAGGCATCTGCTTTATTTCAAAGGGTAGGTATTTTGTTGAAAATTTTGGGTGCTACCGTACCATTATACATAAAAAAACCTCGTTTATTGTATGGGAGCGCCCTTAATTAATTATTTTATTTTAATTAATTATATTTAAAGAGAACATAAAATTAAATATTCTGTGAATAGTTAAAGCGTCTACTTATCAACGGTATTAGTATCAAGCAAGAAACGGTAAAAAAATCAAGTTTGTTGTATGGGAGCCCCCCCCCCTTAAATATTTTATATAGGTATAAATATTTATTTTATTTTTAGTATTTGTTGTTATAGGGGCAATACAAATACATCATCTATGAAAATTTCAACTGTCTAGCTATCACCGTTCTTGAGATATAGCTTGGTGACAGACGGATGGACGAACGGACAGCGAAGTCTTAGTAATAGGGTCCCGTTTTTACACTTTGGGTACAGAATCCTAAAAAGTGACCTTCTTAATACATGTTTAAAGAAGGACATAATCATAGCGCTCGGGAGACACCGCATTCCAGAACCTGCACGTACATGAAAGATTTCTCCCACACGCTGAGAACGTACAGTCGAAGAAGGAATATTGTGGGTGAATCTAAATGAAGTGTCCAAAATATGTGTGGTAAAATGATAGAAAGACGTTGCTGCTTAGTCAAACAACTCCTCGGATGTAAGCCTGCCCCTAAAATGAAGAAATAGTGCTGATATCGGTGGCATTACATCAATCAATTATTTATTTAATCAATAATAGCTATTATACATAATATAGTTTACTGTAGTTCCTGAACTAGGCTAGTCTCAGGAGCTAGGACGCTAAGTTTACAATTAATGTGAAAGATAATAAAATAATATAAAAAAGTAACTAAAAGAAAAAGAAAAGGTTTACTAATAAAGTAAGGGTGCGGGCAGACTGTGTGTGTGTGGATATTTACCAAAAAGGAAATGTAGCGATTTTTGCGACCTAATCCCGTCGCCATACAGAGTACTTATGCAATAAAGAATCTCAATTAAAACTTACAATAACAGTTTTATTAAAATTATACAGTTCTGGAGGACAATTCTTTCTCTTATCAGGGTTAGTGATGTACAGGATCTTGTCGTTATAGCCCGAGCTGTAGTTGAATGGAGTGTTGAAGAATTTCACACAGATCTCTTGTTGTATGTTCTCGAAAATAGACATTATTATATCTTGAGAATGTAAATCTAGAAACGAATATGTTTTGTATTAAAATGAAGGAAGGGAGTCCCAGCATTTTCCCAGGCTTAGACAATATATCGCACACCTAAAGAAATGAAGGAATAAGGGACAGGATTATGGTAGAATAGGATATAAAGAAATCTACCTACTCGTATGTGATAAATAGCCTCCAGAACTTTCTGCACAATTTCAAATATTTATGCGATATGTATTCACTTCTAATCGAGGCAGGACGGTTCGACATCAAATGCGGCTTAAATATGTTTTATAGTAAGGCAGTTTTACCGTTTGAGGAACGGGATCAAAGAGTATGTAACACTACGTATTAAGAGTCCGAACTCCATACATCGCTTTCAGCTACACGCGGCAGCAAAGTATTACCAACCATACAAATCACTTTTTTTGTTATATATTGGCTAGTCTGTAAATTGTCTGTTGCCTAGCAACGTCATACTAACGTCATTATATACTTTAGTGCTGCGCACATATCGACAAACATTCACGATATAGTAGTGTTGGGATTCTAATTTATTATCGATACTTTTTCCCAGGGTCCATTCATTATGGTCGTTCATAATATTTAAGACCTCGGATTGGAATGCACACAAGGGAATTTCGAATCAATAAATAAAACCATTTCATCATTGCTTAATTTTATTAATTTGTCATGTAATATTGTTACTATTTATTTTTCTGACAGAAATTTTTACATATTATAGGATTATATATCATTTTCACATTCGAAATTAAATTCTACTAGACATCAAATTAAAATCTGCATCAATAATTTTATGCACTATATAAAACAAAAATGTAAATCTAACATAATAGATTTAATTCTATCAGATCACAATTCACAATTAATAGAAAGCCCTGTAACTAAACAAAACTATTCGAACTGGCGATACTGGCGCGTAAACCATCATGATTTTAATAAAGCAAACATGTCAAACTTTTAATACTCCCTTAATAACTTGTCATTTACAAAAAATATTTTACTGAGGACCCAAACCATGCATATATTTTTTGAAAATTTTAAGCTATTTTACGACTTCTTTCCATTCAAGATGACAGTTTATAAAATACAAAGAGGTCTAAATGGGTTTCTACAGGTATAAAAATATGCACCTAAAAGACTGAACCCTTTTAACTGAACAAATTTGACTGCACAGATAGCGTAGTGGTTAAGATACCGACCTTCCGTACTAGTGTCGTGAGTTTGATTCCCATACAGGACAATATTTTGTGCGATCCACAAAGTGCTGTTCTGAGTCTGGGTGTAATAGGTCTGCGTTAATTGCACGTTTGTTAGGTCCCTCACAATACAAGGATTATTTCCTTAGTGCAGAGTATTCAGGGTAGTATAAAAACAAATAGTATAAAAAAAAAAGAAAGAAATTTAAAAAAAATATAAAAATATAATAATGATAGTAGATATATCAATAAAGCAATAATTATAATAATTAGCAATCCAGTCCAAATGTTTTCAATAATTATTTTGTTGACAAAGTCATACCAGTGTCAACTAGTAGCAAAATAATGACTATCATTTTCACAGTCAGAGAACCAATGTTTATGAGACCTGACCTGAGTACATCATTCAATATTAAAATAATTACAATTCAATTAGCAAATAGTAAGTGTAGGTTATGACGACATAACAACAAAAATAATTAAACTCAAATTAAACATTCAAACCACTAGTCATATTATTAATCCAAGCCATGCTGTCTTGTGAGTACATTGCCCATGTAGGATAATTCTTTGTATAATCCATAAATGATTGTTGTGAATCTGGGTATCCTTTGTGTCTGTTAATGGTATGTTTGTGAAGTCTAGAACTCCCCCGCAATACAAAGACATATTTTAACTCTTTTTTTCAAAATAGCTTTACAAATATACCATTAAGCAAAGTTTAAGTAGATTTTTTTTTTATTGCTTATGTGTGACAAACAACCAAGCAGCACATCTGATGGTAAGTGTCACTGCCGCCCATGGACCTTTGCAATATCAAGGGTATAGCTAGGCCGCTGCCAACCGAAGTAAACCCCAAATCCACCCAGTTGGACTTCCGGCTCTGTCGCTCACGGAACGAAGCGCAATAGCACATTGCCATTACTCAGATGTCGATCTTCTGCGAGAGTGTGGTACTAACCCGAATGGGCCGTCCCTGCCTGTAGACAGAGAACTATCAACAGCATGGTTCTACCTTTCTAGAAAGAATTTGAAGAAAATAAAGAATTTGAAACAGAAATGATAAATGCAAGTTATCCTTAAAAGAAAATTTAAGCCTAAAAAAGAGTTGTTCTTAAATTTTGTGGTACCATAATCATTGAAGCGAAGCATGCCAAAGAAGTTCTCAAGATGTTCTCTTTTAGTAATATTTTACAGTCAATTCATGAGAAAGTTGAGGACACCATTGTGTTCTTACTTCATCACCCTATGAGTAAATTATGCAATTTCTAATAAACCACCTAAATTATTCATCATCATCATCACAGCCCATAAATGTCCCACTGTTGGGCTCGGGCCTTCTCCGTAATGGGAGGGAAATTAACCTACTATACCGCGCTGGTCAGACGTGTCGGTATAGTTTTGTTTCGAGTTTTCCTTCTCTCGCATAGATGTTATATGCGTTTTATATCCCTTAGTCGTCTTGTACGATCACCCACGGGTAAGATATGGGGTGGGGAATATTATATTCTTACTACGTCACCACACGGCAAATTATTACTATTATAAAACATGTGAAATGATGAAATATCTAAACTACACATCATCATCATCATCACAGCCCATAAATGTCCCACTGTTGGGCTCGGGCCTCCTCCGTAATGGGAGGGAAAAAAAGCTACTATACCGCGCTGGTCAGACATGTTGATATAGGGTTTTGTTTCGAGTTTTCCTTCTCTCTATCTAAGCTACACAAAGCCTGTTAATAGGATATTTACACCACATGACTCATTAGATAACGGCCATAAAAGTGTAGTAACTATTTTCTTTTTCATGCACTATGTTATTGCGACACTGTTGAGTATGAACTCACAACTCATGCTCTATTTCTATTATGTGAATATTATGTACAGAACGGTGGGAGTATACATCTTTACTTAATCCTTTGGAATAATAAAGTGTAATAAATATAGTTATATACTAGCAATCTACCAATTCTCATTTTATAACAATGCTCATCTTCTTATTGAACTTTTATTAATACTATAATGGCGGCAATTAATCATACTTACTATGTCTTAGATATTAGCCAATATGTAGTGGCAAATCCACAAGAGTCTTCTAATGGCTTTAATGGTAAATTTAAAGCTTGGTTTATGTACTTGTTTAGTAAACTGTTATAATCTTCTTTAAAATATAAATTACAAACATACTTAATTTCATTTAGTTTTTCTATGATTAAATACATATGACCTTTCTGGCTTATCGCTTTTACAAACCACGATATCTAAAACAAAACGTGCCATTAGAATTATTTATATCTTTTCAAAATATAAAAGCTACTCACATATATGAAGATAAGTAAGACATACATATCTGATCCAGTGGTGTTCTTGTTAAATATACATTTGATGCCGGTACCGGTATATATCTTTTTTCAGTTTGTAATTCCTCCCAAATAGCAGGTTTATCCATTTTAACGAGATCACTTATTATAACTTTCAAAAACAACAATTTCATCCAATACCAATGTTTTATGTAAGAAAATAGGCGTTAAAAAGTTTCATGCCCTTTATCACAGGAAGGTAATAACTGCACATCCACTTACGAATGTTTCACATAAATCTAAACGCTATATTATTAAAACTATTCAAAATCAAATACTATTAAATGTAATATTACTCTTATTGTTATTATAAAAACTTGGAAATAAATTCTCAATACCCTGTGGCGCCAAATATGCAGAAAAGAATCTGCAGCCAACACACAAAAGTAAAAAAAACTGTTGTCATGTTGGCTGCACACGCTGTGCTAACATTTTTTTTTTGCAATGAAACCTACTGCATCGGAATAAGGTTTAAAATTGCCTGAATTTCTGTCATAAAAATAATATGTTCTAGAGTGACGACGCACTGAACGGGATTAAAAATGTACCATTCAGTTACACTTTTATATGGGGATAGGCTATGGAGCCGTCGCATTCATTCCGAAGCGTCAGAAGTATAACCATGGACTTTTGACGGGAATTTGAAAACGTCATGTGGTGCTCTTGTATTATATTCAATATTTTAGTGTTTTAACGTGTTATATTAGATAATTTTGATGGAATTTTATGTAATGTGATGCGCGGAACTACTGGGATGTCGTGAATATCATATAAAAGTGTTTTACAACGTTTTCATTTTCCATCAAAATTCCAACAAGATACCATCAACAGTGTGGCCATAGCACTGTTGATGGCGACAATTTGACTTACACTATGACTAACCTGAAAGACTGAAGATATTTATAACTAGTTGTTGGCGAAATCTTGTAAACGCCATTAAAAAAAAAAAAAAAAAAAGTATAACCATCACCTTCCATATACTTCGTTCTGATGCTATTTTTCCTTCTCTTGCACAGGTGTTATATGTGTATATTCAAATCCCTTAGTAGTCTCTTAAAACATCCATGAGAGAGAGATGAAGTAGTGAATTGTATTCTCACTCCCGTCACGATACGGAAAATTCAATTATTTAAAGCGTGAGAATTTTAATAAACAAATTCACAATCTTTTTAATAATATTTAACTATAAATAATAATCTTTACCATAATCATTTTTATTAATGGCATAATGCACGACGCCCTTTGCCCACAAACATTGTCCGCTTTCAATAAAAAATATAAATAAAAAAATCGAAATAAACCAACGCATTCTGAATTATAAGGATTTTTATTATAGTTTTTTTTTTTATGATTATAACAAAAATTAAATTTTTTATCGATTTTAATCTATAATTTCATAAAAATAAACGATTTAATGTTACTTTTTTGTATGATAACTGAGTAAGAATACATTTCACCATCCTATTTCTTACTAGTGGGTATCGTAAGAAGCGATTAAGGAATCATCATTCTCTTACTCTTATCCCCATTACTTGGGGTCGATACAATATGTACTCTTCTTTCATAGTACATATTGTAAGTTATTGGCAATAGTTTTATGACAGGTCGCCTGCCAGACGTCAACACTACTTGTGAATGTAATTGTTGACCAAACGGCATCAGATGGAGTTGGTCCAAAGTAAAAGCTGTCGTCTTTTACTAAACCCCCCAGCAATATAATAAGTGGTAATTTTCCTAGTTACTAGCACACACCATAATATTATTAATATTAATAAATTTTCATCATCATCATCACAGCCCATATATGTCCCACTGTCGGTCTCGGGCCTCCTCCGTAATGGGAGGGAAATTAACCTACTATACCACGCTGGTCAGACGTATAGGGTCTTGTTTCGAGTTTGCCTTCTCTTGCATAGATGTTATATGCGTTTTATATCCCTTAGTCGTCTCTTACGATCACCAACGGGTAAGATAGGGGTTGGTGAATTGGGTTCTTACTCCGTCACCACACGGAATAGATTTTAAATAAAACTAAATATAAAATCAATAACATTTATTATTTTTATTTAAAAAAATACATTATATTTATATTTCAATATTTACATGTGATATATTTATATTATAAATTAGCTACCGTTAGCGATTTGAGATAAAACTATTTTTAACGGATTCTATCACGTTTGTATTGGAACGAAGTTCCTTATCGCGCGTTGCGAAAGGGGGCTAGACGGAAAAAATTAAGACCAAAAGTTGTCACGACACAACAAAGTTGTAACGACACAACATAAAACAAAGTCGCTTTCTCTGTCCCTATATCACTATTTATGCTTAAATCTTTAAAACTACGCAACGGATATTGATGCGGTTTTTTTTATAGATAGAGTGATTCAAGAGGAAGGTTTATATGTATAATATATGCATAATGTAGTAGAGAAACACTGATAATTTTAGAGGTTTCTAATGTGATGTCGTAAATAAACACATTATTTTGCGCTTACATTGCAAACGTTGGCTGAACCGTACGAAATAGATCAAAATAAAGTACTACAGTATTATACAGCTTAAAAAGACATACAAAAAAGTCCGCGATGGTATATGTCTATCTCTTAAGGATAACATACTATATCCATTTTAATACTCTAAAAAATGGCCTATTATAAAACGATAATTGAAAAGCTATTTATACAAATACTGTATTAATCCTTATCATTTTAAATACATTAGTTGGCTTTAGCATTTCATGAAGATATTTTTTTCCTTCAGACCATGCAAATTAAATCAATACCTTAAGAGATATAGCAAAATCAAAATAAAGCGCAACGAAATTAATTTTGTGTCGCCGCGCGGCCGGCTCGCGTCGAGCTCGGGGCCCAAAAGTTTTGGTAGTCTAGTGGAATTGTATATCCTATTAATATTATAAACGTGAAATTTTGTAATAATGTATGGATGTGAACATGTTTGTTGCTCTTTCACGTAAAAACTAACGAATGGATTTTGATGAAACTTTATAGTAATATACCTTGCACATCAGAATAACACATAGGGTATAATTTACAAAGATATTTTGCAAATTGGCTAAAATATAACGATAAAAATCGCTTAAGGCAGAAAAAAATTATATAATTGTAATAGAACTTCGTGCCATCCGGGTGTCCCTTGACACCTCTCGTTTTTTTTAATTTTTAATTTCCCCGACGTTTCGAACACTTTACACTGATCATGGTCACGGGAGGACGTCCGGTAAAGATCCTCCCGTGATCATGAATGCTGTTAAGTGTTCGAAACGTCGGGGAAATTAAAAATCAAATAAAACCCGATAGAAAACGTAATTTTTTTGTGTCTGTCTTCTAGCTGTTGGCCGCAGATGGCTGTCACAGCTTAACCCGGACTATAGGTGAGCGCTAAGGGCTCTCAACCCGGAGAAAAACGTAAAAATAGTTTTATTTCAAATGTGTAATACTCGCGTAAACATTGGATATCGTCAGCGATGTTATTTTTCTCTCATATTTATTATAGAAGAAAGACACTCCGTCAACATATAAAATGTATAAGATTAATAATTATACAGGGTGAAAGTGGACCGCCCCCGAAAACAAAGACAGGTGACTCTACTAGTCCTACTTGTAATGATAGGCTAGAAAAAAAATCGAATCGGATGAAAAAAAAAATTAATACATTGCGTCTTTTCTCATCTGAGTAAAGTTACGTATTTTTTATGGAGTTATCGTTACACGGCACTTTCCTAATACGATGGAGCGTAGAAGAACTGAAAAATCGTTGTAAAAAAAATTTGTCCTGTCTTTGTTTTCAGGAGCGGTCCACTTCCACCTTGTATATGTATACAATCGAATTAAGAAATTCTTTTTTTGATGTATGTAATGAAAGACAGATGGTTATGGTATTTGTAAAATCGATTTACGTACGATAATTTTACATGATACCGTCTTAAAAAAACATTGGAGAGAAAATTGTATACTTTAATGAATTGAACAAACAAAAAATTGACACCACATTAACTTTTCACTTCAATCTATAAACAATTGATAAAACAGTTTACGTCAAATTAAAAATAACCTCTTATCCGATCATGCCTATGTATCGCTTGTTCAGCGCTCTCGCTTGCACGCTCGTCTCAGACGGAACGTGACACTTATTCGTGCGTGCAGCCGACTTTCATCAAATTATAAGACGTTTATCACGTCAAAATAGCACGCTACACAAATGAACTTGTATGTACAGTGAAAACATATATAATTATATACATCAAACACTTTGTATATACATAGAGCTGTGGTTTGTAGATACATTTATTTATATACATACTAGCAGACCCGACCACGCGTTGCTGTGGCTAAGGTAGCCTCAGTAACACGTGGTGGTTATGCTAACAAATTGTAGCTTATATGAAACGTTTGTACGTTTAACATACCGCCATCTATTAGAATAGTTTGGAGATAACAGATAATTGTGACTGTCAAATATTAGACAAATAATTTGCAATAAAATAATATTGCGACTATAAAATGAGATGGAAGCTATCCTATCTTTTAAGTTGGATCAAACTACACATGCTGTGCAAATTTTATTAAAATCAGTTAAGTACTTTAGGAGTCCATCGCGGACAAACAACGTGACACGTAATTTACATATATTAAGATTATGAAAACAACAATAGCGCATCTCACTCTTCTCCAGCTCGAGGAAAGAGCTTAAGCGACTTTTGTAACGACTATATCTAACTACACGAAATAACTATCGTTTAAACTGTTTTTCTCGCAAAATTTTCGTTATCAAAAAATCACAATTTCAAATTCATCTTATTACTTTTACGTATTCTATCGCGTTTGTATTTGATTTTTAATATCCCGACGTTTCGAACTACTATGTGGAAAACTATGTAAAATTATTCTATATTTCTTGTTGTACTGGCAATAAGATATACAAGGCGAAAGTGGAAGGATGTAGTTACCGGGGGAGACCGAGACCTAATTGTTCATGTACTGAAGGAAGGTGGAGTCAAGAGTCTCCGAAACCGGCGAGCGTATATGAAGAGAATTATGAATTTTGAGGAAGCAAGTGCAGTATGCAAGAATAGAGTTCTCTGTCACTCTGTTCCCTCTGCCTACCCTGCAAGGGATATAGCGTGATGATATGTATGTATGTATGTACTGGCAATAAATTTGTATTATATTTATAATACAAATTTATATATAATATAATACAAAAAAAAAATTTTAATAACTTTTTTAACTTTTAATAACTGATACTGTAGCGGGTAGATATAAATTTCTGTAATAACAATGACTTTTGGACGTAAGACACCTTAATGCGCCCGTGACCATGATCATTGTAAAGTGTTCGAAACGTCGGGAAACTAAAAATCAAATAGAAACGCGATAGAATACGTAAAAGTAGTTTATTTGGAGTTTACTCCTTAAGAATAGATTTTCATATAAGGCGCCCGGTATGAGAAAAAATTGAGGAGTAAAATCTAGTGATCGAATAACCTCGTTACGTTTTTGGTGCGCAACCTATTGTAAGAGCGGTTACGTACTACGTCCGGTCCGAATCCGATCAGAACCTGAGAAAATATGGATCTAGAAAACTCGGACCAAGTTCAGATATTGCTTACGCACTTGTCCGATCCGAACCCGTGAAAATATGGGTCTTGAAAACTCGGACCGAATTATGTGATTTTACGCCACAGCAGAGTGTTCACGTCGTTGATCATGAGCCTTTTAAATCGACGTCAACTTCTGGCAATACTATTGTACGAAAGAAGAACGTAGAGGTACGTTCATACAAATAATTCTATGGCTACGTCGGTCCGTCAAAAATCTTCTCCGGCATGGAGATTCTAGAATGACGGAAAGAAATCGGATGACGGCGATCTGATGTAGTGCGCAAATTATCATAGAAATAGTTCTACGGCTACGACGGACAATATTTTCACGGATTCGGATCGGATGTAGTGCGGAACCGCTCTAATACTCGCTCTAAAACATTAAAAATACATTAATTTCTTCTTATTATAAAATGGAGGAGAGGAAGGAAGACCCACCATTTTCACACTTTCAAAGTCGCATTTGAAGCCGAACCATCCTGAAGATGCTTCATTTATAGGCAAAACACGTGTAGAATCTTTATTCGAAGTTCTGCGGAAAATTGCAAGTAGAAATTCTGGAGGCGGTGCTCATCACAGGAGTAAGATTTCCTTATATCCTATTCCACCTTAATCCCATCCCGTATTCCTTCCTTTCTCGAGGTGTACGGTATATTGATTAACCGTAGGAAAGTGGTGGGTCTTCCTTCCTCTCCTCCATTTTATAATAATAATGGATTTCCGCCATATATCGCCTAATTCAATCAATAATTTCTTCTTATATTAAAGTTTTACTTATATTTATAGGTCCCCAGATGGCTGCCACCTAACTGCTGTTATTTTCCTATTAATCTCTTGCAATATGAGCTTACATCTGGCGAGCTGCGGTGGTCTCAACTGAGGTGTTGGGTCTCGGGTTCTTTCACCGGTATTAGCTGGTGCTGGACGCTGTGCTCGGCGGAGAGCACGCCTCCTACGGGCTCGGGCTATCAAGAAATTAATAATATTAATTTTGGAAAAAGATAAGTTAAGAAGATATACAATGCGAAAGTGGAAGGATGTAGGTACCGGGGGAGACCGAGACTAACCTACTTAGACCAGATTGGTCACGTACTGAAGGAAAGTGAACTCAAGAGTCTCCAAAAAGTGCGAGCGTGTATGAAGAGAATTATGAATGTTGAGGAAACGAGTGAAGTATGCAAGGATAGAGTTCTCTGGCACTCCGTTCTCGCTGCCTACCCTGCAAGGGATATAGCGTGATGATATGTATGTCTGTAGTTTTGGAAAGACGAGACAATAAGAACAGACCCTAATGGCGGCTGTACACACTCGACGAGAGTGTCGCCGTCTGATAGGTTCTAGGCGAGAGCGCGCTCTGTACACCTGGCGCCTGTCAAAATGTAGGCAAGAGTATTTTTGCATTGCTTATAGTGGGCAAACGAGCAAGCCGCACACCTGATGATGTGTGTTACTGCCGCCCATGGACCTTTGCAATACCAAGGGTACAGATAAATCGCTTCGTACCAACTAAAACACACACACAAACACTTCTAGGTCTCTCACTCACTGAACGAGGTGCAACAGAATATAAGCATTGCTCAGATGTTGATATTCTGCGAGAGTATGGTACTATCCTGGATGGACTGGCCAGCGGCTGTAGACAGAAAAATGTCAACAGCGTCGTCTTAATACTCATCATCATTCTCCTACTCTTATCCCAATTACTTGTGGTCGATACAATATATACTATTCTTTCATAGTACATATTGTAAAAGTTATTGGCAATAGTATTATGATTGGCCGCCTGCCAGACGTCAACGCTCCTTGGGAATGTGTTTGTTGATCAAAGAGCATCAGATGTAGTTGGCGCTATAAGGCTCTTAGTCGTCTTTTACGACATCCACGAGCACAGTAAGGATTGGTAGAATTCGTAGCCATACAGCAAATACTAATTGGAATTAATACTAGTATTATTGATTAAATTATTGGAATTATATAAATCAGCAAAATTCAATGGCAGATTCTCTTTTTCTCTAAATTAATCTGTTTTATCATACAACACTAGATATCATATATAACTTTAAATAACTTATAAAATCCGATTACGAAATGAAAAATGATGTCGCAAGCGGGATTCGAACCCGCGCCTATTGGGATTCCGGCCCAATCGTGCTGCCACTACACTACCGCGACTAATTGTAGGACATGCAAATTTCATTTCGTATTTACGTCTTAAGGTGACGGTGTGCTATCTACCCGACAATGTTTACACATTGTTATAGGCTTAATACTTCAAACTTTAAATAGCTTTTTTTTTACAAAACTAAACAAATTTTAATACAAAATAAAAACCATATTTTTGTCAGAAATACTTAAAATTTTTTTTGTGAAAAATATTTGTGACAAAAATATGTTCTTTTATATTAACTTGTATATTATTGTATAATACTTTCTTTTTTGTAGACTGATCACACCTCAATTAACTATATCTCAGGATTTGTTTTAAGATATTTGGATTTTGAAAAAGATGTGATGCAAATTATAACTCGACACTGGCAACAATCCCTACTAATGTTATAAATGCGAAAGTAACTCTGTCTGTCTGTCGCTCTTTCACGCCATAGCGACTGAACAAATCTAAATTTAATTTGGTACACAGATAGTCTAAAGCCTGATAAAGGACATAGGCTACTTTTTAATGCAAAAAAGGGTTGTAAAGGGGAATGAAAAGTTGTAAGGAAGTATCGTCATTTACAAAGCCAGGAGCTTGAAACTTATTTTTAGGCTATTGATTAGATATAAATAAATAAGACATTAAGATGTTGTAAAAATTTACCCTTAAGGGGTAAAATAAAAACAGGGGATGAAAAACTTTAGGAAAGTAACCTTTTATGCGGGCAAAGCCGTGGGCAGAAGCTAGTGTTTCATAATGGCAATAAGTAGCTGATTACCAATATATAAAAAGTAGAAAAAGAACTTCCTTGAATATGCCGTGGCTTGTTGCTGTATTTTACTAGTACCGACATTGTACACTCTAATCTAATCTAAATTAATTATAGTTATAATAACACTTACCACTCTCAGCCTTGTCCTTGGGTTTTATATCTTCATCCATTGATCTCGACAATGATCTTTTTTTCGGTGACTGCAATTTAATTATAAAGCATACATTTATAGATTCATCATTCTCCTACTCTTATTCCAATTACTTGGGGTCGATAAAATATGTACTCTTGTTTTTGGTGGAGAACAAGCAGCGTGTGTCACAACTGCCTATGGGCCTTTGCAATACCAAGGGTATAGCTAGGCAGCTGCCTACCAATACAAACCCCAAATCCATGCATTTGGGCTTCCAGCTCTCTCGCTCACCGAACGAAGCGCAATAGCACATTGCCATTACTCAGACGTCGATCTTCTGCTCAGTGTGGTACTACCCGGGACGGACCGGCCCGCGGCTGAAGACAGAACTGTCAGCAACGTGGTCTTAATACTACTAAATTAATAATAAGAGGGGAAATTCATCTACTATAGCACATTGATCAGATCAGAGAGTATAGGGTTTTATTTCAAGTATTCCTTCTCTTGCATAGATGTTATAGGAATATTTAATCTATTAATCATCTTTTATGGTACCCACGGACAAGATGGGAGGTGGTGCAAATATGGCCACAGGAGGACCAGTCCTCCCAAGTGTTCAAAATGTCTGGCAATCAAAACTTAAATAGAAACGTGATAGAAATCCATAAGAAAATTTCAAATGTGTAATACTCAGGTAAAAATAATATTGATATTGTTAGTTTATCCAATAAATTTAAAAAAAAAAGTAAAAAAAAAAAGGAAATATCAGAAACATACATCCACATACATATCACGCCATATCCCTTGCAGGGTAGGCAGAGAGAACAGAGTGACAGAAAATCTTTGTATACTTCACTCGCTTCCTCAACATTCATAGTTCTCTTCATACGCGCTCGCCGGTTTCGAAGACTCTTGACTCCACCTTCCTTCAGTACATGACCAATCTGGTCTAGGTAGGTTAGTCTCGGTCTCCCCCGGTACCTACATCCTTCCACTTCAAATATCAGAAATCATTATAAAATTCACTTAATTAAAAACTCACCCGTTTTTTAATCTGTTTCTGATAATGTTGAGCATCATAGAACTGTGGTTGTGACCTTCTGACTCGTCCGGTTCTCCTTCTGATGTCTTCGACGGCTGGCAGACAGTCTGCAGCGCGACGGGACGCAAAAAATGCATGACCGCACTTGCAAGCTTTTGATGCAACAGCTACCTGAGATATTATAAGCTACAATAAAGATCTTTTGAAATAATTATGTTGCTATTAATAACTTACGAAATCAGACAAGATTATTTATTTTAATAGTTAGTACACATTTTGGAATTGCAGAAGAATCGAATTGATGGATTGATCTACGTTCACAGTTGTATAAAATTTAAGTTTAATACCTGCAGTTCACATTTAGGACAACTCTTAGCAATCATTTTATTTTTACCCATTATTGTAGTGTAATTATTTTGTAATTATATGTTATAAATAAGATTTCATTCGAGAGGATTTCCGATGAACTGTCAAATCGAATGTCAAGTAAATGCATTTTTGATAGATTAAGATAAAGGTAGATGGAGACCACACTTCCAATACTTAATGGATAATGTTGATTTTTAGTGTATGTTTAGTTGTAACATATGTATAACTAAAAAACTGACAGAACTTTCAAGGAATTCCACTACAAGTGATGTTATCTTATGTCTTGTCTGTCTTCGGGTGACCGGACCGGGGATTAGTCCAGTCACCCGGGGTGAGGCCACCACGGGAAACCGCGAGAGGACGATGGCCCGACGGCGAAAGCTGCCGGGACATTGACACGAGAGGAACCCGCAAGGTAAAACGCCTGGCGGGCCACCGAAGACAAAGACCGGTTTAGGTGGCCCCGAAGAGAGGCGCATTGCGGGACGGGTCTATGAGATCGCACGCCGCCTCTTCTGTCGCCCCGGATAGATATGGCGGAGTGTGAACAGCCCATAGCCCGCCGCAAAACAAAAAAGAAATAATGTCTTGTCTGTCTATCTTTCATCTATATATAGTCATTCTCAGTATAGAAAATATGAGAACTTAGTAATTATGCATCATTCTTTTATCAAAGAAAATTTATGAAAAGAAAAGCGAATTTCCTCGTCTTTAGAAATTGATAAAAATAACGTAATAACGTTTGAAATTATTGTTTTAAATAACAATTTAGTTGATAAAGTCAAAATATTAAAATAAAGTGCCTAGGAATAATAAAAATAATTTTAAAATCATTTTAAGTTAATCTCGGTATAACGAAATATAGTTAATTGCTTGCCTGTTGTTGCTTTCCTGTTGTTCCCTAATCTCTCTTTTTTGCATGCTAATGGTCACCGTACTAGAAACTTACTCTCTCTTTTTGCATGATAATGGTCACCCTACTAGAGACCAAAATCGAATCTCAGAGCAATGTTGCCGAAACCTTTTATTTTTTTAATATTGTACTGTAATTTTTCCGTCATCTCTACATTTTTCAACAACATACACAATAAAAAGAGATTCTACGCCGATTGAGAAAATCAAAATAAGTTGATCCCTCCCAGAATTCGTGCCCTACTACATCAGGGTTTAAGTTATACTGGATAATTTAGTTCATAAAATTAATAATTATGTAAAGAAAATTTTATTCCCTTTGCCAATTGAAAGGGATAATCGCAACCAAAAAGAAAAAAAATACATCAACCAATCGATACCTTGTATTTTGTAACACTTTCACAGCTGAGAATTGACAATTAATATCAAAATAAGTAAACAAAATATTGTCATCAATCTTAGAATTTAATTAAATGCTCTGGTCAATAAAAGTTATCAGTAATATAAACCGGTGAATTTTAATACTCCATCGCTATACTCTATCCTATTTGCGACCGTAATATAATGTGAATTGGTCGAATTGTGTTAATCAGTTGCATAGTCATAAAACGAAGAAGGCAACAATATTTATGTGTTTTTTATTATAGAAGAGAAATTTTAAACATTTTAAAAGCATGTCGCAGTCTAATACTAGCAATAAAGTGATTTGTAATGATTGCGGTTCTAGTTATACTAAGAAAGGGAATCTTTTAAGGCACATACGCAATCAACATGGATTAATATATAAAAACTATTCGTGTATAAAATGTGATATTTTATTTGAAAGCAGAAGTGATTACATGAAGCATAAAAAAAAACATGTTGCAGAGAAAAGGTACAGTTAATATCCATAAATTATGATTTATTGATATCTTTTTTAAATATTTTTCTGGTCTTTTTTTATATATTTTTTTATTGCTCTTAGTGGGCAAACGGGCAGGCAGCACACCTGATGATAAGTGTTACTGTCGCCCATTTTACCTTTGCAATACCAGGTGGACAGCTGCTTGTAGACAGAAAACTGTCAACAGTGTCCTACCACTATTAAATGTGTCTTTAGATGAGATTGAACCCCATAATGGCTGGACACATTTTGATGAAAATTATTGTGAATTATATTCAGTAGATTTTCCTTGTAGTGACAGAATATGAATACAATTCACTGATCAATCTGGCCACAGTTTTTTCAGTTGAAAATAAAATCATATACCAACACATCCGATCAGTGTGGTATAGTAGGTCAATTTCCCTCCTATTTTAGAAGAGGCCCAACAGTGGGACATATGATCTGAGATGATGATTGTCAATATATGTCATGGCTCTACTATGAAGTAGAGAGAAGAATTTATTTCTAGATATGTATATCTACTACTCCAGCAAGTAATGCCGGGCCAGCCACATATATCAAGGAATTAGTACCACTAGTCAGCCCAATGGCGAAAGGGTGGAAATACAGTGGGTTAGGGGGCCACATGCTGCCCTTCCATTGTCCCCTATGGATTGGGTGGGGTGTCTTAACAACACCACTCTCCCACCTGGTAAAATATTGTTCATGCTACAACTTTACAGCTGTGAATGCAGAATAATATTGAAAATGTTGAAATAGATTTATCTTTTATTTTGAACAAAAGATAAGCAAGGGGATATCTGCTATGCTATTTTTATAAGGCTGTTATTGGCCTATGTCCAGTTATAATGACATGGTAATAGATGCTATTGTACTTCTTTTTACTGTTAACTCTCATCATTACCTTAAGCTATGATGGGACACTGGTATTTAAACGCCAATGTGATAAAAAAAAGAAGTTACCAAAAGATTTTTTTCTGCTTCTTATTATACTCTCATTTCACTTTGTTTTATATGAGTTCTTTTCAAGCCATTATTATCATCCAACAACAAGAAGCGGTTACTTTGTATACCCGTTCGAGTGACTCATTGTGAGACAATCGTCTTCCTCTCTGACAGTAAGGCACAATGCCATTATTATTTTATCCAGCGCTAGTTTTTATATTGCTACAACTCTTACGATTATAATTTAAATTAAATGATGTAAAGTGTAGCATTCAAAATAAAATGCTTTTAATAATAAACTTATTTAATTACATACATACATATCATCACGCCATATCTCTCGCAGGGTAGGCAGAGAGAACAGAGAGCCAGAGAACTTTATCTTTGCATACTTCACTCGCTTCCTCAACATTCATAATTCTCTTCATACACGCTTGCCGGTTTCGGAGACTCTTGACTCCACCTTCCTTCAGTACATGACCGATTTATTACCTTATTTAATTAGTTATGTCCAATATAGGCATTAAAACTATCATTAATTAAAATGCTTTTAAAAATATGTATAACTTTTAATCTAAATTTTATGTATAATCAAAAAAACTACGTTTACCGACTTCAAAAACTAAAAATATAAAATAACTGAATATATTTATTGATAGGATTGAAATCGGTGCCAAGCCTAAAACAAAATTATAAACAGCTTACTTATTGTAATGAAATTCCTACACTAAAGAGATCGACATCGGTACCGACCTGTTGTTGCCGACCATTAATCTCCAAGATGCTCGGCAGCGATAGGTGCTAGTCATCGACATCATTTTATGAGACCGTTATGATGAGGAAGGCGTGTGCGTCCGCCGATGCGCTCCGCCAAGGATGCCCAGTAAAAGGAGACGCTTCTTGCGCACCTCCTCCCACCGCTCTGAATAATAACAGAACGTGGCCATACGGCCAAAGGTTGGGGTGTTAAGGATTAAATGTCATCACAGGAACTCTCCAGCACTCCGTAAAAGCGCGGAAGGGGCCCCTGTGGTTTTAGTGGGCACATTAAATAGTGGTAGGATCACGCTGTTGACAGTTTTCTGTCTACAGCTGCGGGCCGGTCCGTCCGGGGTAGTACCACACTGAGCAGAAGATCGACGTCTGAGTAATGGTAATGTGCTATTGCCCTTCGTTCGGTGAGCAAGAGAGCCGGAAGCCCAACTTTAGGCAGCGGCCTAAGCCCTACTACCCTTGGTATTGCAAAGGTCCATGGGCGGCAGTGACACTTACCATCAAGTGTGGTGCTTGCTCGTTTGCCACCATAGGCAAAAAAAAAAGAACGTGGCCATACGGCCAAACGTTGGGGTGTTAAGGATTAAATGTCATCAGACGATCTCTCCGGCACTCCGTAAAAGCGCGGAAGGGGCCGCTCTGGTTTTAGTGGACATTTTGGTCGAGTAGTCCAGCATTCCCACACACCCCGCGTCTGTCACCGGCTGGGGATTGTGCGTAAATGCATTCCCACAGCGTTAACAAAAAATAAAGTCGACTTAAAGCCCTAGTTGACTTTTACGACAACAATGTTTGGTAGTATTCATAGCCGCTACCACACAGCTTCTAAAATAGTGATAATGGTACACTTGGCAGATGGATTGGTAACCACAGCTGACGTCATAAGTTTTATATGAGTGTTGATGCTCATTCTCTTAGCTACTCTTCACCTGGTTTTTATGACTCCTACAGGAAGAACAAAAGCTGGTGACATGTATTTTCAACCAGTCATCATCATTCTTCTACTTTTATCCCAATTACTTGGGGTTGATACAATATGTACTCTTCTTTCATAGTACATATTGTAAAAGTTTTATGACCGGCCGCCTGCCAGACATCAACCCTCCTTGGGAATGTAATTGTTGACCAAACGGTATGAGATGGAGTTGGCCCAGGCTCTTAATTGTCTTTTACGGCACCCACGAGCAAAGTAAGGGTTGGTAGTATTCGTAGCCGCTACCACACAGCTAAAAATTAATTCTCAACCAGTCAATCGTGGTATTAATGATATATTCTTTTTATTTTCAGACCTGTATGCAAAGCTTGCCAGCTCAAATTTAGCACAGCAAGAGATCTAAGATTCCACATAAGGGAGTTCCATTTCAATTTGCTGACCAAAGAACCGTATTGTAATTTGAAAAAAGTAAACCAAGTGTGGTTTGAAAAGGTGGAGAATTCAAAAAATATCGTAGAAATTAAAAAGGCTACTGAAAATATGTTATTGTTACGCAAACTTGATGATAATACAGCAATTAAAGTTGGTGAGCTGCCCACAAATGTTCTGGACTTACGTGAAATGTATCCAACGAAAAGATGTAAGAGTGTACAATGTAATATTTGTTTGAAAATTTACGAGAAAATATATATCGCCAAGCATAAAGCCCATGTCCATGATATACATAATTGAAAAAAAAAATAACAATGTATTATAGTTTGTCGGGACATTCCAATAGATGGCGTTTATCCATGAATTTAATTTTAATGCACACAAAATTTTTAACGGTAAACTGATACTTGGGATTAAGGTTACTCGTATTTTATTATAAATTATTTTATAATGATTGTATTTATTTGTGTAAACTGGGAATTGGATCACATTATCAGGGTAGCTAAGGGAGTGTCTATTAATTACGGGAGGTGTGACTTGGAGGAGTTGTCTTAGTAAATATTTCGTATTTTTTTTTCTAGTAGAAAATTCTGTGAAACTGCTTAAAAATCACAAAATTCTCAAAAATACCTTACGTAATTAATGGACGCCCCTAAGTAATGGCATCATGCATGGGGTTTGAAATGTTAGGTGACAGATATGTTTGAAAGTAAAGTTAGTTTCCATTATGCGTCTAAGATCCCTACAGCAGCTAATAAAAAGATGACTCAAACTTCTGAACTATAGCTGAAAACTATCTCAATCAAGTTAGCTTTTAAACGAAAAAAAAAACACAGGTAAAGTCGGTTTTTGGACGATAATTTTACGTGATAACGTCATAAGAAAACGTTGATGAAAAATTGCATACTTTTATGAATTGAAAAAAAAACATAAACAATGGAAACCACATTAACTTTTCACTTAACTTTATAAATAGTTGAAAATAGTTCATAGTCAGATTCTTAAAATGCAAGAACGCTTAGGCCAATCGTACCTACCTATCGCTTGTTCCGCGCTCTCTCTTGCACGTTCGGTTCAGGCGGAACGTGACGTATTCGTGCGTGCAGCCGACGTTCATCGATTTATAACACGTTATCACGTCAATAAAACCGCTAAATATTCGGTCCATTCGTTTAGGAACAATGGCGTTGTCAAATACGCAGACACGTCAAAATTATTATGGCTTATTTATCTATAGTAAACTAGCTTCTGCCCGCGGCTACGCTTCGAAGGTTATATTTCTAAAGTTTTTCATCCCCTATTTTTATTTAACCCCTTAGGGGTACATTTTTACAACATATTAATGTCATATCTATTCATATCTAATCAATAGCCTATAAATAAGTTTCAAGCTTCTGGCTTTAAAAATGACGGTATTTCCTTACAACTTTTTATCCTCCTTTACAACCTTTTTTTTTTTGCATTAAAAAGTAACCTATGTCCTTTATCAAGCTCTAGACGATCTGTGTACCAAATTTCATTTAGATCGGTTCAGTAGTTTAGGCGTGAAAGAGCGACAGACAAACAGAGTTACTTTCGCATTTATAATATTAGTAAGGATTGAAGATTATAAACTGATATGTGCGTACATACTAGAATTAAAATTTAATTTTTATCAATACTTTTTCAACGATAATTTATAGATATTAGCTGCGATTACGGCCCGAGATATCTAGAAGAAATTATCAGGTACTATTCTTGCATTGTAACGTTAGTATAATCCTAATTTAGACCAATATACATATGTATAAGAAATCAGCTTAGAATGATTTCTTTTTAATTGGTGTATATTAATGATGCAACAGAAATGTCATAACGGAGACACATGTATAATGAAAAGTTTTGGAAAAACTGAACTGAAAGATAAAATGAAAGTGAAGCATACTGTATAAAAAATATTATTTCAAAAAGCAAGCTTTAAAAGATCCGATAATTTTTGTGTAGAAAATTGTAACTTTAGATTGGCAATAATGAAATCAGATTGGAAGGTAATGATTGCTAATACAAAAAGGAAAGAAAAAGAGAAGATGGTGAAATAGATTTACACTTTGACTTTTGGCGGGAATATGATAATGCCTTGTGGCATTCTTGTATTAAATTAAATATCTGTGTAGTGTTTTAACGTGTTATAATTAAATAATTTTGATGGCGTTTTATATAATGTGATGCGAAGGAAGTATTGAGGTGTATTGAATATGATATTAAATTACTTTACGTTTTCGTTTGCCACCAAATTTGCCAGGTGATACCATTAACAGTGGGGCCATAGCACTGTTGATGGCAACGATTTGACTTATTTGCGAACAATTGCTGGTTGCTTTCCATTTAGTTAACACAGAGGGACTCTGCGGTGCATTGTGAAACACTGCCAAACACTGTGTAAAAGTTCAAATGAAACAGCTAGTTGTCTCAAAATAACACTAGAGCGCATCAATATCGCAAAATTCTGGGCGTTGTATACATAAATGCAGGTTCCTTGACAAAGTCTTGGCTCAATAATTTATAAACATAACCACATTATCAGGGCTCACTTCAATAATGCAATATTTACATTCTACATTTTTATTAAATTTTAATTAGCAGTAAGAGTCAAGCTCAATTTAATAATCTCAAATAATACTACTAGAATATGCCGTAAATAAATTGCGAGGTTAAGTAATGATACTTAATTCAAGCAAAGTAGTACCTATATATTTAAAGTGCTCTATGAAAGTAGGTAAGCATCTGTCAAACAGCACTTTTTCGAGTGTCGAACAGTGTACGGCTGTGTTCAACAGTGTCGTTGATGGAAAGCGCTTTGTCGAACACTGCGTCACTTTTTGTATTAAATTGAAAGTACACACTAATTTGCGGCAATTATAAAGGTGTGAAAAGTCTTATAACTTGGGCAGAAAATTGTAACTCTATACTGGCAATAGGTTCGGATTAGTAGCTGACGATTGCCAATACAAAAAAAAAGGAGAAAAGAAGGTGGTAATAGATTAATCTTTGTTGAGCATGTGTGTGTTTGAGACTCGTAAAACTAATTTAAATATTTTGACATTGGTTTTTGATTATTTTACAAAAATAAGTGATTATTTATGAATCGTATGTCGTTTTTAAAATCAATTAATTGATAAATATCCTATTTGTAATTAGTTTACTTTATGTATTAACAAAACTATAGATTTTTAATATCCCATACACGTAAAGAAAAAAATATTAGTTTGTCTTATCATCAGTCCCATACGTATATGTCTTCTTTTAATAAGAGTAGAATAATACAAAACCAAACCCTATGCCTATCAGTCCAACGGCCACCATTTTTTTCTTTCTTTTTGGCACCGGGCTACGGTTTGTCAATCCGTCCGACCACCATGGAAGGTTTGTCAATTTCCCCCTCACTGTCTTCCTGTCAAGATTATAGAACCTAAATGCATAATTTATTAAACATAATTCATAATTTATTAGTTTTATATAAATACTTCAACTATGAGACTTTAAAATGTCATAATAAATTTAAAAAATGTAGTAAAAAACTGAATAAGAAATTATGTTTTAAAATTGCTTAACGATGTTATGGGTTCTTCTAAAAAAATAATTTCAAGATAAGTGGTAGGACCACGCTGTGGACAGTTCTCTGCCTACAGCCGCGTGTCGGTCCGTGGTAATACCACACTGAGCAGAAGATCGACGTCTGAGTAATAGCAAGGTGCTATTGCGATTCGTTCGGTGAGCGAAAGAGCTAGAAGCCCGACTGAGGTGGGTTTGGCGTTTGCATTGGTAGGCAGGGGCCTAGCTGTACCTTTGGTATTGCAAAGCTCCATGGGCGGCGGTGACACTTACCATCAGGTGTGCTGTTCGCTCGTTTGCCACAAAAAGCAATAAAAAGAAACATGACACAACTTGGCAATCATTTAAATATCAAATCTTTTGTCTGTGAATTCGACAACCACATAATAATTATTATGACATGAACTTGGCTGCCATTTTCACATTTTAAGACATCACAATCTCACCTTAAATAAGTAAAGCTTGACATCACAATATCACTTTTAATAAATAAAGCTTGACATCACAATCTCACCTTAAATAAATAAAGCTTGACATCACAATCTCACCTTAAATAAATTAAGCTTGACATCACAATCTCACCTTAAATAAATAAACCTTGACATCACAATCTCACCTTAAATAAATAAAGCTTGACATCACAATCTCACCTTAAATAAATAAAGCTTGACATCACAACCTCATCTTAAATAAATAAAGCTTGACATCACAATCTCACCTTAAATAAATAAAGCTTGACATCACAATCTCACCTTAAATAAATAAAGCTTGACATCACAATCTCACCTTAAATAAATAAAGCTTGACATCACAATCTCACCTTAAATAAATAAAGCTTGACATCACAATCTCACCTTAAATAAATAAAGCTTGACATCACAATCTCACCTTAAATAAATAAAGCTTGACATCACAACCTCATCTTAAATAAATAAAGCTTGACATCACAATCTCACCTTAAATAAATAAAGCTTGACATCACAATCTCACCTTAAATAAATAAAGCTTGACATCACAATCTCACCTTAAATAAATAAAGCTTGACATCACAATCTCACCTTAAATAAATAAAGCTTGACATCTCAATCTCACCTTAAATAAATAAAGCTTGACATCACAATCTCACCTTAAATAAATAAAGCTTGACATCACAATCTCACTTTAAATAAATAAATAAAGCTGGACATCACAATATCACAATAAAGTTTGAAATTACAATCTCACTTTAATAAATAAAGCTTGACATCACAATCTCACCTTAAATAATTAAAGCTTGACATCACAATCGCAATTTAAATAAATAAAACTTGGGTTGTGTCATCGTTTAATACAATTGTAACTGTAAAGTTAGAGTATTAAATCTGTATAATATTTAAACAATGTTGTGTAGAATGGCACACGTCTCCTTTAAAAATCGAAAATATAATACGAGCCGAAGATTAAATGTCATACAACAGGTCACGCTGGCGTAAGTGGTAGCACGATTAAAACAGATTTCCAGTAGATATGGCTTCAAATCCCAGATACGACATTTTTTCGCTCGTAATCAAGTTTTTATAAATAATCAAGCAAAAATTAAATGCTTTTCAGTAACTAACTTACCTACTTTAAATAATTTAATTCAAATATTTTTAGTTCCTATCCGTGTTGCGATGTAATTACTATCCGTGTGGTGACGGAGTAAGAATACAATTCACCACCCCATATCTTACCCGTGGGTGATTGTAAGAGACGACTAAGTGATATAAAACGCATATAACATTTATGCAAGAGAAAGAAAACCCTATACTAACACGTCTGACCAGCACCACGCTATATAGTAAGTCAATTTCGCTCCCTTTACGGAAGAAGCTTGAGCCCAACAGTGGGACATAATATATAACAGAAGAAGCGGCTCGGGACACCATAGACCCGCTATACATGTACCTCTCTTCGCCGAGCGAGCGGGCCACTGAAACTCGGTCTTTGTCTTCGGTGGCCCGCCCGGCGGTTTACTCTCACGGGAATCCTCTCGAGTCAATATCACGGCAACTTTCGCCGTCGCGCGATCTTCACGCGGTGTGGCCTCGCTCCGGGCGATCGGACTAATTCCCGATCCGATCACCCGCTGCCTCGGCTAGAGCGTCATCCTTCTGCGAGATGACTGTCTCGCAGAAGGCGGCGACCGCGTCCTAGTTTCTGACGCTGTCGACCGTCGCTTTCATGACGGCTGGCAGTGTTAGGTCGGCACCGATGGTTGCAACGAGTTTTGCCCAGGTCACGCAGATCTCGAGCGTATGCTGCGCTGTGTCCTGACTGCAACCGCACTGGTGGCAGGACGGAGCCGTTTCGCTCCTTGCGGCCGTGTAGAGGTATTTGCCGAAGCATCCATGCCCCAACAAAACCTGCACCAGTCGGAAAGAGAGGGCTCCGTGTGCCGCCGCTCCATCCACTCGATCAGCACCGGCAGAGGGCTGAGATGATGATGATTTTTAGTTACAAAAATAGATATTTGAAGAAAATTATTTGTACTTTTTATTTTGAATGTAATTATCATTTACATAACTTTTAATTATAATAATTTGAACGTCCATTAAAACATCAACTTCGATCAAATCCTCTTTTAATTAATGTATAAGTATGTATTGTTTTGCCGATTCGGTGGTAGATTATTAGGTTAATTTCATTATCATTTTAGCTCGTGTACGCCCCACTACCTGACTCTAGCCTCCTCCACAATAAGAGGGAAATTAATCTACCATAATACCACGCTGGTCAAAGGGGCCGGTATAGGATAAAACCTTATCCTTCACCTTATTTTATTACAATATAAAATTGACAATATAAAAATATCTTTGCATGGTTTATAACTTAATACATAATAATTAATATATGATATCATTTCATTTATATATTTACAATTGTATATTTATGTAGCAATCAATTTCATAATCGAATTATCGATTTTTACTCTATATTTTGAACGTTGTAACCATAGAGTATATTTAAAAAAAAGTGTGTGTGTCAGCTCCGACGCACGACTGGAGTTTACTCCTTAAGTACGATTATCAAAACAGGCGCAAAAAAAGCTCATTTGACTAAAAATAATATATATATATTTTTATTTACATTTATTAAAACTGTTCAGTCAAGTATTATCTCACGTCAGAAATTGAAAGGTGCGTAGAATAGGTTGCGCACCAAAAACGGAACGGGGTCATTCGATCACTAGATTTTACTCTTCAAATTTTTCTCATACCGGGCGCCTTTTATGAAAATCGATTCTTAAGGAGTAAACTCCAAAAAAAAATTAGACACGGTATCGTACAGGCAACATATATTTTTTTTGTATTATACTGAAACGTATTTAATAATTATTTATTTAATTTTGAATTGTATAGATTGTGTTTATCATTAATTTAATTATAATAAAATTGTGAAAATGAGAAGAGCGTACATATATCTCGCTCGCCTCTAGTTCGCGAGAAAAGAGCTTAAACTGTTACTATAACACATAATTACGCGTATCCGTCACACTTTCGTGTTTGAGTGATCACTGTAAAGAGTTAAAAACGTCGGGCAATTAAAAACAAAACAATAGGCAGTCATGGGGACTGCCGATAGAAGTGAAAACTATTAACTTAAGACTAATTGAAAAAATAATAATTTTCTAATTTTAAAATAAAAATAAAAAATATTATAGAACATCTAGGAATCGGTTTTACCACGCTAGTAAGATAACCTTTAAACCACAATGATACTCATTTCATGACATAAAGGTTAAACTATTAGCATTAGCATGTCGGTGACGCGAACCTATAAGTTTTTCCCCTCCAAAAACGCTCAACGCGCCTAAAGAAGTTTTCATATAGCTATAGATATACTATTAGCATTAGCATGTCGGTGACGCGAACCTATAAGTTTTTCCCCTCCAAAAACGCTCAACGCGCCTAAAGAAGTTTTCACATAGCTATAGATATATTATTAGCATTAGCATGTCGGTGACGCGAACCTATAAGTTTTTCCCCTCCAAAAACGCTCAACGCGTCTAAAGAAGTTTTCACATAGCTATAGATATACTATTAGCATGTCGGTGACGCGAACCTATAAGTTTTTCCCCTCCAAAAACGCTCAACGCGCCTAAAGAAGTTTTCACATAGCTATAGATATACTATTAGCATGTCGGTGACGCGAACCTATAAGTTTTTCCCCTCCAAAAACGCTCAACGCGCCTAAAGAAGGTTTCACTTCAATACAAACGCTATAGAATCCGCAAAAGTAGTTTTATTTCAAATGTGTAACAATCGCGTAAATATTAAAAATCATTATGTCAACTCATAAAAATAATTCACTTCAAATAATAAAACTCGGGTGCAGTTTTGATATTATTTTGACTATAAGTACGACATAATATTTATAATAAACTTTTATGTGCTTGGCCCATGGTAATAAGTTGATTGTATCAGTAATTTTTTAAATTTTGAGTAACGTAATAAGCGCGCCAAAATGGGCGCGTTTAAATCGTTTCAAAATGATAGTGGTTTTTAATATTTTTCCAGTTTAATGGTACCTATATATTTTGGATATGTTATATTTATTTTTGGCAATGCAGGTATGAAAGAGAGTATTGGTGTAAAGATGCGAAAGGGAATGCTCCGATGATTCGGACATGTGGAAAGAATGCCGAACGAACGTCTGGTTAAGAAGATATACAATGCGGAAGTGGAACGATGTAGGTACCGGGGGAGACCAAGACTAACCTACCTAGACCAGATTGGTCACGTACTGAAGGAAGGTGGAGTCAAGAGTCTCCGAAACCGGCGAGCGTGTATGAAGAGAATTATGAATATTGAGGAAGCGAGTGAAGTATGCAAGGATAGAGATCTCTGGCACTCTGTTATCTCTGCCTATCCTGCAAGGGATATGGCGTGATGTATGTATGTATTTTTGGTAATGAAACAACTATTAGAAACGTTTAAAAAAACATCCATATTCCCTATTTCATAGGACATATGACAGATCGTTCTGAAACCTATTTGCTTACATGTTAAGCAGTGTGGTCCTGTAGTAGACTTGGGTAGCTCCTGAATGATAGATGCAAATGAACTAGCTCTTTGATTTCAATCTAGCTCACATTAGCTCAGTAGCTCAGTTAATAGTTCAACGGCTCAATCGGCTCTTTTACTCGCGTCGTCATGTCGTAGGAGCAGTCGACGACCGAAAGTGCCCGATATATGCCGACCACCGCCGAACAGTAAAAGTATTGAGCATGTTCCGATATGCATTGTGACTATTGCGAGCACTAAACGTACCAGTTATATGTTCAACAAAGAAAAAATGTTTGAAAAATAAAAAACTATATTTAAAAAATTAATATTCATCTCTGAATAACAATATTCAATAATAATAATAGTCATCAGTGCAAGCTGTCACTGGACGCAGTCGATTCTGTCAGTCCATATGCATTTAGTGTAAAGCTGTTTTTAACCATTTAAATTGCAAACAGACCTTTCAATTTTATTTATTTTTTTATATAAATATGTTTTATATCTCATCCTGCGATCACCAATCAAAATTTACATGCTCATGCATATCAAGCTTATCGCTTAATGATCGCGTAGTTCAGAGTTTGAACTATTCAAAAGAGTTAGAGCCGTGAACGAGTTGAAATGAAATGAGCTAACTCAATAAGAGAACTAGCTCTCTTGATGAGCTAAATGAACTCAGGATATATATGAGCTAAATGAGCTAAAGAGCTAAAAGAGTGATATAGCTCTTTTAATCAAAAGAGCTCTCTCTTTTCTTTTCAGTGAGCCGTTTTTCGCATCTCTATCCTGTAGTGTAGATTGATGAAGACCTGTGTCTTTTAAATAATTTACTATAATTGTGACCGTTATTTTTAAGTAGTTTTATTTTCCTACCAATTTAAAAGAGCTACCATACTATTACCTAGCTATATAGCTACATATGTATGTAAAGAAATAAATATATTTTTAATTATAACACTGATTCAATAGATATATTATTTATATAAATATTTTGTCATTTGTAAGTT
Source organism: Lymantria monacha (assembly GCA_905163515.2). Classification (NCBI taxonomy): domain Eukaryota; kingdom Metazoa; phylum Arthropoda; class Insecta; order Lepidoptera; family Erebidae; genus Lymantria; species Lymantria monacha. The sequence continues at coordinate 2,967,687 of LR991108.1, read as the reverse complement.
AAACATTTAATTAAAAATATTATGTGATTGTAATAATAATTGCAAAAATGTGTGAACTGATTTAATTAAATTAATAAAAATGTTGAATTGTTTTAGGTTTTTATTTATTTTATCTTAATTTTTTTTATGTAATCGCTTTTATTTTCATGATGTTGTATCTAAGAAATTATCTATTATGAAGTCTGTGAGAATAGAAGGGAAATTGGTAAGTTTACTACTTTGAACTGATTTTTTTTATACTCCAGATGATTGTATTAGGGATGCTCGATGATCATCGATGTTCGATAATCATCGATGTTGCAAACAAAAACATCGATGTTTTAACATCGATGTTGCTATATGAAAAATATCGTAACATCGATGTTAACGGAATCGATCATCGATGTTAACTTACGGCCTCGGGAAAAAAATGCCATATTATTTGTTTTGCTCACCTACTTAATTTGGTAGAACAAAAATCAATTGCAAAAACAAAGCAATTGCCAGTATTGATTGAATCTGTCAAAAGGATTGTCACCTGGTTCAAGCATAGTGTTGTGGCGAGTGATTAATTAAGAAAGCATTCTGGTCTAAAATTAATACAAGATGTCAGCACTCGCTGGAATTCAACCTTTTATATGGTGCAAAGATTTTTAGATCTTCGACCAACGATTAATCGAATCGTTAATTGTCATACAAGTGCTCCTCCAATGATAACTGCAAAAGGTATTGAAGAGTTGACTGAAATTTTTGAAGTTTTACGCCCTATAGAAGTTGCTACTAAAGACATATGTGAAGAAGACTATGTTACCAGCAGCAAAGTCATTCCTATAACACGAATGCTAAACCTGAAAATGAACAACATTAAAACAAACAGTTCTATGGGTCAGGATCTTAAGCAGAATATAATGACTGAAATCAGTAAACGCTTGTTACCCTCGGAACATGTTCAAATACTTGCTGTATCTACATTGCTAGACCCAAGATTCAAAAATATTCATTTTCAAGATCCCATAGTATGTTCTAAAGCAATCAAATATGTCAAAGAATTACTCACTACTGCGACGGAAACAGAAGTAATTGAAGAAGTTGTTAATCGTTCGTCAGATCTAACGGAAGAGTTTAATTTGTGGAGCGAACATTACAAACTTGTAAATAACAAAAACGCCAAGCCTTCGCATAGTGATCACGAAATGCCTTCCGAGCTGAGCTATTTTTTGAAAAATCCAGTGTCTGATCTTAAACAAGAACCTATCCAAATTTGGAATAATGTCATCGGTTCCACTTACCCGAAATTAAAAAAACTAGCAGTGAAATATTTGAGTACTATCGCGACATCAACGCCATCCGAAAGACTGTTTTCAAAAGCTGGCTCTACTCTTTATCAACAAAGAAATAGATTAAAGGTTCTTCTTTATCAAAATTACTTTTCCTTCAGTCAGTTGATAAAAAATATTGGAATATATAATAATTCTTTCTTTCTTTTTCTTATTAAATTTCGAACGATTTCCCTGTATTTTATTTCTTTGTCAATTATTAATGCAAGAAACATCGATGTTGTCCAACATCGATGTTCGGTTTTCGATAAATATCGAACATCGATGTTGGGCTTTCGATTATGACATCGATGTCAACATCGATGTTTTTCTAATATCGAGCATCCCTAGATTGTATCTTTTTTTATTGCAAACGAGCAAGCTGTACACCAGATGGCAAGTGATACTGCCAGTCATGGACATGTGCTAAACGATGCGCTAATTTGTACTTCGAATTTTCTTTTTAATCAATGATCGTGCCTATTCATGGTTTTGCTGACTCTTAGGTGTTAGCTATCTTTTACATAATTTCTTTACCTACTCTGTGATCTAATACAACGCCTGATAGTAAAAAAGCTATATTTGATACTTAGATATTGAATATGAATTAAGTGTAATAAATAATTGTTATTAGATATTGCTATTACGATGTTTTAAATAGTAAGAACGAATTCTCCATTTATATTATATATATATATATTTCCTGTGGTAACGGAGAAAAATATTATGCACCATCCCTATCTTACCCGTGGGTGATCGTATGAGACGACTAAGAGATATAAAACGCATGTAACAGCTATGCAAGAGATGGAAAACTCTAAATAAAACCCTATACCAACACGTCTGACCAGCGTAGTATATGTATTAAGTCAATTGCCCTTCCATTATGGAGGAGGCACGACCCCAACGCCAACGTCATCATTATCATCTCAGCTCGTATCAGTCTCACGTACATTAGCTGAAATGATGATGGTTTTTTAAATTTTAATAGTATGAAAACAACACTACTCTGTATTATATAGGACTAAAACTACTTCAATTGCTGACTTATGAGTGAATCATCATCATCATCTCAGCTCATATATGTCCCACAGTTGGTCTCGACCCTCTTTCAAAATGGGCGAGAAATTGACCTACTAAACTACGCTGGTCAGACGTGTTGGTATAGTGTTTTGTTTCCTGTTTTCCATCTCTTGCTTAGATATTATTTGCGTTCTATATCCCTCAGTCGTATTTTACGATCACCCATGGGTAAGATAGGGGGTCCTGAATTTTATCCTTCTTACTCCGTCACCACACGGAAAATGAATATAAGTAAATAGTACTTAAATAATGCTAAAGTAAAAATTTCAATATCTACTACGCAGAAATTGACAATTCAATTGTATTTTCGAATATTTCAAATATTCGAAAACGTACATCGACTACACTGGACACCCCTATTTGACAGCTGTCTATAATGCAATAGTGATGCAATATTCAATTGATATACGATATCGATATTACTGTTGGGTGCTAAACATCAACAAGCGATTACCATCTAAAAAAAGAATAATGTTTTTAATTATATTTGTAATATTATGCAAATTTATTAAAAATCACGTTTATTAAATCACTTTCTTGCTAATATTAAAATATGTATATCGATACCCCAAAAACATTTACTTACACTTTGGAAAGATGGAATAATGGTTTAAGTACTGAAATAGTTCGCAAACTGCCAAGGAATCAATATCCAGAAAGAATAATTCTTTGTATGATCCTCGTGGACCGCATTTATGGGCCTGGTTTTAATTTTAATTGTTAATTGCATATTAGCAATCAAGGCTACAACAAAGTATGGAATAGCACTAAAAAGTCCACGGCAGTCACTGTTAGCCGAGATGGCTGCTGTCAAAGCTTAACTAGACTATGGGTGAGCGCTGAGGGCTCTCAACCCGGTAAAAGTTTTAATCGACAACGCCCGAGGGCTCTCGCTGTGGAGAACGGACCTCGGGCTCGGGGCGTCGCTGGTAGCAAAGTGGGCGTGCTCACGTTTGAGTTATTGACTATTTTGCGTCGCGTCTTCCTTCCCCGGCGGCGGAGGCGGAAATGCGGATATTTATGTGTTATGGCTGCGCGGGCCGTGTATGCTTTTTCTTGAGCGATCGTAATCGATTCGTCAGAGTCGGTCAGTTTGTAATTTAATTATTACATACATTTGTTAAATACTCTCTGTCACTGTTATAATATCGATAACTTTATGCTTAGAATCGACTACGGCTATATCGATAAAGATTTGAATATCTATATTATGATATTATCTATTATCATCTCTAGGCCAAAGCCGAAACGTAATTTTATAATTTCTTTTATAAATTAGAAAATCTTTGAAAACATGACTGAATACAATAATTTTGATGCATTAAATATAAAGAACATATGTCGTGGTTGTTTAAAATTCACAGAAGATATGTTCCCAATGACTGCCGAGGAAGTAAACGCATATCAAAGTTTTACTAGTAAGGTTAGAATTTATGTTTATTTATTAATTATGATTTTTTAAATGAAGTACTTAAAAAAACACAATTATTATAACTTGTGTAAAATTAATATAGATCCTTTTTAAAATTGTATTTTATTTGTACATTTCTATTAACTTTGATGCTATTTAAACACTTAAAATAAATAGTAAACATTGCAATGTTTTATCGGCGAGAATAGATGATGAACAAGTTTTTTTTTAAAAGACAATACTTCGCACTAAGGAAATAATATTTATTCAGACTGAGAAAATCGTTAGTTTGGTGCATGGCTTTCTATGTGGTGACTGAGAACTTTATAAATACGAAACTTATAAAATAAAATCACCAATATGTCTAGCAAGCTTGATAATTATATTACTATCCCCATTAGTTTGAAGACAATATTATCAAAAATTCTAATGAGATCAAAACAATAATTTTCTATAACTAATCTGACTGAATTCTTCCTAAACAGCTAGTCCAAATTTGATGAAATTTTTATATCTAATTTAGGTGGACTTAAGAATAAATTAATAAATTGGACTCGATGGGTGACATTGTAAACAATTCCTAGGATTTTTTTTTAGATTCATACTGAACTGTTACTGTTTGGCTTCATCACAATCACAGCCCATAAATATCCCACTCTTGGGCTCGGGCCTCCTCCGTAATGGGAGGGAAATTAACCTACCATACCGCACTGGTCAGACATGTTGGTATAGGGTTTTGTTTCGAATTTTCCTTCTCTTGCATAGATGTTATATGCGTTTTATATCCCTTAGTCTTCTCGTATGATCACCCACGGGTAAGATATGGTGTGGTGTATTCTTACTCCGTCACCACACGGAAACACTGTTTGGCTTACTAGTGTAAATATTTATTATATTTTCAGGTGCCAGTAATAGATTGTGAGATGTTAATTTGTTTAATATGTAAATGGCTATTAAATAAATGTATTAAATTCATATCCCAAGTGAGAAAATGTGATAATATATTGAATGATGTTATAACAATGGTAAGAATCTGTTTATATTTTTTAAATATTTTTCAATGGCATGGATGCTGTAGTGGTTAAAATACCGAACTACCGTCCCAGTGTCGGGTTAGATTCTCATGCAGTATAATACTTTAGTTGAAAGATCACACTGTTGACAGTTCCCTGTCTACAGCTACGGGCCGGTCTATCCGGGGATACCACACTGAGCAAAAGATCAACGTCTGAGTAATGGCAATGTGTTATTGTGCTTCGTTCGATGAGCGAGAGAGCCGGAAGCCCAACTGGGGTGGGTTTGGAGATTGTATTGGTAGGCAGCGGCCTAGCTATACCCATGGGCGGCAGTAATACTTACCATCAAGTCTGCTGCTTGCTTGTTTGCCACCATAAGCAATAAAAAAAAAGCAACTGCTACATTAATGAACATTTTATATATTATTATAAAATATTTACAGACGGTTCGAAGGACCATTCAGGTGGTGAAGCAGCATTTTTGGACAGTTGCAATGACAAATACGTCAAATTATAAATTAAATCTGATATATTACGCAAATAGAGTAATCACCATTGCGGAAACCTAATCATACATAAAATTGGTGAACTATCAACATTTTGTCATTTTAACAGACTTTAAAAGCTCAATCCATACATTGCTTGACTGTACAGATGGCGTAGTGGTTAAGATACCGACCTTCCGTACCAGTGCCGTGGGTTCGATTCCCATGCAGAACAATACTTTGTGCGATCAACATAGTTGTTCTGAGTCTGGGTGTAATTTGTCTGCGTTAATTATATGTTTGTAAAGTCCCCCGCAATACAAGGATGACTTCCTTAGTGCAGGGTGGTATATATTCACTACCGAAGTCAAAGATCGCGTACCGGTTGCCCGCTCGCACGGCGAAGAGAGGAGTTTTACGGTGGGTCTAGACGCATCCATAGTCCACCAAAAAAAAAGTGTGGTATATATTAACAAAAATAAAATAAAAAATTGTTCGTTTGCCACCATAAGCAAGCATTATAAAAAAACGAGAGGTGTCAAGGGACACCCGGATGGAACGAAGTTCTATTTTAATTATATAATTTTTTTCTGCCTTAAGCGATTTTTATCGTTATATTTTAGCCAATTTGCAAAATATCTTTATAAATTATAGCCTATGTGTTATTCTGATGTGCAAGCTATATTACTATAAAGTTTCATCAAAATCCATTCGTTAGTTTTTACGTGAAAGAGCAACAAACATGTTCACATCCATACATTATTACAAACTTTCACGTTTATAATATTAATAGGAAGGATAATAGGATATACAATTCCACTAGACTACCATAACTTTTGGGCCCCGAGCTCGAACACGAGCCGGCCGCGCGGCGACACGAAATTAATTTCGTTGCGCATTATTTTGATTTTGCTATATCTCTTAAGGTATTGATTTAATTTGCATGGTCTGAAGGAAAAAAATATCTTCATGAAATGCTCAAGACAACTAATGTATTTAAAATGATAAGTATTAATACAGTATTTGTGTAAATAGCTTTTCAATTATCGTTTTATAATAGGCCATTTTTAAAGTATTAAAATGGATATAGTATGTTATCCTTAAGAGATAGACATATACCATTGCGGACTTTTTTGTAGGCCTTTTTAAGCTGTATAATACTGTAGTACTTTATTTTGATCTATTTCGTAGGGTTCAGGCAGCGTTTGCAATGTAAGCGCAAAATAATGTGTTTATTTACGACATCACATTAGAAACCTCTAAAATTATCAGTGTTTCTCTACTACATTATGCATATATTATACATATAAACCTTCCTCTTGAATCACTCTATCTATAAAAAAAACCGCATCAATATCCGTTGCGTAGTTTTAAAGATTTAAGCATAAATAGTGATATAGGGACAGAGAAAGCGACTTTGTTTTATGTTGTGTCGTTACAACTTTGTTGTGACGTGACAACTTTTGGTCTTAATTTTTTCCGTCTAGCCCCCTTTCGCAACGCCCGATAAGGAACTTCGTTCCAAAAACTGCAATACAAATTGTTGTTCTAAGTCCTATGTATTTGTATTCATTAAATTATATGTTTGTGAAGTTCCACCGCAATATAAGGATTATTTACTCTTTAAGTACAGTTTGATGGTGTCTTTAAAAAAAATAGCAAGATAGATAGTGTTGAATTGTATTCTTACTATGTTACCATATGTAAAACATATTTTATTAGTGGCGACACTGTTGACAATTGTCTGTTTACAGCATCCGTCTGGAGTAGTACCACACTCTCGTAGAAAATCGATGTTTGAATAGTGGCAATGTGCTATTGTGCTTTGTTCGGTGAGCGAGAGAGCTGGGAGCCCAATTTTTGGCTGGGTTGCGGGATCGAATTATTCGGTGGGTCCATAGGTGGTAGTACCATCAGTTATGCTGCTTGCTCATTTGCCACTATAAGGAATAAAAGACTAGTGAATAGTACTGCATGTCTTCTTGAAGTGATAACTTCTTATGGGAGGGTAAACCGCTTCGTTACGTAACGCGTAACGGCGCCAGGCTGTCTGTCTTCCCTTTCCCTCATGCATACGTCAGCGGTAAGCAAGCTCCTCTCTCTCTAACCCACAACGTATTAAGATGTGATGTTCTAATATTTTATTAATAAATAACCTTTCTTTATATTATCATATTAATATAAACATTTAAGTAATCATTTCACAAGTTAAACAATTTCAATATTAAATAGTTCAACTTAGATTAGTTATTTATAAAACACGATTACGAAGTGAAAAATGATGTCACAAGCGGGATTCGAACCCGCGCCTATTGGGAGTCCGGCCCAATCGTGATGCCACTACACCACCGTGACTAATTGTAGGACATACAAATTTCACTTCGTATCATATTTACGTCTTAAGGTGACGGTGTGCCATCTACCCGACAATGTTTACACATTGTATAGACTTAATACTTCAAACTTTACAGTTAGAATTGTATTAAACGATGACATTAGTTATCACATAAGGAACTATGTTTTTTTTTATCCTTTTTAATTGAAATAAAATTTCAGGATTCAAAATCATTATTATTCTTGCAAATGAATAATTATAATTATGGTATATCATCACCAGCGGTGACTTATTTAGGACCTGATATAGAGATGGATGATCAGAAACAGGAATATATATCAGATGATAATATGGAAGACGATGATGAAATACCATTGGTTTTGCTTCAGGATTTTAAAAGTAAAAAGAGGAAAGATGAGGTAAGTTTTCTTTTTCGACTTTGGTGTTAGATCGGTAATTTTTTTTTTGGAGTTTATAGCTTGGTTACTGACCTGAGACCTGATATAAGTTAATTTATAGTCTATAAATTAACTTCATATAAAGTCATCGTTCGTAAGTAAGTCAGATTGTCACCTTCAACAGTGTCATGGACACACTGTTAAACATATCTTTTGGGAATTTTGATGGAAAATGAAAACGTATGTAGAGCACTGTTAAATCATATCACCTCAGTACTTCTTACGAATCACATTACATAGAATGTCATTAACATTATTTATAATACATAACATTAATTATATAACACTAGACATGTGTAAGTAATGCGAGTGATGCATCACACGTAATATTACCCGACCGCGTACTGTCATATTACACATTGCGCGACCAAACATGACATGATATTAAACATCACACATCACATTAAACATGACGCCGAACACTCGTGTACTGTTCTGTATTTCTGCAATGTTCGGTAATTTGGTAATGGTTATCTATCTCTCAAACGCGCCGTGTGTCTTTTCGGGAGAGTGAGAGGGATAGAACGACTGGACCGCGCTGCGCCTGCGGTCGATAAATATTTATTTTGAGCTCTATTTTTAGTACATTAAGGCTTATATTAAATTAAATGTCATGTGTGATGTTTGAAGTGATGGTAAAATGTAATATTACTCGGCACGAAATTTAATGCCATATCACATCACTACGCGAAGTACTGTTTCGCGCATGTCTATATAACACGTTAAAATACTAAGATATTGAATATACAAGACCACTACATTAGACTTCTCTTTTTCCCGCTAAAACTCCAGATCAGTAAGTACACTAGAAGTAATACCAGGATTACAGTCAAGTCGTTGCCTACCATAATATAAAAGAATTGAAGCTATTGGAATCCTGTGGTAAGGGAAATAATAAAAGAAAGAAAAAACTTATATTTTACATACATACATACATATCATTACGCCATATCCCTTGCAGGGTAGACAGAGAGAACAGAGTGCCAGAGAACTCTATCCTTGCATACTTCACTCGCTTCCTCGACATTCATAATTCTCTTCATACACGCTCGCCGGTTTCGGATACTCTTGACTCCACCTTCCTTCAGCACATGACCGATCTGGTCTAGGTAGGTTAGTCTCGGTCTCCCCCGGTACCTACATCCTTTCACTTTCGCATTGTATATCTTCTTAACCAGACGTTCGTTCGGCATTCTTTCCACATGTCCGAACCATCGGAGCATTCCCTTTCGCATCTTTACACCAATACTCTCTTTCATACCTTCTCGCTCTCTTACGTCGTCGTTACGAATGCGGTCGGTCAGCCTAACTCCACAGATTTTCCGCAGAGATCGCATTTCGACCGCATTAATTTTACTTTCATACTCTTTTCTGCATACCCAACTCTCGCTTCCATACAGTAATGTTGGGACAAGCACTGCGTTATGTATTGCTACACGTGCCTTATATTTTTCACTCTGTAATAGAGACTACGAATACTACCAACCCTTACTTTCTTCGTGGATGTCGTAAAAGACGACTAAGAGCCTTATAACGACCTGGACCAACTATATCTGTGCCGTTTGGTCAACAATTACATTCACAAGTAGTAGTTTGTGACGTCACACAGACTGTTGGACATAACAACTATTGTCAAAACTATTTACAATATGTACGATGTAAGTGACTAGCAAACTCAGCCCGTTAGCTTGTTTGTAGAATTCGATATGTCGTAGCACCACCTGGGGGTGAGTTACACCAATATGGATAGCATATAAACCTTCTCCATTAAAAAAATACACATACATACCAATTGTGCATAATGATCGGTTAAATAGTTTCTAAGTTTAGCGATGTCATACAAACATCCTCTTATAAAGATATAGAATATAAGAAAAAAATGTATATTTACCTCCTTTCTGCGCCACAATCAACTTTCTTTTATTAGCTGAGGCAATAATTCTAAAATTTCTCTCTCTCTCTCTCGCTCACCCCCCCCCTCTCTTCCTCTTCACCCCATCTATCTCTCTCTCTCTCTCTCTCATCTGTAAAAAAAGAGCGCAAAGAATGACGTGTAACGCAAAATTGTGGCTTAGAAATAAAGATGGCGCGTAACAGAAAAGCGAAAAGCTTCAAAAACGTCCTCTTTTATAGATATAAAAAATAAAAGAATGATGATTTTCAGATAGCCTTCGAATCAGATATTAAACATGAAGATATCAAAACAGATTTGGACTTACAAAACTCTAAAACAGTTAAAAAGAAAAAAAAGGAAATCAAAGATGGCTTCACTTCTAGAATGGTACAAGAGACTGACGAATATCTAGTCATCAAATTAACAAAAGACCAGGTGATATATTTTTTTATTACCTTTTTCTTTATTCTGTGTACTTAGATAGGGGGTGATTAGGGTGGCTGCCCGGAGTACTAGGATCTCGAGGGACACCCGTGCCTGGTTAAGCTGCATACGTATTTTTATCGATTTATAAAGATTTTTTTCCGTGTGGTGACGAAGGTGGAATCCTATTCCAATTACTATCTCCTATCTTGACCAGGGTGTCGTAAAAGAAGACTAAGAGATATAATATACATATAGCAGAGAAGGAAAACTCGAAATAAAACCTATATCAATACGTCTGACCAGCGTGTTATAGTAGACCAATTTCCCTCTCAATAAGGAGGCTTGAGCCCATCAGTGGGACATATATAAGTTAAAATGATGATGATGATGATGAAAAGAAAAGTAAACCCAGTATTTTATTAACATTTAAAACTTTAATGATTTTTTTTAATGTTGAAATAAATATATTTTTGACGGATTCCATCTCGTTTGTATTTGATTTTTAATTTTACCAATGTTTCTAACACTTCACATCGTTCATGGTCACGTAAGGACTTAGTTGTCTCACGTCCAACAAGTCATCGTTATTACAGAAATTTATATCTACCCGCTACAGTATCAGTTATTACATTTGACCTACATTTTTTTTATAATCTTTTATAGTGGAACTGGTAAATATATATTGCTGTGTGGTAGCAGCTACGAATACTACCAACTCTTACTTTGCTCGTGGATGTCGTAAAAAACAACTAAAAGCTTTATAACGACCTGGACCAACTACATCTGATGCCGTTTGGTCTACAATTACATTCCCAAGTAGTGTTGACGTCTGGCAGACGGCCGGTCACAAAACTATTGCCAATAACTTTTACAATATGTACTATGAAAGAAGAGTACATATTGTATCGACCACAAGTAATTGGGATAAGAGTAGGAGAATGATGAGAGTAGAACTGGTAAATATAATCAAATAAGTATAACAAAAAGGGCGTCAAATGCATAACTTGTTTGGACTGTCCAAATCTGAAGCCTTTTTTTATGTGACTTAGTTTTTAGTCACAGATGGCTATGACAACTTTACGCGGACTGTGGGTAAGCGCTGAGGGTTTTCAACCCGATGAAGTTAATCGACCGATATCTAAGGTCGGCGCTGATACAGCTTCTAAACCATTTATGCATTCCATTAAATAAGTTTTTTATAACTTTTAGGTAATGGAGGAACTATCGCAGAAATCCAAAATGGATTCCTATCTTCGTGCACCTTATAAATGCGAGAAATGTGTTAAGGGATTTAATTTTATGGATGTATTGTATAATCATATGGAGAAACACAGACAGGTAAGGTTAAGAAAGTCACAGTGTAATAATATATTTTTTTGAAGTGAAAACTACTTTTGGTGTACCGCACACAGATTTATTTTTGCTTAAATTGGCAAACCAGCAGTCAGCATACCTGATTGTAAGTGTCACTGCTGCCCATGGACCTTTGCAATACCAAGAGTATAACTTAGGCCGATGCCTACCAATACAAACCCCAAATTCACCCCAGTTGGGCTTCCGGCTCTCTCGCTCACCGAACGAAGCGCAATAGCACATTGGCATTACTCAGACGTCGATCTTCTGCTCAGTGTGGTACTACCCCGGACGGACCGGCCCGCGGCTGTAGACAGAGAACTGTCAACAACGTGGTCCTACCACTATTAAAGATAAATGCTTTTGAACTTTTCATTTATAATAATTTCAGGAGCATGGTTCATACGAATGTACCATTTGTGGTCAGTTCTGTCCAACACCTGTATCTCTGAGGGGCCATATGAAGTCACATACGACCAGGTAAGACAATTTTTTAAAGACTACACTAGGGAATTAATCCTTATTGTAAATCACTGTTACATCACATTCAATATACTTTGGCACTTCTTCTGCATTGCATTAAATAACATGCGATCAAAATTATTTAATATTATCAATATAAAATATTGAATGATTCATCAACATGACTTTTTTCAAAACTCTAAAGTATTTTTTTTTAATTTATGGCTTAGTTACTAAGGCTTTTAAGCCAATACTTTGGTTATAAATTAACTTTACTTAAAGTGATCATCCGTCAGTAAGTCAAATCGTCGCCTTCAACAGTGCCATGGCCACACTGTTAAAGGTATCTTTTTGGAATTTTAATGCAAAACGAAAACGTATCTAGAGCACTGTTATATTATATTCTCTACATCTTATCTCTTCCTCCGCATCACATTACATAAAATGCCATTCAAATTATTTCATATAACACGTTAAAACACTAAGATATTGAATATAATACAAGAATACTACATGACATTTTTCCCTTACCGCTAAAACCTAACTGCAATGTGTATTTGAATTGTCCACAGATACAAATGCAAGTTGTGCGGCCAAATACGTTTGTCCCGTCAGCATCTATTGGAACATTACACAATAACGCACACGTCATCTCCCATTATATATACTTGTGAGAAATGTGAATTCACTACAAAGTAAGTAGGCATCTTTATTTCATACATACATACATACATAGCCTCACGCCTGTTTCCCAGAGGGGTAGGCAGAGACTACGGATTGCCACAAACCACGGTCCTGACATACCTCCATCGCTTCATTCACGCTCATCACAGTCTTCATGCATGCTCTACGATTACGCGTACTCTTAATCTGACCTTTCACTAACACATCTTCAATTTGATCCAGGAAAGTACGACGTGGTCTTCCCCTTGTAGTCGTCCCACTCACACTCGCTTTGTACACATACATACATATCATCACGCCATATCCCTTGCAGGGTAGGCAGAGAGAACAGAGTGCCAGAGAACTCTATCCTTGCATACTTCACTCGCTTCCTCAACATTCATAATTCTCTTCATACACGCTCTCCGGTTTCGGAGACTCTTGACGCCACCTTCCTTCAGTACATGACCGATCTGGTCTAGGTAGGTTAGTCTCGGTCTCCCTCGGTACCTACATCCTTCCACTTTCGCATTGTATATCTTCTTAACCAGGCGTTCGTTCGGCATTCTTTCTACATGTCCGAACCATCGGAGCATTCCCTTTCGCATCTTTAATACTTGTTTAGTCAACCTTTCTTCACTATTCTTTCCACGTGTCCAAACCACCTCAGCATACCCTTTTTTATCTTTGTAACTTCTTCTTCATTCACACCACAGCGCTCTCTTATAACACTATTCCTAATTTTATCTTTCATACTTACACCACACATATTACGAAGATCTCTCATTTCTACAGCATTTATTCTACTTTCATGTCTTCCCTGCCAAATCCAACTTTCACTGCCATACATGAGAGTGGGCACTAATACTCCCTTATATACAGATAGGCGTGCCTTTTTAGACACATTGCCTGAGATTTCTGTTCACAGGCGTGCCTTTATAGAAATATAATTTGTATTAGACACGACACATAAGTGGCAGCACGATTGGTACGGATTTCCAATAGGTGTGAGTTCGAATCCCACTTGTGACATCATTTTTCGCTCGTAATCGCTTTTTTATACCTACATAGATGTTATATGCGTTTTATATCCCCCCATATCTTATGATCACCCACGGGTAAGATAGGGGGTGCTAAATTGTATCCTCACTACGTCACCACACGAAAGTAATATATATTGTATTTTCAGCAAACGTACAGTAATACAACGCCACGTTAGATCTCATACGGTCAACGAGAAGCACTCTTGCCATACGTGTGGCAAGCTATTCAATACAGTTGAGACACTACGAGTACATACCATGTAAGTATACCAGTAAAATCTAATCTATTAATAAAATAAAAGATTATTTACACATACATACATACATATCATCACGCCATATCCCTTGCAGGGTAGGCAGAGAGAACAGAGTGCCAGAGAACTCTATCTCTGCATACTTCACTCGCTTCCTCAACATTCATAATTCTCTTCATACACGCTCGCCGGTTTTGGAGACTCTTGACTCCACCTTCCTTTAGTACATGACCGATCTGGTCTAGGTAGGTTAGTCTCGGTCTCCCCCGGTACCTACATCCTTCCACTTTCGCATTGTATATCTTCTTAACCAGACGTTCGTTCGGCATTCTTTCCACATGTCCGAACCATCGGAGCATGCCCTTTCGCATCTTCACTACTCTCTTCATCACCAATACTCTCTTTCATACCTTCTCGCTCTCTTACGTCGTCGTTACGAATGCGGTCGGTCAGCCTAACTCCACAGATTTTCCGAAGAGATCGCATTTCGACCGCATTAATTTTACTTTCATACTCTTTTCTGCATACCCAACTCTCGCTTCCATACAGTAATGTTGGGACAAGCACTGCGTTATGTATTGCTACACGTGCCTTCTGGCTGAGGTGGTGGCTGCCGAGAAGTTGCCCCAACGCCCCGTTCACTCTATTTCCCGCATTCACTCTTCGCTCTATATCAGTGGTGTACCTTCCATCTCGGCTAATTCTTATTAAAATAGCAGCTTACCTCTTAGTACAATAATAGCATATCTGTTACTAAAAGAAAAGATCATCTTTCACGAAAATGCTTAGCTTTTACTAAAATAAAAGATATTATTTTACGATAATAAAAGCTTATCTTTTGCTAAAGTAAAAGATCGTATTTTACGAAAATAAAAGCTTATCTTTTGCTAAAATAAAAGATCAACTTTTACGAAAATAAAAGCTTATCTTTTGCTAAAATAAAAGATCGTCTTTTAAGAAAATAAAAACTTAGCTCTTACGAAAGTAAAAGATCGTCATTTACTAAAACAAAAATGTATCTTGGACTAAAATAAAAGATCGTCTTTTACAAAAATAAAAGCTTATCTATTAATAAAATAAAATATTGTCATTTACTATAAATAAACACTAATGGTTTACCAAAATAAATGCTTGCCTCTTACTAAACTGGCATACACTAGGTAATACATCATCATCATCATCATCACAGCCCATATATATCCCACTGTTGGGCTCGGGCCTCCTCCGTAATGGGAGGGAAGTTAACCTACAATACCACGCTGGTCAGACGTGTCGGTATAGGGTTTTGTTTTGAGTTTTCCTTCTCTTCTGGTAATACATACGATTAAATAATAATTTAGCTTCAGTTGACGTACAATTTAAAACTTGATTTGTAAGAAGAAATAAAAAAAAAACAAAAAAAAAAGAAATACATCATCATCAAGGCTTTTATATGTCCTTTTATATGTTTATACGGTTTAGCTTATAGCTGGTCTGCCTTTAATATCATTACGTCTTGAAATGACAATCTGGGCCAACTCCATCTGATGCCGTTTGGTCAACAATTACATTCCCAAGGAGGGTTAACGTCTGACAGGCGGCCGGTCATAAAACTATTGCCAATAACTTCTACAATATGTACTATGAAAGAAGAGTACATAGTTTGTCAACCCCAAGTAATTGGGATAAGAGTAGGAGAATTAATGATTATAATATTACTTCCTCTCCTACGGTCTTACTCTCCTTCCGTCTTACGAATTTTAGATCAGGTCACGTGTCCTGACGCGAAGCTGTTTTCACTTTAAAATAGTCAAATAATAATAAATAATAGCAACTTTTATTATTTTCAGGCGTCATGATAAAACGAAGCGTTTACAATGCGAGCACTGCGATAAGAGTTTCATATATCCGTCTCTCTTACACAAGCATATACAAGCCGTGCATGAAAGAGAGGACTATTACTGTGTGGAGTGCGACGTTAGATTTAAATCACCTGTAAGTATATACATATTAACTTTTTGCTCGCGTCTTTGTTCGCATAGAAACCCTAGGTTAAATGTGATTTATTTGTTTTTTAGGGTGAAAAATATTAAAGCAAAATTCAACCCCTATTTTACACCTTTAGAGGATGAAAATTAACACGCTAAAACATATGTTAATTTACTAAAGAATATTTTGTTTGTTGGTGAATAAATTTTTCATCCTATACAATCTTTTTCCGTGTGGTGACGGTGTAAGAATTCACCACCCTCTATCTTACTCATGGGTGATCGTACGAGACGACTAAGGGATATAAAACGCATATAACATCTATACAAGAGAAGGAAAACTCAAAACTAAACTGTATAGCAATACGTCTGATCGGTGTGGTATAGGAGGTCGATTTCCCTCCTAGTGTGGAGAAAGCTCGAGCCCAACAGTGGGATATATATGAGATGATGACGATGTCATTTAAAAATTACGAGCCCGCTGTGTTTCTTGCTCAGTTGCTAAAATTGACAATATGTTGAGTGTCTATATGGGGCTTATGCATAATAAATTTTCAGCTAAGTTTATTCAGAATAGTAGTCCGTCGGTAAGCCAAGTTGTTCCTATTAATTGGACGCTAACAACCAAGTAACTATTCTTCTAGGAATTTTGGCAGAACATTTTTTTTTAATAGCATTTGGTGGCAAACGAGCAAGCAGCACACCTGATGGTAAGTGTCACTGCCGCCCATGGACCTTTGCAATACCAGGAGTATAGCTAGGTTGCTGCCTAGCAATATAAACAATGTTGAGCTTCCGGCTCTCTCGCTCACCGAACGAAGCGCTATAGCACATTACCATTACTCAGACATTGATCTTCTGCGAGACTGTGGTACTACTACCCTGGATGGACCGGCCCGCAGCTGTCGACAGAAAACTGTCAACAGCGTGGTCCTACCCCTATTAAAAAAAATGGCACTCGGGGACTGCCGCGATAAAGCTATTGCATAGCATTTTTTTATCAACTTATGCAATTATAATTATTCATTTATTTTTTATTTATGCAGTATTTTTTTTTATATTAATTCAAGTTTTTTTTTCTTTGATATTAATTTAAATTATTAAAACTACTATTTATTAAAACTTGTAATTTGTTAAAACATTTAAAGTACACGTTTTTAAACTGTTTTATTTATAATATTATTAAATTGTTATAAATAAAGTTTGCAAAAATAAATTGCAAAAAGAGTTTGACGGCGGTGAGATTCAAACCCACACCTACGGTGCCTAAAACCAGCACCTTGGACCACTCGGTCACGTTGCCTGCGTAGAGTCAGTGCAAAATTAACTGCTGCTTTTCAACCATACAATCTTAGGTTTTATTTTCTTTACGGAATTTCATGATTAGGTCGCCGCGCTCAAAGCCCACAATAAAAGCTATGCAATAACTTAAAAAATATACTTAAAAATACACGTGAATCATTATAATATTATATTCACTATACTTTATCAATTTCTCTCTATATTATTACATAAAATATCAGCAATATCATACAATAAATACTTGGTTTGAATATAATTTAGGAGCATCATCATCTCAGCTCATATATGTCCCACTGTTGGGCTCGAGCCTCCTCCATAATGGGAGGGAAATTGACCTACTATACCACGCTGGTCAGACGTGTTGGTATAGGGTTTTGTTTCCAGTTTTATTTTTCTTTCATAGATTTTATATGCGTTTTATATCCCTTAGTTGTCTCTTACGATCACCCATGGGTAAGATAGGGGGTGGTTAATTGTATTCTTATTCCATGAGCACATAGAGCATTAAGGTGTGTTGCTATTTTCATGTTGCCACCAAAACTCCAGGATGAATAAATATACTTGATGAGGTTAATATATTCTTGCAGGAGAGCCTGAGACTACATTTCAAGAAAGCAAAAAGACACAGAGACCATTCCTCTTATAGGTAAGCCGTCTTTTAATGCATAATCTTTACTAGGAAGAAGATTGTTCAGCAGAACTATCCTGGAGAAAATAACAGCCACTGCGATCGGCAATTCGCTTGCTATACGCGTGATGTTTTGGGGTTATTCTTACATATATACATATCATCACGCCATATCCCTTGCAGGGTAGGCAGAGAGAACAGAGTGCCAGAGAACTCTATCCGTGCATACTTCACTCGATTCCTCAACATTCATAATTCTCTTCATACACGCTCGCCGGTTTCGGAGACTCTTGACTCCACCTTACTTCAGAACATGACCGATCTGGTCTAGGTAGGTTAGTCTCGGTCTCACCCGGTACCTACATCCTTCCACTTTCGCATTGTATATCTTCTTAACCAGACGTTCGTTTCGGCCGAACGAACGGCGTTATTCTTCCTTTGGAGATATCTCTGTCTGCTAGTAGAAGGCCAGAGCCCTAGTAAGACGTATCATTAACTGGCTGAGTTAAAATTTTATAACCATTATTGCCTGTGACAATAAAATTCTCAATATTGTAGTTATCTCAATATGGCCGCCATTCCAAGATGGCTGATTATATTTTTTTCTTTTCTACTACCATAATCCATACAAAATGAAAGGGCTTGAAGAGTAGAAAATATTTTAAGAATGTGACAAAAACAGAAAGACAAAATATTTTAATTTCTTCCTGTTGGACATAGGTCTTTTTAAGATGGTAAAAGGTCATAATTGCCATGCTGGGTAGACTGGTTTCTTTTTTTTTTGTGTCTTAGTTGTTAGCCGCAGATGGCTATGACAACTTTACGCGGACTGTGGGTGAGCGCTCAGGGCTCTCAACCCGTTGGTAGACTGGTTGACGATCACTTCAGCATTCTGAGTTTATCAGTAGAGAGTTGTGGCCCACTCTGTTAGTGTAAAAGCTGGTTATTTAAACTCTCACTGGACAGTAAGCAATCGTGCCTCGAATACAATATTCTAATTAATTATTTTTATTAAAAGATACGTTTTTATTTTCATAAGAGTTTAGTTTAGGCTTTATTTTGATAAAAGATAAGCTTTTACTTTAGTAAGGTATAATCTTTTATTTTGGTAATGGATACATTTTCATTTTAATGAGATATAAGCTCTTATTTTTGATAAGAGAAAATCTTTTGTTGTTTTAGTAAAATATAAGCTTTTATTTTGGGGAAAAAATAAATTTTTTTTTTGCTTCTTAATAAAGTTTTTTTTTTTTTTAGTAATTAATTTTTTACTTTCTAACAAAATAAGATATTTTTTTTAACTTTTACATATATTAATTTTTAATATAGACATGTTTATGTCGCAGGTATGAGTGTACGCATTGCGATCAACGATTCGTTAGTACAGCAACACTTTCCGTGCATTTGAGTTCGACGCACGGACAACCAAAGCAATACGCTTGTGATATATGCAATAATCACTATAGCAGTAAGGTGAGAGTAATTAAATATTATTTTTACTGTCCCACGTCAGCCCCGAAGGGGTAAAAAAAGTTCTTGTACCATCTTTACTATAAGGTCCAACCTTACAGTAAGGTGACGTTCAAGTATTACGTAACGCAATTTTTGAAGATTTTTGATCCTCCTTCCCCCACATGTAACGCGCCGTAACGTATGTCTGTACCCCCCTTCCCCCCACTGAACGTTACGTAACACCCAAGTGACCGTTTTTAAACGTGTTTGGAATTTTTTTTTATTTTTTTTTATTTTTTATTGTCTACGGTGACAAACGAGCAAACAGCACACCTGATGGTAAGTAGTGCTGTTGCACATGGACCCAGCAACACCAGGGGTACAGCCAGGCCGCTGCCTACCGTGAAGGAAGAGCTCTTCTTAAACCTCGTTTGAAGAAGGACATGTCATAGCGCTCGGGAAACACAGCAGCAGGTAGTTCATTCCAGATCTTGCGTGGGAGAAATGATCGCTGAAAACGTACGGTCGAGGACCATATCGTTTCCAGGTGAAATGAATGAACCCTGCTACGGTGTCGAGTGGTACGGTGGTAAAATGGTGACGGTGGTACCAAGTCAAACAGTTCCTCAGAGCACTCCCCGTGAAAGAGCCGGTAGAGTACACAGAGTGACCCAAAGTCTCTCCGCCGCTCCAGCGACTCTAGTCTGTCCGTGAGATTGGGATCACCGACGATTCGAACTGCCCGCCTTTGTAGGGAGTCAAGTGGGTCTAGCTGATATTTAGGCGCGCCTGCCCAGAGATGAGAGCAGTACTCCATGTGAGGACGAACTTGTGCTTTATATAGCACAAGACGTTGACTCGGCGTGAAGTACCGCCTGGCCCTGCTCAGCACGCCCAACTTTTTGCTTGCCAATTTGGCTTTGTCCTCCAAATGACTCCCAAACTGGACTTTGTTCGATAGCTCGACGCCGAGGATCCCAATACTCTCGGAGATTTGGAGAGTTACTCCTTGGAACTGAGGCGCCATGATAAAAGGGTCCTTCTTCGCAGTGAACGCGCAAACTTGTGTCTTAGTGGGGTTGAACTGGACTAAATTCCGTTCACCCCATTTTGAGGCCCGCCCTAGAGAGCGCTCGACTTCAGACACAAGTTGAGCCCGTCTTTCCTGTAACATACTCCGAGGGACATTCTGATGCTCGGTGTATCGCTCGTCACCCGTGCTGTCATCCGCATAGCAACGAATACTCTCTATGGAGAGCATTTAGGGGGGCATAGTCCGGAGCGTGCTCGTTCGCGTCCCCTGCCAGTCTAATTAGACTGCTATTCCGGCTCGAAATGCGTACCGCAATGCGGGTTAGGGCGTCCCCCGGAGGCGACGCGTACCGACCCGCCCCCGTCGGTACGAACATCGGCAGTTGCGGCGATGGGGGCCGCCACCCATCACGCCTTGCCCAGTTAGGCGAGTCGAGGAGAACGGAGTGCCGGGTGGGCACGTGGAATGTAAGAGGTTGTGTGGAAGGTAAGTTGCACGAGCTGATATCCGTCATGGCGGACAAACAGCTAGACGTGCTCTGTGTAACAGAGACCAAGCGAAGGGGCAGCGACGCCTGCGATCTTCCTGGTGGCGGGATGGCTCTGTGGTCTGGTGTACCACAGAGCGATCGAGCCAGCATGGGGGTAGGAGTGCTGTTGTCCTCTCGCTTGGCCTCAGGTGTGAAGGATTACGGAATGTATGATCCCAGACTTCTCTGGGTCCGTATAAAACTAGGTGTCACCAAGGTATTCATGGTTGTAGCATATGCTCCCGTAGGATCCTCGGTGGCATCAGACCTAGAGAAGTTTTGGGACAATGTTAGGGAAGTTCTGGATATGGCAGAAACCAGTGAACGCGTGATTGTATGCGGAGATTTGAACGGATGGGTGGGGACCAAGCGTCCCGACTATGAGGACGTACTTGGTCCATTTGGTGATAAGAGAGTGAACGACGCAGGTAGGCTCATAGCGGATGTATGCATGGAGAGAAACCTTATTGTGTCAAACACATTTTTCCAACATAAGGACATCCATATGTATACATGGAGAAGGAATGAACAGAAAAGCATAATAGATTTAATTTTGGTAGACAGTCGCCTCCGAAGCAAAATATTGGACGCAAGAGCCTACAGGGGCCCCACAGTCGACACGGACCACTATCTCGTTATTGCGAGATTTAGTGGTCTGTTCAGAAAGTGGAGGCACTGGCGAGAGCGTGTCCACTTCGGAGGGCTTGAAAGAATAAAGGTTGAAAGGTTGCAAGAAGAGTGTGTAAAAGAAAAGTATGCAGAGGGTGTCCGAGAACGGCTGACGATGGCAAGCCAGCCGCAATCGGACATTGAAGAATGCTGGAGAGTATTGAAAGAGAGTATGGTAGATACAGCGAAAGAAGTATGTGGAAGTTCAAAGAAGCATAGAAAAACAAATGGTGATGCATGGTGGGATGCGGAAGTGGCAGCTTCCGTAGAGCAAAAGAAGAAAGCGTGGCTGGACTATGTCTCTTCTTTGAATCTGAATGACAGTATGACTGAACAGAAGAAAGAAATATATCGGCAATGTAAGAATGACACCAAGGCCTTAGTGAAAGAGAAACGTGATAGAGCAAGTATGAGTGCAGAAGATAGGCTGACTAAAAACTTCGAGGGTAACACCAAACTCTTTTGGAGGGAGGTGAAGAGGTCTCGGGGTGGTTGGTCAGCCTTCAGAATGAATAAAATAAGGTCTAAAGGTGGAGACATTCTTACACAAACACAAGACGTGTTAAGCCGATGGAGTGAATATTTTGGCGATATGTATGCGGATGCTACGGTTGGCGCCGGTGTTGGATGTGGTTTAGTAGATCAACATTCGACAACGGCGTCCTCCGATGGCATCAGTATGGATGAAGTTGAATGGGCGATAAGAAGTTTGAAAAATGGTAAGGCAGCGGGCATTGATATGGTGTCTGCCGAGATGATCAAGCTTGGTGGCTCTTGTGTCTGGGAGGCGTTCCTGTTGCTCCTCAATTTATGTTGGAGCTCGGGAATGGTTCCCAGGGACTGGAATAGCGCAGTCATCGTGCCTCTGTTTAAAAACAAGGGTTCACGTTATGACTGCGCAAATTACAGAGCCATAAGCTTGACCAGTTTGGCAGCAAAAGTGTATGGAAAAATTATTGAAAGGAGAATGAGGATGGTGTCCGATGGTTTACTGTGTGAGACACAAGGAGGTTTCAGGAGTGGAAGGGGATGCATGGATCAAGTGTTCTCTCTGCGCAACATTGTGGAGAAGCATCTGGCTCTAGGTCAGAGGGTTTTCTGCAGTTTTGTGGATCTGGAGAGAGCATTTGACACGGTTGTACGAAAGGAACTTTGGGACATTTTACCGGAGTATGGTATTAACGGTAAACTGCTACAGGCTGTGCAGTCCAGTTACATGGGCTGTAGAGCCTGTGTGCGGCTGGATGATGGAATGTCGCCTTGGTTTGACGTCAATATCGGCGTTAAGCAGGGGTGCGTTCTGTCAGCCAGGCTGTTTATCATATATCTGGATAAATGTCTCCAAAGGCTGAACGATATGAATGTGGGAGTCCAGATGGGCGACTCAGTGGTCACTGCTCTGCTTTATGCAGATGATGCAGTCCTGCTGGCACAGTCAGCGATTGACCTGCAGACCCTAGTCGACACAATGACAGAAGATTGTAAGAAAAGGGGTCTACGCGTGAATGTGAGCAAAACCAAAATAATGGTCTTTGAAAGAGATAAAACCAGAACAGATGTAAGAGTAACAATAGGTAATGATGTACTAGAGCAAGTGGATGAATTTGTATATCTTGGATGTGGATTTAGCCGAGATGGAAGGTACACCACTGATATAGAGCGAAGAGTGAATGCGGGAAATAGAGTGAACGGAGCGTTGGGGCAACTTCTCGGCAGCCACCACCTCAGCCAGAAGGCACGTGTAGCAATACATAACGCAGTGCTTGTCCCAACATTACTGTATGGAAGCGAGAGTTGGGTATGCAGAAAAGAGTATGATAGTAAAATTAATGCGGTCGAAATGCGATCTCTGCGGAAAATCTGTGGAGTTAGGCTGACCGACCGCATTCGTAACGACGACGTAAGAGAGCGAGTAGGTATGAAAGAGAGTATTGGTGTAAAGATGCGAAAGGGAATGCTCCGATGGTTCGGACATGTGGAAAGAATGCCGAACGAACGCCTGGTTAAGAAGATATACAATGCGAAAGTGGAAGGATGTAGGTACCGAGGGAGACCGAGACTAACCTACCTAGACCAGATCGGTCATGTACTGAAGGAAGGTGGAGTCAAGAGTCTCCGAAACCGGCGAGCGTGTATGAAGAGAATTATGAATGTTGAGGAAGCGAGTGAAGTATGCAGAGATAGAGTTCTCTGGCACTCTGTTCTCTCTGCCTACCCTGCAAGGGATATGGCGTGATGATATGTATGTATGTATGTATGAGAGCATGTCATTGATATGCAGAATAAACAACGTCGGGGAGAGCACCGAGCCTTGTGGTACACCAGCATTAATGGGCATGGTCTCGGAGCAGGAGCCATCGATGACTACTTTTATGCTCCGACCATCCAAAAAACTGGTGATCCAATTACAGAGTCCCTCGGGGATTCCATATGATGGTAGCTTCGATAGAAGGGCCCTGTGCCAAACCCTGTCGAACGCCTTCGCGATATCTAGGCTGAACGCTAGCGCCTCACCCTTGCCCTCCAAGGCCTCTGCCCAACGGTGTGTGAGGTACACAAGAAGATCACCAGCCGACCGGCCATGACGAAACCCATATTGGCGGTCACTGATCAGCTGATGATCCTCAAGGTACTGCAGAAGCTGATGGTTGATTATTTTCTCCAATATCTTGGAGAGCAAGGATGTAATCGCAATCGGCCTGTAATTCGACGGGTCCGACCGGTCTCCCTTTTTCGGGATCGGGTGGACATGGGCTATCTTCCACGAAGATGGAACCCTACAAGTATCATAGGAAAGTCGGTATAAGCGCGTGAGGACGGGGGTCAACTCGGGGGCGCACGTTTTCAGGACCACTGCAGGGATGCCATCCGGCCCGCTCGACTTATGTACGTCTATTAGCCGCAGCTCCCGCCTCACCGCTCGCTGCGTAATGCGGATTTTAGGCAGAGAGCTTTCACACCGCGGGATGATAGGTGGTGTGGCGGTTCCAGCGTCCAAAGTCGAGTTACAGGCAAAGAATTGACCTAAAAGATCGGCCTTCTCCTTTGCACTGTGGGCTAGACTGCCATCATTTTTCTGCAGTGGTGGGAGATTGGACTGGCAGAAGTTGCCTTGGGCAGCTTTGGCGAGCGACCAGAATGCACGACTCCCGGCGGGATAGCTCTCCAATCGCTCGCCGATTCTGGCAACATGTTCCGCCTTGGCTCTGGCAATAGCCTTCTTACTAGATCTAGAAGCAGCATTAAATTTTCGCTTCTCCTCCCTGACATTTGGGTCCCGACAGTTTTGGGCCCTATTCCAGGCCTGGTATGCGGACTGCTTTTGCTGTGCAGCCGTCCTGCAGGTTTTATTAAACCAAGGCCGGCTGCGGCCACCGACCGGTATTTTGGTGTTGGGGATGAATAATTCCATCCCCGTAATAACGGTATCGGTAACGCAATCTGCACAAATGCCAGGGTCCCTAGAGGCGAAGCAAAGCTGCTTCCATGGGTAGGATGCGTAGAACTCGCGAAGCCTATCCCAATCTGCTGACTTATATTGCCAGACTCTGCGAGTCCCAGTCGCTTTAGAGCGATTAGGCCTCGCAATAGGGGCTTTGCTACGGACCAAGCAGTGGTCAGATGACCCAAGAGGAGCTTCGACCACTACCCGGTATCCGTGCTGGTGTGTAGTCAGCAGAAGATCCAGTAGAGACGGCTCATGGCTCTCAATGTCTGGAACACGGGTGGGCTGTCTTACCAGTTGTGAGAGACCATAGGCCGAGACCATATTGAAGAGATGCCTACCCAAGAGGTTAGTGGTTCGGGACCCCAACCACTCTTTATGATGAGCATTAAAGTCTCCAAGAACCACCACCTCCGCTGATGGACACTGCTCCAATATTTCGTCAATCCCCCATTGAACGTTCTCGAATAACTGAGTTGACCCTGAATCACTGCCATGGGACCTGTAGAGGCACGCGTAGATGCGGGTATACCCTCCATAGTCTACGCGTAACCATAAAATTGACAGGTCACCATGCTCGAGGGCCCTAAGGCGGCGACAACAGATGTCATCCCGGATGAACACGCACACCCCAGCTTTACGGTGGAAGGAGTGTTTCAACTCGTAGCCTGGATAATTTAGGTACGAAATATCATCCGGGGCACTTATCTGCGTCTCCGTTAAAAAGAGCAAGGCAGGCCGCGCCGTCTCGAGGTGTTAGTGGACGGCGTCGAGATTGCTGTGTAAACCCCTAATGTTACAAAAGTCCACGTCAAATGTGGATAGAGGGACCGCCGTGTAAAACGTTCTCTTTTTGTGTTTCCTTTTCATGGGTTTTGTATAAGAAGAGGAAGGGAGTGTACTTTCGTGGAATGGGGTCCGGTGATGCCAAAAAAAAAAGGTGCGGGGCATAGTACATGGTTGGAGGTTGGGTTTTGTGAGGAGCTGACACGAAGCACGGAAGGGCCCCCGGTGCCCCCCCGCCCGTAGTCGTCGGGCTCCACTCTGGTTTCCCACTCCGGCACGACGACTCCGCAACGGGATTTTCGCCGGTTGGCGGGACAGCCTCCCAGGGGGGATAGTCCTGGGCTCGGGTCCCCTGCTGACCGGCAGGTGGCCGGCGGTGACCATTCCCACCGGGTCTCCCTGTACCCCATATCAGCCCCTCACGCCCAATGCCCCAACCAAGACCTTACCACCGTAAATTTCAAGCATCACCAGAACACACCACACGAAAACACACCCGGAAAGTTAGGCTCCGGCTCTCTCGCTCACCGAACGAAGCACAGCGGCAAAAGCCACCATTCATACGTCGATATTCTGCGAGAGTGTGGTACCACCCCGGTCGGGCCTGCCTGCGGCTGTAGATAGAGAACTATCAACAGTGTGGCCCTACCACATTTTAAATTTTAATTGCCTAGTTTTTTATTTAATAAAAAAACAATGCTACGTAACGCAATTTTTGAACCCGGGCTATGTAACGCATTGTAATATTTGACAAGACCCCCCCTCCCCCAAATTGCGTTACGCAATACTTGAACGGCCCCTAAGGAAGAGCCCCCGGAAGAGAGAGAGAGAGAGAAAATAGGTAGCAAAAATTCTTAATCATCGTTTTAGCTTATAAACATCACTGCTATTTTCGTCTCATAAAACCTTGTACCCATTTGATCAGCGTGGTATAGTAAATCAATTTCCCTCCTATTTTGGAGAAGGCTCCAGCCTAACATTAGGACTTATGCGAACCAAGATGATGATAATGAACCATAATTCCATTTGTAATAAAACTACTTTTACATATTCTATCGCGTTTGTATTTGTTTTTAATTGCCCGACGTTACGAACACTTTACAGTGATCATGGTCACGGGAGGACTGAAGTGTCTCACGTCCAAAAATCATCGTTATTACAGAAATTTATATCTACCCGCTACAGTATCAGTTATTAAAAGTTTGACCCACATTTTAATACAAATTTATTGCCAGTACAAAAAGAAAATGATTCTATATGTAAAAAAAAAATATATTGTTTATGATCAGCTATACATTAAATTATGATAATTATTTGTTGAAATATTGAATTCGTCTATACAAAAATCATTCTTTTTATGATACTATATTTTTAAAGTAAAAGTTTCCTTTTTAAGTAACATTTAGTGAACACATGTTTACCCTTGAAAAAGGTTTTATTTTATTATACCGTAGAAAGATAGTTTAAAGTACTCGAACAACGAGTCATAAAAACTAGGTACAATTGGAGTATTGTATAGACTCCATAAATATTAAATGTTACACGATGTAAAAAGGACAACTGTAGAAATATAGTTGTAAGTAGTTAGTTCTCTCTGATCCTTGATGGTGTTAAAACACACTTCCGAAAACTCTATTTGAATAAAAGAATATCTTCCAATGAATAAAGTATTCAATCATTTAAACTAATACATTATCACATATCCATAATCACAATATTATTTTATTGTGCCAATTTACTAGTTTAAAAATCTACCAAAAATTATTAAGCACAAAAAAAAAACATCAAATACAAACGCGATAGAATCCGTAAAAGTAGTTTTATTTCAAATGTGTAATACTCGCGTAAACATTAGAAACCATAATTCCATTGCTTCGAGAAAAATCCTCAAAAATGTCTTGAAAATCGCAAAGCCATTTTTTTTCAAGCCATATTTAGGAATCGAACTCGTGGCCATATGATCACAGTAGCTTTGACCCATACCTAAAAGTGGGACATATACCAGCTGAGAAAAAAAAACCTTAATGCCATTTTATTTTCAGGAAGCGTTAAGAGCACATATTTGGAGGGTACATAAACATAAAAACGAATCACCAGCCAATTGTCATTATTGTCAGAAGAGTTTTTCTGTAAGTATACCTTCGTCCATCCATCCAGCAGCGTCTATTGGCGTCTACTGCTAGAGATACACCGTAGCAAATGGGTTTGCGATAGCAAAGAGCTTTCTTATTTCTTAGAAGAGAGTTGCTGTCTAGGGGAACTTTTATACGATTTTTTACAACTACGATGGGAAATGAAGGAATGGCGCTAATTTTATTCTTATTCCGGAACCTCAAGACTATAGGCTGTCCGAAAAAAAAAATGCAGATCGAATATAGGACTCATCTTTATAAACACTGCATCAGAATATCCATTAAACTCCAACAGTTTTCACTATTTGCTGTTATTCTTGAAATGCCAGAGGTTCTTTTGTATATCGTCTCAGCTCATATGCAATCCACTGCTGGGCCCGAAGCTACTCCACAATAGAAGAACAATTGATCTATTATACCATGCTGGACAGATTGGATAGGGTTTTATTTCAAAGTTTCCTTTTCTTGCATAGATGTTATATGCATATCCCTTAATGACATCCACGGGTAAGATAGGTTAAGGAGGTGTAGTCATGAATCTTACTCCGTCACCAAACGAAAATACTTTTGGACATACGATTCTAGTAACTTAATAGTTGGAGGAGCCAAGGTCTGATGTCAATCCATCATAACCGAGAGAAGGGGCTTGAATAGCAATTTTGTATATTCACTGCGCAGCTATTTATTTTTGGTAGCAAACGAAGATGCAGGCCATTTACTGTAAAGGGTAATTGTTATTCATGGACTTCGGTATTACCATATACACAGCGAGGTCGCTGTCTACCGTACGGTGCCCAGTCTCGCTCAATGAACGTAGCTCAGTATGTTACTACTCAGACGTAAGCACGTACTGAACGAGTGTGGTACTGCCACATACAGAAGATGATCAACAGCGTGACCATGACACTGAGAGGGATAATTTTGAAAAAAGGCACTACTACCAACTCTTATTTAGTTAGTGGGTGTAGTAAAAGACGACTAAGAGCCTTATATCGACCTGTACCAACTCCATCTGATGCCGTTTGATCAACAATTACATTCACAAGTAGTGTTGACGTCTGACAGGCGACCGGTCATAACAACTATTATATATAGACAATAACTTTTACAATATATACGAGTACATATTGCATTGACCACATGTAATTAGTGATAAGAGCTGGTGAATGATGAAATGAATCAAGATTCAGAATCTCACGTCTTTGTTTACAGCGTAAAAGTATATTGAAAGTTCATGTCCGCACCCATACTGGGGAACGTCCCCATGTGTGCAGTTGTGGGGCTGCTTTTACTCAAAGAGCGACCTTGAGGGCACATCATGCAGCTAAGCATACGCAGGTAAATAGCTAGAATAGACTCATAAAAATAAGTACATTATCATCCCTTTATTTCTTTCGAAGATACCAAGTACTGTACCTGCAAAAGAATTAATATAGCACATCGGTTCTTAGAAAGAGACAATCGATTAATTTTGGTTTTGTATAGCCTTGTCTCTGTCGCACATTACCTATGTGACGTCACACGAAGCACTAAAAATCTGGTATATTTTAGCTGTTAAAAACAATTAAGGCTTTTTCTTATTAAATAAAATACACCTTATAAGATTTTTTTCTAAATTATCAGCGCGAGTGAAACGAGTCATAACACTATCTCACAACCTAAGCAATTTTGTGGTACACTTTACTGAAAAACTATCACGCCTATGTATTCGTGCTTTAACAAAGTTATTTAACTTCATATCTAGATGTGTTATCTGACAAAAAATATATAATTATAACTGTTAAAAATTAAACCTTAAAAATGTTTTCATTGGATATGAATGTTATTGTACTACTAACGCCATCTGTTAGACAACCAAACAGCATCACTACAGCAGAACTAAAATCAATACTCAATGAATACATCACGTCACAGAATTAATACAAGAACTAACCAATGTTTGATAAATACAAAAAAATATCTTAAAATTATTGGCTGTATGAATTATTTACCGAAGCCCATATCTATAAACCTATATAAAAAATAATAAATTAAAAAAATACATACATACCATCACGCCATATCCCTTGCAGGGTAGGCAGAGAGAACAGAGTGCCGGAGAACTCTATCCTTGCATACTTCACTCCCTTCCTCAACATTCATAATTCTCTTCATACACGCTAGCCGGTTTCGGAGACTTTTGACTCCACCTTCCTTCAGTACGTAACCAATCTGGTCTAGGTAGGTGAGTCTCGGTCTGCCCCGGTACCTACATCCTTCCACTTAAAAAAATAGTGTCTTAATAATTAGAAAAACTACGCGAGCCCTCACAAAGTTCATCTTTTTGGTATCCCTACTTAATATTATAAATGTGAATGTAAATTTGTTTGTTACGCTTGCACGCCAAAACTACTTAAACCGATTATCGTGAAACTATGTACACATAGTCTTAGAGGTATTAGAAAGGACATAGGATATTTTTTACGGAGGGTAACTTAATTGTCAGTTCATCATTCAGTTCTATAGAAATGTATGATACTTTGATATTTATTTAAGAGCTTCAACGCGAACGAAGTCGCGGGTAAAAGCTAGTACATATATATATTTGACTAGACACAACTGCACTTTCACGTCACAAAGGTAGTGTGCGACAGAGACAGCACTCTACAAAAACGAAATTAATCGAATGTCTCTTTCCAAAGACCGTTGTGCAATATTTATTATTGAATAGTATAAGATTAGGTACTAATGACTAGAAATATAATATACTAAAGAACGTGGTTCTGATCAATCTAAGTGATGATAGAAGATACGGCAGGTTCTTGAACTGTACGCCGTCCTTTTCATCCCGATCCGGACGTTTTAGGAATCCTGTGATGGAAGAACAGCCTGTCCTATTGCAAAGACAGAATACCTTCAAATCTCTATCTCAATTATTCTGACCATCTATTCATCAGAACAGGGTCCGATTATATTAGCTGCACTTTCTCTGTTTCTTTTGAAATTTTGCTTCCTATTTCCCGCATAGAATAAGAGGCAAGTGGAAACCATTTCTGGCAACACCCTCTGTTTAAGTTTTCTAATTTCCGTTGCGGGTTCAAAGACAACTATATCATTTTCCTGGACTGCCTGAGGCTCAAATTTTGTCGTCAGTTATGAAGACCATTGTGGATTCTGGCTTACAAGAGGTACAAAGATGGGATTGAATTGCTTTCTTCGTCACCACAGGGAATTTATTGGACTATTAATTGAATAAAATGATGTGGTTTTTTTTGGAACGAAGTTCCTTATCGCGCGTTGTGAAAGGGGGCTAGACGGAAAAAATTCTTACGAAAAGTTGTCACGACACTTTTTGCTATAGTAAGCTATTGTAAGCTGTGCGGCGTCGCATGTTTCTCTGTCTGTCTCTCTCTCTCTTATAGAAAGCAAGCCAGATATTTTCATTTCTATTTCGCATTGAACAGTGTGGTGTCGCGACGATTTTTTTTATAGATAGAGTGATTCAAGAGGAAGGTTTATATGTATAATATATGCATAATCTACTAGAGAAACACTGATAATTTTAGAGGTTTCTAATGTGATGTCGTAAATAAACACATTATTTTGCGCTTACATTGCAAACGCTGGCTGAACCCTACGAAATAGATCAAAATAAAGTACTACAGTATTATACAGCTTAAAAAGGCCTACAAAAAAGTCCGCGATGGTATATATCTATCTCTTAAGGATAACATACTATATCCATTTTAATACTTTAAAAAATGTTCTATTATAAAACGGTAATTGAAAAGCTATTTACACAAATACTGTATTAATCCTTATCATTTTAAATACATTAGTTGGCTTGAGCATTTCATGAAGATATTTTTTTTCCTTCAGACCATGCAAATTAAATCAATACCTTAAGAGATATAGCAAAATCAAAATAATGCGCAACGAAATTATTTTCGCCCGTGACCGGGCCGCATGGCCGGCTCGCGTTCGAGCTCGGGGCCAAAAGTTTTGGTAGTCTAGTGGAATTGTATATCCTATTATTAATATTATAAACGTGAAAGTTTGTAATAATGTATGGATGTGAACATGTTTGTTGCTCTTTCACGTAAAAACTACTGAATGGATTTTGATGAAATTTATAGTAATACAGCTTGCACATCAGAATAACACATAGGCTATAATTTATAAAGATATTTTGCAAGTTGGCTAAAATATAACGATAAAAATCGCTTAAGGCAGAAAAAAATTATATAATTAAAATAGAACTTCGTTCCATCCGGGTGTCCCTTGACACCTCCGGTTTTTCTATTCTTTCGTGTGGTGGCGGAATAAGAAAACAATTCACCGCTCCCTATCTTACCCGTGGGTGATCGTAAGAGATGACTAAGGCATATAAAACGTAAAACAAAACCCTATATTAACACGTCTGACCAGCGTGGTATAGTAGGTCAATTTCCCTCCCATTATGTAGGAGGCTCGAGCCCAACAGCGGGACATATATGAGCTGAAATGATAATGATGTTTTTTTTTTACAGAAACAAGAAAATCTATTACAAACTTTACCACAAGAAAGTTGAAGCGATTTAAACAAGATAAATTCTGTCATAGACTTTAATTTGAAAATTTAATAATAAATTACATTATTTATATGTATGTATTTGTCAAATGTGTTTTAATTAGTATTTGATTTTTACTTGCCTGTGTGATAGCGGCTACGAATACTACCAACCCTTACTTTGCTTGTGGATGTCGTAAAAGACGACTAAGAGCCTTATAACGACCTGGACCAACTCCATTTGATTCTGTTTGATCAACAATTACATTCCCAAGTAGTGTTGACGTCTGGCAGGCGGCCGGTCATAAAACTATTGATAATAACTTTTACAATATGTACTATGGAAGAAGAATACATATTGTATCGACCACAAGTAATTGGGATAAGAGTATGAGAACGACGACTTGCCCGAGAACGTATCCTACAATCTTTATAAAAAAAAAAAACAGATGGTTGTCTGTAAATTCAGTTTACGGATAATAATTTTACGTGATAACGTCATAAGAATACATTCATGAAATATGCAGACTTTTATGAATTGAACAAACATAAAGAATGGAAACCACATTAACTTTTCACTTCAAATTCTTAAAATGCTAGAATGCTTATGCCGATCGTACCTCTCTATCGTTTGTACCGCGCTCTCGCTTGCACACTCGGCTCAGACGGAACCTGAAACCTTTTCGTGCGCGCAGCCAACGTTCATCGATTTATAATTTTATTTCACAAATTTCTTAAAAAATATATATAATATAATAAAACAATTTAAATATAAATTTAATTTATTTTATTAATAAAAAATATACTCTATACAATATATTTAAACTTTAATAGATTTTTCTTATTAATTTTCTATAATAATAATTAATATTATTAGAATATGAACAAACTCTTAACAATAGATTTTTTTAATGATTTCCGATGCGAGTTTTTAGGCATTTCAAATGAAAACTATTTTTACGGATTTTAGAAAAAAAAATTAAAAATTCAAATATAAACGCTATGAAACCCGTATAAATAGTTTTATTTTAATTTAATATTTTTATTAAATACGGCAGCATTTATCAACCTGATGGTAAGGAATTTATCAATACAAGGTGACACCATTTGAGGCTGCTAGAACCAGAGTGGACTAACTGAATTTTTGCAACTTTTAACCTAATTTCAATTTCGTAATCTAAAAAGGATAATCAACAAAACCACAGCGGCCTAAAATTGTTTACAAGCTCTTAACAATAGATGGCAGTGCAAGTACATTTTCGGCTTCTGTTCAAATCGATTGAATTTATTTTAATTTTAATTTCCTCCATATTGTAAAACATGGTTCTTGCAGTTAGGCCGCTCTGGTTCTAGCAGCCTCATTTTAGAATTGTTAACCCAATCTGTGACCACTCATAGTATTTGGTCGAGATCTAGAGAGTTCTAGAATGGTAATTTTGAAGATAACCAATCCCCCACTCTGAACAGGTCACGTAAAATGGATATGTTCTTAACTACAGCTTTTGTATATATTATAAGCAATTCATTCATCTATGGGGCAATAATTCGACTCTTGGACATAGACCACCCAAAAAAGGGATAAAATTCTAATCGCCACGCCTGGCGATCGCAATTGGTGTTTTAAATTCACCTAGAGATTGTTGTTGTCTATACTAGTCGATCCATTAGCCGATTTTTACAACTTTCAACAAAAAAAAATTCATATAAATAATATAAGTAAGCCCTTAATTTAGACCTTTCCTTAGTTTTAGCACTTACGCTGCCATTGTTTTTACAATTGTAACCATTTTGAATTCCCTCCTATTCGACTCTTATGTAAAAAAAAACCATCATTTCTTGTCCCCTTCCTATTTCTTAAATTAGATTTCATCTATCTTGGTGAGATTTTATTTATCTTTCATTTATAGATATAAAACCAAAATCGTTTGAATGTATGTCCGTTGTAGACTTTAAAACCATCCAACCGATGTCTTCCAAACTAGTTTTATTAAAAAAGCAATAACGCCAAGATGGTTTTAGATTAATAAAACAATAGAATTAGGACCCAGTAGGTGGCGCTGAGATCATTTCGAGGAATTCTTTTTTATTTGTTAATCTGTACAGAACATCTGTACGTGTTGTATTTTGGCGGGGACGAGAAAATATATGCCTTGTTTTTAATATTACATTCAATACTTTAAGCGTTCTGTGACGTTATATTAAATAATTTAATTTGATATTTTGTGTATGTTGAGAAAGTACTAAAGTGTAATATAATTTGACGGTGCTCGTTTTCCATTAAATGCAATAAATTATTGTCTTAAAGACCATATTGGATTTCAACGATTCATTGTTTCATTAGTGTTTAGTTTTATTTTTTCCTATGAATTTTGAAGGCAAAATTTAATCAATGTTAATTAATTATTAATAAATTCATGAGAATCTTGTATTCGATTTTAATTATTTGAGTGAATGTTACGTAGGCTATTTCGATTGGCCCGAAGACAAAGATCGGGTACCGGTGGCCCGCTCGCACAGCGAAGAGAGGCGCTTTGCAGGGTGAGACTATGGGGTCGCGCGCTGCCTCTTCCGTGCCTCTTCCGCGGAACGATTTGGCGGATAAAAAAGAATTAAAAAAGGATATTTCGATTGAGTAGTAAATAACGAGACGAAAAAAATATTTGACTAATACTCAGTAATAGGTATGGTATTGTAATATGCGATAACTAATATAGTAAATAATAGGATATCTAAAAATGAGCCTATAACAACACTAGTGTGCTCTAACGAAACGTAGAATTTATTTCTAAAAATAATAATTCTTCGTATCAGCCGATTTCTCTTAATGTTTTTCTATTTATTGCTTCAAGACCCTAAAACTTGATGTCATCTGCAAAGCGGCGGCTATGGTCAGACCATTCAAAATGTACCACAGGTAACTCCTACTTATTTTTTATATTGAATGGTCTAATGGTCAAATCAGAATTTTTAACTATAACTTATTTTGAAAGGTCTGACCATCGTCCACCTGGTCGCTCCAGATAACATCAGAACAGTGTAATACTTCTTAATCCACTATTCAACCGTTCTACGGCTTTTGAGCATCATTTATTTTAAATGACCGGATCCAACAGATTGCCCTGTACCAGAGGTACAGTGTACTGTACCCTTTCGAGTACCTTCCTAAGTCCTCACGCGATCAGCTTCACTGTGAATAAGTATATATCAACTGTCTTCGTTCACAGGTTATGGTCTGACCATAAAACACCTAAATAGTCCGGTGACAAGTATATATTCCATTCCAGTATAAATTATAACTTATTAATATTGGAATGCATTCTATTTGATGATGTTATAATAATTCAATTCACCATCTCAATTAACCTTAGGTGACGTAAAAGTCGACTAAGGGATATATCATATGCATTTAACATCTATGCAAGAGAGAGAATACTCAATATAAAACTCTTATTCGAGTATGTCTAATAAGCATGGTATGGTAGGAGGTTTAAGCCCAACAGTGGGACATATATGAGCTGAGATGATAATAAAATTGTATGAGACTGAGAATAAAAGAAAAAATATTGCTAGGGTTTCCTTCAGGGCTTAGCTTTAGCCCCAAGGAAACAAACGTCAGTACTTCATACAATTCCTTCTCTCCAAAACGATCATAGCTTTCAATGCACTTGCTATAACGTATCTAAATTCATGAAATTTTCCTATAGATAGTCTATATGTGTTTGTCTGTCCGTCTGTCAATTTAAATGTTAATATAACGAAGGTATTTCTCTGGATGGATTCGTTTCTCTTGGTTTCTGATGATTTACTGTAAAAAAAAAGACATTAGTTAAAATAATAAGTGAAAAAAGAAAGTGTGCGTCTCGGGACGCCCGACAGAAGTAACAACTTAAACTAATCTAAGTTGAACTATTTAATATTGAAATTGTTTAACTAGAGAGAAGCTTAGGTTATTACTTAAATTGTATGTATATTAATATGATAATGTACGGAAACGTTATTTATTAATAAAATATTATAACATCACATTTAATGCGGATAACGCTTTGGGTTAAAGTGAGAGAGAAGGAGCCTGCCTACCGCTGCCGTACCTATGCGTGAAAGAAGAGAAAGGGAAACCAGACAGACTGGCGCTGTTACGCGTTACGTCACGAAGCCCTTGCATAAAAAGTATTCACTTCAAAAATTAAAAGGGTCCAGGCACATCCGCCAGGATATTAATGGTCACAAATTAAACCCAGATTCAGAACAACAAGCTGAGGATTGCACAAACTATATAAAGGAAATGTAACCAACATAACTTGGTAGGTATATCAACCATTATCTGTGCAGTCAATGGGAGATTTTTGTCCAGCATTAAACATCAATGAGCTGATGGATGGATTCTTATCTTTCTAAACTTTCATTTTTACTTGTAAAGCTATGGTCAAACCGCTAGTAGGTTGGTATGGGATCTAATATCACCATAAGGGAGTCTACCTTTTCACTGCACATCATCATCATCATCTTACTCTTATCCCAATTATTTGGGGTCGACGCAATATGTCATCTTCCTCCATACGGTCCTATCAGACGTCATCTCTGCAGTCACTCCCTGTCTATCCATGTCATACCTCACGCAGTCCATCCATCTTTTCTTTGGTCTTCCTTTACCCCTAAAGCCTTCAACATTCATATTTAAAACTTTCCTCACAACATTACTTTCATCCCGTTTCATCACATGTCCATACCATGTTAACCTTTCACTCCTTAACTTTGCCGTCACTGACGCTACTTTCAAACTTCTTCTTATATGCTCATTTCTTATTTTATCCTTTTCACTGCACATATGGCCTAGTTAAATTTTTAGACTCTTTTCAGTGTTTTGTGATATTATATCAAACACCACACCTATGGGGAATCCGGCCCAATCGTGCTGCCACTTACACCACCGTGAACTATTGTAGGACATTCAAATCTCGCTTTGTATCATATTTACGCCATTAAGATGACGTGTGCCATCTACCTGACATTGTTTACACATTGTACAGACTTAATACTCAAACTTTGCAGTTACAATTGTATTAAACGATGACGCAACCCTGTTATTCAAACTACAGAAATTTAGCATTTAATATGCTTGATTATTTCTCACAGTGGGATCCCACTTGTGACAATCATTTTTCGCTCGTAATCGTGTCTTTATAAATTTCATTAGTATTTTGTGCAATGCTGAGAAAGTGCTAAACAATATGATTTAACAGTGCCCATTCTCTATCAAAGACAATAAATTGCTTGTTTTAAAAGACCATATTGAATTTCATTTACTTTTAAAAGTGTGACTAATATATTCGTAATAATTACAGTTATTATAATACAAGCTATATTCATTTTAGGATATTCGATTTCTATGCAGGAAAATTCATTATATGAGTAATCCCAGCCTGAGTGTATGTTTTGTATCTTAATTGCATATTTGTAAAGACCTTTGCAATACAAGGATTTTTTTTTACAGCAGGATTTTGTTATAAGGAAAAAAATTCTTACCAAAAATAATGAAGCTTCATCAATTACAAATATCTAAGGAGTTAAGAATTTACTTCCTACTAAATATAATATCAAATTTAATCAGATAATATGACTAGAGGAGAAGGAAAACTCAAAATAAAAATTCTAGGCAATTCAGTGTATTAAGCTAATTTCCTTGTTCTAGATGAGACAGTATATCGGTTTTTTTTTGTCGCAGGCTATGGGCTGGACACACGCGTCCATACCATCCGAGGTGACAAAGAGCGGCGCGTGGCCTCATAACCCACCGTATTCCCTCCCTATCGCCATTGGAACAGCCCAGGGGTCGGCAACCTTTTGAGTCGGAAGAGCCAAAAATTAGATTTCATAAACGTTTAAATTTTTTAAAGAGCCATAATTTTTTTTACCAACAATAATTTGTGCCTGATCCTCATTAATCAATTCAGAACTATTTTTAAATGTTTTATTTATATTTTTTTTTTGCGTATATAAAGAGCCGCAACTTCATATCCAAACAGCCGCATGTGGCTCTCGAGCCGCAGGTAGCCGAACCTTGGGCCAGCCAACAGTAAATTGATTTGTGAATAGATCAAGAAGTTTACCTTAGTGAGACATCTATTTTCCATTGCATACTGATGACACCCGGTTTCACTCTCAAATGAGCCGGTACATTCTCGTAAATTTTATCAGTACACAATAATATTGTAAATTCGGACACACAGTCGGGTGTGAATCTGTAAATTATAATTATAACTTAAAAGCATTTTTTTTAATAGTTATGATTTTAGTTTAATAGATTTAAATTTAATGGTATGAAAGAGAGTATTGGTGTAAAGATGCGAAAGGGAATGCTCCGATGGTTCGGACATGTGGAAAGAATGCCAAACGAACGTCTGGTTAAGAAGATGTACAATGCGAAAGTGGAAGGATGTAGGTACTGAGGGAGACCGAGACTAACCTACCTAGACCAGATCGGTCAGGTACTGAAGGAAGGTGGAGTCAAGAGTCTCCGAAACCGGTGAGCGTGTATGAAGAGAATTATGAATGTTGAGGAAGCGAGTGAAGTATGCAGAGATAGAGTTCTCTGGCACTCTGTTCTCTCTGCCTACCCTGCAAGGGATATGGCGTGATGATATATATGTATGTATGTAAATTTAATGGTGCTTCATAATGTTTGTGGAGAAGAATGAAGTCCAAGCTATATCATCATCAATTAATTAATCTCATAATTATAAATGTTAAAAGTGTGCTGAAAGTTAGCTATGTGGTAGCGGCTACGAATACTACCAACCCTTACTTTGCTCATGGATGTCGTAAAAGACGACTAAGAGCTTTATAACCTGGGCCAACTCCATCTGATGCAGTTTGGTCAACAATTACATTCCCAAGTAGTGTTGACGTCAGCGGCCCGTCATAAAACTATTGCCAATAACTTTTACAATATGTACTATGAAAGAAGAGTACATATTGTATCGACCCTAAGTAAATGGGACAAGAGTAAGAGAATGATGATGATAAATGTTAAA
Organism: Lymantria monacha; assembly: GCA_905163515.2. Taxonomy (NCBI): domain Eukaryota; kingdom Metazoa; phylum Arthropoda; class Insecta; order Lepidoptera; family Erebidae; genus Lymantria; species Lymantria monacha. Next base: position 2,928,007 of record LR991108.1, on the reverse strand, counting down.
AGTCATTATCATATTTTATGTGTAAATGGTGTAAACTACCTTTTATAAAAATAACGAAACACTATTTACTTAATTTGGAATGTTAATTTAATTAAAAAGCATTCAAAAATATAATAAAAGTTTAAAAATAAACCTTTGTAGGTAACCAAATTAAAAATTAGAAAAAAAAAATTCAACATATTTAAACTAAAAATAGATTGATTTGTAAAAAAATATATTTTATTGTAAAAAAAAAGGAGTGGGGTAGACTTAAAATATACCAAATATAAGCAATATTTTAAAAAGAAAACCCCAAAATCACACTGCGGTAGCCAAACTAAAAATTAAAAATATTTTTTTAAGAAATTTAAAATAAGTTTTGGTACTAGCTTTATGACTGTCTGCTGTCAACACTTGTAGGGAACGTAATTATTGACCATATGGCATCAGGTGGAGTTGGTCCAGGTCGAAAACTCTTAATCACCTTTTAAAACACTCACAAACAATGTAAGGTTACTGGAATTCATAATTGCCACCACACATCATGAATAACCACATAAGAAGTAATAAAATAAAATAATTAAGTAAAAAATTCAATACCTCAATCCTTCTAGAAACATCCTAACATCATCCTCAGACCATGGTTCCTTGATAGCAGAACGTAATCTCGCAAAATGTCTCACAACTTCTCTGACTGCTGAAAACTTATCAGCGTTCATTAAACTTGAGGTTCTGCTGTCTGGATTACCTTCTAATTCTTTAAGAGCCACTGAAGCCAAAATATTAATTTTATTATATACATACATACATATCGTCACGCCATGTCCTTTGCAGGGTAGGCAGAGAGAACAGAGTGCCAGAAAACTCTATCCTTGCATACTTCACTCGCTTCCTCAACATTCATAATTCTCTTCATACACGCTTGCCGGCTTCGGAGACTCTTGAATGTTAAATTTTAATTTTATGTTAAATTTTAATTTCTCTTAATCATGTTTAATTTTATTATACTCCAATAATGTCTGGTAATCATAAATTTTATTTGATTATTTATTTTGAGATATCTGTAGTTTATTTACTGACTGCCTGTGCTTACAATTTCCATTTTGTTTATGTAAATTTTGTCATTCACATTTACTCCATAGAAACTGTAACTTTCTAAGTAAAGAAAGCCATACTATAATCTGTTTCTTTGACAAGTGTTCATCCAGATTCGTTCAGTCATTTTGGCGTAATTGTTTACCAAATCTATCCATCCTAGCTTTCGCATTTATAATTCGTACATTAGATTACCGATTTTCGCTGTTGAACATGTGTCTCTCCACGAAGGAGAATTTATAACAGAAGAGTATTTTTTTTTAATTACAAATTGGAGCTTAACGATTACAGAACAAAATACCTACATTTTTAATCGTTAAGGTTTTCTCTACGTAAATTTTTTAACCGAGTCTTTTCAATAACTTAAGTTTATTTTTTTTTGTTTATGAAGTATTTAATAATTTGATAACATTGTTATTGTGTAAATTACAAAGATAAAGTATAATTTTCGAAAGATAAAGTACTCACAAATTACAAATGGTTTTATTTCCTTTTTATTAATTTCCGGTGTTAATAAAGATATAGTACTCCAATGAGTTGGACTTTCGGTTAATAATTCTAATTGCTGAGACATTTTTAGAAAAATAAATACATAATACAACAAAATAAAAACAAATTTTCTCAACTTCCAACTTCTTGTTATGACAATTTAATTCTTCTCTTAACGTCATTCACGCTGTGACGTCATTTGACATCTGTTCCCATCATAGAGATTTTTTTTGTTTTATTTATCCGTTCAGACAGGCAAAAAAATCAAAGCCTATACAGTCAAGTTTTATTTAATATGTTTTCATATATTACTTAACACTTCATATTGTGTAATCTAATAGTCATTGTCCGTCAGTAAGTTAAGTCGTTACCATTAATCGGGTGCTGATAACCAAATCAATGGTTTTTTTTTTACGAACTTTGGCAAAATATGAAAATACACGCAAACCTATGTATCATATTCACTACACTTCAGCATTTTCACAGTATCATATTCCATAAAATACCAGCAAAATTATTCATTCATAACACTTGAATTATTCAATTTTTTTAAGCATAGAGAATAAATATTTTTATTTACTCTATGAAAGTTGAGTTGGTAATGGCGGCTTGTTTGGCGTTATCTTCATATTTATGAAAATCTTCATATACGCATTATTTACGCTATCATAGACGCTAATATAATTCTTGAGCAAAGTTAAATTAAGTTTTATTTGTCTTACGTTTGCTATAATGGCTGCAGTTCAAGGACCACCAGGAAATAAAAACTGGCCGGCACGTCCGGGTATGCAACATCAGAATAGCCAAAATCAATCTAATTTAACATTAAATAGGACAATAAACTTATATCCATTGACAAATTATACATTTGGGACGAAAGAGCCACTATTTGAGAAAGATGCATCAGTGCCAGCGAGGTTTCAGAGGATGAGAGAAGAGTTCGTGAAAATTGGCATGAGGAGGTTAGTTTAACACTAGTCTTTGTTTAAATCACAAACCAAAGGGTTTGATGAGATTGAGAGTAAGGTTTTGCCCTTCGTGGACTTATTTCAACAAATTATTATTCTATGAAATTTTATAACATTGGTTTTGAAAGTTAAGCTATCTATCTCTCTGGGTATATATACCGACCCTTACATCAAGGTGGTATTTGTGTGGTAGCGGCTTCGAATACTACCAACCCTTACTTTGCTCGTGGATGTCGTAAAAGACGACTAAGAGCTTTATAACGACTTGAGCCAACACCATTTGATACTGTTTGGTCAACAATTACATTCCCAAGGAGGTTTGACGTCTGGCAGGCGGCCGGTCATAAAACTATTGCCAATAACTTTTACAATATGTACTATGAAAGAAGAGTACATATTGTATCAACCCCAAGTAATTGGGATAAAAGTAGGGGAATGATGATATCATACCTTGTCATCATCATTCTCCTACCCTTATAATCGACTATTAACTAGAACTAAATTAATGTAGGGGACTCGACCCCAGCAGTGGGATGTGTAAAGATGAGATGTAATAAACAATTTTTAACATATATTCTATCGGTAGTTAGGCAGGTCACCTTTATTGAGTATACCAGGAGTGGCCAACAAGTCGATCGCAATCGACCGGTCGATCGCGCGACTAATTTTGGTCGATCACTCGCAAGTTCCATGAGGAGACGAATAAAACTATACACCATTCTGTCCTGAGCGATTCTCATACGGAGGACTCATTCTTATTATCTTTCTCAGGATATACTCCAAATGATGATGAATTAGTAAAAGAAATGCGACTCAGGTTTACCATTAATTTAAATTTAAACAGTTTGAATGAATAAATATTACTAATAATTACTCATGTTGTTTTAATTCCCCTGGACATAAGTTTTTTAACCCAATAAATAAATATTCATGTATGTTGCTTATTTACCCATACATCATGGAACTCGCAAGAGTGCACGTCGGTATAAAAGCACATTGCATAAACGTCCCCGTTCTTACCTAAGAAATAGGTCGATCGCAACACAATTTTAAAATAAAAAGTAGATCTTATGTGCACAAAAGTTGGCCACACCTGGAGTATACCAACAAAGACAGTGAGAAGTGGAATTTTTCCAACTCCAATTTTTCTTTTCTAATTTAATTAGTTTAATTTTTGCGGGTCCCAAGACAATTAAAACCTTTTCCCTGTAATTTCTGAGGGTCAATGTCTTTTACGGAGACCATTGTGGATCTTGGCTTACAGGAGTTACAGTGGTGGGATTAGTCCCATAAAAAAAATGACCAACAAAGAACTTGCCTTTGTTAGCTGAATAAATTCCATTGCGGTCGGCGCCCTCCTCGCACCACTCCGTCCGGGGCGTAAGCACGCACACCCGTAACCCACCCGTTTCGTCGCCTTCATCGTTGGGCCGACCACCGGAGCAGGGTGACTTGACGTTGGTGGTCGGCCCGAATATTTGGTATGGTGGAAGAATCTATATAACTACTATTTTTATCAGGTCTGTGGAAGGAGTGCTATTGGTTCATGAACATGGTCTGCCCCATGTTTTGCTATTGCAACTTGGTACTGCATTCTTCAAGTTACCTGGAGGTGAACTCAATCCTGGTGAGGTGAGTATCTATTTCTCTATCATAATATGACATAAAAGGAGATTCTTAAAGTTGTACCATTTAGAAGCGTAACTTTCTTTATGCTCATGAAGAATTAGTGTGGCTCATCATATGAGAGCAATTATCCAGGAGATTTCTTTTTGTGACTCACTCGTTAGCTGCAAATGGCTATAATTACTTAACGCGGACTGTAGGTGACCTCTAAGGGCTCTCAGCCTGATTCTCAAACGCCGAAAGCTGTCAGGTACATACATACATACATATCATCACGCCATATCCCTTGCAGGGTAGGCAGAGGGAACAGAGAACTCTATTCTTGCATACTTCACTCGCTTCCTCAACATTCATAATTCTCTTCATACACGCTCACCGGTTTCGGAGCCTCTTGACTCCAGCTTCCTTCAGAACGTGACCAATCTGGTCTAGGTAGTAGGTATAAGGTACTTATACTGAAAAGGGCATCACACTGGACTGGTTACCTATGAGAAATTTACTAATTTTGTAAATTAAATATTATTTTTTTTTAGTAATATTTAGTAGATAAACATGATGCCTGAGATATATCATTGCAGATATTTTTAAGGTATACAATTATCTAGTACATTATTTTGATCTATCTCGTAAGGTTTAGCCAGCGTTTGCAATGTAAGCACTTAAATATATGTTTTACAACATCACAATACAAATCTTTTAATTTCTCGTCTTTTCTCTACAATAATATGCATTTATTATATATATAAACCTTCCTCTTGAATCACTCTGTTTATTGACGATAACTGCATTAAAATCTATTGCATATTTTAAAAGATCCAAGCATGCATACCAACGAAGTAACTTTGTTGTATAATCCATCCATCAGCCCGTAAACGTCCACTGTTGGACATAGGCCTCCCCACGAGAATGCCATCTGCAACGGATCTGTGCCACCTGCATCCAACGGTTTCCTGCGTCCTTGATGAGGTCATCAGTCCACCGAGTGGGGCGTCGTTCTACGCTGCGTCGTCCGATTCGTGGTTGCCACTCGAGAACCTTTCTTCCCCAACGGTTGTCGATTCGTCGAGCGATGCGGCCTGCCCATTGCCACTTCAACGTGTTAATTCTTCTGGCTATGTCGGTTACACCCGTTCTTCTACGGATTTCCGAATTCCGGATTTTATCACGTACAGAAATACCGAGCATAGCCCTCTCCATAGCACGCTGAGCGACTTTGAGCCTTTTTAGAGAGGGCCGACATTTAGAGATCACGTTTCAGTGCCGTAAGTCATCGCTGGTAACACACACTGGTTGTAAACCTTTGTTTTCAGACACTGCGGAATATTATATTTATGTTGTATAATATGTATAGATAATAACTGCAGTATTAGATATCATTTTTTGCCAATTCAGCCACTAAAACTTTTGAAGAACCTATGGTTATAATCAGACACAGCAATTGCTCATTCAAATATATCAAGTAGGTATGAGGGTTGAAATTAACCTGCTCTTCACATTTTACAGGATGAAATTGAAGGTCTGAAGAGGTTACTTACAGAAACTCTTGGCAGACAAGATGGTGTCAAACAGGAATGGGTTATTGAAGATACTATTGGTAAGTATACCTTCTTATACATATATATCACATTCTCCTACTCTTATCCCAATTACTTGTGGTCGATACAATATGTACTCTTCTTCCATAGTACATATTGTAAAAGGTATTGGCAATAGTTTTATGACCGGCCGCCTGCCAGACGTCAACACTACTTGGAAATGTAATTGTTGACCTAACGGCATCAGATGGAGTTGACTCAGGTCGTTATAAGGCTCTTAGTCGTCTTTTACAACATCCACAAGCAAAGTAAGGGTTGGTAGTATTCTTAGCTGCTAACACACAGCAATATTTATTTAGATATATTAGATTTTTAAAATCCTCTGCATATAAAGATTATTTTCTTAATGTAGAGTATCTAAAAAACTAACCTATAACCAAAATACTGATAAATCGGTATTGGTTGTAAACCGAAAGTCCGAGTCTGGGTGTTATTTGTCTGCTTTAATTGCATGTTTGTGAGGTCCCAATAATACAAGAATTATTTACTTAATGCAGGGAGGAGTATAAAAAAAATCTTGCTCTATAATCAAACAGAGAACAAAAAGATGTGAAAAGTTAATTTGTTTGCAGGTAATTGGTGGCGTCCAAACTTTGAACCACCCCAATATCCATACATACCACCTCATATCACCAAACCAAAGGAACACAAGAGGTTATTCCTGGTACAGCTCCAAGACAGAGCTTTATTTGCTGTACCCAAGAACTATAAGCTGGTTGCGGCACCGCTATTCGAATTGTATGATAATGCTCAGGGTTATGGACCCATCATATCGTCTCTTAGCCAAAGCTTATGCCGTTTCAATTTTGTCTACATGTGAGGCTGGTGTTAATATTGAGGCTGCGAAATGGTGAGGTTGTCAGTTCTTTCAAATTTTCTTTCTTTTCATTATCATCATCTCAGCTCATATATGTCCCACTGTTAGGCCTCGAGGCTCCTCGATAATGGGAGGGAAATTGACCTAATATACCACGCTGGTCAGACGTGTTGGTATAGGGTTTTGTTTCGAGTTTTCCTTCTTTTGCGTTATGTTATATGCGTTTTATATTCCTTAGTCGTCTCTTATGATCACCCACGGGTAAGATATGGGGTGGTGAATTGTTTTTCTATTCTGTCACCACACGGATAATTCTTTCTTTAACTTAGATTATTTTCTTTTTGGGCGTTGGACTACAATTTAAAAGAATACAATTTACTAATCCGTATTTTGTAGTTACTAAAGATGATTAACGGATGCAAGAATGTAATATAATTGCAAAAGAAGGATAACTCAAAATAAAACTCTCAATACATTTGATCAGCATAGTCAGATGGCGATATTAGGTCATTTTCCCTCCTATTATGGAGGAGGCTTGAGCCCAACAGTGGGACAAATATATTCTGATGATGGTATGTTCCACTGCTGAGTTTCTATCAGTTAAGAGAAATTAGTTTAGTATTCCATGCTGACAGGTTGACATAGATTATTATTTCGAGTCTTCCTTCATTTGGCGTATTTGCTAAAATCCTTTAATTGATTTTTAACATATCCACAACACTGGTGGTGATCAGTATTTTTCTTACTCCATCACCACTAGGAGAACTAAAAATCTATCCCCAATCTATGAAACGTATCTATCATATTTATCTTTTACTTCTGGATAAGGACTTGTCTATAGAATTCTATAAGGAATGGTATTATATCCTTCATACACGCTAGCCGGTTTCGGAGACTCTTGACTCCACCTTCCTTCAGTACGTGACCAATCTGGTCTAGGTAGTTGAGGCTCGGTCTCCCCCGGTACCTACATCCTTCCACTTTCGCATTGTATATCTTCTTAACCAGACATTCGTTCGGCATTCTTTCCACATGTCCGAATCATCGGAGCATTCCCTTTCGCATCTTTACACCAATACATATTTTTACCAATTTACGTGTATGAAGAGAATTATGAATGTTGAGGAAGCGAGTGAAGTATGCAAGGATAGAGTTCTCTGGCACTCTGTTCTCTCTGCCTACCCTGCAAGGGATATGGCGTGATGGTATGTGTGTATGTATGTATTATATCCTTCATCTAAAGCCTCTCAGCGATTATAACAATCTTCTCATTAGTCAACATATTGGTGATAGATGAAGGGTTTCTTTCCGTGTGCTGACGGAGTAAGAATTCTTTTCACCACCCCATAACTTACCCGTGGGTGATCGTAGGAGACGACTAAGGGATACAAAACGCATATAACATCTATGCGAGAGATGGAAAACTCGAAACAAAACCCTATACCAACACCTCTGACGGTATAGTAGGTTAATTTCCCTCCCATTACGGAGGAGGCCCGAGCCCAACAGTAGGATATTTATGGGCTGTGATGATGATGAAAGGTTTCTGATATTGTATTCTTCTCTGTCACAATTTTGCTCGTGTTGAGTAATGACTCTGATGATTTTAATTGTTAAGAATTGAGAACCTCAACTGAAGTCTAAAATTGACAGCAGCCCGTCTTCTTAACTTACGGTTTAAATTTCACTATGGAATATCATCAAATAATTTTTTTATCCAACTTAACTGAACTATAGTTTCATTAATTTTAATGAAACTATAATATTCATTAATTCGCCACAACCTCGTAAGTTTTAGGTAACCAGTTAGGCAATTGAAAAGTTTGATTGATGCGTCATTCAACATTAAATGCGCATGTCTTTATAAAAACCTGATTATTAGCGAAAAATCATGTCACAAATGATCCCACTTGTGACATGATTTTTCGCTCGTAATCGGGTCTTTATAAATAATCAAGCATATTATATGTTAAATTTCAGTAATCCTCATATCTTATCTAAAATTTCGGGGTTGTTTAAGTAAACAGGCATAAGTATCTGAAAATCGTACTATTAGATATATTTTGTAATAGTTTGTGAACGTGTAGGAGAAAAAAGAAGATTAATTTGAAAGAGATTCCCTCTCTATTCCTGTTTTAAACTTTAATATATGTCCGTACTTTCCAAATTCTCTGCAATATGGATTCTCACATTTGATTTCCAGAATATTAAATGGAGGAGATAAAAGAAGATTAATGTGAAAGAGATTCTCTCTCTCTATTCCGTATTGAACCTTAATATATGTCCGTACTTTCCAAATTTTCCGTAGTGAATAAACAGTATGGAGTCCCACATTTCATTTCCAGATTATTAATTGGAAGAATAGTATATTTTAAGGACTATTTTGTAATTTTTAGTAATTAAGAAAACAATTTAAGAGAAAAAAAAAGAAATAATGACAATTGAAATGAGTTTTATTTGGACAATGTACCTCAAGCAAGAAGAATGTTTATTTAGTATTAAGTTAAAATTAATATAATTTCATAAAAATAATATTATTTATACAATAAGCGACAATGGAGCTGTTAAAAGTTTCCAAATGATTTATCAGATTATTTAACTGATATCATTAATCTGTTATTCGAATTGTAACTGTGTTTAATGTAACTGGTTCGAGGATTAACTGTAATAATTTTAACTGAACTCTAATTTAACTGTGATATCTAAATAATAATTATATTATTAGCTAATAGGTTTTCGAGTCAAATATTAGTATTTAACATATTAATTTATAATATGTGCCAATTGATTCCAGTATTAAATTTTATTAATTAATTGAAATTAACTGGAATAATTCACTGTGATAATTATACACTTGTGATATTGACTTGTATTGATCTGAAGTGAATTTTATCATTGTGTGATATTAAAACTGATTCTAGTTTATAACAGTTTCGAAAGTAACAACATACTGTGATAATATTAACTGTAAGTATATTAACTGCAATTATGAAGTGGATTTTATCGTTAGAGATTGTGATACTATAATTATTTCAAGTTTATAACTGCAGTACTGAAATTGATTAATTAACTGTGTTATTAAAACTGATATAGGTATTGATCTTAATATTGAAGGTGATACACTGATATTAATTTAATATTTAACTTAATTTAACTGATACTGAAACCAATATCAATATTGAACTGTGATATTTAAAATAATTATATGATATTGGTACCGAATAAGTGATTTAACTGTGATATTTACACTGATATATATTGAACTGTGTTATTGAATTTGCATTATAATTTTAATTTGAGGATTAAATCTTTATAATACGGGTATTAAAATTAACTGGATTATTTAACTATGTTATTTGGAAGTTTGTATCAGTAGTTAACTGTGTTATTAAAGCTGATATTGCAACAGTAATTCAATATTACTTTGTGCATTTATTCCAGCAGGGAAAATATGAGCGTCGAGTGTCTTCTATTCCATTACAGTAATAAATTCCTTAGATTTTTCGCACCGCAATCCGTCGTGTACGAAGAGCTCTTGAAGGTAGGAAAAGTGGGATTCTTCAACGAAGAGCCATCAACTTAATACTATTCCGTACTTTTCAGTTTCTGAATGTTTTAAAGGAAATATATATTTTTTTTTGCGTTGGGCTATGGACGTTGTCGCGCACCGCCAAATCGGTCCAGGGCGACGGAAGAGGCGGCGCGCAACCCCATAGACCCACCCTGCAAACACCTCTTCGCCGAGCGAGCGGGCCACCGGTACCCGATCTTTGTCTTTGGTGGCATGGAAATATGTCTGGAGATAGGACACTATGTAGCCCAATATCTCACTGGCTGTGGAAATTTTATAAGTAAATTGTTTTATTTTAAACTACCTTTACCATAAAAACTTGATTACGAGCGAAACATGAATGTCACAAGTGGGATTCGAATCCGTACCTATTGGAATACCGTTACAATTGTCAGGTAGATACCCAGAGATGTGACTTATCTAAGATACAAGTATCTGAAATACAGATACAAAATACGTATTTCCATCTTGTATCTAAGATACTTTTTAAAAATTCATCTTGTATCTTGTATTTAGATATCTTTTGTTTGGTATATTAGTATTTTATAAATACTTTTTCTGACAAAATACTTTTAGTAATATGTTAGCAGACATTTATAAAATTATTAGTCCAACACCTCATTGATGTCACATTTTTTAACAATTTGTGCTAGGTCTTTCATAATTTTTAATGTCTTTCTTTTAAAATCCGCGAGCAACTCAAAACAAATAATATCGCCATACAGTTTTACGAGTCACGTGTTTCAAATGCTGTGTTGTTATTGGTCAATTTCATTTTTAGGGGACTTAGAAAATAATAATAGTTATTTTAACGGCGTTTGCACTTTGCAACTAACATTATTTTTTAAATTGAATTTATGGCAAATTTTAGTGAATTACAATAATAAGCATTGACTTATAGCAAATCAAATTTAAAAATCTTTCCTTTGGAACAAAAATGTAAAAATGTATCAAAAATCACTTTAGAGGGTTTTGAAACTATATCTTTCATTTCAGCGATTAACACGATTTATTCGTAAATAATATTAATGTCAATTATCAAAAATAAACTTAAATTCATTAAAATAAAATCTTGTTTTCTTACAAAAGTATTTTCATCTTAAGAAGTATTTAGAAGATACCTATCTTGTATCTAGTATTTCAGATACTATTTTCAAAAGTATTTTGTATTTGGTATCTGAAATACTTAATTTAAAAGTATCTTGTATTTTGTATTCCAGATACTTTGTACAGGGTATTTTGTACATCTCTGTAGATACCACACGTCTCCCTTAAAGACGAAAATATAATACGAGCTGAAAATTGAATGTCATACGACGGCTCACATTTGTTTAGAGTGGTAGAACGATTGGAACGGTATTCCAATAAGTGTGGGTTGTTCCACGTGTGACATTCATTTTTCGCTCGTAATCAAGTTTTTATAAAGTAACCTAGTATGCTAAATTTCAGTAATTTGGATGTACTTTTACCATTTTTTCATTGTATCACGTCTAACTACGATTTTGAACAAGCAGCTCACCATATTCTCTGGAAGTGCAGTGTTTGAAGTAAAAAAAAAAGTAGTGCGACCCTTACTCGGTCAGCAAGTCACGTCTGAAGTAGTATACCATACTGACATTGGCGCGCCAGATTCGTCATGTACCGAAGGAAGGCGGAGTCAAGAGTCTCCGTAACCGGCGAGCGTGTATGAAGAGAATTATGAATGTTGAGGAAGCGAGTGAAGTATGCAAGGATAGAGTTCTCTGGCACTCTGTTCTCTCTGCGTACCCTGCAAGGGATATGGCGTGATGATATGTATGTATGTACATTGGCGCAATTTCAAAAAAATGATTAGGCGTTTCCGTCATATTTACTGTATCTTAAAGTTTACATATAGGCTCCTTAAGCTCTGTCATATCTGTGGTGCTGGTCTGCTGCGTTTCACGTATCAGTACATCCTCTTAATTACTGATGTACAGACGAATTAATTGTGGTAGGACCACGCTGTTGACAGTTCTCTGTCTACAGCCGCGGGCCGGTTCGTCCGGGATAGTACCACACTGAGCAGAAGATCGACGTCTGAGTAATGGCAATGTGCTATTGCGCTTCGTTCGGTGAGCGAGAGAGCCGGAAGCCCAACTGGGTGGGTTTGGGAATTTTATTTGATTGCAGCGGCCTAAGCTATACTCTTGGTATTAAAAGTCCATGGGCGGCAGTGACACTTAGCACTAGGTTTGCTGCTTGCTCGTTTGCCACCATAAACAATAAAAAAAAATTCTTTGGTTTTGCTTCAGGTCTCCAGATTTGTCCAGGCAGTGGCATTTTGTCAGCATTTTACTTTTCTAATTAAATTTGTTGCTGGTCTTAAGACGAGCGTTTCATGGGTTTTATTGAAAGACAAAACTGGGGTGTCTTTTATGGTGACCCTTATGGATATTGATTTAATAGTGTAGTGGTTAAAATATTGACTTAATATGCCAAATATCGTGAATTAGATTCCTAAACAGGCGAATTCCTTATGCGATCCATATTTTTTTCTTACGAGTCGGATTGTAATTTTTATTCGCTATTTGTATGTTTTTATAGTCTCGTACGAGGCAAGGATTTATTCTTTAGGTCTGGGTGTTGCTTTTTCATTTTAGAATGACTACATTCAGCACTAAGTAACTAATGTTTGTATTGCGGCTGGGATTTTATAAACATACAATTTAACGGACATAAATTACATCCACTCAAAACAATAATATGTTTATCGCAGAAATTATTGTTCTGCGTGAGAATCGAACCCACGTCACTGGCAAGATAGCTCGATATCTCAACTACTGCGGCCATCTGGTACAGTCAATTATAATTTAGTTAAATATAGTCTCTTATAAGTAGGTATATAAAAGATTGCCTTTTATACTCATTCTAACTTATAAAAACTTGATTAATAGCGAAAAATGAATTCCACACGTGTAACTCGAACCCACACCTATTGTAAATTCGTTCCAATCGTCCTACCATTTAGACAAGTGTGAGCTGTCATATGACAATCAAATTGTGTCTTGTATTATTTTGTCTTTATGGAAGACGCCATCTACCGGACAATGGTCGCACTTTGTGCCGATTTTAATTCTATTTTGTTTGACTCGCCATACATACATATCATCACGCCATATCCCTTGCAGGGTAGGCAGAGAGAACAGAGTGCCAGAGACCTCTATCTCTGCATACTTCACTCGCTTCCTCAACATTCATAATTCTCTTCATACACGCTCGCCGGTTTCGGAGACTCTTGACTCCACCTTCCTTCAGTACATGACCGATCTGGTCTAGGTAGGTTAGTCTCGGTCTCCCTCGGTACCTACATCCTTCCACTTTCGCATTGTATATCTTCTTAACCAGACGTTCGTTCGGCATTCTTTCCACATGTCGGAACCATCGGAGCATTCCCTTTCGCATCTTTACACCAATACTCTCTTTCATACCTATTCGCTCTCTTACGTCGTCGTTACGAATGCGGTCGGTCAGCCTAACTCCACAGATTTTTCGCAGAGATCGCATTTCGACCGCATTAATTTTACTTTCATACTCTTTTCTGCATACCCAACTCTCGCTTCCATACAGTAATGTTGGGACAAGCACTGCGTTATGTATTGCTACACGTGCTTTCTGGCTGAGGTGGTGGCTGCCTAGAAGTTGCCCCAACGCTCCGTTCACTCTATTTCCCGCATTCACTCTTCGCTCTATATCAGTGGTGTACCTTCCATCTAGGCTAAATCCACATCCAAGATATAGAAATTCATCCACTTGCTCTAGTATATCATTACCTATTGTTACTCTTACATCTCTTTCTCTCCGCCTAATGAATGGACAGACTGACCCAATACGTTGACTTCGTTAGAATACGTATAATTGTGGTTGCATAGTTCTCTCCGCCTTATGAATGGACAGACGGACCCAATACGTTGACTTCGTTAGAATACGTATAATTGTGGTTGCATAGTTCTCTCCGCCTAATGAATGGACAGACGGACCCAATACGTTGACTTCGTTAGAATACGTATAATTGTGGTTGCATAGTTCTCTCCGCCTAATGAATGGACAGACGGACCCAATACTTTGACTTCGTTAGAATACGTATAATTGTGGTTGCATAGTTCTCTCCGCCTAATGAATGGACAGACGGACCCAATACTTTGACTTCGTTAGAATACGTATAATTGTGGTTGCATAGTTCTCTCCGCCTAATGAATGGACAGTCTGAACTAATACTTTGATTTCGTTAGAATACGTATAATTGTGGTTGCATAGTTCTCTCCGCCTAATGAATGGACAGCGGGAACCAATACTTTGACTTCGTTAGAATACGTATAATTGTGGTTGCATAGTTCTCTCCGCCTAATGAATGGACAGCGGGAACCAATACTTTGACTTCGTTAGAATACGTATAATTGTGGTTGCATAGTTCTCTCCGCCTAATGAATGGACAGCGGGAACCAATACTTTGACTGCGTTAGAATACGTATAATTGTGGTTGCATAGTTCTCTCCGCCTAATGAATGGACAGCGGGAACCAATACTTTGACTTCGTTAGAATACGTATAATTGTGGTTGCATAGTTCTCTCCGCCTAATGAATGGACAGCGGGAACCAATACTTTGACTGCGTTAGAATACGTATAATCAGACTATTATTACCACTTCCCTTATGATGTGTCTTAATCCTTATTTGATTCATTTTTATATTATATATAATATAACGGGTATAGTCACCAAATCTTTGATTCACGATAAAAAATAAGATATATGTAAATGTTATTTTAGTAAATTCCTTACAAGCTCCAAGCAGATATAGTAAAGCGACCCTGATAAATGTCTTTGGCTTTAAAAACTAAAGTCCGAACCATCTAATATATTATAAATAATTTTAATTCACTACAATACAATTTTTCTACATAAAGAATTTTTTTTATTTATTTATTTTTATATTTATTATTGATTTTCCGCGTGGTGACGGAGTAAGAATACTATTACCACCCCATATCTTACCCGTGGGTGATCGTACGAGACGACTAAGGGATATAAAACGCATATAACATCTATGCGAGAGAAGAAAAACTCTAAACAAAATCCTATACCAACACGTCTGACCAGCGTGGTATAGTAGGTCAATTTCCTTCCCGTTGTGGAGGAGGCTCTAGCCCAACAATGGGTCATTTATGGGCTGTGATGATGATGATGATTATTAATTTACGTTACGATAATTATTTCTGATGTATACGTGAATATTACACAATTAAAATAAAACTATTTTTACGTATTTCCATCGCGTTTACATTTGATTTAAATTATTCAATATTTTGAACACTTTACCATATTCATAGTCACGGGAGAACATTGTATCTAAAGTGTTTGAAATATCGGCAAATTAAAATTAAATAAAAAACGCCATAGAATCCGTAAAAATAGTTTTATTTCAAAAGTTACTTTATGAGTTGCACGCAGTGTTACCAACATAACATAAATTCAATATTTTCAATTAATTACATTTTTGTTCAGCGCAATTAGTTTTAATTAGATGGGGTAAATTCTAGTAAAAATACAGAATATGCCCGAAATTAATTAATGGAGTTATTTTATTGTAAATATTTTTAATAAGGTAAGAAATGAATACATTAGAGGAAGTTTGAAAGTTGCGCCAGTGACGGAAAAGTTAAGGAGTGAACGGCTGACATGGTATGTAAACATGCGCGAAACTACTTCGCGGGGAAGCGCGGGAATCTTTGACTTTGGTGGTCGTGAGTTTTTTGCAATTTTTAATTTATTTGTGTTTTCTGGTGGTTTTGTGAAATATTAATCTATAAATAGTTCATTTAATGTACATAATCTTTTTTCCTATTAGTTAGTGCTCTTATATGTGATTAGGTAAGTCTTTTTTTTCTTAATATGGATCCCCCGGATGATCCGGGGGGTACCGCCCCCGATGTTGGATACAATATAACATTAACTAATGCTCCGAATACCGATAGTATGGACACCGATTGTTCCAGCGTCGGTGGTTTTAAACGTAAAAGGCCATCTCGCCAACATATTTGTAGACACTGCAATAAACGACGACGTAAACAGGGTATTAGTAAAATGAAGGACCATGATTGTGACTGCATCTCTGAATCACAGTGTCAACAAAATGTTGGCAACAAAGAAAGTACACAAAGCGAACTGGAAAGTAATAGTATGCCAAAACCTTATACACCACAATCAATTGCAAGATTGTCCTATGAATCATCAGATATATCACCTTTTATCGTACATGTTCAGAAGAAAATGTCATCTCCTGATGATAATATATCTCTACATCCAGTTACATTTGGTCGCTTCTTAAAGAATAATTCTTTTAAAAATATTATTAATGGTAGCCTAAAGCGGATAGGTAGAAATAGAATTTCTATTGCATTTCAACACTACAGTGATGCCAATATATTCTTAAACTCACCACTTCTTGAAAGTGGTAATTATAAAGCATTCATTCCATCTTTCTTAGTGACACGGATGGGTATTGTTAGGGGTATTCCCGCTGATTATACAGAGGAAGATATTATTAATAACATCAATCTCCCTTATGGTTGTGGTAAGGTTCTTAAAGTTAGGAGACTAAAAAGAAAAATTTCAACTAATAATACCACAGAACTTAAGCCTACAGAATCAGTAGTGTTAACTTTTGATGGACAAACATTACCCAAACATGTCTATATGTGTTACAATGCCCTGCCTGTGGAATTGTATATTTACCCCACAATACAATGTTTTAATTGCTGTCGTTTTGGACATGTAAAAATCCAGTGCAGATCACGCCCAAGATGTTACAAATGTGGCTCAGATCATGTTGGTGACACTTGTGATGTAGAGGAAGAAGATATTCAATGTATTCTTTGTAAAGGTCTTCATACAGCAACAAGTAATAAATGTCTTGAATATCAAAGACAAAAGTCAATTAAGGAAACCATGGCTAAGAGTTGTGTATCATACTCTGAAGCATCTAAACAACATTCTCCAATATCAAAAATCTCATATGCAGATGCTTTATTAAGTTCCAACCTAGTGCCTCAATCTTCTAACACTCACTCTATTCATTCTTCATCTCAACCTGTAACTACTTCATACAAAAAAACTGTTATAAATAAATCTAGACAAAAAGTTAAAACATCTGGAGGCTATGATATTGGTGCACATAAAGCTCTCACTAAAGATTATGATATGAAGACCTTTTCAAATGGATGTGCTCTTAAACCCTTAGAAAACGAAGATATATCCAATGCTTCTATTAAGGAGCTGATCATAATGTTACTCAATACTCTCTCTCAGTCAAAATTAATTCAACCGTCCAACGCTGCCCTTATAAACAATGATATTACTCATCCACACATTTCAAACGATAATGGACAATACAAACATCATCATTCAGTGGAATTGTCGCAGCATCATATCTAAGAAATCTGATTTAATTTATCTGATTAATAAATATAATCCATTTATAGTAGCTCTTCAGGAGACTTGGCTTAAGCCAGATTTCACTTTTAGGTTATCTGGCTATGCTTGTCTTCGTGAGGACCGTTTTGATGGGTATGGTGGTGTTGCCCTACTCATCAAACGAAACTTAACTTTTTCACATTTTCCAATTGCTGCACATAGCAATAATTTTTCTATAATTGCTGCTATTGTCAATAATATTTGTTTTGTTTCAATTTATATTCCTCGTCCATCCTGTGTTATATTCAATGAAATTAATAATATTTTGTCAAACATACCAAAACCGTTTGTCATACTTGGGGATTTTAATTGCCAACACAATTCTTGGGGTAGCACATCAAATTATTTTGGAAATTTTATTTTAGACCTATTAGATAGACATAATCTTTGTATAATTAATTCGGGATCTAGTACTCGTCGATCTGCTCCTCATGAGGGTGTTAGTGCACCCGACTTATCTATCTGTTCTTCCAACTTGGCTTCAAAGGTATCCTGGAGGTGTCTTCCATATTCATACGGTAGTGATCATTATCCAATTATTGTCTCTTTTCCTTTTTTTAAAACTACACACTCAATCCCTCACTCTCCTCGTCTTAGATACAAATTGGTTAATGCAGATTGGAATACTTTTAGAACCTCTTTAGATGAAGAAATATTGCACCTTCCTGAATTAACGCCTACTAATTCATTTGAATGTGCGGACGCCCTTTCTAAAGCAATTATTAAAACTGCTAACGATATTTTCCCTATTAAAAATGGAACTTTAGGTATTATTCCTTCTCCGCCGTGGTGGGATAAAGATTGTTCAGACGCGATTAAAAGACGTAAGGCAGCAGAATTAAAATATTCTCAATTTTCTTCCAATGAAAATTTTGAAAACTTATCCACTATCATTACGGAAACCCGCAAATTATTTAGAAAGAAAAAATTTGAAAGCTGGCAAACATTTTGTTCATCAATTTCTCCTGATACCTCACCGTCAGTGGTCTGGCAAAATATTACAAAATTTAGATCTGCTTTCAAAGAATCTTCTCCTACATCACTTCCTTCCTCCTTACAAACACAATTTTTAAATAAAATAGCTCCTCCGTCTGTCCCTGAAAAACTAACGCTTCCATGTTTTAACGAAATTTCAAATAATCTTACAGGTCTTAATGCTCTTTTCTCAATTTCTGAACTTAAGGGCGTATTAACTAAGTTAAAAGATTCTTCACCTGGTATAGATGGTATTACGTATTCTTTTATTTCACATGCTTCAGATAAAGTTCTTTTTTATTATATCTTAACGTGATAAATGCCATTATGATAACAGGGAAGATTCCTCCTTCATGGAAATCTCAATTAGTTTTACCAATATTAAAACCTGGTAAAAGTTCATCTTCGGTATCATCATATCGCCCTATTGCGCTCTCTTCAGTTCTCATGAAAATAACTGAACATTTAGAGTAATAAATAAAGGGCTTCCGCAAGGGTCCGTACTGAGCCCCATTCTTTATAATATTTACACTCATGATTTAGAACACACCCTAGATTCAAATGTTCAAGTAGTTCAATATGCAGATGACCTACTGTTATATTATTCGCATCAATCCATCAATCAAGCTTGTTATCACCTATCACACTCTATTAAAGATCTTAAACATTGGATGGATTACAATGGCCTAGAAATTTCTTGTGATAAGAGTTCTGCCGTGTTGTTCACAAGATCGCGTCTTCCACCACCTATTAACGTTTATTATGACGGTCACTTAATGAATTCACAAAATAACATAAAATTCTTAGGGTTTATTTTAGACACGAAACTTTCTGGTATTGCTCATTGTGACTACATAGTTGCAAAATGCGAAAAATCTATTAACATTTTAAGATGTCTCGCTGGTGTTTGGTGGGGTGCTCATCCTTACACTTTGAAGCTACTTTATAATACAATCATTCGAAGTATTCTTGACTATGGTACATTTTTATTAGAACCTGGTAATATTAAAGCCTTAAAGAGATTGGACGGAATTCAAGCCAAAGCTTTAAGGATTATATCTGGTGCCATGAAATCTTCCCCAAATAACGCCTTACAGGTTGAATTAGTTGACCCTCCTCTATATTTACGGCGTCAGTACATATCCGACAAATTTTTATTGCGTTGTCTCCAAATTTCTAAACATCCATTACGATTGAAGCTTGAACAACTTCAATATCAGATCGCTTCCTCTGGTTATTGGTCCCATAAAAACCCTCCTTGTCTGATTAAAAGTTTCCAAAGATTCAATTCTCTTGGAGCACCATGTTATCATTCAGCATTCTATCCCCTCTTTTGTACGCCTTTTGAATCTTTAACCCTAACTCCCGATGTTCGCCTTAATTTAGGTATGGCGAAATCTGATTTATCAGCACCATTTTCTTTTAATCATTTCATAAATACTTACTGGAAAGACTGGCATTATATTTTCACTGATGCTTCTAAAGCCGTAACATACACCCCTACTGTCTTAGGTACTACGCCACACAAACAATACAAGCACCAATGCTGGCTGTGTCGGCGTAGGTGTTTACCATTCTAATTATAACATCGTTCAAAAAATTAAATTACCCCCAGAATCCTCAGTTTTCACAGGCGAATGTTTCGGATTATTAAAAGCAGTTGAATATATCTTACTTATGAAACTTCAAAGGACTGTAATATTCTCTGATGCTAAGAGTGTACTTCAAGCCTTAGAATGTTTTCCTTTCACACGTAGAACAATTTTTCCAGTTATAATTCAAATTAGAAGGTTGCTTTACATATGTGCTCAAAAAAACATTACCGTTTCTTTTGTTTGGATTCCGGGCCATTCTGGCATCTCCGGTAACATTAAAGCAGACAGTCTTGCAAATGATGCGGTGGTGTCCGGTGACATCTGCCCCTATTTAAACTACTGTCATGATCTAACAGCTTTACCTATTTTATATCTTAAAGAATCGTGGGAAAGGCTTGGCTAAGTAGTTGCCAAGTCAAAGGCAAACATTACTCTCTAGTTCAGCCTATTATTCCTAATCAACCATGGTCTTTTAAAGCAAAACTTGGAAAACGAGCCACCACGATTTTAATAAGAATGAGGCTCGGACATACATGTACACCTGTTCATCTTGCTAGATTAAATATTATTTCGTCTAATGCTTGCGAGTGTGGAGAAATTGGGGACATTAACCATATTATATTTTCCTGCTCTTTATATGACCATACTGTATTATTTCTATCCTTAATTTCCCTTAATATCCCTCTTCCTACTTCTACCTTAACACTACTTGCCTCTAATAATATTGATATTTATAAAATTCTTTCCGATTTCATAACCTCCAATAGCATTAAAATATAATATTTATTTACGTTAATTTTATAATTTTTATGCTTAGATATCCTAACATTTCCACCAGATTTTTTCCTATAATCTTTCCCAAATTCCTATTTCTAACAATTAAGATTCCTTAACTTCGTTCACATGTAAATGGCAAATACTCAAACCGAGTGGTCCAAAATAAAAGGAAAAAAAAAAAAAAAAAACTACTTCGCGAAGTGATGTTATGTGGCATTACATTTCGTGCCGAGTAATATTACATTTTACCATCACTTCAAACATCACACATGACGTTTCATGTCATGTGTGATGCTTAATGCGATAGCGCTCTATATATACGGCGGACGGCGTCCAGAAAAATAAGCCTTAACGTTCTGAAAATAATGCTCAAAATAAATATTGAATTGCCAGACACCGAACATTGCAGACATGCAGAACAGTACACGGGTGTTCGCGTCATGTTTAATGTGATGTAATGTTTAGTCGCGTAATGTGTAATATGACAGTACGCGGTCGGGTAATATTACGTGTGATACATCACTCGCATTACTTACACATGTCTAATGGTATGGACATATGAAGAGGCGGGATGAAAGTAATGTTGTGAGAAAAGTTTTTAGGTATGAATGTTGAAGGCTTAAGGGGTAAATGAAGACCAAAGAAAAGATGGATGGACTGCGTGAGTCATGACATGGATAGACAGGGAGTGACTGCAGAGATGACGTCTGATAGAGTTGTATGGAAGGAGATGACATATTGCGTCGATCCCAAGTAATTGGGATAAAAGCAAGATGATGATGATGATTTTAATAAGGGAGACGATGAACGAACTATATTAATTTCAAAGACGGACTTCCTGTAATTATTAAATTTGGTATTACAACAGCTCTATAGTAGATGGTTGAGTTTGGTTAAGTTTATACTATTGCCGTTTCGTTAACGGCGGATATAGTTTTTTTTAATATTTCAGGGTAGGTCTCATAATAAAAAATAATAATTACATACACACATGTAGATACGTAGCTATATATGTATATTACTTCAACTTTAGTTCATCACCTAAGCTCCAGGTAGCAGCACTTTCCATACATGCATATTTTACCATCGAGTTGCCACTCTTTTACAGTTAATATAATTTTACTCTTTGGTAGACGGCCAGATGGCCTGTACGGCGTCGAAAGGTATGTTGTAGGGCGGGTCTATGGGGTCTTGCGCCACTTTTCTTGTCGCCCCGGACGGATTAGCGGGGTTCGACGTACTGTAGCCCGCCGTCAAAAAAAAAAGTATCACTAATGCAATAGTTTGCACCGTGATAGTATACAATATTAAAATGGCGAATTTTAGTGGGAAATGAAAAGTGTTATGTGGTGCTCTTGTATTATATTCAATATCTTAGTGTTTTAACGTGTTATATTAAATATTTTTGATAGCATTTTATGTAATTTGATATCGCATAGGAAGTACTGAGGTGTATTGTATATTATATAACAGTGCTCTACATACGTTTTCGTTTTCCATCAAAATTCCCAAAAGATACCTTTAACGGTGTGGCCATGGCACTGTTGAAGGCAACGATTTGACTTATTAACGGACAATAACTTTCAATGAAGTCAATTTATAAAAAAAAGAGTGTGCGCTTAAGACCGCACGGCAGAAGTGAAAACTTCATTGGCCAATCCCAATCAATTTATATATATATATATATATATATATATATGTATATATATATATATATATATATATATATATATATATGTATATATATATCTATATATATATGTATATATATATATATATATATAGTAAATAATATTATGTATTATGTAGTATTATTAGGGATCGTGTTCGTAGATTGAATGAGAAACAAGTCGGAAATTAAAGTTAGTATTTATTAAACTCTATCAATTTATATATGTATATATATATATATATATATATATATATATATATATATATAGATATATATATGTATATATATATATATATAGATATATATATGTATATATGTATATATATGTATATATATA
This sequence comes from Lymantria monacha, assembly GCA_905163515.2. Lineage (NCBI taxonomy): Eukaryota > Metazoa > Arthropoda > Insecta > Lepidoptera > Erebidae > Lymantria > Lymantria monacha. Next base: position 2,905,021 of record LR991108.1, on the reverse strand, counting down.
TATATATATCTATATATATATATATATATATATATATATATATATATATATATATATATATATATATATATATATATATATATATATATATATATATATATATATATATATATATATATATATATATAGTAAATAATATTATGTATTATGTAGTATTATTAGGGATCGTGTTCGTAGATTGAATGAGAAACAAGTCGGAAATTAAAGTTAGTATTTATTAAACTCTATATAAATCAAATTATTTATTTTCGTTATCGTATTCAACAAATGATACAATCGGTTTGTGATAACTAAAATAAGAAAATATGGCAAAGTAAAAGTTACACAGAAAATAAAAGTTAGGTTAACTTTTAATTATATTACACATACATACATTTATATATACGCATATAATATAAACATCAGGTGACTTACCTATACGATCGAATCCCTTTATATAATATCAATAACAATAATTATGATTTGTGTAACGGCTATTGTTTATAATTTTTTTTTCAATATATATTATTTTTCCATAATGTATTATTTATTTTTCAATATTACTAAACCGTTAAATACACACACTAAACTCACAATGTAAAACAGATAGTTGTTAAAATAATAATAATTATCATTACGTATCAATTATAACTATTAATTTAATAAAGACAAAAGACGTAAGAATTGATCATACGAAATACAGCGATACAATTGCGAAGAGCAGCTGACTGTATCTTTCTCGCTCGGGTACACTCGGCGGTCTCGAGTTCACCCGATCGAGCGTTTCATCTCAGAGCATGACGGATCAGCCTAACTTACTACCCACGAAAAAATCTGTGTGCGGTGCGTCTAAAGAAGTTTTCACTTCAACAAAGATTTAGCTTAAAGGTCTTTGTAACCAAGCTATAAACACCAAGAAAAAAAGATATAAAATGGCAACACTGAGTCCAATAACAAGGCTACACTATACTACGTACAGTTTAGCAGTCGCACCGAGGGCAAATCGTCGGGGTCGGCGCGCGATGCGTGCTCGCTGGAGCTGTGCTCGCGCTGCCTCATCATCCGGGGTGGTTCAGCGCGCGACACACAACCGTCGTGAATGTGTACACCCGTGATATCAGATTCAGGAAGCTCGAACATCACTTCCAGCAACAGATTCTCCTGCGAATTATATATTACGAAACAATAAAGTACCGGTAATAAATTTATTTCAATTAACATTAAATAAATTGCTTTTAGAAAAAAGCCCTCTACTCAGTTGAACAATTTGGGACGTATAGTCGTATTTTACATACACACATACATACCATCACGCCATATCCTTTGCAGGGTAGGCAGTGAGAACAGAGTGCCAGAGAACTCTATCCTTGCATTCTTCACTCGCTTCCTCAACATTCATAATTCTCTTCATACACGCTCGCCGATTTCGGAGACTCTTAAAATACACTTAAGACCTAAGTACACTCTTCAAATTGGTCCGGGGTGACGGAAGAGGTGGCGTGTGACCCTACAGACCCACCGTGCAACTCCTCTCTTCGCCATGCGAGCGGGCCACTGGTACTCGATCTTTGTCTTCGGTGGCCCACTTAAGTACACTCTACAGTCTCAGTGTAGACTGTAGCAAATATTTTTTTTTTAATTTATTTAGGTCCTCCTGGGAGCGATATATTTATTTTTATTATAAAAGATAATCAAACTAGATGCGCAACAAGAAAAAGAAACAATATTAATAAATTTTCAAAATATTAAATTATTCTTATATAGCTAATTTTGAGGACAAAATACAAATTTTAGTTAATAAAATAAATAGAGAACAAATGATTGCTCCCTGAGGAAAACCTAAACAGATTAATATAACAGAGTATCAAATAAATATAATGAAAACTATTTGCAAAAAATATATACATTTATACAATGCGAAAGTGGAAGGATGTAGGTACCGAGGGAGACTGAGACTAACCTACCTAGACCAGATCGGTCATGTACTGAAGGAAGGTGGAGTCAAGAGTCTCCGAAACCGGCGAGCGTGTATGAACAGAATTATGAATGTTGAGGAAGCGAGTGAAGTATGCAGAGATAGAGTTCTCTGGCACTCTGTTCTCTCTGCCTACCCTGCAAGGGATATGGCGTGATGATATGTATGTATGTATGTGTATATACATTTAAATTACAGCAAATGTAAAAAGTATCGGCAAATGGTCTTAACGCTTAATATTTCGGATAAACAGGTAACGGTCGAATACATTAAATCATTCTGCTAATCTTATCTCAATTACTTGGGGTCAATACAATATGTACTCTTCTTTCATTGTACATATTGTAAAAGTTATGAGCAATAGTTTTATGACCGGCCGCCTGCCAGACGTCAACACTACTTGGGAACATAATTGAACAGCATTAGATGGAGTTGCTTCAGGTCGTTATAAGGCTCTTAGTCGTCTTTTACGACATCCACGAGCAAAGCCAACCCTCAGTTGGTAGTATTCGTAGCCGCTAGCACACAGCTGGTTCAGGTCGAATATATCAAATGCTTTAAAGAAATCAAGATCATTACTAAAATCTTTTTTCAATATAATTTTTATATATTCTTATTGATATATATTGTAATTAATATTACTGTCGGGATTATTTGATACGAATGTGGAATCGTACAGTATTAAAGAATTGCTTCAATTCATGCACAAATGACGTCCAATAATAATAGGACACTTGTTTCGCTGATTCTAAGAACAGGGTTGATAATATTTAGACACACATTTGAGACTGAGCGATAATTATCACCAAAGAAATTATTACCAAGGAGAACTAAAGTAAGGTTAATAAATTTAAAAGAAATCTTTGCTCTTCAACAAATCAACTCACCATAATAGACCTAAGGCCGCGAGCCCCAGTCTGCCGTTGAATTGCGAGCGCGGCTATCGCTTTCAGCGCTTCATCGCTGAACGACAGTTCACATTTGTCCATCGCGAACAGTAGTTTGTATTGTTCCACCTGTAACAAAAATATATTATATGACACTCATTCTATTTCCACTGTCACACAAGAAGATACTACGTTGTAGTATAAAGTTTATCCCTACTGAATAAATCTCTCTCATTTTGAAAAAGCATAGATAAGGGAACGTACCCATATAAATGACCAATTCAGGGGGAGGGAGTGTTCAATAATAATACGCTTGAACAAAATGTTAAGCAGAAAAAATCCAACGAACATTATATATTTATAGAGTGTAGATTAGATAAAATTAAATCAAAGGTAGGGGTTAATAAACCACCACGTAATATGGTCATTTGGGGAGAGAGACGGTGCAGTCAAATAAATCTATATTATGATCTTTGTAAAACTTAATTAAAGTTGATTGAGTACCCTAAAGAGCTCGAACAATGCAGTGATATACAATGCACGAATGTGGAACATAGAAAGATTTCTGATAGAATGTATATTACTATTGTATCTATTTTAGCAGAAGCTGCCGTTCATAGCAAGGTGACCACTCGAAGGCACAGGCATGGTGATCGTATTGTTGGGTGGAATAAACACGTAAAGGAAGCCCACGCGAAGGCCAGGCTTAAATATCAGATGTGGATAGCGAATACTGCGAAACTACGGGTGAGGCTTACAATGAAATGTGTCTTATACGGAAAATATTTAAAAGTAAACTCAAATGGTGCCAGAACAATCAAGAACAAATTAAGCTCGATAGTTTAGCCTCTCACCGTAAGGCTAACAACTTTCAAAAGTTCTGGCAAGCTACAAGAAAATTTGATGTTAAGCCTGGCCTCCCTGTGAGTGTAGGAGGCTATGATCGGCCTGAAAGCATTGCCAGTATGTCTGTTGACCATTTTAAAGTGCAGTCGCCGCTTGGCTCAGCGTTGCGTGTGGTTGATGGTGGGAGCTGTCGTGATACCGATTTAATTCGTTTTTCAGTCGAGCAAGTGTCTAATACAATTAACAAAATGACTAAAGGAAGGTTTCGGGTCACGACGGCTTGAGCATCGAGCACCTGCAACATGCTTTTTTTTTGTTTTTTTTTTTTTTTTTGGCGGCGGGCTACGGCACACCTGCAACATGCTGGGCTTCACTTGGCAAGAGTACTGGCTATGTTTTATTCTCTCTGTATGTGTCACTGGTACCTTCCGTGTGATCTCATGCAAACGATTGTTGTACCCATTTTGAAAGATAGAACAGGCGACGTCACTGATAAGTATAATTACCGCCACATCTCATTAGCTACTATTGTCGCAAAGGGCGATTATCAGCCTTAAGCATACTGTGCAATATTACACTAAGCGTCGTACTTCCGTGTATGCCTGTTTTCTTGATCTCTCACAAGCTTTTGAACTGGTATCATATGATATTATTTGGACAAAGCTTCGGGAGAGACAAGTGCCGGCAGAACTATTGCATATATTCCAGTATTGGTACTACAACCAAACCATCTCACTCTATTCGAGTGAGATGGGGCGATAAGCTCTCTGAGCCATACCGGTTGGACTGTGGTGTAAGGCAGTGCGGGATCACCGCGCCTAAGCTTTTCAACTTGTATGTAAATGACCTAATCGATGGGCTTAGCAGCAAGAGAATCGGTTGTCGTATTGACGATATAAGTGTCAACAACATCAGCTACGCTGACGACATGGTGCTGCTGAGCCCATCGGTTAAGGCAATGAGGGAGTTGCTTGGGTGTTGTGAACATTATGCTCAAACACATGGCCTAATATATAATACCAAAAAAGCGAGCTCCTGGTCTTTAAGGCGGACGGTGGCAAATGTCCAGATACAATACCCGAAATTACATTAAATGGTAATCAGTTGAAACGGGTCTATCAATTTAAATATCTGGGACATGTCGTCACTGATGACCTTGGGGATCAGACTGTTATTGAGAGGGACCGTAGGGCGCTGGAGGTTCGATGTAACATGTTGGCCCGGAGTTTTGCACGTTGTAGTGAACAAGTAAAAATAACACTTTTAAAGCACACTGTTCAAGTGTTCTACACGTGCAGCCTGTGGACTAATTATACGCAGCGTGCCATCAGTGCCCTACGGGTCCAATATAATAACGGCTTCAGGATGTTGATGGGACTGCCTCGTTTCTGCAGTGCATCGGGTATGTATTCGCAGGCTCGCGTAGACAATTTCCACGCCATCATACGACAGAAATCTGCCTCACTACTCGGCAGACTACGGGCCAGTTCCAACTCCATCCTGACAACAATTGTTAGAAGGTACGAGTCTCCCATTCTATGTGATATTATTCGTCGATGTCACACAAACACCAAACTCGTCACCAAATAGTGTATTTATATTACTAACATAATTTCTAAGATTGTATTTACTAACCTTCTATAGATGTCACTTGTCCGAAATAAAAATAATAATAATAAATTATTATTATTATTAGATATATCAATTTTGAATAAATACGATTTGAAATTTCGTAGTGAATAAAAAACAAACAGGCAGAAGAATCATTATCTCAGCTCGTATATGTCCCACTGCTGGGCTCTAGCCCCCTCCACACTAGAAATGAAATTGACCTACTATAGCACGTTGGCCAAACGTGTTGGTATAGGGTTTTATTTCGAGTTTTCCTTCTCTTGCATAGATGTTATATGCATATTTTAATCCTTAGTCGTTTCTTACGATCACCCACGGGTAAGATAAGGGGGTGGTGAATTGTATTCTTACTCTGTGACCACAAAGAAACAGTGAATCACCTAGTATCGGTACGTTCCCTAATTGTTAATGATTTTTTCGCGAGTACTACACACATGAAATAAAACGATCTTTATAGGGTTTATATTAAGGTCCTTACATATGAAATTAGCGTTTTGTCGTACTGACCACTTTGACCTGAAATATCTCATCTTTGGTTAAGAATTACAAATTCAAATTTATAAATTCATTTAACTGGTACATTGGAGTTTTGAAAACAGTCATTAATTTGTTTTTTCCTCATTATTTTTTTGCTTTGGCGTCGCTTATTACCGCACAATGGAAAACATGAAATATCGGTATATTTAGGAGTACGAGTTCTACCGTGGCAATAGTGCTCCAGAAATAGCTCGAAGGATTAATAATGTGTACGGCGCTGGTGTCGCAAAAGAAAGCAAAGAAAGCACGGTACATTTTTGCAACGTTTTCATTCTGGAAATTTCGACCTTCAGAACCAACCCCGTGGACGTCCGGAGACCAAAGTGGAAAATGAAGAATTAAAGGCTATTGTGGAAGCGGATCCATTACAAAGCATTTCAGAGATAGCTGCAGGCTTCGGGGTAAGTGACAAAACTGTATTAATCCACTTGAAGCAAATCGGGCAAGTAAACAAACTTGAACGATGGGTACCTTATGAATTGAGTGAATCGAAATTGCAACGCGTCGACCGCTGTGTTACTTTGCTCAACCGACACAATAATGAAGGGATTTTAAATCGAGTCATTACTTGTGATCAAAAGTGGATACTGTACGATAATCGAAAGCGCTTGTCGCAATGGCTGAACCCTGGAGACCCAGCAAAATCCTGCCCTAAACGAAAATTGACTCAGAAAAAGTTACTTGTGAGTATTTGGTGGACTAGCGCTGTATTTAAATGTTGGCAAACAAAGTATAAAATTAGTGTGATTCAATGGTAACAGCTTTTTGCGAATAAACATGACAAGATCTTTATAAATATGCGTTTTCTGGAAGTCCTGTCTGCCGATATAAACGACACAATAGTCAGTTAATGTAAAATTTTCAACTTTTTGTATATTATGTATGTATATTATCTAAAATCTGTTTCAATCCACAATTAGGTTTAAGAAAATGGCAAATATTAAAATTATTTATCTTAGTTCTTTGATTAACGTTATTAGAAGTTTCGCCACTTAGCAAACATATTTTATTTCTTTTTACATCATTATAGCTGGAGTGAATTATGTGAGATATGAGGACTTTTTGAAGCAGACGTGATTTTGATTTTCAGTATTAGTTTCAAAAGACATGGACGTGGTGGCAGCAGTACTGTCAGTGTGTTCCTTGCCGTCCGTTTTTGTTTGTTTTATTTTAGCGCTCTTATTCTTAATCTTCGGTGTAGGGGATTTCATATTTAATTGGACTACTAGCAAATTCTTTTGTACAAATCATTTTTCCTTATTAAATCTTCATTTCTTTGTCGTAATTTATTATTTTCTGACGATAGTAGTGTATCTCAATTTCTTCATGTGCACTATGTAATTGAGATTTTAAGTTATTAACTTCGTCTTTTAATGTTTTTATAATGTTATTACATTCGTCTTCGTCCTCTGACATGTCTGGCATGCTATTTGTTGTACAGTTAATTGTTTGTGAAATAATATCGCTGTCATCGTTACTAGGTTCTGATCTTGAGCGAGGACGGAGGAAGGTTATATTCTAATATGTAAATCCTAATATAGATTATGATTTACAAAAAGCGGTCGCCGTTGATGATGAGGTTCGAACCGGCGACCTATCAATTTTCTCGATTGTTGCGCACTTACAATACCTAACTGCTATCTGTACAGTATCAAAACTATTGAAATAACTGATGTTATTATATTGGTTTGTTTTTTTATTAGTTTTAGGTAGATGTCACTTATTTAATTGTCTTTCAATGTAGTTTCTGATGAGTGTGGTAACGCAAACTTCCAATTGGTTTATATCAATAATTGTAGATGGCACTGTTTACTTGCGCAACGACAAAATTTTAAAAAGAAAAGTGACGTTTTTGTGATGTCGGTGGAAATCATTGTTTGAACATACAATAATCCAGATCGTTTTGTTGTTATAGCACTTTACACAGTAACCGCATACGCTGCATAAGTAGATGAATTATATATTAATTAAAGTTTCCCTAGTAGACAACACAGTTTTAGACTTAACACACTATTTTAGATTTCACTATTTTTAGCAGTACGTACATACATACCATCACGCCATGTCTCTTGCAAGGTAGGCAGAGAGAGCAGAGTGCCAGAGAACTCTATCCTTGCATACTTCACTGGCTTCATCAACATTCATAATTCTCTTCATACACGCTCGCCGGTTTCGGAGACTTTTGACTCCACCTTCCTTCAGTACATGACCGACCTGGTCTAGGTAGGTTAGTCTCGGTCTCCCCTGGTACCTACATCCTTTCACTTTAGCAGTCATATTCCAAAAGAGGAGTAACAAACACTGTCAAGTACAGTAAGTATATCTATAAGTAATTTTATTCACTGTTTCTGAACTAAATACTGATTTAAACAATTTTTAAGAACAATCTTATTGAGAGCACTGTATTTGAGATGTTTACAAGTAAGCGCCACCTACCCTCAATCCAAATCCAAACCGCCTTCAAAGAATTTATTGATTCTCGCCCCCCCCTTGGTTTTTTAGTAAAGGGATCAATGAACTACCTATTAGATGGCAAAAGTGCATAGATAACAACGGTGCATGCTTTGATTAATATTAAAAATATATTTATATTTTATTCGTAACGACGACGTAAGAGAGCGAGTAGGTATGAAAGAGAGTATTGTTGTAAAGATGCGAAAGGGAATGCTCCGATGGTTCGGACATGTGGAAAGAATGCCGAACGAACGTCTGGTTAAGATGATATACAATGCGAAAGTGGAAGGATGTAGGTACCGAGGGAGACGGAGACTAACCTACCTAGACCAGATCGGTCATGTACTGAAGGAAGGTGGAGTCAAGAGTCTCCCTAACCGGCGAGCATGTATGAAGAGAATTATGAATGTTGAGGAAGCGAGTGAAGTATGCAGAGATAGAGTTCTCTGGCACTCTGTTCTCTCTGCCTACCCTGCAAGGGATATGGCGTGATGATATGTATATGTATATTTTACAAAAAAAAAAAATGAATTTATATTCCTCCCGTACAAAACGCCAATTTCATACGTAAGGACCTAATATAAAGATTTTGCTCACTCGACGTTCGGAGCATTTTTTAGTATGTATTATCACTTGATGACATTTTTACATATCAAAAACGGAAAAGCTGCGTCTAAATATTTATATTTCAATTCGATAAATATATCTTTGCGATATGAGGATAAAATTTTCAGACATGAAAGTTTCTCTTGGGTGTCGATTATATAATAGCCGTCCAGCTTCACCAGAAACCAAATTAACCTATCATGTTATGTTTCTTTTTACAAGCTATGATTTAGCTGCATCATGATCAACCTGTCCGTGATAACGAAAGAGTGGATTGGTTCCCAACTTTCTGGTAATTGACCTAGGCAACGTAATGCATTGCTTCACTTTGTTGGCCTTAGCGGAGTACCATTCCGGATATCTTATCTCTTCCAAGGTCCAGCGCCGAGGGTCACCTTTACGTCAAGTTTCCTGTGGGTGACGAAAGAGACCCGACCAGCAGCTGCCACATAATCCTAGCAATATGGGTTAACCATGGAAATTGTACCACCCATAGAGAAGAAGAGATGGATACAAATTTAACCCACACAGGATTTACTAATTCCTTAGCATCATCATTATACTGCCCTTATCACAATTACTTGTCGTTAACGCAATGTGTACCCAATCTATTATACATATTGCAAACATTACTGCCAATAATTTTATGAACGGCCGCTTGCCTGATGTCAACCCTCCTTGGGAATGTAATTGTTGACCAAACGGCATCAGGTGGAGTTGGCCCAAGTCGATATAAAGCTCTTAGTTATATTTTACGACACCCAAAGCAGAAAAGTAACGACTGATAATATTCGTAGCTGCTACCACACAGCAAACTTATTTCTTAGCAGAGGGGTCTAATTTAAAAATATTAATAATTTTACCAGTGCGTTTTTAGGCTCGGTTAATATTCGTACAAGCATGTCTTCGTTTACACTCTGGAAAGGCACCAACACTGGGAAACGTCCAATGAACTCCTATAATATAAAATATTATAACTTATTAGTGCTCCCGTAGGATCCTCGGTGGCATCAGACCTGGAGAAGTTTTGGAATAATGTTAGGGAAGTTTTGGATATGGCAGAAACCAGTGAACGCGTGATTGTATGCGGAGATTTGAACAGGTCCTCATAGCCGGGACTCTTGGTGGGGACCAAGCGTCCCGACTATGAGGACGTTCTTAGTCCATTTGGTGATAAGAGAGTGAACGACGCAGGTAAGCTCATTGCGGATGTATGTATGGAGAGTAACCTTATTGTGTCAAACACATTTTTCCAACATAAGGACATCCATATGTATACATGGAGAAGGAATGAACAGAAATGTATAATAGACTTAATTTTGGTAGACAGTCGCCTCCGAAGCAAGATATTGGACGCAAGAGCCTACAGGGGCCCCACAGTTGATACGAACCACTATCTCGATATAGCGAAATTTAGTGGTCTGTTCAGAAAGTGGAGGCACTGGCGAGAGCGTGTCCACTTCGGAGGGCTTGAAAGAATAAAGGTTGAAAGGTTGCAAGAAGAGTGTGTAAGAGAAAATTATGCAGAGGGTGTCCGAAAACGGCTGACGATGGCAAGCCAGCCGCAATCGGACATAGAAGAATGCTGGAGAATATTGAAAGAGAGTATGGTAGATACAGCGAAAGAAGTATGTGGAAGCTCAAAGAAGCATAGAAAAACAAATGGTGATGCATGGCGGGATGCGGAAGTGGCAGCTTTCCTAGAGCAAAAGAAGAAAGCGTGGCTGGACTATGTCTCTTCTTTATATCTGAATGACAGTATGACTGAACAGAAGAAAGAAATATATCGGCAATGTAAGAATGACACCAAGGCCTTAGTGAAAGAGAAACGTGATAGAGCAAGTATGAGTGCAGAAGATGGGCTGACTAAAAACTTCGAAGGTAACACGGGTAACTCCAAACTCTTTTGGTGTGGTTGGTCAGCCTTCAGAATGAATAAAATAAGGTCTAAAGTTGGAGACATTCTTACACAAATACAAGACGTGTTAAGCCGATGGAGTGAATATTTTGGCGATATGTATGCGGATAGTCGGGTTGGCGCAGGTGTTGCATGTGGTCTAATAGATCAGTATTCAGCACCGGTGTCCTCCGATGACATCAGTATGGATGAAGTTGAATGGGCAATAAGAAGTTTGAAAAATGGTAAGGCAGCGGGCATTGATATGGTGTCTGCCGAGATGATCAAGCTTGGCGACTCCTGTGTCTGGGAGGCGTTCCTGTTGGTATTCAATTTATGTCAGAGCTCGGGAATGGTTCCCAAGGACTGGAATAGCGCAGTCATCGTGCCTTTGTTTAAGAACATGAGTTCACGTTATGACTGCCCAACTTACAGGGCCATAAGCTTGACTAGTTTGGCAGCAAAGGTGTACGGTAAAATTATTGAAAGGAGAATGAGGATGGTGTCCGATGGTTTGCTGTGTGAGGCACAAGTAGGTTGTAGGAGTGAAAGGGAATGCATGGATCAAGTGTTCTCTCGCGCAACATTGTGGAGAAGCATCTGGCATTAGGTCAGAGGGTTTTCTGCAGTTCTGTGGAACTGGAGAGAGCATTTGACACGGTTATAAGAAAGGAACTTTGGGACATTTTACCGGAGTATGGTATTAACGGTAAACTGCTGCAGGCTGAGCAGTCCAGTTACATGGGCTGTAGAGCTTGTGTGCGGCTGGATGACGGAATGTCGCCTTGGTTGACGTCAATATCGGCGTTAAGCAGGGGTGCGTTCTATCAGCCAGACTGTTTATCATATATCTGGACAAATGTCTCCAAAGGTTGAACGATATGAATGTGGGAGTCCAGATGGGCGACTCAGTGGTCAGTGCTCTGCTCTATGCAGATGATGCAGTCCTGCTGGCACAGTCAGTGACTGACCTGCAAACCCTAGTTGACACAATGACAGCGGTTTGTAAAAAAAAGGCTCTACGCGTGAATGTGAGCAAAACCAAAATAATGGTCTTTGAAAGAGATGAAGCCAGAACAGAAGTAACAATAGGTAATGATGTACTAGAGCAAGTAGATGAATTTGTATATCTTGGATGTGGATTTAGCCGTGATGGAAGGTACACCACTGATATAGAGCGAAGAGTGAATGCCGGAAATAGAGTGAACGGAGGGTTGTGGCAACTTCTCGGTAGCCACCTCAGCCAGAAGGCACGTGTAGCAATACATAACGCAGTGCTTGTCCCAACATTACTATATGGAAGCGAGAGTTGGGTATGCAGAAAAGAACATGAAAGTAAAATTAATGCGGTCGAAATGCGATCTCTACGAAAAATTTGTGAAGTTAGGCTGACCAATCGCATTCGTAACAACGACGTAAGAGAGCGAGTAGGTATGAAAGAGAGTATTGGTGTAAAGATGCGAAAGAGAATGCTCCGATGGTTCGGACATGTGAAAAGAATGCCGAACGAACGTCTGATTAAGATATATAATGTGAAAGTGAAAATATGTAGGTACCGGGGGGACCGAGACTAACCTACCTAGACCAGATTGGTCACGTACTGAAAGAAGATGGATTCAAGGGTCTCCCAAACCGCCGAGCGTGTATGAAGACAATTATGAATGTTGAGGAAGCGAGTGAAGTATGCAAGGATAGAGTTCTCTGGAACTCTGTTCTCTCTGACTACCCTGCAAGGGATATGGCGTGATGATATGTATGTATGTATTAGCGCTATACATTAACAGTCCATAAACGTAGCATTTATAGCAATGTGCCAAACTATTTAGACAGACTGAGATTCATAGAATCAACCAAAAATTTTCTCCTGGCTATGGGGACATTCTAAATAACCGCAGAGTGGCCCTTTTGTGGAGGGCATGCTAACTATCAGTAAAGTAACCCGTTTTATAAGCAATCACATATTGACTCATTCGTCAAGGGCAGTGGAAAAGACGGGGTGAATCCCTATGTCCTATACTTCACTGTCACCATTTGGGTGGACTCTCGGCATCGAGTCCTTGATAGTAGTAATATGGTCACTAAAACGTGTTTGTATAGTGGTGTTCATACCGGTATCATGCCAAAATGGATGAGGTCCCTCGCCTGCACCTTGTGCAGCCACGCGTCCCGCTCGTCATTCTCCTGCTGTGGGATTGCGAGTGGTGACGCGTCCGAGGACGTTAGAGCGAGCGCGGCTCTCCGATCGGACCGTGCGTCCCACGCATCAGAATCAAGGTAATTCTTGTTTGAACGTCGCTGTATCAACCTGAAGAATATAATGGAAAAAGATTTACCTGGTATCCATAATGTAATAGTATATTTTTTTTATGACAGTGTATTAACGAATTCTTGTATCACGGGAGTTCTTACAACGAGATCGTGGGGAGGCTTACGAAAGATTTGGTAGACCATGAAAATATGTAAAACACTGTTATTTTATATTAACTACATTTTAGCAAATTACTGAAATTTAGCATTTAACATACTTGATTATTTATAAAAACTTGATTACGAGCGAAAAATTATTGTCACACATGGGATTCGAACCCACGCCTATTGGAAATCCGTTCCCGTAAAGTTAGAGTATTAAATCTGTATAATGTGTAAACATTGCCGGATAGATGGCACACGTCTCCTTTAAAGACGAAAATATAATACGAAGCGAAAAATTGATTGTCATACAAGTCATGCTGGTGTAAATGGTAGCACGATTGGAACGGATTTCCAATAGGCGTGGGTTCAAAACCAATGGGTGTGACAATAATTTTTCGCTCGTAATCAAGTTTTTACATTTTAGCACTTTTCCAGCATTAAATTGAAAGCAAACAACACACTAAAACACCAAAATGTCACTTTTAGGTCCGCTCGTCACATGATAAAATGATTAGGCTATAGATTAGGAGCTGCCGCAGACAGTGGCGGGCGCTTCATCACATCAAATTCGGCCCTTCAGATCACCAACCATCCGTATTAGATGTCGGTTTTTGCCAGATTTCCTCGATACCTAAGCATTTTGCATTTGGTTAAGGACACGCGCCCTTCGTGAACTGGCACGGAAAACTATGATACGAAATGTATTGTACTGTGTTTTACGTCTGCTGAAGTGGTAACTAGAATCCGAAATACGGAAATCCGTAGACGAACGGGTGTAACCGACATAGCACGAAGAATTAGCTCGCTGAAGTGGCAATGGGCAGGACACATCGTTCGAAGAACCGACAACCGCTGGGGAAGAAAGATTCTAGAGTGGCGACTATGTACCGCACGACGAAGTGTGGGACGCCCCTCCACTAGGTAGACAGACGACCTAAAGGTTGCTGGGCGTCGTTAAATACAGGCGGCACAGGACCGCACTCTGTGGCGTAAAATGAGGGAGGCCTACGTTCAGCAGTGAACGGCAATAGGCTGAAATGATGATGAAATGAAGTAATTGCGATGTGGCTACGAATACTACCAACACTTACTTTACCACTGGGTGTCGTAAAAGACGACCAATAGCTTTATATGGAATTGCACCAACTGCAACTGATGTCGTTGGATCAACAATTACATTCACAAGTAGTGTTGACGTCTGACAGGCGGCCGGTCATAACAACTATTGTCAATATGTGAAGAGGAAGATATAGATAGAGTTTATGGTTAGACCAGATCCCATAAGACTACAAAAGAAAAATCGTAAATACTATAAGACAGATGTGTATAATGTTTACTTGTCGAGATCAATATATGCCCCGCTGGCGACGAAGAGTATGTTAGTGGTATCGACTTGGACGGTATCATCAGCCAGCTTGCGGGAGTTGCGCTCAGGCACCGAGACCACTGCACCCTCGAGCATCTTGAGCATGCCTTGTTGAACACCCTTGCCTATGAATTAACATTAAATAAAAATTAGTTTTCTTTATTTTAATTAATCAAGGTAACAACGTCCACTATTTGATATAGCTTCCATAGAGGGTAAAATATTACATTCACCACGCTTGGCAAACGGGTTAACGATCGCAGTTCTTGTTATGAATTTATCAAGAAATTGCTGTTGCTTGTGAGCTCTCACCCAGTTCCTACGACTTCCACGTGGCAATAAGGGGCATTTATTGTATACTAACTACACGGACAGATAATGGTACTGAAACTAGAAACATGAAGTTTTGTCGTTACGAAACTCAAATTCAGGAGATGAATAATAGTAACAAGGTTTGTATAGGAAGAAAAAAATACAAATTGTTTTCAAATTAAGCATTAAATACCCTTTAGTAAAAATAAATGTGCACGTATTTTGTAATTTTTGTCAATTTTCATCTCCTAAGTGTGTAAAATAGGTGAATAAATGTTGAGGTGACACTTTTATATGAATTACAACTGAATTATTACTTATTATCGCCTCGTATCATGCATGATTTCTACGCGGACGAAGTCGCGAGTAAAACCTAGCTCAATATGTGTTTGTAACATTTATATTTTTTTTTATTGCTTATAATGACAAACGAGCAAACAGCAGACCTGATGGTAAGGTTTATTACCGCGCATGGACCTTTGCATTATATCTAGATCGTTGCCTACTAAACAAAACCCATCCAAGTTGGGATTCTGACTCTGGCTCACCGAACGTTCATAGCATATTACCTATTTTGACATCGATTTGCCGCATAGTATACTACCCTGGAAAGGCCAGCCCGCGACTGTAGACAGAAAACTGTGACCTACACTACTAAATATTTTTAAAAAGAAAATTACCAATGTAATAGTACCATCCAAATAATTTTCCTTACAACAATTACAATGTTTCAAATCTAATTATAATTTATAAAAGCAGACAAATGAAATGTTTACTTACCACTTACATCTCGTATTTTGCCAGGTACAGCGCAAATTTTGTCCACCTCATCTAGGAACACAATTCCAGTTTGCGCTCGCTCAACACTAAAACATTATATACAGGGTGTCCCAAAATTCAACGATAAGCTGGCACCAGCAGGTGGACCTACATATGACTACTCGAGAACAGAAAAGAAAAAAATTCTACCTTGATTTTTTTTTTCATTACGACAAAAAAACCAAAATCTTTAAAAATGGACATCCTTTATTATATTATTAAGTGCTATTGCTACAGTTTTACAAGTAATTCTGTGATTTTTTTTGTAATGGCAAGGTAAGTAGCACTACTATCGATCACAACCATTAAAAATTCCAGAATATCTATAGTTTTTACACAAAAATCAATCAAAACTATGTTTTTTTCATAAATTATGTAAGATTTTGACTTTCAGCTCACTTTCACTCATCATAGTGAAAAAAAAAAGTATGGACGCTACTGTGGCAAATAGTATTAAAAATTGGCGCATCTAACTACAATTCTAAAATGGTATAACATTCTAGACAAACTAGCCACAAAAATATACTTAAGTGTACTATTTCAAAATAACAACCATATTTCGAAAATTGTTAGTGTTGATAGTAATCACTTTTACTATGTAGCCAAAATGTTTTTGTAGCAAGTTCTCAGAATTTTAATGAGACATGTGCGTAGTCCATAAATCCGTAAAATAAGTTAGACAGAGATAGAGAGATTATACGTTAGAGGGAGATAGATAGATGCTAATTGTTTAGTAACATTAATGCAGGTGGAGAAGTAATTAATGTCCTCAGCAGCACAGCAAGTCAGTATGCTCTACTTCTTTGTTTACTGCACACCGTTCTGTTTTAATTAAAGTGGCTCTGGTACTGACGACTTATGGATTGAATTAAGTGACCTGGAAATTGACCTGACTTGGCATTATTTTAGACTGTGATTTTGTGTTTTTTTTAAAGAAGTTTTGCCTTATTTTCAAGTGTTTAGCATTCATCATGCCGCTACCATACACAGCGTTAGGATACGCTAATATGCACCTAATTTATGGAGAATGCCGATGCAATGCCAACGCTGCTAGCAGATTATATCGAGCAAGGTACCCTAATCTTCAAAGGTATCCGGATTATCGCGTATTTATTAACGTGTATCAAGCTTTTTCGGAGGGTCGTATACCATCTGACAGGCGAAACGCTGGCAAACCTAGATCGGAACACGATGAAGAAGTTCTCAATGAAATAGAAAACGATTCAACTACCTCTGTACGTGCTGTACAAGCAGCAACGGGAATCCCAAAAAGTACTGCACATAGAATTTTAAAACGTCACGTCGTCGTGATGAAACAACATGCAAGAAAGATGGATATTTAAATCTTCACAATCTTCATAGCTGGAACAATGAAAATCTGCACCTGGTGAGAGAAGACAATCCCAATACCAATTTAAGGTTAACCTATGGACTGGCATAATAAATGGCAAAGTGATAGGGCCCTTTGAGTTACAAGGAAACATAGATGGCAATAGTTATTTAAACTTCTTACAAAATGAGTTGCCAGGATTATTAGAAGATGTGCCCTTAAGTGATTTGCAAACCATGTGGTTTCAAAACGATGGTTGCCCAGCTCACTATGCCCGTCCTGTGCGAGAGTACTTAGACCAAGAGTACCCAGGGCGTTGGATCGGGCGACTTGGTCCTATCTTGTGGCCACCCCGTTCACCCGATCTAAATCCCCTGGACTTTTTCTATTGGGGTTGTCTAAAGGACAGAGTCTGCACAAAACCGATTGCAACCTTGGACGAGCTTCGCCATAAAATAATTCAGACTGTGGATCTACGGACTACGCACATGTCTCATTCAAATTCTGGGAACTTGCTACAAAAACATTTTGGCTACTTAGTAAAAGTGATTACTATCAACACTAACAATTTTCGAAATATGGTTGTTATTTTGAAATAGTACACCTAAGTATATTTTTGTGGCTAGTTTGCCTTGAATGTTATACCATTTTAGAATTGTAGTTAGTTGCGCCAATTTTTAATACTATTTGCCACAGTAGTGTCCATACTTTTTTTTTTCACTATGATGAGTGAAAGTGAGCTGAAAGTCAAAATCTTACATAATTTATGAAAAAAACATAGTTTTGATTAATTTTTGTGTAAAAACTATAGATATTCTGGAATTTTTAATGGTTGTGATCGATAGTAGTGCTACTTACCTTGCCAATACAAAAAAAATCACAGAATTACTTGTAAAACTGTAGCAATAGCACTTAATAATATAATAAAGGATGTCCATTTTTAAAGATTTTGGTTTTTTTGTCGTAATGAAAAAAAAAATCAAGGTAGAATTTTTTTCTTTTCTGTTCTCGAGTAGTCATATGTAGGTCCACCTGCTGGTGCCAGCTTATCGTTGAATTTTGGGACACCCTGTATATGTATATGAAATTTCGCGTGAGTAATTAAGAATATAATCCTTACCCCTATCTTTCAAGTATCATCGGTGGCCGGCTCGAAGGCCCTCCAAAATAGGAGGGAAAATTGATCTATTATATCATGCCAATCAGACGTGTTGGTATAGGGTTGTATTTCGAATTTTCCTTCTCTTGACTATTCAATAAATGTTACCTGAATTTCATGTCCCTAAATCACCTTCTACCACACTCACGGGCATGTGAGAGGGTGGTGAATTGTATTCTTACTCCATCACCACATGGATTGGTAGGGTATGTAAACTGATCGTATCGCCGTAAGAGAATGAATACTCAAAATAAAATCTTATGTCAACCCGTCTAGCCAGGGTGGTGTAGTAGGTATCCTGCTTTCTCTTATATAGAGAAAGCTCCTGTTTATGTGTGGTACATGTATAGACCCGCGCGGTCGGACCAGGAATGATTAGTCCACTATACCTCAGTGAGGTTTATCGTGTGAATACGATGTGATGACAGGTTGATACCATGGGTAGTATCGAAAAGAGCTACTCGCCGGGCGGAATAACAAAGTAAACGATTCCGTTCTGGTGGACCGCTCGATAAGTGGAGAGGAGAAACGCTACTCATACATCGTGCAACACGACTGGATCAAAGCCAACCCAAAATAAAACCAATAAAACCGAGAATCGTTGATATAGACCTTCATAAAGATCATTTTCTCTAAAGAGAGAAGTGATTCTAGACTCCATCCATCATTCCATCAGCCCGTAGACGTCCACTGTTGGACATATACCTCCCGATGAGAATGCCTTATTTTTTTGTGGGGAATAATACCATAATCGGCACGCTTAGCAGGCGGGTTGGCGTTCGCAGTAGATGTTATAAAGTTTCCCAGGAAATAGCCATTGTCCACTCTACTGGTGAAACCCTTAGCCTATTTTTACGGCTCTCACGGGCAAATAGCGGTAGGGCAAGTGGGTAGGGTGATGACAATTATATTCTTGTTCTGTCGCCACACGGGGAGACTGCCATCATATAATAGTAAAAATGTCCTTATATCCTACTGCATCTTCCTCTTATCCCGGATTCCCTTGTTTTATAGATGTGCAGTTAATTGATTAACTGCGGAAAAGTGGTAAGTTTCCCTTACATTCCTTATCAAAGTTATAAGCTGGAGATACTCACTTGAAGTTTGCGTCCTGGAGTAGTTTAGCGATGACGCTCTCAATGTTCTCACCGACGTATCCTGTTTGCGAGAGTGTCGTGCAGTCACATATAGCGAACGGCACATCCAAACACTGAGCTATCGTTTGTGCCAGTAGAGTTTTACCTGGAAACAACAGAAAATAATATTTACATGTATGTGCATGTTTGCAATAAATGCCTCATTGAAAACCCCGTGTAAATATTGAGAATGTTCTCTGACCTAGTATTATAAAAATCCATGTAAGGCAGTTACCATTTAACATAAGATGGGCTGCTAAGGAAAAAATATGTGTGCGTACAAAGTATACATATCAGAAGTAAAACTAGATTCGAGCGTGCTCCACACTATTCAGACAGGTTAATATCTCATTTCAAAGTTTTCCTTCTCTCGCTTACGTCCCTAAGTCTTAATATCAACCATATTAAGGGAAGTAGTATGTAGTGATAATTGTATGCTTCATCATCTCAGCCTATTCACGTCCACTGTTGGACGTAGGCCTCCCTCATGTTACACCACATAGTGCGGTTCTGTGCCGCCTGCACGCCTGCATCCAATGACGCCCAGCAACCTTCACAAGGTCGTCTGTCCACCTAGTAGCGTCCTACACTGAGTCGTCCAGTACGTGGTCGCCACTCTAGAACTTTTCTTCCCCCGCGGTTGTCGGTTCTTCGAGCGATGTGGCCTGCCCATTGCCACTTCAGCGTGCTAATTCTTCGTGCTATGTCAGTTACACCCGTTCTTCTGCGGATTGCCGTATTTCAGATTCTATCTCGCAGAGAAATCCCGAACATAACCCGCTCCATAGCGCGTTGAGATACTTTGAGCCTGGTTATGAGGCTTACATTTAGGGACCACGTTGTATGCTTACTGCATCAAAACACGGGTAGTCATCAATACACTGCTACAAATGTTCAGTACTCACCACAGCCCGTAGGACCGAGTAGGAGGATGTTACTCTTGTCCAACTTTAGCTCGTGGTGTTGACGCTTCAGTATCTCGGCGTCAACCCCGCCGCTGGCTTGACTTAGACGAAGGTGATCTATAAAAATAAGTGATCCTATAGTTCCAAGAAATAGTTGTATAAATTTAATTCTGCAAATATAAGACGTATGGTAGCAGCCACGAATACTACTTATACTAAAAATTACTTCGAATGTGATAAACGCCGTCTTAAAAATTTACAGCTCGGCGTATATACATCAAATGTGGTATGGCCAAAAAACATCCCAAAGAGTAGAGAGTAGTATCACAATAGAAAAATGTCGACAATTTAAAAGATTTGTAATATAATATAAAATGCATATTTTTAATGCGATTACATTTTAAACTCTTCAGTAAAATCTTACAAAATATCAGGATTCAAAAATAACCGATATTTATAATAAATATCAAAATATCGGATATTTATAATAATAATAATGTAAAATGTAAAGTAAAATGAACCAGTCCACTAAGCACCCACTCCCATATTCATATATTAGATACCACCATCACACAATAGTTTTACACTTACCGCTGGCAGTCCACGTATGTCATGTGCAGACGTGGAATGTCATCGGTAGATGTCTCATCCCAATATTTAGATTAAATTTCTCCAAAGGCCTCTGCGTATTGGATCCATATCCCCATGTAAGCCTTTTAAAGGACCGGGCATCTTCCCTACGGAAGATCCCGTGATTAAAAAGGAGATACAAATAATAATAATAATGTATTTATATCAGACATCAGAGATCCATAGTATTGTTAGTAAATAAACTTAACCTATATTAGAGTATGTTACATGTTGTATTATTTTAAAATTCGCGCCTTCTATGCTATGTATCCGTTCCTGACAATTTTATCTTTGTAACAACTCTCACTACTCTGTGGTCATCGCTAGCATATGTATTATTTTTCTTACGAGATATAATATAATATATTATAATTTCTGTTACTAAATCGTTATATTTCATTTACAAACAACATTACAATCTTAAAAATAAATAATAATTAAATAATAACAACAGTATTCGAACACTGATGGAACAGTGTCCTATGCCATCAATAACCGAACACAGTGCTTAATAAAGGGCTGTCCCATTTAGAGGCTAGGATCTTTAGGATGACGTTGGTGCTCACACAGGTTCTGCATAGCAGCGACGCAATTTTTTTCGCATACAGGCATGAAACCCGTCAGTGCGTGCTTCGACGAACGTACTAGATGCGCTACAGAATCGCGGGAGCCCCAACAGTACCCTAAAGGCATTGTTATATTGGATGCGAAGGGTGCTAACCGATTTTGAAGTACATATATGTGGACCATAGACTACTCGTATAAAAAGTTTGACAAAAAGACTTGAACAAAGTAATTTTGATTTCCCGCGAGCATCGATAAAACCTACGGACCAACATGTTAGCTCTCACGATCAACGCCCTCCGTTCCCTCTCTATATCCAGCTCATCGCTGAGATTTTCAGAGACGACATGTCCTAAATACTTGAATTGGGTTACCCGTTTTAATGCAGTCCCACATATTATCACTGACAGTACCTCTGCTAGGTTTTTGCCCCTAACCCGTGGCTTTCAGCATACTTTTCACATATACCCAATAGTTTTCTAAGAGCACTAATAGATGGTGCCAGCAGCACCATATCGTCAACATAACTAATATTATTAATACAAGTACCATCAATATAACATCCAATCGGTTGTCTGCTGAGACCATCTATTAATTCATTGACGTAAAGGTTGAAGAGGTGGGGAGAGGTTACTTCCCCTTGCCTCACTCCACATTCTAACCCGTATGGATTAGAAAACTCCCCAGACCATTTTACAATACAAATTTGATTGGTGTACCAATACTCAAAAATAGAACATATCTCTTTGGGTAAACTTGTATCACGAAGCTTTCGCCACAGTATGCCATAACCACGGAGCAAATACAAAGAGGAGCTGTTGTAATGAATATTTTCTATGAAACAATGCGTGTCATTTACAGGGGGTGAGGGGGGACGCTGCTAATGGAGAAAGTGAGACAAGTAATAGTACTTGTCTCACTCCCTCCTTTATCCATCTACCGGCTATTGGCACAACTACTAATTTCGTATATTGTATGCAGTTGAGCTATCTTGCATTAGATGTCAGTAAGTGTATGGTGTAACAGGGACGTACTCAGAATTTACCTATATCAAGGAGTGCTAATTTTTTTTTATTTCAAAGATACAAATCTTATTAGCTGTTTGCTCTATTCAAATACAAATGTTTATAATCAAATAATTCTGCATAGCGAATAGCTGTATGACTACTGTTTTTAACCGAAAATTTCTTTATAAGGCTTGTCAGCATTGTTCATAATGTTAATATTTTATGAAAAATCCATCTTTTCTTTACTGTCATTCTGATAAACTCAGAAGTTTAGAAACCTTTTTTTCTTCATATTTGTGTCCTTTCCATACGACCAAATAATACAATTATTTGTTTGGGTTTCTAACAAATTATCGAATGAAAGTAGTTGGACTTTTAGTAAATATGTTAGTTACACGGTATTATTTCCTTCCTTTTTGTCTTTTCCATATAAAAAAAGAATCAAACCACTCTATTAAAATAAGGCTTTATACAATTGATAATGCAACAATGGTGTCAATGAACAAGACATGTAAAAGAGTATTTCAAGCGAGCAGACCAGACCCCCCTGGTAGCAACCGCACGCACGGACCATCTAAAACTTAGCCATGCCAAAGGTAACTTGAAGACCTTCGACGCCACCACCATTTTGAGTATTTTTGTGACGTGCTCAACCTCGTTAATCTTATCAAGAAATTGCATCGAGTGCAATTACATTATTAATAAATAAAGGAGAAAGGGTGACATTGGTTCCAATAATAAAAATGAAATACTCTAATATATTTCTTGAGCTATACCTAGTCTTGCCCTAAATACTGTAACAAAGAAAAACCTTTTTCTATTGCAAAAAATATTTATGACTTTTACAGTGTTAGTTTAATACATAAATATAAAACAATTTAAAATATAAAAAGCTTGTTCGAAGTGGTTTCTATTGGTTGCAATACAGTCCTTTAAATCTTCATTGTTAAAATGAGAAGAACAAATCTTTGTATATTTCGTAGGAGTCCAGTTTTTCTATTAATTTTTGAAATCCATTGCTTCTAACATCGTCATTGGACGGTATTCTAAAACATACAAAATTTACAGTTTAATTATAATAGGTTCATTTAAAGTAGTGTAAAAAATATTTTTCTTTGATGAAAAATCCGAATGTTATAATTATATTCTAATTACGACCCTGGATTTTTGACACTTTTATAGTTCTTCATAGTTAACGACAGCTGGCGTGTTGCTTACAAAATAATTATTAACTACATATAAAACTCATATTTTTGTTGAGGTAAAAGGCTTTGGGTATAAATTTTAATACTCATGGTTATTAGTTATTACAATAATCTTAAATGTTTGAACTGTATGTGCTTTTGTTGTTCTAGGTCCTATTACGCAAAGTGGTGCCATCTAACGTTGAGTAAAATTATTTCTGAACATGATACCGTCAAAAGAACTTTCTAGAAATTATTTTGATAAATTATGAATAAATATACTTACAAATGGAATGTGATTCTTTCCATAGCATCTGTACGTTTATTGGAGTAGTTTTTACATGATAAAACCCAACACTTCATGGTTTTCTTCGTAATAACATAAAAATACACCAAAAATATAATTTTATGCACCGTACGAACACCGTCAGTGACGACAGAAGACTAATAGGCCACGCCTACTATTGATGTTAACGTGATGACGTCAGGGCCTACTTGAGAATCACAGTGCACAGTTACTTAGGCCGTCTCCTCTTTGTATTTGCTCCGTGGTCATAACATACTGTGTCAAAAGCCGGCGAAAGATCTAAAAAACAAGTATAAACCGGTGTCTTTCTATCAGTGTAATATCTAGTTGTATATTTAAAGCTCACTATAGCACTCTCGGCGGACAGACCCGGTCTGAAACCGAACTGCCCATCATGAATTTGTAGGTGCTTTGAGAGGTGTTTATCAAGAAGCCGGTCTACTTTACTATAATAGTAGCCAACGATATTGGCCTATAATTATTTTTATCTGAGATATCACCGGTACAGAATATTTAGTGGCAACTTCACACAAAAGTGATTCTTAAATAAGTTAGCTATACTTTTTTTTTCTCATGCCCCAGCTACATTCACGGGGAGGTCCGACTTAAGGTTCAGTCTACCAACACTCTTCCAGAATTCTACGAAATTCTTGGTAGATCTTTGACTCGCGATGATGTCCATTTTAACCTGATCTTGGTTATTTTGACACCATTTAAGTCGAGCCTTAAATTTTTTTCTACTCTCATACATATTATCATATATTTCCTCACCTACCGGTCTACCACTGGACACCCATACCTGAAATTTCAACCTAGCGTCCCTATGAGCAGAGCTTACACGTCTATTCCAACCAATTAAATTCCTACGTTTATTTACATTTTTTTTTACAAAAGTCTGCATAGCACTCTCTCTTAAAATAGAAATAATGTTGCTGTACATTTTATCATGTTCGGAATTATTACAATTTTTGTTCACACATTGTGAAAATACCAAAGGTAAGTCAATTAATTTAAGTCTATTATTACAGTGCACAGAATATTCGTTAATTTGTGGGATCTGACGTTCGCTCCATTTAACAGACCTATTAGTTATAAAATCCGATTACGAAATGAAAAATGATGTCGCAAGCGGGATTCGAACCCGCGCCTATTTTCATTTCGTAATCGGATTTTATAAATAATTAAGCATATTAAATGCTAAATTTCAGTAATTTAAATAACAAGGTTGTGTCATCGTTTAATACAATTCTAACTGTAAAGTTTGAAGTATTAAGCCTATAACAATGTGTAAACATTGTCGGGTAGATAGCATACCGTCACCTTAAGACGTAAATACAATACGAAATGAAATTTGCATGTCCTACAATTAGTCGCGGTAGTGTAGTGGCAGCACGATTGGGCCGGAATCCCAATAGGCGCGGGTTCGAATCCCGCTTGCGACATCATTTTTCATTTCGTAATCGGAATTTATAAATAATTAAGCATATTAAATGCTAAATTTCAGTAATTTAAAAGACCTATTAGTATTAGTTATGGTAAAAATCTTTTTAAGGATAATTTTTAAGTCACAGTACACTTCTAATGGGTGATGATCTGATATAACATCATAACGTACCTTTATGTTCGTAATGGTCTTCAGTACGGATTGCGTCACTAAACAATGGTCTAGCCACCTCCGAGACCCATGTGCATCACTTACAAACGTATATTCACTAGAACATAAACCAAACCTGTGTATATCTGCACATAACCACGATTGATCAACACAAAAACGCGATAGTTCGATCTCAAATAACTCCGTGGGATGTGCATTAAAGTCTCCCAAAATAAAAACCGATTCAGTTTCATTATTGTCTATTATAGCACTAATTTCACTTAAACATTCCGTGAACTCGGGTAGATTATTTATTGACTGCGTAGGCATTTACACGCTGAATACGATAAAGAACCGGTTTGCTATCTCGAACCGCACAGCTGTGATGCGATCGCTCGTACAGTTAATTATAGATACCGAGTTAAATGCATTTTACGCCATAATATTGCTATTCCTCCGTACGGTCTTCCTCGTAGTACATTTATTGAAGTGTCGACTGACGATTTACCGATTTACCGTGTACTCGAAGTCTGTGTGAATAGTTCCTAAGAAAGGTACATCTTGCTGCAGGAGCCAGGTTTCCTGTAACGCTATCAGCGGTGTCACATAGCTGATTTATACACATAGCAGATCTTTTTACGGATTTACAGTTGAAACATATCAATTTGCACACATCCATTATAGCTTTGTACGACTGCTCGCCACACCCTCGTCTCGCCTGAAAAAGCTGACGAAGCGCCTAAATGTAATACCATCTGGCCATAATTTCACATCCATAAATACAGACATTTGGCTTCTAGGTACCATGATTTTATAGGTATCGTAGTCGCGAACGTGTTTACTTTTTAACTGTTCTGGGTATACCACAATATTGGATATGTCTTCAGGTGATGTGTCCCTATCAACATTGTTTATAAATAACGGTACTTTTATATCCGCCGCCTTAAACTTTACATCTGAATCAATTATTGCTTCTCTCTTTGCAGTTTCAAGTCTATTTCTGTATCGCCTGCACTGGACAATCTTCCAATCCTCACTAGGCTTCCCGGTATTCCATTACCCTCCTCACCAGCCAATAAAGCATACGATTTATGCTGTGGTGATGGTCCATGAGGGAATACGAGGCTAGAGTCTGGTTGGGTACTAAAATGCACCGGGTACAGTGTTGACCCTGAATAATTCTCGTCACATACAAATATTTTAAACCCCCTGCCTTAAAAAAAAACACAAAGGACGTCACGAGGACTGCCGACAAAAGTGAAAACTGAAACCTATGAAAAAAAAACGAATACAAAAAAATAAAAAGCGTGCTTTTTGGGACGGTTGGGGAATAATTTTGCACGAATTACTTTATTTATCAGTACAAAAGTACTATCATTTATTTGGTTAAATACAATATTCTCCTATGGTCTACGGAAAAGTTGAAAAGTGAACGCCTGACTTGGTATGGACATGTGATGAGACGGGATGAATGTAATGTTGGGAGAAGAGTTTTAAGTATGAATGTTGAAGGCTTTAGGGGTAAGGGAAGACCGAAGAAAAGATGGATGGATTGCGTGAAGCATGATATGAATAGAGAGGGTGTGAACGCAGAGATGACGTCGGATAAGATTGAGTGGAGGAAAAAGACATATTGCGTCGAACCCAAGTAATTGGGATAAGAGCATGGTAATGATGATGGTCTCTACCTCCGTCTTACGAATTTTCGATCAGGTCAGGTGTCCTAATGCGAGTAACATTTTTTACATATACCAAAATAATGCACGACGCTGCTAAAGAAGTTATCACTTCAAAAAAAAGATAAGTTGGCAAAAAAAAAAAAAGCTAGACGTGTTACCTCTAAGTGTGTGACGTAAGGAATGGTGTGCTTTGGCCGTGGCTTTACTCATCCTGTTGTTATAAATCCTCTTGTAATGATTATAAACAGCTACCGATAGGACTTTCTTTGCATACTCTTGACCGACGACGTGCTTGTTCAAATATTCAAAGATCTTCTTAGGCGGTGGTGGTGGTTTTCTGTTTGAAAGAGTTTATTATTTTAGTCGTGATTGATTTTAATAAAAATAATAGTAGGTTTATAACCAGTGTGTGTTACCAGCGATGACTTACGGAACTGTAACGTGGTCTCTAAATGTTGGCCTCATCAAAAGGCTCAAAGTTGCTCAGCATGTTATGGAAAGGACTATGCTGGGTATTTGCCTAGAATCCGGAATACGGAAATCCGTAGAGAAACGGGTGTAACTGACATAGCCCGAAGAATTAGCACGTTGAAGTGGCAATGGGCAGGCCACATCGCTCGACGAATCGACAAGCGTTGGGAAAGAAAGGTTCTCGAGTGGAGACCACGAATCGGACGACGCCGCGCAGGACGACCCCCCACTAGGTGGACTGATGACATTATCAAGGTCGCAGGAAACCGCTGGATGCAGGTGGCGCGGGACCGTGTTGAATAGCATTCTCGTGGGGAGGCCTATGTCCAACAGTGGACGTTTACGGGCGATGGATGGATGAATAGCAGACCTATAGGCTGCTCTAGTAATAGATTCGTGATCGAATGCCGCTTGTGTGATCTAGTTTAGTCGGAATCTTTTTGCGTTATATTTTAAGGAAATGAAATACATCAATGGATCCTATATATATGAAAGAAAGAAAGAAAACTATTTTATTGGCACTTAGCTTAAATTTATATATTACTATAAGTCGAATAAAATAATAAAGGTTTTATAAGAAAATTATAATAATAGCTAAACTTAACTGTAGATACAACACAAAGAAGAAAAACAAAATATAATAAGTGTCAATGAGGTTCCCATTCAGCAATAATGCTACAGTGCAACATATGGTACACTGCAACGCTGATTTTCAATGGGTACCTTAATGACGTACAAATTATTCAAACGAACAAAAAGCCTAAGCGACAAGATAACAGTTACATAAATATCGGAATCTTCCGTGCGGTGACGGAGTAAGAATACAATTCACCACCCCCTATCTTACCCGTGGCTGTTCGTAAGAGACGACTAAGGGATATAAAACGCATATAGCATCTATGCAAGAGAAGGAAAACTCGAAACAAAACCCTATACCAATACATCTGACCAGCGCGGTATAGTAGGTTAATTTCCCTCCCATTACGGAGGAGGCCCGAGCCCAACAGTGGGTCATATATGGGCGGTAATGATGATGATGATGGAATATACAAATACATAATAAGAATTTAATAAATAAGAAGTATATTTTTATAATAATTTGATATATAAGAAGAACGTAATAATAAGAATTAGGTATATTGATTGGTATTAGGCAAAAGTATTACTATGCTGATCATTCATGTTTATGATATGAAGCATTTATTGAATCACCGAGTCCCGAACATAAGTCCAAACGCGCAGTCGCAATTTTTTATAAATATATGTCACATGTTTTGCTGCATTTTAAGAAGGTATTTTTTAAGATATAATTTAAAAGAACTAGTTTTATTTTGACACGGTGGGGGAATAGAATTCCAACACTTAGTTGCAGCAAATTTGAAACATCCCCTGAAAGTTATAGTAAGTTTGTCATATAGATATCTAGGCCATTTACTTCTAATGATACCAAACAGTAAAGTTACAAGATGAATTTCGCGTCTGGCTATCATTTTAAAAGCCTTGGCATCATTAAGGTAAGGTGTTACGTGGTTACGACGTGGAATGTCAAAATAGAACCTTGCACAAGCATTTTGTACAAGTTCTATGAGCTGCTCAGTTCGCGAAAAATAACATGGACCGTATGCTATGACCGTATACGCTATATATATATAAATTTTAACAATATTAGGCTCTCAAACAATCGTTTTCTTATTTCGATATGTATTGCCTAAGTTTGCATAATAATTTTAATCTATAAAAACAGTTTCTTACCATATATACTTACAATGACGTAACCTAAATGCGAAAGTGAAAGGATGTAGGTACCGGGGGAGACCGAGACTCACCTACCTAGACCAGATCGATCATGTACTGAAGGAAGGTGGAGTTAAGAGTCTCCGAAACCGGCGAGCGTGTATGAAGAGAATTATGAACGTTGAGGAAGCGAGTGAAGAATGCAAGGATAGAGTTCTCTGGCACTCTGTTCTCTCTGCCTACCCTGCCAGGGACATGGCGTGAAGGTATGTATGTATATATAACGTAACCTTGCTTTATTTCGCAGTTTAGACATTAGTTTTATACTGTGTTATCCTTGGAGTGGGAGGACTTTTAAAAGTTTTACGAATAATTGGAGCATGGACGTTAAATAGTTGTATAATATTAAATACTAAAACGGTTCACCATTATATTAATATTCTCTAAGTTACATATAGAGTCCCATGGAATTAAGATCAGATCCCTTTCGATATCTTATAAGACTATATTGTTAATAGGGCGATATACGATATTCTTAGGTTAATCAATATTTTTTTTAAATAATAAATGACAAGTTATAAGTGAATGATGCCCAAGATCATTATTACTATCTAATATAATGTTCCTGTACTTAAAGTCAGTACAAATTATATCGATAAGCGAGCAGTTATCGACCTATAAAACTAATAGGATGGTTGACAATTTGACTAAGATTACTATAATTTAAAAAATCTAAGAGTTTCTTCGACTTTGAATTACACAAATCTAAAATATTGACGTTGAAATCTCCAAGTAAAATAATATTGTCATATGGTGCAAGTGCGTTAACACTTTCTGTCATAGCGTCATGGAACTTATTTAAATCCAGCCACGGTGGACGATACTCTGTACCAATAAATATTTTTTGTTTACATAATGTTACCGTCATCCACAGTTGCTCTATATCATCTTGCTGTGGATGTGGTTTAATTCGCACGTGTAGACCTATTTTTATATAAAATGCTACTCGTCCTCTTCGTCCCCCGCGTATAGACACGGGATGCGGTAGATGTTTCAAATGATAGCCTGAGACATTAGGTGCTAGTCCTTCTTCACCAGCTCCTAACCATGTCTTATTAATAGCTACTATATATCTGCAGAGTGATGGCTCATTGTTATCAAGAATTCATCTAGACCAGCTCCGAGTGACTCCGCATTAAATAAGCCAACCTTTAGGAATTTATTGACAGTTATCTTTATCAATTGAAATAGACACACATAAACATTTTAAACAATTTTTACTAAATGTTTTGGGTAGGAAGAAGCAGATATGACGAAAATTACATGCTGTGGAAACATACATATTGCAATAAAATAACACACACAAATACTCTATGACAATATAATATATACCATAATTTAAAAAGTAATATTAATCTAGCAGGTTTTATAGATAGCTTATAACAGAACAGTACTTGAGTTACATGAAATAGTACCGAGAAAAATATTAGGAAAACTATGTAATGTTTGGTAATGGAGTAAAATAAGAGAAAAGAATAAACTATATAAAACAAATTTACAGTTTGCCAAAAAAAAGAACATATATCTCTTCTCTTCTTCATATTTGATAATTATTGCTTCTTGACTAGCTTCTTTACGTGCAAGGATTCGTTCATCTTTAGTCCATATATATTTCCAATCATTTAAACGAGCGGCCTGACGTGCATTATAAAATAAGCGACGATTTTTTTTGTGTCAGACGCTCGTTAATGTAGATGCGATGAGAAGAACCTCGAATCTGCAGATCGGTAGTGTTAAGTCCTTAGCGTACGCAAGCCTCACGAAGAAATGCGTTACAACAACGCTGTCTTATTTACATATTCACGAAATGCGCTCCAACATTTGTTACGATGTTGTTTTGCAAACTTTAGGGGCATTCCACTAGCGTATGTTGTTCTAAAATGTATTATGAAACTTAAAAAAATTAAATGCAGTATTACCCTTCAATGGTTGCCTTCCTATGTTGGTGCAGCTGGAAACGAGCAAGCATACCAACTCGCAAAATTAGCAAGTTCTACAGGTTTGACGACCGACTATGGCTAATATAAGGATATTACAGACTTAATATGACTTGACTGCACAGATGGCGTAGTGGTTAAGATACCGACCTTCCGTGCCAGTGCCGTGGGTTCGATTCCTGCGCAGGTCAACACTTTATGCGACCCACAAAGTGTTCTGAGTCTGGGTGTAATTTGTCTGCGTTAATTGCATGTTTGTAAAGTCCCCCGCAATACAAGGATTATTTCCTTAGTGCGGTGTGGTGTTTAAAAAAAAAAAAAAAATGTAAAGTCAGATCAAAGTGTCGTAAATTATGGTCAGAATATTTTGACGAACGATCCTTATCTAAAGGCATCTGGTATAAGGTAATGCAACCAAACCTGCCCCACACACTTTGGTTTTCTAACACCGATACGAGTCGGCATACCATAGTTACAGCTTTGAGACTTCGCTCCGGTCATTTTCCTTTAAACAATTTTGCTTATATGATGCGAAAAACTGTATCGCCGAATTGCAATGTATGTAATATACTTGAAGATATACACCATATCATTACAGAATGTGTCCGAAGCGAAGCGCAAAGAGTAGACCTTAATTTCAATAAATATAATGTATGTCAATACTTTAGCACTTTGTCGGATCCTTTATCCGATAAAGCCAAGCTGATCTATAATATATTTAAAGTAGTAACTAAGAATAGATAATAAGTTATACCTCTGTGCTTTCCTATGAGGGCGGCATTATCTATCCAGATAAAGCCCTTCTTTTATTTTCTATAAAGACAAAAAAGAAAAAAAAGGAGGTGTTGGTCGTTTGCCAACCATACCAAACTGATTCTTTCGAATTATGTCGCTTACGCATACGCTTATTTACGCTTATTTGTCATTTTATATTTATGTGGTAAAGAAATCTGCAAGTATAGTATACAAAGCATACGTCTAAATCTATACTCATATTATAAAACTGAAGAGTTTGTTTGAACGCGCTAATCTCAGGTATTACTGGTCCGATTTGAAAAATACTTTCAGTGTTGGATAGCCCATTTATCGAGGAAGGCTCTATCTAGGTTATATATCGTCACACTAAGTTCAATAGGAACAGAACTCCAATGATGAATGTTACAAAATCGGGAGTGTTATTTTCCTTTTGAGAGCTTCCGTTGCGTACGTTGCGTAAATGGTTAAAGTTTCGTAAAAATCATGTATGACAGAATTATTCCTCTTTTAAAGTTCTAAAAACAAAGTCCGCGACAGAACATATCCATCTCTAAGGGTTAGCTCACTATAACCTTTTTTATGCTAACCAAATTTATTTTAAAATAATGCGATATTTGCGAAGGTGTTTTTATAAATATGATATTGTCCTAAGTAGGTATCGAACCCAAGACGAGCGGTATCTCAACCACTATGCTATCTCTACATTTGAAAACAAAATTATCAAATATGTGGGCAGTAAATCACAAAACTATAACATTCTGATATGCAAGGTAATTCACACTCCGTCCGGGGCGACAGAGGTACGTAAGCACGCACACCCATTACCCACCCGTGAACCTCGCCTTCGTCGTTGGACCGGCCACCGGAGCAGCGTGAACTTGTCGTCAGTGGCCGGCCTGACGGAATACCCCCTGAGGGGTACCCTCTCCTTGAGCGACGTCCCCCCTCCTTCTTTTTTATTTCCTTTGCAGGGTGGACCATGGATCTGGCCACTCTCGGCACCGAGGAGATGGTCAGGCGAATCGAGGCGCTGGGGCTCAGGGTGGCCCTAAATAAGACGGAGGCCCTATTATTCCATGGGCCACACGTAAGGCTGCCAATCGGCGCCTCCATAGTCGTCAACTCCATCCAGATCAGTATCCAGGCCCATATGAAGTATTTGGGTCTGGTGCTCGACGGGCGATGGTGGTTCCGGGAGCATTTTCGTCGAATTGCTCCCCGGCTGGTCGGCGCAGCGTCTGCCCTTTCGCGGGTCATGCCGAACGTGGGCGGACCCAGCTTCGAGGGCCGACGGCTGTATGCGGGGGTGATCAGTTCGATGGCCATGTACGGCGCACCCGTGTGGGCGAGGGCTGTGAACGCCCAGCTCAGGGCTGTTCTGTGGAGACCACAGAGAGCCATGGTGGTCAGAGCCATTCGCGGGTACCGCACGGTATCGACCGAGGCGGCATGCCTACTGTCCGGGACACCCCCGTGGTACCTAGAGGCGGAGATGCTCTCCGACCTCTACCGGCGGGTTACCTTAGTGCGCGACGAAGGAGGCTCGCTATCGTTGAGCGAGATAGCCACCTGGCGCGAGGACGCCCGCCGAGACGTCATCGCCCGTTGGGCTACGCGGCTGGAGAGACCTAGACACGGTGTCGTTACCGTCGAGGTCCTCCGGCCCGTACTGATGGAGTGGATGGAGCGGCGGCACGGAGTCCTCTCCTTTCGACTGGTGCAGGTGTTGTCGGGATACGGATGCTTCGGCTTGTACCTGCACACGGTCTCGTATAGGGAGTGGACTCCGGCCTGCCACCATTGCAGCAGTGACCAGGACACAACGCAACATACGCTCGAGGTATGTTCGGGCTGGGACGGGCAGCGCCGTGACC
This sequence comes from Lymantria monacha, assembly GCA_905163515.2. Taxonomy (NCBI): domain Eukaryota; kingdom Metazoa; phylum Arthropoda; class Insecta; order Lepidoptera; family Erebidae; genus Lymantria; species Lymantria monacha. The sequence goes on along the minus strand of LR991108.1, from coordinate 2,870,972 downwards.
TCGTCGCTGTCATCGGTGCCGACCTGACGCTGTGGGCTGTTGCGAGGGCGATGGTCGACAGCGTCAGGAACTGGGACGCGGTCGCCGCCTTCGGCGAGGCTGTCATCTCGCGGAAGGACGCGGCGGAACGAGTCCGGGAGGATTCCCGCGACCCGGGCCGCCGTCAGCGGCCGGGGCGACGCAGGCGCGAATATCTGCGCCTGATGCCGCCCTAACCGAGGCCTCGGGTGATCGGACCGGGGAATTGTCCGGTCACCCGACGTGAGGCCACCGCGTGAGAGCTACGCCCCGACGGCGAAATCTGTCGTCACCCCGGACCGATTCAGCGGGGCGAGACGCATCCATAGCCCATCAAAAAAAAAAAAAGGGTGGACCATGGATGTGGTCGCGCCCCGACAAATCGATCCGGGGCGACAAAAGAGGCGGCGCGCAACCCCATGGACCCACCCTGTAAGCACCTCTCTTCGCCGTATGAGCGGGCCACCGGTACCCGATCTTTGTCTTCGGTGGCCCGCCCGGCGGTATACCCTTGCGGGTTCTTCTCTCATCGATGTCCTGACAGCTTTCGCCGTCGGGCCGTCGCCCTCACGCGGTGGCCTCACGTCGGGTGACCGGACAATTCTCCGGTCCAGTCACCCGAAGCCTCGGTTAGGGCGGCATCAGGCGCAGATATTCGCGCCTGCGCCGCCCCGGGCGCTGGCGACGGCCCGGGTCACGGGAATCCTCCCGGACTCCTTCCGCCGCGTCCTTCCGCGAGATGACAGCCTCGCAGAAGGCGGCGACCGCGTCCCAGTTCCTGACGCTGTCGACCATCGCCCTCGCAACAGCCCAGCGATCGCACCAACAGCGGCACCGATCGGCACGGGTCAGGGGGACATCGGTCCTTCCTTGCGTGGTCAGCCTCTCGGTGGGTGACGGACTAATTCCCCGGTCCAGTCACCCGCCACCTCGGCTAGGGCGGCATTAGGCGCAGGTAATCGCACCTACGCCGCCCCAGTCGCTGGCGGCGGCTCGCGCTCCGCCGCCTCCTTCCGCGAGACTACTGCCTCGCGGAAGGCTGCGACCGCGTCCCAGTTCCTGACGCTGTTGAGCATCGCGCTGGCGACGGTTGGTAGCGTCAGGTCAGCACCGATGATTGCGACGAGTTCAAGGTGCTGCTCTGCCCAGGCGGCACAAGCCTCGAACGTATGCTGCGCCGTATCTTCGTCGCAATCGCAGTGGTGGCAAGATGGTGTACTCTCCCTCCTGACCGACCTCCGACCGTGTGCAGGCACTTAACGAAGCATCCATGCCCCGTCAAAACCTGCACCAGTCGGAAAGAGAGCACCCCGTGCCACCGTTCCAACCACTGCATCAGCACCGGCCGGAAGGCCTCCACGGTCCGCACACTGAACCGAGGCCTCTCCAGTTGGACTGCCCAATGGGCAATGACATCTCGGCGGGCGTCGATGCGCCAGGCGGTGAGCTCTCTTAATGAGACCACATCGTCCTCCGCTCGCACCCCCGACACCCGCCGATTAAAATCGGCGAGCATCTCCGCTTCCAGGTCCCACGGGGGAGTTCCGGCCAACAGGCACGCTGCCTCCGTCGCCACCGTGCGGTACCCGCGTATGGCCCTGACCACCATGGCCCTCTATGGTCGCCACAGAAGAGCCCAGAGTCGGACGGTCAGGGACCCGCCCACACCGGTGCGCCGTACAGGGCCATCGACCGGATGACCCCCGCGTACAGCTGTCGGCACGTAGCGCTCGGTCTGTCCACATTCGGCATAAGCCACGAAAGGGCGGAGACGCGCCAACGAGGCGCGGAGCGAGCCTACGGAAATGCTCCCGAAACCACCAATGCCCGTCGAGCACCAGGCCCAAATACTTCATATGGGCCCGGATGCTGATGTCAACCGCATTGACGGTGATCGAAACGCCGATGGGAGGGTCCATGCGGGGCCCATAAAACAAGAGGACCTCCGTCTTGTCACCCTCAACTCCAGCGCTTCGATCCGCCTGACGATCTCTTCGGTGCCGAGAGTCGCCAGGCTTACCGCCTCCTCCAGCGTCCCACCGCAGGCTGTGACGAGCGTGTCGTCGGCGAAACAGATCACGCCCAGCCCGGGTGGAATATAATACACATGACACTTTCCTTCCCCCGCTAAAACTTCCTAAGTTGTTTGAACCATATACAGACTGGTTCTTTATACAAACCACAAAGGTTTTCCATCCGAGCATTATTTATTATGTGAAGTCTACCATGATACAAAAATTTATTTCATTAGTGCAATTTTTTTACTTAGCTTAAAAAAGAAAAAACGTAAACACAACTTACTTGGCCATAGGATTACTGTTAGTATTCAGAGCGCCTAATCCAAGTCCAGAGCTACCAAGACCAGCTGAACTATTGATTAGACCGTCTTCGAGACCGCCATCAAGACCTTAAGAATATAAAAAGAACAAATACACATTATGATGGATATATTACAATTCATCACCACCTTCTTTGTTCGTCGGGATAGTAAAAGATAATTATCGAATATAATATGCATATAAAATATATGCAAGAGAAAGAAAACCTAAAATTAAACCTTTTACCAACACTTTTAACCAATACAAAAAATACCATAATTCAAATTTATTTATTTTATTTTTATTATTCTTTTTATTCGGAAAGCTTACAGCTAATACATGCTTAACAGTATAATACTCTAGATCTGGGATTCCCAACCTTTTACCCTATGCGCCTCACTCAAGTTCATGCTAAAGTAGTACGCCCCCTTTGTCTCAACTATCTACGGTAAAAAAACAAAGGATGAAAATTTCAATAGACTTTATTTTAATTTAAATAGCAAGTGCATATGTAATCAAATGACTGAAATATAACATAATTAGTGAGAACATTGGTCCTGCACTCTGGTAGCCAATTGGTGAATCCTTGGCGACGTGACTTGTCGCTGTTTCAGTCGCAGTCCACAGCGCACGAGAATTTTAACAAATTCCTACGCGCCTCCCCTTGGATCATTCTACGCCCCCCAAGTAAGGTGCGCCCCACTGGTTGGGAATCCCTGCTCTAGATAACAATGGCCAATTACAAGTCGTCACATATAGCATTCAATAAACAATAAATTGACAAAAGTCAGTAAATTACAAAATATAAACGTATTGTAAAAGATTAAAATGTGCAATATGCTTGAAAGTTATCTGTATAAAAATATGAAGAATTACTTATATGTTATATCTGAACTTACTATATTTCAGAAAAGAGATCCTTGGTTAAAACATTTTTAAGTTGAGAGACACTGGTTTTAAAAAGATCATAGTCAAATTTAGAGGCGATTTCATTGAAGGTCCTAGAGGTACGTATAATAAAACTATTGAGTTAATAGTTTGAGGCATATCTGCGCATTTTAAATTGTTAAAAACGTAAAAATCGCTTCTGAATTCTTTAAATCCTATCAATATATTTGTTATATATTGGATTTCATACTTGTGAAGCATATTCCAAATGGCTGCGAACAAAAGCGCAATAAAGAGTTTTGTTTGTTTTAATATTCTTAAAATCAGAAGATAATCTTAATATAAATCCAAGCGCCTTATTAGCTTTCTTTATAATGTTATCAACGTGAGCATCAAATATTAATTTGGAGACAAAAGTAACACCCAGATCCTTGATTGCGTTAGTTTTCTTTATGTTGATATATCGTAGCTTGTAAGTAAATGAAATTAGTTTAGGTTTGCGTGAATACGTTACAGCAAAACACTTTGAGACGTTCAAGTCAAGTCTATTGAAGTGGTAGTAGTTTTGGAGTTCATCCAAATCTTTTTGGAGGTTGAAACAATTAGATACATTCGAGATGGGCGATAAGATTTTCATTTCATCCGCATAAAGAATTATTTAAGAGTGTGAGAAGCAGGTACCTATATCATTAACGAATATGATAAACAATAACGGGCCTAATAATGATCCTTGTGGAATACCGGACGGGATATGTACAGACGTTGACGTGTAACCATTTAATACCACCGTTTGGCAGCGGTTATCAATATAACACTTAAACCATTTAAATAAATCATAATAAATTTATTATGTATAAACCCTGCGAGAGTACTTTCCCTACCGCTATACTCTATTTTGTATACGACACAGAACACAAATTGGCCAAATTATGCAGTTGTATAACCATTGCACAAAACGAAGAAGTAGGTAGGTAGATTGTAACCAAAGCCAAAAAGAGACAAAGAGTGTAAAAAACCTTACCAGTTTTTAAGTTGAAGGAACCTGCAGGTTTAGTCTGGAACGTGTTTGCACCTAAACCGGTCCCAAGATCTGCACCTGAAACAATCAATTGCTTACAGTTTATTCAATATCTAGATGACTGATCTTCGCTCAGTATTTTCTTGTTCGTATTTTTTTAAAATATATTTAGAAAATAAAATATAATTGAAAAGATAATGAAAGAAAATATGAAATTTAAAAAAATATAAAAAATAATGAAAAGTTAAATAATTATTTCTGATTAGGGGTGTGCGAATATCGTTCGAATCGAATCGAATCGAATATTAATATTCGATTCGAAATTCGAATCGAATAATTCGAATTTTCAAATTATTCGAAATTCGACGAATAATTCGAAAAAAATCGAATAATTCGAAAAATTTCGAATAATTCGAAAAAAATAAATATCCCCGATTGTCACTTATGGCGAGAAGATATTTAGGAATACCTTGTACTTCTGCTGAAAGTGAAAGATTATTTTCCACTGCTGGTGATATTGTATCTGATAAACGAACTTCATTATCACCAGATTCAGTATCGTATTTATTATTTTTAAACAAAAATTTGTAGCAAATGTTCATACTCATTGTTCTATTCATGTAGTTATATTTCATGGTTTAAATAAAATATTTATTAATTATTAATGTCATATTTGAATATCGAACATAACAAACTCCGAATTTAAAATACAATAAAAAATTGCGAATAATATTATAATTCGGAAAAATTCGAAATTATTCGAATAATTCGAAATTTTTCGAATTATTCGAAATTTTTCGAATTACTCGGGAACTTTCGAATAATTCGAAATTTCGAATTATTCGATTCGAGGTTCGAATCGAATATTAATATTCGATTCGGAACGAATAATTCGTAAGTTCGAATTATTGGCACACCCCTATTTCTGATATTTATGAGCCATTACAGATTTGTATGTCAGTATTGTGATGGATTAAAATACAATTTACTATTTTATGCCCGTAGCTGTTGTAAAATACGACTAAAGGTTTATATCCTTGAGGTATTGTATCCCTTAGTCCTCTATGCGTATGAAATCTGATGAAGTAACACATGCTTACTGCCAAAATATAATATTAGTACTTCAAAATGTTCATATTGGCTATTAAACAAAATATCGAAGGTCGATTGTAGAGCGCACGTAAATGTAATAATGATATCAAGTGCATATCATACTCTAACTCGAGTGCGACTCGTACATTAGTGTGGAGTGGTCTTTAAAAATAAAAAAATTGGCTCGTCATATCCTATTGAAGCGTCCCGGACGACAAAAGACCAGCATAAGGTCTAATAACCAATAAGAAGAATACATAATATCTATGCAATAGTCGGAAAACTGAAACTAAAACCTTATACAAACACGTCTGACCAGCATACGTCAATTTTGCTCCTATTATGAAGGAGGTTTAATCTCTAAATTGGGACTTATATGAGCAATGATGATGATGAAATGATAAATCAATAAAAAACAAATTAATAACAAAGTATTCAAACTTTGTAACTCACCTGAAAGTGTGTCAACGTTTTTCTTATCGTTGGAGGGGTTCGATTTAACCGCCAGCTCCCTCATAGACTTCTCCACGGACTGGGGATTGCTGACCAGCGGTTTACTCAATGGTTCTGTTGTTAACCTACAAGACGAGCATAATTTAAAAAAAACGAAAAGAAATGTGTGCGTGTACGTTATCCTTCTTTGGTATCACTAAATAATAGTTTTTAATTGCATGCAAATAATTAATTACAATAAAATAATAAAAGAACTGGAAAAGGATAGGATAATTTTATTGACAGTAGTTTTATGACCGGCCGCCTGCCAGACGTCATCTCTCCTTGGGAATGTAATTGTTGACCAAATAGCAGTAGATGGAGTGGGCCCAGGTCGTTATAAAGCCCAGTCGTCTTTTACGACATCCACGAGCTAAGTAAAGGTTGGTAGTATTCGTAGCCGCTACCACACGGCTCTAACAATTAAGGTAAATAAATAAGCTTAAATTTTGCCCCAAGGAAATAATCCTTGTATTCCAGGGGACTTTACAAACATATAATTAACTGATACAAGTTATACACAGACTCAGGATAAATATTTGTGAATTGCACAATCGTCGTTCTCATCGTTCCCATATCGATCGTCATAAGTTTTCAACAAAACGAATTTTTGCTTTTAGCATTCTACAATGAGTAATGCAATTCGTAGTAGCCTCTTGACAATCTTTCTTTTCAAGGAGGTGTCGGTCCGTTGAAAGACGTTCGCTTACCAATTGCCAATGTGGACTGATTCTTTCGAATTATGTCGCTTACATTCGTCGTTTTACATTTATGTGGTAAAGAAATCTGCAAGTATAGTATACAAATCATACGTTATTAACATTATAAAGTTGAAGAGTTTGTTTGAACGGGCTAATCTCAGAAACTACTGGTCCGATTTGAAAAGTTCTTTCAGTGTTGGATAGCCTGTTTTTATCGAAGAAAACTCTAAGCTATATGTCGTCACACTTAGTTTAATAGGAGCGGAACACCAATGATGAATGTTACAAAATTGGGAGTGTTATATTCCTTTTGGGAACTTCCGCTGTGTACGCTGCGTAAACGGTTAAAGTTTCGTAAAAATGATGAATGACAGAATTATTCCTCTTTTAAAGTTTAAAAAAATATGCCGCGACGGAATATATCTATCTCTAAGGGTTAGCTCACTATAACCTTTTTTATGCTAACCAAATTTATTTTAAAATAATGCGATATTTGCGGAGGTGTTTTTATAAATATGATATTGTCCTAAGTAGGAATCGAACCCAAGACAGAGCGGCATCTCAACCACTATGCTATCTCTACATTTAAAAACAAAATTATCAAATATGTGGGCAGTAAATCACAAAACTATAACATTCTGATATGCAAGGTAATTCACATTAAATGAAATATCACTAATTTCCTAAGTTTAGTTGTGGTCTAAAGTGGTTTCAGTAAGTTGCTTTTTTTTTGGAGTTTATGCTTGGTTACAAAGACCTTTAAGCCAAATCTTTGTTTATAAATTAACTTCATTTAAGGTCATCGTCCGTCAGTAAGTCAAAGCGTCACCTTCAACAGTGTCATGACCACACTTTAAAGTATCTTTTAGGAATTCTGGTAGAAAATAAAAACTTATGTAAGGCACTGTTATATCATATTCATTACACCTCAGCACTTCCTCCGTATCACATTACATAAAATGTCATAAAAATGATTTATATAACACGTTAAAACACTAAGATATGGAATATAATACACATGACACTTTCCTTCCCCCGCTAAAACTTCCTAAGTTGTTTGAACCACATACAGACTGGATCTTTATACAAACCACAAATGTTTTCAAACCGAGCATTATTTATTATGTAAAGTCTACCATGATACAAAAATTTATTACGTTAGTGCAATTTTTTTACTTAGTTTAAAAAAAAACGTAAACACAACTTACTTGGCCATAGGATTACTGTTAGTATTCAGAGCGCCTAATCCAAGTCCAGAGCTACCAAGACCAGCTGAACTCTTGAATAGACCACCTCCGAGACCACCACCAAGACCTTAGGAATATAAAAAGAACAAATACACATCATGATGGATAAAATACAATTCACCACCACCTGTTTTGTTCGTCGCGTTAGTAAAAGATGATTATCGGATATAATATGCATATAAAATATATGCAAGAGAAGGAAAACCTAAAATTAAACCTTTTACCAACACTTTTAACCAATACAAAAAATTCCATAATTCAAATTTATATATTTTATTTTTATTATTCTTTTTATTCGGAAAGCTTACAGCTAATACATGCTTAACAGTATAATACTCTAGATAATAATGGCCAATTACAAGTCTTCTCATATAGCATTCAATCTATATCTATACATATAATAAATCAGTAGAAATCCCGTGTCTGTACATTTGATAAATTTATAAAAAAAATAATCTAGGCAGTAAGCAAACACTAACAGAAAACAAAAACATTTTTTGGAATTTCTTGTCTGTCTGTATGTCTGTGTGTCTGTATGTCTGTAATCGCTAATCTCCGAAGTTACTGAACGGATTGTTTTGCAGGTTTGATAAAAAGATTAATCCCAATTCAGAGCAACATTTAGTCTTTGTTTCATTGAAATCTGATGTCTGTAAAAAAAGTTATGGTCATTTAAGTTTTTAAAATCACCGCTCGCCTTTTATGTCACTAGAAGGTTCAATTCAAAATAATTATTTAATTTATCTATAGTATAAGGAAAGTATTTGTATTACTTAATATATAATAGTTTTATCAATTCAACTCATATACATTCCACTGCTGGGCTCAAACCCCCTTCAAAGTTGAAGGGAAGTTGACATAATACATAACATTAGTCAGGTAGTCAAAATAATTATTAAAACTATTTGTGATAAAAAATAATGTTATAATTAGTTAATAATATATAATTTAGTTATAAATTAATAAAATGCATGCTTTATTTAGTTTGTTAAATGAGCAATAGATGGCGCTATAATTTAGTTTAAAACTTTAAATCATTTTTTCGTTACATTTTCAAAAGCTACTACATTAACTTCTTGAACTTAGTAAAGGTACTTTGGGTGGAAAGCTCTCAGCACTCACCTAACAGTCCGAGTAGAGTTGTCATAGCCATCTGCGACTAACAACTAAGTCATACACGAAAAAGAAAAGTAAAGTCCACATCATAGAGCGTACAAAACGTACACTTTTAGTTAAGATGCTACTTTGGGGCGAGTATGCAAAGTTCACCCTTTTTTGTTTTTATTTGGTAGGCTATGGTCTGGACACAGCTATTCCTTCCGGGGTAACAGAAGGGCGTCGTGTGGCCCCATAACTCATCGTGTTCTCTGCCCAAAACATCAGGCTGGCCTCTGGTACCACTTACTTGACATCCGTGGCCGTTCCGGGGGTTAACCTTTCCAGCTATCGCCTGTTTGCCGGGGTGTAGACACACCCCAACAACAACAACAGTGTTGTATCACCCTCACGCGGTCGGTGCCTCTGCGGGTGGTAGATTAATTCCCATGGTCCATCTACCCGCGTACTCAGTTAGGATGGCAACAGGTGCAGGTACCGCGCCTGTGACGACCGATGCACCGGCGGCAGAGTGTATCATCATGGAGAGTCTCCTCTGTGACACGCTCCGCCGCCTTTTCTGTGGGACGACTGTCTCGAAAAAGGCGGCGACCGAGTCCGAGTTCCTGAAGCTATCGAGCATGGTCTTTGCGATAGTCGACAGTACCAGTTTGGCACCGATGATTGCGATGAGTGCACGTTGCTGCTTTGCCCAGGCCACGCAAACTTTAAGCGTCTGCAGCGCCGTGTCCACCTCGCAATCGCAGTAGTGGTTAGACAGTGTGCTCTCTCTCCTTGCGACCGTGAGCAGGTACACACCGAAGCAACCATCCCCATTACTACACCAGTTACTTTAGCAATAGTGCTGTTACTGCCGCCTGTTGCTGCATATTGTGCGACGGCCTACTTTTTTACATTTTTATACACTGTTGATAGCAGAGAGTACGTTTCAAGCAGCTTGCAAAAAACTTGAAGGTGATCAGCGCTGAGATGACACCCTTGAGTAGGCCTGTAACAGTCATAGCCCCATTCTTGAGTCTTTTGCTTTTAATGATGTACATTTACAGTCTTTCAAATCCTTTGCCATTATTATTATAAAATATAAAAGATATCCATCTGAAGATATTCTACGCTACTAAAACGCGACATGAACCAAGAAATTCATTTTTATTAATTCCATTTATTATATATTTATCCGTGCGGTTGCCCTGTTAAAATACAATTCACTAACCGCTTTCTTACCCGTGTGTGGATCATCCACGAGACGACTAAAGGACATCATACATATCATACATCTATTGAAGAAAAGGAAAACTCGAAACAAAACCCTATACCAACACGTCTGACCAGCGTGATATAATAGGTCAATTTTCCTTCCATTACGGACGAGGCTTGAGCCCAATAGTGGGACGTATATAAGCTGAGATGATAGATATCCATGTCCCCAGGTAGCCTGAAATGACTTATCTGAGCAGAGCAATCTTACCAAAATGAGGAGACAGCGTAAAATAACTTTGGAAGTAACTACGTCAGAAACTGCAGCTGCATTACTTCTTGGTGGTAAAAGAGATTTGTTAAAAACCCGATAGATTTATGCACATTGTTTATAAACCCGATAGATTCGTAAGCCATGAAACACCGAGACGTTAAATAACACGGAACTGCGACACATTCAAAGTGTTTTTTGTTTTATTGTGTATAAACGAGCAATCAGCATGCACTTAATTTTTTGCCAGGTCATGGTCTGGACACACGACTTGCATTCCGTCCGCGTGGCCCCATAACCCACCGTTTTCCCTCTACATCACCATTGGGCCTTTCGAGCACCATCCCCGATGACGCCCCGGGCCATCGGGCTTCACCCTCACGTGGTCAGCCTCTCCGCGGGTGACGGACTATTCCCCGTTCCAGTTACCCGCGGCTTTGGCTAAGTAGATGCAGATAATCGCGCCTGCGCCGGCCCGCCGCCTCTTAGAAATGAAGTGGAAATAACATACCACAATAACATTGCCACTGTTCAGACGTTGCTTTTCTGCAAGAGTGGGGTACTAGGTCCGACTGGGGGTCGGACCGGCCCGTGGCTGTAGATAGAATACTATCAACTGTGGCCACTGATAGTATTTTTATTAAGGATTGCTGTCTAATTGTTTGTGTTGATTGGACCATGATAAATAAAAAAAATCGTAGAGGCCGTAGATCGAGCACTACGAGATTGTAATGCAAAGTCAATGGTGCTTTTCTTTGGAGATGTTCGGCAAATCCTTCCAGTTAAAACTCGAGGAAATAGAACTGATGAGATCAATGCTTTACTGAAGTCTTCTTATCTGTGGCCCCAAGTGAGAAAGCTGACCCTAACCATCAACATGCAAGCAAAGCCAAGGCCACCATTCACATTACTGTTACCCAAATGCAAGACCAAGACTTGCTGCAAGAGATTCGCAGTGCTCCCTTAGACATGATTTTACGATTTTCTTAGCAAAGAATGGACTCTCAACATTTCGTATTCTTACGAGTAATACCAGTACACTGAAGAATAATAGCCCCACTTCCGTTTAGTGGTATGTACCTAATTATTGATAGTTGTACAGTTACTGCCACTAGGTGAATAGAATTTCATTAATTTAGTTGGATTTTTAATGTCTATGGGGATTTTTTATTTCTATCATAACAAGTGACTTTGAGTTATTCTAAAAGCAAAAGTTGCAAGATTTGTGAGCCTCGCAAGTTTCTTGTTTGTTTGTCTTGCATTTAGGCAATACTAATTCACATGCTTAAGAATTTGCCGATGTTTTAAAGAAAATTGGAGAAAGCGTCCTCTTAGATGAAAATGGTCAAGTGGCTACCGGAAATACTTGGTCGAGTTTGAATTTTTAAGTTTCAAATAGGGGTGCGTAGTAAAACTGCATGTCACGCGGACGAAGTCGCGGGCATCAGCTAGTAAACAATAAATTGACAAAAGTCAGTAAATTATAAAATATAAACGAATTGTAAAAGATTAAAATGTGCAATATGCTTAAAAGTTATCTGTATAAAAATATGAAGAATTACTTATATGTTATATCTGAACTTACTATATTTCAGAAACGAGATCCTTGGTTAAAACATTTTTAAGTTGAGAGACACTGGTTTTAAAAAGATCAAAGTCAAATTTAGGGGCAATTTCACTGAAGGTCCTAGAGGTACGTATAATAAAACTATTGAGTTTATAAGTAGTACTGGTAAAGAGGGTGTGCACTAATGTCGGTTGTCTGAGTGTCATCGGTCGTGTGAACAGTCCAGTTTTGCCCAGAAGCTCAGGATAATCCACTTTATTAGATGCTATGTTAAATAGGTAAGATAAGTAAGCTATACATCTACGCTCACGCAAAGGTAATAAATGAAAAAATTTGCAACGCCGAATATAGTTTGAGGCATACCTGCGCGTTTTAAATTGTTAAAAACGTAAAAATCGCTTCTGAATTCTTTAAATCCTATCAATATATTTGTTATATATTGGATTTCATACTTGTGAAGCATATTCAAAATGGCTGCGAACAAAAGCGCAATAAAGAGTTTTGTATGTTTTAATATCCTTAAAATCAGAAGAAAATCTTAATATAAATCCAAGCGCCTTATTAGCTTCCTTTATAATGTTATCAACGTGAGCATCAAGTATTAATTTGGAGTCAAAAGTAACACCCAGAGCCTAGATTGCGTTAGTTTTCTTTATGTTGATATATCGTTGCTTGTAAGTAAATGAAATTAGTTTAGGCTTGTGTGAATACGTAACAGCAAAACACTTGGAGACGTTCAAGTCAAGTCTATTGAGGTGGTAGTAGTTTTGGAGTTCATCCAAATCTTTTTGGAGGTTGAAACAATTAGATATATTCGAGATGGGCGATAAGATCTACATATCATCCGCATAAAGAATTATTTAAGAGTGTGAGAAGCAGGTACCTATATCATTAACGAATATGATAAACAATAACGGGCCTAATAATGATCCTTGTGGAATACCGGACGGGATATGTACAGACGTTGACGTGTAACCATTTAATACCACCGTTTGGCAGCGGTTATCAATATAACACTTAAACCATCACCAATCAACTTGCGAGGGTACTTTCCCTACCGCTATACTCTATTTTGTTTAGGACACAGAACACAAATTGGCCAAATTATGCAGTTGTATAACCATTGCACAAAACTAAGAAGTAGGTAGATAGATCGTAATCAAACCCAAAAAGAGACAAAGAGTGTAAAAAACCTTACCAGTTTTGAAGGCGAAGGAACCTGCAGGTTTAGCCTGGAACGTGTTCGCACCTAAACCGCTCCCAAGACCTGCACCTGAAACAATCAATTGCTTACAGTTTATTCAATATCTAGATGACTGATCCTCGCTCAGTATTTTCTTGTTGGTATTTTTTTTAAATATGTTTGGAAAAATAAAATATATTTGAAAAAATAATGAAAGAAAATATGAAATTTAAAAAAATAATGAAAAGTTAAATAATTATTTCTGATATTTATTAGAGCATTACATATTTGTATGTCAGTATTGTGATGGATTAAAATACAATTTACTATTTTATGCCCGTAGCTGTTGTAAAATACGACTAAAGGTTTATATCCTTGAGGTATTGTATCCCTTAGTCCTCCATGCATATGAAATCTGATGAAGTAACACATGCTTACTTCCAAAATATAATATTAGTACTTCAAAATGTTCATATTGGCTATTAAACAAAATATCGAAGGTCTATTGTAGAGCGCACGTAAATGTTATAATGATATCAAGTGCATATCATACTCTAACTCGAGTGCGCGAGTGCGACTCGTACATTAGTGTGGAGTGGTCTTTAAAAATAAAAAAATGGCTCGTCATATCCTATTGAAGCGTCCCGGACGACAAAAGACCAGCATAAGGTCTAATAACCAATAAGAAGAATACATAATATCTATGCAATAGTCGGAAAACTGAAACTAAAACCTTATACAAACACGTCTGACCAGCATACGTCAATTTTGCTCCTATTATAAAGGAGGTTTAATTTCTAAATTGGGACTTATATGAGCAATGATGACGATGAAATGATAAATCAATAAAAAACAAATTAATAACAAAGTATTCCAACTTTGTAACTCACTTGAAAGTGTGTCAACGTTTTTTTTATCGTTGCAGGGGTTCGATTTAACCGCCAGCTCCCTCATCGACTTCTCCACGGACTCGGGATTGCTGACCAGCGGTTTACTCAATGGTTCTGTTGTTAACCTACAAGACGAGCATAATTTAAAAAAACAAAAGAAATGTGTGCGTGTACGCTATACTTCTTTGGTATCACTAAATAATAGTTTTTAATTGCATGCAAATAATTAATTACAATAAAATAATAAAAGGACTGGAAAAGGATAGAATAATTTTATTGGCAGTAGTTTTATGACAGGCCGCCTGCCAGACGTCATCTCTCCTTGGGAATGTAATTGTTGACCAAATAGCAGTAGATGGAGTGGGCCCAGGTCGTTATAAGGCTCAGTCGTCTTTTACGACATCCCCGAGCTAAGTAAAGGTTGTTAGTATTCGTAGCCGCTACCACACGGCTCTAACAATTAAGGTAAATAAATAAGCTTAACATTCTGCCCCAAGGAAATAATCCTTGTATTCCAGGTGACTTTACAAACATATAATTAACTGATACAAATTATACACAGACTCAGGATAAATATTTGTGAATTGCACAATCGTCGTTCTCATCGTTCCCATATCGATCGTCATAAGTTTTCAACAAAACGAATTTTTGCTTTTAGCATTCTACAATGAGTAATGCAATTCGTAGTAGCCTCTTGACAATCTTTCTTTTCAAGGAGGTGTCGGTCCGTTGAACGACGTTAGCTTACCAATTGCCAATGTGGACTGATTCTTTCCAATTATGTCGCTTACATTCGTCGTTTTACATTTATGTGGTAAAGAAATCTGCAAGTATAGTATACAAATCATACGTTATTAACATTATAAAGTTGAAGAGTTTGTTTGAACGGGCTAATCTCAGAAACTACTGGTCCGATTTGAAAAGTTCTTTCAGTGTTGGATAGCCCGTTTATCGAAGAAAGCTCTAAGCTATATGTCGTCACACTTAGTTTAATAGGAGCGGAACACCAATGATGAATGTTACAAAATTGGGAGTGTTATATTCCTTTTGGGAACTTCCGCTGTGTACGCTGCGTAAACGGTTAAAGTTTCGTAAAAATGATGAATGACAGAATTATTCCTCTTTTAAAGTTTAAAAAAATATGCCGCGACGGAATATATCTATCTCTAAGGGTTAGCTCACTATAACCTTTTTTATGTTAACCAAATTTATTTTAAAATAATGCGATATTTGCGGAGGTGGTTTTGTGAATGTGATATTGTCCTAAGTAGGAATCGAACTCAAGACAGAGCGGCATCTCAACCACTATGCTATCTCTACATTTAAAAACAAAATTATCAAATATGTGGGCAGTAAATCACAAAACTATAACATTCTGATATGCAAGGTAATTCACATTAAATGAAATATCACTAATTTCCTAAGTTTAGTTGTGGTCTAAAGTGGTTTCAGTAAGTTGCTTTTTTTTTGGAGTTTATGCTTGGTTACAAAGACCTTTAAGCCAAATCTTTGTTTATAAATTAACCTCATTTAAAGTCATCGTCCGTCAGTAATTCAAAGCGTCGTCTTCAACAGTGTAATGACCACACTTTAAAGTATCTTTTAGGAATTCTGGTAGAAAATAAAAACTTATGTAAGGCACTGTTATATCATATTCATTACACCTCAGCACTTCCTCCGTATCACATTACATAAAATGCCATAAAAATGATTTATATAACACGTTAAAACACTAAGATATTGAATATAATACACATGACACTTTCCTTCCCCCGCTAAAACTTCCTAAGTTGTTTGAACCACATACAGACTGGTTCTTTATACAAACCACAAATGTTTTCAAACCGAGCATTATTTATTATGTAAAGTCTACCATGATACAAAAATTTATTACGTTAGTGCAATTTTTTTACTTAGTTTAAAAAAAAACGTAAACACAACTTACTTGGCCATAGGATTACTGTTAGTATTCAGAGCGCCTAATCCAAGTCCAGAGCTACCAAGACCAGCTGAACTCTTGAATAGACCACCTCCGAGACCACCACCAAGACCTTAGGAATATAAAAAGAACAAATACACATCATGATGGATAAAATACAATTCACCACCACCTGTTTTGTTCGTCGCGTTAGTAAAAGATGATTATCGGATATAATATGCATATAAAATATATGCAAGAGAAGGAAAACCTAAAATTAAACCTTTTACCAACACTTTTAACCAATACAAAAAATTCCATAATTCAAATTTATATATTTTATTTTTATTATTGTTTTTATTCGGAAAGCTTACAGCTAATACATGCTTAACAGTATAATACTCTAGATAATAATGGCCAATTACAAGTCTTCTCATATAGCATTCAATCTATATCTATACATATAATAAATCAGTAGAAATCCCGTGTCTGTACATTTGATAAATTTATAAAAAAAATAATCTAGGCAGTAAGCAAACACTAACAGAAAACAAAAACATTTTTTGGAATTTCTTGTCTGTCTGTATGTCTGTGTGTCTGTATGTCTGTAATCGCTAATCTCCGAAGTTACTGAACGGATTGTTTTGCAGGTTTGATAAAAAGATTAATCCCAATTCAGAGCAACATTTAGTCTTTGTTTCATTGAAATCTGATGTCTGTAAAAAAAGTTATGGTCATTTAAGTTTTTAAAATCACCGCTCGCCTTTTATGTCACTAGAAGGTTCAATTCAAAATAATTATTTAATTTATCTATAGTATAAGGAAAGTATTTGTATTACTTAATATATAATAGTTTTATCAATTCAACTCATATACATTCCACTGCTGGGCTCAAACCCCCTTCAAAGTTGAAGGGAAGTTGACATAATACATAACATTAGTCAGGTAGTCAAAATAATTATTAAAACTATTTGTGATAAAAAATAATGTTATAATTAGTTAATAATATATAATTTAGTTATAAATTAATAAAATGCATGCTTTATTTAGTTTGTTAAATGAGCAATAGATGGCGCTATAATTTAGTTTAAAACTTTAAATCATTTTTTCGTTACATTTTCAAAAGCTACTACATTAACTTCTTGAACTTAGTAAAGGTACTTTGGGTGGAAAGCTCTCAGCACTCACCTAACAGTCCGAGTAGAGTTGTCATAGCCATCTGCGACTAACAACTAAGTCATACACGAAAAAGAAAAGTAAAGTCCACATCATAGAGCGTACAAAACGTACACTTTTAGTTAAGATGCTACTTTGGGGCGAGTATGCAAAGTTCACCCTTTTTTGTTTTTATTTGGTAGGCTATGGTCTGGACACAGCTATTCCTTCCGGGGTAACAGAAGGGCGTCGTGTGGCCCCATAACTCATCGTGTTCTCTGCCCAAAACATCAGGCTGGCCTCTGGTACCACTTACTTGACATCCGTGGCCGTTCCGGGGGTTAACCTTTCCAGCTATCGCCTGTTTGCCGGGGTGTAGACACACCCCAACAACAACAACAGTGTTGTATCACCCTCACGCGGTCGGTGCCTCTGCGGGTGGTAGATTAATTCCCATGGTCCATCTACCCGCGTACTCAGTTAGGATGGCAACAGGTGCAGGTACCGCGCCTGTGACGACCGATGCACCGGCGGCAGAGTGTATCAACATGGAGAGTCTCCTCTGTGACACGCTCCGCCGCCTTTTTCTGTGGGACGACTGTCTCGAAAAAGGCGGCGACCGAGTCCGAGTTCCTGAAGCTATCGAGCATGGTCTTTGCGATAGTCGACAGTACCAGTTTGGCACCGATGATTGCGATGAGTGCACGTTGCTGCTTTGCCCAGGCCACGCAAACTTTAAGCGTCTGCAGCGCCGTGTCCACCTCGCAATCGCAGTAGTGGTTAGACAGTGTGCTCTCTCTCCTTGCGACCGTGAGCAGGTACACACCGAAGCAACCATCCCCATTACTACACCAGTTACTTTAGCAATAGTGCTGTTACTGCCGCCTGTTGCTGCATATTGTGCGACGGCCTACTTTTTTACATTTTTATACACTGTTGATAGCAGAGAGTACGTTTCAAGCAGCTTGCAAAAAACTTGAAGGTGATCAGCGCTGAGATGACACCCTTGAGTAGGCCTGTAACAGTCATAGCCCCATTCTTGAGTCTTTTGCTTTTAATGATGTACATTTACAGTCTTTCAAATCCTTTGCCATTATTATTATAAAATATAAAAGATATCCATCTGAAGATATTCTACGCTACTAAAACGCGACATGAACCAAGAAATTCATTTTTATTAATTCCATTTATTATATATTTATCCGTGCGGTTGCCCTGTTAAAATACAATTCACTAACCGCTTTCTTACCCGTGTGTGGATCATCCACGAGACGACTAAAGGACATCATACATATCATACATCTATTGAAGAAAAGGAAAACTCGAAACAAAACCCTATACCAACACGTCTGACCAGCGTGATATAATAGGTCAATTTTCCTTCCATTACGGACGAGGCTTGAGCCCAATAGTGGGACGTATATAAGCTGAGATGATAGATATCCATGTCCCCAGGTAGCCTGAAATGACTTATCTGAGCAGAGCAATCTTACCAAAATGAGGAGACAGCGTAAAATAACTTTGGAAGTAACTACGTCAGAAACTGCAGCTGCATTACTTCTTGGTGGTAAAAGAGATTTGTTTAAAACCCGATAGATTTATGCACATTGTTTATAAACCCGATAGATTCGTAAGCCATGAAACACCGAGACGTTAAATAACACGGAACTGCGACACATTCAAAGTGTTTTTTGTTTTATTGTGTACGGTGGTAAACGAGCAATCAGCATGCACTTAATTTTTTGCCAGGTCATGGTCTGGACACACGACTTGCATTCCGTCCGCGTGGCCCCATAACCCACCGTTTTCCCTCTACATCACCATTGGGCCTTTCGAGCACCATCCCCGATGACGCCCCGGGCCATCGGGCTTCACCCTCACGTGGTCAGCCTCTCCGCGGGTGACGGACTATTCCCCGTTCCAGTTACCCGCGGCTTTGGCTAAGTAGATGCAGATAATCGCGCCTGCGCCGGCCCGCCGCCTCTTAGAAATGAAGTGGAAATAACATACCACAATAACATTGCCACTGTTCAGACGTTGCTTTTCTGCAAGAGTGGGGTACTAGGTCCGACTGGGGGTCGGACCGGCCCGTGGCTGTAGATAGAATACTATCAACTGTGGCCACTAATAGTATTTTTATTAAGGATTGCTGTCTAATTGTTTGTGTTGATTGGACCATGATAAATAAAAAAAATCGTAGAGGCCGTAGATCGAGCACTACGAGATTGTAATGCAAAGTCAATGGTGCTTTTCTTTGGAGATGTTCGGCAAATCCTTCCAGTTAAAACTCGAGGAAATAGAACTGATGAGATCAATGCTTTACTGAAGTCTTCTTATCTGTGGCCCCAAGTGAGAAAGCTGACCCTAACCATCAACATGCAAGCAAAGCCAAGGCCACCATTCACATTACTGTTACCCAAATGCAAGACCAAGACTTGCTGCAAGAGATTCGCAGTGCTCCCTTAGACATGATTTTACGATTTTCTTAGCAAAGAATGGACTCTCAACATTTCGTATTCTTACGAGTAATACCAGTACACTGAAGAATAATAGCCCCACTTCCGTTTAGTGGTATGTACCTAATTATTGATAGTTGTACAGTTACTGCCACTAGGTGAATAGAATTTCATTAATTTAGTTGGATTTTTAATGTCTATGGGGATTTTTTATTTCTATCATAACAAGTGACTTTGAGTTATTCTAAAAGCAAAAGTTGCAAGATTTGTGAGCCTCGCAAGTTTCTTGTTTGTTTGTCTTGCATTTAGGCAATACTAATTCACATGCTTAAGAATTTGCCGATGTTTTAAAGAAAATTGGAGAAAGCGTCCTCTTAGATGAAAATGGTCAAGTGGCTGCCGGAAATACTTGGTCGAGTTTGAATTTTTAAGTTTCAAATAGGGGTGCGTAGTAAAACTGCATGTCACGCGGACGAAGTCGCGGGCATCAGCTAGTAAACAATAAATTGACAAAAGTCAGTAAATTATAAAATATAAACGAATTGTAAAAGATTAAAATGTGCAATATGCTTAAAAGTTATCTGTATAAAAATATGAAGAATTACTTATATGTTATATCTGAACTTACTATATTTCAGAAACGAGATCCTTGGTTAAAACATTTTTAAGTTGAGAGACACTGGTTTTAAAAAGATCATAGTCAAATTTAGAGGCGATTTCATTGAAGGTCCTAGAGGTACGGTATAATAAAACTATTGAGTTAATAGTTTGAGGCATATCTGCGCATTTTAAATTGTTAAAAACGTAAAAATCGCTTCTGAATTCTTTAAATCCTATCAATATATTTGTTATATATTGGATTTCATACTTGTGAAGCATATTCCAAATGGCTGCGAACAAAAGCGCAATAAAGAGTTTTGTATGTTTTAATATTCTTAAAATCAGAAGATAATCTTAATATAAATCCAAGCGCCTTATTAGCTTTCTTTATAATGTTATCAACGTGAGCATCAAATATTAATTTGGAGACAAAAGTAACACCCAGATCCTTGATTGCGTTAGTTTTCTTTATGTTGATATATCGTAGCTTGTAAGTAAATGAAATTAGTTTAGGTTTGCGTGAATACGTAACAGCAAAACACTTGGAGACGTTCAAGTCAAGTCTATTGAAGTGGTAGTAGTTTTGGAGTTCATCCAAATCTTTTTGGAGGTTGAAACAATTAGATACATTCGAGATGGGCGATAAGATTTTCATATCATCCGCATAAAGAATTATTTAAGAGTGTGAGAAGCAGGTACCTATATCATTAACGAATATGATAAACAATAACGGGCCTAATAATGATCCTTGTGGAATACCGGACGGGATATGTACAGACGTTGACGTGTAACCATTTAATACCACCGTTTGGCAGCGGTTATCAATATAACACTTAAACCATCTAAATAAATCATAATAAATTTATTATGTATAAACCCTGCGAGAGTACTTTCCCTACCGCTATACTCTATTTTGTATACGACACAGAACACAAATTGGCCAAATTATGCAGTTGTATAACCATTGCACAAAACGAAGAAGTAGGTAGGTAGATTGTAACCAAAGCCAAAAACAGACAAAGAGTGTAAAAAACCTTACCAGTTTTTAAGTTGAAGGAACCTGCAGGTTTAGTCTGAAACGTGTTTGCACCTAAACCGGTCCCAAGATCTGCACCTGAAACAATCAATTGCTTACAGTTTATTCAATATCTAGATGACTGATCTTCGCTCAGTATTTTCTTGTTCTTATTTTTTTAAAATATATTTAGAAAATAAAATATAATTGAAAAGATAATGAAAGAAAATATGAAATTTAAAAAAATATAAAAAATAATGAAAAGTTAAATAATTATTTCTGATTAGGGGTGTGCGAATATCGTTCGAATCGAATCGAATCGAATAGTAATATTCGATTCGAAATTCGAATCGAATAATTCGAATTTTCAAATTATTCGAAATTCGACGAATAATTCGAAAAAAATCGAATAATTCGAAAAATATAAATATCCCCGATTGTCACTTATGGCGAGAAGATATTTAGGAATACCTTGTACTTCTGCTGAAAGTGAAAGATTATTTTCCACTGCTGGTGATATTGTATCTGATAAACGAACTTCATTATCACCAGATTCAGTATCGTATTTATTATTTTTAAAAAAAATTTGTAGCAAATGTTCATACTCATTGTTCTATTCATGTAGTTATATTTCATGGTTTAAATAAAATATTTATTAATTATTAATGTCATATTTGAATATCGAACATAACAAACTCCGAATTTAAAATACAATAAAAAATTGCGAATAATATTATAATTCGGAAAAATTCGAAATTATTCGAATAATTCGAAATTTTTCGAATGATTCGAAATTATTCGAATAATTCGAAATTTTTCGAATTATTCGAAATTTTTCGAATTATTCGGGAACTTTCGAATAATTCGAAATTTCGAATTATTCGATTCGAGTTTCGAATCGAATATTAATATTCGATTCGGAACGAATAATTCGTAAGTTCGAATTATTGGCACACCCCTATTTCTGATATTTATGAGCCATTACAGATTTGTATGTCAGTATTGTGATGGATTAAAATACAATTTACTATTTTATGCCCGTAGCTGTTGTAAAATACGACTAAAGGTTTATATCCTTGAGGTATTGTATCCCTTAGTCCTCTATGCGTATGAAATCTGATGAAGTAACACATGCTTACTGCCAAAATATAATATTAGTACCTCAAAATGTTCATATTGGCTATTAAACAAAATATCGAAGGTCGAGTGTAGAGCGCACGTAAATGTTATAATGATATCAAGTGCATATCATACTCTAACTCGAGTGCGCGAGTGCGACTCGTACATTAGTGTGGAGTGGTCTTTAAAAATAAAAAAATTGGCTCGTCATATCCTATTGAAGCGTCCCGGACGACAAAAGACCAGCATAAGGTCTAATAACCAATAAGAAGAATACATAATATCTATGCAATAGTCGGAAAACTGAAACTAAAACCTTATACAAACACGTCTGACCAGCATACGTCAATTTTGCTCCTATTATGAAGGAGGTTTAATCTCTAAATTGGGACTTATATGAGCAATGATGATGATGAAATGATAAATCAATAAAAAACAAATTAATAACAAAGTATTCAAACTTTGTAACTCACCTGAAAGTGTGTCAACGTTTTTCTTATCGTTGGAGGGGTTCGATTTAACCGCCAGCTCCCTCATAGACTTCTCCACGGACTGGGGATTGCTGACCAGCGGTTTACTCAATGGTTCTGTTGTTAACCTACAAGACGAGCATAATTTAAAAAAAACGAAAAGAAATGTGTGCGTGTACGTTATCCTTCTTTGGTATCACTAAATAATAGTTTTTAATTGCATGCAAATAATTAATTACAATAAAATAATAAAAGAACTGGAAAAGGATAGGATAATTTCATTGGCAGTAGTTTTATGACCGGCCGCCTGCCAGACGTCATCTCTCCTTGGGAATGTAATTGTTGACCAAATAGCAGTAGATGGAGAGGACCCAGGTCGTTATAAAGCTCAGTCGTCTTTTACGACATCCACGAGCTAAGTAAAGGTTGGTAGTATTCGTAGCCGCTACCACACGGCTCTAATAATTAAGGTAAATAAATAAGCTTAAATTCTGCCCCAAGGAAATAATCCTTGTATTCCAGGGGACTTTACAAACATATAATTAACTGATACAAATTATACACAGACTCAGGATAAATATTTGTGAATTGCACAATCGTCGTTCTCATCGTTCCCCTATCGATCGTCATAAGTTTTCAACAAAACGAATTTTTGCTTTTAGCATTCTACAATGAGTAATGCAATTCGTAGTAGCCTCTTGACAATCTTTCTTTTCAAGGAGGTGTCGGTCCGTTGAAAGACGTTCGCTTACCAATTGTCAATGTGGACTGATTCTTTCGAATTATGTCGCTTACATTCGTCGTTTTACATTTATGTGGTAAAGAAATCTGCAAGTATAGTATACAAATCATACGTTATTAACATTATAAAGTTGAAGAGTTTGTTTGAACGGGCTAATCTCAGAAACTACTGGTCCGATTTGAAAAGTTCTTTCAGTGTTGGATAGCCCGTTTATCGAAGAAAGCTCTAAGCTATATGTCGTCACACTTAGTTTAATAGGAGCGGAACACCAATGATGAATGTTACAAAATTGGGAGTGTTATATTCCTTTTGGGAACTTCCGCTGTGTACGCTGCGTAAACGGTTAAAGTTTCGTAAAAATGATGAATGACAGAATTATTCCTCTTTTAAAGTTTAAAAAAATATGCCGCGACGGAATATATCTATCTCTAAGGGTTAGCTCACTATAACCTTTTTTATGTTAACCAAATTTATTTTAAAATAATGCGATATTTGCGGAGGTGGTTTTGTGAATGTGATATTGTCCTAAGTAGGAATCGAACTCAAGACAGAGCGGCATCTCAACCACTATGCTATCTCTACATTTAAAAACAAAATTATCAAATATGTGGGCAGTAAATCACAAAACTATAACATTCTGATATGCAAGGTAATTCACATTAAATGAAATATCACTAATTTCCTAAGTTTAGTTGTGGTCTAAAGTGGTTTCAGTAAGTTGCTTTTTTTTTGGAGTTTATGCTTGGTTACAAAGACCTTTAAGCCAAATCTTTGTTTATAAATTAACGTCATTTAAAGTCATCGTCCGTCAGTAAGTCAAATCGTCACCTTCAACAGTGTCATGACCACACTTTAAAGTATCTTTTAGGAATTCTGGTAGAAAATAAAAACTTATGTAAGGCACTGTTATATCATATTTATTACACCTCAGCACTTCCTCCGTATCACATTAAATAAAATGCCATAAAAATGATTTATATAACACGTTAAAACACTAAGATATTGAATATAATACACATGACACTTTCCTTCCCCCCCTAAAACTTCCTAAGTTGTTTGAACCACATACAGACTGGTTCTTTATACAAACCACAAATGTTTTCAAACCGAGCATTATTTATTATGTAAAGTCTACCATGATACAAAAATTTATTACGTCAGTGCAATTTTTTTACTTAGTTTAAAAAAAAACGTAAACACAACTTACTTGGCCATAGGATTACTGTTAGTATTCAGAGCGCCTAATCCAAGTCCAGAGCTACCAAGACCAGCTGAACTCTTGAATAGACCACCTCCGAGACCACCACCAAGACCTTAGGAATATAAAAAGAACAAATACACATCATGATGGATAAAATACAATTCACCACCACCTGTTTTGTTCGTCGCGTTAGTAAAAGATGATTATCGGATATAATATGCATATAAAATATATGCAAGAGAAGGAAAACCTAAAATTAAACCTTTTACCAACACTTTTAACCAATACAAAAAATTCCATAATTCAAATTTATATATTTTATTTTTATTATTCTTTTTATTCGGAAAGCTTACAGCTAATACATGCTTAACAGTATAATACTCTAGATAATAATGGCCAATTACAAGTCTTCTCATATAGCATTCAATCTATATCTATACATATAATAAATCAGTAGAAATCCCGTGTCTGTACATTTGATAAATTTATAAAAAAAATAATCTAGGCAGTAAGCAAACACTAACAGAAAACAAAAACATTTTTTGGAATTTCTTGTCTGTCTGTATGTCTGTGTGTCTGTATGTCTGTAATCGCTAATCTCCGAAGTTACTGAACGGATTGTTTTGCAGGTTTGATAAAAAGATTAATCCCAATTCAGAGCAACATTTAGTCTTTGTTTCATTGAAATCTGATGTCTGTAAAAAAAGTTATGGTCATTTAAGTTTTTAAAATCACCGCTCGCCTTTTATGTCACTAGAAGGTTCAATTCAAAATAATTATTTAATTTATCTATAGTATAAGGAAAGTATTTGTATTACTTAATATATAATAGTTTTATCAATTCAACTCATATACATTCCACTGCTGGGCTCAAACCCCCTTCAAAGTTGAAGGGAAGTTGACATAATACATAACATTAGTCAGGTAGTCAAAATAATTATTAAAACTATTTGTGATAAAAAATAATGTTATAATTAGTTAATAATATATAATTTAGTTATAAATTAATAAAATGCATGCTTTATTTAGTTTGTTAAATGAGCAATAGATGGCGCTATAATTTAGTTTAAAACTTTAAATCATTTTTTCGTTACATTTTCAAAAGCTACTACATTAACTTCTTGAACTTAGTAAAGGTACTTTGGGTGGAAAGCTCTCAGCACTCACCTAACAGTCCGAGTAGAGTTGTCATAGCCATCTGCGACTAACAACTAAGTCATACACGAAAAAGAAAAGTAAAGTCCACATCATAGAGCGTACAAAACATACACTTTTAGTTAAGATGCTACTTTGGGGCGAGTATGCAAAGTTCACCCTTTTTTGTTTTTATTTGGTAGGCTATGGTCTGGACACAGCTATTCCTTCCGGGGTAACAGAAGGGCGTCGTGTGGCCCCATAACTCATCGTGTTCTCTGCCCAAAACATCAGGCTGGCCTCTGGTACCACTTACTTGACATCCGTGGCCGTTCCGGGGGTTAACCTTTCCAGCTATCGCCTGTTTGCCGGGGTGTAGACACACCCCAACAACAACAACAGTGTTGTATCACCCTCACGCGGTCGGTGCCTCTGCGGGTGGTAGATTAATTCCCATGGTCCATCTACCCGCGTACTCAGTTAGGATGGCAACAGGTGCAGGTACCGCGCCTGTGACGACCGATGCACCGGCGGCAGAGTGTATCATCATGGAGAGTCTCCTCTGTGACACGCTCCGCCGCCTTTTTCTGTGGGACGACTGTCTCGAAAAAGGCGGCGACCGAGTCCGAGTTCCTGAAGCTATCGAGCATGGTCTTTGCGATAGTCGACAGTACCAGTTTGGCACCGATGATTGCGATGAGTGCACGTTGCTGCTTTGCCCAGGCCACGCAAACTTTAAGCGTCTGCAGCGCCGTGTCCACCTCGCAATCGCAGTAGTGGTTAGACAGTGTGCTCTCTCTCCTTGCGACCGTGAGCAGGTACACACCGAAGCAACCATCCCCATTACTACACCAGTTACTTTAGCAATAGTGCTGTTACTGCCGCCTGTTGCTGCATATTGTGCGACGGCCTACTTTTTTACATTTTTATACACTGTTGATAGCAGAGAGTACGTTTCAAGCAGCTTGCAAAAAACTTGAAGGTGATCAGCGCTGAGATGACACCCTTGAGTAGGCCTGTAACAGTCATAGCCCCATTCTTGAGTCTTTTGCTTTTAATGATGTACATTTACAGTCTTTCAAATCCTTTGCCATTATTATTATAAAATATAAAAGATATCCATCTGAAGATATTCTACGCTACTAAAACGCGACATGAACCAAGAAATTCATTTTTATTAATTCCATTTATTATATATTTATCCGTGCGGTTGCCCTGTTAAAATACAATTCACTAACCGCTTTCTTACCCGTGTGTGGATCATCCACGAGACGACTAAAGGACATCATACATATCATACATCTATTGAAGAAAAGGAAAACTCGAAACAAAACCCTATACCAACACGTCTGACCAGCGTGATATAATAGGTCAATTTTCCTTCCATTACGGACGAGGCTTGAGCCCAATAGTGGGACGTATATAAGCTGAGATGATAGATATCCATGTCCCCAGGTAGCCTGAAATGACTTATCTGAGCAGAGCAATCTTACCAAAATGAGGAGACAGCGTAAAATAACTTTGGAAGTAACTACGTCAGAAACTGCAGCTGCATTACTTCTTGGTGGTAAAAGAGATTTGTTAAAAACCCGATAGATTTATGCACATTGTTTATAAACCCGATAGATTCGTAAGCCATGAAACACCGAGACGTTAAATAACACGGAACTGCGACACATTCAAAGTGTTTTTTGTTTTATTGTGTATAAACGAGCAATCAGCATGCACTTAATTTTTTGCCAGGTCATGGTCTGGACACACGACTTGCATTCCGTCCGCGTGGCCCCATAACCCACCGTTTTCCCTCTACATCACCATTGGGCCTTTCGAGCACCATCCCCGATGACGCCCCGGGCCATCGGGCTTCACCCTCACGTGGTCAGCCTCTCCGCGGGTGACGGACTATTCCCCGTTCCAGTTACCCGCGGCTTTGGCTAAGTAGATGCAGATAATCGCGCCTGCGCCGGCCCGCCGCCTCTTAGAAATGAAGTGGAAATAACATACCACAATAACATTGCCACTGTTCAGACGTTGCTTTTCTGCAAGAGTGGGGTACTAGGTCCGACTGGGGGTCGGACCGGCCCGTGGCTGTAGATAGAATACTATCAACTGTGGCCACTAATAGTATTTTTATTAAGGATTGCTGTCTAATTGTTTGTGTTGATTGGACCATGATAAATAAAAAAAATCGTAGAGGCCGTAGATCGAGCACTACGAGATTGTAATGCAAAGTCAATGGTGCTTTTCTTTGGAGATGTTCGGCAAATCCTTCCAGTTAAAACTCGAGGAAATAGAACTGATGAGATCAATGCTTTACTGAAGTCTTCTTATCTGTGGCCCCAAGTGAGAAAGCTGACCCTAACCATCAACATGCAAGCAAAGCCAAGGCCACCATTCACATTACTGTTACCCAAATGCAAGACCAAGACTTGCTGCAAGAGATTCGCAGTGCTCCCTTAGACATGATTTTACGATTTTCTTAGCAAAGAATGGACTCTCAACATTTCGTATTCTTACGAGTAATACCAGTACACTGAAGAATAATAGCCCCACTTTCGTTTAGTGGTATGTACCTAATTATTGATAGTTGTACAGTTACTGCCACTAGGTGAATAGAATTTCATTAATTTAGTTGGATTTTTAATGTCTATGGGGATTTTTTATTTCTATCATAACAAGTGACTTTGAGTTATTCTAAAAGCAAAAGTTGCAAGATTTGTGAGCCTCGCAAGTTTCTTGTTTGTTTGTCTTGCATTTAGGCAATACTAATTCACATGCTTAAGAATTTGCCGATGTTTTAAAGAAAATTGGAGAAAGCGTCCTCTTAGATGAAAATGGTCAAGTGGCTGCCGGAAATACTTGGTCGAGTTTGAATTTTTAAGTTTCAAATAGGGGTGCGTAGTAAAACTGCATGTCACGCGGACGAAGTCGCGGGCATCAGCTAGTAAACAATAAATTGACAAAAGTCAGTAAATTATAAAATATAAACGAATTGTAAAAGATTAAAATGTGCAATATGCTTAAAAGTTATCTGTATAAAAATATGAAGAATTACTTATATGTTATATCTGAACTTACTATATTTCAGAAACGAGATCCTTGGTTAAAACATTTTTAAGTTGAAAGACACTGGTTTTAAAAAGATCAAAGTCAAATTTAGGGGCAATTTCACTGAAGGTCCTAGAGGTACGTATAATAAAACTATTGAGTTTATAAGTAGTACTGGTAAAGAGGGTGTGCACTAATGTCGGTTGTCTGAGTGTCATCGGTCGTGTGAACAGTCCAGTTTTGCCCAGAAGCTCAGGATAATCCACTTTATTAGATGCTATGTTAAATAGTTAAGATAAGTAAGCTATACATCTACGCTCACGCAAAGGTAATAAATGAAAAAATTTGCAACGCCGAATATAGTTTGAGGCATACCTGCGCGTTTTAAATTGTTAAAAACGTAAAAATCGCTTCTGAATTCTTTAAATCCTATCAATATATTTGTTATATATTGGATTTCATACTTGTGAAGCATATTCAAAATGGCTGCGAACAAAAGCGCAATAAAGAGTTTTGTATGTTTTAATATCCTTAAAATCAGAAGAAAATCTTAATATAAATCCAAGCGCCTTATTAGCTTCCTTTATAATGTTATCAACGTGAGCATCAAGTATTAATTTGGAGTCAAAAGTAACACCCAGAGCCTAGATTGCGTTAGTTTTCTTTATGTTGATATATCGTTGCTTGTAAGTAAATGAAATTAGTTTAGGCTTGTGTGAATACGTAACAGCAAAACACTTGGAGACGTTCAAGTCAAGTCTATTGAGGTGGTAGTAGTTTTGGAGTTCATCCAAATCTTTTTGGAGGTTGAAACAATTAGATATATTCGAGATGGGCGATAAGATCTACATATCATCAGCATAAAGAATTATTTAAGAGTGTGAGAAGCAGGTACCTATATCATTAACGAATATGATAAACAATAACGGGCCTAATAATGATCCTTGTGGAATACCGGACGAGATATGTACAGACGTTGACGTGTAACCATTTAATACCACCGTTTAGCAGCGGTTATCAATATAACACTTAAACCATCTAAATAAATCATAATAAATTTATTATGTATAAACCCTGCGAGGGTACTTTCCCTACCGCTATACTCTGTTTTATTTACGACATAGAACACCAATTGGCCAAATTATGCAGTTGTATAACCATTGCACAAAACGAAGAAGTAGGTAGATAGATCGTAATCAAACCCAAAAAGAGACAAAGAGTGTAAAAAACCTTACCAGTTTTGAAGTCGAAGGAACCTGCATGTTTAGTCTGAAACGTGTTCGCACCTAAACCGGTCCCAAGATCTGCACCTGAAACAATCAATTGTTTACAGTTTATTCAATATCTAGATGACTGATCTTCGTTCAGTATTTTCTTGTTGGTATTTTTTTTAAATATATTTAGAAAAATAAAATATAATTGAAAAAATAATGAAAGAAAATATGAAATTTAAAAAAATATAAAAAATAATGAAAAGTTAAATAATTATTTCTGATATTTATGAGCCATTACAGATTTGTATGTCAGTATTGTGATGGATTAAAATACAATTTACTATTTTATGCCCGTAGCTGTTGTAAAATACGACTAAAGGTTTATATCCTTGAGGTATTGTATCCCTTAGTCCTCTATGCGTATGAAATCTGATGAAGTAACACATGCTTACTGCCAAAATATAATATTAGTACTTCAAAATGTTCATATTGGCTATTAAACAAAATATCGAAGGTCGATTGTAGAGCGCACGTAAATGTTATAATGATATCAAGTGCATATCATACCCTAACTCGAGTGCGCGAGTGCGACTCGTACATTAGTGTGGAGTGGTCTTTAAAAATAAAGAAATTGGTTAGTCATATCCTACTGAAGCATCCCGGACGACAAAAGACCAGCATAAGGTCTAATAACCAATAAGAAGAATACATAATATCTATGCAATAGTCGGAAAACTGAAACTAAAACCTTATACAAACACGTCTGACCAGCATACGTCAATTTTGCTCCTATTATGAAGTAGGTTTAATCTCTAAATTGGGACTTATATGAGCAATGATGATGATGAAATGATAAATCAATAAAAAATAAATTAATAAGAAAGTATTCCAACTTTGTAACTCACCTGAAAGTGTGTCAACGTTTTTCTTATCGTTGGAGGGGTTCGATCTAACCGCCAGCTCCCTCGTAGACTTCTCCACGGACTGGGGATTGCTGACCAGCGGTTTACTCAATGGTTCTGTTGTTAACCTACAAGACGAGCATAATTTATAAAAAGAAAAGAAATGTGTGCGTGTACGTTATACTTCTTTGGTATCACTAAATAATAGTGTTTAATTGCATGCAAATAATTAATTACAATAAAATAATAAAAGGACTGGAAAAGGATAGGATAATTTTATTGGCAGTAGTTTTACGACCGGCCGCCTGCCAGACGTCATCTCTCCTTGGGAATGTAATTGTTGACCAAATAGCAGTAAATGGAGTGGGCCCAGGTCGTTATAAGGCTCAGTCGTCTTTTACAACATCCACGAGCTAAGTAAAGGTTGGTAGTATTCGTAGCCGCTACCACACGGCTCTTACAATTAAGGTAAATAAATAAGCTTAACATTCTGCCCCAAGGAAATAATCCTTGTATTCCAGGGGACTTTACAAACATATAATTAACTGATACAAGTTATACACAGACTCAGGATAAATATTTGTGAATTGCACAATCGTCGTTCTCATCGTTCCCATATCGATCGTCATAAGTTTTCAACAAAACGAATTTTTGCTTTTAGCATTCTACAATGAGTAATGCAATTCGTAGTAGCCTCTTGACAATCTTTCTTTTCAAGGAGGTGTCGGTCCGTTGAGAGACGATAGCTTATCAATTGCCAATGTGGTCTGATTCTTTCGAATTATGTCGCTTACATTCGTCGTTTTACATTTATGTGGTAAAAAAATCTGCAAGTATCGTATACAAAGTATACGTCTATATCTATACTAATATTATAAATCTGAAGAGTTTGTTTGTTTGTTTGAACGCGCTAATCTCAGGAATTATTGGTCATATTTAAAAATTCTTTCAGTGTTGGATAACCCGTTTATCGAAGAAGGCTTTAGGCTATATACCGTCACACTAAGTTCAATAGGAGCGGAACACCAATGATGAATGTTACAAAATCGGGAGTGTTATTTTCCTATTGGGAACTTCCGCTGTGTACGCTGCGTAAACGGTTAAAGTTTCGTAAAAATCATGAATGACAGAATTATTCCCCGTTTAAAGTTTAAAAAAATATGCCGCGACGGAATATATCTATCTCTAAGGGTTAGCTCACTATAACCTTTTTTATGTTAACCAAATTTATTTTAAAATAATGCGATATTTGCGAAGGTGTTTTTGTGAATGTGATATTGTCCTAAGTAGGAATCGAACTCAAGACAAAGCGGCATCTCAACCACTATGCTATCTCTACATTTAAAAACAAAATTATCAAATATGTGGGCAGTAAATCACAAAACTATAACATTCTGATATGCAAGGTAATTCACATTAAATGAAATATCACTAATTTCCTAAGTTTAGTTGTGGTCTAAAGTGGTTTCAGTAAGTTGCTTTTTTTTTGGAGTTTATGCTTGGTTACAAAGACCTTTAAGCCAAATCTTTGTTTATAAATTAACTTCATTTAAGGTCATCGTCCGTCAGTAAGTCAAATCGTCACCTTCAACAGTGTCATGACCACACTTTAAAGTATCTTTTAGGAATTCTGGTAGAAAATAAAAACTTATGTAAGGCACTGTTATATCATATTTATTACACCTCAGCACTTCCTCCGTATCACATTAAATAAAATGCCATAAAAATGATTTATATAACACGTTAAAACACTAAGATATTGAATATAATACACATGACACTTTCCTTCCCCCCCTAAAACTTCCTAAGTTGTTTGAACCACATACAGACTGGATCTTTATGCAAACTACAAATGTTTTCAAACCGAGCATTATTTATTATGTAAAGTCTACCATGATATAAAAATGTATTTCATTAGTGCAATATTTTACTCAGTTTAAAAAAAAAATAAAAAACGTAAACACAACTTACTTGGGCATAGGATTATTGTTAGTATTCAGAGCGCCTAATCCAAGTCCAGAGCTACCAAGACCAGCTGAACTGTTGAATAGACCACCTCCGAGACCACCATCAAGACCTTAAGAATATAAAAAGAACAAATACACATCATGATGGATAAAATACAATTCACCACCACCTGTTTTGTTCGTCGCGTTAGTAAAAGATGATTATCGGATATAATATGCATATAAAATATATGCAAGAGAAGGAAAACCTAAAATTAAACCTTTTACCAATACTTTTAACCAATACAAAAAATTCCATAATTCAAATTTATATATTTTATTTTTATTATTCTTTTTATTCGGAAAGCTTACAGCTAATACATGCTTAACAGTATAATACTCTAGATAACAATGGCCAATTACAAGTCGTCACATATAGCATTCAATAAACAATAAATTGACAAAAGTCAGTAAATTACAAAATATAAACGTATTGTAAAAGATTAAAATGTGCAATATGCTTGAAAGTTATCTGTATAAAAATATGAAGAATTACTTATATGTTATATCTGAACTTACTATATTTCAGAAAAGAGATCCTTGGTTAAAACATTTTCAAGTTGAGAGACACTGGTATTAAAAAGATCAAAGTCAAATTTAGGGGCGATTTCATTGAAGGTCTTAGAGGTACGTATAATTAAAACTATTGAGTTTATAAGTAGTACTGGTAAAGAGGGTGTGCACTAATGTCGGTTGTCTGAGTGTCATCGGTCGTGTGAAGAGTCCAGTTTTGCTCAGAAGCTCAGGACAATCCACCTTACCAGATGCTATGTTAAATAGGTAAGATAAGTAAGCTATACGTCTACGCTCACGCACAGGTAATAAATGAAAAAATTTGCAACGCCGAATATAGTTTGAGGCATACCTGCGCATTTTAAATTGTTAAAAACATAAAAATCGCCTCTGAATTCTTTAAATCCAATCAATGTATTTGTTATATATTGGATTTCATACTTGTGAAGCATATTCCAAACGGCTGCGAACAAAAGCGCAATAAAGAGTTTTGTATGTTTTAATATCCTTAAAATCAGAAGATAATCTTAATATAAATCCAAGCGCCTTATTAGTTTCCTTTATAATGTTATCAACGTGAGCATCAAATATTAATTTGGAAACAAAAGTAACACCCAGATCCTTGATTGCGTTAGTTTTCTTTATGTTGATATATCGTAGCTTGTAAGTAAATGAAATTGGTTTAGGCTTGCGTGAATACGTAACAGCAAAACACTTGGAGACGTTCAAGTCGAGTCTATCGATTTTTTTTTTTAAATTTTTTTTTATCGATTTATTTTATTAATAACAAAATAAATATAAGATAGATACATTGACTTAGGTATAGATAAAATAGGCTTATATACCATGTAATGTATTAATGAGACCCATTAAAAATATAACTTATGAATAAAACGTGCTCTTTCTTAAATTATTATGATGTGTAATTTTGTAATTAGTTTAAATGTTACTTATTCATTGTAATAAATAAAAATATCCTTCGCTTTTTGTTATAGACAATTTTGACTGTTTAAAAGTACGACAAACGTCATTAATTTGTTTAATTTATAATGAATCTATATCTACGCACGACTAGACGAACTGATACACAAAATTTACATCGATAACTAACTTGTAAAACATTGGACCTTACATTTCTAGATACATTTTAAGATATTTCGGAAGTCAGTTATAATATGGGTAACATTTATCATAATTAAATATGTATATACTTAAATCATATTGTCTATAAAATCTCCACAAAGAATACTCAGTTACCTAAATACTCGCTATAAAATACTATAGATAGCATATCGAAATATAAGAAGTAGAACAAAATAGTAGGTAACGTAGATTAAAATCAATGTTTCATTTCATTGTATTAACTAGAAATTTTTCCAAAGTTCAAAATATTACCTTCAAATCAAGTAGATACGAAATTAATGTTTTGTTCTCGAACCACAGCGATCGGAACAATACTAAATACTTTGTAATATGGCATAATAACAACATTTTTAAAGAGGTTAATCCCACATATTCTCTACATTTTAAGTCATGTAAAATAAAAGTCCAAGATATGCTTGGGTGATATCTACTTCAAACCTTTGGCAATCACAGGAAGCGCTTTTAATTGTCTTGGAATCACTAAGAAGATAAAAATATGGATAGAAGTTTCAAAAGTATACGTCACTATATAGATACTTGCCTGGACCTCTAAGTTTAAATTATGTTAAGAAGGAATATCTTTCTGCAGAATTTACAAGGCCTAGATATAATCGGTCAATATGTTGAATTAACCATGTACTCAAAAAACTACAGTTCCTTCTAGTAAACATTTTAATTCATACTTACAGGTATATCTATTGAGGTGGTAGTAGTTTTGGAGTTCATCCAAATCTTTTTGGAGGTTGAAACAATCAGATACATTCGAGATAGGCGATAAGATCTTCATATCATCCGCATAAAGAATTATTTAAGAGTGTGAGAAGCAGGTACCTATATCATTAACGACTATGATAAACAATAACGGGCCTAATAATGATCCTTGTGGAATACCGGACGGAATATGTACAGACGTTGACGTGTAACCATTTAATACCACCGTTTGGCAGCGGTTATCAATATAACACTTAAACCATCACCAACCAACTTGCGAGGGTACTTTCCCTACCGCTATACTCTATTTTGTTTACGACACAGAACACAAATTTGCCAAATTATGCAGTTGTATAACCATTGCACAAAACGAAGAAGTAGGTAGGTAGATCGTAACCAAAGCCAAAAAGAGACAAAAGTGTAAAAAACCCTACCAGTTTTTAAGTTGAAGGAACCTGCAGGTTTAGTCTGGAACGTGTTCGCACCTAAACCGGTCCCAAGATCTGCACCTGAAACAATCAATTGCTTACAGTTTATTCAATATCTATATGACTGATCTTCGCTCAATATTTTCTTGTTGGTATTTTTTTTAAATATATTTAGAAAAATAAAATATAATTGAAAAAATAATGAAAGAAAATATGAAATTTAAAAAAATATGAAAAATAATGAAAAGTTAAATAATTATTTCTGATATTTATGAGAGCATTACATATTTGTATGTCAGTATTGTGATGGATTAAAATACAATTTACTATTTTATGCCCGTAGCTGTTGTAAAATACGACTAAAGGTTTATATCCTTGAGGTATTGTATCCCTTAGTCCTCCATGCATATGAAATCTAATGAAGTAACACATGCTTACTGCCAAAATATAATATTAGTACTTCAAAATGTTCATATTGGCTATTAAACAAAATATCGAAGGTCGATTGTGGAGCGCACGTAAATGTTATAATGATATCAAGTGCATATCATACTCTAACTCGAGTGCGCGAGTGCGACTCGTACTTGGCTGGTTTTCTTCATTTATTGTTTTTTTTTATATACAAGGCCCCAGACCAAGGAATAAATCTGTGTCACAGGACTTCACAAATAATGAATTAACATACACAAATTACACTCAGACTCAAAATAAAATTTAGTGGATCGCGCAAAGTATTGTACTTGTATTTATAAGCTTGCAACACCACTGCATGGGAAGGAAAACTCGAAATAAAATCTCGTCCTCTCAGCTCTAACGTTCCAGTATTAGGCTCGAGCCTTCTCTGCGATAGAAAGGAAATTGACCAACCATGCCACGCTAATCAGACGTGTTGGTATAGGGTTTTGTTTCGAGTTTCCCTTCTCTTGCATATATACTATATGCATGTTATGTCCTTCGCTCGTCTTTTACGACAGCCACGGGTGAGATAGGTGGTGAATTGTATTCTTATTCTGTCACCACACGTGGGATTCGAATGTATATCTATGTAAAATTCATTCCAATTAGGCCAATGTGGGTAAATACGTATGGTAACCAAAATGTAACTCGCATTATCGTCTTTATGTTAGGGACTATATGCAAAGAAATATGGGTTCAAGTCCCCGCAAAAACGTTTTTATATAACCATAGAGTCCACCAATCTGATGGGAAATCTTTTCACATCCAGAACAGTTGGCCTGCTCGCCCGAACGGTGCCGGCAGAACTGTAGTTGATCTAGTAATCGAGAAGGATATGATAGGAATGTAAGGAAAAGCGGGAATAAGGTAGATTTATTGATGTGGTCATGATATTTAACAAAATCTTTAATTTTTTTGAACGATAAGGAAACTACTATTTTATCTATCTTACCCGCGGGTGATCGTAAATAACGACTAAGACATATTATAATAGCAGGAAATTTAAAAGTGATAGGGAGTTTCCTGTCTACAGCCGCGGGCCGGTCCGTCCGGGGTAGTAACATACTGAGCAGAACATCGACGTTTGACCAATGGCAATGTGCTGCTGTGCTTCGTTCGTTGTGCGTGAGAACTGGCCCAACTATTTGAGTGAGTTCGAGGATTTCATTGGTAGGCAGCGGACTACCTTTACTGTGCAAAAGTTCATGAGCGTCAGTGACACTTACCATCAGGTGCGCTGCTTGCTCGTTTACCACCATAATCAATAAGAAGAATACATAATATCTATGCAAAAGACGGAAAACTGAAACTGAAACCTTATACAAACACTTCTGACCAGCATACGTCAATTTCCCTCCTATTATGAAGGAGGTTTAGTCTCTAAATTGGGACTTATATGAGCAATGATAATGATGAAATGATAAATCAATAAAAACCAAATTAATAACAAAGTATTCCAACTTTTTAACTCACCTGAAAGTGTGACAACGTTTTCCTTATCGTTGGAGGGGTTCAATTTAACCGCCAGCTCCCTCATAGACTTCTCCACGGACTCGGGATTGCTGACCAGCGGTTTACTCAATGGTTCTGTTGTTAACCTACAAGACGAGCATAATTTAAAAAAAGAAAAGAAATGTGTGCGTGTACGTTATACTTCTTTGGTATCACTAAATAATAGTTTTTAATTGCATGCAAATAATTAATTACAATAAAATAATAAAAGGACTAGAAAATTATAGAGATAATTCTTTTCATTAATATTTACGAATAGTAAATAATATTAAACAAAATATACAATTTTAATCACAACTGAATACAATAGCACATATATATAATTAGCACTTGTATGAAACTAAAACACGTGTTGTGAATGTTGAAACTAGAGAAAGGTTCTATTTCTATTTTGTTGGTAGATTTTTTTCGAGACTTAATGAGCGATTTATTGCAACTAGTGGTAGGACTACGCTGTTGACAGTTCTCTGTCTACAGTCGCGGGCCGGTCCGTCCAGGTTAGTACCACACTGAGCAGAAGATCAACGTCTGAGTAATGGCAATGTGCTTTTGCGCTTCATTCGGTGAGCGAGAGAATCGGCAGCTCAGCTGGATGGGTTTGGGGATAGTAATGGTAGGCAGCGACCTAGCTATACACTTGGTATTGCCAAGGTCCATGGGCGGCAGTAACAGTTACCATGGTGTGCTACTTGCTCGTTTGCCACTATAAGATGATGATACCTGTTTACTCAAACACGACTTAACTGCTATGCGAATCTGAATAAAGTCTAGCATAGATAAAGCTTATAATCTTGAATAACACTAGTTAAAAACTCAATACAATTCTAAATTAAAAAGATTGAAAAGTATTTAATTGGCACAATGTTGCAAGAGGCAGCCCCACTTTGGTGTTGAGTGGGTTTGAGGTTTTCGTTGGTAGGTAGCGGCTTAAGTATACCACTGGTATTGGAAATTTTGCTGCCAATTTTGCTAGTAGTCCTGCAAATAGTTTTGACAATATAGTTGTTATGACCGTCCACCGATTTATTTTACATTTAAAAAATGATGTGGAAATTGAAACCACATCTACTGGAAATCCATTCCAATCGTCTTATCAATTAGACAAGTGTGGGCCTACGTATAATAAACAAATTATCGTATGTGACTAAACTAAACGTTTGAACCGATTTTGATGTTTTTTTATTGAGTCACAAGTGTATTCGAGAATCATTTTGATATAAAATTTAATACAGTAAGTGGCGCTTGCTTTCAGTTTCATGTTGCCCAGGACTAGGGAAGGGCAGCGTGGGGTCCCATAACCCACCGTATTCTCTTCCCATCGCCATTATACCAATCACTAGTACCCGCTTCCTTAATATGGCCGGCCCAGCGGGTTACCCTTTCGAGTACCATCACTATCGACGCGTCAGCTTCATGCGATCAGCCTATCTGCGGACTAATATCCAGTCCATCCAACCGCAATGGATACTTTTTAATCTATACATATAATAAATCTCCAAAGGTTGAACGATATGAATGTGGGAGTCCAGATGGGTGACTCAGTGGTCTCTGCTCTGCCTTATGCAGATGACGCAGTCCTGCTGGCACAGTCAGCAACTGACCTGCAGACCCTAGTCGACACAATGACAGAAGATTGTAAGAAAAGGGGTCTACGCGTGAATGTGAGCCAAACCAAAATAATGGTCTTTGAAAGAGATGAAGCCAGAACAGATGTAAGAGTAACAATAGGTAATGATGTACTAGAGCAAGTGGATGAATTTGTATATCTTGGATGTGGATTTAGCCGAGATGGACGGTACACCACTGATATAGAGCGAAGACTGAATGCGGGAAATAGAGTGAACGGAGCGTTGGGACAACTTCTCGGCAGCCACCACCTCAGCCAGAAGGCACGTGTAGCAATACATAACGTAGTACTTGTCCCAACATTACTGTATGGAAGCGAGAGTTGGGTATGCAGAAAAGAGTATGAAAGTAAAATTAATGCGGTCGAAATGCGATCTCTTCGGAAAATCTGTGGAGTTAGGCTGACCGACCGCATTCGTAACGACGACGTAAGAGAGCGAGTAGGTATGAAAGAGAGTATTGGTGTAAAGATGCGATAGGGAATGCTCCGATGGTTCGGACATGTGGAAAGAATGCCGAATGAACGTCTGGTTAAGAAGATATACAATGCGAAAGTGGAAGGATGTAGGTACCGAGGGAGACCGAGACTAACCTACCTAGACCAGATCGGTCAGGTACTGAAGGAAGGTGGAGTCAAGAGTCTCCGAAACCGGCGAGCGTGTATGAAGAGAATTATGAATGTTGAGGAAGCGAGTGAAGTATGCAGAGATAGAGTTCTCTGGCACTCTGTTCTCTCTGCCTACCCTGCAAGGGATATGGCATGATGATATGTATGTATAATAAATCAGTAGAAAACCCGTGTCTGTACATTTGATAAATGTATTAAAAAATGCGGCGATGGGGGCCGACACCCATCACGCCTTGCCCAGTCAGGCGAGTCGAGGAGAGCAGGGTGCCGGGTGGGCACGTGGAATGTAAGAGGTTGTGTGGAAGGTAAGTTGCACGAGCTGTTAACCGTCATGACGGACAAACAGCTAGACGTGCTCTATGTAACAGAGATCAAGTGAAAGTGACGCCTGCGATCTTCCTAGTGGCGGGATGGCTCTGTGGTCTGGTGTACCACAGATCGGTCGACCCAGCATGGGGTAACAATACTCTTGTCGTCACGCTTGACCTCAGGCGTGAAGGATTACGGAATGTATGATCCCAGACTTCTTTGGGTCCGTATAAAACTAGGTGTCACCAAGGTATTCATGGTTGTAGCATATGCTCCCGTAGGATCGTCGGTGGCATCAGACCTGGAGAAGTTTTGGGATAATGTTAGGAAAGTTCTGGATATGGCAGAAACCAGTGAATGCGTGATTGTATGCGGAGATTTGAACGGATGGGTGGGGACCAAGCGTCCCGACTATGAGGACGTACTTGGTCCATTTGGTGATAAGAGAGTGAACGACGCAGATAGGCTCATTGCGGATGTATGCATGGAGAGAAACCTTATTGTGTCAAACACATTTTTCCAACATAAGGACATCCATATGTATACATGGAGAAGGAATGAACAGAAAAGTATAATAGATTTAATTTTGGTAGACAGTCGCCTCCGAAGCAAAATATTGGACGCAAGGGCCTACAGGGGGCCACAGTCGATACGGACCACTATCTCGTTATTGCGAGATTTAGTGGTCTGTTCAGAAAGTGGAGACACTGGCGAGAGCGTGTCCACTTCGGAGGGTTTGAAAGAATAAAGATTGAAAGGTTGCAAGAAGAGTATGTAAGAGAAACGTATGCAGAGGGTGTCCGAGAACGGCTGACGATGGCAAGCCAGCCGCAATCGAACATAGAAGAATGCTGGAGAATATTGAAAGAGAGTATGCTAGATACAGCGAAAAAAGTATGTGGAAGCTCAAAAAAGCATAGAAAAACAAATGGTGATGCATGGTGGGATGCGGAAGTGGCAACTTCCGTAGAGCAAAAGAAGAAAACGTGGCTGGACTATGTCTCTTCTTTGAATATGAATGACAGTATGACTGAACAGAAGAAAGTAATATATCGACAATGTAAAAATGACACCAAGGCTTTAGTGAAAGAGAAACGTGATGGAGCAAATATGAGTGCAGAAGATAGGCTGAATAAAAACTTCGAGGGTAACACTAAACTCTTTTGGAGGGAGGTGAAGAAGTCTCGGGCTGGTTGGTTAGCCTTCAGAATGAATAAAATAAGGTCTAAAGGTCTAAGGTCTAACATTCTTACACAAACACAAGACGTGTTAAGCCGACGGAGTGAATATTTTGGTGATATGTATGCAGATACTTAGGTTGGCACCAGTGTTGCATGTGGTTGGACCACAGTGGTGTGGATAGATCAGCATTCAGCACCGGCGTCCTCCGTATGAATGAAGTTGAATGGGCGATAAGAAGTTTGAAAAATGGTAAGGCAGCGAGCATTGATATGGTGTCTGCCGAGATGATCCATGGTTCCTGTTCCTCCTCAATTTATGTTGGAGTTCGGGAATAGTTCCCAGGGACTGGAATAGCGCAGTCATCGTACCTTTTTTTAAAACAAGGGTTCACGTTATAACTACGCAAATTACAGAGCCATAAGCTTGACCAGTTTGGCAGCAAAAGTGTACGGTAAAATTATTGAAAGGAGAATGAGGATGGTGTCCGATGGTTTACTGTGTGAGACACAAGGAGGTTTTAGGAGTGGAAAGGGATGCATGGATCAAGTGTTCTCTCTGCGCAACATTGTGGAGAAGCATCTGGCTCTAGATCAGAGGGTTTTCTGCAGTTTTGTAGATCTGCAGAGAGCATTTAACACGGTTGTACGAAAGGAACTTTGGGACATTTTACCGGAGTATAGTATTAACGGTAAACTGCTGAAGGCTGAGCAGCTACATGAGCTGTAGAGCTTGTGTGCGGCTGGATGATGGAATGTCGCCTTGGTTTGACGTCAATAACGGCGTGTTATTAAGCAGGGGTGCGTTCTATTAGCCAGACTGTTTATCATATATCTGGACAAATGTCTCCAAAGGTTGAACGATATGAATGTGGGACTCCAGATGGGCGACTCAGTGGTCAGTGCTCTGCTCTATGCAGATGATGCAGTCCTGCTGCATAGAGCAGAGCACGAGATGCAAACCCCAGTCGGCACAATGACAGAAGATTTTGAGAAAAGGGTCTTCGCATGAATGTGAGCAAAACCAAAATAATGGCCTTTGAAAGAGATGAAGCCAAAACAGATGTAAGAGTAACAATAGGTAATGATGTACTAGAGCAAGTGGATGAATTGGTATATCTTGAATGTAAATTTTGCCGAGATGGAAGGTACACCACTGATATAGATATATAGATTGAGTTTTTATAAATATTAAATGCTAAATTTTAGTAATTTGAATAACAAGGTTGTGTCATCGCTTAATACAATTCTGACTGCAAAGTTTGAAGTATTAAGCCCATACAATGTGTAGACATTATCGGGTAGATGGCACACGTCTCCTTAAAATACGTAAATATGATACGAAGCGAGATTTGAATGACCTACAATAGTTCACGGTGGTGTAAGTGGCAGCACGATTGGGCCGGATTCCCAATAGGTATGGGTTCGAATCCCACTTGTGACATCATTTTTCACTTCATAATCGGATTTTTATAAATAATTAAGCATATTAAATGCTAAATTTCAGTAATTTGAATAACAAGATTGTGTCATCGTTTAATACAAGTCTAACTGCAAAGTTTGAAATATTAAGCCCATACAATGTGTAAACATTGTCGGGTAGATGGCACACGTCTCCTTAAAAGACGTAAATATGATACGAAGCGAGATTTGAATGTCGTACAAATAGTTCACGGTGGTGTAAATGGCAGCACGATTGGGCCGGATTCCCAATAAGTGTGGGTTCGAATCCCACTTGTGACATCATTTTTCGCTCGTAATCGGGTTTTTATAAATACTATATAACGTTGGTCAGGTAGTCAAAATAACTATTAAAACTATTTGTGATGTAAAAATATGTTTTAATTGGTTAACAAAAATAATATATAGTTTAGCTATAAATTAATAAAATGCATGATTTATTTAGTTTG
This sequence comes from Lymantria monacha, assembly GCA_905163515.2. Taxonomy (NCBI): domain Eukaryota; kingdom Metazoa; phylum Arthropoda; class Insecta; order Lepidoptera; family Erebidae; genus Lymantria; species Lymantria monacha. The sequence goes on along the minus strand of LR991108.1, from coordinate 2,827,583 downwards.
TTAAATGAACAATAGATGGCGCTATAATTTTATTTAAATTATTCTCGAGCGAGTAGGTATGAAAGAGAGTATTGGTGTAAAGATGCGAAAGGGAATGCTCCGATGGTTCGGACATGTGGAAAGAATGCCGAACGAACGCCTGGTTAAGAAGATATACAATGCGAAAGTGGAAGGATGTAGGTACCGAGGGAGACCGAGACTAACCTACCTAGACCAGATCGGTCATGTACTGAAGGAAGGTGGAGTCAAGAGTCTCCGAAACCGGCGAGCGTGTATGAAGAGAATTATGAATGTTGAGGAAGCGAGTGAAGTATGCAGAGATAGAGTTCTCTGGCACTCTGTTCTCTCTGCCTACCCTGCAAGGGATATGGCGTGATGATATGTATGTATGTGTATGTGTGTATGTGTAAATTATTCTCTCGTTATATTTTCAAAAGTTACTGCATTAACTTCTTGAACTTAGTAAAGGTACTTCGGGTGGAAAGCTCTCAGCGCTCAACCAACAGTTCAAGTAAAGTTGTCATAGCCATCTACGACTGAGTCCCAATACCTGACGCTATCGACCATCGTCTTGGCAATGGTCCACAGTGTCAGTTTGGCACCGATGATTGCGATGAGTTCACAGCGCTCCTCTGTCCAGGCCACGCAAACTTTGAGCGTCTGCAGCGCCGTGTCCATCTCGCAATCGCAGTAGTGGTTAGACGGTGTGCTCTCCCTCCTTGCAACTGTGAACAGGTACATGCCGAAGCAGCCATGCCCTATCACTACACCAGTCACCTTAGCAATAAAACTGCCACCTGTTGCTGCACATTGTGCGAGGGCTTACCTTCTAAAATTTTCACACAGTGTTAATGTCATAGATAGCGTTTCAAGGATCTTGCGGTGTGCTCGAAGGTGTTCAGCGTAAAGCCTTAGATATTGACTGAAATTGAAATTATAATTAAAATATAAGAAATATCCATTTGAAGATATCTTACGTTACTAAAGCGCGACATGGACCAAGAAATTCATTTTTCTTAATTATTTCGTAATGAAAGGCATTTATTACATATTTATCAGTGCGGTAACGCAGTTAGAATACAATTCACCACCCTGTTTCTGACCCGTGGGTAGATCACCCACGACGACTAAGGGGTACAGTCCCGTGTAGGCACACGCACTGAGCGGACGCGCGCTAAATCGTCTGACTTTGCAAGTAATTACGCAGCGAGTCGATCGCTACTGCATATATCCGGTTCGATCGCATTCCACGTACATTGAAGCGTATTGTTATAATGCGTTTATTATATTATCGCTGGAATTATGAATAATCGAGATTTGATTCACCAAGAAAGTGAGATGTTAGGGAGCACTGAAAGTTCATTTGAATTGGAAGAGGCAGGTGAAGAAAATATTGAGATGGAGACGTATAAAAGTATGGACTGCGAAAATGTTGTGGATAAACAAGGAAGGCCGTCGAAAAGAAATCGGCATTTAGATAAAGAAGAGATATGGACCGTCGTTGGAAGAAAAGGAAAGAAGTTTGCTCGTTCGGCTGATATTGACGAGTCAACGAGAATATCAGAAGAACATGTTGAAATGTGTTTAACATGCTCAGAAAAAATACCGAAACAATTTATGCTTGCCAAAAGTCTTAAAGAGGCAGGCATTCGTGATGTTACTCGGGTGAAATACATTAATTCATTTAAAGTAATAATTCAATTTAGCAAGGATGAGAGCGCGGAAAGTTTTTTGAATTGTAAAATATTTAATGAGAACGGATTTAAGTGCCAAAGGTCATTTGATATGAGTCAATCTTATGGTGTGATCAAGGGGATTGATTTAGAGCTAGGTGAAGAAGAAATATTGGAAGGACTGGGGTGTGAGATTATGATTATGGGTGTAAAACGATTAAAACGCAGAAATAGCTTAGACGGTCGATGGGAGCAAAGTGAATCAGTTCGTGTCTGCTTTAAAGGGTCAGTACTACCCAAATATCTGCACATATTCGACGTGAAAACTGAAGTTAGCCCATACATGCACCCGGTAACACAGTGTTCTCGATGCTGGCGTTATGGCCACACAAACAGAATGTGTTCCTCTGTTAAAACTGTATGTCCAAAATGTGGTGATGACCATCCTAATTGTGAGACTACACATTTTACATGTAATAATTGTGGAGGTGATCACATGGCCTTGGCGAAAGTTTGCCCTATATTTAAAAAAGAGAAAAAGATTCGAGAACTGATGGCTGATCATAACTACTCATATAAACGAGCTCTTATGATGTACATGACAAACCCTTTGATTGTTTCATCACAACCGTCTCAGCCTCCTACACCTGAGCAGTTATTCCCCACGACAGCTGTAAGTTCCACCGAAAGCAATAACTTAGATTTGACGAATACTATATCTACTGGAAATATACGCACATCGAATACTGCTGCAGATACCTATGCAAAAGTTGTTAGCAAAAAAAGATATAAAGCAGTAGCAGCCAGTAGAACATATGAGGATGCGGAAAAACATCCAAAACGAATGGATGAAGAAATTAGTGAATTGAGAGAAACAGAAAATGAGAATCAGGAAGAAAAACAGAACGAAAATAAAACATGGTGGCAAATTTTATTAAACAAGCTGAAAAATGCTATACTTGAGAAAAATATGTCATGGGAAGAAAAGATTACAGGCAGCATACATATTATATTTAAAGAGATTTTTAGAATGGTAATGCAGTACATTAGTGAATGGTCTTCCTTAGATTTCTTAAATAAGTATGGATAACACACAACAAGATAACTACATAACAAATTCCAATACAGTGAATATAATGCAGTGGAACGCGAATAGCTTAAGGCCAAAGACTGCCGTTTTTGAGGCTTTATTATATCAGGAAAAGATACATATTGCCATAGTCAGCGAAACTTGGCTAGAGCCAGAGAGTTCCTTTCACCTTAATGGCTATAATATCTTTAGATGTGATCGAGACGACGGATGGGGTGGAGCAGCGATATTGACCCACTGGTCAATTAAGGCACAACAGTGCGAAGTCAATTTAATTAGAGCTGGCCTGGAAATAGTTCACATCCTAATTCAGAATTGTGACCACCTACAAAACGTTATTTCTATATATTGCTCACAAACGGCTACCATAACTGAAGGAGATTGGGATGCATTATTTTCACATGTAAATCAGAAAACACTGATTGCTGGAGACTTCAATGGGCACCATCTCAACTGGTCAACATTCATAAATCAGAGAGGCACTAGAATTATGGACTCGGTGTCTGATAGTAACTTCGTTATATTAAACGATGGCAGCCACACAAGAATTAAGCTCGTAAATGGAGTAATACAGAAAACATCCCCTGATCTCTCTTTAGCATCTTCAGATATAGCACTTAATTTCACGTGGCATGTGTTGAACGAAAATCTTAATAGTGATCACTTGGTGCTCAAGTTAAAGATCGATATTGCACCCTTACGAAGTTTCCGAAAACGGCGAATCTACAAAATGGCGGATTGGCCTCAATATCGAAATAGGATAGAGGCAGATCTATACAACTACATAATACCACATGACAATCAGATTGCTTATGATCACCTTACTAATCTAATGAATAAATCAGCTGATGCTTATATACCAACAACTAAAATTTACGAAAACCCCCTCAGAGATAATCGTTTTAAGCCTAAATCTTATTGGTCCCCAAAACTCTCCCGATCTGTCGCTCTGCGTCGAAAAGCTCTAGCGCAATTTCGAAGAAATCCAACTCCAAGTAACTTACAGATATTACAACAAAGGGTGGCAGAAACACAACGAGACATTCGTCGAGCAAAAGCCAAAGCATGGCAAGACCTATGTGAGAATATTAGTAATGTTACATCGACAACAGAAATGTGGCTACGCATGAAATGGATTAAGGGCTACAAAGTCTCTAGAACACAAGTAGAGCGTACTAAATTAGAAACACTTCTATATAGTCTTACACCTGACTTTGTTAGTCCAGATAAACCTCAGTTCGCTTCTATTAACGAAAATTTGTGCTCACCAATTTCAGTATATGAACTAAATAATTGTATAAAATGTTCAGATACAGCCCCCGGTGCAGATGGCATTTCGTATTCGATGTTAAGTAATCTACCCGATGCAGCCAAATCGTACCTTGTAACTTTATATAACAGATTCTTAGTCTCGAGCTTTGTCCCCAAGCAATGGACGAAAGTTAATATAGTTCCTATACCGAAACCAAATAGTGGTGGTAATACGTCATCTGGTATAAGGCCTATTGCTTTACTGCCCTGTCCTTGTAAAGTTTTCCATACGATTCTCAACCGTAGACTAGATTGGTTTCTAGAAAAGAATGACTGTTTTTCTAATGAAATGGTTGGATTCAGACGATCACGCTCATGTTTGGACAACCTGACTAGATTAGTTTCTCGTATCCAGACAGGTCTTACTAAAGGATTACCAACCATAGCTTGCTTTGTAGACATCGAGAGTGCGTATAATAATGTCAATCCCACAGTCCTCATTAAAATACTTGACGAGCTTGGGGCGGGTTCGGCCTTGTGCAATTATCTATGGCAATATTTACACAAAAGAACCTTAACAATACGATTAAGTGATAAAGAAATATTAAGTAGGACAACAGGTGCTGGTATAGCTCAAGGAGATCCTTTATCTCCATTGTTATTTAACGTTGCCACAATCAGGATATGTCACACCATCAATCAGGTATTTATATCGCAATATGCAGATGATTTTGTCATTTATCACACCGGAAATGATATTTTAGAAACAACCTTGCACGTTCAAAACGCTTTAAATATCTTTAATACTTTGGTGAGTGAGCTAGGACTTAACATCTCACATCAGAAATCTAAGTCAATAATGTTTAGAAGGGGTAAGTCAAAAAATAATATTAAATTAAAAATAAATTGTGACAGCGTAGAAGAGGTGTATGAAGTGAAATATCTTGGTATGTGGTTAGACTTAGGTCTGAGATGGAGAAAGCACATTGAATTCACTTGCAATAAAGCGTTAAAATTCTTAAATCTTTTTAAGGTGTTGGCCGGAACAGGATGGGGTATTCACCCAAAACACCTCAGACAACTTTACATAGCTTTGATACGCAGCAGGCTAGATTATTGTAGCTTCCTCTATGATACCAGTGCCAATTGCCACTTAGACAAAGTCGTTAGGGTACAAAACCAAGCAATGCGCATAATTGGAGGCTTCATTAAAAGCACTCCTATCCATGTCATGGAAAGTGAGCTCTGTTTACCACCGTTGTATATACGTAGAACCTATTTAGCGTCCAAATTTTGGCTTAAATCAAAATCTTTCGAAAACGATACTAATATGAAGTGTATATTAGAACTTAATTCGATTATAGATGATCCCTATTGGCTTAGAAAGAAAATCCCAAAATTAATATTAGTCAATAAAATGTTAAAGGATCTACCAATGCAATCATTTAGCAAAATACATATTTATTTATTGGATACCTGGATAACAAGATTTAATTTAGCTAAACTTATTGTTACAGAAATAGATAACTCACTCCTTCCTAAAAGATATGCTAATGTACTAAATTTAAGGAACATTTGTAATGATTATCTATACAAACAATACCCATTACACTATAAACTGTTCACGGACGCCTCTATAGGTGTGGGGGGCTCTGGTGCAGCATTTGTTGATCCACAAACAGGATTAAATGCAAAATTTAAGCTCCAAGAAAATATGTCAATAATGCACTGTGAGCTTATAGCGATATTGGAATCCTTGGCTTACATTAGTTCTATAGACAGTAACAAATTCGTTATACTGACTGATTCAAAAAGTGCGCTTTTACATCTGGCTAAGATAACCTCGACTTTTCGAGGCTACTCTATAGCCTATAGCATTCTGAATTCCATTCGCAATCTCACAAGGCAAAATAAAACAGTAGTGCTGCAGTGGATTCCTTCGCATATCGGTATCATGGGGAACGAGGAGGCTGATCGAATGGCAAAAGAAGCGATAACTGATGGGATTTTGTGTCATCATCTCCCGATACACAGTGAATTGTTGAGCCAAGTTAAAATTAAATGTCAACAGCTATGGCGAGAATATTTCGATGAACGGTCACGATTTAGGGGAATATGGTACAGAACAATAGAGTGTGAGCCTCCTCGTCACCCATGGTTCGAAAAGATACCCATGAACAGAAAGCAGATAGTTGCCATGATGAGGATCCGCTCTGGTCACATTCCGTCTAATGTGTTTAAATACCTAATGGGCAAGGTGGATTCACCGAATTGTGAGTATTGTAATTCGGTTGAAGACGTACAGCATCTGTTGATGGAATGTGCCCGGGGCGATACCCTACGTAATAATAATCTTTTACAGGATAGCATTATTTGCATGAATGTGGGTCAGTGTAATAGCATTCTGGCTTCACCTGTATCAGATGAAGCCAGGATTCTCATGGATATTTATTTAGATATCTTAGGTTAAGTTAAGTTAGTATAATAAGATAATTTTACTATGGGAGTGGCATGGTCGGTTACCGACAAAACTCCTAATTAATAAAATAGAATTAAAAAAAAAAAAAAAAAAAAAAAAAAAAAAAAAAAAACTAAGGGGTATAAATATATATTACATCTATGTAAGAGAAGAAAAATTTGAAACAAAACCAACACGTCTGACCAGCGTGGTAGTAGATCATTTTCCCTCTTATTACGGACGAGGCTTGAGCCCAATAATAAGACATGTATAAACTGAGATGATAGATAATAGAGCTCTAGAAAGACTTATCTGAGCAGAGCAATCTTACCAAAATGAGGAGACAGCTTAAAATAACTTTGGCAGTGGCTATGTCAGAAACTGTAGCTGCATTACTTCTTGGTGGTAAAACAGCTCTGTTTAAAAACTCGATAGATTTAGAGAGCAATGAAACACCGAGATGTTCAATAACATGAAACTGCGACACATTCCAAGTGCTTTTTGTTTTATTGTGTACGGTGGTAAACGAGCAAGCAGCACCAACTTTTCGTTTTGGCAGACTATGGTTTAGACACACGCTGTCCATTCCATCCGCGTGGCCCTGGTGGCATACCCCACCGTTTTCCCCCGCCATCGCCATTGGGCCTTTCGGACACCATCGCCCGTTGACGCTCCGGTCGGGCGTCGCCCTCACCTGGTCAGCCTCTCTGCGGGTGATGGACTATTCGCTATTCCAGTCACCCGCGGCATCGGCTAGGGTAGCAGGAGGCGCAGGTAAACGCGCCTGCGCCGGCCCAGCCCAGCAGTATCACCGAAAAAGATTTCCTGTCTAACTCGCCCGACCGCCTCCTTCCGCGAGACATCTGGCTCGCAGAAGGCGGTGACCGCATCCCAGTTCCTGACGCAGTCGAGCATCGGCAGCGCCAGGTCAGCACCGATAATTGCGACGAGTTCACGGCACTGCTCTGCCCGGACTACACAGACCTCGAGCGTGTAAGCAGCACCTCTGATGGTAAGCGTTACTACCGCTCATGATATTTTGTAATACAATAGATACAACTAGACGATTGTCTATCAACCAAAAGCCACCCACTTTGGGCTTCTGGCTCTCGCACTCACCAAGTGAAGCGGAAATAACACATTGCCACTGCTCAGACGTTGATTTTCTGTGAGAGTGGGCTATTAAACCAGTTGGACCAGCCCGTGACTGTAGACAGAATACTGTCAACAATGTGGCTCTATCACTATTAATGTTTTAGTATTGCTGAATAATCCCTCGGGATGAATGGACAATACATACATACATATCATCACGCCATATCCCTTGCAGGGTAGGCAGAGAGAACAGAGTGCCTGAGAACTCTATCTCTGCATACTTCACTCGCTTCCTCAACATTCATAATTCTCTTCATACACGCTCGCCGGTTTCGGAGACTCTTGACTCCACCTTCTTTCAGTACATGACCGATCTGGTCTAGGTAAGTTAGTCTCGGTCTCCCTCGGTACCTACATCCTTCCACTTTCGCATTGTATATCTTCTTAACCAGGCGTTCGTTCGGCATTCTTTCCACATGTCCGAACCATCGGAGCATTCCCTTTCGCATCTTTACACCAATACTCTCTTTCATACCTACTCGCTCTCTTACGTCGTCGTTACGAATGCGGTCGGTCAGCCTAACTCCACAGATTTTCCGCAGAGATCGCATTTCGACCGCATTAATTTTACTATCATACTCTTTTCTGCATACCCAACTCTCGCTTCCATACAGTAATGTTGGGACAAGCACTGCGTTATGTATTGCTACACGTGCCTTTTGGTTGAGGTGGTGGCTGCCGAGAAGTTGCCCCAACGCTCCGTTCACTCTATTTCCCGCATTCACTCTTCGCTCTATATCAGTGGTGTACCTTCCATCTCGGCTAAATCCACATCCAAGATATACAAATTCATCCACTTGCTCTAGTACATCATTACCTATTGTTACTCTTACATCTGTTCTGGTTTTATCTCTTTCAAAGACCATTATTTTGGTTTTGCTCACATTCACGCGTAGACCCCTTTTCTTACAATCTTCTGTCATTGTGTCGACTAGGGTCTGCAGGTCAGTCGCTGACTGTGCCAGCAGGACTGCATCATCTGCATAAAGCAGAGCAGTGACCACTGAGTCGCCCATCTGGACTCCCACATTCATATCGTTCAACCTTTGGAGACATTTATCCAGATATATGATAAACAGCCTGGCTGACAGAACGCACCCCTGCTTAACGCCGATATTGACGTCAAACCAAGGCGACATTCCATCATCCAGCCGCACACAGGCTCTACAGCCCATGTAACTGGACTGCACAGCCTGTAGCAGTTTACCGCTAATACCATACTCCGGTAAAATGTCCCAAAGTTCCTTTCGTACAACCGTGTCAAATGCTCTCTCCAGATCCACAAAACTGCAGAAAACCCTCTGACCTAGAGCCAGATGCTTCTCCACAATGTTGCGCAGAGAGAACACTTGATCCATGCATCCCCTTCCACTCCTGAAACCTCCTTGTGTCTCACACAGTAAACCATCGGACACCATCCTCATTCTCCTTTCAATAATTTTTCCATACACTTTTGCTGCCAAACTGGTTAAGCTTATGGCTCTGTAATTTGCGCAGTCATAACGTGAACCCTCGTTTTTAAACAAAGGCACGATGACTGCGCTATTCCAGTCCCGGGGAACCATTCCCGAGCTCCAACATAAATTGAGGAGCAACAGGAACGCCTCCCAGACACAAGAGCCACCAAGCTTGATCATCTCGGCAGACACCATATCAATGCCCGCTGCCTTACCATTTTTCAAACTTCTTATCGCCCATTCAACTTCATCCATACTGATGCCATCGGAGGACGCCGTTGTCGAATGTTGATCTACTAAACCACATCCAACACCGGCGCCAACCGTAGCATCCGCATACATATCGCCAAAATATTCACTCCATCGGCTTAACACGTCTTGTGTTTGTGTAAGAATGTCTCCACCTTTAGACCTTATTTTATTCATTCTGAAGGCTGACCAACCACCCCGAGATTTCTTCACCTCCCTCCAAAAGAGTTTGGTGTTACCCTCGAAGTTTTTAGTCAGCCTATCTTCTGCACTCATACTTGCTCTATCACGTTTCTCTTTCACTAAGGCCTTGGTGTCATTCTTACATTGCCGATATATTTCTTTCTTCTGTTCAGTCATACTGTCATTCAGATTCAAAGAAGAGACATAGTCCAGCCACGCTTTCTTCTTTTGCTCTACGGAAGCTGCCACTTCCGCATCCCACCATGCATCACCATTTGTTTTTCTATGCTTCTTTGAACTTCCACATACTTCTTTCGCTGTATCTACCATACTCTCTTTCAATACTCTCCAGCATTCTTCAATGTCCGATTGCGGCTGGCTTGTCATCGTCAGCCGTTCTCGGACACCCTCTGCGTACTTTTCTCTTACACACTCTTCTTGCAACCTTTCAACCTTTATTCTTTCAAGCCCTCCGAAGTGGACACGCTCTCGCCAGTGCCTCCACTTTCTGAACAGACCACTAAATCTCGCAATAACTAGATAGTGGTCCGTGTCGACTGTGGGGCCCCTGTAGGCTCTTGCGTCCAATATTTTGCTTCGGTGGCGACTGTCTACCAAAATTAAATCTATTATGCTTTTTTTAAATCTATTATGAATGGACAATGGTAAATAAAAAAGCCGTAGCGGTCGCAGATCGAGCACTACGAGATATTCATCATAATGGAAAGCTAATGGTGCTTTTCCTTAGGGATTTTTATGGGAATAGAACCGATGAGATCAATGTTTCACTGAAGCATTCTTATCTGCGGCCCCAAGTAGAAATGTTGACCCTAACCATCAACATGCAAGCAAAACCAAGGTGGCCATTCACATTAGTGTTGCCCAAATGCAAGGCCAAGATTCGCTGTAAGTTTCGCAGTGCTCCCTTCTAAGAGACGTTTTAATGAAAATTGGAGGAGCCGTCCTCCTTGATGAAATCGGTCAAGTGGCTGCCGGAAATGCTTGGTCGAGTTTGAATTTATTAAGTTTCAAACAAACGGACAAAGTCGCAGGCATCAGCTAGTATAAAATATATATTCTTGTGAAACCACCAGTGATAGAGAAGATTAGGAGCGCGAGAATGTCTTGGTATGGACATATGATGAGGAGGAATAAAAGGCTACAAGGAGGGTTATCAATATGTGGACGTACTTAACAATCGTGCGAGACCCTAAAAGAGATGGATGGACTGTATAAACGAGGATATGTGTATGAAAGTTGTGAATGCAGTTATGACGGCTGATTGAACTTTGTGGAGGGCAAAATCGTGTTGTGTCGACCCCACTCAACGCGGGATGAGGGCAGGCAAATGATGAATGACGATTCACGTGAAAATGGATAAGCACATTGTTATGCGAACCGACAACCGTTGAGGAAGAAAAATCGAGTGATGACCATGAATCGGAAAACGAAACGTAAAACTACCCTCCACTAGACACTAGTTAGAGTAACGACATTTTAATGGTCGCAAGGAGCCGTTGGTAACAAGTGTCAAAGAACCGTTCTGAGTGTCATTCTCGTGGAGAGGACTATGTCTAACTGTCGATATTTACAGGCTTATGGATAAATAGATGTCCAAATATGTATTACATACCTACTGTCATATCTATCCATGCTAGTGTCTGCATCTGAAAAAAATAATAATATTAAAACCTTGCCTATATATTTTTTATTGCTCTTGGTGACAAACGAGCTAGCAATACACATGTTGGTAAGTGTTTGTGCCGCCCATGGACCTTTGCAATGCTAGGGGTATAGCTAGGCCGCTGCCTACCAATAAAAATCCTAAACCCACACACAAAATTAGTCTTCCGGCTCTCTCGCTCACCAAACGAAGCACAGCAGCATATAGCCACTGCTCAGACGTCGATTTTCTGCTCAGTGTGGAACTATCCTGGACGGACCGGCCCGCGGCCGTAGACAAAAAAAAATTAAAAAAAAAACTGTCAACAGCGTGGTCCTACCATTATTAAATATAAGCATATTACAGACTTAAACCTCCTCCATAATGGAAGACTATTCCTTTTCAAAGACAACACCCTCTACTAAGGAACTCATAGCCATTTTTCACCCTAAACTTCTTATATTTAGGTAACACCTAAGCAACATAAATGATGCATAACATTGAGGATAATAGTTTTCATCTTAATTGTTGTTAAATAAAATTTTAATTAACACAACATATATTATTGTACTTTCCGTGTGTTGACAGAGTGAGAATACAATTCACCACCCCCTATCTTGCCCGTGGGTGATCATAAGAGACGACTAAGGGATATAAAACGTATATAACATCTATATATCAGCAAGAGAAGGAAAACTCGAATCAAAATCCTATACCAACACGTCTGACCAACGTAGGTCAATTTCCCTCCCATTATGGAGGAGGCTCGAGCCCAACAGTGGGACGTATATGAGCTGAAATGATAATGATGATGATGATATTATTATACTGCGTGGGATTCAAATCTATACTAGACACTGTAGACCCGTATCTTAACCATCTGTGCAATCGATTACAGAGTCTCACATCATCCTTCCATCACCTCAAACGGTTTATGGTCAGACCTATGACAAAACGACTTACTATTATCGCTGAAGTTAACTTGTCTGCTAGCACGATCCACTTCATCAATATTAGTTATCTCGGTGGGTGCTTCTATATTTCTATGCTTCTCCTTCTCTGGTTCATTTATAGAAGGAGTAGAATCGTTGGACTGCAGTTCTTCCTCCATAGATCTGGAAAAATATAGGTAGCTATTAATTAACGATGCAACGGAAATGTCATAATGGTAACGAAAATGTCATAATGGCAACGGAAACGCCATAACGGCAACGGAAATAGGTGTATAAAATGAATTTTGAAAAAAAAAATAATCTGAAATGGATCAGGAAGTATTAATACAGTAATACAAAACTTGTACAAAATATAATAATAATAATAACTCTTTATTTTACACCATATATACAGGAATAAAAATAATAAAAATAAAAATATATATACAACACCTTCAAAATGAAAAATACATTAACATACACTATAGTATTATTGCAATTATTAGTATAGTATTATTAGTCAAATTACTGAAATTTTTAGCATTTAATATGCTTAATTATTTATAAATACCCGATACGAAACGAAAAATGATGTCACAAGCGGGGTTCGAACCCGCACCTATTGGGAATCCGGCCCAACCGTGCTACCACTTACACCATTGTGAACTATTTTAGGACATGCAAATTTCGAATCATATTATATCTTACGTCTTCAAGGTGACGTATGCCATCTATCGGACAATGTTTACACATTGTATAGACTTAATACTTCAAACTTTACAGTTAGAATTGTATTAAACGATGACACAACCTTGTTATTCAAATTACTGAAATTTTTAGCATTTAATATGCTTAATTATTTATTCATAGTATTATTAGTGTATTTATTATTTTAGTAGATTCTTTTAGTATACTATTTTCTTTTGTTATTTTAAAGGCATTCGTAACGACGACGTAAGAGAGCGAGTAGGTATGAAAGAGAGTATTGGTGTAAAGATGCGAAAGGGAATGCTCCGATGGTTCGGACATGTGGAAAGAATGCCGAACGAACGTCTGGTTAAGAAGATATACAATGCGAAAGTGGAAGGATGTAGGTACCGAGGGAGACCGAGACTAACCTACCTAGACCAGATCGGTCATGTACTGAAGGAAGGTGGAGTCAAGAGTCTCCGAAACCGGCGAGCGTGTATGAAGAGAATTATGAATATTGAGGAAGCGAGTTAATTATGCAGAGATAGAGTTCTCTGGCACTCTGTTCTCTCTGCCTAGCCTGCAAGGGATATGGCGTGATGATATGGATGTATGTATGTATTTTAAAGGCAATCCCCTGCACTAAGGAACTAATCTCTATATTGCAGGGGACCTTATAAACATATATGAGTATAGTTCACGTAGGTAGATAAATTACGCTCTATATAAAAACGTAGAATAAAGAGTCCATATTGAGTCGTTCACAAGTAATAGATGATGATACGAAGCTTAAGCAACTTTTTTCAATATGTATGTATGTATGTAAATAAATTATCTATTTTCTATATCTATCTATCTATTATAATAAAAATGTAATGAATCACTGTCTGTACATGGAAGATATATGAGAAAAAATATTACTAGGACATTTATCAACACAAATAGAACTCAAAACAATGATTGTTAAATTTTTTGTCTGTTTATCTGTTTGTCTGTGCGTTTGTGCACGCTAATCTCAGAAACGGCTTATCCGATTTAGACGTGGTTTCCACTAATATATTGTGGTAAGCTTCACTTAATATTTATGCTTTATTTCATGTCAATTGGTTTATAAATAAAAAAGTTATGTCAATTTAAAAATTGCTTGGAGAAAAAAATCTTTATCGATTCTTTTCAAATTACATACAAATATTCATCAGTAAAAATAAACAAACACGTGTTTCAATATTTGTTAATTTTCACCCTCTGGGAATGTTAATTAGGCCTGCGAAGCGGATTGGACGACTCATTAAGTCATTAGCGCCGAGCCGATATTATTAAAGCTGGCAACTTGAAATTTTGACAGTGGTTTCTTTCTATGAGGTAGAGATTTACTAAGAAAGGATTTTACGAAATTACACCCCTAAGGGGGTGGAACAGAGTGGCAAAGTTTCTATGGGGAGAAAAAAAATCTTTATTGATTCTTTTCAAATTACGAGTCGAATCAAATATTCTGTATTCTTCTATTTGGTAATATCCGGCATTTGTTAATTTTTACCTGGTTGTGTAAATTAGGCCTGTGAAGCGGGTTGTACGACTCATTACCACCAAACCGAAACTATTAAAGCTAGAAACATTCAATATTGCCGCACGTTTCTTTTTATGACATAGAGATTCAATATGAAAGGATTTTATTAATGCCGCCCCTAAGGGTTGTAACAAAGTGGCAAAGTGTGTATGGGGAGAAATTTTTTTTATCAATTCTTTTCAAATTACGTACAAATAAATATTCTTCGGTAAAAATAAATAAACACGTGTTTCTCTCTCCCTCTCCATCAACCCCGCACCAGTGCCGTCGTGGCGACTAGTGCCGGCGTGAGAGCTCACACGATACACATAGTAGACGGCAATAGGTTTTTGCCTAAGGGTTTAAGATACAGGTTAAGTTTAGCTTCAAAAATGTTCACTCTATAACTCAAATAATAAATCATATCTAACGAGGTAGCAACTCTGCTGGTGAAACAAAGGAGTCAAATAAAGGGTGGCGATAATTATATTTTTATCCCATGGTCATACCGTAAATAGTATATTAAAGGCAATATAATTTGTAGAATGAATAGAACTCTGAACAACCTTTGTCTTTAGCAACCGGCTATGGTATATAGACACACCGCGCCCAATCCGTCCGAGGTGACGCGTGACCACATAGCGCGCCGTAGGTACACGTACATCTACGTTATGCGAGCGGGCCACCGCAACCGGGTATCATCTCGAGTCGAAGCCCTCATACAGTGAACCTCAAAACAGGTACTCACGATTGCGCCGCCCAAAGCACCGACTGTAGAGCGTGTCAACGTAGAGTATTTTCTCTCGGACCCACCCTATTGCCTAATTCCGTTAGACAACTAACTAGCAGAAGGCGACGACCGCCTCCCAGTTTCTGATACTGTTAATCATCGCCCTAGCGACAAACCTTCAACACCTTGCATTGCTTTTTCTATTTAACTCTGTCAAAGATGACTTCTGCGTGGACGAAGTCGCGGGCGAAAGCTAGTTTAATACTATATTACAATATTCGACGATAAATATTGCACGTGGATCCTTAGAAAGAGACAATAGACTAATTCCGATTTCTTATTGCTTTGAGAGGCACACACTACCAACCTGACAGTCCATCTTTTAGAAGCTGTTAAAACAATTATCACTTTTTTTTTATAAATAACTTAATGCCTGAGAATTGAACCCAAAACATTCATCGCAGTAGGTCGATATTAATATTATCAAATATATAGACCTTGATTATATTATTTCCTTGTATTTTCCTTTCATATATACAAAGATTGTAATCATTGAAAGTGGGTGGAGAAAATTTAAAAAAAAATTGGGAATGTTACATATCTTCATACAAGTTACCTAAAAATGGTCTATTCGGTCTACTATATTCAAACATAACTCACCTCTCCGTCTCTTTGTTGTGTTCAATTGAGTCCTGATGATCGCTCCTCTGGTTAGGTCGAAGCACCAAACATTCACGGCTCGGCTTCAAACCTAGCTTATCTTCTAAGCTCGCATCAGACTTTTCTAAGCCGTCGGACAGCGACTGACATAAGAAAATAATAATTAATAAAACTACGATTAAAAAAACCGACTTCAAAAATGGAAAAGCACAAAATAATTTAAAATACTATCATTTGTATGTGCTATCTATTGATAGGTTTGAAATCGGTGTCAAGCCCTAAACAAAATTATAAACAGCTTACTTACTGTAATGAAATTCCTACACTAAAGATACCGACACCGGCACCGACTTCAAACTTATCAATAGATAGCACATAGAAATGACAGTATTTTAAGTTATTTTGTGCTTTTCCGTTTTTGAAGTCGGTTTTTTTAATCGTAGTTTTATTTTTCTATTGTTTACTTTTTAGTGTTACAGACGCACATAGGTTGTTCTATTAGTAGCGGGGCTTGAGTTACTCGTTCGTTTGTCGCACACATACTTAATGCTAATTTTAGCCTTATATTATGGTTTTCTCATGGGTGCCATTGTCAGAACTGGTCTAAATTAAAATTGGACCATACGGAATGCACCAGCTTTCAAATAAAAAAAGGATCATTAAAATCGCTTTGCCCAGTCGAAAGTTATGAGGTAACAAACATAAAAAAAAAGAAAAATACAGACGAATTGAGAAACTCCTACTTTTTTGAAGTCGGTTAAAAATATACAGGTAACGCAAATAAATTACAACCAGATTCAGAACAACAGTTTGTGGATCACACAAAGTATTAGAAATCGAATCCACGACACTGACGCGATATGTTAACAACAGCGCCGTCTGTGCAGTCGTATATTTACAAATATATACAGCACTTTCCGATAGACGGCGTTGTAAAACATTTTTTAAATTGAGACCCCAAGGGTGTCCCCCATTGCAGACATCTCTCCACTTATGACATTACTGGGTCAGCTTGGTGTATGTAATTGCATTAGGTTATTTTTTTTTTATTGCTGATGGTGGCAAAATTGTCCTACCGAAGACAAAGATCGGGTACCGGTAGCCCGCTCGCACGGCGAAGATAGGTGCTTGCAGGGAGGGTCTATGGGATTGCGCGCCGCCTTTTTTGTCGCCCCAGACCGATTTGCCGGGGCGCGACCACGTCCATAGCCCTCAGCGAAAAAAAAAGGTGGCTAAAGTTTCTTTTTTTACTTTCGTCCATGAACCTTTGCAATATTAGCGGTACAGCTTGACTGCTCGTTACCAATGAATATCCTAAACACAGCCAAAAAGTTGGGTTACTCGCTCTCTCGGCTCTCTCGCTCATTGAACGAAGCACAACAGTAGGTACATTAGCACTGCTGAGATGTCGATATTTTGCGAGACTGTGGTCTGTTAGTTAATTGAACTGCAATGTCATCTGGATGGTTTCTGTAGTGTACTTGGGTATAATGAAAAGTGTGATTATATGCACAATTAACTTTCACCCGCCACGTTATAGGAATCGAACCCATAGCACTGGCATAGAAGGTCGGGATCTTAACCATTACGTCATCTGTGCAGTCAAACAAAGAATCGTATTCTTACTCCGTCACCAGACAGGAATTATCTGGCCACCGAAGTCAAAAATCGGGTACTCGCACGGCGAAGAGAGAGGAGTTTTACGGTGGGTCTATGGGGTCACGCGCCGCCTTTCCGTCACCCCGGACTGATTTGGCGGGGCGAGATGCATCCATGGCCCACCAAAAAAAAAAAAAAAAAAGACAGGAACTATCTACATGTATAGATGTGGATATTAGTGTAAATATGGGTCCTAATGAACCCGTAGTAATGCACGCAGCTAATAATACGTGAAGCATTTTTGAGGATTTTATAAAAACAGTCATTAATTTGATTTTTCTTCATTATATTTTTCTTTGGCGTCGTTTAAACCGCACAATGGCAAACATGAAATATTGGTATATTTACGAGTACAAGTTCTACCGTGGCAACAGTGCTGCAGAAACAGCTCGAAAGATTAATGATGTGTACGGCGCTGGTGTCGCAAAAGAAAACACGGTACTTTTTTGGTTTCAATGTTTTCGTTCTGGAAATTTCGACCTTCACACAGTGCTTGATAGGACTAAAAAAAATTCCCTCTGCTGTTTATAGCTAGTAAAACACCCACGTGTCAAATACTTTTTTTTTTATAAAAATTATTGAACTTGAAAATGTAACTTTCAAAGTTGATTGTTTTAAATGAATATAGTCTTATAAAACATCCTTAGGCGCATGTACATCAATTTTTATTTTTGAAAAACTGTTCTGGATATTTAGTTATTAATTCTTTTCAGATTTTCGTAATTATATTTTTTTCTCCCTAAATACTCAAAAGTGGGACTTGTGACTAACACAGAAAGATAGCCCTTAAAAAGACCTATCAATAATAAAAAAAATATGTGCCACTGCCGCGGCCTTTGGGAGAAATTGACCATTCTGTTCTAAGGTCGAATTGTACGGTATAGGGTTGGCGCAAAAGGTTAATCAATTCTTTTTAGCATTTGAAATAAAACTATTTTTTGGATTCAATCTATATTAATTTGCCTAAGTTTCGATCACTTTACAGCGTTCATGGTCCCGGGAGGAGTAAGATGTCTCACGCCCAATAAGTCATCGTTATTACAGAGATTTATATCTACCCGCTACAGAATCAGTTATTAAATTTTGACACACATTTTTTTTTAATACAAATTCATTGCTAGTTCAAAAAGAAAATGATTCTATATATAAAATTTTCAATAAATATTTTCAATAATCACTTTCAGTGATCTCTTCCAGGCAACCTCAGGATGAAGCTGATAGAAAAGAGATGTGGTAGGTAGTTTCCTACTGGTTTAAAATATAAAAGGGCAAAAATAAAAAAAAAAAAAAAAAAAAAAAAAAAACATACACACATACATACACACACAGCATACATATATACACATACAGATACATACATACACACATACATAAACACGTACATACACATATATTTACAGAAATTAAATTAAATACATACATACATATCATCACGCCATATCACTTGCAGGGTAGGCAGAGAGAACAGAGTGCCAGAGAACTCTATCTTTGCATACTTCACTCGCTTCCTCAACATTCATAATTCTCTTCATACACGCTCGCCGGTTTCGGAGACTCTTGACTCCACCTTCCTTCAGTACATGACCGATCTGGTCTAGGTAGGTTCGTCTCGGTCTCCCCCGGTACTTACATCCTTCCACTTTCGCATTGTATATCTTCTTAACCAGACGTTCGTTCGGCATTCTTTCCACATGTCCGAACCATCGGAGAAAGAAAGAAAGAAAGAAAAACATTTATTTTGTTTTCGTTAAAAACTTATGAAAATAAACATAACTAAAGAAAACAACTTCTGGTATAAAATGACATTAACAAAACGACATTAAAACGCATTCCCTTTCGCATCTTTACACCATCTTTACATCTTTATATGATAAATGATAAGAATAAAACGAAATAAACCAATGATCTAATGCTAATATGATTGCTATGAGTTGACAGTTCGAACTGCTTGTAAAATAAATGAATGTCAGTGTAATACTGATGACAGCGCAAATATATAATGTGCGTTTGCACCGTACAAATATTGTAAAATATAATAAAAATCAAAGTGTATGAGGAATTTCACTCTGGGTAAGAAGATAAAACCTTGCATCATACGAGACGTGGCATGGTATGTAGATATCTGAACGTCATCTGTGCTGACAAATTCTTAGCAACAAAGTCGAAGCTATCCATGTGGTGACGATGTAAGAATATAATTCACCACCCTCTATATTGCCCGTAGGTGATCGTAAGAGACGACTAAGGGATATAAAACGCATATAATATCTATGCAAGAGAAGGAAAACTCGAAACAAAACCCTATACCAACACATCTCACCAATGTGGTATAGTAGGTCAATTTCTCTCCTATTATGGAGGAGGCTGAAACCCAATAGTGGGACATATATGAGCTAGATGATGATGATGATAAAAGTCTAAGTTTAAAATGTCTTTGTGTAACATTTTT
Source organism: Lymantria monacha (assembly GCA_905163515.2). Lineage (NCBI taxonomy): Eukaryota > Metazoa > Arthropoda > Insecta > Lepidoptera > Erebidae > Lymantria > Lymantria monacha. Next base: position 2,807,738 of record LR991108.1, on the reverse strand, counting down.
ATTACCTTATCCTGTGCCATGTGGGGTTTTGGTCGCGGCTGCAGCTCGAGTACTAGATGAGATGGTGACGTCACTCGGTAGGAGCCAGCGTTGCTGCTGTCCAGAACGGCCTGCACGGCCACAGGATTCGTTGGATTGAGAACATCCTCCGCAGACATGGCTGTGGATAATAAAAATATTTATTTTAATACCACATACAATAGATGCTATACGGATCGAACGTCGTCTTCACTCCAAATCCAAAAAAAAAATAAAAATATTTAAAAAAATAATTATAAAAAAATTGAAATAAATGAAAAAAAGTTAAATAGAAATTTTAAAATAAAAAAGTATTAAATAAAGTAAAGAATTTATTTTTTTAGATCTTTTGAAAACTTTAAATGTCGATAGGCTGAAATGGTGTGGCCATTTCAACTGGGTTCGATTCCATTCGAAAATAAAAAAATCCAAAAATAAAACTTCACAGAGACTTCGCACCCAGTAGACCAGGTTGAATTATGCAAACAATCCAAGTACCTCAAACCAGTTCACGTGGCAAGTTACCACCATGGGCTATAAGCGGACCCTAAAAGAAATATCACTACAAGAGTCATCATCATCCCAGCTCATCTATGTCCCACTGCTGGGCTCGAGCCATCTCCATCATCACAGCCCATAAATGTCCCACTGTTGGGCTCGGGCCTACTCCGTAATGGGAGGAAAATTAACCTAATATACATGCTACTAGTGATAAATAGTGAACCCGGTAGGAAAATTGTACGAAAAAAGGATTTCAATTTAAAGATAGATGATAAAATTGTGAAAGTGGATAAAGAAGTGGCGACGGAATTTGAAAACTATTTTACAAATGTGCCTGTATTAACAACGAAATCTTTAGCGTCGTCTCCTATTTTAGCTGAATCGCTCCTTAAGCAATGCATTGTGTAATGTAACACTTCCTTTAAATGTTTAGATGTCAATGTGAATGATATCTTAAAGTCTTTTAAAACTCTTAATATTAAAAAGACAGCAAATCTGTGGGCTTATCTGTAAAGACTGTTAATTTTATAATACTTATTATTGCTCCCCACCTGACATCTGTATCTAATGGTTGTGTTGCTCGAGGTGTATTTCCTGAACTCATGAAAATTAGTAGAGTAATTCCTTTGCATAAATCTGGTAGTATGTCAGATGTTAACAATTTTCGTCCTATTTCCATACTACCAACACTTAGTAAAGTATTCTAGAAACTTTTTCTTAATCAGATGTTGAGTCATTTCAACAAACATAGTATATTTCATAAAAAACCATTTAGTTTTACTAAGAATTGCTCTACTACTGATGCGGGTGTAGAATTGTTAAAGAATATATTTGCAGCCTGGGAGGAATCGCATGAGGCCTTGGGTATATTATGCGATTTGTCTAAGGCATTTGATTGTGTGCACCACGAAACCCTCATCAGAAAATTATACCACTATGGGATCAGGGATAACGCTCTTGAGCTTTTAACTTCTTACTTAGGCAACAGAATTCAGAGGATCGATGTTAATGGTGCACGATCACCTGGTTCTGTTATTAAAATGGGCGTTCCACAAGGGTCCATTCTGGGGTCATTTCTGTTTCTTGTATACATTAATGACTTGCCCTACTATATAGAGACAATCAAAACATTGTGTTGTTCGCAGATGACACATCTTTATTATTCAAAATTAAAAGGCAAAAGCTTAATTATGACGATGTGAACAACGCACTGTCAAACGTTGTTCATTGGTTCAGTACAAACAATCTAGTTCTTAATGAGAAGAAAACAAAATGTATTAAGTTTACCACACCTAATGTGAGACAAGTGAGAACCAAAGTTCAAATGAATGGTGTGACTCTGGACCTTGTCGAATCAAGCCGTTTTCAAGTATTACTTTAGATGCTAGACTACAATGGGGCCTTCATATTGAAAAATTGTCATGCAAGCTTAGCTCAGCGGCTTATGCGGTCAAAAAAATTCGAGTATTGACCGATATTGAAACGGCTAGAATAGTTTATTTCGCTTATTTTCATAGTCTCATGTCATACGGCATATTACTGTGGGGATGCGCCGCGGATCTGAGTAGTATCTTTGTTCTCAAAAAAAGGGCTATCCGCGCAATTTATAAACTAGGCCCAAGAGTTTCACTTCGAGAAAAATTTAAAGAAGTAAATATTCTGACTGTTGTATCGCAATATATTTACGAAAACGTATTGTATGTAAAAAGAAATATCAATAATTTTGAAAGATATTGTGACATTCATTGTGTTAATACCCGGAATAAGAACAAATTAGTTGTACATACGACTCGTCTCGGCAGAATTAATAGGTCATTCATGGGGCAATGTATACGCTTCTATAATAAACTATCAAAAGATATCCGTGACATGCCTATGAATAAATTTAAAAAGGCTGTCAAGAACAGACTCTGTGACAAAGGTTATTATAAAATCTCGGATTATCTAAGCGATAGTACAGACTGGCTATGAGCAGCTCCTCAGTCAGCAATTACCTTGTCTTTGTAAACTGTTTTTTTTTTTATAATGATATGATTATATATACCTGTAAAGCGTAGCGTGTTTTGCCTAACGAATTTTGACTTTGGTTAGCGTTAGTAGTACATGGTATTGGTCATGCTCACTGAAAGGTCTACTTGCGGTAGCTGCATGGAGCGGGTCTCTCCCTTCCCTCCAAGGTGGTCGAGGGGAGTGATGGTTGCTCTAGTAGTTAACTCGTGATCGAGTGTCGCTTGTGGGATCTGATCCAGCCATTGGTTATTTTACATTGTATTTGATCTATTAGGTTTGAAGGGCATCACACTGGAGCTATTTCTTTCATGTACCATTATTTTTATATATATAAAAAAAAATAAAAAACAAATAACAATAATAGACAAATCCGCTGAGTTTCTTGCCAGATATTCTCAGTAGTGGTCTAGTTCCGATCCGGTGGTAGTTTATTAGATTAAATTAAAATGTTAATACTGTACCGAGGGAGACCGAGACTAACCTACCTAGACCAGATCGGTCAGGTACTGAAGGAAGGTGGAGTCAAGAGTCTCCGAAACCGGCGAGCGTGTATAAAGAGAATTATGAATGTTGAGGAAGCGAGTGAAGTATGCAGAGATAGAGTTCTCTGGCACTCTGTTCTCTCTGCCTACCCTGCAAGGGATATGGCGTGATGATATGTATGTATGTATGTTAATACTGACAATATGTAAGTGCCCTCTCAGGGTTTATACATAATAAATGAATTTGAATTTGAATACTGCGCTGGTCAGATGTGTTGGTCTATAATAAAACCCTATGGTTTTATTTGGAATTTTCCTTCTCTCGCATAGATGTTATATGCGTTTTATATTCCTTAGTCTTCTCGTACGATCACCCACGGGTAAGATAGGGGGTGGTGAATAGTATTCTTACTCTGTCACCACACGAAAATAACCAAGCGAGATGAACGAGCCACCTCCATAATGAGAGAAAAATTGATATATTATGCTGGTAAAACAAGAGTATTATTTCGAGTTTGACTCCACAGATGGCGTAGCGGTTAAGATACCTTCCGCGTCAGTGCCGTCTGCGTTGATTGCATGTTTGTAAAGACCCCCGCAATGGACTTTTGTCGGGAATTTGAAAACGTCATGTGGTGCTCTTGTATTATATTCGATATCTTAGTGATTTAACGTGTTATATTAGATAATTTTGATGGCATTTTATGTAATGTGGTGCGGCGGAACTAATGGAATGTAGGGAATATCATATAAAAGTGCTTTACAACGTTTTCGTTTTCCATCAAAATTCCAACAAGATACCATTAACAATTTGACTTAGACAATGACTAACCTGAAAGACTAAAAACGTGAAGATATTTATAACTTGACACTGGCAACAATAGCTCATATAAGTAGCTGATTGCCAATATATCAGAAGAAGAAGACCCCGCAATACCAGGTTTATTCCCTCAGTGCAGGGTGATGTCTTAAAAAAAAAGATATAAAACCGTATTTACCACCAGCAGTGCCAGTTCCGAAGGTAGGTGCCGATGTCTTCGCACTGACAAGACCGCCGCAAGCATTAGTCGCCCCGGAGTCTGTGGTAGTAGGCTTGGCACCAAAAATACCACCGGTGTCCTGTGAAATACAATTAAATTTATAAAAAAGAAATACGAATGCTCCGATGGTCCGGACATGTGGAAAGAATGCCGAACGAACGTCTGGTTAAGAAGATATACAATGCGAAAGTGGAAGGATGTAGGTACCGGGGAGACCGAAACTCACCTACCTAGACCAGATTGGTCATGTACTGAAGGAAGGTGGAGTGAAGAGTCTCTAAAACTGGCGAGCGTGTATGGAGAGAATTATGAATGTTGAGGAAGCGAGTGAAGTATGCAAGGATGGAGTTCTCTGGCACTCTGTTCTCTCTGCCTATCCTGCAAGGGATATAGCGTGATGATACATATATGTAAAAAAGAAATACGACGGGCTCGATGAGTTTCTTGATGGATCTTATCAGCTTGAGGTAATTTTTATTAAGTTATACTTCTTAAGGCGCGTTACGAAAAAAGGATGAGAGTGCAATTTTAAAATGCGCGCGCATCATTGTAATACGAAAGTAACAGATTGAAGTTGGCTGCAAAAGCGCTCATTAAGTCTCGAAAAAAGCTAATGCTAATTATATATATGCTAATAAATTATATTCAGTTTGATTAATATTATTTACTATTACGTAAATATTAATGAAAAAAAATATCCTATCCATTTCCAGTCCTTTTATTACTTTATTGTAATTAATTATTTGCATCGAAATGCGTACCGCAATGCGGGTTAGGGCGTCCCCCGGAGGCGACGCGTACCGACCCGCCCCCGTCGGTACGAACATCGGCAGTTGCGGCGATGGGGGCCGCCACCCATCACGCCTTGCCCAGTCAGGCGAGTCGAGGAGAGCAGAGTGTCGGGTGGGCACGTGGAATGTAAGAGGTTGTGTGGAAGGTAAGTTGCACGAGCTGATATCCGTCATGGCGGACAAACAGCTAGACGTGCTCTGTGTAACAGAGACTAAGCGAAGGGGCAGCGACGCCTGCGATCTTCCTGGTGGCGGGATGGCTCTGTGGTCTGGTGTACCACAGAGCGATCGAGCCAGCATGGGGGTAGGAGTACTGCTGTCCTCTCGCTTGGCCTCAGGTGTGAAGGATTACGGAATGTATGATCCCAGACTTCTTTGGGTCCGTATAAAACTTGGTGTCACCAAGGTATTTATGGTTGTAGCATATGCTCCCGTAGGATCCTCGGTGGCATCAGACCTAGAGAAGTTTTGGGATAATGTTAGGGAAGTTCTGGATATGGCAGAAACCAGTGAACGCGTGATTGTATGCGGAGATTTGAACGGATGGGTGGGGACCAAGCGTCCCGACTATGAGGACGTACTTGGTCCATTTGGTGATAAGAGAGTGAACGACGCAGGTAGGCTCATAGCGGATGTATGCATGGAGAGAAATCTTATTGTGTCTAACACATTTTTCCAACATAAGGACATCCATACGTATACATGGAGAAGGAATGAACAGAAAAGTATAATAGATTTAATTTTGGTAGACAGTCGCCTCCGAAGCAAAATATTGGACGCAAGAGCCTACAGGGGCCCCACAGTCGATACGGACCACTATCTCGTTATTGCGAGATTTAGTGGTCTGTTCAGAAAGTGGAGGCACTGGCGAGAGCGTGTCCACTTCGGAGGGCTTGAAAGAATAAAGGTTGAAAGGTTGCAAGAAGAGTGTGTAAGAGAAAAGTATGCAGAGGGTGTCCGAGAACGGCTGACGATGGCAAGCCAGCCGCAATCGGACATTGAAGAATGCTGGAGAGTATTGAAAGAGAGTATTGTAGACACAGCGAAAGAAGAAAGAAGCGGAAGTGGCAGCTTCCGTAGAGCAAAAGAAGAAAGCGTGGCTGGACTATGTCTCTTCTTTGAATCTGAATGACAGTACGACTGAACAGAAGAAAGAAATATATCGGCAATGTAAGAATGACACCAAGGCCTTAGTGAAAGAGAAACGTGATAGAGCGAGTATGAGTGCAGAAGATAGGCTGACTAAAAACTTCGAGGGTAACACCAAACTCTTTTGGAGGGAGGTGAAGAAGTGTCGGGGTGGTTGGTCAGCCTTCAGAATGAATAAAATAAGGTCTAAAGGTGGAGACATTCTTACACAAACACAAGACGTGTTAAGCCGATGGAGGTAATATTTTGGCGATATGTATGCGGATGCTACTGTTGGCGCCGGTGTCGCATGTGGTCTAGTAGATCAACATTCGGCGACGGCGTCCTCCGATGGCATCAGTATGGATGAAGTTGAATGGGCAATAAGAAGTTTGAAAAATGGTAAGGCAGCGGGCATTGATATGGTGTCTGCCGAGATGATCAAGCTTGGTGGCTCCTGTGTCCGGGAGGCGTTCCTGTTGCTCCTCAATTTATGTTGGAGCTCGGGAATGATTCCCGGGGACTGGAATAGCGCAGTCATCGTGCCTTTGTTTAAAAACAAGGGTTCACGTTATGACTGCACAAATTACAGAGCCGTAAGCTTGACCAGTTTGGCAGCAAAAGTGTATGGTAAAATTATTGAAAGGAGAATGAGGATGGTGTCCGATGGTTTACTGTGTGAGACACAAGGAGGTTTCAGGAGTGGAAGGGGATGCATGGATCAAGTGTTCTCTCTGCGCAACATTGTGTAGAAGCATCTGGCCCTAGGTCAGAGGGTTTTCTGCAGTTTTGTGGATCTGGAGAGAGCATTTGACACGGTTGTACGAAAGGCACTTTGGGACATTTTACCGGAGTATGGTATTAACGGTAAACTGCTGCAGGCTGTGCAATCCAGTTACATGGGCTGTAGAGCCTGTGTGCGGCTGGATGATGGAATGTCGCCTTGGTTTGACGTCAATATCGGCGTTAAGCAGGGCTGCGTTCTATCAGCCAGGCTGTTTATCATATATCTGGATAAATGTCTCCAAAGGTTGAACGATATGAATATGGGAGTCCAGATGGGTGACTCAGTGGTCTCTGCTCTGCTTTATGCAGATGATGCAGTTCTGCTGGCACAGTCAGCGACTGACCTGCAGACCCTAGTCTACACAATGACAGAAGATTGTAAGAAAAGGGGTCTACGCGTGAATGTGAGCAAAACCAAAATAATGGTCTTTGAAAGAGATGAAGCTGGAACAGATGTAAGAGTAACAATAGGTAATGATGTACTAGAGCAAGTGGATGAATTTGTATATCTTGGATGTGGATTTAGCCGAGATGGACGGTACACCACTGATATAGAGCGAAGAGTGAATGCGGGAAATAGAGTGAACGGAGCGTTGGGGCAACTTCTCGGCAGCCACCACCTCAGCCAGAAGGCACGTGTAGCAATACATAACGCAGTGCTTGTCCCAACATTACTGTATGGAAGCGAGAGTTGGGTATGCAGAAAAGAGTATGAAAGTAAAATGAATGCGGTCGAAATGCGATCTCTTCGGAAAATATGTGGAGTTAGGCTGACCGACCGCATTCGTAACGACGACGTAAGAGAGCGAGTAGGTATGAAAGAGAGTATTGGTGTAAAGATGCGAAAGGGAATGCTCCGATGGTTCGGACATGTGGAAAGAATGCCGAACGAACGTCTGGTTAAGAAGATATACAATGCGAAAGTGGAAGGATGTAGGTACCGAGGGAGACCGAGACTAACCTACCTAGACCAGATCGGTCATGTACTGAAGGAAGGTGGAATCAAGAGTCTCCGAAACCGGCGAGCGTGTATGAAGAGAATTATGAATGTTGAGGAAGCTAGTGAAGTATGCAGAGATAGAGTTCTCTGGCACTCTGTTCTCTCTGCCTACCCTGCAAGGGACATGGCGTGATGGAAAATGAAAACGTATGTAGAGCACTGTTATATCATATTCACTACACCTCAGCACTTCCTGTGCATCACATTACATACCATCACGTCAAGTCCCTTGCAGGGTAGGCAGAGAGAACAGAGTGCCAGAGAACTCTATCCTTGCATACTTCACTCGCTTCCTCAACATTCATAATTCAAATTTCATTATTTAATATAACACGTTAAATCACTAATAGATTTTTTTTTTTTTTTTTTTTTTTTTTTTTTTTTATTGCTTATGGCGGCAAACGAGCAGACAGCACACCTGATGGTAAGTGTCACTGCCGCCCATGGACCTTTGCCAATGGTATAGCTAGGCCGCTGCCTACCAATACAACCCTGAACCCACCCCAGTTAGGCTTCCGGCTCTCTCGCTCACCGAACGAAGCGCAATAGCACATTGCTATTACTCAGACGTCGATCTTCTGCGAGAGTGTGGTACTACCCCGGACGGACCGGCCTGCGGCTGTAGACAGAGAACTGTCCACAGCGTGGTCCTACCACAATAAAATTGAATATAATACAAGAGCACCACATGACGCTTTTCCTTGCGTGTTAAAAACTCAGCTTGAGGTCATGTTTCAATCCAGTGTTAGATTATAACAAGATTATCATCATCATTCTCCTACTCTTATCTCAATTACTTAGGATCGATGCAATATATTCTCATACATATTGTAAAAGTTATTGACAATAGTTTTATGACCAGCCGCCTGTCTGACATCAACCGTCCTTGTGAATGTAATTGTTGAACCAACGGCATCAGATGAAGTTGGTCCAAGTCGTTATAAGGCTCTTAGTCGTTTTTTACGATATCCACGAGCAAAGTAAGGGTTGGTAGTATTTGTAGCCGCTATCACACAGCAATTTATAATTAGATTAATATATGTATAAAACTGTTCGTGTAATGATGGAGTAAGGGTAAGGTGCCGTTGGTTCGATTCCCACACAGTACAATACTCTGCACAATTCACAAAGTGTTGTTCTGTAGTCTGTGGTGTAATTTGTCTGCGTTAATTATATGTTTGTAAAGTCCAGAGATGTGATTTATCTAAGATACAAGTATCTGAAATACAGATACAAGATACCAAAATACGTATTTTCATCTTGTATCTAAGATACTTTTTATTTATGTATTTTGTATCTTGTATTTAGATACTTTTTGTTTGGTATTTTAGAATTTTATAAATACTATTTCTGACAAAATACTTTTAGTTAATATGTTAGCAGACATTTATAAAATTATTAGTCCAACATCTTATTGATGTCACATTTTTTAACAAACTATGCCTGTGCTAGTCTTTCATAATTTTTAATGCCTTTCTTTTCAAATCCGCAAGCAACTCAAAACAAATAAAATCACCACACACTTTTACAAGTCTTGCTGTGTGGTAGTGGCTACGAATACTACCAACCCTTACTTTGCTCGTGGATGTCGTAAAAGACGACTAAGAGCCTTATAACGACCTGGACCAACTCCATCTGATGCCGTTTGGTCAACAATTACATTCCCAAGGAGGGTTGACGTCTGGCAGGCGGCCGGTCATAAAACTATTGCCAATAACTTGTACAATATGTACTATGAAAGAAGAGTACATATTGTATCGACCTCAAGTAATTGGGATAAAAGTAGGAGAATGATGATGACACTTTTACAAGTCGCGAGTTTCAAATGCAGTGCTCTTATTGGTCAATTTCATTTTAGGTGACTTTGAAAATAATTATAATTATTTTAGCGGCGTTTGCAACTGACATTATTTTTTTTTAGATTGAATTTATGGCAAATTTAAGTGAGTTAGATTAATAAGCATTGACTTATAGCAAATAAAATTGAATAATCTTTCCTTTGGTACAAAAATGTAAAAATGTATCAAAAATCACTTTAGAGGGTTTTGAAACTATACCTCTCATTTCAGCAATTAACACGATTTATTCGTAAATAATATTAATGTCTTTATATATTGTCTTTATCTATTACTTTATAGTGTTATTCATTAAAATAAAATCTTATTTTTTTTTTTTACAAAAATATTTTTATCTTAAGAAGTATTTAGAAGATACCTTTCTTGTATCTAGTATTTCAGATACTATTTTCAAAAGTATTTTGTATCTGGTGTCTGAAATACTTAATTTAAAAGTATCTTGCATTTTGTATTCCAGATACTTTGTACAGAGTATTTTGTACATCTCTAGTAAAGTCCAATACAAGGATTATTCCCTGTTTTGTAGGAAAATTTAATTTATTCTTTATTGTTATTTGTTCATTTTATATTGAAAACTATAAGTAAAATGAAAAATTAGAAAAAAAAATTGTGAATTATCACGAAAAAAAATAACCCAATTTTTCTTGAAATAGGCTCCGCTAATCTACTAATCTAATCTAAGACTAATCCACCTTATAGGCTCCGCGTTATAGGAAACGCGTTGTAAGAGTATTCTCGTATAACGCTCTTGTATGGACCCTGTACAAATGATTTACGTATAACTTTTCTCGTTAAAAAGGTTTCAAATCGAACATTAAAAACTATTTTATGAACGAAATCCCTACTAATATATAAATGTGAATGTAAGTTTATTTGTTACGCTTTCACGCTAAAACTAATCAACGGATCATCATGAAACATTGTACATATATTCTTGGAGGTATTAAAAGTAACATAGGATACTTTTTATTAAAAAAAAATCAAAATTTTTATATGAAAAATAAAAAAAATATTTGTCAAAAAATCTCAAAATCTAGCTTCTTCAACGCCATCTAGCAGTCCAGTAATGAAGTTCCAACCCTGAGTATTGTAATACCGTTGCACTGTATTACCGACGGTCAAAAATAAAACTAGGGGATCAAAAACTTTAGGAAAGTAACCTTTTACGCGGGCGAAGCCGCGGGCAGAAGCTAGTATGTACATATAACGTATGAAATCCCCGCGCTATATGAGGAAATAACCGTGTCATACGAGGGACTGAATTTGCATAATATGAAAATGCGTTATAAAACTACCGTGTTATAAAACTACCGTGTTATAAAACTACCGTGTTATAAGGGGAATTACTGTATTGTTATTATCCTTTTTTTAATTTCTAACATTTGTGCAGTACAGGGAATCTATTGAGTTCAATAAATTCATACAATATATAAAATTAAACAATGTAAGTGCCCCCACAGGATTTAGGGAACGTAAACTATTCCATGTAGTTCTTCAAAAATACTATGTTTAGTTAAATTTGGGTCTTGAACCCCTACTATGGATAGTCACCAAGGGAGAAGGGATTGAATAGTAGAAAATAAGTAACGTAATTATGTGTACCATCCCATATACATTATGTAATAAATGATTTTGAATTTCAATTTCACTCACCAGCTCCCCATTGGTGACACCATATCTAAAAACTGGCGTGGTAGTGCCATATGTGGTGCCCGCTTGCGTGGTAGTAGCTCCAAATAAATCTGGTCCTGAAAAACTATTTATAAAGTGAAGTGAAAATTTAATGTGGTTTTTCCATTTATGTTTGTTCAATTCATAAAAGTATGCAATTTTTTCATCAATGTTTTCTTATCACGTTATCATGTCAAATTATCGTCCGTAAAGCGACTTTACATTTTTTAAAACATCTCGTAGTAAGCAAATAAATCCATGTATAAAGAGGGACTTTCCTATTGCCTTTGGTGCTAAACGAGCTAATGATTTAGTTGAAGGCGAATTATAAGGTCTTGTAGACCTTAGCAATACCAGGGTCATAGTCAAGTTGGGTCCAAAATTATTTCTCATTCACTGAATATATGATATCCATGTGGTGACGGAGTAAGAATACAATTCACCACCCCCTATCTTAATCGTGGGTGATCGTAAGAGACGACTAAGCGATATAAAATGCATATAATATCTATGCAAGAGAAGGAAAACTTGAAACAAAACCTTATACCAACACGTCAGACCAGCGTGGTATAGTAGGTTTCCCTTCCATTACTGAGGAGGCCCGAGCCCAACAGTGGGACATATATGGGCTGTGATGATGATGATAATATATGATATCGTTAAATTCAGAAACTGCTTGACCGCCCATTATGAAAATTGGTATATGTATTGTATTTTGAAGTGATAACTTCTTATGGGAGGTTGAAACGCTTCGTTACGTAACGCATAACGGCGCCAGTCTGTCTGGCTTCTCTCACACATACAGCAGTGGTAGGCATAATAATAATATTAATATACACATACTTTAAGTAATAACCTAAGCATCTCTCAAGTTCAATAGTATAACGACATGGAGTTTGGCAAATCAGTCACAATTTAATATATGTAAGTGCTCAGTTTTATCGTTCAGTAGGGCGCGCACCCCAAATTATTACCATCATCATTTGCCTGCCCTCTTCCCACGCTAAGTGGGGTCGGCACAACATGTTCTAGCCCTCCATACGATTCTATCAGCCGTCATATCTGCACTTACACCTTTCATACACATATCCTCTTTCAAACAATCCATCCATCTCTTATTGGATCTGCCACGATTCTTCCGTCCATCTACAAACATATTAATAACCCTTCTTGTCACAAACCTTTCATCCGTTCTCATTACATGTCCATACCAAGACAATCTCGCGCTCCTAATCTTCTCTATCACTGGTGCCACTTTCAGACTTCCCCTAATATACTCATTTCGTATCTTATCCAATTTTGTCACCCCACACATCCATCTTAACATACGTATCTCAGTAGCATGCAATCTTCTCTCATCCGTCTTTTTCAATGCCCAACATTCAGATCCATACATAGCGACAGGTCTAATGACACTTTTGTAGATTTTCCCCTTAAGTTTAAGGGGCATCCGCGCGTCACATATTGTTCCCGAGACCTGTCGCCATTTCATCCAGCCTGCATTCATTCTATTACTAACCTCCCGATCAATATTGCCGTCGTTTTGGAGAAGGAAGCCTAAGTACTTAAAATCGGAGCAGACCGGTAGGCATATTCCGCCACATAATAAACTAAATATGTAATGTAATTATAATAGTTTTTAAAGTTCATAGATATTCTTTCCAATCATTGACTGAATTTGAATAATACATGAATTACACCATAGACATTGAAAGCCAACTCATTCATTTTGTAATAATAATATTGGATCATCGAATTATGGAAATAAGGAATTTTTGAACTTACCCACACTATAAATTTAAATCAAACATACTCTAAGCAAATACGCGTATTTAATTTGTACCTAAGCCTAAGTCTCGCGCACTTATAATTGATAAGTTTATGTACACAATCTATAAGTTTTCATATTACACAATTATAGACAATTAAATTTCGACCTCGATAATAGAAATCAAATGCATCATTCGCATTAGTTCAGCAACTTTGTAACATTACGACATGATATCAATAGTGGAAAGCTCTGTGCGTTTCGTAAATATTGCTTAACAATAGTTTATTACTGACCTGTCACCAACAACTAAGCCGCATTCTGAACAAATCATGTCCCTAGCTCTGTAATCCTCGATAAGCGGTGCATCTGGATGCGCATAACATACCACCTTATTAGCCTCAATCCTAAAACCACATACGAAAGTAGGTTCATCATTCATCAACAAGTAGAAATTAAAAATAACGCAATATGAGAGAATTGGGAAGAGCCACCGAAGTCACAGAACAAATGTTCAGTCTTGGTGCGGCTGATCCTAAGGCCAACTCTTTCCAACATCGCCTGCCATTTTTCCAGTCTGCTCTGTACCTCAGCTGCCTCCTCTCCGACGAGGACAATGTCATCTGCAAACATCATACACCAAGGTGCTTCCCCCTGTATGTCCGATGTCAGAGCATCCATCACCAGGAGAAATAGATAAGGGCTTATAGCCGAACCCTGGTGCAAGCCTACTGCCACATTGAACTCGTCAGTAATTCCGGCTTCGGACCGGATATGCGTGCGTGCTCCTGCATACATAGCTTTCACTAACCTTATATACTACCCAGGCATTCTGCGTTCTTTTAAAGCCCACCACAGAACTTTCCGCGGAACTCGGTCGTACGCCTTCTCTAGGTCTATAAATACCATGTGCAGATTTTATGTGCGCATTGGTATTTTTCCATGAGTTGGCGCAAAACAAAAATTGCGTCCGTGGTGCCCAATCCTGGCATACAACCAAGAATTATTACCAATACCACATAAATAGCGAACCGCTGCTACGCGTCACAGAAGTCAAAGACTTAGGTGTTCGGTTTACAGCTGATCTGAATTTTAGACAGCATATTATAGATGTTTGTAAGAGGGCTTACCGAAATTTAGGTTTTGTCTTGCGTCAGGCAAATCAATTCACCAACACCAGAGCTTTAAAGGCTTTATTCGAGGCTCTAGTAAGAAGCCACTTGGAATACAATGCCATGGTATGGTCTCTGCATGAAGCTAAATATATAGTAATGATGAAGCGAATACAAAATATTTTTTTACGATTTTTATATTTAAAACCGTTCGGAATATATCCAGGATACCCATTACTATATCCAACCGCATTTATATTTGGTATGGTAGGATTTTATAAATTAGAAGTTAGACGAGAAATAGCTCTCGTCTTTCTATTTAAAGTATTGCGGGGCCTAATCCACAACCCAGCTATTCTGCAGGAAATTCGGCTGTTTGTACCAGACGAATACGTGGCACGGTGGCGGCGGCGGCAGCCACTGCTCCTGAGGGTGCCGCGCACCAAATTGTTACAGCACGCACCATTCATGCGCGCTCTACGTGTGCTCAACGAAGTCTCAACACGAAGAGATTTATTCTCGTGTTTGAAATAAGAAATTTGTAATATTTAGAATTATCGTAATATATACTTATGTACTAATACTGTCTTCCGCTATCGAATTGGGTTGTATTACCTGTAATGGTAGTTGTGTATCGAAATAAATAAATAAATAAACATTCCAGGAAGATTTCTAATGTTTACGCGAGTGTTACACATTTGAAATAAAACTACTTTTACGGATTCTATCGCGTTTGTATTTGATTTTTAATTTGCTCAAAAGTACTGCGCACGTATTTATAAGTAGCTTCTGTTCGCCACTTCGTCCGCGTGAAATAGTTGCTTTGGGCTAACGCTAATTTTAACCCGCGACTTCGAACAATTAAGTAACTATTCCACGAGGACGAAGTCGCGAGCAGAAGCTAGTATATTATATACTGAGCAGCTTTGAATTTAAGAGGCTAATAATACATTCTAAGTTAAAATAATTTTGAATTAAATTGACTCACCTGTAAAAGCCTGATTTGTTATCCGCATTCTCCTTGATGCTCTTCTCGGTGTCTACATCGTTGTCCATCACGAAGGAATGCTGGCACATATGACACTTGACGACCCTGGCGCTTCTGACGAATGTCTCAAGCTGGTTGCCGCATTTTGGGCACTTGAGGAAACGACGGCAAAAGCTTGACTTTTTTCTACCGGTTGTTGAGCCTGCGAGAAATAATTTGGTAATAATTGACTCAAAGAACCTAAGTTTAGGTTTTTTTATAATGAAAGAAATCGAATGCTTGATAACATTCTATTTGATGTTAAGTAGCAAAGCAGTGCAATGTGGTGTGAAGCTCCAAATATTAAGAAGTCTTTATCCCGTCCAGCCACTCAAGGTGACAGGCGTAAGTATGGTGTATGAAACTACTATTCGCTTTTTAAACAGACCACAAACATTTTGGATGTTAGAATTCAGCAGGGCCACTGTGTTTGAAAACAGTCCGGTGGTTAAATGTGTTACCTATAACGTTAAGGTTAATTGCCGTGCATCGCGTTTAAACGCTTACGACTGTCGTGCGCAGCTCATGCGACAATAGCCAATGTATGAATATGTATGGCGTAGCTTACGTCATTCGTCGTTTACGACTGTCGCGAACCTCGGAAACGGCGCTATACACTTTCATACTCTGACCATTGTCGCAGCGGTCGTAAGGAAATGAACATTCAAAGGCAATCAATAGCATGGCTTTAAGTAACCGAGTATGGAGTGAGAGTTAATACGACAGTTAACGGAGCAACACAGCGTCCTTCCTGTGCCCCGGACGCTTTGGACAAAGTGTGATCAAATCGTAAACTAACGAAAGAACAAAAAAGAATGTATGGTGATACGCCCAGTTTTCGAGAAGGAGACTAAAAAATGCTGGCAGATAACTTTATACAAGATTGGAAAAATTCGAAAGAAACCCCCTGTAAATGTGAAGAAATTTGGCATCCAACGGTGGAGTATATATTCCATCCATCCATCCATCCAGCCATCGGAGTATGTTTTAGTTGATGATATAACAATCCGTGATCTAAACTATTCTAAAATAAATTATTTGCCTGATCTCATATTCATATAGGATCATGCTTATAAAAGCATCCGAGGATATCCCCGAACGAGTAGACAGAGATGTAACACACATATATTTCTTCACACAATTTTCAGTCAGAATGAAGAAGAGGAAAGCCGAATTGAAAACTGACCAAAAAAAATATTTTAATCGAGAACTCGATAATCGCAATATTAATGCTACTCGACCAACGAGATTCAACAATGGCGACCATACTTGTCCATATCCGTGTGGTGACGGAGTAAGAATACTATTTACCACCCCACATCTTACCCGTGGGTGATCGTACGAGACGACCAAGGGATATAAAAAGCATATAACAAAAGTTATATAAGTGTATATAAAAACTTTGAAGTATTAAGTCTATACAATGTGTAAACATTGTCCGATAGATGGCATACGTCACCTTGAAGACGTAAGATATAATATGATTCGAAATTTGCATGTCCTAAAATAGTTCACGATGGTGTAAGTGGCAGCACGGTTGGGCCGGATTCCCAATAGGTGCGGGTTCGAACCCCGCTTGTGACATCATTTTGCGTTTCGTATCGGGTATTTATAAATAATTAAGCATATTAAATGCTAAAAATTTCAGTAATTTGAAGCATATAACATCTATACGAGAGAAGGAAAACTCGAAACAAAACCCTATACTAACACGTCTGACCAGCGCGGTATAAGTAGGTTAATTTCCCTCCCATTACGGAGGAGGCCCGAACCCAATACTGGGACATATATGGGCTGTGATGATGACCATACTTGTATTTATTAATAGAGACACATTATAATCGTAAATGCAGTTGCCATTCAACGTTTTACAATGTAAAAACATGCTTACTGCCAAAATATAATATTAGTACTTCAAAATGTTCATATTGGCTATTAAACAAAATATCGAAGGTCGATTGTAGAGCGCACGTAAATGTTATAATGATATCACGCGCATATCATACCCTAACTCGAGTGCGCAAGTGCGACTCGTACTTGGCTGGTTTTTTTCATTTATTGTTTTTTTATATACAAGGCCCCAGACCAAGGAATAAATCTGTGTCACAAGACTTCACAAATAATTAATTAACATACACAAATTACGCTCAGACTCAAAACAAAAATTAGTGGATCGCGCAAAGTATTGTACAGCGTGGAAATCTAACTTGTTACATATGACATGGCAGGTCGGATATCTATTCCGGGAGCATTTCCGACAGATTGCTCCCCAGCTGGTCGGCGCGGCGTCCGCCCTTTCTCGGCTCATGCCGAATGTGGGCGGCCCCAGTTTCGAGGGCCGACGGCTGTATGCGGGGGTCATCCGCTCGATGGCCATGTACGGCGCACCCGTGTGGGCGAGGGCTCTGAACGCCCAGCTCAGGGCGGTTCTGTGGAGGCCACAGAGAGCCATGGCGGTCAGAGCCATTCGCGGGTACCGCACGGTGTCGACAGAGGCGGCGTGCCTATTGGCCGGGACACCCCCGTGGGACCTAGAGGCGGAGATGCTCTCCGACCTCTACCGGCGGGTTACCTCAGTGCGCGAGGAAGGTGGCTCCCCATCGTTGAGCGAGATAGCCACCTGGCGCGAGGACGCCCGCCGAGACGTCATCACCCGTTGGGTTACGCAGCTGGAGAGGCCTAGATACGGTATCGTGACCGTCGAGGCCTTCCGGCCTGTATTGATGAAATGGATGGAGCGGCGGCACGGGGTCCTCACCTTCCGACTGGTGCAGGTGTTGACGGGGCACGGGTGCTTCGGGAAATACCTGCACACGGTCGTGTACAGGGAGTGGACTCCGGGCTGCCATCATTGCAGCAGTGACGAGGACACGGCGTAACATACGCTCGAGGAATGCTCGGGCTGGGACGGGCAGCGCCGCGACCTCGTCGCTATTATCGGTGCCGACCTGGCGCTGCCGTCTGTCGCGAGGGCGATGGTCGACAGCGTCAGGAATTGGGACGCGGTCGCCGCCTTCTGCGAGGCTGTCATCTCGCGGAAGGAGGCGGCAGAACGAGTCAGGGAGGACTCCCGCGACCCGGGCCGCCGCCAGCGGCCGGGGCGGTGCAGGCGTGAATACCTGCGCCTGATGCCGCCCTAACCCAGGCCTCGGGTGATCGGACCGGGGAATTGTCCGGTCATCCGACGCGAAGCCACCGCGTGAGGTCGACGCCCCGATGGCGAAATCTGTCGGGGCGTCGACGAGAGGAACCCGCGAGGGCAAACCGCCGAGTGGACCACCGAAGACAAAGATCGGGTACCGGTGGTCCGCTCGCACGGCGAAGAGAGAGGATTTTACGGTGGGTCTATGGGGTCGCGCGCCGCCTTCTCGGTCACCCCGGACCGATTTGGCGGGGCGAGACGCACCCATAGCCCACCAATAAAAAAAAAAAAAAAAAGGTCGCATATCTATATATTTTATTGCCACCGAAGACAAAGATCGGGTACCGGTGGCCCGCTCGCATGGCGAAGAAGAGGTGCAGGGTGGGTAAATGGGGTTGCGCGCTGCCTCCTCCGTCACCCCGGACTGATTTGGCGGGGTGCGACGTCCATAGCCCACCGCAAAAAAAAAAAAAAAGGTCGGATATCTAAATAATACGCCATCTTTCCATGACGCAGTGTAGGACGCCCAACTAGGTGGACAGACGACCTGGTGAAAGTTGCTGGGCGTCGATGGATGCAGACGGCACAGGACCGCACTCTGTGGCATGCCATGAAGGAGGCCTACGTCCAGCAGTGGAGGGCGATGGGCTGAAATAATGATGATGACGCCATCTTTGCAGACACTAAAATTTTAGTAAAAGGTAACGTTTAAAATTTGACAGCACCAATGGCGTAGTGGTTAACGATATCGACCTCCTGCACTAATGGCGTGGATTCGATACCCATGCAGGATAATACATACATACATACATATCATCACGCCATATCCCTTGCAGGGTAGGCAGAGAGAACAGAGTGCCAGAGAACTCTATCTCTGCATACTTCACTCGCTTCCTCAACATTCATAATTCTCTTCATACACGCTCGCCGGTTTCGGAGACTCTTGACTCCACCTTCCTTCAGTACCTGACCGATCTGGTCTAGGTAGGTTAGTCTCGGTCTCCCTCGGTACCTACATAATGCAGGATAATACTTTGTAAAATTTACAAATTGTTGTTCTGTAGTCTGTGTGTAATTTGTCTGCGATAATTATATGTTTGTAAAGTTCCACGATAATACAAGGACTATTTCCTTAGTTTAGGGTGGTCTTTCAACAGTTTTCGAAGAAGGCGTTCGACCATCGCGGCCCTGCTACGCCTGATACAGACGGCCGCGGAGACTGTCGCCGGCGGAGGAGTGCTGTTAGCGGTGTCGTTGGACATCGCCAACGCATTCAATAGTCTGCCGTTCAGCAGCATCAGGGAGGCACTCCGATTACATAGGCTGTCCTTGTACCTGAGGCGGCTGGTGGCAGACTATTTGGAAGGACGCAGTGTCCTCTGTGCGGGTCACGCAGAGGACATTGTGCAGACGCCCATGACGTGCGGTGTCCACAGGGGTCGGTGCTGGGGCCGACTCTGTGGGACATCGGTTACGACTGGGCGTTGAGAGGGAGTCTCACCCCCGGGCTGAGCTTGATATGCTATGCTCACGATACGCTCGTCACAGCCCGAGGCAGGACACTCGAAAAGGCGACGAGCCTGGCCACTCTCTGCACCGAGGAGATGGTTAGGTTAGGTTAAATCGACTCGCTGGGGCTCAGGGTGGTCCTAAATAAGTCGGAGGCCAAACGCCATGGAATACGTAAAAACAGTTTTATTATTGAATAAAAAAATGTCATTAGACCTACCAACATTATCTGTGGTAGCGTCAAAAGCTAGTCTTCGAAACATGATGAAGAGGTTTTTTTTCTATATTCCTTTATAAAAACACAGATATTGCTATTAAGAAAAGGTTTTTTATCAAATATATTGTTTCATTGTGTCCACCTGCAACAGAAGAATATTCATAGTTACTGATTATATACATGGAATACTACTGTATTGTATGGATCAGCATGATGGGCAACAAAAGCGACGGATGAGAGACGATTACATATAGTGGAGATGCGAATGTTGAGATGGATGTACGGCGTGACGAGAATGGATAAGATAAGGAATAAGCGTATAAGAGAATGTTTGAAAGTAGCGCCAGTGAGGGATAAATTAAGGAGTGAACGTTTGAGCTGGTATGGACATGTGATGAGACGGGATGAAAGTAATGTTGCGAGGAAGGTTTTGAGTATGAATGTTGAAGGCTCTAGGGGTAAAGGGAGACCAAAGAAAAGATGGATGGACTGCGTGAAGCATGATATGTATAAACAGGGAGTGACTATAGAGATGACGTCTGATAGGGCAGTATGGAAAAAGAGGACATATTGCGTCAACCCCAAGTAGTTGGGATAAGAGCAAGAGAATGATGATGACGATACATGGAATAGTGCTTAAGATGCCAAACTGTCATGGGTTCAATTCCCAAGTAAGACATCGTATTTAATTTGAGTACATTAATATTATTAAAAGCAATCCAAACTTGTTCCCTCGTTAAGATGATAGCGTAGTCGGAATAGACGAGACAACATAAAACTACGATTGCATTCATCAAGGACAGCACTTATGAGCAAGAGTATCTTCTGCATGGCTCAAATAATTTATAATAGATTGCCAAAAAAGTGGAGGGAATTAAGTGCAAATGACTTAATGATGAAACTAAAATCGTATTTAACTGGCAAATCATACTATGACATAGCGGAATTTCTGGGAGATCCAAATTTAAATTAAATATTGCTTGATGTATTATTACATACATATCATCACGCCATGACACTTGCAGGGTAGGCAGAGAGAACAGAGTACCAGAGAACTCTATCCTTGCATACTTCACTTGCTTCCTCAACATTCCTAATTCTCTTCATACACGCTCACCGGTTTCGGAGACTCTTGACTTCACCTTCCTTCAGTACATGACCGATCTGGTCTAGGTAGGTTAGTCTCGGTCTCTCCCGGTACCTACATCCTTCCACTTTCGCATTATATATCTTCTTAACCAGACGTTCGCTCGGCATTCTTTCCACATGTCCGAACCATCGCAGCATTCCCTTTCTCATCTTTACACCAAAACTCTCTCTTTCATACCTACTCGCTCTCTTACATCGTCGTTACAAATGCGATCGATAGACCGATAGCCTAACTCCACAGATTTTCCGTAGATATCGCATTTCGACAGCATTAATTTTACTTTCATACTCTTTTCTGCATACCCAACTCTCGCTTCCATACAATAATGTTGGGACAAGCACTGCGTTATGTATTGCTACACGTGCCTTCTGGCTGAGGTGGTGGCTACCGAGAAGTTGCCCCAACGCTCCGTTCACTCTATTTCCCACATTCACTCTTCGCTCTATATCAGTGGTGTACCTTCCAACTCGGTTAAATCCACATCCAAGATATACAAATTCATCCACTTGCTCCAGTACATCATTACCTATTGTTACTCTTACATCTGTTCTGGCTTCATCTCTTTCAAAGACCATTATTTTGGTTTTGCTCACATTCACGCGTACACCCCTTTTCTTACAATCTTCTGTCATTGTGTCGCTAGTCGACCGCAGGTTAGTCGCTGACTGTGCCAGCAGGACTGCATCATCTGCATAAAGCAGAGCATTGACCACTGAGCCGCCCATCTGGACTCCCACATTCATATCGTTCAACCTTTGGAGACATCCAGATATATGATAAATAGCCTGGCTGACAGAACGCACCCCTGCTTAACGCCGATATTGACGTCAAACCAAGGCGACATTCCATCATCCAGCCGCACACAGGCTCTACAGCCCATGTAACTGGACTGCACAGCCTGTAGCAGTTTACCGTTAATACCATACTCCAGTAAAATGTCCCAAAGTTCCTTTCGTACAACCGTGTCAAATGCTCGATATACAATACTGCAAGATATACAATACGAAAGTGAAAGGATGTAGGTACCGGGGGAGACCGAGACTAACCTACCTAGACCAGATTGGTCATGTACTGAAGGAAGGTGGAGTCAAGAGTCTCCGAAACCGGCGAGCGTATATGAAGAGAATTATGAATGTTGAGGAAGCGAGTGAAGTATGCAAGGATAGAGTTCTCTCGTACTCTGTTCTCTCTGCCTTCCCTACAAAGGACATGGCGTGATGGTATGTACATATGTACGTATTATCCTACAAGAAAGTCACCCGCAATGTTAATTATGTAAATAACTTAATAGTTGTTTAAAATTTCAGATTTAGTGTTTACAATCATGTGTATACGTTTGACCAAGGTTCATCATCATCATTTCAGCCTATTGCCGTCCACTGCTGAACGTAGGCCTCCCTCATTTTACGCCACAGAGTGCGGTCCTGTGCCGCCTGTATCCAACGACGCCCAGCAACCTTCACTAGGTCGTCTGTCCACCTAGTGGGGGGGCGTCCCACACTGCGTCGTCCGGTACGTGGTCGCCACTCTAGAACCTTTCTTCCCCAGCGGTTGTCGGTTCTTCGAGCGATGTGGCCTGCCCATTGCCACTTCAGCATGCTAATTCTTCGTGCTATGTCGGTTACACCCGTTCGTCTGCGGATTTCCGTATTTCGGATTCTATCTCGCAGAGAAATCCCGAGCATAGCCCGCTCCATAGCACGCTGAGCGACTTTGAGCCTGGTTATGAGGCCTACATTTAGGGACCACGTTTCCGTGCCGTAAGTCATCACTGGTAACACACACTGGTTATAGACCTGTGTTTTCAAACACTGAGGTATGTTGGATGAGAAGATCTTCTTAAGTTTCCCGAACGCTGCCCTGACCAAGGTTATTGTGTATTAAAAAACGCAAAACGTCAAAATGCACTTCTTAGATTAGATAAACTATAGTGTTTCGCTAGTTTCAGTATGATGAGTTGCTTCAGTAATTAACTGAGATAGACTAAGACAAAACAAAAATGACACTAACTTTAAATATTTTGCATCATTTTTATTAAATAAATTAACATTAAAATCCCCTAGTAGAATCAAATTATCATAATTGAAGATGGACTACAAGCCCATTGAAAAATTAACCTGTGAAATGAACGTGAATAACGCTTTGAAGGCTGTTCTTCTTCTCTTTTTATATTAGCAATCAGCTACATATACGAGCTATTGGTGCCAGTGTCAAGTTATAATTATTTTTATGTTTATAGTCTTGTCAGGTACTTAGACAATCTAAGTCAAATTGTCACCATTAACAGTGCAATGGCCACACTGTTAATGTTATCTTGTGGGAATTTTGATGGAAAACGAAAACGTTGTAAAGCACTTTTATATGATATTCACTACATCCCAGTTGTTCCGCTGCATCATATTACATAAAATGCCATCAAAATTATCTAACATAATACGTTAAAACACTAAAATATCGAATATAATACAAGAGTACCACATGACGTTTTCAAATTCCCGTCCAAAGTCCTAGAAGGCTGTTACTATATCATAAAATAACTCTGAGCCGTCATTTATGAGCGATACAGCAGAGAAATATACTAAACATGGATATAGACGCCACTCGATAGATGTAGCATCATCATCATCATCACAGCCCATAAATGTCCCAATGTTGGGCTCGGGCCTCCTCCGCAGTGGGAGGAACATTAAGCTACTATACCACGCTGGTCAGACGTGTTGGTATAGGGTTTTGTTTCGAGTTTTCCTTCTCTCGCATAGATGTTATATGCGTTTTATATCCCTTAGTCGTCTCGTACGATCACCCACGGGTAAGATATGGGGTGGTGAATAATATTCTACTCCGTCACCACACGGTGAATGATGATGATGAATGATGATGAATGGTGAATGATGAGATGTAGCATACGATATATTAAATTCATTCGATGTTTTTTTTTCTTTTCGGGCAATATTTTATCTTTATTTTATTTTTTATTTATTTATTTCTGGACTATTTAAATTGTATTAAAATTGTGACAGATATTAACGTTTACACTTATTTATACAATTATCATTACATCATTATCATTTCAAATTAATTAAATAGTCAATAGTAATACAAACATACCATGATATTTTGATATATTTTTATTTATTTTTTTAAAGATTGTGTTAATGTAAAAATTAACTAAATACAATAATACCTCGAGATACGAGTTTAATTTGTTGCCTAAACTTGCTCGTATGTCAAATTGCTCGTATCTCAAAGCAATTTCTTTTTATTGAAATTAATTGAAATGCCATTAATCAATAAAATAATAAAACAATAAAAGTCAATCATTACTTTTTATACATAGCAGGTTTATTGTTATGAGTAGGTATAAGTATTTCTAAGGCAATTTTCGTGTGTAAAAATGTCCTGAAATGTTATCTAGATATAAAAGCATGAGTACGATAGCATCGAAGCACGATTCGATATGATAAGATATCTAGAAAATCGTTCCGAATGCTATTATAGAATTTTATCAAAAAGTTGTGATCAGTTCAATGAATCTAATAAATATAGGTGTATCGATTTAACTGTTTGATTTCTTTTTACTATAATTACGCAACCAATTGAGTTTATTGTAGCTACCTAACTAACCAACAAATTAATTGACTGATTGTTTTTATGAGCTTAAATTAATTTTTAAAATAAATATTGCCAGCGTCAATATAAAAATAATTAAGCATACATACATACATACATATCATCACGCCATATCACTTGCAGGGTAGGCAGAGAGAACAGAGTGCCAGAGAACTCTATCCTTACATACTTCACTCGTTTCCTCAATATTCATAATGCTCTTCATACAAGTTCGCCGGTTTCGGAGACTCTTGACTCCACCTTCCTAGTACGTGACCAATCTGGTCTAGGTAAGTTAGTCTCGGTCTCCCCCGATACCTACATCCTTCCACTTTCGCATTGTATATCTTCTTAACCAGACGTTCGTTCGGCATTCTTGCCACATGTCCGAACTCCACAGATTTTCCGTAGAGATCGCATTTCGACCACATTAATTTTACTTTCATACTCTTTTCTGCATACCCAACTCTCGCTTCCATATTGTAATGTTGGGACAAGCACTGCGTTATGTATTGCTACACGTGCCTTCTGGCTGAGGTGGTAGCTACCGAGAAGTTGTCCCAATGCTCCGTTCACTCTATTTCCCGCATTCACTCTTCGCTGTATATCAGTGGTGTACCTTCCATCTCGGCTAAATCCACATCCAAGATGTACAAATTTATCCACTTGCTCTAGTACATCATTACCTGCGTGTTACTCTTACATCTGTTCTGGCTTCATCTATTTCGAAGACCATTATTTTGGTTTTGCTCACATTCACGCGTAGACCCCTTTTCTTACAATCTTCTGTCATTGTGTCGACTAGGGTCTGCAGGTTAATCGCTGACAGCGCCAGCAGGACTGCATCATCTGCATAGAGCAGGACACTGACCACTGAGTTGCCCATCTGGACTTCCACATTCATATCGTTCAACCTTTGAAGACATTTATCCAGATATATGATAAACAGCCTGGCTGATAGAACGCACCCCTGCTTAACACCGATATTGACGTCAAACCAAGGCGACATTTAGTCATCCAGCCGCACACAGGCTCTACAGCCCATGTAACTGGACTGCACAGCTTGCAGCATTTTACCGTTAATACCATACTACGGTAAAATGTCCCAAAGTTCTTTCCAGATCCACAAAACTTCAGAAAACCCTCTGACCTAGAGCCAGAAGCTTCTCCACAATGTTGCGCAGAAAGAACACTTGATCCATGCATCCCCTTCCACTCCTGAAACCTCCTTGTGCCTCACACAGTAAACCATCGGACACCATCCTCATTCTCCTTTCAATAATTTTACCGTACACTTTTGCTGCCAAACTGGTCAAGCTTATGGCTCTGTAATTTGCGCAGTCATAACGTAAACCCTTGTTTTTAAACAAAGGTACGATGACTGCACTATTCCAGTTCCTGGGAACCATTTCCGAGCTCCAACATAAATTGAGGAGCAACAGGAATGCCTCCCAGACACAGGAGCCGCCAAGCTTGATCATCTCGGCACATGCAAAACCGGCGCCAACCCGAGTATCCGCATACATATCGCCAAAATATTCACTCCATCGGCTTAACACATCTTGTGTTTGTGTAAGAATGTAAAAATAAACCTTTAGACCTTATTTTATTCTTTCTGAAGGCTGACCAACCAGCCCGAGACTTCTTCACTTCCCTCCAAAAGAGTTTGGTGTTACCCTTGAAGTTTAAATAATCTAATTAAGCTTATGTTAACATAACCAAAGCACTTAGTACCTAAAATAATTTACAGTGGGATATCGGCTTAAGCCGACCCTCTTTTGTGGTAATAATAAAGAATCAACGTTAACACTTATTTTCAAGCACTCTTTAGGAATATATTCACTAAATAAACAATACATTTACTTTGACAATACCACACCCGCATTGACTGATAAGATTACCATGGATAAATATAATGAGCCACAAACTTATCTGACCCGGTGACAGCGTCGCTGTTATCGCATTTAGTCTTGCCAGTAGATTCTATTTGCAATAAAATCGGTAAGTACTTCCCCATGAGGTAATGGGTTTAGAAAACACTAGTCAACATTCCTTTACACAATTTCCTGTGGAAGTCATAAAAATATGGAAATATAGCTATGTTCCCCCGTGGTCTCACGAATGGTAAGTAGGTAAGTGTGATACAAGCATCAATGCTTATGAACACATTTTATTATGCTTGACGGTACTTCCGTTTATCGTACGTGCTAAGCGGAAACATGTTAACAGAGTATTCACTAATCGCGTCACCTAGCGCAAACTTGTTTTAAGAGACGCATAAAAGTAAAGGAATGACCTCTGTTCGGCAGTCTGAGCCCGCGAGTGGCACGGTGCAATGGTCGCATATCGTATTCTCACTTACATTAGTTTTGTGGACCTCTCTCATGTTGTCACTTGTGAGAGAGTAGTGTCATTCATGGTTGCTGCGCTTGGCAGGTGGGCTGGTGTTAGCGGTGGATGTTGTACGTTTCCCGGGTAAGAACTGAAAGAAGAAAAAGAAAAAAACCAAAGGCTTCACCAAAAGAACTCGTTCTCTTGGTGAAGCCTTTGGTGATTTGGCTGAGAATATGAATCCACGGGCAGGTAAAGGGGTGGTGCCGGTTGTAGTCTTGTTCCGTAGTTGCACGGGACGGACTATCCTGTGTCATCCATCCATACCATATAGTTGTTTGTACAAAGGCGATTACCTGGGTCTATCCTGTGAGTTCACTTAAGGTGTGAGTTGTGATTGGTGTATAGGTGTGAAGATAATCATGATTACTTGCAGTACGGTCATTTGCAACTTTATATCCGCATTTATATTCCTCATGACTGACCCATTCGTCTACATGCTTAATAGAGAAGAAACAAAAATGTAGTTTTCATATTATTTATTTTAACACAATAATTATGATCTACAAGTGTAGGGCAATTTTTTTATAATGGACATATTTCAGGTATGCCCAAGTCATTTAACTCGTCAGTCATTTCATCATATGAATCATCACTTTCAGTCATCACTGTCTAAAGTGATAATGAAAGGCTCATCTAAATATGTATCCCCTTTTCTATATTCGTTTTCAATTTTATTTTTACGTGATTATAGTGATTTTTCATTCGCCTATAGTTATTCTTTTAATAGCCTCTGCAATTTATTAATTCAGGCATTTTGAAATTAGAGTTTTCAATATTCTGTTCTGCTATGTTTCGTTTCATTGAGCTCCAAATTATTTTAATGGGATTTAAACCGCAACGGTATGGTGGTAATATTAACATGCGGTACGGTATGCAACGGGTATACCGTTGTGTTTAAGGATTTCGTCAATTTCATAAATTGACCTAGGCTTATGTCTTTTAATTATTTCATAAAGCTGTGGCTTTGTAAGCTGTTCATTAAATGTAATGTGATTATTGTCAACCAATTTGGATTAGGTATTTTATTTACACAAATATTGTGATAATGGGCATTATCCATTATAATTAATGTTGGCTGATGCAGATTTGTTTTACGTTTCATCCTCATCCGTCCTTTTTCTGGTGTAGACACTTTTACTCCGTTCTCATCGGCCTGCTCTTTATCCTTTAAAATTTTCTTATAAATCCTTCTCCAACCCCTACAAAAATATTTTTTATGCATCAAATACAATATTTATTTCCTGATCATCAACAAATAGATATATACACAGAGATACATATATATATATATATATATATATATATATACATACTGTGGTGTATGCGTGTAATATTAGAATTACACGCTTAACTTCTAGACACGTTTCACACTATTGCACAACTGTACTCAACGATCCGCAACGCACAAATGCCCCGCGACAAGTCTCTACCGAGCTCGTATACCCATATTATTCGATCTACCCGCATTAACGAATTATATTAAATGTGCATACACTACACATACATACATACATATCATCACGCCATATCCCTTGCAGGGTAGGCAGAGAGAACAGAGTGCCAGAGAACTCTATCTCTGCATACTTCACTCGCTTCCTCAACATTCATAATTCTCTTCATACACGCTCGCCGGTTTCGGAGACTCTTGACTCCACCTTCCTTCAGTACATGACCGATCTGGTCTAGGTAGGTTAGTCTCGGTCTCCCTCGGTACCTACATCCTTCCACTTTCGCATTGTATATCTTCTTAACCAGACGTTCGTTCGGCATTCTTTCCACATGTCCGAACCATCGGAGCATGCCCTTTCGCATCTTTACACCAATACTCTCTTTCATACCTACTCGCTCTCTTACGTCGTCGTTACGAATGCGGTCGGTCAGCCTAACTCCACAGATTTGCCGCAGAGATCGCATTTCGACCGCATTAATTTTACTTTCATACTCTTTTCTGCATACCCAACTCTCGCTTCCATACAGTAATGTTGGGACAAGCACTGCGTTATGTATTGCTACACTTGCCTTCTGGCTGAGGTGTTGGCTGCCGAGAAGTTGTCCCAACGCTCCGTTCACTCTATTTCCCGTCGTCTGTCTTGATCTACAAGCGAAGTCCCCACATATGAGTTATTACCCTGTGGAAAATGTCTCATAAATTCTTATTTAAAAAAAATGAGCTATCAGAAAATGGTCTGCTTTTGTCCACGGAAAAACTTCTAAAAACTCATAAAAACATTCTCTTATAAGAAGTACATAGCAAATGGGACTTATTTTTATTTCACAAATACTCATTCCATTTCTCATTATTTAGAGTAAAATATAATATATTCTCAACTGTACACATAACAATTCATTTAAAAACCTTTTTTTTTTCACATAATATTCATCCATGACTATGAATAGTCTTTTAGCCGTTAGCTTAACAATTTAAATGTACTACGTCTGGCACTGGGGAGACACAGCTAAAATATTACATATTTTTAGTTTTTACTGATCGTCGCGCTGCCTACAAATTGGTTGTACAAACTTAGCTGCCATTTTGTCCTGTTTGTCAAAAGTCTGATAACTGAAAATTGTTATGTATGTTCTTAGCGTATGTACTTATTGTCAAAAATATATTTTCTGTTGTTGATGTGCTTTCTGAAAATTATCTCAATTTTCATTGTCAAGCTTATATTATTTCTGTTTCGTTAACGGCTAATATGTTTTTTTTTTAAATTTCAGGGTAGGTTTCATAGTAAAAGAAAATCCTATATAATTACACACGCACACATGTAGATACGTATATCCATATATCACACATACGTATATATGTATATCACTTCAACTTTAGTTCATCGCCTAAGCTCTGAGAGCAGCACTTTCCATACATGCATATTTTACCATCGAGTTGCCACTCTTTTTCAGTTGATATAATTTTACTCTTTGGTCTTGTACAAGTTTCTTTGTAATATTGAATAGCATGTTTATAGTTACTATACGTCAGTAAGATAACATCGTTACCATCAACGGGGCGTTGAAAACCAAATTACGATTCCTCGAGCAATTTTGGCAGAACAGGCAAATACACGTAAACCACTGTTATATCTTATTCATTACGCCATAGCACATTCTCTGTATTAATTGATCATCATAATACTATAAAACGGTAGTGTATTGATATAATGTAACATTTTCAAGTTTCCGCCATTATTCGAAACCATTCATATACATCTGTGTTGCAAGAGTAAAAAATTTATAATAATTTCTACTGATATTTTAGGTGGAAATTTTATCAGATGAAGTTGTAAAGAGGAAAAGTATGCAATTAATAAGAAGATTCATGGGGAGGGATAGATATATACCAGAGCCGATTAGCATATTGAAGTGAGTGAACTCTTTTCTATTTTATAAGTTGGATACAATATGACAACCTTAATATTGAAAAAAGATTGTTTGTTTTTAAATCTGCAAATAAAACTTTCACTGAGTTTCAATCATATAGTTGGGTCTGGGTGAAGAGAAGTAGAGACGATAAAAAACGATATATATCGCCTCTTTGCTTCAATGTGTTATCTTGAAAAATGAAATTTTTTAGGAATGTTTTTCAAATATAAAAAAAAAACATTGTTTCGCAACAAATATTTTTTATCGTAAATCTGATTTAAATCGTAGATGATTTATGTTATAGAATAATGAAATAATTTAAAAAAAAAAAGATTTATATATCATTCATTGTTGAAACTAGAAAACTCTCCTATAAAATTTCATTTTCAAGATTTTTGAAGACATTATTGAAGCAAAGAGGCGATGTATAGAATTTAGTATGAGAGTGAACGAGATAGAATATAGTTAAACATTTTACTCACCTGAAAGTTTCACTTTTAACACGTCTGAACTAACGATCAAATAGTTAGACCACACTGTTGACAGTTTCCGGTCCACAGCCAAGGGCCAGTCCGTCTGGACTAGTACCACACTCTCACAGAAAATTGACGTCTGAGCAGTGGCAATGCGCTTTTGCACTACGTTCGGTAAGCGAGAGAAGAGATTTTCTGAATGGATTCCATGTTTTAAGTGGTAGGCAGCAGCTTAACCACTAGTATTGCAAAGGTCCATGGGTTGCAGTATCACTTACCATCAGGTGTGCTGCTTGCTTGTTTACTACCTTTTATTTTTTTCTGTTTTTCCGCAGGGTGGACCATGGATGTGGTCGCACCCCGACAAATCGATCCGGGGCGACAAAAGAGGCGGCGCGCAATCCCATGGACCCACCCTGCAAACACCTCTCTTCGCCGTGCGTACGCCTGCGCCGCCCCGGCCGCTGACAGCGGCCCGGGTCACGGGAATCCTCCCGGACTCGTTCCGCCGCTTCCTTCTGCGAGATGACAGCCTCGCAGAAGGCGGCGACCGCGTCCCAGTTCCTGACGCTGTCGATCTTCGCTTTCGCGACAGTCGACAGCGTCAGGTCGGCACCGATAACAGCGACGAGGTGACGGCGCTGCCCGTCCAGATCGGACATACCTCGAGCGTATGTTGCACCGTGTCCTCGTCACTACTGCAATGATGGCAGGACGGAGTCCACTCCCTCCACGCGACCGTGTGCAGGTACAAGCCAAAGCAACCGTGCCCCGACAATACCTGCACCAGCCGGAAGGAGAGGACTGCGTGCCGCCGCTCCATCCATTCCATCAGTACAGGCCGGAGGGCCTCGACGGTAACAACACCGTGTCTAGGCCTCTCCAGCCGCGTAACCCAATGGGCGATGACGTCTCAGCGGGCGTCCTCGCGCCAGGTGGCTATCTCGTTAGACGATGGGGAGCCACCCTCGTCGTGCACTGAGGTTACCCGCCGGTAGAGGTCGGAGAGCATCTCCGCCTCTAGGTCCCAGGGGGGTGTCCCGGCCAATAGGCATGCCGCCTCGGTTGACACCGTGCGGTACCTGCGAATGGCTCTGACCGCCATGACCCTCTGTGGCTGGAGGCAGAACAGCCCTGAGCTGGGCGTTCAGAGCCCTCGCCCACACGGGTGCGCCGTACATGGCCATTGAGCGGATCACCCCCGCATACAGCCGTCGACCCTCGAAACTAGGTCCACCCATTTTCGGCATGAGCCGCGATAGGGCGGACGCCGCACCGATCAGCCGGGAAGCAATCCTGCGGAAATGCTCCTGGAACCACCAGACCCAAATACTTCATATGGGCCTGGATACTGATGTGGATGGAGTTGACGACTAACGAGGCGCCGATAGGCAGCCTTACGCGAGGCCCATGAAAAAGAAGGGCCTCCGTCTTGTTTAGGGCCACCCTGAGCCCC
This sequence comes from Lymantria monacha, assembly GCA_905163515.2. Classification (NCBI taxonomy): domain Eukaryota; kingdom Metazoa; phylum Arthropoda; class Insecta; order Lepidoptera; family Erebidae; genus Lymantria; species Lymantria monacha. The sequence goes on along the minus strand of LR991108.1, from coordinate 2,775,238 downwards.
AGCGCCTCGATTCGCCTGACCATCTCCTCGGTGTCGAGAGTGGCCAGGCTCGCCGCCTCTTCGAGTGTCCCGCCCCGGGCTGTGACGAGCGTGTCGTCAGCATAGCATATCACGCTCAGCCCGGGGGGGAGACTCCCTCTCAACGCCCAATCGTAACCGATGTCCCACAGAGACGGCCCCAATACCAACCCCTGCGGAACACCGCACGACATGGGCGTCCCCGCACAATGTCCCCTGCGGGACTCGCGCAAAGGACACTGCGCCCCTCCAAATAGTCTGCCACCAGCCGCCTCAGGTACAAGGGCACTCCATGGAATCGGAGCGCCCTCTGATGCAGCTGAATGGCAGACTATTGAATGCGTTGGCGATGTCCAACGACACCGCCAACAGCAGTCCTCTGCCGGCGATAGCCTCCGCGGCCGTCTACCTCAGGCGTAGCAGGGCCCCGATGGTCGAACGCCCCCTTCGAAAGCCGAATTGAGCGTCCGACAGATGGGGCCCCACCTCTTCCAGGTGTCGGACGATGCGGCCAGCAAGGACACGCTCCAGCAGCTTACCCACATCGTCCAGAAGCACTATGGGCCTGTAGGCCGATGGCGAATCCGGGTGCCGTCCCGGCTTTGGCAGGAGAACCAACCTCCCCTCCTTCCAGCACTCAGGGAAGTGTCCAGACGTCAAACAGGCGTTGTACAGTTGCCTGAGGCTGCGCGCGAAGCTTGTTCAGCGACCCGTGATACGGGCGACCGCAGGGGTCACGGTCGAGACCGTCCAGCATCTCCTGCCAACTCGCGTCCTTAGCGGACCGAATGGCCAGCCGAAAAGCAGTCCGCGCACTGCGGTGCGCCTCATACAGCTGGCCCTCCCGCTCAGCATCGCGGCGACGCCGCCGGCTGCGGGTGTAGGACCTTCGGGCACTAATGCACGCCGCACGAAGGTCCGCCAGTCTTGGGGACCACCAGTAGACCCCCTGCCTTGAAGGTAGACGCCGTACCCTGGGCATGGCCGCATCACATATCTGCGTTAACGCATCGCGGCCAGCCTCAGCATCCACTCCATTCGCTGGGGGTGGTGAGGACAGCCACGTGTTCACGATGGCCGCCTCCGCCAGTAGGTCCCTATCCAGACGCCCCACAGCCCACCGCGGAAATGCGGGAGCTCGGTCCCGGTAGAGACCTCCATCCGGATATACCGGTAATTGCTTGTTTACCACCATCAGCAATAACAAAAGAATTTTATTGAATCTTTTTTTATGGCGTCTTAATATATTTTTTAATGATTGCTATTATCTTTACAGATCAAATTGGTATTCAAATCCGTACACTCGCGGAAGTTACACATATGACAATCTAGAAACTAATCTTCATCCTCAAGCGCGATCTATTCTAGTGAAACCTCTGCTAGATAACAACGGAGCTCCGAGGGTATTATTTGCTGGTGAAGCAACTAATAGTCTTCTAATAATAGTCAACTAATAGTCTTCACTTCGAAACCGTCCACGGAGCCATTGAGACAGGCTACAGAGAGGCATACCAACTTTTAACTAAACTGAAAAACAAAGAAAAGGAACGTTAAATCTATTATTAAGTTTAGTTTTATCAAGAAGTCTACAGCTTGCGTAGTTTATAATTTCATTGATCATGTGTTAATTAAGAAATCTGAACGATTGCTAAAATTGTATTGCTATATTTTAGTTTTCATGAAAGCCTTCGACACTGTGTGACAGCACTTCTCTTCTAATATGTAATCTTGAATGTCTGGACATAAAATACAAAAGAGTTCAACTAAATCAGTATATAAAATATTCTGAATCTAAAAAAATAAAATCGCACAGGTGAGTTCTAAATTGGCATTCATCAAGGGGGTACTGCAGGGAGGTATTCTTAACCCAAGTTTGTTCCTAGTGCCCAACTAAAGGGAAGAATGGTCATCATCTCTATGATCGCTAAAGAGGTAAACAGATACATAAATACTTACGTTTTTCAAAAAAACAATAACCTGCACTAAGGAATTAATCCTTGTATTGTGGGTGATTTTACAAACATACAATTAAATGACACACGTTACACCCAGACTAAGAACAATAATTTGTATTATACTGCGTGGGAATCAAACTCATAACACTTTGCGAAGTATTATCATCATCACAGCCCATATATGTCCCACTGTTGGGCTCGGGCCTCCTCCGTAATAGGAGGGAAATTAACCTACCATACCGCGCTGGTCAGACGCGTTGGTATAGGGTTTTGTTTCGAGTTTTCCTTCTCTCGCATAGATGTTATATGCGTTTTATATCCCTTAGTCGTCTCGTACGATCACCCACGGGTAAGATATGGGGTGGTGAATAGTATTCTTACTCCGTCACCACACGGAAAACTTCGGTCCGCCCGGGTTAGTACCACACTCTCGCAGAAGATCCACATCTCAGTAATGGTAATGGCCTATTGCGGAAAGGTTAGTAATTACCGTCAGGTGCGCTGCTCGCTCGTTTGCGACCATAAGCAATAATAAAAAAAACATGATTTTTTTATGTTGCTATCTATTACAAAATATTTTTTTTTTGTGTTCCAATAAATCATCATTCTCTTACTTTTATCCCAATTGCTTGAAGTAGGAATGTTAAAAAATAATCGATTTTTATTTTAATCGATTATTTTTTTCTAATAATCGATTTTTTATAATCGTTTTTATAGTAATATCTATCGATTTTTAAAAAATCGATTATATAAATTATGCGTTTTAATCGATTTTTATGAAAAGCGCCATCCTCGGAACGGATGAATAAAACTCGAAGTAAATCCATTATTATTTACAAGTTAAGAGTGCCATAATATATGTAGTTGTTGGTAAACAATAAAAATGTGTTACGGCGCAATAACGCCTCTCAACTTTATGATCAACAACTTTATTGTGTGTGTTGCAAGTTTATTTTAGTAGGCACTTACGTGGCTATTATTAGCTAATCAATGATATTTTTAATCTACCGACAACCTCCACTCTGTACGCACGAATTTCATTAAACAATTAAAATTGTACTTGGACTTTAATTAGCCCCACTGTATAAGCTAAATATACATAATGGTGGCCCATGAGGGGAATAAATAGCAAGAAAAACATAAAATTAGAAGAAAAATCAAGAAAAAACGGATGACAATCTCGTCAAGGTGGAGCCGGGCGGTTGGTGTTCGATCTCCTTTGGTCTGATTGAAGATTGAAGAAAGGGGTTCAAGAACCAAGGTGCAGCCAGGATCACCTACGAGTCCTAGGCTAAGGCGAGCGGATTTGGCGAAAGAATCTCATCGCGCATCAGACATCTACAAAATAGATAAGTGCCCTTTCCTTCCTATTCTACCTAATCTTCCAACATCTCATCCTAAATTTCAGAAATACGTCCATAGATCCATATAATCAAATCAATTTGTGTAATTCAAAGCATTTATTCGTTAAGAAAAATTGCATCATCATTTAATAATTCTTCTTCTATATACCCACATTTAACGAAAATAATATTTTAATTTTATTTGTTCCGTAATTGAATTTAAACTAGTAATTACGTAATTTTATCACAAATTATTACGATCAATATCATAATAACGTTAACTTTTACTAATTACATTAAAATAATTATTTAATAGAAAGATAATTTTATAAAACGTTATTGTACCTACCCAAAGGTAAAGGTCTTGTAAAACGCTAATAACTAAACAGTATCCTTCGCTTTGATGACAAATACTTAGACATTCCGCTGACTAATTTCAGGTGGATAACCACTACGAGTGCATTATCTTGCCGCCTGCAATCCGCCGTGCGGTCGGATTCGGGTTACTGGTCACCAGGTGTCGTCAAGTCGAGGAGCGTGAGCCATTCTTTGTTTATTCTGTTGTTTATTTATCAGTATTGTTCATTTATTAGTAATTTCATAGTTTGTGTAACGTGTAGGTATCTACAATGCCTAACGAATTAGTAGAAAAGGAAAAACATAATTTAAAAGATTTAATCATTAGAAGGTCGTCTGCTAAAGGGCAGATAACTAAATTTAAGAATTATTTGAGTAGTATTTCTACTAAGAGTGCGTTGAATACTATACAATTGACCGAGCTGAGTATAAAACTAGCAAAATTCGAGGCATTGTCGGTAAGAGTTGATGACTTGCAAAGTGAGATTGAGGTTTTAAATTCAGATAATTTAGCAGCTGAAATTGATGAACGCGATAGTATCGAGGGTGATATTATTATTAATATTGCCACTGCTAAGACTTTAATAACTAAATATTCTAAGCTCGAATGTGAGCAAAGGCGCTCTTCTATTCATGATAATTCTTGTTGCTCGAATTGCGATCATCAAACAGCTGGTTTGAAACTACCTCAAATACAAATAGCCAAGTTCGACGGCGCTTATTTTCGATGGTTGGAGTTTCGCGATACATTTGAGAGTTTGATTCACAAAAATGAACGTATAACACCTATTCATAAATTCCATTACCTCATATCTTACTTGGAGGGTGATGCCGCAAGAGTTATATCAAATCTTGAGGTATCGTCTGCTAATTATTCGGAGGCATGGAATTTACTTTGCAATCACTATAATAATAAAAGGATTTTAATAAACCATCACTTAAACTCATTATTTAATATAAAGCCGGCTCAACATGAGTCCGAGAGGTCATTGCGATTTTTGGTCGACCATGTTACGAAAAACCTGCGTGCATTGTCCAGCTTAGGGCAGCCCACTGACAAATGGGATGTCTTAATTATTTTTATGTTGTCTTCTAAGCTAGATTGCAACACGTTAGCAAAATGGGAAGAACATCGGAATGATCTGGACAGTGATACCCCAACATTAGATCAATTCTATAAATTCTTAATTGATCGCGCAGACGTACTGGAAGCACTAAATCGTAATAAATATGATGGCACTAAATCTCAAATGGCAACTACACGCACTAGATTTACCAATAATAATCAGAAGAAGGTTGAGAGCACAACAAAATCCTTTACCTCCTCTTCTAAGGTAAATAAGGTTAAAACAAGTAATTATATTACGTATATGTGTATTATTTGTAGCAATAATCACAGAATTTTTGAATGTCCTGCTTTTATCGCTAAGAGTATAGATGAAAGAAGGAAGGAAGTAAGTAAATACAAATTGTGTGTTAACTGTCTAAGGCAGGGACATCACGTAGGTTCATGTCGCATGGGACCGTGCCGAGAGTGTAATAAAAGACATCACACTTTACTGCACCGCCCCGATGAATCTTCTAATATTAATAATCATATCACGTTAGATGATGTTAGGGATAATAGTCATGAGATTATTACTACCTTTTCAAAGCGAAATTCAAGTCAAATTCTTTTATCAACGGCTGTAATAGAAGTATCGAATCCATTGACTCAGCAAAGGGTGAAGGTTCGAGCCCTTCTAGATTGCGGCAGCCAATCATCTTTCATTTCTAAAACATTGAAAGATAAAATCTCCGTAAAGTCATTCCCAATTGACTCGCTAAAGGTCATAGGAGTTGGTAATACAATTGCATCAGTCATTAACAAAGGCTGCAATATTAAAATTAATTCTGTAGATAAGAAGTACAGTACAAATTGCTCATGTCTGGTTTTAAAGGAATTAACTGGCTTAATACCAAGGTTTAATCAGCCAGCACCAATAGACGTTTTGATAGGCGCGGATCTGTTTTGGGATATCTTAGGTAATGAGCAGCTGTCTCTTGGTCCACAAAATCCAACATTACGTAATACGCAATTAGGCTGGATAGTGTCAGGTCCTATATATACAAATTTGATTAGCAAATTTACACATTGCAATCAAGCTATTCAAGGTGATATATCAAATCAAAATAATATTAACAATTTGATTTCAAAATTCTGGGAATTAGAAGATGTTCCCACAAGACGTATAATGAGTGAAAATGAAAAGGCTTGTGAACAACATTTCCTCATTCATACTCGTAGAGAAGTCACTGGCAGATTTTGTGTAAAATTGCCACTAAAGGACACTCCAGATTGTTTGGGCGACACTTATATGTTAGCCAAAAAACGATTGCTTTATTTAGAAAAACGTTTTAGAAAAAATCCACTGTTAAAATTAGAATATACAAAATTCATAAATGAATACGCCGAATTAGGTCATCTCTCATTAGCTAAAGATGAGAGAAAAATATCTTATTATTTATGTCACCATCCGGTACTAAAACAGGAAAGTGAATCTACTAAATTGCGTGTAGTATTCGATGGATCTGCAGCTTCTACATCGGGTTATGCATTAAACAACATTTTAATGATAGGTCCAAATATACAAAGCTCTTTGTTTGCTATATTAATCCGTGCCAGGCAATACAAGTTTCTGTTAACCGGTGATATTGAGAAAATGTACCGCCAAGTGTTGGTAGACAAGGAAGACCGCAGTCTTCAACGTATTTTATGGCGAGAAGACGAGAATCAACCTATTCAAACATTTGAATTAAACACACTTACCTATGGTACCGCAAGTGCCAGTTACTTGAGTACACGTTGCTTATTTCAACTAGGTGAGGAACAAGGTGACGAATTAATTAAAAATATAATACAACAAGATTTTTTTGTCGATGACCTCTTAACTGGTTCGAATACGGAGCAGAGTTTAATTTACATTCAAAGGAGCATTTCTAATGCACTAAGAAATGGTTGTTTCAATTTAAGAAAATCTAAAAGTAACCATCCAACAATATTTAAGCATTTGAACATGAATCTTGAAGATAACTTAACCATCAGTGAATCTTCTAGCACTCTTGGTCTTGGATGGACTCCATCTAATGACACGTTATATTTCCCAATCAAAGATTTCATGCTTGATAAAGATGCAGTCATAACAAAGCGATACGTTATGTCCAATTCGTTTAAAATATTCGACCCTTTAGGTATTCTAGCTCCAATTATAATTCAACCTAAAATCATGTTACAGAAAATGTGGCAGCAAGGATTAGATTGGGACGAACCGGTTACCGAAAATCTGAAAGATGACTGGCTAAATTTTACTAAAGATTTATCATAGTTAGATAAGATTAAAATTCCTAGATTAGTTTTGTGTGATAAACCTGATTGGATTGAATTACACTCATTTAGTGACGCGTCTCAGTCCGCATACGGTGCATGTATTTATTTAAAATCCGTGAATAATAACGGTGACATTACAATCAAACTGTTATGTGCTAAGTCAAAGGTTGCGCCCATAAAGCCATTAACGATACCGCGACTAGAGTTATGTGGTGCATTATTATCCGCTAATCTATGTAGATCCGTTATAGATTCTCTCCGGTACAAGCTGGATAGAATGGTACACTGGTCTGACTCTAGTGTCGTATTAAGTTGGATAAATTCTGATCCGATAAGGTTAAAAATGTTTGTGGCAAATCGCGTCTGCGAGATACTTGAACTCACGAAGGCATCGGCATGGCGTTATGTTCCCACTGCAATGAATCCAGCAGATTTTATATCTAGGGGAATGACTGCTAAGACTTTATTTTCTGCTGCCCAATGGTGGTTCGGACCTAGTTTTCTGAGTGAGGATGAATCACATTGGCCTATATTAAATGAAAGACAATTAGATAACTTACCTGAAACAAAGTCACACATGTCATCGGTACTTTGTGATAATTTTATTAACTTCGATAACGTTTCCTCATTCAACAAACTTCGAAGGATTGTTGGGTATGTCCGACGATTCATTTTTAATACTCGTAATCATAATAATAGACGAGTAGGCATACTTACTAAAGAGGAAATATTGGAATCATTCCATTCACTGTGCCTTATTGCCCAGCGCGAGTCATTTACTATCGAATATAACTTGCTTACAAAAGGTAAACAATTACCAGCTAGAAGTAAAATTTTATCATTATCTCCATTCCTAGATAACAATAAATTGATTCGCGTGGGTGGGCGTATAGATGCTTCTTCATGCCAATTTGAGAAAAAGCATCCAATATTATTGCATGCTACGCATAGACTCACGAAATTATATTTTGTAACAGAGCATCTTGTGAATTTACATGCAGGTCCGCAGCTGTTGCTAGCAACTGTACGAGAAACTGTGTGGCCTGTCAATGGTAGGCAACTCGCAAGGCGCACTGTTGCTAATTGTGTGCAATGTAGGCGAATAAGTGGCAAAACGTTGTGCACTAAGATGGGTAGCTTACCTTCACAACGCGTGAATATGGACTTTCCATTCTTGTCTGTGGGTATAGACTTTGCTGGACCATTTTTTATTTTAAATCGCAAGGGACGGGGAAGTCGGCTCATAAAATGTTATATGTGTATTTTTGTGTGTTTGCGTTACAAATGCATTCATCTTGAGGCAGTCAGTGACTTATCAAAGGATGCATTTGTAATGACCCTTAGGCGATTCATTGCACGGAGAGGTAAGCCATTGGAAATATTTAGTGACAATGGCCGTAATTTTGTTGCTGCCGCGAAGGAAATCGGGAGTTTTTTGAAACAAAACAAGGAACCCATTTCTGATTTTGCAAGTCAGCAAGGTATTAGGTTTAGTTTCATACCAACTTACGCTCCTCACTTTGGTGGCATCTGGGAGGCCGGTGTAAAGTCTGCTAAATATCACCTCAGACGAGTTATTGGCAGAAGTAATTTAACATTTGAGGAAATGGTTACTTTGTTTACACAAGTGGAGGCGATTCTCAATAGTCGTCCTTTATGCCCATTATCATCCTCTCCTAATGACCTTCTCCCTTTGTCTCCAGGGCACTTTATCATCGGGCGGCCATTAACTGCACTACCTTCGTCATCCTTGGAAGACGGAGACAGTAGCAATCCGCTAAACAAAAATAAACGGCTTGAGAAAATGAGACACCATTTTTGGCAAAGATGGCAAAGGGAATATTTGTCAGAGCTTCAACAGAGAACAAAATGGCGTAAGGGCGAAGCTCAGCTCAACATAGGAGATATAGTACTTCTAGCTGAAGACAACGCTCCTCCATTAAATTGGCGCCTGGGACGAGTTCTACGGCTATTTCCTGGACCTGACGGAGTAGCCCGAGTCGCAGAGATCCAGACCACGAAGGGTTGCGTGCGGCGTCCCTGTACACGCCTCTGCCCGCTCCCTACAGCGGAAGAATTGAAGTGTTGAAAGCAGGCTTTCAACGGCCGGGAATATGTTACGGCGCAATAACGCCTCTCAACTTTATGATGAACAACTTTATTGTGTGTGTTGCAAGTTTATTTTAGTAGGCACTTACGTGGCTATTATTAGCTAACCAATGATATTTTTAATCTACCGACAACCTCCACTCTGTACGCACGAATTTCATTAAACAATTAAAATTGTACTTGGACTTTAATTAGCCCCACTGTATAAGCTAAATATATAAAATGTCTTCCAATAGTAAATCATCTAAAAGCGGTTGGCGAAAATATTTTACGATTAAGAAACATACAGCAATATGCAAGTACTGTTCCAAAGAGCTAAAAACTTGCAGTAATACTACAAACTTAAAACAGCATACATACATACCATCACGCCATGCCCCTTGCAGAGTAGTAAGAGAGAACAGAGTGCCAGAGAACTCTATCCTTGCATACTTCACTCGCTTCCTCAACATTCATAATTCTCTTCATACACGCTCGCCGGTTTCGGAGACTCTTGACTCCACCTTCCTTCAGTACATGACCGTCCGGTCTAGGTAGGTTAATCTCGGTCTCCCCCGGTACCTACATCCTTCCACTTTCGCATTATATATCTTCTTAATCAGACGTTCGTTCGGCATTCTTTCCACATGTCCGAACCATCGGAGCATTCCCTTTCGCATCTTTACACCAATACTCTCTTTTATACCTACTCGCTCTCTTACGTCGTCGTTACGAATGCGATCGATCAGCCTAACTCCACAGATTTGCCGTAGAGATCGCATTTCGACCGCATTAATTTTACTTTCATACTCTTTTCTGCATACCCAACTCTCGCTTCCATACAGTAATGTTGGGACAAGCACTGCGTTATGTATTGCTACACGTGCCTTCTGTCCGTGATTGGTGGCTACCGAGAAGTTGTCCCAACGCTCCGTTCACTCTATGCAACATATATCTTTAAGAACTTTACGTAAACTAGGTAGGTATGTGTACGTCGAAGTTTGTAAACAAAACAAATAGGTATGTGCGTGAAATTAAGAGAAAATGATGCTTTTATGTACTTCATCACTTCTCTAATATGTTTACTTACGTTGAAATGATCTTCACAACAGTATAAACTGCTCAAACACGACACATTGTCTCTTCTCATCGCCTTGCATATTTTTTTTCTTATTTATTACATTTCTCGGCATAAGGAAATATACTTTGCACATAGGAACGACACAATATTTATAATACGGTTTTCTGTTCTTTTCCATGTTAATAAGTTGACTTTACACTCACTTTTTTAATTTTCAATACCTTTGTGAACCAAACATTTCGTTGTTGACATCCAACTTGTGTATGTATTCTGACGTCACAGAAGCGCGCCATAATAGCCGCGTTTACATCGCCCAAAAATGATAGTAATTTTAATAATTTTTTTTTAGCTTAATGGTTTATATTTTGGATGTGTTATATTTATTTTTAGTAATGTGATAACTAGTAGAAACGTTTAAAAAAATTAAAAAAATCATGCATGTTCCCCATTGGTTGATTTTTTATTCATAAAATTTTATTTGATATTAATTTGATAAATTGTTAATATGAATCTCTTAGGTTTATTATTGGAATATGAAAAGTATATACATTTTTAAATAATATAAATAAATCGATGTTTTCGTAAAAATCGATTATTTATTTTGATTATAATCGATTTTTGGCTAATCGATTAATATTAAATAAAAAACAATCGATTTTTATTTAATCGATTTTTTCCAGTAACCTCACATCCCTAGCTTGGGGTCGATATTGTATCGACCCCAGGCATGTATTCACTCTTATGCTCCTACTCTATGTGCATGTACTCTTCCTTCATAGCAATCGAGATTTTTATAAATAATTAAGCATATTAAATGCTAAATTTCAGTAATTTTATTGGCAATAGTTTTATGATCGGCCGCCTGCCGGATGTCAACCCTCCTTGGGAATGTAATTGTTAATCAAACGGCATCAGATGTAGTTGGCCCAAGTTGTTATAAGGTTCCTAGTCATCTTTTACAACATCTACGAGCAAAGTAAGGGTTGGTAGTATTAGTAGCCGGCTACCATACAGCATTTGTGTTGCAATAAAAAGGCAGAATTTATTTATTCATTTTATTAAACATTCATTACAAAATATATTATATATAAAACGTATATATTTATTTGAGTAGTGAATTATATAATTGTACTGCGCAGAAAAGGCTTGATTCATTGTTGGCTGTCCAGGGCAAGTATTCTCAAGTCTGAGAACCACAATATGGCGTCTTGACATGAGCATAGTTCATATAACCTTCATAACGTAGTTGGGATATCAAAAAAGCCCTCTGATATGTTATTTGATTACATCTGAGACAATACGTACAGAGTCAAATATAATTTGATATTGAGTATTAATATTTTTAATATTTTAACTAAACACCTATACAATTAATAAACACAACACAAATAAAAATAATAATAAACAAAATTAGTACAGAAACTTATTTCTAGAACAATTTGCGTTCAATACCGTAAAATAGATGGCCATTTCTATAAACGGATTCATAGATGGGGTCATGACCCCCATTGAGTCAAAGTCCAAAATAGATATGTCTGAATAATTTAACATTTATTATCTTCTTGAAACCCGCCTGGCGCTCGTTAATGTCAGTGTTACACACAATACAATTGTTGTAACATAAATAAATTAGGTGTTTTGAATTCCTTATCATATTGATAAAAATATTGTCTAACACGTCACGTTTCTTAGTAATTGTGTGAATACTATTTTCATGTACATTTATAATAGAAAATCGAATGAAAACAATTAATGGAAGATCTAATTTTAATATATAAGTATATATAAAACTCTGCATAACTATATATAAAATGCTTTAGTGTATTTAAAATCATTTTAATGGTTTATTTAGCAAATTACAGTATACGTACATACATAGGCTCACGCCCGTTTCTCAATGGGGTAGGCAGAGACTACGGATTGCCACAATACACGATCCTAACATACCTCTATCGCTAAATGTATTTATGTCATTTGGTTCATTCTATGGTATAAGAAAAAGGTAAATATGTATAATTAAAAGAATGGTTTAATAAAGCCTGTGTCTGCCTTTTGCTGTGCCAACGATCTGGCGGAAACAAGTAAATCATCACGATAAATGTTAATTTTGTTGGGCTGGTTCAACAGTAATTAAAAAATAAAATAACAGCAAAATAGGGTATCCAGGTATAGCGTCTGTATGAAAATCAATTCCTCACAATGAGAAATAACCAGTTCTTTTGACTATAGACACCACACATGAAGAATATATTACTTCTATCAAGCAATTGAATGAAAAAGACTTTAAATTAAAATATTCGATATCAAATTATTTGCAACAACCACATTCAACAGCACGAGTTGAATGATTTGATGAGTGTTCTGCATTTGCTTGTTATGAAAGCTGAATACTGAGATTTATATTGCATGGCACTTGGCACATGGCACTTGTTAACGCCTAACATGAAAGTATGTGCGCTGAGGAAAAGAAATAGTATCTATTTCTTTCATTTTTATTTTTACATACACTGAGTAACATTGCTTTTGCAACAATATTAGTGAACTTATGTTAGAACGAAAAAATAAGTGGCTCGTTGTTTTTCTATTTAGCACTTAAACCTGAGTTATTTTGATTCACAATCTATGTGTAAATATATAAATATTACTATTTTTATATAAAATTGAAAATACAGTTGGTATTTATTTGCAGCGCTTCAACTTATCATAACTTTAAAGTGGTACCTATGTATTACAAGAATTCCGCTTACAATTTAAGTGTTCAGCGTTTAAGTCCAATTTCACTAAAAATAAGGTATTTAACTTAATATTACACAATAAAATGTCACACTGTTATTACATAAAAAAAAATACAATACGAATAGGTATTTTATCATTTTAAGAGAGTATTGGTGTAAAGATGCGAAAGTGAATGCTCCGATGGTTCGGACATGTGGAAAGAATGCCGAACGAACGTCTGGTTAAGAAGATATACAATGCGAAAGTGGAAGGATGTAGTTACCGGGGAGACCGAGACTAATCTACCTAGACCAGATTGGTCACGTACTGAAAGAAGGTGGAGTAGTCTCCAAAGCCAGCGAGCGTGTATGAAGAGAATTATGAATGTTGAGGAAGCGAGTGAAGTATGCAAGGATAGAGTTCTCTGGTACTCTGTTCTCTCTGCCAACCCTGCAAGGGATATGGCGTGATGATATGTATGTATGTAATTTCATCTATTATTTAAATTATTGTCAAAATGGTGGGTAATTTCAGCATACTAAAAACCGTGAAATCTCGTAATGGTTACTAATATATAAATGAGGATTACATCTTCAATATCTCAGCTCATAGGCGTCCCACTGCTCCAGCCTCCTCCAGAATAGAAGGGAAATAAACCTACTGTAGCAATTACGCTGTTCACAGGAGTTGGAATAGGGTTTTATTTAGGGTTTTTCTACGGTGACAAACGAGCAAACAGCACACCTGATGGTAAGTAATGCTGTTGCACATGGACCTAGCAACACCAGGGGTACAGCCAGGCCGCTGCCTACCGTGAAGAAAGAGCTCTTCTTAAACCTCGTTTGAAGAAGGACATGTCATAGCGCTCGGGAAACACAGCAGCAGTTAGGTAGCAGGGTTCTTTTTCTCTTGCGTTGATGGTACATGATATCTCTTGGTCGTTTTTACAACACACTATGAACAAGCAAGGGTGTAGTGAACTGTGTTTTTACACTCTCACCAGGAAGGAGGTTTTATTGTATTAGTATTATTTTTTTAATCTTATACTTACAAATAAAATATTTGCGGTAACGTAAATAAAATTGGCAGCTAGGAAACCTTCGAATAGAGTAAAAATTAATTAGTGGGGTTGGTATCTTGTTAAGCAGTCTGCACTGAAGCCAAATGCCCATGGTGGTTGGTGGACCTTAATCATTTTTTTTTTAAGTTATAAACTATGATATGAAATATTCACATTCGAATTTAAACTTATTTACTCGAGTAAAGTTTGTTACTTGTAATCTAAAGAAACTATTATTAGATTTGAATGAAAAAAAAGATCAGTTTGCTGAATTTGGCTGATTTTCACAACAGAATTCATCTAGGGGTGCGGTGGTATTTTATTAATATTTTTTTGCCATATAATAAAATACACGATATGAAAGTATCAAATGATTATATAAAATAGTAAATTGAATTGAGTTTGATGAACTCAAACCCCACTACCAATTTTAACTCTTTCTCTTACAGTTTCCCTTTAGGTAAAAGTCTGTGCGCTTCCCTATATCCTGTTTCTAAGGCACCGTGTACTGTTGAAAAATGTATGCTGTTTGTTCCTTCACCAGCGAACAATACCCTTGGAGCTCCACTGCTGTCCGTCAGGGGTTCCGCTAGAATGGAACGCACTTGAGGATGTAGAGGCGTTTGTAGGTTGTCGTACGTATAACTGCCGCGGGTATACGGGTTTGAATACCAATTTGACCTGTGAAAATGTGTTAGCTATCATAAAACCAGCTAATAATTTGGACAATGGGTAGCAGCAGTCACCTGGGAACCTTAGAACGTCAGCTGCGATTGCCTATTCGCTTGTTAAGCGCGATAATACCATAGAACACCGTAAATACCATAGTATTAACCCTTAGAGGGGCCTCTGTCTAATAGCTGACGTCAACATGATGAATGAGTCATCCGAATGTTCCAGTTATTTTATAAGTCTACTTCTTTTTCACAGCTCATATATGTTCCAATGGACATTCACTCTCCATGATGGGCGAGAAATCAAGCGCGTTATTCGGATAGATTGACATAGACATCTTAATACGTGTAACAATTTTTTAACATAATTTAGTAAGTTTTCAACACCAATATGAAAAAAAGGATCGGTGAATCATATTCCTACTTCGTCACCAAATTGATACAGTAGATAGATATACATATAAAATATAGTACAAAGATGGATCTAAGACGCCATAGAGCTTAAAATTAAGTTACACGTCAAATTATCTACTCAATTTTGAGAGATTTCAATGACCCCCTGCGAGTCAAATCTGTATATTTTTATCTATTTTTACCCACTATACTAGACTTTAATGATCTCCTAAATCATAGATTGGCTTTGCCTTTCATTGATTTAAAAGTGGACTTACCTCAACATTGCTATCGGCTCTGGTATAGTTCCATTTTTGCCCAAGAATCGCCTTAACAATTCCATACTTTTCCTCTTCACAACTTCATCTGGTAAAGTCTCTACCTGAAATATTATTGAGGAATAGTAATATTTTGTAGATTATCTCATGTTCTAATGATTTATGAAATTTTAGCCATGCCCGCGGCTTTATCCGTTTTGATGCAAATTTAGTGAACCAACTTTTTTATATTCCCTGAGAATAGTACTTTTTTTTCGAAATAAAAGATATCTTATCTTTTATCTATCCATATATATATATTTAAAAAAATTGAATTAGAATAGAAAAGACATGAAATCATGAATAAACAGACTCATAGCTGCATATATGTATAATATTATTCAGAATAATCTTTCTTGGGCCACCGAAATCAAGACTTCAGTTCCGTTAAACTACTGAATAGACTGAGAGAGGCAAAGCGGCAGATTACCCTTCGTCACTTTCGACGGTTAAACGAAGTATGAATAGGCCATAGGGAATAAAAATAAGTCTAGCCTGTGTTATTGAAGACGGTATCTAATGCAAAATGTTATAAAACTTAGACTAATAGTTTGTGAGATTAGGACAGACAAACAAACCAATTTTCCCTTTTATTAGTAATAAAATTTGAATATGAATGATTAGTGTATATTGTTTTATATAAATAGTAGCCTATGCTTATAATTTTCATGCAAAGAAATCGAATTGAAACCATCTACAAATGTATTAGGCATGCAAATGATTTTAAGCACTTATGCACCTACATACAAAGTCATGTCAAATTTATGCAAACAGATCACACTATCAGAAGTGGCGTTCGTTTATGAATAGCTTGATCAGAAAAATAAAAAAATAGCTATTCTTATTTGAAATATTTGTTAATATGTATTATATATAAAACTTTGACGATTGCTTTGGACAGAGTTGGCGGCCATTCTTTTAATTTAGGAGGTAAAAATTGCATTAATTCTTCATTCAACTCAGCTCATATAACTCCCCTTGGGCGATGTCGCTTACTTTAATCGGATTGAGAGCCCTCAGCGCTCATCCATAGTCCGCGTAAAGCTGTCAAAGCCAGCTAAATATCAGCTCATATACATATGCGCAAAAATATCAACTCATATACATGTGCGCTGGGCTCAAGCTTTTACCACAATGGGAGGAAAATTGACCTACTATGCCACGTATTAATATTAAGCAGGATCGAGGCTAGAAAAATGTTTTTTTTTTTGTATTTTAATACCTGCATGAGGAAATTCAGTATCATTATTAATTTTGAAGATGTGCAAAATCTGTGCCGCATAAAACCTTCAGCTCTCTTTATCATGAGCATTTAAAAAAAAAGTCAAAATAGAGTCGCAGTTTAAATTTTCTGTTTCTTTTTTATAAATAATAATTGCTCTGCGAAAAATTTTGATATCTTGCTAAATTTAGAATTAAGACTTCGATCAAACCTAACGCTTTTTTATTTTTCTGATCAAAATTGATAAATGTATGATTTATAAATGTATTACCATTTTACCAACACGTCCACTGGTCCATAGAGTTAAAGCTTTCTCGGACCCTAAAGGACTACTGGCACCCAAAACCTTAGTAACCCATGCATCCTTTTCAGCTACCCGGGACCTGTCTTTTTCCTTCCATATAAATGCAATGAAAGCCGGCTTCCTCTGCCACCAAGTATAAGGAAACAGCAGCACTATTTTATCGACTAGACCTATCGATAATGTATCGATGATTTTAACTTTATTATCAGGTAGGGGTGGCAAAAACATCGTATCATATCTGCAAATTAGAAATTACTGCTTTCGTTTTGACTGCTTGACAATGTCATCACGAATAAAAAATGTGGATCTTAATAAATATTATAATAAAATTATCTTATTCTATTAGCGTCGACGAATGGCATCACCAATATGGATAGTATTCAATGATGTATTTATATTTTCTTTATTGAAGAATGAGAGAAGAATTGTTGAAATAATAACGTGCTCTAAAAAACATATTCTCAAAATCACCGGATGGCAAAACAAGGTTGAGAAACAATGATCACCCCATCCAACCACTCAGCCACGCATAAATATTTATGTTAAAATCTGTCTAGCCATTTACGAGAAATTTAGTCGGATATATAAATAGATATGTAGATACTTACATACCGGGTGTAACAGAGAATGGAGCAGCTGGTCAGAAGGGTGGTAGGTAATGATGGTAGGACACATAACAAAAATTTTAAGGGGAAATGACGAATCGTTAATGAATTAGAGCCATTTAAAGTTTTCAATTTTATCGTCGCTTTTCCTTTGAAACTGAATGTGTAATGTACCAAGTAAATGATAAATAATCTGCGACATACTCATACTTTCTTAAATATTCATTAGAACCTAAATGTTCTTACCATCATTACCTACCACCCTTCTCACCAGCTGCTCCATTCTCTGTTACACCTGTATATGAATATTTAGTAAGATCATAATATCGTACAATAATAACGTGGATGTTGATGATACCATTGCCATAATCAAACGCACCATAGACAATATCGTTGTTAGAAAAACATATATAATTAATATTTATGGTAAAATATAAACCAGTTCCCATGTAATGTACAGCTGGTGAACTCATTTAATCGACTGCAAGCTTAAATAAATTATTTATGGGATTAATTAATACATACTACTATACAATGGCTGTGTTTAGACTACGACTTAACAAAATATTAAAAAAAATATTAATTTAAGTCTATGAAGACTCTGTGATTCAATACTCAGGAAGTCCTAGGAAAAACTGAAATGTCTGAGACAAAGATAAACAGTTTCAAAGACTCCATACCCTTCATAAGTTAGTAATAAAATCGTTTATTGAATTAAGCGATACATGGCGGAAATCCATTATTATTTTAAAATGGAGGAAAGAAAGAAATACCTACCACTTTCCCATGGTTAATCAATATACCGCACACATCAAGAAAGGAAGGAATACGGGATAGAGTCAAGGTGATACAAATATATTAAATTATTAAGAATTCTTTGGTAGGGGTTATATAACTATTAATCTACGAGAGTTAAAGAATAGAATGTGTCGCCAAGCTTCACTTGCTAATGGCAGTCATAAAAATTGACTCAGCGAGGAGGAAGTGAACAGAAGCGCTTTTAAGGGGAACTTATAACTTCCCCTTCCACGTTGACGCCTATATCCAAAAGATTCCTTAGACTGATGAATGATCATACTAACCAATTTAGTACCATCCGCTACAGTCCATAGAGTCAACGACGTTTTAGAACCCATAGGCACAGAAAAGCCATCAATAGTGAAAATCCAGCGATCCTCAAAAGCCACTTTTTCTCTGTCCTCTCCCCTCCAAAGGAAGGCGAAGTCTTCAATAGAGCCCCACCAAACGTGGTCGAAATTGAATATAATTTTTCCAGCTGCTCCAAAGGATATTTGATTGATAGAATCAATTTTTTTCGATGGTAGTTGGGGCGTGAATAATTTTGTGTAGCTAAAACAATTTATATGGCATTTATTACAACGTTTCCCAAACTTTTTTTGACTTTTCTTTAACCCCGAGCGGCTCCAAAGCGTTCGGGGCAATAGAGATTACCCCATAAGCCACAAGACGTCCTTTCTCCAAACTTTTGAGTAAACCATAATTTACTATGACTTCTTTGTCTTTCACTACCTTGAACCAATTAAAAAGGATTTTGATAGGCATCCAGTACACTTCAGCTTTTTCCAAGTTTTTTCTGAACTTTACAGCCCATTGTGGTCCTGCCAGCCCTCCGAGGCGACAGAAAGTGACCCCCCACAACGCATGCTCTTGCATACCCTTGAACATCCCGACATCACTACTTCCTTTCTTCATCTTTTGTTATCTTTTCTATTCTTTTATCAGACTACGGCGAAACGCAAGGAGGACTATGTGTTTGACCTATATATATGCCCGTTCATATGTTGGTTTATAACCACTCAATAAATGACGCCCCATGTAATCCCATAAAAATAAGATATAGACAACGAAATATTCTAAAATATAAAAATACAGTGAAATAAATTTTGTGAAATCTATCTTGAAAAGTATATGCACGCATTTTATGAGTTTTGAAAGAGGATATTATATTTTTGAAAAAAAAAAATGGGTTAGTATTGCACCTATTATCCAGCCATATTATAGGTACTATGAATTTAATTTTTAAAATACAGCCTACTTTAATTTTAAAATACTTAATTTAAAGATATCGCAAAATATTTAAAACAAACATAAATACTAGCTGACCCCAAAGAAGTTTTATACAAATCTAAAAAATACTAATTCGGTTAGAGCAATATCTGTTATGTCCAATTGTCAATCTAATTCATACATTCTAAACGTGAGCGATAAAGCCCCTTATGGGCATTTGAGACTTGACCATGATAAAATTTATTTGCATTAAGATTTCGTAACATTCATCGAAAAATCTTTCTTCAGAGTGGCCTCAAAGTGAGTGATTGGCAAAATTAAGAAACCATGATTCAACCAACGTTCGAAACCAACGTTTTAAAGGTTCAATCACATGCTACGATGATACCCGTATCGTGCAGGAATAATCGGTGTCTTGGCAAACCAATCATACGCAATTTTAATTTAAAAAAAATATTTATAATGTTTATGGTAAAATATCCGGGAACTTTCACTAATTTAATGAAAAAAAAATATGAGAAAATTATTACATAATTATTAGTGTGCAACCGCCTAGATGTGACGGACTCAAAATGTATCACAACCCATCACTTTCGCGAGCAAAGGAGATGGACAGCAACGCTTTCCTGGAGATCTCATAACACCAAATACGATTACCAATTCGTTTGTTAAGCATTATATAGCCTTATATCCTTAGTGAGACATATCTTCAAAAGTGGATGTCCACGAACCAATTGATGCAATTATGTTTTACTAACCAATTTAGTACTATCTCCTATAGTCCATATAGTCAACGACGTATTAGAGCCCATAGGTATAGAAAGGCCATATTATACTAAAAAACCAGCGATCCTCAATAGCCACTTTTTCCCTGTCCTCTCACTTCCAAAGGAAGCCGTAGTCTTCTAGAACCCCACCCGGTATGGTTGAAAATAAAAACTATTTTTCCAACGGCTCCAATCGATATTTGATTGATAGAATCAATTTTATTTGATGGTAAAGATGGCGTGAATAATGTTGTGTGGCTAAAATAAATTATATAGCATTTAATACAACGTTTCTCAAACTTTTTTGGATTTTGCTTTGACCCCGAACGGCTCCAAACCGTTCGGGGCGATAGAGGTTACTCCTTAAATAAAAAGATGTCCCTCTCTCCAAACTTTTGAATAAGCCACAATTTACTATGATCTCTTTGTCCTTCACTGCTTTGAATTAATTAGAAAAGATTTTGATAGGCACACAGTGAGGTTTACGTTTAAGTTTTTTAAGTAACTAATAAACACTAGGTCATTGTGTATCTAAAATTCTTAAAAATCAAAACAAATATTGTATATTTTAAGTAAGGTCTGAAAAGAAACTTATCAAGACTCGCAAGCTTCTAAGGGCAAAAGCGCTGTAAACAGTCTATATCGTCCCCCACTCGGTATTTTTTATTGAAACGTTAGTCGTAAATTTTTAGAACAAAAGATCACGTTTATTTGATACGGAAAAGATTAGTTTCCTTAATGTCAGTTTTCATTAACGACCCCAAAGTTTTAGGTTAGACCAAAGGGTAAAGTTATATCAACTGAGAATGTAACTCAATGGTAAAATATGCATGTATGGAAAGTGCTGCTACCTAGAGTTTATGCGATGAACTAAGGTTGAAGTGATATACATATATCTACATGTATCTGATATACATATAACTACATGTGTGTGTAGTTATATAGAATATTCTTTTACTACGAGACCTACTCTAAAATATAAAAAAAAAACATATCAGCCGTATAATGTTGTATAATGAAACAACAACAATATAAACTTAACAATGAAAATTGAGATGATTTTCAGAAAGCACATCAACTATTAAAAATATTGACAATAAGTACATACGCTAGGAACAAAAAATAACAATTCTCAGTTGTCAGACTTTTGACAAATAGGACAAAACTGCAGCTAAGTTTGTACAACTAATCTGTAGACGGCGCGACGATGAGTAGAAATAAGTAATGTTTTAACTGTGCCCCCCAGGGTCACACCTAATGCACCGAAGACAAAGATCGGGTACCGGTGGCCCGCGCGTACGGCGAAGAGAGGAGACTTGCATGGTGGGTCTATGGAATCACGCGCCGCCTTTTCCGTCAACTTGGACCGATTAGGCGGGGCGAGACCGCGTCCATAGTCCACCGCAAAAAAAAAGTCCACACCTAAAGTATATTACACATATAATATCAAGGTTATACATCATTTATATAAGTTACCTAAGAGGCAAATATAATTAGCCTTTTTTTTTCTCTCAAATATTCGTTTATATCAATCAACCCGATTACGAGGGAAAAATGATTGTCACAAGTGGGATCCCCATTTATGACAATAATTTTTCGCTCGTAATCGAGTTTTTATAAATAATCAAGCATATTAATGCTAAATTTCAGTAATTCAAATATTAGTTCTATAAAGTTAATTTTTGACTTTATTGCATGCAAATGAAAACTATTATTTAGATAATCTAGTACTATGATGATATATCTTCTAGTAATATGACTATGTGGCGATGAAGAGGGAATACCGTGGGTTATGGGGCCACGTGTTGCCCTTCCGTCGCCCCGGACGGAACGGCCAGCGTGTGTGCAGACCATAGCCTAACCAAAAAAAAAGGTCATTATATTACAAATTTACTAATCTAATGTACGAAATACTTGCCAGACAGTAGACTGGAAGATCTGGTAAATACCAACATATGGAATCTTCTGCAACTCTTAAGCCATTCGGTTCAATACTAATAAAGCTTTTTATACTATTTTTTTAATACAGATTAACTTAATAGTTTTTTGAATATTAAAATCGTGATCGTTTACTGTGTGAGACACAAGGAGGTTTCAGTAGTGGAAGGGGATGCATGGATCAAGTGCTCTCTCAGCGCAACATTGTGGAGAAGCATCTGGCTCTAGGTCAGAGGCTTTTCTGCAGTTTTGTGGATCTGGAGAGAGCATTTGACACGGTTGTACGAAAGGAACTTTGGGACATTTTACCGGAGTATGGTATTAACGGTAAACTGCTACGGGTTGTGCAGTCCAGTTACATGGGCTGTAGAGCCCGTGTGCGGCTGGATGATGGAATGTCGCCTTGGTTTGACGTCAATATCGGCGTTAAGCAGGGGTGCGTTCTGTCAGCCAGGCCGTTTATCATATATCTGGATAAATGTCTCCAACTGTCTGTCACTGTTCTACTCTATGCAGATGATGCAGTCCTGCTGGCACAGTCAACGACTGACCTGCAGACCCTAGTCGACACAATGACAGAAGATTGTAAGAAAAGGGGTCTACGCGTGAATGTGAGCAACACCAAAATAATGGTCTTTGAAAGAGATGAAGCCAGAACAGATGTAAGAGTAACAATAGGTAATGATGTACTAGAGCAAGTGGATGAATTTGTATATCTTGGATGTGGATTTAGCCGAGATGGAAGGTACACCACTGATATAGAGCGAAGAGTGAATGCGGGAAATAGAGTGAACGGAGCGTTGGGGTAACTTCTCGGCAGCCACCACCTCAGCCAGAAGGCACGTATAACAATACATAATGCAGTGCTTGTCCCAACATTACTGTATGGAAGCAAGAGTTGGGTATGCAGAAAAGAGTATGAAAGTAAAATTAATGCGGTCGAAATGCGATCTCTGCGGAAAATCTGTGGAGTTAGGCTGACCGACCGCATTCGTAACGACGACGTAAGAGAGCGAGTAGGTATGAAAGAGAGTATTGGTGTAAAGATGCGAAAGGGAATGCTACGATGGTTCGGATATGTGGAAAGAATGCCGAACGAACGTCTGGTTAAGAAGATATACAATGCGAAAGTGGAAGGATGTAGGTACCGAGGGAGACCGAGACTAACCTACCTAGACCAGATCGGTCATGTACTGAAGGAAGGTGGAGTCAAGAGTCTCCGAAACCGGCGAGCGTGTATGATGAGAATTATGAATGTTGAGAAAGCGAGTGAAGTATGCAGAGATAGAGTTCTCTGGCACTCTGTTCTCTCTGCCTACCCTGCAAGGGATATGGCGTGATGATATGTATGTATGTGTGTAAAATCGTGATATCTAAACCCATTTCTTTTTTTCTCTCTTAAAAAATGCAACGTGAATAAAAATTCAATGGTGAACGAAAATCTATAATTAATTATCATTTTAAAATGACAAAGTATGACAACATTTAATCACAAAAGTG
This sequence comes from Lymantria monacha, assembly GCA_905163515.2. Lineage (NCBI taxonomy): Eukaryota > Metazoa > Arthropoda > Insecta > Lepidoptera > Erebidae > Lymantria > Lymantria monacha. The sequence goes on along the minus strand of LR991108.1, from coordinate 2,751,506 downwards.
ATCGGAAGATGAAGTTAAATGCGCTATGCATTCCGCCTATAAATTGCATAAAACTGTTATCTCAAATGGCATAGTCTCCAAGTTTTGAAAATAATTAACGCACTTACATGAATATTTATAAGGACTTTTGGCGGGCATCCTAAACGTCATGTAGTGCTTTTGTATTATATTAGATATCTTAGTGTTTTAACATATAATATTAAATAAATATGATGAAATTTTATGTAATGTGATGTAACAAAAATGCTGTAATGTAATGAATATCGTATAAAAGCACTTTACAATGTTTTCGTTTTCCATCAAAATTCCCACAAGATACCATTAAGAGTGTGGCCATAGCACTGTTGATGGCGACAGTGACTAACCTGAAGAGACTAAGAACGTGAAGATAATTATAACTCGACACTGGCCACAATGGCTCGTATAAGTAGCTGATTGCCAATACATAAAAAAAAAAGAAAAATGTTTATAACTAAAAGAAACTCCCAGTTGATTGACTCTATGGTTTAAAATTATAAAAAAAAATGAGAGCTATAATTAAAATTTTAATTTTGTTTTTCTTTTTATTTACTTTCAAAATTACTAATCACCTGATGACGTCGTCCACGTCACCGAGGTTTAAAGGGTGTAAAGCATTGTAGCTTATTTTGAAATTACTTGAAACGGATTTCCAAACTATTCTTATGCCAACTGCGACGTACTTTTTTTGTTTTTGCTTGAAAATATATTGAATGGCTTTTAAATATTATATATTTTTTTAATTTGTTCGTCCGTTCGAACAGGCAAAGGGATCAAAGCCCATACAGCCAAGTCTTATTTAATTTTTTTTTCAAATCTTACTTAATACTTCTACATATTGTGTAGTCTTAATAGTCATTATCCGTCAGTAAGTCAAGTCGTTACCATTAATGGGGCGCTGATAACCAAATCAATGTTTTTTTTTGGGTATTTTGAAAAATAAGAAAATACACGTAAACCTACTATTATACGATATTCACTACACTTCAGCATTTTAACTGTATCGTATTACGTAAAATACCAGCAAAATTATTCAATATAACACTAGAAAACACAAAAGAAATGCATATTATACAAGAGCGTGACATGACATTTTCTTCTTCTTCTTAATGAATGGCATCTGTGAGTGATTAACCACAACTTCGCCAATGTCAAGTAAAATAAGTTTAAAAAATTATAATAGATTTATATTTTAGTCGTCAGTCATGTCGGTTAAAGGTTGGTATGAATGACATTTTCATATTTGCGCCAAAACTCCTTAAATATTATAAGCATTGACACTTTTGAATTATATGAATTGACACTTATGAATGACAGTGAATTTTTGAGTATAGCAACACAGAAATAATGAAATAATGTAACCAAAATTATTATATTTATACCAAAATAGAAGAATTCCCCAAATTATTTATTATTCCCACCAAAATACTAACCAATCTGGTAGTTTCACCACAAGTCCAAACTGTCAAAACCGTACTAAGAGTTTTAGGCCGAGTGACACCTATGATATCAGTGCTCCAATCCCCCTCCAATCCCTTCTTATCATTCCCAGTCCATAAGAAATTGTAGGCATCACTTTTATTATTCCCAAGCCAGGAATACGGGAATAATAAAATAATTTTTCCTATGACTCCTATTGAGATATTGTCTATGGACGATATTTTTGATTGTGGCAACGATGGCGAGAATAGGGTTGCTTGGCTGAAAATATATTTAGTTATTTTTTAGTAGCAACAATTGAACTTAGTGTTTTTTTTTTTAAATATATTTTCAACAATTTAAACAATTATATAGAATACCCACCAAATAAATTTTAATAATTGCCATAAAAATTAATTAAATGGCTTACAGGTTTCTTACAGACGTAAAAAAGTTATACAGCGGTCACATTCTGTTGCACCGAATTCCTAGGCTAGGTTGGGTCGGATTCATAATCATCATTTCAGCTCATATATGTCCCACTGTTGGGCTCGAGCTTCCTCCATAATGGAAGGGAAATTAACCTACTATACCACGCTGGTCAGACGTGTTGGTATAGGGTTTTGTTTAGAGTTTTCCTTTTCTCGCATAGATGTTATATACGTTTTATATCCCTTAGTCGTCTTTTACGATCACCCATAGGTAAGATAGGGTGTGGTAAATTGTATTCTTACTCTGTCACCACACGTAAAGGTCGGATTATTGCCAACCAAAAATTTAAGAAGTGAAGCAAAGAACAAAAATAAACGTATTGATCAAGTCATTTTAGAGTTTTTACAAGAAACCTCATGGTATATATTGCTCACCCTCAGGCTCGGGCCACCTCCACAACAGGAGGGATATTATCTACCTATACCTCTGGTCAGACAGATTGCTATAGGATTATTTTAAATTTTCCTTCTCTCGCAGGAAAGTCATTATTTGTACATTGACCCCACAAGAGTCTTTTACAATACCCGCTGGAATAGAGGTGATGAATTATATTCTTCTGCCACAACATGGAAAGATAGCAGCATTAATGATAGTTTGATCCAAGGAAGTACCACAGTTTGGTAGAAAATCGTTGTCTGAGTAGCTATGTACTATGTAGTAGCTATGTTGTGCTTCGTTCGATGAACAAGAGAGCCGGCAGCTCAACTTTCTTTATAGTTGTAGCCTTGGTATTGCAAAGATTTATGAGGGGCAGTTGCGCTTACCATCAAGTATGCTGCTTGCTTGCCTGCCATCTTAAGCATTAAAAAAAATATAGTAAAAAAAAGTTTGATAAATTAACCTGAAAACATTAAAAATAAATATAGTTCTGAAGAATTTGTAATTTAGATTTTTACTTCTGCTTCTTCTTTTCTTCACAATTTCTTGTTTCTTCTTTTTTGACATATGTATCTGATTCTTTAACTCTTTTAATAGGAAAGCGAATAATGAATTCCATACTTCATCATGTTTATAAATAAAACACCCGGAACTAAGGATATAATCCTTGCGATTGATTTTTTTTTTTTTTTTTTTTTTCTTTATTTTAAGGAGCTTAGTCAATTTAAATCGACTATGCCGCTCCATTAGACCTTCAACAAAATAAACCTTAAAATTAAATAACGAAGACAGTAAAGTCACGAACTCATCACTGCGCGCGGCGTCTTATGCCAATTTCGACCAGTCTGTACAACAGTTTGGCCTTATCGGATAAGGGGCATGACAAGACACTATTACAGCCTCCAACATTCTTAATGTTTATACCTTTACTAACAATTTCAGTTCTGAAATCCTCGTTCCGAACACACTCCTCTATAATATGTACTACGTCCTCAACTTTTCCACATTCCGAACATAGCGGGGTTGGTACTTTTTTCATTAAGAAAGCAAATTTATTAAGAGGAATGTGTCCGGATCGAAGTCTAAGTGCAGTGGTTACAGTGTTTTTGTTCAACTGCGCTTTTTCAAACCACGGCGTTTTCCGAGGCTCATTTTGTAGGGTTCTATACCATATACCCTTCTCCACTGACCTCCTATCAAAGTGAGTTTTCCATAATTGGTAACAATACTTTTTAACTAGATGGATGTGGTCCGTGAAGAAAGGTAAAATACCCGAAGCTACACCATCACAAGAAGCTTCTTTTGCTAGCTTATCTACTATTTCGTTTTCCAACAAGCCCATGTGGGAAGGAATCCACTGAAGGATTACTTCCTTTGAATTTATTTTCAGCTCAAATATTATTCTAATAATATTGTAGGCGATCGGTGTACCTCTTAAGCAAGAGGTGCACCGAGCCACGTGCTGTAGGGCACTTTTTGAGTCGGTTAAAATAACGAAATTGTTGTAGTCCGCAACACTCTTAATATACGACAGTGCTTCTAAGATAGCTATTAATTCTATATGCATAATAGACATGTCGTCGCAAATTTTAAATTTCATGAAACTGTCTATTTGGGGGTCGAAAAATGCAGCTCCCAGGTATTGGTGGTGAGTTGATATCATGTCTTTAGAGCCGTCTGTGAATATTTTGTAATGTGCCGGATAACTTTTTTCTATGAAAGATGAACAAATTTGTTGAAGATTATTTCTGTCATATCGTCTTTTAGCCTGGTTTATACCTTCGATGTGATCTATTATTAGGATGTTCAGATCATACCAATTTACCCAATAATCTAATGAATACATAGCAGGACAGTCTTCAGAGAAAATTTTGATATTTTTAAATTTTATAAACATTTGAACTAAAATTGGTGTCTGTCTGCGCCTCCAGTACCTACAGTTGATTACAGAGCTTAAATTACTTATGGCATCTATAGTTTTACTATTAGATATCGACATGGATTTTAACCAAAATTTTCCTCCTAGAAAGGACCGTCGTATATGTAGAGGTTGTAAACAAAGTTCGCTCTCCATTACATGGATAGGTGTACTTTTAACAAAGCCACCAATAATACGTAAGGCCTGGTTTTGTATTCTATCCAATTTAATTAAATTTGATTTGGAACTACTGCTGTACAGAAAACTACCAAAATCTAAACGACTTCTAATAGTACTTATGTAAAGTTTTCTTAGGTGTTTCGGATGTACACCCCATCCGGGGCCAGCCAATACTTTAAGTATATTCAAGGACCTATGTGTTTTCTCATATATATCGGCAATATGGTGTGTCCATCTCAAAGAACGGTCTAGCCACATACCTAAATATTTTACATGGTCTACTTCTTGTAATGGCATATCATTAATAACGATATGAGTATTGAACCTGTTATTGCCCTTTTTAAATAAACACAATTTGCTTTTTGTAGGGGATACATTTAGGCCTACGTCATCTAATAATCGAATTATTATATTTAATGAGGACTGGACAGAAAGGCGCGCTGTTTCTACATTTTTTTCTATGGCATATACGGCGAAATCATCGGCATATTGTGAAACAAACACATTTTGTATTGCCTTGCAAATATGGTGTGTAGCTACATTAAACAGTAAAGGAGACAAAGGGTCACCTTGTGCCAGACCTTGACCCGTAGATCGACAGATGTAGCTATGTCCTTGTCTAATTTTTAGCTGTCTCAAATTTAAAAAGTTCCACAGGTATAAGCTTATCTTTTGGCCGATGCCAGCCCTATCCAAAACCTCGAGCAGTGAACTTATATTAATATTATTGTAAGCGTTGTCAATGTCCAGGAAGCATGCTAGTGTTATCATATCTTTAGAGAAACCTGATTGGATCCGTGTTACCAATCTAACCAAACTATCTATGCAAGACTTAGATTTTCTAAAACCCACCATCTCATTTGAAAACAATCCTTTATTTTCAAAATACCATTCCAGTCTCCTATTAATAATTGAATGAAATATTTTACAAATACAGGACATTAAACTTATAGGGCGTATTGATGAGGTTAAAGAAGGATCCCGACCGGGCTTGGCGATTGGGACTACATAAACGTCTCGCCACTGTATAGGGATGAAACCAGTATAAAGGAACCCATTGAATAGAGCGAGTAGTACAATTTTGCCGTTTTTAGGGAGTCTTTTTATCATAGAGAACGATATATTATCACAGCCCGGTGCTGTATCTTTAGATTTAATGCATACCTCCATTTCATGTAAAGTGATGGGCAGTTCTAGTTTATTGTTATGTGAATTAAATATGGGTTTAGGAGGAGTTGCGTAAGCAGGACATAAACTGCACAACAGGTTTTCAGATTTGTTTTCATCTAAATAAGTGTTTCGAATTTTATTACCCTTTAACCATTTCATTCTTCTCCATAGATCGCAGTTAGACGTAGTTTCATCCACAGAGTTACAAAATTTTTTCCAACTATCAGATCTTGCTCTCCGTATAAGTTTTTGGGACTCTCTAATACAATTTTTAAGGGTATTCAAATTTGTGGGGGTGGGATTTTTCCTAAAAATAGATAAAGCTAATCTTCTTCTAGCGACCGATTGCGATAAAACGGGCGTCCAATATGGTTTAGGGGAGAATTTACTGGATGGATTTAAATTTATTTTAATATTTGGGATGTGATTATCTGCGGCCTTATTAATTAAATTTAGAAAACTATTATATACAGTCTGAGGCTCTCCAGCATCACTGAAGTTTGAGAAAGCTTTGTTGAGGTAATTTTGATATAAGTTCCAATCGGCGTATTTAAAGTTACGTTTGTTTAAAAAATTAGGACTGTATGTAATAGTAGAAGTGATCTTAATTACAAGATGGTCGCTTCCTAGGGACTCATTCATTACCATCCAATTAAAAAGGCATGCAATGTCTGAGGTACAGAAAGAGATGTCGGGCGAGCTCTGTTGTAAGTTGCCTGCCACTGATTTTACACGGGTATGGCTACCGTCGTTTAATGAAATCATATTATAGTCAGTTATAGAGTCATATAGTTGATGCCCCCTAGGATTAGATTTATACGACCAAGTAAAATGGTGGGCGTTAAAATCCCCTAAAACTAAAGTTTTGTTATTAAAGCGTGAAAAAATAATGTCCCAGTCCGATCGTTTAGTCCGAACCCATTGTGGGCAATAAACAGCCACTATGTGTTCAATATTTTTGCAATTAAATACCTTAATGTATAATATTTGTATATCCTCATTAGGCTGTAATATATCGCACTGCTGGGCCCTAATTGATTTATGTGTAAGGATGCAAACGCCTCCATAGCTATCTTGGCGGTCCTTTCTGAATATAGTATAATTATTAATTTTAAGACGGGTTTTCGTCTCCAACCAGGTTTCACTCACTACAGCAATATGAATTTTATTTTGATTTAGTAATTGCTCAAAGGTTAATAATTTTGGCCTTAAGCTTTGTGCGTTCCATTGTACCACGTTAAACCAGACAGCGCCCACGTTACCATTGTTATCCATTTTGCGAATTAAAGGTGGCATTATATATATTTTTAAATATAGATATATCAGTAAAGTTTTCTATGACCACAGATACACACCATTCTATAGTTATCGTAATAACATTCTTAATTTTCTGTAAAAAGTTGTATCTCTTAGATAAAATAATTTGTTTAATTTTATTTATTAATGATTCAAACGAGTTATTACTATCACATAATTCAGAATTACGTTCGCGCGCGTTATCAGTATTCTCGTTGTTGTTATTACTATAACTATCATTTAACTTACAATTAAAATTATTTTTATCCGTAGTGGTAGTACTGCTAAACGTCTTAGCTTCGCGGTGTTTGATACGGCTATCCACTGCAGTCTCAGTATCTATGCGCACGCCGGTAGATGTAGACCTCTGATTAATTGCAATACCGTACGGCTCCGATGACAGCGAGCTATTATCTTCGTAACATACTATCTCTTCTGAGGAACTGCGTTGTTTTCGCTTTGACGGCGCCTGTCTATGTTCGTTCTGATTTTGTGCGTTCGTTGTTTGTTTGTGCTTATTACCCACAGCGGATGCATATGAAATAAATTCTGGTGTATAATATTGATGTGTCGACTTGTTTGATGTGTTGTCAATAGTGTGATATGGTTCGATCGGACGTGGCGAAAAAGGCGGCACATATATTGTCAATGCTCGGCTGTAGGTACAGTTAAATTCTGACATTAATTGTCTGATCTTTTTTTCTTTAACATAAGCGGGACATGTTTTTACTAAAGACATATGATTACCTCGGCAATTTACACATTTATAGGTTGTAACTTCACAGTTTGCGTGGTTTTTTCCACATTTAGGGCATATTATTTTAAGGGACGGACATATCTTAATTGTGTGCCCAAAGCGCCAGCATCGGGAGCATTGTGTAACGGGGAAAACAAATGGTTCCACAGCGACTCTCAAGTTAAATATCTTAATGAATGCTGGCAGTGAGCTTCCTTTAAAACATATACGAACTGTTTCACTTTGTGTCCACCCTGACTCATAGTTTCTACGATTTAGTCTCTTAACAGATATGATTTCTGATTCATTGCATTTTCTAATACATTCTAACAATTCAGCATCAGATAAATCTATCTCAATATCTCTTATTATGCCGTAAGATGTATTGACTTCCCACGTCTTCTGAATTCTCCACTCTTTTTCAATAAATTTTTGACATGAAATCAACTTCTCTGCATTTATTTGATCTTCGAATCTAACCAAGACTTTATAAGCATTAACATATTTTACACTCTGAATACCCACAATTTTTTCCGAGTCCAATAGTCGGGCCAGTGCAAATTTTTTTGGCAGCATCTCCTTACTAGAAATACTTATGTTTATTTTCTCCATTTTCCTTCTTTTTTCACGTCCTACTACTATCCAGTCATCCTTTTTGTTCATCCCACGTTCTCGTATATTATGTATGTTCTCTTCATTACCAAATTGCTGCATATTATTTCCTATCATCTCTTCTTCAATCATACTATTTTCCTCCATAACAATATTGTCGACAACTTCCTCATCTTCTTGAAGTGTACTTTCACTCATATTGCATACGGTTCAGTATCAATCGGCACGGTAACGGCCGATGACGCGAGAGCGCGCCGCTAATAACCGGTTTTAATGTCGTAAATAAGTGTAAAAAACTAACTCTTCGCGATAAACGGAACACGTCCTATGCACTCGCAGAGATAGTGTGCACTGCGATTGATTTTACAGTCACAAAATTAAAAAAAAAAAAAATACAATTTATATCCAGACTCCGAACAATAATGGGAATCGAACCCAAAACTTCATGACACCATATTCCATATTTTAACTACTACACTATTTACAGTCATTGTATTAACATTTTTAATTCCACATCCATTTACAATTTTGTTTCCATTATGAGGCACTTCCGTTCATATATTTTCACTTCCACATCCGTTTAGGATTCTATTTCCCTTATAACACTTCTGTTGGATTACGGTTAAAAAACTCCTAATTAATAGTTAAAAAAATAAATTACCTTTCTTTAAGAACTCCAAGTGATACTGTAACTATAACATTCTTTGCCCGATAGGTGGTGCCATCTTTACAAGTGACCGTCACATCTTCCTTGGGGTCATTGGGGTATGATATTTTTGTTACCACTTTCTCTAATTGTATGTCGAGTGTAGGGAAACCAGGTCCGTTGTTGTATTTATTCTAGAATAAGAAGATGGAAGTCTTCAATTTGTTTATGATCCTGTGCTGGAATAGAACCTCTTCCATATTAAGAGGGCACCACGATGAACAAACACCAACCCGTAAGATAATATTATTTCAAATTTTCCTACTTATTGTCATAGATGTTATATGTATATTATATCTATAAGTAAGCTTTTACGACACCCACAAATAAGACAGAGGGTGGTGAATTGTATTTTTACTCAGTCACCACACAAAAACACCAAATAAAAATATGAAATTTTTAACATCATTTAATTTTTTATGGATGGATTATATCGTCCCCTTTTTTTTTTTTTTTTATTGGTGGGCTATGGATGCGTCTCGCCCCGCCGAATCGGTCCGGGGTGACGGAAAGGCGGCGCGTGACCTCATAGACCCACCGTAAAATCCTCTCTCTTCGCCGTGCGAGCGGGCCACCGGTACCCGATTATATCGTCCCCTGGACGAAGACCTTCAAGCCATCTATTTCTGTCATCAATTTATGAAAATCCACTACAGGCCATACACTCACTCGCCACTATATCCATTACCAATATCTCTGCAGTCAAATCTTGACTTTTTAGTACGACGCACACTTTCGTTTACATAGTTCGTAGTCGTTGTAGGAAGCTGGAACCCAAAAGTGGGACATATATAGAGTGGAGACGAACATACGACAATAATTTTAATTTATCTGATGACTTGCCCAGCCTGTATACAAACTTTGAATACAATATGTCGTATAGTTTAGGCACAGCACATTACTTTGTATTATTAACATTTTCTACACTCTGTATTAAAAATTAAAATTATTAGGCTATCTCTAAGAGATCAAAGACCTCCCGCGCCGCATCAATATAAACTTATATGAAGGTAGGTACCTACATATCGCCAGTTTACCACTTAAAGTATTCGCCAAACGCAATACAAATTATTGCATATTATACCTTATTCCTGACCAATAAGATCCATATAAACTGTGTCATCAGACTTAGATAAGAAAATTAAAAGTACCTAATGTATGCGGCGTAATGAAAGGATATACTCGGTCGTATTACAGGTCAGTGAACTAATATTTACGAACGTTGTTCTATTTTGTTTCAATATTTATGATAAAAAGTTTGTTTGAATATATTTTTTTTTAAATTTGCATGTGAGGACTTTTTAGATAGTTTTAAAATACTCATATACACTAGTATGGCCGGTGTTTTCATTGATTGTCGTATTGTCATTTCCACCTTGTATCAGCTGAGGTGACAATTATTCTGGGCTATCATTGAAGCCATTACAGTTGACACAAAAAGTCTTCTTACAGTAAATTTTAAACATTACTCTATCTGAAAAAAAAATGCGAAAGTGGAAGGATGTAGGTACCGGGGGAGACCAAGACTAACCTACATAGACCAGATTGGTCACGTACTGAAGGAAGGTGGAGCCAAGAGTCTCCGAAACCGGCGAGCGTGTATGAAGAGAATTATGAATGTGGATGAAGCGAGTGAAGTATGCAAGGATAGAGATCTCTGGCACTCTGTCCTCTCTGCCTACCCTGCAAGGGATATGCCGTGATGAGATGTATGTATGTAAAAATTGTGTGAATGATAAATAAACTTACCAATAATATGTCAAATAGTGTCTTATATCCATGCTTATGCCAGCTCAGATGCAAGTCACCTTCCAAATCCTCAAATGCACTCTGTGTGGTGACATCATTCCAGCTATTAGATGATTCATAGTTGTCAATTATAAGATCCATGAATCTGAGGAACTGCTCAATAAAATCCTGATCGTTGTTCAGGTTGGGATGGTTCTGGTTGATATACTGCTTTATTCTGTAATGATGAGGGTAGATTAAGAAAAAAAAAAATTTATCATCCCTACCTAATATTATAAATGAGAATGTAATTTTGTTTGTTACGCTTTCACTCCAAAACTACTTAACCGATTATAATAAAACTTTGTACACATAGTCTTCGGGAAAGGTCAAGGTTACTTATTATTAAAAAAAAATACGGAGGGTAAGTTCATTGTATGTAGTAATTTTTAAATACTGAATCACATTGATTCAGTTCTATTGGAATGTATGATCATTAAGGGCTTCAAAAGCTAGTCATAAATAAATTAATCTTTAAAATCGTGTCATCAAAGATTAATAATGATTGTTATTATGAAAAGTATACTGGCATAAACATCTTTCAGGAAATAATATACAGATAATAATGAGCCAAAAGACACTGTTCCGTACAAATAAAATCATCATTTATCATTCCTGTGGTCGATACAATATGTACTCTTCTTTCATAGTACAAATTGTAAAAGTTATTGGCAATAGTTTTATGACCGGCCACCTGTCAGACGTCAACCCTCCTTGGGAATGTAATTGTTGACCAAACGGCATCAGATGGTGTTAGCTCAGGTCGTTATAAAGTTACGACATCCACGAGCAAAGTAAGGTTTGGTAGTATTCGTAGCCGCTAACACACAGCCAAACAAAGAAATTATAACTTCTAATTGTTTCGTATTAATAAAATATAACTTCTAGATAAAAAAAAGTTAAAACTATTTTTATAGATTCTATCGCGTTTGGGTTTTTGATTTTTAACTGGTCACAGGGCATCAGTCCTCAGTCAACTATAGAATCCGTAAAAACAATTTAATTTCAAATGTATACTTGTATAAACACTAGAAAATCCCGTCCTCTGTTTATTAGTGGTAGGAGCACGCTGTTGACAGTTCTCTGTCTACAGCCGCGGGCCGGTCCGTCCGGGGTAGTACCACACTGAGCAGAAGATCGACGTCTGAGTAATGGCAATATGCTATTGCGCTTCGTTCGGTGAGCGAGAGAGCCGGAAGCTCAACTGGGTTTGGGGATTGTAATGGTAGGCAGCGGTCTAACTATAGCCTTGGTTATAGTAAAGGTCCATGGGCGGTAGTGACACTTAACATCTGGTTCGGGGGGAGGAGTTGCTGGGGGGAGGAATTGCTTCGGGGGGAGGAGTTACTCGCGTCCGTAGGACTTACCACCTTTCCTAGGCCCACCCTACACGTTCCCCCCGGGTGGTGCTAAACGAGCAACAACGCCGAGCAACAGGCGGCGGTCAAATAACCTGCCACTGGCATCCACAAGCCAAGGGGATCTAAATGCCCCCTAAAAGTTGCGGGAATAGTGTCCTGGAAAAACACTATTCGTACTTCTCCTACCTCTTTCATATGCAAAAAGTCGAGTAATAAAGATTGTGTTATGTCATGCGAACCGGCTAACCCCCGGCGGCTTCCAGTATCCGGGCTGGAATGTGTGAAATTTGCTACCGAAGACTCCACGTGGGTGGGTACCCAGGCCCCCGTGACAGTAAATGCTACTGGTCAAAACAGAAGATATGTGCAGCAAGCCTTTCACCCAAGCCTTCTCCAAGGACCAAGAAGTGCCTCAGTTGGAAGTGCAGCACATGCCATCAACAGGGAATTACAAGACTCCCAACAATCAACCTCCAATTATGAGACTCTACCAAGTACCAGTACAAACACAGAAGTACACGTTATAGAAGACTCGCCTACTGAACCAACTACACCAACAAATAATTATGGCAAAGAATGGGTGCAAGCCCCGAATAAAAAACGACAGCGATCAAGCCCGAGCCACTTAAGTCACAAAAGCAAAGCAAACTTGAAACATATTGGCTATCCCAACCCACACCAATATCAACTTCCAACAGCTTTGCCATGTTGGAAAGCGACCAGTTGCAGGAAACAAATAAGCCTCCAATAATAAAACCTAAAGTAGATAGGCCACCCCCAATTTTTGTTGATAGAGTAAGTAACATCCAGCCGCTTATAGAACTTATGGAAACATATGCATATAAAAACTATGATCTGAAAGTGCTTCGTAATGAACAGGTAAAAGTACAAACTAAATCATCTGAAACATACACAGCAGTGGTTAAAGAACTAGAAAAAAAGAAAACAGAATTCTATACATACAAACAAAAACAAGATAGGAGTTTCAAAGTAGTCCTAAACAACATACACCCCTCTACCAATATAAATGAGATAAAAGACGCACTACATAAGCTTGATCATGAATGCACTAACATCTGGAACATTAAGCAGCGCACCACTAAAAAGGCACTACCGATGTTTATAGTGGAATTAAAACAAAAAGAAAATAATAAAACTGTATACAACATAAAATATCTACTTTATTGCAAGGTACTCGAACCGCCAAGACCTAAGCGGGAAATCCCTCAATGCGGAAATTGTCTCCAATATGGACATACGAAAACTTACTGTAAGAGAAGTCCAAAATGCATCAAGTGTGCAGGGGATCATTTGTCGGCTGATTGCTTACGAAAAACTAGATCCGATAGCGTTAAGTTCGTGTTGTGTGAAGGAAACCATTCAGCAAACTATAAAGGCTGCAAAATATACCGGGAACTGCAAAAAATCAAATTTCCACCAGCACCTGCGAAGGTTCAAAAATTCAGACAACCTTATGATAGCACAAAACAATTACACAAGCCATCAATATCTAGAACAACATATTCCGAAATTGTGCAAGGTAAAACACCACCGCAAGCCAATGAACCTAACAATAAAACAGGCAATGAACAAAACTGTGACATAAACGAATTGATGATAACAATGAAACAATTAACAGCAATGACAAATCTAATCCTAAATCTCACGACAAAATTAACTGCACACTGGACTCCATAAAAATGGTGCTCTGGAACGCCAATGGGCTGTCACAACATACCCTTGAGGTTAAAAAATATGTTAAACTGAATAACATCGAGATCATGTTAATCTCAGAAACGCCTATCTTACCCGTGGGTGATCGTAAGAGACGACTAAGGGATATAAACCCATATAACATCTATCCAAGAAAAGGAAAACTCGAAAGAAATCCCTATACAATGAAGAGCTAACATATTTTAACATACCGGGATACAAATTCTATCACACTATGCACCCTGATGGTAAAGGCTATTGAAGTAGTGCAGTTCTGAATAAAAACAATGTTAGACATCACTTGGTTCATAACTACTGTACTGAGAAAATCCAGGCCACTAACGTCGTTATAGAGGACTGGTCGGGACCTGTCACAATATAAGTTATATACAGCCCACCAAAGCATGTCATAAAGCAAGAGGAATACGAAGTCTACCTTAAAACCTTGGGACAGCGGTTTGTGTCTGGTGGAGACTTTAATGCCAAGCACACATTTTGGAGCTCTCGGGTCATAAATGCAAAAGGCCGACAGTTAATATTCACTATAAATAAACTCCAACTGTTATCTCAACTGGAGAACCAACATATTGGCCTACTGACCGAAACAGGAAGCCAGATCTCATGGACTTTTGCGTCATTAAAGGTATTAGCAGCACCAACTTCAGCTGCAAATCTAGTACTGACCTCTCCTCTGACCATTCTCCTGTTGAAGTATTGTCGAGACGAAGAATCCTGCAAAAGGAAAGACCATGCTTCCTACATACTCGCAGAACTAACTGGGGATATTTTCGAGATCCAATAATCAAATATCTTGATTGCAAAATACCATTACAAAAGGATGAAGATATCATAAGCGCAGTTGAGCATTTTAACAACACAATCCAGCAGGCTGCATGGGAAGCCACACCTACACCAAGCCACATTAAACGAGATGAACCTAAATGCTCGTCATCCATCAAAAAACTACTAGATGAGAAGCGTAAAGCTAGAAAGAGATGGCAAACCACACGATACCCAGGTGATAAAACAACATACAATGGACTCGCTACACAACTTAAGCAACTACTGAGTGATGACAGAAATCAGAATATTGCTACATACCTATAACATCTGGACGCTAAACCATCGACGGACTACTCATTGTGGAAAGCAACAAAAAGTTTCAAACGCCCAATAACTCACCAACCATGTTTAATCAAAGCAAACAATACATGGGCTAGGAATGATGTTGAGAAAGCCAATGTGTTCATGGAGCATCTGCAAGACGTCTTCAGACCAAATCCCAATAACGGCTCCACAAAGATAGAAATGGTTGCAGAATTGTTGGACCAGACTCATCAACTCGAGTTGCCTATTCAGAAACTCAGCAAAGCGGAGATCAAATCTGTAATCAGAAAACTGAAGGTAGGGAAAGCACCTGGATACGACCTTATTACACCAATTATTCTGAAAGAGTTACCAGAGAAAGGTATAACATTCTTGACGCAATTATATAATGCCATCCTAAGAAGGGAATATGTGCCTCCACAATGGAAAGTAGCAAAAATCATAATGATCCCAAAACCAGGCAAAAACCTCGAAGAAGCTAAATCTTATCGGCCAATTAGCCTTCTTCCAATTACATCCAAAGTAATGGAGACACTGATCCTCGGAAAGATAAATCCAATTATCCAGGAGAACGAACTAATACCTGACCATCAATTCGGATTCAGGGCAAAGCACGGTACAATTGAGCAAATTCACAGACTCGTTGATGGTATTGCTAAGTCATTTGAACAGAAAGAATACTGTACAGCTTCTTTCCTTGACATATCACAAGCATTTGACAGAGTCTGGCACGATGGACTTCTGTACAAAGTAAAAAAGACACTGCCTATCAACTTTTATAATCTAATAAGATCTTACCTGCTCGGTAGACACTTTTTTGTCAGTCAAGGAGAAGCAAATACAGAGCTTAGAGAAATACAAGCTGGAGTACCGCAGGGTAGTGTAATGGGACCTACTCTGTATCTACTTTATACCGCCGACTTGCCTATATCTGACGACGTAGTTATGGGCACATTCGCTGATGACACCGCAATCATGGCATCGGATGACTCACCAATCCAAGCTTCTCATAAGCTACAGAACAGCCTGGATAAAATTACAACATGGCTAAAAGACTGGCACATCAAAGCAAATGAAACAAAATCTGTCCAGGTAACATTTACAACCCGGCGACAGACTTGTCCTCCAGTTAAATTAAACGCTGTCCAGCTTCCACAATCTGACGAAGCGAAGTATCTTGGAATATACCTAAACCGACGCCTAACATGGAGAAAGCATATTTTTACCAAACGCCTAGCAATGGGACAACAAGTGCGCAAGATGTATTGGTTGATGAATAAAAACAGCCAGCTCTCAATGGATAACAAACTTTTGTTATATAAGAGTATAATCAAACCAATATGGACATACGGAATACAGCTGTGGGGCACGGCTGCCAACTCCAACATAGAAATCTTGCAACGGTTTCAATCAAAAATGCTAAGGTTGATAGTAGACGCACCATGGTATGTCACTAATGAAAGACTTCATCAAGAGCTTGGCATTAAAACCGTTAAAGAGGAAATAAAGGAGAGAGTCACAACATATAAAGACAGACTGCAGCTGCATCCCAACGTGTCAGCACACCACCTTATGGACGAAATATAAGCGTGAGGAGACTTAAGAAAAGAGTCCCTCAAGACTTACTCTGAATATTATTTAAGAGGACATGTCACTGGACCTGTACCTCACATACCACCCATCACCACATAAGTATTGCTGAATGTCTCCTGGACAGATAGCAATAAAAAAAAAATAAAAAAAAACATCAGGTGGCAAACGAGCAAGCAGCTTGCTCGTTTGCCACCATAAGCATTATAAAAGAGAATCATTATGTAAACAAAAGTTTGATATACAGAAGAACTTACTCTCTTGTTAAAAATTGTCCCAATGGTTCCGGATCCTTTGGGGGGTCATCCACTTTATTAAGTGTAAATTCCACCAGGTCATTTACAATATCATGGTCGGCCATGGATCCATCTGATCTGTATACTTGGAAAGTTGTGTCCTGAGATAATATTGATACATTGTTTTGAATGGCCAAGTCGTAAACAACGCTTGGACGCTCGCCATGTATCCTGAAAATTATAAATTTTAATAATCATCATTCTCCTACTCTTATCCCAATTACTTGTGGTCGATACAATATGTACTCTTCTTTCATTGTACATATTGTAAAAGTTAATGACAATAGTTTAATGACCGGCCGCCTGTCTGACGTCCACACTCTTTGGGAATGTAATTGTTGACCAAACGGCATCAGATGGAGTTGGTCCAGGTCGTTATAAGGTTCTTAATCGTTTTTTACGACACCCATGAGTAAATTAAGGGTTGATAGTATTCGCAGCCACTACCACACAGCTAAAAAAAACATTTGAACATTTAAAAAATATAGTGAGTATTTAGTTTATAGGTAAGAGACTATGGTGGTGAATGGAATGGCATGAAACCTCATAGCCGTAACCATACAATTGTTCTCTATTGCTATAGGAGCTAAACTTTGCTAAGTATCATACTCATTTACAAGATACCCACACAGAAATAACCTTATCCACAAATGAAGGTTCTAAGTGTAGCAACATCATTCTACTGCTCTTATCACAATTAATTGGGGTCGACGCAATATGCACTCCTCTTCCATCGAGTTAACTCTCCTTGGGAATGGTTGGCCCCAGGTTGATATAAGTAAGAGTTGATAGTATTCGTAACCACTACCACACAACTATTTAGGATTTTTTAAATTGATTAAATATTAATTACCATTCAGCCCCTAATTCAACAAGTCCATCACCAAAAGGTACAGTATTGACTCGCCCGCCAATTCTGTTCTGAGCTTCCAAACCTAAAACCTTCTTTCCAGCCTTGCAGAGTAATGATGCAGCACCACAACCCGCTGCACCCATACCCACAATTATTGTGTCATATACTGGCATGACTCTGTAAAAAAAATTAGAAATTATACTTCTTACATTCTCTCTGTAAGATAAAAATAAAAAAAAACTATTTTCAAATAACTACTTTGAACATAGAATTTATGGTGAATTCTCAATTGTTAATATAATATTAGAAGTGATTAATGTGGTTCCTTCTTTCTTTTGTTTGGATTGGCAATCAGTTACTTAGGTATATGAGTTATCGTTGCCTGTGTCAAGTTACAATTTTCTTCACATCTTTCGTCCCTTCATATTAGTCTTTGTCCGTCAGTAAGTCAAATTATCGCAATCAATTGCTATGGTCACCAAGGGCGTAGCCAGGATTCTGTATAGAGGGGGGCAGATTAAGAAAATCCTAGACTATATTGTTTTAATCGTGGTTTTTAACATATGAGTATCTCACATTAGTAGTGGAAGTAAATTCATTAAAATAAAGTCTATATTTGAAATACTTAATTTAAAAGTTACTTGCATTTTGTATTTCAGATACTTTGTACAGGGTATTTTGTACATCTCTGGGTATGAAGCTCGTGAGCATTAGCGACCGACCGTTCTTATTTTGGGTGCAGCTGCCCCACCCGGCCCGTACCTCGCTACGCCCTTATTGGTCACACTGTTAATGATATCTTCTAGCAATTTTGTTAAACAATGAAAAGGTTGTAAAGCACTTTTATATCATATTCACTACATCCTAGCACTTTCTCCAGATCATATTACATAAAATGCCATCAAAATTATTTAATATATAAGACACTAAGGTATTAAATATAATAAAACACATGATATTTTAATATTCTCCTAAAGTCCTAATGCGGTAGATATTAGTGAGAATTTATTGGTTTTTTTTATTTATTCCTTATATTATACAGGCTAATGTCTTCAGACCATACTTTCTTATCTAACATTATACAATTACAATTACTTAAGAAGATAAATTACTTATTTTTATGTTATAAAGAATTTATTAATGAAAAATATTAATATTTTTTTTTAAGATTCAAACTTGGGGCTTTATTATTTGCTGATTAAGGCATGTCTGTCACACAATAAATCCAAAGAAAATTGAATATACTTTTAAACTCGCTAAATATTCAATGAAGAGGTTAATATAATAAATATTTTGATAAAATGTGCGATAAAAATACTAACTTACATCCAAGTAATATTTTTTTTAATTAAAACTAAGGAACCATCGTTTAGAAATTGAAATTCATGAATATTTTTTGTTTTAATTATTTTTAGAACTATGAAGTTAGAACCAATTAAAGATAAACAAGAATTATCAGACATACTCACGATAATAATAACACAGTTATTATTGATAATAAGCGATATTGAAAATAACTTGTTTTAAACTTTTAAAAGACAATTAAATTAATACATTACACGATAAACAATTATTATGTTCTTAGTACGTGATCATATGATTACGATTGCTCTTCTATTTTCGCAATATAGTATAGTTGAAAATTATATTTCTAATGGCATGATTTTATAATAAAATCCTTAAATTGAATTGAATTAAAGTCCAAATCTGTAAAACTCATAAGCTATGAAATACTATGAATTAACGATGGGTAATTCGAATAGTTTAATTCGAATAACTCGAATAAGACTATTGACTCGTTCATTCGAATCGCCTTTGACCAAAACCGAATCAATTCGTTAACTCGTGTCGTACCTACTCGCAGCGCAGGCGACCGCTGCGGCGCAGCGATTAGTCGACTCGGCTTAATTGGACATTCGTTGATTCACTCTCTCGTTCTAATACGGAGTCGAATAATCTAACGAATGAATTCTACGAGTGAGAAAATACGAAAATACATGAAATGTTCTAAGAATCACGAATTGGTTGGATACAATTCCATTCGTTTAACATACCTATTACATTTGCAAAGAGTCGTCTAGAGAAACTAAAAGTTTCAACTGGGAGTTTTTTAAGAAAAATGAAGATGGAACCAGTTTCGTGTAAACTATGTTCCTGTAGTTATAAATATTGGTAGTACAACAAACAGTATAAATAATTTAAAATGAATAATAATGTAAACGAGTTATAAACTCGCCAACTCGGCTTAACAAGCGGATGACTCGACATACGAGTACGAATTCGACTGTAATGCTTTCGCGAATAGATCGCGCGATTTGACGACTCCCACGTGACGATTCGAATCAATTCGAATTGTGATTCGAATCAATAATACGAAATCGAATTGAAATTGATCGAATTGAATTGAATCGAATTGAAAAAAATACCATTCGTCTCATCGCTACTATGAATACCTACTATTTAAAATATCTATTTTGACATTTAATAACAAGGTTGCTAGCGTCAAAAAATTATACTTCCAAAAATAAAATTATGGATATAAAGATTATACATACATATCATCACGCCATATCCCTTGCAGGGTAGGCAGAGAGAACAGAGTGCCAGAGAACTCTATCTTTGCATACTTCACTCGCTTCCTTAACATTCATAATTCTCTTCATACACGCTCGCCGGTTTCGGAGACTCGTGACTCCACTTCCACCTTCCTTCAGTATATGACCGATCTGGTCTAAGTAGGTTAGTCTCGGTCTCCCCCGGTACCTACATCCTTCCACTTTCGCATTGTATATCTTCTTAACCAGACGTTCGTTCGGCATTCTTTCCACATGTCCGAACCATCGGAGCATTCCCTTTCGCATCTTTACACCAATACTCTCTTTCATACCTACTCGCTCTCTTACGTCGTCGTTACGAATGCGGTCGATCAGCCTAACTCAACAGATTTTCCGCAGAGATCGCATTTCGACCGCATTAATTTTACTTTC
Organism: Lymantria monacha; assembly: GCA_905163515.2. Lineage (NCBI taxonomy): Eukaryota > Metazoa > Arthropoda > Insecta > Lepidoptera > Erebidae > Lymantria > Lymantria monacha. The sequence continues at coordinate 2,730,886 of LR991108.1, read as the reverse complement.
ATACTCTTTTCTGCATACCCAACTCTCACTTCCATACAGTAATGTTGGGACAAGCACTGCGTTATGTATTGCTACACGTGCCTTCTGGCTGAGGTGGTGGCTACCGAGAAGTTGCCCCAACGCTCCGTTCGCTCTATTTCCCGCATTCACTCTTCGCTCTATATCAGTGGTGTACCTTCCATCTCGGCTAAATCCATATCCAAGATATACAAATTCATCCACTTTCTCTAGTACATCATTACCTATTGTTACTCTTACATCTGTTCTGGCTTCATCTCTTTCAAAGACCATTATTTTGGTTTTGCTCACATTCACGCGTAGAGCCGTTTTCTTACAATCTTCTGTCATTGTGTCGACTAGGGTCTGCAGGTCAGTCGCTGACTGTGCCAGCAGGAGAAATAAAGATTATGCGCTATGAAAGTCTATTATCAAAGCCCAACAAGTATAGCATTAGCCTTAGATGGCTTCCACAACTTTGACCGAACTGTGGGCGCCCTAAATTGGTTATCGAGTAAATTTGTTTTATGTATCACGTACGTAAATTGGAATCACGTATCAACGTGATACCAATTTAAACACGATATAACTATGTTGCGCTAATTTACACTTGATAAGTCGCGCTATACATATTTTCATTAATTTCCCTTTCTTTTTAAAGTATCGATAATCTATAGAATTTCAAATGATTTTAGTATAATAAATCATTTGTATGTCCATACTTGTCGTGTGGTGACTAGGAATACATATATCTCTCAATCTCTTTTCTTGCTTGTAGGTGTTGCAAATTCAATTAAGCGATATGATAGACAGATATTATTAATGCAAGAGAAAGAAAGCTCACACAATAGCCAGTCTCAGACACGAGCCCAATAATAGAACAAATATAGGTTGAAAATAAAAACAAAATGAACAAATTTAACTATAGCCCGTTTTTTAATCTCAGAGACTAAATTGACATTACGTGTGTTACCAGTTTTTTGCAATTCTTAAATAGTTATGTACCGCTTTCGGCCTATATGCCACGTGTCTATCGATAATTTGCGTTAATATAAATAAGTATCGTTTTTTTTACAAGTTAACTTTAAAAATGTATAGATATTTAATTAGATTTTATAACTTCTCAAAAAGTATTGAAACCGCTATTCTTTGTCACTTCGATTACTACATTGTCATGTTGGCTTTTTAAATATCTAACTATTTATAATCAAATAACAAAAGTCTATTTTAAAAAAAATATCACCATATTAGGCAATCATGTTTTGCTGATGGTCCAACTTTTAATTACAAGTACTAATCACCATTTTAGATTAGTTTTTCTATTGACACGGGTTATAAAGAAAATGGCATCTAGTGTAGTTCCTATGAAATTTAGGGATGATATATTAAAAATATATAATTGCCGCATTATTCTGTAAAACACACAATAACTGCCGTAGTATATGGTAATATAACATATATAATTCATTTTAAAATTGTAAATCATGTCAAATTCTTATAATTGTCGTAATTTTTAAAAGTTCCAATGCTTTCTAAAAGAAATGGGTTTAGATTGCGGTTTTAGCGTGTAAAGAAACAACACTAATGGCGTCTATTATTTTTTTGTTTGATTTAAAGACATTTATAGTCATTGAAACATTTGAGTGTGTAAGGTCGTACGTCGTATTATACTAGTATATAGCGCCTCGTGTGGCCATGTATACTTGTGTAATTTTTAATGATACACTTTGCAATATAAAACCTTAAAGTTAATCATCTAATAAATACAAATTCTTACGTTTCGATATACCTATATATGGTATACAACTTTTCGTGAAAAATTAATAATAAACGAGTTATTCGACAAACAAAAATTCCACTTCCTTTCGGATGTTAATCGAAAAATATCGCTTCCACGAAAAAATTTATAAGGACAGAAATTGTAGGAAATTCAATTTCAAACAACTTTGGTAAAAACCATTTTTCGCGTGAAATTGCAAAAAAAAAACGTGATAATGCAATAATAAAATTTCACCCCTACCTCTTCTCTGGCGTATATCGAAAAATATAGATTCTACAGAAAAATTGATAAGAACAAAAATTGTTGGAAATTTACTTTTGAACAACTTTGGTGATGACCACTTTTCGTGTAAAATTGAAAAAAAAAAGAGTTATTCAATAAACAAAAATCACCCTTTCTTTTCGGGTGTGAATCGAAAAATATCGATCCTACGAAAAAAATAATGAGAACAAAAATTGTAGGAAATTGAATTCTGAACAACTTTGGTAATTTTAGTATTAAAATTATCGTGAGTTTGACACATATTAAAAACAGTTGTATTTCCGGCAATACTCACGCGTGAGTACGCACTGAGTGCGCGTCGGGGGCTCGCAGACGCAGCTGCGCACTCGCCCTGATGATGAGCATCGGACATGCTCGAAACCCGGGTCGACATAATCGACTCTAACGCGTGAGTATTGCCGGAAATACAACTGTTTTTAACTTTGGTAATAATTATTTTTCGTGTAAAATTGAAAATAAACGAGTTATTTAAAAAATAAAAACCACCCTTAAAATCAAGATGGCGGAAAATGCAAGACCACTGGGAATTTGAAAACCGAAATGTAGACTCCCAGTGACCCCCCCTAACGAATTCCGAAGGAAAAATGCTACTTATAATTTTTCCTGGGTCAATCAACAATTCGATTGGACTAACTTCACAAAAAAGCATTATTTGTAAATTTGACATTTGCATGTGTCAATTTGGTCTCTGAGATAAAAAAATCAGCCAAGTGCGAGTTGTACTCGCGCACGAAGGGTTCCGTAAAACTAAAAAAAAATATGTGATATAACTAAAAACTTAAGGTTTTCGGAATTTTTCCTTTATATATGCTATAAATCGTTGCTTCATGCGAAATTTTAAGATTCTAGGTCGACTGGAAGTACCCTTTAGGTTTTGATTCCCTTGCGAGTAGTTGCGTATTTGAAAATATGCGGCTTAAATTGCTGTTTCTTTTGATTGCGTTGACATAGAAGTTTGAATTTGTTACAGCTTAAAGGTCTTATAGATCTGAGTATTTGATATAAATTTCAATTTAATACCTCTACGCGTTCATGAGGAAAAGGATAGTAAGTTTAAAATTATTAAAAATATTTTTATTATATGATTTAATTAAAAATATACGTTTTTCGCAATTTTTCTTATTTATCTGTGCTATAAGACGTTGCTTCGTACAAAATTTCAAGATTCTGAGTTCACGGGAAGTACCCTGTAGGTTTTGATTCCCTTGCGAGAGTCGAAAATTTGCAGAAATTTGCGGCATAAACGCCTGTATCTTTTGATTGCATTGGCTTAGAAGTTTAATTTTTTCACAGCTTTAAGGGACAGTAGACTTGAGTATTTGATATAAATTTCAGCTTGATACTTCCACGTGTTCCCGAGAAAAAGGGTCTTGACAGACAGACAGACAGACGGACAGACGGACGGACGGACAACCAAGTGATCCTATAAGGGTTCCGTTTTTTTCCTTTTGAGGTACGGAACCCTAAAAACAGGCTAATTGCCAGCTGTAATAATATTGAGTGTTTTTAGCTTAGAAATAAATCACTACAATTTCATCTAACTAACAACACAGGTTATCATTGTTTTATTAAAGATAACACTATATTATTGACAATTAAAGATTCACATTGACCTTGAAATTATTTTATTTATATTTACATTATAATACCTACAAATAATATATCTCAATAGGTCGCAAACTTAACCTTATAGATTAGCAATGTGTTATCTATTATTTTATTATTTAATAAGCAAATATTTTTGTTATTTTTAATCTCTGGCGTTGAAATATTTCCATTTATTTTTTTTTCTTTTTTGTTATGTTCGTCCATTCGGACAGGCAAAGGGATCAAAGCCCATACTGCCAAGTCTTATTTAATTATTTTTCATATATTGTTCATTATTTCTTCATATTATGTAGCCTTAATAGTCATTGTCTGTCAGTAAGTCAAGTCGTTACCATTAATCGGGCGCTGATAACCTAATCAATGATTTTCTTTGGGAATTTTGGGCAAATATGAAAATACACGTAAACCACTATTATACCATATTCACTACACTTCAGCACTTTAACTGTATCATATTGCATAAAATACCAGCAAAATTATTCAATATAACACCACAAAACACTAAAGAAATGAATATAATACAAGAGCGTGACATGACATTTCCACATTCGCGCCAAAAAAAAAAAAAAAAAAAAACAAAATATTTCCATTGACCGTGAATGTGGTCATTCGCAAATAAAATATTTTTAATAATTTATTTATTTATATTTAATTTCATTATTGCTAACAGCGTGCCATACACAATAATAGACAATATTTTTATACATGCTGAGGAGAATAACATATTATAAAAGATGTATTAAATAATTACAATAAAGATAAAATACAATAAACTCGGATAGTATTATTCTGATATATAGATAATATTTTTCTGAGCAGATTTTACTACGGGGAGAACGAAAATTTTACATAAAAAAATTTTTTTTTGTTTCATCGTCATCATCATCCCATCCCATATATGTCCCACTGTTAGGCTCGGGCCTCCTCCATTATGGGAGGGAAATTAACCTACTATACCACGCTGTACCAACGCGTCAGGCGTGTTGGTATAGTGTTTTGTTTAGTTTCCCTTCTCTTGCATAGATGTTATATGCGTTTTATATCCCTTATTCATCTCTTACGATCACCCACGGGTAAGATAGGGGGTGGTGAATTGTTTTCTTATTCCGTCACCACACGGATTTTTTTTTGTTTATTAATTTATTAATTGTGTGGTTGTGAACTACCCACCAACATAAGGATTCTTAAGATCTTAGAAACAAAAACTAGATGGGTTGTAACGTAAAAATACAGGATAAAATTGAAGCTAGTATGTACAGTGAAACATATGTAATTATTTTCATTAAATACTGTTGTATAGACATAAAGCTGGGTTTGTACCTTGTACATACATTTATTTATACAGAATGGGAAGGGACCGCTCCCGAAAACAAAGACAGGTAACCCTATTAGTCCTACTTGTAATGATAGGCTAGAAAAAAATATCGAATCGTTTTTTCACCACGCGAGGTCGTTGAACTCTTGAACATATGATCGTGAGTTTTGAATAGTTTACGTCTTTTCTCATCTGAGTAAAGTTACGTATTTTTTATGGAATTATCGTTACATAGCATTGTCCTAATACGATGGTATGTGAAAAAAACTTAAAATTCGTTATGCAAAAAAAAATTTTTTTTTCATCTGAATCGATTTTTTTTCTAGCCTATCATTACAAGTAAGACAAGTAGGGTCACTTGTCTTTGTTTTCGGGGGCCGTCCACTTCCACCCTGTAAACACATTATAAAAACGATAAACGTGTCTTTTTTAAGTTCACGAGAAGAGCTAAAGAAAGTGCCATAGAGCGTAAACACGCTGTATAACACTTTTTTTACCCATATAATGAATACAAGTAAACACGCGTATTCATTAATATAGGTTTTATACAAATATGCACGTGATTTAGCGGTCGCTTAAGCTTTTTTTCTCGCGAACTAGGTATATCACTTAACAAAAGGTTAGGTACGGTTTTATTTCTCTAAAATCTATAACGCACATTGTGGCTGTGAAAATGATATCAGCGATAGAATGACCTTGAAAATGTATTTGATATTTCAACCAATTTTGCCACGGTTTAAATTAAAACAAATTAACTAAACAGATGGCATAGCGGTTAAGATACCGCCCTACGATGTCAAGTGGACGGACTTAATTCTTAAGCAGTTCGATATTTTGTGCGATTCAAAATATGTTTTTATGAATCTGTGTGTAATTTGTCTGCGTTAATTATGGCTGCGTGTATCGTTAAAAAGCTTCGTGCAATGAGACGATACACGCAGATGTGACCGGTCATTATTGGCTATCGTCGCGAACATTCAGGCTTCATGTGCGTTATCGCTTGGGTGGCGATAAGCCAAAGGGTTTTAGCGCGCTAATGTATCGCGCTCTGTGGTCAGACTAGCGTTTTTCATTTCGCCGGAAATTTTCGATGTCTTTAGACGCGTTCGAGGATCTCCAGTTAATCAATAAATATGGAATGGAGTGATGACATTTCATCGTTAGAATTTTTACACCATTATGAAGCGGAACGCATGAAGGGATCAAAAAAAATCATTATATAATTATTAGCATAATATAGCTGTAATAGTAAAGCAATTCGTCATCCATAGTTAAACGCATGAGAATGATTTCGGCCATCTTTAATTATTACACGATACTTCGTGTAAAACACCGAAGTCGCTAATGTGCCCACAGTTTTATTGCGATAACTTTCTAGTGTACAAAACGTACGAAGCTTCGCCACACATTACTTCGGGACGATACACGCAGGTGCGGCCCTAGCCTTAGAATGATATCAGCGATGGAATGACCTTGAAAATGTATTTGATATTTCAACCAATTTCGCCACGGTTTAAATTAAATCAAATTAACTAAACAGATGGCATAGCGGTTAAGATACCGCCCTACGATGTCAAGTGTCACGGACTTAATTCTTAAGCAGTTCAATATTTTGTGCGATTCAGAATATGTTTTTATGAATCTGTGTGTAATTTGTCTGCGTTAATTATGTGCTAAAACATGTCCTCCGCAATACACGGATAATTTCCTTAGTGCGGTTTGTTTTCTTTAAAAAATAAACAAAATATTACGATAACAATTATAGAAAGTCTATTTTAGACATTATTTCAAAATAAATAAGAAATGCGGATGTTATTTTGTTACACTTTCACGCCTTAACTAATTAAAAAAAATGTTTTGCAAAATCGTATACAAAAGTCTCAAGGTTATAAAGAAGACATATATACGACTAGCTTCTGTCCCCGTAAATAATAACCTTACCAAAGTTGAACTATTATTTTCACATAATATTAGCAGGAAGTAGGATACCGTGTCAAACAGGATAAAAAGACTTTTTTTTTAAATTGGTGGTTGAATGATAGATACATAATTACAAGCAAAGCTTTTAGCATATTTAGTTTTACTATATAACAAAAATCAGCCCATTTTAGTACACTTGTTAAATACCTACCAATAGTCATTTTTAATGAACTTAATATAATCCATAATGACAAGTATTTTTTCTTATAATTATTTAAAAACCACATCATTAGATAAAATTAGACGGGCCTTACGTCAAAGTTTTTGTAAAAAATAATTCAGTAGAATTAATACAAGGCCATGCCTATGTAACTAAAATTTGTAAATATTAATTTTAAAGAGAAATTTGAAAGCATATTATATATAAAAAATACTTACCTACATACTGCCATTAATAAATGACGAACCATGTCATTAAAGGATTATAAATTAAAGCTTCAAATTCACAACAAAAACCTTATTTGACAAAAAAATGACATATGTAAAAACAATCATTTAAAAAAATAAACTTACGTATTCGCGCTTCCAATGGCGGCAAACGCCGCTAATAATAACGTGTGTAGCTTCATGACTGTTATAAAACTAGTTTTTATTTTTAATCGTACTGGAGCTTTATATATATGATAGATATTTATTTGTAGGTTGACCATTCGTTTGATCGCTGAGTCAGGACGGAGTAGATATAACTTACTCTTTGGGAAGGAATAAAAATTATAAGAAATATTAATTAACCATAATTAAAGGCAACTTAACCGCTGGTTTTATACTTTAGTTACAAAAGATGCTTATATAGGGAATTGTAAATTAATATATGACATTGACAATAATTAATTTACTAAATAAGTTATTTTAGTATCACACAGTGCTAAAAAGTTCAAATAATATGTAAACAAAAAATAAACTTATACTTAGTTAAAAAACAAACAAACTTAAAAGTAAACTATAAACAAAATAAAAGAGTTATTTGAGTTTGAGCGGGAAAGGGAAAGTGTCATGTGGTGCTCTTGTATAATATTCAATATCTTAGTGTTTTAACGTGTTATATTAGATAATTTTGATGGCATTTTATATAATGTGATGCGGAGGAAGTGCTGCGGTGTAATAAATATGAGATAACAGTGTCTTACATACGGTTTCGTTTGCCACCGAAATTCCCACAAGATACTTTTAACAGTGTGGCTACAGCACTGTTGAAGGTGACGATTTGACTTCTGACGGACGATGGCTTTAAATAAAGTTGATTTATAAACAAAGATTTGGCTTAAAGGTCTTATGTAACCAAGCCATAAATTCCAAAAAATAATAATAATATTTTTAGTTCTTTTTTAATTTAAATTATCTAGAACTAATTACTTTTTGACTACTCATACAGAGCATTTGACACGGTTGTACGAAAGGAACTTTGGGACATTTTACCGGAGTATGGTATTAACAGCCACCACCTCAGCCAGAAGGCACGTATAGCAATACATAACGCAGCGCTTGTCCCAACATTACTGTATGGAAGCGAGAGTTGGGTATGCAGAAAAGAGTATGAAAGTAAAATTAATGCGGTCGAAATGCGTTCTCTGCGGAAAATCTGTGGAGTTAGGCTGACCGACCGCATTCGTAACGACGACGTAAGAGAGCGAGTAGGTATGAAAGAGAGTATTGGTGTAAAGATGCGAAAGGGAATGCTCCGATGGTTCGGACATGTGGAAAGAACGCCGAACGAACGTCTGGTTAAGAAGATATACAATACGAAAGTGGAAGGATGTAGGTACCGAGGGAGACCGAGACTAACCTACCTAGACCAGATCGGTCATGTACTGAAGGAAGGTGGAGTCAAGAGTCTCCGAAACCGGTGAGCGTGTATGAAGAGAATTATGAATGTTGAGGAAGCGAGTGAAGTATGCAGAGATAGAGTTCTCTGGCACTCTGTTCTCTCTGCCTACCCTGCAAGGGATATGGCGTGATGATATGCATGTGCATACAACTAGCCATATTTTAATATACATATATCCACGCGGGTGAAGCCGCAGGCAACAGCAGAATCCTGTATGTTTACCACTTTACAGTGTCGCTTTTTTGGTAACATTGAATTTCAAATCATCGCTCAAGTATTTTACTATCTATGCCTAATTTAATTTTTGCTTTATGTCTCCCGCTTTGCATAGGAGGGAAGTGGAATTTTTCCAACTCGTCCTGTTTTTCTTTTCTAATTTAAATTTGTTGCCCAAGACAATTGAAAAAAAAAAAATTTTACAGGAGTAACACTGGTGGGAATGTGTGGTGGGATTACCTAGATTTTCTTTTTTTTTATTGTTAATGATGGCAAACGAACAAGCAGCACACCTGATCGTAAGTGTCACTGCCGCCCATGGACCTTTGCAATACCAAGGGTATAACTAGGCCGCTGCCTACGAATATAAACCCCAAACCCACCCATTTGCTATACCAGAAGTATAGCTGGGTCACTGCCTAGCAATATAAATCCCAAACCCACTCAGTTGGGCTTCAGCTCTCTCGCTCACCGAACGAAGCGCAATAGCACATTGCCATTACTCAGACGTCGATCTTCTGCTCAGTGTGGTACTACCCCGGACGGACCGGCCCGAGGCTGCAGACAGAGAACTGTCAACAGCGTGGTCCTATCACTATCCAAAATAAATAGATACCTAATTTTCACTTTAAAGTCCATTCGCGGCAAAATTTATTGACAGTCCTTATTTATTGCTAATGGGGCTGCAGCAGCTATAAAAACAGACTGCGTGAGAGCGCATTTTGCATAAACGTTTACCTCCATTATTTCAAAATTATATAGCAGAACGTCGAACGCTTGGTCGCCTTATATAATAATAGGTATAAAAAAAAGCCACACAAGTTGATTGCGATAGAAATTGATTTTCCTTAAGTGCCAAGGACACAAAAATATTTTGTAATTTTTAAGGCAAATGAAACGATCAATTTGATTTTGTTCACCGTGTTTCCTTCCAAAATCCGTGGCTTGGCTGGTTACCTTTTCGTGTATCATCTCCATCGACGCCCCAGTAACAGACTGTATTGTGTTGCCGGAGCTTCGCCCTCACGGGGTCGGCCTCTCCGCAGGGGGACCGGAACCAGCACATCTGACGTCAAGTGTTACTGCCGCTGAACCTTTGCAATCAGCGGTACAGCTAGACCGCTGCCTGCTAATGAAAACCCACTCAGAAATTGGGACTTGCGTCTCTTTCACCGAACAAAGCGGAACAGCACATTCCATTACTCAGACGTCGATCTTCTGCTCAGTGTGGTACTACCCCGGATAGATACCCGCGGTTATAGACAGAAAACTATCAAGTGTGATCCTACCACTTCTATGATTTAATTAATTAGTTTATATCATTTACAATTTTTCTATGTAGTGAAGGAGTAAGAATATAATTCACCACCCTTTATCTTACCCGTGGGTGATCGTAAGAGACAACTAAGGGATATAAAACGCATATAACATCTATGCGAGAGAAGAAAAACTCGAAATAAAACTCTATACCAACACGTCTGACCAGCGTGGTATAGTAGGTCAATTTCCCTCCCAATATGGAGGCTCGAGCCCAATAGTGGGACATATATGAGCTGAGATCATTTACAAAATCGTTAATATTATAATACACAGCATTGCTGCAGTTGTTTTCTCGCCAAATTTTCTTCATACAAAATAATAAAACCCTCGCCTAAGTAGAAACTTCACAAAGTCCTAATTACCACTCTAACCACAATTTTATACCCCTTAATAGTATTTTAAGACTCCTAGAGAAGGGGGGTGATTAATTATTACATCACCAAATCGTGGTAGCGACTATGAATACTACCAACCCTTACTTTGCTCGTGGATGTCGTAAAAGACGACTAAGAGCTCAATACATACCTGTACCAACTACATCTGATTGTCTTATCAACAATTACATTGACAAGTAGTGGCATGTGACGTCACACAGACGGGTGGTCATAATAACTATTGTCAAAACCATTTACAATATGTATGATGTAAGATGAGTAAGCAAAAGAATGATTTCACCATTAAACTGTAAGGTATTTAAGAAATAAAACAAAAAATATATCATTTTTGCATATTTTATTAATAAATTAAATATTTTATTTATCTCATACTTATAGTTAATATTTTATACAGGGTGCCGATTTTATTACTAGAATAACTTAAACTAGGTGTAGGAATGACGTCATAAAAAACATTAAAGTTAGTTGCAGACTCCTAGCTCTGCCCAATCCCGAGATAAAGTGATTTGTTTCTTATCAAAACAGTAGGTTTGTCAGCGTACATTGACCTGTAAGTACATTTCGACCAGCTGTGCGGCGGTGAGCGCAGCGAGCGCTGGAATATTTGCCTACTAGTTCAGTATCACACGCATGAGTATATACCTACATCGAACTTTTATAGTACAAGTGTATTGACCGCTTATCAGTAGGGCAATTTAATCAAAACTTAGGTACTAGTTTTTGTCATGATTTGGATAGTGTATCATGGTCTGATACACCCCCTTCAAGGATTCTATTAATTAAATCGGCAACATGTATATTGTTTAAAAGCGTAATAAAATGTCAAATAAATGCAATTATTATAATAAATAATGGCTTGTATTGCCATTGAATATTATGCATACATGGCGCGGCGGTTAATATAACGATAGCATGGCAAGTGACATGGGTTCAATTGCCATACGATCTGAATATAATTTTTATTTGTAAAGTCCATCGCAATAAATAAATATTTTTAAATAGTGATAATATGTCCAGGTTCGTGATTCAAAGTGGACTATATACGTCCCTGCTGACAATTCCTGGATGAGACACAATAGCTATATAGAAGTCATGGGGTCTTGACTCCAAAAGTTAAGGGTCATGAACAAATGGCCCCGAATGCGGTCATGACCCAAATAGAGTTGTGACCCCATAGAACTTTAATTGCCTTGGCACCATTGACAAACACGAAGCCGTGACCCCGTTGACCCACATGGGGTTTAGACTCCCTTGACCCACACGGGGTCACGAATCCGTGACTCCAAATAAGGTAATGACCCCATACCGGAACTGTTCATACTTGTGATGTAATCATATATAAATGAGGCTTAGTAGCTATATGGAAGTCATTGAAAGCTCCTAATCCTGGCTGGCCAGGGCAGCGAATTTGTTAGCGATGATCGTTTGCTCCTCATCATCATCACCGCTGCTCTCGTCCGCATCAGAATCGTCGTTATCCGAATTCAACTCGTTGTCCGAACTGCTCAGTTCCTCCACCTTGGAGTCGTTGGTGAGGGCCTGCACCCACTTCACGTATTTCAGTTCTTCGCCGGTCTCGTATTTTTCTGTTTGAAAAACAAATATTAGTCTCTCTTTTCCATTGTGGTGATGGAGTAAGAATACAGTTCACCACCCCCTATCTTTGCCCGTTGGTGATCGTACGAGACGACTAAGGGATATAAAACGCATATAACATCTATGCAAGACAAGGAAATCTCTAAACAAAACCCTATACCAACACCTTTTTTTTTTTTTTTTTTTTTTTTTTAACGCTGTGGAAACGCATTTACGCGCTAACCCCTTCCCGCCGATATCGTGACGGGAGGGAGTGTGGGACTCGCCGGCCGATACCAACACGTCTGACCAGGGTGGTATAGTAGGTCAATTTCCCTCCTATTATGGAGGAGGCCCGAGCCTAACAGTGGGACATATATGAGCTGTACCCGGCTTTGCACAGGTCCATAGGTGCAAAATATTTAAAAAAATATATTGACTAGGAATAGTTCCTTTTAACAAGCCATGATCTCATCACACCTCACCGGGAGTATCCAGGGTGACGATAGAGATGTCATCATTTCAGCTCATATATGTCCCAATGTTGGACTCGAGCTTCCTACATAATGGGAGGGAAATTGACCTACTATACCGGGCTGGTCAGACGTGTTGGTATAGGGTTTTATTTGGTATCTTCCTTCTCTTGCACAGATGTTATTTTTTTTTATTGCTTACGGTGGCAAACGAGCAAGCAGCACACCTGATGGTAAGTGTCACTGCCACCCATGGACCTTTGGTATACCAAGGGTATAGCTAGGCCGCTGCCTACCAATACAAACCCCGAACCCACCCCAGTTAGGCTCCTAGCCCTCTTGGATATCGAAAAACCTGATGGTAACTCACCTCTATTATCAGCAAAGCCAGGCGGTCTCAACCAGAGGCATATCTTGCCATCTAATGCCATTCGAAGTAAATTATTAGCTGCTCTATATGTATCCAATCTGAAAAATTCAATGTTAAGCTTTTTTGAAGTGAAAACTTGTTTTACGAGAGGCGTTGTACACTTTTTTGTGATGGGTAAAAAATGTTAAACTCGCTTCAGGACACGTGGCCTGATCGAAAATTCGTAAGACGGAGGGAGAGTAGACCGTAGGAGATGAAGTAATAATATAATATGTGTATTTATTGTATGGTCACACCCATATACATATACTCCCTGGGGGACACTTTTTATTTTTTTTTCATAAGTTTAAGTTTTCACTTCTATCGACAGTCCTCGTGACTGTCTTTTTTTTTTTTAATTTTTGATGTTTATTGCCTATGGGTCAATACATATCCCACTGAGCTCATATGCTGTGTGGTAGCGGCTACGAATACTACCAACCCTTAATTTGCTCTTGTATGTCGTTGGACCAATTACATCTGATGCCGTTTGGTCAACAATTAGATTCACAAGTAGTGTTGACGTGACAGACGGTCATAACAACTATTGTCATAACTATTTACAATATGTACTATGTAATATCAGTATATATTACGTCGACCACAAATAATTGATGATAAGAGCTGAAGAATGATATGTCCCACTGCTGGGTTTGAGCCAACTCCAGAATAAAAAAAGAAAATTGACCTGCCATGCTATTCAAATTTGTTGATATAAGGTTGTATGTAGTTTTAGTTGTCAATCGGCTTTCAAGACACCCTCGAGCAAAATAGGGAGTGATGAGTATTCTTACTCCATCACCAAATGGAAATCTATGAGCGTTTTCCAATTACAGCATTGGAGCGCATTATGCGGCATAATGCTCAACGTGCAATCGATACCAACTCAGTGACAGAAAATTGAACAAGCGTTTTTTCTTTAAGTTGGCATTGATTTACGGTTGTACAAGTAACAGCAGATCAGGTTAAATAGAAATTTAATCGCTTATATAAGAAATATAATATTTTGTTATATAAGCGATATCAATAGTTTATTAATATAATATTTATATAATATAATTATTAATATAATATTTTGTTATATAAGCGATATCAATAATTTGTTATATAAGCGATTAAATTTCCATTTAACCTGATCTGCTGTTACTTGTACAACCGTAAATCAATGCCAACTTAACACGTTCCCGCCGGCGCATTTTTTCATTTGATGCACCACCCGGCGGCGCGTAAATCTATGTCGCGCTCAAAGAGTAAAGTTATTAAACTGAAAAAGAGTGGCAACTCCATGATAAAATATGCATGTATGGAAGGTGCTGCTACCCAGAGTTTAGGCGGTGAACTAAAGTTGAAGTGATATATATACATATCTACATGTGTATGTGTAATTATATAGAATTTTCTTTTACTATGAAAGCAACCCTGAAATATAAAAAAAACATATCAGCTGATAACGAAGCAATAATAATATCAGCTTAACAATGAAAATTGAGATAATTTTCAGAAAGTACATCAATAACCGTAAATAGATCGATGACAATAAGTACCTACGCTAAGAACAAAAGTAATAATTCTCAGTTGTCAAACGTTTGACATACAGGACAAAATGGCAGCAGTTAAGTTTGTACAAACAATCTGTAGGCGGCGCGACGGTCAGTAAAAATAAGTATTGTTTTAAGTGTGCCCCCCCAGGTCGCGCTTCATCTGGCGGCGCGCTAATTTCGCGTAGACATGTGTAAGTAATGCGAGTGATATAACAAATGTGATATTACCCGACCGCGCACTGCCTCATTATACATTAGGCGACTAAATTAAACATCACACTAAACATGACTAACACGGGCGTTCGCGTCATGTTTAGTGTGATGTTCAATTTAGTCGCCTAATGTATAATGACGCAGTACGCGGTCGGGTAATATCACATTTGTTCTATCACTCGCATTACTTACACATGTCTAATTTCGCGTGTTCAGGCTTGCACGCGCTTCTTGTTTCTTCAGTAGTACATTCGAGTGCTTACTTTGCAAATTGTGTAACTCTTTCTCACTTTGCTTGAAATGTTACAACAAATTACACAAAAAATAATAAATCAATAAGTTACAAATAAAATAATATTGAATTATTTTGTTAATTTTATCGATTTTAAGTTACATTTATAATATTATATAGTTATTGAGCAAAAGTTATATTTATAATACGTTATTAAATATAAGTTTTATTCAAAATAAACGTTTTTATATGTGTACGTTAAATTATCAGTGTCTAATAGCACAATCGAATGCGAAACACCGGTAGTACACGACGCCCGATGAGGCGGTCTAGCGCGAGCCAGCAGTGGTACACGCCGGCGTGAACGTGTTAAAGAAAAACACTTGTTCAATTTTCTGTCACTGAGTTGGTATCGATTGCACGTTGAGCATTATGCCGCATAATGCGCTCTAGTGCTGTAATTGAAAAACGCTCTATATCTATAAAAGAGTATATTTGTATGACATCGCTAAACTCAGAAACTATTTGACCGATCATTATGAAAATTGACATGTATAATATGTATTTTTTTTTCACGGAGAAGGTTTATATGCTATCTACATTGATGTAACTCACCACCAGGAGGCGCTGCGATATATTCACTTCTACAAACAAACCAAACGGGCCATTTTATTAAACTTTTACAATCTTACCTGGCTGCTTTAGCGGTTATATATCCTCTCTTCTTCGCCCAACCATCGCAGATATCTCGTGGGGACCATGTGTTGTCACCTTCTGGATGATCTATGCGGAGTAGCTGTGGTAGATCCAGCCTCTCAGCTAGGTACCTACAATTTAAACATCATCATCATCATCTCAGATCATATATGTCCCACTGTTGGGCTCGAGCCTCCTACATAACGGGAGGGTAATTGACCTACTATACCACGCTGGTCAGACGTGTTGGTATAGGATTTTGTTTCAAGTTTTCCTTCTTTCACATAGATATTAATGCGTTTTTATCCCTTAGTCGTCTCTTACGATCACCTACGAGTAAGATAGTGGTGAAGTATTCTTACTACGTCACCACACGGAAAATTTAAACATACCAGGATATTTCTTTTTGAATTGAAAACTGATTTTGGCGCACCGCACACAGTATTTTTTCGTAGGCTGTAAGTGAGACTGATCCGTCACGCTCTGTGGTGAAAGACTCGATCGGGTGAACTCGGGACCGCCGAGTGTACCCGAGCGGGAAAGATACAGTCAGCTGCTCTTCACAGTTATGTCGCTGTGATTACTATATACAGTTTATATGTAATAATTGTTATTATCCATGTGGTGACGGAGTAAGAATACAATTCACCACCCCCTATCTTACCCGTGGGTGATCGGAGGAGACGACTAAGGGTATATAATACAAGAGAAGGCAAACTGGAAACAAAACCCTATACCAACACGTTTGACCAATGTGGTATAATAGGTTAATTTCCCTCCCATTACGGAGGAGGCCCGAGCCCAACAGTAGGCTGTGATGATGATGATGTTATTATTAATTATTCAATAGTTTTTAATAGTTATTTTTTGACGGCTGGCTATAGTATGGACTCATACATACACTCTGGGGGCACATTTTTTAATTTTTTTATTTGTTTTTTTTTTCATAGGTTTAAGTTTTCACTTCTATCGGCAGTCCTGATGATTGCTTTGTTTTTTTCTTTATTCATCATCATCTCAGCTAATATGATCAATATGGGCTCCAAGAACGAAAGATTTTTTTTTAAACACCACCCTGCATTAAGGAAATAAACCTTGTACTGTGGGGGATAATGCAGACAAATTACAGCCAGACTCGGCACAATTTGTGGATAGGATATACACAAAGTATTGTCAGGAATAAGTAGGAATCGAACCCACGTCACTGGCATGGCAGGTAGGTATTTACTCTTTTAAATTTTTCATTAATTTCTTCATTATTTCGTTTAAATAACCAGTTGATGATAACTTTACTATATCTATAGTTTAAAAGTATTCATATTTCATCAGTATATTATTTTTATTTGAATATACAATGATAATCCGTAACAACCCTATTAATTACCAAAATATGAACAAAAGAATAATTTAAAAAAAAAAATCACAAAAATATATCCAAAAAAAATATACCGATCTAAGCTCGGCCATCTAAATAATGTGTAATTCTACCATTTTTTTATGAGAATAAAAAAATAAATTTTACCTTATAGCAGTATACGGTTCCCTAAGCTGAGCTATGGGGTACGACCCCATAAGTATCTGTATAGGACGGGGAACTGTTGATGGAAACACTAAACCTGGACAATCGCACAACCGGACCTGGAAAGAAAAAAATACTTAGAAAAAATAAAATTAAAGGCTTTTCACAAAACTTACATTGTCCATTATAAAATACAATTGTCTCTTTCAAAATATCATGCTCATCACAAATTAAAATTACCCATTTCAAAATATATTTGCCTATTACAAAATATAATTACCCATTACAAAATATAATTGCTCATTACAAAATATAATTACCCATTACAAAATATAATTGCTCATTACAAAATATAATTGCCCATTACAAAATGTTGTATTTTAATTAGTCATTAAAAAAGTACTTACCTGCGGTGTTAGGAATATAGTCTGGAAGTGTTTAGTATGCCCCGGTGTCTTGGATACGGAGACGACTGACCGTCCCATAAGTGCATTCAGCAGCGAAGACTTGCCAACATTCGGTTGTCCGACACAACCAATAGTTAAGATTCCAGACTTGTATTTCTCGTGGCTGTAGTATGAAGTGTCCGCTTTTTCGAGAATTGTTTCTCCTGTAAATATTTTATAGATTAGTAGTGGTAGGACCACGCTGTTGACAGTTCTCTGTCTACAGCCGCGGGCCGGTCCGTCCGGGGTAGTACCACACTGAGCAGAAAATCAACGTCCGAATAGTCTCAATGTGCATTGTTCGGTGAGCGAGAGAATCGGAAGCGCAAATTAGGTGGGTTTTGGTTATTTTGGGCAGCTATACTCCTGGTATGGCCGTCCATATGCGGCGGTAACAGTTACCATCATGTCCGTCGCTTGCTCGTTGGTCCATTCATCCATCAGCAATAAAAAATAAACAAGATTTTTGAAGTTACACTTCTTTAGGCGCGTTATGAAAAAATGGTGAGAGTGAAATTGAATGACGCGCGCGCATCACTGCAACACAAAAGTAACAGGTTGAAGTTGGCTGCAAGTAAAATGCGTTGGGTTGGAAAAACCATATTAAAAATAAATCATATTCATACCAACTTCAGCGTTCTCATCATAATCAAACTCCACGTCTGTCTCTTCTTTGATTTTCTTCTCCCATGATGAGAGGTCGACCTCACTCTTCACGATTTCTTTGCACGCCTCCAGTATCTTAGTGGCACCTTCTGCGCACATACGCTGCTTACCTCTCCTACGACGGACTTGAAGACCTACAGACAACATAAATGATCATTTCATATTCGAGCCTCCTCCACAATGGGAGACAAATTGACCTAATACCATACTTATACAGTTAAACTAGGGGTAGATATTGGCTTATACATAATGATTTTAAATAATTTATTATCTTTTTAAATTACCTTATGAATATATAACTTCTACTTCTTGTTGTGTATGGCTTCTCTGGTGTAGGGTTGCCACTTTGCCAATAACGTGTGGAGCTAGAGTTAAAGTGTGAGACACAAGTTGATCGGTGTTCGAGGTTGATCGGTATTTGTATTAATTAACTAATGAATCCTGTGGTTGATCGGTATTTGTATTAATTAACTAATGAAACTCCCCGTGTGGTGACGGGATAGAATACAAGTGTCGCCACCCCTTGCTTGCCCGTGGGAGTCGTAAAAATCGGCTAAGGGTCCACCAGGAGAGAGGGCAGCAGCTCTCTCCTGGGATACGTATAACACCACACTGCGATCGCCAACCCGCCTGCCAAGCGTGGCGATTATGGCTCAAAACCCCTAATGATAAGCACAAATAAAAGAACGGCCCCCAGTCACGGCAGCTCCACTATCCTACGGGCTCATTGTGGTAGCGGGCCTGGTAGCGATGGAGTAGGGGGTGCTAAGAATCCCCGGCAGCGATCCGGCTACCAATCAAAGCGACCCTTGGCCCTGGTAACACACAACATTCGGACACTCAGGACCGACGAAAGGGTCATCGAGCTGGAAGAGGAATTGAGCAAAATCCGATGGGACATTGTAGGATTATCAGAAGTGCGAAGAGAGGGCGAGGGCACGATAATCCTCCGGTCTGGAAACTTGCTCTTCTACCGGGAGGGAGATCACCCGTCCCAAGGCGGTATAGGGTTTATCGTTCGCAAGTCTCTCGTAGGCAACGTGGAGAGGATCGAGAGTGTGTCGACAAGGGTAGCGTACCTTATACTCAGAATTACCAAACGGTATTCGTTGAAGGTCATACAGGTATACGCACCGACCTCGGCATACTCCGACGACGAGGTGGAGGCCTTTTACGAGGATATCTCGAAAGCCATACACGCGTCCAAAACCCACTTCACGGTGGTTATGGGAGACTTTAACGCGAAACTAGGCAAAAGGAGTGATGATGAGTTGAGAGTGGGGAAACATGGATATGGACAGAGAAACCAGAGGGGCCAGAAACTGGCTGAATTTCTGGAGAAGGAAAGCCTCTTTATGATGAATTCCTTCTTCAGAAAGCAGCCACAAAGGAAATGGACCTGGATTAGCCCCGATGGTTCAACAAAAAACGAGATAGACTTCATCTTGTCGGACAAACGACATATATTTAATGATGTCTCAGTGATCAGCAGGATTAAAACTGGGAGCGATCACCGAATAGTACGAGGCTCATTAAATATCCATACGAAAGTCGAACGGTCACGCTTGATGAAGTCTACCCTCCGACCTACACCTGTCCAATACCAGAACCTCGAAAGCTTTCAACTCGAACTACACAATCGCTTCCAATGTCTAGACGAGTGCGAATCTCCGAACGATATGAACAACAGGTTCGTGGAAACTGTCCACGCGGTTGGGTCGAAGTTTTTCAAGGCTCACCGCGCCAATAGACCTAAAAAACTTTCTGACCAGACTCTCAGGCTCATGGAGCGGAGAAAAGAAATGACAGTACAGTCTTCAGCCGATTGGTCCGAACACAGGCAGCTTAATAGGCAGATCTCCAGGTCTGTGCGTCGCGATATTCGCCAATTTAATACGCTCCGTGTTAAAGAAGCGATAGAGCGGAATCGTGGCTCAAAAGTGTTCGCACAAGATCTGTCTATTGGGCAAAGCCAATTGACTAAGCTGAAGACCGATGACGGCACTGTCATTTCATCCCAGGGTGAGATCTTGGGAGAGGTCGAAAGGTTCTATGGACAGTTATATAAATCATCCCGAAGTCCTGTTGTCGGCTTGGTCCAAGATCCCAGATCCAAGCTAACTCGGCACTATACCGAAGAAATCCCGGACATTAGCTTGTGCGAGATCAGAATGGCTCTCGAACAACTACGAAACGGTAAGGCACCGGGAGATGACGGAATTACGGCAGAGCTACTGAAGGCAGGCGGTAAGCCGGTCTTAAAAGCCCTTCAAAAGCTATTTAATTCCGTTATCCTCGGGGGCGACGTTCCAGAGTCGTGGACCGGGAGTGTGGTGGTGCTGTTCTTCAAGAAGGGCGACAAAGCTCTTCTAAAGAACTACAGACCCATCTCAATCTTGAGCCACGTCTACAAGTTGTTTTCGAGGGTCATTACCAATCGACTCACGTGCAAGCTTGATGACTTCCAGCCGCCCGAACAAGCTGGCTTCCGAAAAGGCTATAGCACCATAGACCATATTCTCACGCTTCGGCAGATTATCCAGAAGACCGAGGAGTACAATCGGCCTCTGTGTATAGCGTTTGTGGACTATGAGAAAGCCTTTGATTCAGTCGAAACTTGGGCGGTGCTGCAGTCCCTTCAGCGGTGCCAAATCGACCATCGTTATATAGAAGTGCTGAAGTGTTTGTATAGGAACGCCACAATGTCAGTCCGTATCCGGGATAAGAGTACGAAACCGATCCAGTTGCAGAAAGGCGTGAGACAGGGAGATGTCATCTCTCCGAAACTGTTCACCACTGCACTGGAAGATGTCTTCAAGCTCTTAGACTGGACCAGACTAGGTATTAACATTAACGGCGAATACATCACTCACCTTCGATTTGCAGACGATATCGTCGTTATGGCAGAATCCATGGAGGACCTTGGCACCATGCTCAACGATCTCAGCAGGGTATCCCAACTGGTGGGGTTGCGAATGAACATGGACAAGACGAAAGTCATGTCAAATGCCCATGTCATTCCTGTACCGGTCCTAGTTGGCAATGCGATTCTCGAAATTGTCGATCATTATGTTTACCTTGGACAAACAGTCCAGTTAGGTAGATCCAATTTCGAGAAAGAGGTCAGCCGACGAATCCAACTCGGTTGGGCAGCGTTCGGGAAACTTAAGATGATCTTCTCGTCCAACATACCTCAGTGTCTGAAAACACAGGTCTACAACCAGTGTGTGTTACCAGTGATGACTTACGGCACGGAAACGTGGTCCCTAAATGTAGGCCTCATAACCAAGCTCAAAGTCGCCCAGCGTGCTATGGAGCGAGCTATGCTCGGGATTTCTCTGCGTGATAGAATCCGTAATACGGAAATCCGCAGAAGAACGGGTGTAACCGACATAGCACGAAGAATTAGCACGCTGAAGTGGCAATGGGCTGGCCACATCGCTCGAAGAACCGACAACCGCTGGGGAAAAAAGGTTCTAGAGTGGCGACCACGTACCGGACGACGCAGTGTAGGACGCCCCCCCACTAGGTGGACAGACGATCTAGTTAAAATTGCTGGGCGTCGATGGATGCAGACGGCACAGAACCGCACTCTGTGGCATACCATGAGGGAGGCCTATGTCCAGCAGTGGACGGCGATGGGCTGAAATGATGATGATGATGATGATGAACTAATGAATTATGAATATATAATATATATATTTGTGATTTTTTTTTTAAATATAAATTTTTTATAAGGAAAACATATAAAGTGGAAGGATGTAGGTACCGGGGGAGACCGAGACTAACCTACCTAGACCAGATTGGTCACGTACTGAAGGAAGGTGGAGTCAAGAATCTCCGAAACCGGCGAGCGTGTATGAAGAGAATTATGAATGTTGAGGAAGCGAGTGAAGTATGCAAGGATAGAGTTCTCTGGCACTCTGTTCTCTCTGCCTACCCTGCAAGGGATATGGCGTGATGATATGTATGTATGTAATTTTTTAGTCAAAAACATTTTTTTTGTGAAAACCCTATATTTTGAAACGGTTTATTTGAGAAAAATGTTTATAAATTACTAAAATCTTTTATTGATTATTAAAATACAGTGAGATTGGAGGAATCTGTCTACCGCTGAGGTTTGTCTGAGAGAAAGGGAAGCCCAGACAGACTAACGGCGTTACGCGTTACGTAACGTACGGTTTACCATCTCATAAGAAGTTACCATTTCAAAATATTGATTATTTTCATCAGTTACTATAGATCCTCTACCAGAATAGAAATAATCTCACCAGCTTTATCACTTGTAGCTCCACGAAGGTTATATCCTGGACATGATGTGAAGTACACAACTGCTAATTCGGGGTACGTCTTCATGAGGTGCTCCTTCCAAGCGCTCACCACTGCAGCTGGTACCAGGTCCACTTTATTCAACACCAATATCATTGATTTCTTCTGTTCTTTCACTATATAGTTATAAAGGGACGGAGGAAACATCATACCCTGAAATCATAACAGCTCATATAATTCCCACTATTTGGTTCGAAGCTCTTCCATAATGGGAGAGAAATTGACTATAAAACGCCGGTCAGACGTGTTTGTATAGGGTTTTGTTTAGAGTTTTTATCTCTTGCATAGATGTTATAAGCGTTTTATATCCCTTAGTCATCTCTTACGATCACTCGAGTGTTTTTCCATGTGGTGATGAAGTTAGAATATAATTCTTCATTCTTTTCTTGCCTATGTAGTGAAGGATGACTTAATGCTGTGTGATAGCGGCTACGAATACTACCAACCCTTACTTTGCGCGTGGATGTCGTAAAAGACGACTAAGAGCCTTATAACGACCTGGGTCAACTCTATCTGATGCCGTTCAGTCAACAATTACATTCCCAAGGAGGGTTGATGTCTGGCAGGCGGCCGGTCATAAATCTATTGCCAATAACTTTTACAATGTGTACTATGAAAGAAGAGTACATATTGTATCGACCCCAAGTAATTGGGATAAGAGTAGGAGAATGATGTAGTGAAGGAGGACTAGAATATTTTTGAAATCATAAATATTATTTGAATAGTTTCTGATGTAGTGTAATGGCTGTTCTAGTAGTTGACACATGATGAAGGATCACTTGTGGAACCTGGTCCAACCATATTTTTTTATATATTATATTAAAAAAAAAGAAGAATAGACTATTTTTTTCAGATTAGGTTTAATACTTATTAAGCATTTTGTATGCAATCTATAAAAGAGTATGTTTGTATGAGATTGCTAAACATAAAAACTATTTGACCGATCATTATAAAAATTGGTATGTATATGCATTGTTTTACGGAGAAGGTTTATATGTATAACCATTGACGTAACTCGCCACCAGGTGGGGATATATTGACTTCTACAAACAAACAAACAAGCTGGGTTTGCTAGTTATATATAAAAGAAAACTAATTGTCGCAGCGAGACCATGACGAGGTGGCTAGTTACCAAGCTCGCTGGGACTTCCATATACTAACTTTCACTGGATCAAATTCAAATTTATTTCATCATCATAGCCCATATATGTCCCACTGTTGGGCACGGGCCTCCTCTTTAATGAGATGAAAGTTAACCTACTATACCGCCAAACGTGTTGGTATAGGGTTTTATTTCGAGTTTTCCTTCTCTTGCATAGATGTTATATGCGTTTTATATCTCTTAGTCGTCTTGTACGATCACCCACGGGTAAGATAGCGGGTGGTGAATTGTATTCTTACTCTGACACTATACGGATAAATTTATTTATTATATATTAACCCTACGAGGACACTTACATATTGTCAGTTTTAACATTTTAAATTAATACAATAAACTAACAACGGATCGTAACGTAACCGCTATTGAGAAGATCCGACAAGAAACTCAGCGGATTTGTCTATGATTTTTTTTTGAAGCGACACATCTAATGCGACTTCCAACATGGTTGCGTTAAACGTTTAACGCTACCATGGAGGGAGTATGAAAGCACTGTTGCGTTAAACGTTCAACGCTCCTGGGGAAGGGGAATAGGAAGAGACATAGCGAGAGTGAATGCGTGGCACTCGAACGCATGCGCGTAGTATACCTGTTACAAGCTTGGTTACATACATACATATCATCACGCCATATCCCTTGCAGGGTAGGTATAGAGAACAGAGTGCCAGAGAACTCTATCCTTGCATACTTCACTCGCTTCCTCAACATTCGTAATTCTCTTCATACAAGCTTGGTTGATGTATGTAAACGAGATTTAAAAATTAGTTTGCCAAAGTTCTGTACTTTGTGCGCACGCATTTTTGAAAATGACACCGCCCAGTACTAAGTTAATAATCCTTGTATTAACCAAACTTAGAATAACTCTTTGTGGATCAAACAAAATATTGTCATACGTAAGAATCGCACCCACATCACGCACCATCCGTGCAGTCAAAAGTGAATTATATCATTTCTTCCCGCGAAAGAGTTATTATTTTTTTACTGACATTTTTATAAAAAAAAATAGTATATGTTTAGACCTTCTCAGCTTAGGATCGCATTCAAATCCAATGCTATATTATTTAATTCAAACGAGATTAAAAATTGACAATATGTAAGCGCTATTATCATTTAACCTGCCCCTAAGCGTGGCTTATAGTACTACCCTTTCTGTGGACAGTTTTCTTTTTATTGCTTATGGTGGCAAACGTGCAAGCAGTAAACATGATGGTAAGTGTCACTGCCGCCCATGGACCTTTACAATACCAAGGGTATAATTTAGGCCGTTGCCTATCAATAAAATCCCCAAACCCACCCAGTTGGGCTTCCGGCTCTATCGCTCACCGAAAGAAGCGCAATAGCACATTGCCATTACTCAGACGTCGATCTTCTGCTCAGTGAAGTACTACCCGGGACGGACCGGTCCGCGGCTGTAGACAGAGAACTGTTAACAGCGGGGTCCTACCACTATTAGAGATCTAAGACCAACAAGGTTAAATGCTTATAAAAAGATGTATGATAAAAACTAACAGCATATCTGACGTCAACGATCAGTAGAAGTATGTCACACATCTCGAGAACTCTCCACAGCTGCCTCCAGGTCTCCAAGTTCAGTTCAAAATATGACATGTTCTTCCAATGAGGTGTCGTTTCCAATTGATCAACATAGTTCTGGAAATAAAAAGAAAATAAAATTGCGCGTCTTGACAGAAGTAATAACTTAAACTAATCTAAGTTGAACTATTTAATATTGTAATTGTTTAACTTGAGACAATGCTTAGGTTATTACTTAACTTTTATGTATATTAATATGATAATGTACGGAAAGGTTATTAACCGACTTAAAAAAAGGAGGAGGTTCTCAATACGTCTGTATTTTTTTTTTTGTTTATGTTTGTTACCTCATAACTTTCGACTGGGCAAGGCGATTTTAATGATTCTTTTTTTATTTGAAAGCTGGTGCTTCCCGAACGGTCCCGTTTCAATTTGGTCCAGTTCTGACAATGGCATACTTGAGAAAACCATATAAGTCTAAAATTAGCATTAAATTTGAGTGCGACAAATGAACGAGTAGCTCCAGCCCCGCTACTAATAGAACAACCTATGTGTCTGTAACACTAAAAAGTAAAAAATAAAATTAAAAACTACGTTTAAAAAAACCGACTTCAAAAACTGAAAAGTACAAAATAACTTAAAATATTATCATTTGTGTGTGCTATCTATTGATAGGTTTGAAGTCGGTGCCGGTATCGGTATCTTTAGTGTAAGAATTTCATTACAGTAAGTACCTAAGCTGTTTATAATTTTGTTTAGGGCTTGGCACCGATTTCAAAACTATTTATTAATAAAATTTTATAACATCACATCTTAATACGGCTAGCGCTGTGGGTTACAGTGAGAGAGGAGCCTGCCTACTGCTATCGTATGCATGAGAGAAAGGGAAGCCAAACAGACAGCCGTTACGCGTTACGTAACGAAGCCGTTTACCCTCCCATAAGAAGTTATCACTGCAATAAACTTATATGCATTTTAAATTATTTATATTCAATTGTAATTGACAAGACCTTTTTGAATAACCCTAAAATATGCTTATCAGAAAATTCATAATATTTTATTTATTAATACAATCTAGACCAGTCATGTCAAAGATACAGCCCGCGGGCCGCATCCGGTCCCTGGGCCGTATCAATAGGCCCCGCGAGCGCTATGATTTTTAACAACCATATATTATGTACTATATAATTTAACGATCCGCCCTCGCTTCGCTTCGGTTACGTCAGTTCAGTTGTGTAGTTTACTTTCGCTACATAGAATTCCTTTCGGAGAAGGAATTTCTTAAAATCCTATTTCA
Source organism: Lymantria monacha (assembly GCA_905163515.2). Classification (NCBI taxonomy): domain Eukaryota; kingdom Metazoa; phylum Arthropoda; class Insecta; order Lepidoptera; family Erebidae; genus Lymantria; species Lymantria monacha. Next base: position 2,704,080 of record LR991108.1, on the reverse strand, counting down.
TCTGACCTTTACAGGGCAGAAATAATGTTCATACCAAATTTCAAGTCTGTGGTAGCTATATTTGTAAATCTGATTTTTACACCCCAACAACTCCCCTTGCGTTCTTAGCTGACCTCTACTCGGCGAAAGGAATATTCCTACCAACTTTAAAATCTGTAGCCCTTATGGCTCCAGAGATATCGTGATGAGTCAATACATAGGTGGAAATCTCTTATATACAGGGTGGAAGTAGACCGTTCCCGAAAACAAAGACAGGTAACCCTACTAGTCTAAAAAATCGATTCGTATGAAAAAAAAATTTTTTTTCACCACCCGAGGTCGTTGAACTCTTGAACATATGATCGTGAGTTTTAAATAGATTGCGTCTTTTCTCATCGGAGTAAAGTTACGTATTTTTTATGGAATTATCATTACATGGCACTGTCCTAATACGATAGAATGTGAAAAAAAAAAAACTTAAAATTCGTTGCGAAAATAAACGGTCCGGTGCGTCGGCGGAGGATTTCGGGCAACATCCTCCGCCGTCGCACCGGCTTGTAAAAATATAATTCACCATTCTCTATCTTGTCCATTTGCGTCGTAAAATACTACTAAGGGCTGTGGGAAGGTACTCATACTAGATGACCCTACCTTACTTATTTATGACCCCTTGTAGTATTGAAAAGGTCCAATTTTGTTCTTTTTTTGGAACGAAGTTCCTTATCGCGCGTTGCGAGACGAAAAAAATTAAGACCAAAAGTTGTCACGACACAACAGAGTTGTAACGACACAACATAAAACAAAGTCCCTATATCCCTATTTATGCTTAAATATTTAAAACTACGCAACGGATATTGATGCGGTTTTTTTATAGATAGAGTGATTCAAGAGGAAGGTTTATATGTATAATATATGCATAATGTACTAGAGAAACACTGATAATTTTAGAGGTTTCTAATGTGATGTCGTAAATAAACACATTATTTTGCGCTTATATTGCAAACGCTGGCTGAACCCTATGAAATAGATGAAAATAAGTTACTACAGTATTATACAGCTTAAAAAGGCCTACAAAAAAGTCCGCGATGGTATATGTCTATCTCTTAAGGATAACATACTATATCCATTTTAATACTTTAAAAAATGGCCTATTATAAAACGATAATTGAAAAGCTATTTACACAAATACTGTATTCATCCTTATCATTTTAAATACATTAGTTGGCTTGAGCAATTCATGAAGATATTTTTTTTCCTTCAGACCATGCAAATTAAATCAATACCTTAAGAGATATAGCAAAATCAAAAAAATGCGCAACGAAATTAATTTCGTGTCGCCGCGCGGCCGGCTCACGTTCGAGCTCGGAGCCCAAAAGTTTTGGTAGTCTAGTGGAATTGTATATCCTATTAATATTATAAACGTGAATATAATGTAATAATGTAATGTAATAATGTATGGATGTGAACATGTTTGTTGCTCTTTCACGTAAAAACTACCGAATGGATTTTGATGAAACTTTATAGTAATATAGCTTGCACATCAGAATAACACATAGGCTATAATTTATAAAGACATTTTGCAAATTGGCTAAAATATAACGATAAAAATCGCTTAAGGCAGAAAAAATTTATATAATTAAAATAGAACTTCGTTCCATCCGGGTGTCCCTTGACACCTCTCGTTTTTTTTTATTGCTCATGGTGTCAAACGAGCAAGCAGCACATCTGATAGTACGTGTCACTGCCGCCCATGGATCTACAACACCAAGGGTATAGCTAGGCCGCTGCCTACCAATACAAACCATAAACTCACCCCAGTTGGGCTTCCGGCTCTCTCGCTCACCGAATGAAGCGCAATAGCACATTGTCATTACTCAGACGTCGATCTTCTGCTCAGTGTGGTACTACCCCGGACGGACTTACTTAACAGAGTGGTTCTACCATTATTTGATGATTTTTCTCAACATCCAAAATTTTATTGATAATCCTTTTTGTCACATGCCTTTCATCCCTCCTCATCACATGATAGAATAGTATTGTTACCTTGAAATATCTCTGTTCCTGAGCATCTAACTGGACTGTGGACATTGTGAAATCCCATGATGGACGTTTGGGGAATGATACGTCTGATGGAAAGTAATTTGACGGGTCCACTTCTAAATCCTTCTCTGCAACAGGTTTCAGTTCTTTTCTATGAAAGATAAATATTAAATTACTCAGAAAAAAGAGTTTGTGGATCACACTAAGTATTGTTCTGCATAGGAATCGAACCTACGGCATTGTTACGGATGATATATTAACCACTACACCATCTGTGCAGTCAAATTTGAAAAATAGAAGAGTATTATTGCCAGTCAGAAAGTAAGTCACACATATATACAAAAGATATAATATCCATGAATACTCACAGAGCATCCTCCTTCTTTCTCGCCAGTTCCTCATCAGATTCTCTGTAGAATTTCAGTGCATATCTATTGGTATCTCTGCCACCACGGACACGGGATGGTTGGTAGTTTACAGATACCACATCGTAAGCATTGGAGCCTGATGCAGCTGCAACAGAAAATAGCATATTTTGGCAACTGTATTTGCTTTTTCTTATAATAAATAGGAACCACCGCCACATACAAAATCACTGTTTTGTTGTGTGGTGACGGAGTAAGAATACAATTCACTGCCCCCTATCTTACCCGTGGGTGATCGTAAGAGACGACTGAGCAATATAAAACGCATATAATATCTATGCAAGAGAAGAGTCAAAAACAAACGCTATATCAACACATCTGACTAGCCTGGTATAGTAGGTCAATTTACCTCTCGTTATGTAGGAGGTTAGAGGCCAGCAATGGGACATATATGAGCTGTGATGATGATGATGAAAATCACGGCTACATCATCTATGTGCTGTGGGGTGGGAGCTGCAAATGCTATCAACTCATTGGTTATGGATGTGGAGTTTTGGCGCGAATGTGGAAATGTCAGGTCACGCTCTTGTATTATATTCATTTCTTTAGTGTTTTGTGGTGTTATATTGAATAATTTTGCTGGTATGTTATGCAATATGGTACAGTTAAAGTGCTGAAGTGTAGTGAATATGGTATAATAGTGGTTTACGTGTATTTTCATATTTGCCCAAAATTCCCAAAGAAAATTATTGATTAGGTTATCAGCGCCCGATTAATGGTAACGACTTGACTTACTGACAGACAATGACTATTAAGGCTACATAATATGAAGAAATGATGAACAATATATGAAAAATAATTAAATAAGACTTGGCTGTATGGGCTTTGATTCCTTTGCCTGTCCGAATGGACGAACAGAACCAAAAAAAAAAATGGTTATGGATGTCGTAAAAGACGACTAAGAGCTTTATAACGACCTGGACCAACTCCATCTGATGCCGTTTGGTCAACAATTACATTCACAAGGAGAGTTGACGTCTGGCAGGCGGCCGATAATATAACTATTGCCAATAACTTTTACAATATGTAAAATGGATTATGTGATTTTTCCAATCAATACCTTCAGACCTCTATCAGAACTCTAATCTTGTGTTCATCATGCTAGGAGTCCAGCCATTTAATCCTCAGAGCTAGACATAGGGTTTTCTACATACATATACATATCATCACGCCATATCCCTTGCAGGGTAGGCAGAGAGAACAGAGTGCCAGAGAACTCTATCCTTGCATACTTCACTCGCTTCCTCAACATTCATAATTCTCTTCATACACGCTCGCCGGTTTCGGAGACTCTTGACTCCACCTTCTTTCAGCACGTGACCAATCTATTCTAGGTAGGTGAGTCTCGGTCTCCCCCGGTACCTACATCCTTCCACTTTCGCATTGTATATCTTCTTAACCAGACGTTCGTTCGGCATTCTTTCCACATGTCCGAACCATCGGAGCATTCTCTTTCGCATCTTTACACCAATACTCTGTTTCATACCTACTCGCTCTCTTACGTCGTCGTTGCGAATGCGGTCGGTCAGCCTAACTAGAGTTTTCTCAGACAAGATAACAGTTCTTGTAGTCCATTTTGTGGATGAACTTATATTGCCATGTTTATGGATTTGATTACAGATGCAGTTATAAATCATTCAAATTAGTGGAGCTGCTTGTTTCCATTGAAGATCACACACAGCTCAGATTTTATGACTCCTGCAGGCATGCAGGAATGGTTGGTTACACATTGTGTTATTATTTGGCCATCAGGTAGACATTAGTGTACTTTAGTTCCTACTAAAGTGTGTGTGTATTTTAATAGAAATTTAGTTTATTATTAGTAGAACTTAAGTTTGTTATTAGTGGAATATGTATTATTAGTAGGATATGAATGTATTATTATTAGGATGTCATTAAGTTTTTAGCAAGTCATGTATTATTAGTAAGAAGTCACTAATTAGTAGTATCTATGTTATGAGTAGGATATGAGTGTTTTATTAGTAGGATGTCACCAAGTTATTATCAGAACATGGGTGTATAATTAGGATGTATGTTATTACTAGAACAAGAGTGAGTTATTAGTAGGACAAGAGCAAGTTATAAGTAAGATATGAGTGTGTTATTAAGTATGATATGAGTGTATTATAGATGTACAAAAAATTTGTCTATTAGTGACTTAATTTTATATGTTTCTAGTGTTAAATACTTACTGGACATCAATAGTGTCTTATTCTGTTTCTTGGACTGCAGTTGTTGCTTTTTAGCTTTACCACTGAAAGGAGTTTTACGTCGAGCTTGCGGCATCTTGATATATTACTAAAAATGATATAATATTAATATGAAATCATCATCATCATTTTCCTACTCTTATCCCAATTACTTGGGGTCGATACAATGTGTACTCTTTTTTCATAGTACATATTGTAAAAGTTATTGGCAATAATTTTATGACCAGCCGCCTGCCAGACGTCAGCCATCCTTGGGAATGTAATTGTTGACCAAACGGCATCAGATGGAGTTGTCCCAGGTCGTTATAAGGCTCTTAGTAGTCATTTACGACATCCACGAGCAAAGTAAGGGTTGGTAGTATTCGTAGCCAGCTAGCTATCACACAGCTTATTTAATTATAGTTTATTTAATATGAAATATAGCAGACTAATTGATTTTCTTATTTAACTAGTAAGCTATTTTCTTTTCTTTCTTTATTTTTAAAAAAGACACCACCCTGCATTAAGAAAATAATTCTTCTATTGCTGGGGACTTTATAAACATACAATCAACGCAGATAAATTACATCCAAACTCAGAATGACAATTTGTGAATAGCATAAAGTATTGTCTTGCATGGGAATCAGACCCACAGCACTGGCACGGAAGGTCGGTATCTTAACCACTACATCATCTGTATAGTCAACTATCAAAGAACAATGCAATAGGGTAAAACATATTATAGTAGATAACGGATGTGAGTAACTTTACAAAATTTCAATTGACTATGGTGAAGATACCGATCCCTCGTGTACTTGTAAAATCGCAGCTCTGGCTCCTGAGATACAGGCTTTAGCCTAGTTCGGGAAGTAATGTTTTTGTTTAAACAAATTATTATTATTAATGTAGGCAGTCTTTATTACCATTTAAATTACTGAAATTTAGCATTTAATATGCTTAATTATTTATAAAACCTGATTACGAAGTGAAAAATGATGTCACAAGCGGGATTTGAACCTACGCCTATTGGGATTCCGGCCCAATCGTGCTGCCACTACACCACCGTGATAATTGTAGGACATGCAAATTTCACTTCGTATCATATTTACGTCTTAAGGTGACGGTATGCTATCTACCCGACAATGTTTACACATTGTTATAGGCTTAATACTTCAAACTTTACATACAGTTAGAATTGTATTAAACGATGACACAACCTTGTTATTTAAATTACTGAAATTTAGCATTTAATATGCTTAATTATTTATAAAACCCGATTACGAAGTGAAAAAATCCCAATAGGCGCGGGTTCGAATCCCGCTTGTGACATCATTTTTCACTTCGTAATCGGGTTTTATAAATAGTCTTTATTCCACTTGTAAGTTTTAAGGACTAATTCATCCACTGTTGATAATAAGTCGGTTCACAATCATTATCATTATTGCTCATATAAATCCTACTACTGGATATGGACCTCCTTCACAATAAGAGGGCAATTGACCTACTATAACCACACTTAGCAGATGTAACCGTCATTAAGCTAATAATTCTTTAAATAATAGAAAAAAAAAATATTATGTTGGTTATTTTGGGAATGTGTATTTTTATTTTCCACTTGAAAGGTTATAGAAATTGGCAAGACAGATAGAGCTTTATTCTTAACTAAGGAGCGAAGATTAGATTTAAGAAAGTATATAATATGTACATGCTTATTTATCAAAGCCTATTAAGAGCTTTTAAGTTAATCTTTTGATCATAATGTTTTTTTTTTATTGCTTTTGGTGGCAAACAAGGTAGCAGCACACCTGCTAGTAAGTGTCACTGCCGACCATAGACCTTTGCAATACCAAGGGTATAGCTAGGCCGCTGCCTACCAATATAAAACCCAAACCCACACAGTTGGGCTTACGGGTTGAGAGCCCTCAGCGCTCACCCACAGTCCGGGTAAAGTTGTCATAGCCATCTGAGGCTAACAACTAAGACACACAAAAAAAAAAAAAAAAAAAAAGAAAACAGTTGGGCTCCGTCTTTCTCGCTCACCGAACGAAGCACAACAGCACATAGCCATTACTCAGACATCGATCTTCTGCAAGAGTGTGGTACTACCCCGGACGGACCGGCCCGCGGCTGTAGTCAGAGAACTATCAACAACGTGGTCCTGCGACTACTAAATTTATATTTTCGCATTTTTTTAAATAATGAATTGGCAAATGCAGAGTCACAAATCTTTGAATTGGCGGTTCGTGATCGGAAAATAAAGAATCCAGAATCTATTTAAGTTTTGCCTATTAAGACAATATACTATAATGTATTAACATTATAGTATATTTGTAATAGCGACGTTGATTGTTATTAAAAGGCTAAATCATGTTTCAATTACGTAAAAACATTTTATAGTCTTAAATGACCGTGTAAACACGCGGTCATCTCCGATGAAAACTGGTATTCGCCGGCAATGGAATAAATAATAGTAAAATGCGATTGCATGGCTAAATAATTAACTTACAACAGGTTTTTGAATCTGCTTCTTCAATTTACTGATATTTTGAGTAAATTTAATGCAAAGATATATAAAACTAGCCAATTCATGAAAGGAAATTAACTTACTCTCACAATTCATTCGTGGATCCAATGAAATATAAATAATAAAAATAATTTAAATTTTAAAATACTCATTACTCTGTATTTTACCTCTAGAGTGGATTACATACTATTAAGTCGAGTAATAGAGTAACAAATCGGTTACTCAAGACAGTTATTACAATTGGATTCTCAAAGCAGAATTTGTCAAATATTCTAGTTAGAAGAAGAATACAGTTGTATTCTTCATTTTAGTCTTCTGTTGATCTCGGCTTTCCTTCAAATGAGAAAAAATACCCTTCTTCTACATCACTCGGTCCAGACGGATGGACATAAGCTTTTATTTTGAATTTACCCTTTCTTACAGTAATATTATCTACTTTCATATCTTAAATAGTATTTTTTTGCTACCCACGGATATTGAAAACCATGCAGCTATAACCGTAATAACTGTTAATGCAGCCCTTTTGTCAAAATTTCACTTCATTTTGACAATTACAAAATTAGTTTATTTAGATCGGCATTTAAGTCAATATTGTTAGTATTAAATTTTATAACTTTTTAACATTTAAAGCTCACTAAATCTAGAGTGAATTTGTATAGTGTAAATGTATTTTTTTACTAATATTTAAAAATAATATTTGCCACAGTACGAGTTTATAACCAAATATACTTCATCATTCATTGAGTACATCCGTCAACTATAAATAAGCTAGATTTATAACCTCACTGTGTCACAACAAACAATTTTGTTAGTCACCGATATATTACAAAAACGATTGAATATAATAAAATATGCTGCCTTTATCACTATTACGGACGGCTCAGAACCATCCGATGTTAGTGGAATTGAAAAATGGTGAAACTTACAACGGCCATCTCGTTAGTTGTGACAATTGGATGAATATAAATTTAAGAGAAGTGATTTGTACATCTAGAGACGGTGATAAGTTTTGGAGAATGCCAGAATGTTATATACGAGGTAGCACAATAAAATATTTGCGAATTCCCGACGAAGTTATTGATATGGTTAAAGAAGAAACTCAGGTGAGATTTGTTTTTCTAATTTAATAACTTTTTTTTTAATGTAAGAGGTCGATAAAAGGCTCGTATTTGAAAGAGCCACCATTGATATTTTGTTAGGTGTATTGCATTTTAGTCTTGGGCTATCCTATTTTTGGCTTCATGAATATGTTTTCAGTACAAATTTTGGTGTGAGAGTGGTGGTGGAGTAAGAATACTATTCACCACCCCCTATCTTTCCTGTGGGTGATCGTAAGAGACGACTAAGGGATATAAAACGTATAACATCTATGCGAGAGAAAGAAAACTCGAAACAAAACCCTATACCAATATGTCTGACTAGGGTGGTACAGTTGGTTAATTTCCTTTCCATTATGGAGGAGGTCCGAGCTCAACAGTGGGACATGTATGGGCTGTGATGATGATGATGACACAGTTTCAGGTTGTAAAAATTATATTTTTCATTTGCAAATGAATTTTTACAAATATACTAGCATATTAACAGAATTAATAACAAATTTACAATAATTACAGGTAAAGTCAAGAAGCCGAAGTGAAGTTCAGAAAGGTAGAGGAGGTGGACAGAATATGAGGTCAGGTAGGGGTGGTAATAGGGGTGCCTTTGGTAATAGAGGACGACCAGCGCCATTAGCAGCTCGAGGCGGAGGAAATCAAGGCAGAAATCCTAATCAAAATAAGAAAAAATAGTTAGTTTAGTATAATTCTTTTTATTTAATAAACTAATTTTAAGGGTGTTGTAGTTTTTTTTTTCTTTATATGTACTGTTGCATTCCCTTTGCACTTGAATTTTATAAAAAATGAAAAATATTATGTAATTTGCATATAATATTCATTATCATCATCACAGCCCATAAATGTCCCACTGTTGGGCTCGGGTCTCCTCCGTAATGGTAGGCAAATTAACCTACTATACTGTGCTGGTCAGACGTGTTGGTATAGGGTTTTGTTACGAGTTTTCCTTCTTTCGCATAGATGTTATATGCGTTCTATATCCCTTAGTCGTCTCGTATGATCACCCACAAGTAAGATATGGGGTGGTGAATAGTATTCCAACTCTGTCACCACATGGGAATATTAACATAAGTAAAAGAAAACTCCCAAATGAAACCCTATACATTATTCATTTCATCAGTTTGTTATAGTAAAAAAAATTCTCTTCAATTTTGGAGTTAGTTTTAGCCCAGCAGTGGAACCTATATGAGTTGAGATGATAATAGATGGCTGGATTGAGTATATTTGTAATTTATATGTAGTTGCCTAGGGAACAATCGCAGTCAAGAGTTTCCGAAATCGGTGAGCGTGTATGGAGAGAATTATGAATGTTGAGGAAGCGAGTGAAGTATGCAAGGATAGAGTTCTTTGGCGCTCTGTTCTCTTTGCTTATATGTAGTTACAGACCCTCATAAGAACTGATGACTGGCATAGGCTTTACAATTTGGTTCTTTATACCTTTATGATCCTGAGGCAACTATGTTAAATTCTTTACCATGGTTCATCATCCCAAGTATAAGTAAAGATCATATTTTGACCTCACTTTAATCAAAATGGTATATAATGTTAGGCAAGTTATTTTTTTTTAAATGAAACTTCTTATAGGAGTGCTTTAAAATCTGATCCGCAACCCTTTTGTGATGAAAAGTGGTTGGAATAAACCCTGTCCGGTTGAATTGGGAGTAGTGTCTTACATGGCTTCGGGATTTCTCTGCAAGATAGGATCAGAAATATGGAGATCTACAATATAAAGGATGTAACCGACGTAATATGAAGAATTACTACCCTGAAGTAGAAATGGACAGGCCAAATCGCTTAATAAGCTGCTGGGGAAGAAAGGCTCTAAAGTGGCGACCATGTATCGGACGACGCCCCTCACTAAGTGTGAAGTAAAGATTGGTGAAAGTTGCTGAGAGTCATTGTATGCAGGCGGTCCGGGACTGCACTTTGTGACGACTTGTGCAGGTATACGTTCAGCAGTAAATGGTAAAAAGGCTGAATGATGATGAAAAACCGGCAAAGGGATTACTAGGTGCTGCAGCGTTTATTCTTCTGAAAAACTTTTTTTTTTGCTTTATTACAATTCATAGTAGCAATTTCACCAATGTCCAATTAATATTGCCTTGGAATTCTTTAGCTTTTTAGTTTTCCTTTCATAAAGTATAGGCATTTTGATGAGCCGTAACGTATCCACATTATGTGGCCCATTTTAAAAACCTTTCAGTGCCTCGGCTTCTTTTTTGGCAGGCAATGATTTGGTCATACCCCATCCATTCCATCTGGGACGACGAAGGGCCACATAATCCACGCCTTTTCTCTTCACATCGTCATTGTCCTAAACACTGGTAGTAATTTCTCACAGATTAAACAATCTTCCTTGTCCAAATCATTGTAAGTGGCCGGCCCGGCGGGTTATCCTTTCGGGTATCATCTCCATCCCGGCACATTTTTATGGATAGGTAGATAAAATTTCATATGATAACGCGAGGTCCGATACAAACAAATCTCGTCTCTATGGTATTAAAAACCTTTTAAACCAATTTACGATTCTTAAATAATTATATACATATTCTTTGCAATGGCATTTTTATTTTCTTTATTTTGATATTCTCGATAGGATTGGTAATCATTTTTTTAAATGTTATTTTTTTTTAACCTTGATAGTGGTGGGATCACGCTGTTTATAGTTTTCTGCTGGGTCCGTCCGGGGTAGTACCACACTGAGCAGAAGATCGACGTCTGAGTACCTAATGGCAATGTGCTATTGCTCTTCGTTCGGTGAGCGAGAGAGCCGGCAGCCCAACTGGGTGGGTTTGGAGTTTATATTGTTAAGCAGCGGCTTAAGTTATATCCTTGGTATTGCAAAGGTCCATGGGCGGCAGTGACTCTTACCATCAAGTGTGCTGTTTGCTCGTTTGCCACAATAAGCAATAAAAAAAAAGTTAAAATTTCGCGCCATAAATTCGCCATTTTGTTTAAAGATCTAACGATACATTAGGTTAGAATACATGAGGTAATAAACAAATTTACAAGATAAGGGGAAAAAACAAGACCCTACTTTGGCAGTCTGATAAAAAGGCAGCTTATATCGTAGTGCCTAGGGCATCAAATATAAGGGCGTCACTGCCCCCTTGGAGGACTATGTGCATAGGATGGATAAGAAAAAAAACTATACTTGTTATTTTTTTTTTATATTTACATCACATTTTGTATAAAACTTATATTGTTATAATTTATAAACTAATTAATATAAATTATGGCAATGTCTCACTTGAGTTTAGTTACATTATTGCTTTTTTTTTTACTCCCTTTACTTTTTTAATTAATTTTTAAAAACCGAATACGAGCGAAAAATGTCACAAGTAGGGTTCGAACCCACACCTATTGGAAATCCGTCCCAATCGTGCTGCCACTTAAAACACACTACGCTACAATAGTTCACGGTAGTGTAATTGACAGTACGATTGGGACGGCTTTCCAATAGGTAGAGGTTCGAATCCCGCTTGTGACATTTTTCGCTCGTGTTCGGTTTTTATAAATAATCAAGCATATTAAATGCAAAATTTCAGTTTTTCAATTGAGTTTTTATTCTTCAATCATTTTCTGTCCACAGAGTACGCAAATAAACTACGAATGAGATTTATTTCTGTTATCTATAGTTTAGTTTTTAAAAAAATTATACTTTTTTATTATCAACCATTTTTTATCCACAAAATTTACTCTGAATTTAATTATTATACTAGTACTAGTATAATAATTAAATTCAGAGTAACAATGGGCGACCACGTACCGGACGACGCAGTGTGGGACGCCCCCCCCACTAGGTGGACAGACGACCTAGTGAAGGTTGCTGGGCGTCGTTGGATACAGGCGGCACAGGACCGCACTCTGTGGCGTAAAATGAGGGAGGCCTACGTTCAGCAGTGGACGGCAATAGGCTGAAATGATGATGATGATGATGGAACAATGGGCTATTTTCGTTCTCTATGGTATTTTATTATTATTGTTCATAGATTTCTTTTCGGTATCTTTGCCGACCTTTCGTTTTCAGTCTCGTCGCGAATTTGATCCCCACACAGGACGATATTTTTTGCGATTCACAATTGTTTATTTTGAATTTGAATATTATTTGTGTTTGTTAATTAAATATTTGTAAAGTCCTCTACGACACAAGGATTATTTTTACTGTTGTTTGCCTAAAAAAACATAAAAGGCTTATAATACTCTGCTATCGCCAACTTGTCTGCCAAGCGTGGCGATTATTCAATTAGCCCCTTAGAGAAGAAGTCCAACAGTGAAAATTAAGAGTTTGACAGTATTATTGTTTTAAATAAAAATACATGGAGCATTTATTAGCATGGTCAGTGGTGCCTCCTATCTCCTGTTGGAAGTATTGCATACGGTTTGCAAGTTCGATTCCCGGGAATGGATCTTCTTTTTTCACTGGTGGAATAGTACGGTTGGTCTGCAATAAAACATACAAATAAATAGTATGATTTATAAACCGTGGGTGTCGCAATATCTGACTAATATTAGATTAAAGTTTGCCTAAAGAGTGTTGACAACGTCAGGTATGCGGGCGATCGTAAAACTACTTATTTTTTAAGTAATCACCCCGCACTAAGATGTTAGAAAAAATCCATTTTTTATAGGGGGACTTTACAAATATACCAACACTACCTCAATTTATATACATCGAGCTTCCTCCACAAGGAGGGTAATCGTATATCAATTAACACGCTACTGAAACGTGTTGATATAGAATTGTTTCAAGTTTTCCTGCTCTTGCTATAGATATTATTTACATATTATATTCCTTAGTAGTGTTTTACGACGTCCATAGACTAGAATTACAGTACTACTATGTACTGTAACTCTAATGTGTGGTGGGATTAGTCCAAAAATCAAATAAAACCTGTCAGTTACCTCACTGCCAATTGAGTCGGTCAAAATTATCACTGCTTTGATTTTATGGTCTTGGTTCACTCTAACGACTCTTTTAGCGTGGCCAACTGTCTCGGATACCAAACCCCAAACATACCTTGGTCTTTTTATTAGCATCATGCATCATCTTCATGTGCTTGTATATGCTAGTCTGCCAAGTGAAGGTAGCTGGACATAGCTTGCACTTATAACTTTTCGTATTTGAACGTTTCGTATGCATCGCCCATACGTGACCTTTGAGACGTTTTACTGTCTGAAAAAATAAAAATCTGGTCAAGTGCGAATCGATTTTTAATATTGCAATACCCCGCACTATGTTGTTACTTATTTATTTTAATAAGTATATTAAAAGAGATAGGTTACATATATATTTTATTGGAATATAACAGAATAGAATGTCATGTTACTTCATATATAAAACACCTACATTCTTCAGCTTAGATACACTTCCAGCCAGTAAACGATTGCAGACTTCTTTCACACTAATGATTAATATTTTATATCGCTGGAGGACTTTACAAATAAACAATTAACAGATACAAATTACAACCAGATTCAGAAGAAAATTTTAACAAATTATTGTATTTGTAAAGTGCCCCACAATACCAGGATTAGTTCGTTATTGAAGAGTATTGTCTTAAAACATATAATTTGTGAATTGAACAAAGTATTGAGTTGATTAAGAAGCGAAACCTTCGATATTGGCACGGCATATCGGTATCTCCAATCTCACGTCATCTGTGTAAGTCATTTATGGAGTTTGATGACAGAGCAAGAAATTAATATGCTTTTCTTCATTATCATCTCAGCTCGCAGCGTTTTATATCCCTTATTCGTCTCTTACGATCGCCCACGGGTAAGATATTAGGTGGTGAATTGTGTTCTTCCTCCGTCACCATACGGAAACATCCTTTTTTAGAACCTAATAAATGATTCCATCTACACATAGCACTATTAAACTGTTAAACATAGACTTTACCAATGGCAGATTATGTAATCTCCATGCCTGACAGGTAAATTGGCGACCGCAATCACCACATTGAGAATAATAATACAGTCTAAAAACTTCCATTGTTCACCTATTAAGATTTTTGAGATACAAAATCGCCGTGAAATGGGCGGCCGTACAATTTTAACTTGATAATAAGTATTAGAAATAAAACTGTTTTTAAGGATTCTAGAGACTAAGGTATTTCACTTCCAATAAGTCATCGTTATTACAAAAAATTATATCTACCCGCTACAGTCTTAGTTATCAAATTTTGACCCACATTTTTAATACAAATTCATTGGCAGTACAAAAAGAACAAACTTAAACTGTTCGAAACGTCGGGAACGGACGTGTTGGAATAGGGTTTTGTTCCGAATTTTCCATCTCTCGCATAGATTATATATGCGTTTTATATCCCTTAGTCGTCTCTTACGATCACCAAGGGTAAGATATGGGGTGGTAAAATGTATTCTTACTCCGTCACCATACGAACACAGATCCAGGTTTCAGTTTCGAATATATTTTCATTTCGGTTATCTCATAGTTTCGATTACGGTTACAGCTTCATAACATCTCTAGTAATAAATACAGTCAAAACCGTTTACTGCGACATCGTTTAGAACAACATGCCGGTTATAATAACCTAGAACAAAGGTCCCGGCTGAATGCTTTAAGACCGCCTTATCAAAAACATTGCTTTTTACGACATTGCTAATAACGACACACCTCATTAAACGACCACATTTAACTAATATTTCGGAGAATTAGATCTGTTAGAACGACCGGCTAAGCTGTATTGTAAACAATTTCAATAGGTATACACATCTGTCTTCAATGGCTATTAAAATCAGGAAAGAAAACAATAGGATTTAGTTTAGTGTAGGGTCTTTTCTAATTCTTAGAAACAAAACACGTGCATGCAGTAGAGTCAAAGCCCGATTCTTCATAACTCTTCAGTTACTTTGATACTTATCAATACCGATTTTATGCAAACAGAAAAATAATATGCATTGTACTTATGTGTAATAAACAAAGGGTACATAGTTGAATGAATACATTTTTCTAATAATTACCTATCGATTTGTTTGTACTTGCACGATACACATTAAACATCACCGGTTGTCACGACTATCGGTTTTTACGACTGAATATGAGCAGTCCCTTCGATGTCGTTATAACAGATTTTGACTGTAATCTTAAAAAAAAAAGTTATATTTATTTAAATAAACTCATTTGCAAAAAAACGGGCGGTTTTGATTTTCATTCATATTTAAAAAGATACAATACCAAAAAGGTTTCAATCGTTTGTACACGTTACTGGTCGGTTTTAAAAATGCTGTGGTATTTAAAAAAGTACGTTCTAAATTCAATTTTTCATTTGATGTTCATTTTTACAGAAAACCCCTTTTTATCCTACATTTTTGACGCGAAGTTCCAGAAGTTAACATCGACTTTCATAACTTTTATTCAATTTTTATCGATTAATTTCATATCCTTGACTGTCAAAGCTTTATTTAATGCTGTTTGGCTGTATCAAAAATGGTAGATAAAGTGGTAAAAGCTACCAAAATTATCGCGCTGCTTGAAGAGGGTTGCAGCCAATGTTTCGTGGCTAGGAGGCTAAATGTTAGTCGCTCGACAGTCCAAAGGACCTGGCAGCGATATCAGGAGACTGGTTCCGTCGAGAGAAGGCCTGGTTCTGGAAGAAAACCATGTACCCAACCACGGGATGATCGTTTTCTTGTGAGTCGCGCATTGAGAAATCGCAAATCTTCGTATGTGGATCTTAAGAACAACCTCCAAGAAGTAAGAAATGTGCATATTAGTCTATGGACGGTCAGGAGGAGGCTTCTCGCTGCCAATATACGCAGTCACCGCCCGGCCAGCGGCCCCAAATTACTCCGTGAGCACAGAGTTCACAGGCTTAGGTTCGCTAGAAATTGTGAATCATGGACTCAAGACGATTGGAATAGGGTTTTGTTCTCTGATGAAGCCAGGATATCTCTGTTCGGTGAAGATCGACGTCGGCGAGTGCTAAGAAGACAAGGAGAACGCTTTGCAGAGGCATGTTTCGAAGAAATCACACCTTATGGTGGGGGCTCTGTTATGTTTTGGGCAGGAATAAATTCAATGGATCGTACAGAGTTAGTCTTCATTGAAAACGGCTCACTGACTGGGCATCGATACATAACGGAAGTTCTAATTTCTCATGCACAACCCGCATTGGCCGCTCTAGGTGAAGACTCGATTTTTATGGACGACAATGCTCGCGCCCACCGATCCCGCGATGTTAATGCGTATGTGCAAGAGGTCGGCATTCGTCGTTTGGATTGGCCAGCTCGAAGTCCCGACCTCAATCCCATAGAGCATGTCTGGGACGTTCTGAAACGGCGTGTGAGATCAGTACACCCGGCTCCGCAGACCATCAGAGAGCTGAAGAATGTGATTACTGCGAAGTGGGAACGTATTCCGCAAGCAAGTATCCGGGATATACTCGCTAGCATGCCCAGACGAATTCAAGCTGTGATTTTAGCTAGAGGGGGTCACACTCGATACTAAACATTTATCTGCTTTTACTTTATTAAAGAAAAACAAACAAAAAAACTTTTTTATTTTTACTTCATGAGCATATGCACTACTAGCGAATATACACTACTAGCGAGGTTTAGCATTATTTCCCATAAATTGTATCTAAATTTCATGAAATACTGATGAAAACGATTATTTTCTTATTAATTTACCAAATTGTGTGGATAAAACTACCTATAATTATCAAACAAAGAAATATTAACATTTGAAATGGTTCATTGCTTAGGTGCCCGTTTTTTTTGCAAATGAGTGTATATGAAATAAAACAGACGGCTGTCTGTAAAGTCGATAATTTTACGTGATAATAGTACAAGAAAACATTGATGATAAATTGCACACATTTATGAATTGAACAAACATATATAATGGGACGATTCCATGTGGTGACGGATTAAGAATACAATTCACCACCCCCTATCTTACTCGTGGGTGATCGTAAGAGACGACTATGGGATATAAAACCCATATAACATCTATGCAAGAGAAGAAAAACTCGAAACAAAACCCTGTACCAACACGTCTGACCAGCGTGATATAGTAGGTTAACTTCCCACCCATTACGGAGGAGGGCCGAGCCCAACAGTATGACATATACGGGCTGTGATGATGATGATGATGAAACAATGGGAACCATATTAACTTTTCACTTAATTTTATCAACAGTTTTTTATAAACAATTAACAAAAGAGCTCACGTCAAATTCTTAAAATACAAGAACGCTTAGGCCAATCGTGTCGTCGTTTGTTTCGCGCTCTCGCTTGCACGCTCGACTGAAGCGGAACGTGTACCTGAAAACCCTTTGTGTGTGCAGCCGACGTTCTTCAATTTATAAGACGTGATCAGGTCAAAAACATATTTAAATAGCACAATATGAGTACAATACCTTATATGATTTGCCACAGATTTCACACAAGTGTTCGCCCTCTTCTTCTTTCTTTCTACCTTCATGTATATTATTCACGTGGGCGACCATTATCTTTGCCGTTTTAAATGCCTAAATGAGAAAAAAAGCTTAAGTAACAGACTAAATATACAAAGAATAGATAAAGGCAATTCTAAAATTAAGATTTAGGTTTTTTTAGGCGGGAATGTAAAAGTGTCATCTGTCATATTTAATATCGTTGTGTTTTTATTTAAATAATTTTCATGGAATGTTATGTAATATGATTTATGATGCGTAATTCAATTCAACGCCTCCAATTTTTTTTCCAATTAAATTTGTTGCGAGTCCCAAGATAATTAAAAGCGTTTCTCGGGACTTCCTAAAGGTCAAACCACAGTGTTATTTATGGAGACCATTGTGGATCCCGGCTAACAGGAGTTATAGTGGTGGGAATGTGTGGGATTAGTTCCCTGCAAAAAAAAATATGATGCGTAGGAAGTGCTGGAGTGTAAAGAATATGACATAACAGTGCTTAATAAATATTTTCGTTTTCCAACAAAATTCCCAGAAAATAACTAATGGTATTACACTGTTAATACAGTGTGCCCATAGGACTATTAAAGGCAACAATTTATCTCACTGTCTGTCAGTCATGAATAATATGAAGAAACTAAAGATGCGAACAGTCAGATAATCTGTGAAGAAAATTGTTTCCACACTGGTGTCAGTGGGCTGGTATCAATAGGCTAGTATTGGTAGCTGATAGCCAACACAAAACAAGAACAATAACAATTATAGTCTATCTAATCTAAGAGGTGCACTTTGACAGCTGTCGGAGTAAGTTGTCTAGGTATGTGAACCAAATAGTTGCTATCGAAAATATCCGATTTTACTGAGAAATCGATATTGATTCTTTGTAATTAATAATCGGTTAATTTTTTATTTTTCAAAAAGGTGATGAATAAATTAAGTGCTAAATTAGTACTAAACAAATTTAATTATTTCAGCATAGAATCTATTCATCATATTTAGTAGGATTAGGTTAATTAAAAACAAAAACTGGATTTGAAAATAACTATTTATTAAGAATTACTACTATTACTTGAATTATCAGCGTCGCGAACATTAATAATTATTTCCTCATCAATCAAAGTGTCGAAATGTACATCTCTGTCAAAATCTCTATTCGATTAATTGTATTATTCTAATATTTTTACCGATTGTTTGGATATTCGTGAATTGGAAGTTGTCAAGCACTACTGTATAAGAACATGATGACGTGAAATTGCTAGGTCATCAATAATAATTACTATTTACTATGTTATTTTCATTTTAAATTAGTTTTACGAGTTTCAACATTAGATTATTGTACAAGAAAGTCACCCGCAATGTTAATTATGTAAATAACTTAATAGTTGTTTAAAATTTTAGATTTATTGTTTGCAATCATGTGTATACGTTTTACCAAGGTTATTGTGTATTAAAAAATGCAAAACGTCAAAATGCACTTCTTAGATTAGATGAACTATAAGGTTCATAACTTCAGTAGCAAAAGTCCTCCACCCAAAAATTGTGGTCGTTTTTCCATGACTTCACCGACAGATGGTGCTATTTACATTCATCTATTAGCCCATCAAAGCCTGCGTGATTCTGTTCTGATAGTTTGTTGCTAATGAATTGACGGATATAATATATATATTATCCGTGTGGTAACGGAGTAAAAATACTATTCACCACCCCCTATCTTATCCGTGGGTGATTGTACGAGACGACTAAGGGATATAAAACGCATATAACATCTATGCGAGAGAAGGAAAACTCGAAACAAAATCCTATACCAACACATCTGACCAGCGTGGTATAGTAGGTTGATTTCCCTCCCATTGCGGAGGACGGCCGAGCCCAACAGTGGGACATTCATGGGCTGTGATGATGATGAATTGATAGAATAATGCTTACCTTGAAACAAACACTGCATTGATATTTTATCCTCTTCAAATGGTCCCAATCAATATGATCGGTTAGACACCATTTTGTTGCGTATTTCTTGCCGCAATAAGAGCATTCGTGTCTGAAACAAACATATATTTTTTTTAATAGTGATGTTATGGAGTTCCGTGGACATAACTGATAGTATATCGGATGTCTAAGATAAGAATATATACTAAACTGCAACCGAATTCGAGGATTTAAACATTTTTTTTAAAGACAACATCCGGTACTAAGGAAATAATCCTTGTATTGCCGGAGACTTTACAAACATCTATCTAATATCTTTAAACGAGCAATTCTTGTAAATATATATATATATAAATATATTCTGAATCTCGGAAACGGCACTAACAATTATCTTGTCATTTAGCATGCAGGGGGTTCCGGGGATAACTAATCGATCTAGCTAAGTTTGTTAAAAAAATGCTAAAAAAAGGCATGTTACGATATATTTTCCTTCAACTAATCGAATTGGCAGCCTTAATACAAGTCAATCGACATAATGTGTTTCCCACACACAATAATAACCATGTTTAGTATTACCATTTTACAATGGCCTAAATATTAAAATTCTGTAATTAAAACTATCCAAAATTATCAGATAATTCAAAATAATGTTTTAATCCGTAATCGTATCTGAAATATTTACAATATTAAGTATTCGTTTTCTGTGTGGTGACGGATTAAGAATACAATTCACCACCGCCTACCTTACTCGTGGGTGATCGTAAGAAACGACTAAAGGATATAAAATCTATGCTATAGAAGGAGGTTTTTAATGGTAGGACCACGCTGTGGACAGTTCTCTGTCAGCCGCGGGCCGGTCCGTCCGGGGTAGTACCACACTGAGCAGAAGCTCGACGTCTGAGTAATGGCAATGTGCTATTGCGCTTCGTTCGGTGAGCGAGAGAGCAGGAAGACCAACTGGGGTGGGTTTGGGGTTTATATTGGTAGGCAGCGGCCTAGCTATACTCTGAGTATTGCAAAGGTCCATGGGCGGCAGTGACACTTACCATCAGGTGTGCTGCTCGCTCGTCTGCCACCATATACCATAAAAAAAAGGAAAACTCGCAACAAAACCCTATACCAACACGTCTGACCAGCGCGGTATAGTAGGTCAATTTCCCTCCCATTACGGAAGAGGCTCCACCCTAACAGTGGGACTGATAGATATAGAGATGGTGATGATATATTCTTATGTTGATAAAAAAAGCCATTCTTACTGATATGTATCTTCCTGAACATGTTTCTTACTAAGTCTCATGTGGTTATTGTAACAGTCCCTACTTGCGAAGCTTTTACGACATGCTCGGCATTCGTGAAGTTCACCGGCTTCTTTCTCCTTATGGTTGCGTGTATGCCTTGCCAGATTACGTTTCCATTGGAACAGCTTGCCACATATCGGACATGGGTAAGTTAGACCATCGTGGATAACCCTGAAAAATATAAGATTGTTTAAGACCACGCCCGACACTTAGAAATATTTTTTTGTCACAGGGGACTTTACAAATATACAACTTACATATTGAAATCACATCTAAACTCAGAACCATCATTTATAGATCGCACAAAATATTATAATGCGCAGGGATTGAAGCCACGGTAGATCAATATCTTAACCACTACTCTATCTGTGCAGTCACCTTCAAAAAGTTCATAACATTTTTTTTTAAGACAATACCAAGGTATTTTTTGGGTAGGGGGACTTTACAAATACAGAATTTACAAACTCAAATAACATTCAAATTCTGCACCATTATTTGTGAAAAGCACAAAGTATCGTACTGCGTTGGTATGGAACCCACACGACATTCAGAGTGAGAAATCGGTAACCAAACCGATCAGCCATCTGTGCAGTCAAGTGCAATATAATTATTTAACAAATATCCGAAGAAATATCTTAAGAATTAAGGTATGTGTAGGATTAATTTAAAAATATCTTGTACTGTCTTACAGCGCTGTGGTAGCGACTAAGAATACTACCGATCCTTACTTTGCTCGTGGATGTCATAAAAGACGACTAAGAGCTTTATAACGACCTGTATCAACTCCATCTGATGCCGTTTGATCAACAATTACATTCCCAAGTAGTGTTGACGTCAGACAGACGATCGGTCATAACAACTATTGACAATAACTTTTACAATATGTACGAGTACATATTGCGTCGACTCAGAGTAATTGGTGATAAGAGCTGGAGAATGATGATTTCCATCTTCAAATCTTCATCATCTATACATAGCCAACTGTTGAGTAAAACCCTTCTTTGTAATGGACCAAAATATTAGTAACTATATCACGATAGCCAGATATATTAGCATAGAGGACTCTTAAGTATTAATAATTGAAAGTTGCAAAAGTTATAACTTTTTGGGAAGTTATATTTTTATTGCTTATGGTGGTAAACGAGCAGGCAGCACACCTGATGGTAAGTGAGACTGCCGATCATGGATCTTTACAATACCCATAGTATTGCCAGGCCGTTGTCCACCAACCCAAACTCAACCAGAATATTGAGCTTTCGGCTCTCTCGTTTAAAGAACAAGGCGTACCAGCACATTGTCACTGATCAAACATCGATCTTCTGCTCAGTGTGGTACTAACCCGGACGGAACGACCCGCGGCGGAACGACCGGCGGCAGAGAACTGTCAACAGCGTAGTCCTACCACTACTTTAATTTGTCCTTCTGACCGTTCAAAGCGATGAAAGGACGGCATGCGAACCTGTAAACCCTCTGTATTACCAAAACCAATGCCTTGACTTCGGTGATTGGAAATAATTCTAATGAATAAATCTAAATACTTACACGTGTGCCCTGTAACTCTTTTTAGAATGAAAGACTTTGTCACAACCCTTGCATGGTATAAATAGCTTTTCCTTAGGTTTGTCTGACTTATTCTGCGGCAGGAGTCTGGAAAGTAGCAAAGAGAAAATCTGTTATATTGATTGCACATTCTTTTTTTTTACTTTTTTTAAGACACCAGCCTGCACCAATAAAATAATCTTTGTATTGCGGGGGACTTTACAAATATGCAATTAACGCACTCAAATTACACCACAGACTACAGAACAACATTTTGTGGATCTCATAAAGTGTTGTTCTGTGTGGGAATCGAATCCACGTTATTGGTACGGAAGATCAGTATCTTAATTATATGTTTGTAAAGTCAAGCAACACAAGGATTATTGTCTTAATGCCAGAGGTTGTCTTAGGATAAGAGAGATATGTTATTATTTTTTTTAATTTTAGCCTATAGCAATTGAGAATGTTCTCTTGGAACTTTAGTACAACATGAAAATTTATGTAAGCCACTATTATTTTATATTCACTACAATTTAGCATTTTTCTGCATTACATTACATAAAATACGAGATTAAAAAAAATCTGAAATATTGAATGGAAGGTCAGGTTAAGAGTACGCGTAACCGTAGAGCATGCATGAAGACTGATGAGTGTGAATGAAGCGATGGAGGTATGTCAGGATCGTGGTTTGTGGCAACCCGTAGTCTCTGTCTACCCCTCTGGGAAACAGGCATGAGGCTATGTATGTATTGAATGGAATTTAAGATCACCACCTGACATTTTCATATTCCCGTCAAAACTCTATTTATATCATTCCGATTTTGATGAAATTTCGTGTGCTTTCAAAAACGGTTTACATTAACAATTTTGGACCCGGTAGAGGGCGCTGCGACACGTTCAAGACTTTCTATTATTTTTTTAAGATTTGCACAGTATTGGGTAGCGTCTATTGAGTCTATAAAATAATGGAACTCTCAAATACTTACTTGAGATGGTATTTCAAAGTCATTTTATTGGCGAAGACCTTCCCGCAACAATCGCACTGTGGTTTCTCTTGAGCGCATACAGCTCTATGGTACGACAATTTGGATTTTGTACTGAAAATTTCATTATTATTATCATCTTAGCTCATATATGTCTCACTGTTGGGCTCGAGCCTCCTCCATAATGGGAGGGAAATTGACATACTACACCAGATAAGTCAGACGTGTTGGTATAGGGTTTTGTTTCGAGTTGTCCATCTCTCGCATAGATGTTATATGCGTTTTATATCTCTTAGTCGTCTCGTACGATCATCCACAGGTAAGGTTCACCACGCGGAAAATTTATAAAAATATGTATATATACACGAAATATTGTATAGATGTAAGTGTGGATATCATGCGGCTATTTTCGGATATTTTTACGGATAATAAGCAGATACCATAGATATTTTGTGGATATTCTCATCTGAACTCAACGTTACAGGTATCACACACATTTATTTATTTTTATTTATTTATATATTTATTGCAAATACAGGTAATTACATAAGTTGTCACATACATCATTATTTTAGTATCACTGTATTTAACCTTTCGGCATGCAATGTGTTACATAATAAAAAAATTGATATACATTTAATTGATTACACTTATAATTCAAGATTTTAAAATTTACAATGTCAAATTTACATACAAATGTCAAATTATCACAAATATTTACATACAAATGTCAACGTTTCACAAATACGTATTGAATTCATAATTAGTCAAAAAGATATTAATTTACGGAATAGTATGCTTTTTCTAACAGAAGGTTCTTTATTTTAGTTTTGAACTTCTTAGTTACCTCTATTTCCAGGATTAATTTGGGTAAATTGTTATACAATCTTGAAGCCATGCACAGTATGCTCTTATTATGAAATGTTGTGACATTACGTGGACAACTTATTTTTAGATTATGTCTTATACTATGAATTTTATCAAATAAATGTAAATTTTTTCTAACAAACATAACAACTTCAAGAATGTACATGCATGGTAATGTCAAAATTTTAAGTTTAATAAAGAAAGGTTTACAACTATCCACTTTTTTTAACTTACACATAGCCCGTATGCATTTCTTTTGTTCTTTGAAGGCTTGATCTCTGTTAACAGAATTTCCCCAAAAAATAATACCGTAATTTAGTATGGGAGCTACATGTCCATGGTATGCTGTCAAAACTGTTGGTGTATTATTTGTGGTTGCTAATTTCTTTAGAGCATAAGAAAATTTACTAATTTTAGAACAAACAAATTCAAGGTGCGTTTTCCAATTGATAGTATTATCAATATGGATACCCAAAAATTTTGTTGTTTCTACTTCTAAGATTTTTGTGTCATCAAATTGGATATTTAAGTCAACTAATTTATTTAATCTATTTCTAAATGTCATTACGGATGTTTTTTGAAGATTAATATTTAAATTATTCAACGTCAACCAGTTAATAGTATCTTGTAGAGTATTATTTATGTCATTTTCGATCAATAATTTGTCATGTCCTGTAAAAATAATTGTGCTATCATCAGCAAAAAGAATACATTTATGGTGTATTACTTTTGGAAAGTCATTCATATAAATAATAAATAATAGTGGTCCAAGCACGCTTCCTTGTGGTACGCCAAAAATTACTTCTCTCTTAGTAGAAGAATATGTTTGTATGGTTTTGATTGTGGAAGATAATGTCTTAATAGAACACAATCTGTTTATTTGTGTGATTTGTGTTCTATTGCTGAGGTAAGATTTTATTAATTTCAGTACATTACCTCTAACACCATAAGCATATAGCTTATCTAATAATGTTTCATGGTGAACGTAATCAAATGCCTGGGTTAAATCCATGTACAGAGCACAAGCCTGCCTTTTATTGTCAATGTTAGTAATGATTGTATTTAAAAAAGCATATATAGCATCGTTAATACTTTTTCCCTTTCTAAATCCAAACTGTTGATCGGCGAAAAAACTATTAGCTTCAAAGTAACCATAAAGACATTTATGAATAACTTTCTCAAAAATTTTAGATATCACCGGTATTAACGCTATGGGTCTGTAGCAATTTATGTCATGTTTGTTGTCCTTTTTAAAGAGTGGTTTTATTATAGTTAATTTTAATTCACTGGGAAATACGCCATGAGAAATACATAAATTAATTATATGGCTTAAAACAGACGATATACTGATGGATACGGTTTTTAGTATTTTTGCGGATATTTCATCGTATCCAGTGCTATTCGTGGCCTTGAGTGATAGTATTATATTATGAATATCCTCCGGTATGGTCGGGGACATGAATAAGGATCCTGAATTTTTACTCATACAAATTTTCGGCGAATTCACACCTAGTTTGAAAATTCGATCTATGAAGTAGTTATTAAAAGAGTTAGCTATTTCTATTGGATCTCTAATAATATTTCCATCAACTATAATGCACTGCACGTCATCTTTAGGGATATTAAGTTTTTTATTATTGATTATGTTCCAAGTGGCTTTGCATTTATTAAATGCTTTATTTATATAATTCTCATTTTGAGACTTTTGCGTAAGCTTAATAATACACTTGAGTCTAGAAGATAAATTTATAAAGGCATTTTTATTTCGGTTAGTGCAGTTTTTTCTATATTGCCATAAAAGTTGACGTTTACGTCTACAACAAATCCTAATACCTCTAGTAATCCACTTAGGTTGGGATATTACAGTATTCTTTATAAATTGAACTGGAAAACATAAATTATAAAAAAGTCTAAAAAGGTCATAAAAGTTACTAAAAGCAATATTAGGTTCCTCACCATCAAATACCTCACGAAAACTAAGCGAATTAATGCAATCTTTAAATTTTTCAACGTTTTCTTTACAATAATTACGTTTTTTAATATACCAATGTTTGAACGACAAATTTATCTTTGTTGGTACTTTCAATAGCTGCGCGGTGTGATCAGACAAAGATAGGTCAAGGTTTTCAAATGAGCAACCCTGTATATTAAATAAAAAGTTATCAATACATGATCCACTTGCCAAACGTGTTGGTTCATTAATTGCTACTTTAAGGTTATATGAATTTAATGTCTGCTTAAAAATAGTAGATTCACTAGTTTTTCGGAGTAAATTTATATTGAAGTCACCGCAAATAATTACTTTCTTTTTACAATAACAATAAGCGCTTAAAAGGGAATTGAATGATTCAAAAAATTCATCAAGTTCTTCTACTTTAAATTTTGGTGGTCTGTAAATACATATAACATGCAATTTTTGGTCCAATAATTCTATCCCCGAACACTCCATAATATTTTCAATACCATATTTATTAACATCCCTCAAAACATTGAACGGCAAAGAATTATGCACTAGTATGCATGAGCCACCATGGCGATTTTTCCTAAAGAAAGCAGACCCTAATGTAAAATTTTGTATATTAAGACATTTTTTATCCTCTTTAGTCATATTGTGTTCGGTTATACAAACTAATTTGATGCTCTTATTATTTCTTTTAAATAGTTTGAGTTCCAAAGTCAGTAAATCCGACTTCGCTATTAACCCATTAATATTTTGGTGCACAATATTTAATTTATTCTCGAAATAAATTATCAGAATCTTTACAGAACCTATATGAATCATTTTGAATTTTATTATTCATATCAACCTTATCACATGTTGTTTCTAAACGAAAAAGTGGAATTTCATCAACAATTAGGTACTTGAGATTATAAAAAATATTTGACATACCATGGTTATTCAATTTGCCAGTATGTCTTAAAAACATGGAATAGTCACAGGATAAATTAAGATTAGAATCTAAAAGTAGTGCATAATTATAAGACTGAATGTCGTGATACAGCAGATTATTAAATATTTCTATTCTCCAATTATACATCGTGCTATAGTAATTAGTAATTTGTATGTGGGTAAACATAAAATAACATTTGTGTGATTTATATCAAAGAGTGCCTCCCGTATACAAACAACCAGATCAGAGTAATTCTTTGTCATTTGGAAGTCATCCTCGCCTATAAAAATTATGCAATAGTCCCGCATAGTGAAGTCAGATATCTTGCAATGAAGGTTACTAATGAGCTTGATTATGCCGCAGTTCGGGGTAAGGTAATGGCATATATCACAGCCGGAAAAAGTACGTTCAGCTATAGACAATATTTTATTTGTTTTGTTGCTGCTTAATAAACAGATTTTATTTTTGCCTGATTCTATTTGTTTATGGTGTTTTTGAGAGCTTACGAGGTCAGTATCTAATGCCATAGATGTCAATACTTGATTTTTCGAACCTGCGTATGTTTGGTTGGGTTTGCTTTTCGTAACTCTAAGTGGCGTGGTAAGTGTAGTACCGAATGATGTTTGTGAAGTATTTATCTTCTTAGCGGGTGTCAATATATTGCTAGATAATTTTTTTGTAGTTTTTAATAATAAATTATGTTTGTTAGATAATTCTGATATATTTTCCTTAAGTTGCGAATTTTCAATGGATAAATTATTTATTTCCTCATGCGCGGATATTAATTCCATCTTTAATTTTGTTATTTCTTGCTTTAGACATTGCGTTTCATCGTCCGTGTCGTCACTTAATACATCCATTAAACTTTTGGTGCTGCCCTCTAATGTTGTGTTACTAGTACTAGATTCGTTTACATCTGTTTCGGATTTTGTTCGATTTTTACGTAGCGTGATATTTTCGAAGAAATTCATAATTATTAGTTATGTTCCAGGCAAATATAATATATAAAATTTTTAAAACTTGAAAAAAGACTATTCTGTTGTGCCTTGGGTTTGAACGCACAGCTATTTCGGTTCACTGCATCAAAACTGCACCTTCAGACCATATACCATTCAATGAATTTCTTGAAATAAGCAAGAGTTATCATAAGGAGCTATCTTGAAAAAATTCATTCGATCAAAGTCCAATTTCTTGTTTACGTTTAGTAGATAAGTGTCGGTTAATTTTCACTATTCAAATTCTTACGTTGAATTTGATATCACGTATTTTTAATAAAATTAGGAATATGTTTACACACTTTACACTATTGCAACTTCATTATTCATTTCCTATATATATATATATTTTAATTGAGAATGTAGTAGATTTAGAAGGAAATAAGAAGTTTACACACCGTATGATTATTGTTGTTATTTCTTCAAGAATCACTACTTTTAGACGGAATTTACACGTATACTTGAATTTTGGGCTATGAAGTTTATTTTTATATAATGAATTCGTTTTATAATGCTGTATTTAATAATTGACATTTATTCTATCTTTGATATACATACATGCTGTTTTATGTTTAAAAAATATTTATAGTACGCATATGCGGATATGATTCATTATCAAAGCGGATATTTAATGATTAAGAATGTATTTTTGCAGATATACATGAAATATTGTATAGATATTATTTAATACAGATTTTTTGATACAAATGTGAATATTTTGCGGATAATCTCGTATATTCGTAAGGGTATTTCCGGACATTCTTGCGGATATTTTTTTATCTCACCTGAATTCAACCCCGCATGTATCGCATACATAATGCTGTACATGCTTGTGCGTCGCTACATGCTTCAACATTCTCATCTTAAGAGTCGTCTTCAGCTCGCATACCATACATTTATACGCGTTCAGATGCAAAGCGCGATGATATGAAAGATTATCCTTGGTTAAGAAAAACCCTTGACAGGTCGGACATCGATGGCAGATCTCACCTTTCTGGGGGAGAGAAAATACCATCACCATTATTATATAAGCCACATTGCTGGGCTAAAGCATCCTTCATAATAGGAGGATAAGGGCTCATTTCACAAACAACTCCTAAATTTAAGTACCAATTAAGGCGATATGGAGGTTGTTAATAAATTATTTTTCTTGTTAATTACATACATACATATCATCACGCCATATCCCTTGCAGGGTAGGCAGAGAGAACAGAGTGCCAGAGAACTCTATCCTTGCATACTTCACTCGCTACCTCAACATTCATAATTCTCTTCATACACGCTCGCCGGTTTCGGAGACTCTTGACTCCACCTTCCTTCAGTACGTGATCAATCTGGTCTGGGTAGGTTAGTTTCGCCACCGAAGACAAAGATCGGGTACCAGTGGCCCGCTCGCACGGCGAAGAAGAGGTGCTTGCAGGGTGGGTCAATGGGGTTGCGCGCCGCCTCTTCCGGCACCCCGGACCGATTTGGCGTGGTGCAACGTCCGCAAAAAAAAAAAAACGGTAGGTTAGTCTCGGTCTCCCCGGTACCTACATCCTTCCACTTTCACATTGTATATCTTCTTTATCATGTTAATTGATAATAAATAAAATTTTAATATTAAGTACCACCTAAAGTTATATAAATTAAACATGAAATCAACATAATATATTACTTATATTAGGGTTACTTATATTTATAACGACCTGGACCACCTCCATCTGATGCCGTTTTGTCAACAATTACATCCCAGCCAGTGTTGTGAGTTTGATTTCTACTATGTGCGTACCAAAAATTATTGTTCTGTGTATCATTTGTGTTTGTTAAATTGTATATTTGTAAAGTCCCCCTGTATTATATATATATATATATATATATATATATATATATATATATATATATATATATATATATATATATATATATATATATATATATATATATATATATATACACGTGTGCGTGCGTGTGTGTGCTGTGTGGTAGTGGCTACGAATACTACCAACCCTTACTTTGCTCGTGGATGTCGTAAAAGACTACTAAGAGACTTATAACGACCTGGGCCAACTCCATCTGATGCCATTTGGTCAACAATTATATTCACAAGTAGTGTTGACGTCTGTCAGGAGGCTGCTCATGAAACTATTGCCAATAACTTTTACGATATGTACTATGAAATAAGAGTACATATTGTATCGACCTCAAGTAATTGGGATAAGAGTAGGAGAATGATGATGTAACTTATATAACGGTTTCCCTAAAATGTAGGAGGGGCAGATAAAAATTGTTACAATTGATCTATTCTAACTCGCTGATCAGACGTGTAAGGGTAGCTCTCTTATAAAACACCGCTGCCACCTGACAAAATACCATTCATTCAAATGTGAATCTTTGAGCGTGCACTGTGGACACATTTTACATTGGCAGCAAAATGAACACATTTCAATGAACAGTATTTTGCTAGGTGGCAGCGGTGTTGTATAAGTGAGCTACGATCCTTAGTATATGGTTTTATTTCGATATTTTCTTCTCTTGCATAGATGTTATATGCGGTTTATATCCCTTAGTCGTCTCTTACGATCACCCACGGGTAAGATAAGGGGTGGTGTATTCTATTGTTACGCCATTACCATAAGGCACTTCACTACCTGTGTAGTTTTATTAAACAGTAGCTTTTACTGGCAGCTGCAAAGTAACTATCCCAAAGGCAAATTATTATCAGCAAATAAATTACCGGAATAAAAGGTATACTTTTGCTTTGGTAGGATATGGTCTGGACATTTGTTTATTTTTTTTAAAAGACACTGTGGGGGACTTTACAAACATATAATTAACAGAAACAAATTAGGTACATTCTATATTCGTCCGGGGCGTCCATATTCTTAATTGGACTGACCAATGGTACCGATTCTTTAACATCCATAGCCTGCATGGGTAGAATTAAAAAAGTATCCTATATCTACACAAAATGATCTGTCTATAAAACCCGATTACGGGCGAAAAATGATTGTCACACGTGGGATTCGATTCCAATAGGTCTGGAATACCATTTGTGACAATAATTTTTCGCTCGTAATCGATTTTTTATAAATAATCAAGCATATTAAATGCTAAATTTCAGTAATTTGGTCTATCTATATGCCAATTTTCATTCAAATCTGTTTAATAGTTTACGCGTAATTGAGTAATAAACAAAATGATTCGGACATGTGGAAAGAATGCCGAACGAACGTCTGGTTAAGAAGATATACAATGCGAAAGTGGAAGGATGTAGGTACCGGGGGAGACCGAGACTCACCTACCTAGACCAGATCGGTCATCTACTGAAGGAAGGTGGAGTCAAGAGTCTCCGAAACCGGCGAGCGTGTATGAAGAGAATTATGAATGTTGAGGAAGCGAGTGAAGTATGCAAGGATAGAGTTCTCTCGCACTCTGTTTTCTCTGCCTACCCTGCAAGGGATATGGCGTGATGGTATGTATGTATGTATGTATGAGTAATAAATCTATTCACAACTTTCACATTTATAATATTCGTAGGATCTTACCGGCTGGTGTTTTCCATTCATATGCTCCACTTTCAACTTCTCCGTATTGAATCCTATGATACAATCATCGCATTTGTATTTCAATTTCAAGAATTCCTTACTCTCTCTATCTTCTGATCTGACAGTTTTCATTTCGTCTTCAGTCATTGTATACAACTCCACCATATCTTCAGGCAAATTCTTTAGTCTTCTATTCTTCTTTTGGTCTTTTTCAATTGATTCGGTGTCTATGTATTTTGAATTCTGTGTGAAAATAATAATTATTATTATTCTGATTTTATTATAAAGTCCACGCAATATATATTCGTACATATTGTAAATAGTCATGTCAATAGTTGTTATGACCGGCCGTCTGTCTGACATCAACACTACTTGTGAATGTAGTTGTTGACCAAACGGCATCAGATGTAGTTGGTACAGCTCTATATTAAGCACGCAGTCAGCTTTTACGACATACACGAGTAAAGTCATCATCATCATCATCTCAGCTCATATATGTCCCACTGTTGAGCTCTTGTCCCCTCAATAATGAGAGGGAAATTGACCTAGTATACCACGCTGGTTAAACCAGTACCATCATACATTGGTGACTTAAAGATTAAATCACATATACATTCCAAATCAAATCAAATCAAAACATTTATTATACATAAGCCCATTTATTAACATTTACTTACATATAGTCAATTTTGCATATTTTTCAATAAATTAATCTACCATCGGATCGGCAAGCGGTCACAAACTGAGAAGATAAGGCAAGAAACTCAGCGGGTTTAGGAGCTACGATGACATAGACAGACAAAAAACCAGAGACACGTCAAACCTATAACACCATCTCTTTTACCATCGGGAATTAAAAATTGTCTAAAGTAATTTTTCTACACAAGTATGCATTACAGTCCTCTGAATCCCCATTTCAGTGAACCATCAGTACCCAAACATTTATCTAACTTTTATCCCTGAAACTTTTAGACCAGATCGGTCATGTACTGAAGGAAGGTGGAGTCAAGAGTCTCCGAAACCGGCGAGCGTGTATGAAGAGAATTATGAATGTTGAGGAAGCGAGTGAAGTATGCAGAGATAGAGTTCTCTGGCACTCTGTTCTCTCTGCCTACCCTGCAAGGGATATGGCGTGATGATATGTATGTATGTATGTTATCCCTGAAAAGAACAAAAAAGACCACGGACACAATAATAATTCGCACATTAAAATATCCTCACCTCAATTTCTTTTTCTTTAACGTTCCTCTTCTTATGTTTTCTTTTCTTAATTCTATCAGTCTTATCACCATAATCAGCTATGAAATTATAATCCTGATGAAGAAATAGCAATTTCATTAGCCTTAAATATCAATTTTTAACAAAACAATAATGTTATAAAAATATTTATACCTCATCATCATCATCTCAGCTCATATATCGCATTGTTGGGTTCGAGCCTCCTCCAAAATAGGAGGGAAATTGATCTACTATACCACGCTGGTTTGACGTGTTGGTATAGAGTTTTGTTTAGTTTTCCTTCTCTTGCGTAGATGTTATATGCGTTTTATATCCCTTAGTCGTCTCTTACGATCACCCACAAGTAAGATAGGGGGTGGTGAATTGTATTCTTACTCCGTCACCACATGGATAACTTTTTATATCAATAGAAAGCAGCGCGTAAAACTTGATAATCTCCACCTTAGTTCTGAACTGTCTATAGAATTTGGGGTTCCGCAAGGCAGCATTCTCGGCCCTATGCTGTTTTTGCTCTATATAAATGATATTGTTAATCTAAAAATAAAAAACTCGGATATCGTGGCTTATGCAGATGATACTACTGTTTTTTTTTATGGGCAGGATTGGGAGCAAGTAAAGAATCGCTCGGAAAGGGGAATGTCTCTGATTGGCAAACTCTTACATGAAAGTCTTCTTACTCTTAATTCAGATAAAACCAAATTTCTATGCTTCTCTAAAACGGCTGCCAAAAACCCTATTACTATCATGAGCCTTACAATTCACACGTGCTCCAATATCATCAAGCAACCACATCACTCAGACTGTAGTTGCAGCTTGATAGAACGTACTCATGCTATAAAGTATTTGGGTGTTGTGATTGATAGTAACATTACCTTTAAAGAACATATAATGGATCTGTCTGGTAGAGTGAGAAGACTGATTTATGTCATGAGGAACCTTCGAGATTGTATGCCACTTAATATTTTAAGGATGGTATATGTCTCCCTCTGCCAGTCGGTAATTCAATATTGCATTTCGGTGTGGGGGAGCGCAGGAAAGAGCTATTTTCTATTAATAGAAAGAGCACAGGGAGCCCTATTAAAAGTAGCACTGGGAAAGCCTTTCACATTCTCCACTGATGAGTTGTATAATCAATTTAAAGTTCATCGTGTTCGGCAGCTTTTCATACTCAAAGCTGTAAACACTGTCCATAGGATTGTAAAGACTCGAGCGGATTATGT
This sequence comes from Lymantria monacha, assembly GCA_905163515.2. Taxonomy (NCBI): domain Eukaryota; kingdom Metazoa; phylum Arthropoda; class Insecta; order Lepidoptera; family Erebidae; genus Lymantria; species Lymantria monacha. Next base: position 2,669,907 of record LR991108.1, on the reverse strand, counting down.
TGATATAATGGCTAAAAGAACATACTACATTCCACTGCCTAATATTCATTCTCAAATCGCGAAAAGAAGTCCTGATTACTCTTTATTGAATGTGTACAATAACGTAAGTAAATTCAAGAAAATAAAATACTGCAATAATTTTCAATGCAAAAAGGTAATTAAAGCTTGGTTATATGATCTTTCATATGACTCCACAGAGAGCTTGATTTAAACTACTCAAACGCACGCATGTGAACACAATAACACACACACACACACACACATACACAGTCGCAAACACACGCACATGAACACACACACACACACGCACGCTTATATTGGTATTGTAATTATATGTTATGTAAACTGTCGTACTCTGAGGCCCAAGATATAGACTAATATCTAGTTTGGGTCTCACTGGATACCTAGGATCTGATGTAAGGATATAATAACATTGTCTTTAGTCTAGATGATTTGTAAAACTTATTTTTGCAATAAACTATTATTATTATTATTATCAAGAATAAAATAATATTACTTTTAGTTTCTTACGCCCCATTATCTTTAAGTACTAAAATTTTAATATCACACTCATCATTCTCTGTTTTATCTATGGGTGATCGTAAAATACGACTAAGGGATATAATATGCATATGACATCTATGTAAGTGAAGGAAAACTCGAAATAAAAACCCTATACCAACCGTCTACTGGTATAGTAGGTAAATTTTCAAATTACTGAAATTTAGCATTTAATATACTTAATTATTTATAAAAACCCGATTACGAGCGAATAATGATTGTCACAAGTGGGATTCGAACCTGCACCTATTAGAAATCCGTTCCAATCGCGTTGCCACTTACACCACCGTGAACTATTGTAGGACATTCAATTCTCGCATCGTATTATATTTTCGTCGTTAAAGAGACGTGTGCCATCTACCCGACATTGTTTACACATTTTACAGGCTTAATACTCAAATTTTGCAGTTAGAATTATATTGTATGTTATTCTTAAAGTTTGGAAGGGCCATTACCTGCACATCTTTCTTTTTCCTCTTCTTCTTAGTTCTAGATTTTTCTTTAAGCAATGATAACTGGATATCTTCATCTGATGTTAGGTCGTTGGTTAAAGATATATCTTCGAAGGTGGTTTCCTCTGTAGTGTCAACTGATTCCAATTTGATGGGTAGCTCTGTGATAAGCGATGATGATTTAGAAAAGTGGTTAGCAGTGATCTTCTGTAGTCGTGGGTTCGATTATAAAACAGGGTCTGCTATCCAAACATTACTATCTGTGTTCCCAGCTGTGGTTTATTTTAAGCTGCATGACCAGTCTATAGCTCAGTAGGCTATATAGTCTTGTCATACCATGCCTAAGCTGTCCCTGATGCCAAAAGACAGCGTGCAATCCCATAATCTGCCGTACTTTACTCTCTATTGCCATTTGGATGGACCAACACAAAGAGTAAAGTTATTAAACTGAAAAAGAGTGGCAACTCGATGATAAAATATGCATGTATGGAAAGTGCTGCCACCTAGAGTTTAGGCGGTGAACTAAAGTTGAAGTAATATAATATATACATATCTACATGTGTATGTGTAATTACATAGAATTTTCTTTTACTATGAAAGCTACCCTGAAATATAAAAAATAACATATCAGCTGATAACTAAACAATAATAATATCAGCCTAACAATGAAACTTGAGATAATTTTCAGAAAAAATATCAATAACCGAAAATAGATAGATGACAATAAGTACCTACGCTAGGAACAAAAAATAACAATTCTCAGTTGTCAAACGTTTGACAGGCAGGACAAAATGGCAGCAGTTAAGTTTGTACAACCAATCTGTAGGCGGCGCGACGGTCAGTAAAAATAAGAAATGTTTTAAGTGTGCCCCCCCAGGACCAACAGTACCGGCTCTCAGATTCACTACACCAATTTTCACGCCCAGATCTTTTTATTGCTTATGGTGGCAATGGAACAAGCAGGAACCTGATGATAAATGTTACTGCCGCTCATGGACCTTTGCAATAGCTAGAGTGATAGCTGAGAACCAAAACCTATTCAGAAAGTAGTGGCTTCCAGCTCTCTCGCTCACCGAACGAAGCGCAACAGCACATGGCCACTGCTCAGGCGTCGATCTTCTGCGAGAGTGAGGCTCTACCCCGGATGGACTGGTCCGTGGTTGTAGACAAAAAACTATCGACGGTGGGAACCTACCACTACAAAAGGTCCAAATATATTTTTTTCTTAGAGTTTATTGTAAAGTCATAGTCCTAAATTAACAAGTAGGTTTCGGGAAATTCAAAGGCAACTTCGCGCCCCAAAAGCTTCTTGTATACAGACTGGAAGGTGTCCAACTTATATTCAATAATAGCCTGCTGATTCTTTCGAGAGGATACCCGCGAGGGTAAACCGCCGGGCGGGCCACCGAAGACAAAGACCGGGTGCCGGTGGCCCGCTCGCACGGTCTAGAAAGGTGCATGTAGGGCGGGTCTATGGGGTCGTGCGCCGTTTCTTTTGTCGCCCCGGACGGATTAGCGGGGCGTGACTAAACCATAGCTCGTCGCCAAAAAAACAAAAAAAATGCCTGCTGATTCTTGTCTAAGTGCACCTTGTCACCTTGATGGTCCAAATAAATATATGAAATTTAATTAGAACTGTTTATTGTGCCTAAGTTCATTCAATGGAACCCTAATGACTGACGATATCCTGAGAATAGATTGTTAAAATAATGGTTTTAAGTAAATTGCAATCAATAAAGAACTCACCAAGATCAAAATTGTCCACAGTTTCCGATTTTAATTCAAAATCCTTGCAATCGTCCGTAAGAAATTGCGAATCGCGCAAATTTGTTATTTTCGGGGAACCAGGCCTTGGTGTATCTGGGAAAAATATAAAGTACACATATCAGAAGTAAAACATTGGCAAACTAATTTTTAAATCTCGTTTACATACATCAGCCAATAGCGTGTATTACCCCCCTTTCTCTCTCTCTCGTGGCGCGTTTCATCTGTAAAAATTTTCCCTCATGCGCGCAAAGAGGTTTCACTTCAAAATTGACTGCACAGATGGCGTAGTGGTTAAGATACCGACCTTCCGTGCCAGTGCCGTGGGTTCGATTCCCACGCAGGACAATACTTTGTGCGATCCACAAATTATTGTTCTGAGTCTGGGTGTAATTTGTCTGCGTTAATTGCATGTTTGTAAAGTCCCCCGCGATACAAGGATTATTTTCCTTAGTGCAGGGAGGTCAGGCCTTTTTAAAAAAAAAAAATATGGCGCGTAACAGAAAAATGTTAAGAATAAGAATAAGAATAATTTATTTGCTAAAATATGAGTAATATAAAGTTGACAATATATATTTACATGAACGTTTCAGTCATATTATACCAATAATAGGTGTGCAAATGTTTGATGACAAGGACTTTAGATCCTAAATGGCATAATTGCAAGCATTTAACAAATAGTATTTAGCAAAAGTCTTATATAATATTAAATTTTAAAACAAATATTAAATCAATTCAGTTATATAATCTGTTAAATTATAGTAGCATTTTTCAATTAAATATTTTTTAAGTTTGTCTTTATATGTATTAAAAGAAGTAACATTTTTTAGGGGCCTTGGCAATTTGTTATATAACACTAACAATTTGTTAAGATTTAAAAATTTTCCCATACGTCGATAAAAAGGTTTCACTTCAAAAATCCTTACTAATATTATAAATGCGAAAGTAACTCTGTCCGACTGTCGCTGTTTCACGCCAAAACTACAGAACCGATCTAAATGAAATTTGGTACACAGATAGTCTTGAGCCTAATATTTTTAGACTATTGATTAGAAGTAAATAAATATATCATTAAAATTTTGTAAAAAAAAATACCCTTAACGGGTAAATTAAAAATAGGGGATGAAAAACTTTAGGAAAGTAATCTTTTATGCGAGCGGAGCCGCGGGCAGAAGCTAGTATACTATCAAATTTTCATTAATATTTTGAAGAGTAATATTTTATGAGAGATGATTTTTGAAGTGAAACCTTCTTTAGGCGCGTTGAGCGTTTTTGGAGGGGAAAAACTTATAGGTTCGCGTCACCGACATGCTAATGCTAATAGTATATCTATAGCTATGTGAAAACTTCTTTAGGCGCGTTGAGCGTTTTTGGAGGGGAAAAACTTATAGGTTCGCGTCACCGACATGCTAATGCTAATAGTATATCTATAGCTATGTGAAAACTTCTTTAGGCGCGTTGAGCGTTTTTGGAGGGGAAAAACTTATAGGTTCGCGTCACCGACATGCTAATGCTAATAGTATATCTATAGCTATGTGAAAACTTCTTTAGGCGCGTTGAGCGTTTTTGGAGGGGAAAAACTTATAGGTTCGCGTCACCGACATGCTAATGCTAATAGTATATCTATAGCTATGTGAAAACTTCTTTAGGCGCGTTGAGCGTTTTTGGAGGGGAAAAACTTATAGGTTCGCGTCACCGACATGCTAATGCTAATAGTATATCTATAGCTATGTGAAAACTTCTTTAGGCGCGTTGAGCGTTTTTGGAGGGGAAAAACTTATAGGTTCGCGTCACCGACATGCTAATGCTATGACATTATTTATTTTTAATTGTATTTGTAATAGTTGACCTTTATGTCATGAAATGAGTATCATTGTGGTTTAAAGGTTATCTTACTAGCGTGATAAACCGATTCCTAGATGTTCGATAATATTTTTTATTTTTATATAAAAATTAGAAAATTATTATTATTTCACTTAGTATTAATTACAACAACATTTATAATTAGTATTAACCAATAGGTGCGGGTTCGAACCCCGCTTGTGACATCATTTTTCGTTTCGTATCGGGTATTTATAAATAATTAAGCATATTAAATGCTAAAAATTTCAGTAATTTAAATAACAAGGTTGTGTCATCGTTTAATACAATTCTAACTGTAAAGTTTGAAGTATTAAGTCTATACAATGTGTAAACATTGTCCGATAGATGGCATACGTCACCTTGAAGACGTAAGATATAATATGAAGCGAAATTTGCATGTCCTAAAATAGTTCACGATGGTGTAAGTGGCAGCACGGTTGGGCCGGATTCCCAATAGGTGCGGGTTCGAACCCCGCTTGTGACATCATTTTTCGTTTCGTATCGGGTATTTATAAATCAATTAGTATTAAGTTAATAGTTTTCATTTTTATCGGCAGTCCCCATGACTGACTGTTGTTTTTTTTATCTGCATGCTGTATGGAAGCGTCTACTTATACTATCAATCCTTACTTTGCTCGTGGATGTCGCAAAAGACGTCTAAGAGCTTTATATCGACCTGGACCAACAACACCTGATGTCGCCTGTTCAACAATTACATTCACAAGTAGTGTTGACGTCTGACAGGCGGCCGGTCATAACAACTATTGACAATAACTTTTATAATATGTACGAGTACATATTTCATCGACCACGTGTAATTGGGATAAGAGCAGGAGAATGATGATGAAATGTTTATCTGCAATATTTTTCAGCGATGACTTATGGCACTGAAACGTGGTCTCTAAATGTCGGCCTCATAAAAAAGGCAAATGTCATTCGACCTGCTGTGGAGAAGGCTATGCTCGGTATTTATCTACCTTATAAAATCCGGAATACGGAAATCCGTAGAAGAACGGGTGTAACCGACATAGCCCGAAAAATTAGCACGTTGAAGTGGCAATGGGCAGGTCACATCGCTCGACGAACCGACAACCGTTGGGGAAGAAAGGTTCTAGAGTGGCGACCACGAATCGGACGACGCAGCGTAGGACGACCCACCACTAGGTGGACTCACTACATGAAGATTGCAGGAAACCGTTGGATGCAGGTGGCACAGGTCCGTTATAATGGCATTCTCGTGGGAAGGCCTATATCCAACAGTGGATGTTTATGGGTTAATGGATGGATTTTTCTTTAACTCGTTTAAGTGTTGGTGGGTATTATAGTCTGCCAGAGAAAAAAAGGAAACACTCACCCAGATCAAGAGCATTCCCTTCAGCCTCTATCTTCATTTCAATCTCCTGGCAATGTTTCACAGACAATTCTGAATCGTTTATTTCTATTATTTTCGATAACCTCGAAACTGCGCGAGCTTTAAAGTCATTCGGAGAATCTAGAAAAGTACTCTGGAAAAACAAACAAGAAAATCACAAAGCAGGAATCACAAAAAAGGACTGCTGACGGAAGTGTGCCAGAGAACTCTATCCTTGCATACTTCACTCGCTTCCTCAACATTCATAATTCTCTTCATACACGCTCGCCGGTTTCGGAGACTCTTGACTCCACCTTCCTTTAGTACGTGACCGATCTGGTCTAGGTAGGTTAGTCTCGGTCTCCTCCGGTACATACATCCTTTCACTTTCGCATTGTATATCTTCTTAACCAGACGTTTGTTCGGCATTCTTTTCACATGTCCGAACCATCGGAGCATTTCCTTTCGCATCTTTACACCAATACTCTCTTTCATACCTACTCCGTCGTCGTTACGAATGCGATCGGTCAGCCTAACTCCACAGATTTTCCGTAGAGATCGCATTTCGACCGCATTAATTTTACTGTCATGCTTTTTCCTGCATACCCAACTCGAATAATTAAAATAAATTGAATAATAAATTGAATAATTGCTAATAATTAATAATAATAGTATGCAATAACATATGAACTGTATATAGTAAACACAGAGACACAGCAGTGAAGAGCAGCACACTGTATCTATCTCGCTCGGGTACACTCGGCGGTCCCGAGTTCACCCGATCGAGTCTTTCACCTCAGAGCGTGACGGATCAGTCTCACTTACAGCTAACGAAAAATTTTGTGTGCAGTGCGCCAAAATAAGTTTTCACTTCAAAAAGTATATACTTCAGTTCTTCGTTATACGCAACAATTTGATTGTTATACGTCATATCTAGTTGGTAAGACGATTGAAATGGATTTCCAATAAGTAATAGTTGACCAGACAGCATTAGAGGCATTCGTCTTTTACAACATCCACGAGCAATGCTGGTAGTATTCGTAGTATTCAATATACAGTAATTACTGGTTTGGAAATAATGCCGAACGAACGTCTGGTTAAGAAGATATACAATGCGAAAGTGGAAGGATGTAGGTACCGGGGGAGACCGAGACTAACCTACCTAGATCTGATCGGTCACGTACTGAAGGAAGGTGGAGTCAAGAGTCTCCGAAACCGGCGAGAGTGTATGAAGAGAATTATGAATGTTGAAGAAGCGAGTGAAGTATGCAAGGATAGAGTTCTCTGGCACTCTGTTCTCTCTGCCTATCCCTGCAAGGGATATGGCGTGATGATATGTATGTATGTACCAGTACTTTTTTTTTTTAATGACTATTCTGCACTAAGGAAATAATTCTTGTATTGCCGGAGCCTTTAAAAAACATGCAATTAACACAGACAAATTACACCACAGACTCAAAACAACACTTTGTGGATTGTCCTGCGTAGGAATAGAACCACGTCACTGGCAAGGAAGATCGATATCTTAACCACTACGCCATCTGTGCAATCATCAAGTAAAAATAATATACAAACAATTCTACTCACTTCTCTGGAATAGCTTATAAGAAATTCATAAGACTTCAATATTTGTTCTCTGAACATCATCGATTTCTTGATATAGGCGAGGCATTCCCAACATACTTGGACTTCTAAACCATCTGGCACCTAAAACAAATACATATCTATCATCATTTTAACTCATATATGTCCCACCGTTGGGCTCGAGTCTCCTACGTAATGGGAGAGAAATTGACCTACTATATCATGCTGGTCAGTCGTGTTGGTATCACTTGTATAAATGTTATATGCGTTTTATATCCCTTAGTGGTCTCTTACGATCACTCAATTGTAAGATAGGGGGTGGTGAATTGTATTCTCGGTCACCACTTGGAAATATAAACATATTTATATTCGAATTTAAATTAATTTATTATGCATAGACCCTTTTTTTTTTTTTTTTTTTTTTTTTTTTTTTTTTTTTTTCGCAAGGTGGGACCATGGATGTGGTCGCGCCCCGGCAAATCGGCCCGGGGCGACGGAAGAGGCGGCGCGCAACCCCATGGACCCACCCTGCAAACACCTCTCTTCATTATGCATAGACCCTGCGCTGCGAGGGCCATTTACATATTGTCAGTTTTAAGTTTAACATAAGTATTCAATTGATACAATAAACTACCACCGGATCAGAAGTAGAACACTACTGAGAAGATCCGGCAAGAAACTCAGCGGGTTAGTCTATTATTGTTATTTCTTTTCAATATTTTTTAATAAAAAAAAATGGTACATCCCTACTAATATATAAATGTGAATGTAAGTTTATTTGTTACGCTTTCACGCTAAAACTACTCAACGGATCATCATGAAACATTGTACACATATTCTTGGAGGTATTAAAAGTAACATAGGATACTTTTTATTAAAAAACATCAAAATTTTATATAAAAAATAAAAAAATTGTCAAAAAATCTCAAAATCTAGCTTCTTCAACGCCATCTAGCAGTCCAGTAATGAAGTTCCAACCCTGGGTATTGTAATACCGTTGCACTGTATTACCGACGGTCAAAAATAAAAATAGGGGATCATACCTTTAGGAAAGTAACCTTTTACGCGGGCGGAGCCGCGGGCAGAGGCTAGTGTTTAATAAGAAATAGCTCCAGTGTGATGCCCTTCAAACCCAATAGTTTAAATAGAATGTAAAAAAAAAAACGAGAAGTGTCAAGGGACACCCGGATGGAACGAATATCTATTTTAATTATATAAATTTTCAAATTACTGAAATTTTTAGCATTTAATATGCTTTAATTATTTATAAAAACCCGATACGAAACGAAAAATGATTGAAACCCCGCTTGTGACATCATTTTTCGTTTCGTATCGGGTTTTTATAAATATATAAATTTTTCTGCCTTAAGCGATTTTTATCTTTATATTTTAGCCAATTTGCAAAATATCTTTATAAATTATAGCCTATGTGTTATTCTGATGTGCAAGCTATATTACTATAAAGTTTCATCAAAATTCATTCGGTAGTTTTTACGTGAAAGAGCAACAAACACATCCATACATTATTACAAACTTTAACGTTTATAATATTAATAGGATATACAATTCCACTAGACTACCAAAACTTATGGGCCCCGAGCTCGAACGCGAGCCGGCCGCGCGGCGACACGAAATTAATTTCGTTGCGCATTATTTTGATTTTGCTATATCTCTTAAGGTATTGATTTAATTTGCATGGTCTGAAGGAAAAAAAATATCTTCATGAAATGCTCAAGCCAACTAATGTATTTAAAATGATAAGGATTAATACAGTATTTGTATAAATAGCTTTTCAATTATCGTTTTATAATAGGCCATTTTTAAAGTATTAAAATGGATATAGTATGTTATCCTTAACAGATAGATATATACCATCGCGGACTTTTTTGTAGGCCTTTTTAAGCTGTATAATACTGTAGTACTTTATTTTGATCTATTTCGTAGGGTTCAGCCAGCGTTTGCAATGTAAGCGCAAAATAATGTGTTTATTTACGACATCACATTAGAAACCTCTAAAATTATCAGTGTTTCTCTACTACATTATGCATATATTATACATATAAACCTTCCTCTTGAATCACTCTATCTATAAAAAAAAACCGCATCAATATCCGTTGCGTAGTTTTAAAGATTTAAGCATAAATAGGGATATAGGAACAGAGAAAGCGACTTTGTTTTGTGTTGTGTCGTTACAACTTTGTTGTGTCGTGACAACTTTTGGTCTTATTTTTTTCCGTCTAGCCCCCTTTCGCAACGCGCGATAAGGAACTTCGTTCCAATAACCAACGGCTGGACCAGATCCCACAGGCGGCCCCCGATCACGAGTTAACTACTAGAGCAGCCATCACTCAACCACCTTAAAGGTAAGGTAGAGACCCGCCTCACGCAGTTACGCGCTATGCAAAACGAATAAATTATTTCAGTTCTTTGTTTAACACGGGTATTCACCCATATAACGCGGGGATTACACACGTACTTATTTCGTTTATAACATAGTTTTGACGTGACTTATAAATCAATGTACGTCAGCTGTACGTTTGCAAAAAGCGTCACGTTCTGTCTAAGTCGAGCGTGCAAGCGAGAGCGCGGAACAAACGATAGAGATGCACGATCGGCCTAAGCATTCTTGTATTTTAAGAATTTGATGTGAATTTGTTCTGTTCATAAAGTGAAGTGAAAAACTAATGTGGTTACCAATGTTTATGTTTGTTCAATACATAAAAGTATGCAGTTTTCCATCAATGTTTTCTCATGACGTTATCACGTTAAATTATCATCCGTAAATCGACAACCATCTGTTTTTTTTTGTCTTAATATTCGATTTGAATCCCCTTTAACGAGAAAAATAAAACGCGTTATATGAGGACATCACAAGCGCGTTATACGAGAATACACTTACGAATCATTTTCTATATCGCGACACCAATCTTTCGTGTTATAGACTAAATAAAATATAATAATAATAAAGGGTCCATTTATAATTCCATATTAATAACTTTTTTAATAAATGTATCATCATTCTCCCACTCTTATCCCAATTACTTGTGGTCGGTACAATATGTACTCTTCTTTCATAGTATATATTGTAAAAGTTATTGGCAATAGTTTTACGACCGGCCTCCTGTCAGACATCAACCCTCCATGGGAATGTAATTGTTGATCAAACGGCATCAGATGGAGTTGACCCAGGTCGTTATAAGGCAGCCGGGCGGGCCACCGATGACAATGAAAGGGTACCGGTGGCCCGCTGGCACGGCGAAAAGAGGTGTCTGCTGGGTGGGTCTATGGGGTTGCGCGCGAGGCGGCGCGATCACGTCCATAGACAAACGCAAAAAAAAGGTCATTATAAGGATCTTATTAGTATTTTACGACATCCACGAGCAAAGGGTCGGTAGTATTTGTAGCAGCTACCACACCGCTGTTTTCAATATTTTCAATAAATTTATATGTAAGAATATACAGAAGTTCAATTTAAAAAATCTATAGATGTCTTTTCGTCTGTCTGTTTGTTTCGGCTAAACTCTGAAACGGTTGTACCGATTTCAACGGGACTTTCACCGGCAGATAGCTAATATTATAAGCAATAACTTAGGCTACTTTTATTTTAGAAAAACGCGAAACAAAATAGAAACCAATGAAATAGTGAACAACATCATTTTTATCAGGTATATTAACCATGTCAATATCGTAAAATATACGATCTATGGGGAGGTCTTTACCGCTTTGAGATCATCGAGAATGCTCGGGTTGGGTTGAATTATCGTTATTATTTTAGCTTCTATATATCCCACTGTTGGGCTCGAGCCTACTCCGTAAGAGGCCATTCATAAATTATGTAAGACTTTCGGGGGAGAGGGTGTTGACTGAATATTATAACTTCTTACTATAGGCATTTGTAATGAACCTGACATTACGTAAGATATTAAATTAAAAATTACTAATTTTGGTCAAAACTGTGATAGATTAATAAGATTAATGTTATTGTGAGTTAATGATACCTACTTGTAGCAATAAGATTGTAATAAAAGATATTTTCAGAATAAACAGAGTTGTATTTGATCAATAGGTTCTCTTCTTACAAAAAATCTTATTATGGGCAAGGGGTAGTTGTAATCTTATGATGTCTTACGGTAAGGAAGGGGCCAAATCATTCTTCAAAATCCCTTACGTAATTTATGAACGGCCCCTATCTTCACCTACTTAGCAAGCTGGTCAGACATGTTGGTATAGGGTTTTATTTTGAGTTTTCTTTGTGATGTCTATTTGTGTCCCTTAGTCGTCTTTTACGATCACTCCCGAGTAAGAAAGGGGCGTCCATTAATTACGTGAGGTATTTAGGCGGAGGAGGAGGAGGGGGTCGAGCTGAATCTTACTAAATCTCACTTGGGTGAGAGGAGGTCTTGGCAAATATCACGTAATTTTTTTAGCAGAAAATGGTGTAAAAGTGCGTGAAAGTTAAGTTAAATGAAAGTAAAAAAATTGTCTTGAATAAAATATGGCCAAATTTAACATAATTAGGGGAGAGTCGCGCAGTACCAATAACCTAAGCGTGTGACAAAGTAAAAAAAAATATACCCACAGTGAGAAGGGGGAGGGGATCGATAAAGATCTTAGGACATCCAAGGAGGGAGGGGGGTCAGAGAATCCTCAAAAATGCCTTGCGTAATTAATGGACGCTCCCAAAGGGGGTAGTGAATGGCATTTTTAATCCGTCATTAGAGCGAATATTAAAGATTTTATTGACATATTATATCTCTTAGTCGTCTTTTACGACTCCCAAGTGCTGGTGTATTGTTCTAGTACATTTATTCTAAATATCAGGACAATTATTGTGGCCCAGCTGTGCGAAATATATAAAATGAGATTTTTTTTTTCCTATATTATAAAATATTATAATTTCTACGTGTCTAAATGCTAAAGTTAATTAAATTTGATGTATAAATACACGTTTTGTAAGATTACTTTTATTATTTTTGTGAGTTTGATTAAAAAACGAAAAATTCAAATAGTTGATTTGTAATAAAAGCGAAAAAAAGAAACACTATCGGGTCCAAGGATTTTTGTTCCTTGTTTACATGTTGTATTTCATTGATAATGAATGAAACTGTGATTTCAATATACAATATATACGATTCGAACACTTTTGAACGTATTCTAGTAAGATTACATCAAATTTAAATACATTTACCTCAATATCTGCGAGTAATTTGAAACATTTTTTTATGTCCGTATCATAATGCATACGTCGATTGTAGTTTAAGCAACCAACGCAAATACCGTTTACGTTATATCCTTCAATATTTATGTTTATCTCCTTCATTTTTAATGCACTTTGTAACTTCGAACCAACAAAATTTCTCTATAAATAAAGGAAGCTTCATTCCTTTCTTTCGGCCATTTTGTCTACAATAATATTTTTTTTTATTACCGTTCCGTTTTTGTTTGGTTATAATATCACGTTTTACGAGCTTTTAATATTTAATTGTTACTTATGAAATTTTGTGGCTACAGTAATTACAGCATATGAATGATTATAAAATTTAATTTTGCTTATATTTAAATACTAAATTTTAATTTAGAAAAATAATGACTTTCAATTGTAAAATATTTTATTTACATTTGGACTTGAATATTTTGGAAGAAATGAAAAAGCATCGAGCTAACTGGATAGCACTCCAGTGTCTGTAATAATGAGTTCTGTTACATGAATATTGCCTTTGTTCAAGTTGTAATTTCATTATAAGTTTAGCAACTTGCGAGTTTATGTATGCTTGAACTTGTATATTTTTTGGTCTGCAAATGATAAACAATCAAAAGGATAAGAAAATAATAAAAATTATTATATGACCTACCTTTTACAATTTTATGACCTCGTCCCCCAATACTGACCATCCGTAGGATGCGGCCAAGCCCCAAATTTGACCAAGCATAGTATTTCTGACCACCCCCTCTTCCCTAAACACAAGATGTCTTCTTTACACTTGTCTTAGAGAAAAAAGACGTCATGTTGACAATTGTATATTGAAGTGCACTGAAAATATCCATTTATATAACAGCTTATCGACGTCTTGTATTGAACGTAAGGGAGAAAATGCGAAAATCACTATCAGATGGTGATTATAGCTCATCTTAGGAGAGTGCTGCTGACTATTCTCGTAGTGATGAATTGTTTTTTTATGACTCGCACGGGAAATTAAGTAGTAGTGAAACATGTCTTTTACCACACGAGTGAGGCCGCACAACAAATAATTTTATGATGCTAAAAATGATTCAATAACGATACATGGATAGTTATCTGTCAAATCCTTTATTTGTCAAATCAATGTCATTTACTGTCAAAATGCTTTACGATACGGCTTTGTCCCGCTAATATTGATTATTTTTTGTAATATTTTGTTTAATTCTAATTTTGGTATAAGATAACATATATGATAAAATGTTCCGCACGTGTAAAGACACTTTTAGAGTACCAGTAACTAAAGAAAGCGCGAATACATCGCATAGCGACAACAATCCCCCAAAAAAGGAATATTATTGTGAATTTTGTAGTGTTGATAGTAAATATAAAGTCTGGGATTTGGAAACGGATTTAGAAATACATAGAAGACAATTTCATAAAAAAGAAATATTGCATTTGCTCACGGACCCTAATAATTTCATGTGCAGTGTAAGTATTTTATTATAGGATGTATACCTACGCTTATGCCTTGGCTTATAAAAAAAAATATAATTGGCGGCAATACTTTAAAACATAGCTGAAAATAATTTCTCCCTAGGATAACTGAGAAAGAATGTTTTAGCGGGTAAGGAAAAGTGTCATTTGGTGGTCTTGTATTATATTCAATATCTTAGTGTTTCAATGTGTTGTATTAAATAATTTTCATGGAATTTTATGTAATGTGATGTGCAGGAAGTACTGAGGCGTAGTGAATGTGATATAACAGTGCTATACATACATTTTCGTTTTCCACCAAAATTCCAAAGAGATACCTTTAACAGTATGACCATGCATCTGTCACAAATACTCTGTTTATTTATTTATTTTTACTCTCTGCACCTTGACATTGGCAGAATCATCGGTTGTTGATGGAGCCAAACTTATAAAAAAATTAAATTGAATTGTATGACCATGGCAAAGTTGAAGATGACTATTTGACTCAGATGGCTGTAACATCTTTAAGTGGACTGGAGTTTTGGTGCGAATATGGAAATGTCATGTCACGCTCTTGTGTTATATTAATTTCTTTAGTGTTTTGTGGTGTTATATTGAATAATTTTGCTGGTATTTTATGCAATATGGTACAGTTAAAGTGCTGAAGTGTAGTGAATATGGTATAATAGTGGTTTACGTGTATTTTCATATTTGCCCAAAATTCCCAAAGAAAATCATTGATTAGGTTATCAGCGCCCAATTAATGGTAACGACTTGACTTACTGACAGACAATGACCATTAAGGCTACATAATATGAAGAAATGATAAACAATATATGAAAAATAATTAAATAAGACTTGGCTGTATGGGCTTTGATACCTTTGCCTGTCCGAATGGACGAACATAACCAAAAAAAAAAACATTAAATGGACTAGTGACTAGTGGTGAGCGCAGAGGGCTCTCAACCCAAAACAGGTAGCAAGGGCATCCCCTGTGGGGTAAGAACCGTGCCTTGAAAAGTGGCTGAGGGTAATAGTGGAGTTCTCATCTTTGATGAATTTATTCTAACATTGTACCTATAGTTTTGACTATGGCCATGATGTACCAAGTTTTTTATTTTTTATTTGATATTTATGCAGTTATCTGAGCTTGAGTGACCTCATCGCCGGGCTCAACTGATGCTAACACATCTAGCAAGAAGATGTAGGCTAACTATTGTTATCTATATGTGGCTTGTCTTTTAATCTCTTTTTTTTTTAGAAAGACATCACCCTACACTAAGGAAATAATCCTTGTATTGTATAGGACTTTACAAACATGCAATTAACACAGACAAATTACACCCAGACTCAGGAAAATACTTTGTGGCGGCCACAAAGTATTGTCCCACTTAGGAATCGAACCCACAGCACTGTTACGGAAGGTCGGTATCTTAACCATTGCGCCATCTGTGCAAGTCAAATCGAAAGAATTTGGTGACAGATAGCAGCCCACCTGTACAGCCAGGTTGTTGCCTACTGTACCTGTCTGAACACACGAACATCCATTTCGTCCATGATGACAGAAGAGCGGCGCGTGCCCCATAACCCACCATATTCCATCCCCATCGTCAATGAGGTCTGCCACTGATACGGAATCCTTTACATACGTGGCCAGCCCGATGGAGTTACCCTTTGCCATCCCCCGTCTCCCGTTGATGCACCGCGGCGGTCAGCCTCTCTGCGGATGTCTCAATTCTAAGTTAGACCCTCATCTGGGAGGGAAATTGACCTATGTTATTATGCTGTTTATTTGTCTTTTATTAAACCAACAAGCAAGAAAGTGGTGTCACTACAAGAAAATGTCTTATTTTAAAGCTTTTTTTTTTAATATTTCAGGTATGTTTACACAAACAGTCAGACAAAACAGCTCTAATAGAACATATAAAATCACATCATTTACTTAGTCCACCAAATGCGAGCCGTGTGAAAAGAGAACTCTTTATATGCGATTACTGTAATAGAGTATTTTTTAATAAACAATTGCTTTCTGTACATATTGAAGCATTACACTTACTATCGGACTCGCAGAAGAAAACGGCAACTACTGTATGCCCGTCTTGTAATCTAGAAGTTACTATAAAATCAATATGGTTTCATTTTTTAACTCACGGTATAATTCATACAACGACTTGTCCGATTTGTGTCAGAACTTTTGACAGTACCCATGAAATATTGGAGCATATAGAATCCCATCCTGGTTATTATAATTGCACCATATGTTTATATCAGAGCAAGAAGGAAAGACTGTTTTTAAATCATATAAATACACATAAAAAAACAGTGGATGTTAAAGATAAAAATGTACAAGACGTCTCAAAATATTTTGTACCTCAGAGGAAATCTGTATCTTGGACGAAGAAATTTTTGAATATTTTTAAAGGCATAACGTTAGCGTCGGAAGTGAAGATATGTATTCTATGCCAAACTATGTGCGTGACTGATGAGGAAATGCTGCAGCATATACATGGTGATCATTCACCGAATGCTGTAGTGGAAGTGAAAAGATATTTGTGTTTTTGTGGTGAAGAATTTTTCAATAATATTTTGTTGAAACATCATGTGTTCACATTGAAAGGTGATCATAAAGTTTTTAACGGTAAGTTTATTATGATTTTGTCATGTCAGGTCATGGTGTTTGGATTAGCACTATGTGTTATGGACCTCGGTTTTGACGCTAGGAAAGTGGATTTTCCATGTTTATATATTTAATGCGGCATGATTTCGTGCGATGAATCATTTACGTGTCAGGGACTCGTGGGCTGTGTATACCTCGATCTGGGTAACTATAATAGAATATTTGGGTTCGCTAAAAATTAATCCCAGTTGCTGATCAGGGATGTTTTTGATGGAAAGACGTTATCTCTCCGAAACTGTTCACCACTGCGCTGGAAGATGTCTTCAAGCTCTTAGACTGGACCGGACTCGGCATCAACATCAATGGCGAATACATCACTCACCATCGATTCGCAGATGATATCGTAGTCATGCCAGAATCCCTGGAGGACCTTGGCACCATGCTCAATGACCTCAGCAAGGCCTCCCAACTAGTACGGCTGCAAATGAACATGGACAAGACTAAAATCGTGTCTAATGCCCATGTCATTTCTGTACCGGTCCTGGTTGGGAATGCGATTCTCGAATTTGTCGATCACTATGTTTATCTAGGACAAACAGTCCAATTAGGTAGATCCAATTTCGAGAAAGAGGCAGCCGACGAATCCAATTCGGCTGGGCAGCGTTCGGGCAACTTAGGAGGATCTTCTCGTCTAATATTCCGCAGTGTCTGAAAACAAAGGTTTTATAACCAGTGTGTGTTACCAGCGATGACTTACGGCACTGAAACGTGGTCTCTAAATGTCGGCCTCATAAAAAGGCTCAAAGTCGCTCAGCGTGCTATGGAGAGGGCTATGCTCGGTATTTCTCTACGTGATAAAATCCGGAATACGGAAATCCGTAGAAGAACGGGTGTAACCTACATAGCCCGAAGAATTAGCACGTTGATGTGGCAATGGGCAGGCCACATCGCTCGACGAACGGACAACCGTTGGGGAAGAAAGGTTCTCGAGTGGCGACCACGAATCGGACGGCGCAGCGTAGGACGACCGGTGGACTGATGACATTGTCAAGGTCGCAGGAAACCGTTGGATGCAGGTGGAGACGTGTTGGTATAGGGTTTTGTTTCGAGTTTTCCTTCTCTCACATAGATATTAATGCGTTTTATATCCTTTAGTCGTCTCGTACGATCACCCACGGGTAAGATAGAGGGGGTGGTGAATTGTATTCTTACTCCGTCATCACACGGAAAAATCTTAGGTTATTACTTATATTTTATGTATATTAATATGATAATATAAGGAAAGGTTATTTATTAATAAAATATTATAACATCACATCTTAATACGGCTAGCGCTGTGGGTTAGAGAGAGAGGAGAAGCATGCCTACCACTGCCGTATGCATAAGAGAAAGGGAAGACAGACAGACTGACACCATTACGTAACGAAGTGGTTTATCCACCCATAAGAATTACCACTTCAAAATAATAATGGCAACATTATTAATTTTTTCAGGTACAAAAGAAGAACTAGACATATTGAATCGTGACACAGATAGTCGTTTAATTATAGATACAGAAGAAATGGATACAGATACATCTAATAATACAATACACCCAAATGATACAAATGAAATTAATACAAGCAACATTGATACATATGAAATTCATGAGAATACAGATCAAATTGATGATACAATGGATACCATAGGCATTGTTGAAGGACGTAGTGATTTTTTGTATACAGATGATGAGAAAATACATACGAGTCAAAATAAGAAAATTATGACTCAAAATGAGGCGATAGAAGCTGGTGTATCAAGATCAAAGAGATGTTATGAACGAGTAATTGTTATAAAAAATACATCCAAAGAATCAGAGACGGTAGACCGTGAGGAATATGGATCAGAAGAATCGGCTAATATAGTATATAGTGTTTTAGAAGTTCCAGGTAAATATATTTTTGCCTTTATGGTGACGGAGTAAGAGTACAACTCACCACCTCCTATCTTACCCGTGGGTGGTGGTAAGAGACGTCTAAAAGATATAATGTGTAGATAACAGACCTGTACATACATACATATCATCACGCCATATCCCTTGCAGGGTAGGCAGAGAGAACAGAGTGCCAGAGAACTCTATCTCTGCATACTTCACTCGCTTCCTCAACATTCATAATTCTCTTCATACACGCTCGCCGGTTTCGGAGACTCTTGACTCCACCTTCCTTCAGTATATGACCGATCTGGTCTAGGTAGGTTAGTCTCGGTCTCCCCCGGTACCTACATCCTTCCACTTTCGCATTGTATATCTTCTTAACCAGATGTTCGTTCGGCATTCTTTCCACATGTCCGAACCATCGGAGCATACACCAATACTCTCTTTCATACCTACTCGCTCTCTTACGTCGTCGTTACGAATGCGGTCGGTCAGCCTAACTCCACAGATTTCCCGCAGAGATCGCATTTCGACCGCATTAATTTTACTATCATACTCTTTTCTGCATACCCAACTCTCGCTTCCATACAGTAATGTTGGGACAAGCACTGCGTTATGTATTGCTACACATGCCTTCTGGCTGAGGTGGTGGCTGCCGAGAAGTTGCCCCAACGCTCCGTTCACTCTATTTCCCGCATTCACTCTTCGCTCTATATCAGTGGTGTACCTTCCATCTCGGCTAAATCCACATCCAAGATATACAAATTCATCCACTTGCTCTAGTAGAAGAGACCTGTATAAGAGACGGAAATCTCGAATTTATTCCTAGTATGATCTTATTTGACCAGCATGTTATGATAGGTAGCCTCTTATTGTGGAAGAGTTATGTTGAGAAAGAATTTTACTATTTTCATATTTTAAAATTGTAAAAGGGGAAAAAGTAAAAAATGCGGTTTTACAGTTAATAAAGAAAATTTTCATGTTAATTACTATTAACATGCAAATTTTCTTTATTAACTACAGTTATTTATTCTTTATTAACTAACTATATATATTATTAATTATTATTATAAATAAATTATTAATTTTTTATTAATATATTTATTAATATAATAAAAATAATAAATTTAAAAAAAATATTAATATATATAATATAATAAATTAACTAACTAACTATATATATTCTTTATTAACTAACTAAGTAGTACCACGCTGTTGACAGTTCTCTGTCTACAGCCGCGGGCCGGTCCGTCCGGCGTAGTACCACACGAAGCAGAAGATCGACGTCTGAGTAATGGCAATGTGCTATAGTCAGTAAGTCAAATCGTCGCCTTCAACAGTCTCATGGTCGCACTGTTAAAGGTATCTTTTGGAATTTAAGTCGAAAACGCATATAGAGCACTGTTATATCATATTCACTACAGCTCATTACTTCCTCTGCATTACATTATATAAAATGCCATCAAAATTATTTAATATAACACATTGAAACAGTGAGATATTGAATATAATACAAGAGTACCACATGACTTTTCCTTTCCCGCTACAAGTCCCCTTCAAGTATTCTTACTTCAGTTCCATAGAAAATTTATAAAAATGTATATATCACATAAAAATTATTTCAGTGGAAATGCAAATGAAATTCAAATAGGATAGCAAGAAGATTATCGATGAGGACTCTATAAGATTACAACAGGATTAAGAGAACAGTCGGAATTGAAGAACTGGTTTTGGTCCGGCCTCATCTGGATATTACAGTCTGAATTAATATCTATATTTAGTGTCATAACTTTCATTACCAGGCAGCAATATATTTTAACTGACTTCATAAAAGAATTGATTTTGATGAAGGCTGGTGCCTCCAATGTGGTCTCATTTCAATTTAACCAATTTCTGACTATTAGTTTTTTAGTTATACCTAATATGTTTGTTTTAAAGTCGGTTTATTGACGTGTCTTATGAATCTATGAACGTCGGGTACACGCATGAAAAAGTGTCACGTTCCACCTGAGTCGAGCGTGCAAGCGAGAGCGCAGAACTAGCGATAGAGAAACGCGATCGGCTTAAACGTTCTTGCATTTTAAGAATTTGAACTGTTTATAAAATTAAGTGAAAAGTTAATGTGGTTACCATTGTTTATGCTTTTCATCAATGTTTTCTTATGACGTTATCACGTTAAATTATCGTACGTAAAACGTCTTTACAGACAACCATCTGCTTTTCTCTTCTCATCTGTCAGACTATAGCCAAAAAGAGAGAAGAAATATGGTCAAAAATATATTTTTCAATTTATGGGAGGGCCGTGGGTAAATAATGTCTGGTAAAGTGGGAGCTGTGTCTCGCTTGAGTGCGGAGAAGAGAGAAATTCTCTTCTCGTTAATATAATTATTGTATATAAATAAATGTATGTACAAGCACAGCTCTGTCTATAAAGTGATGTACATAATTATATATGTTACACTGTACATACAATAAGTTCTATAGTATGCCTTTACGACACACTATGTAGATTTTTTAAGCATTTGATATTTTAGTTATTATTTATACAGATAAAATTAAATTATCAATATTGTAAAAATAATATTTTTTTTTATTGCTTATAACAAACGAGCAAGCAGCACGCCTGATATTAAGTGTTACTGCCGCCCATGGACCTTTGGTATACCAAGGGTATACCTAGGCCACTGCTTACTAACCAAAACTCATCCTAGTTGGGTGTAGAGTGTGGTATTATCCCGGATGGACCGGTGCGCGACTGTAGACAGAAAATTGGTGAGACCTTACCACTACTAGTGTGGCCTTATCACTATTAGTATGGCCTCACTATTACTAGTGTAGCCTTACCACTTCTAATGTGGCTTTATCACTACTAGCGTGGTCTTATCACTACTAGTGTGGCCTTATCGCTACTAGTGTGGCCTTATCACTACTAGCGTGGTCTTATCACTACTAGTGTGGCCTTATCGCTACTAGTGTGGCCTTATCACTACTAGCGTGGTCTTATCACTACTAGTGTGGCCTTATCACTACTAGCGTGGTCTTATCACTACTAGTGTGGCCTTATCGCTACTAGTGTGGCCTTATCGCTACTAGTGTGGCCTTATCGCTACTAGTGTGGCCTTATCACTACTAGCGTGGTCTTATCACTACTAGCGTGGCCTTATCGCTACTAGTGTGGCCTTATCGCTACTAGTGTGGCCTTATCGCTACTAGTGTGGCCTTATCGCTACTAGTGTGGCCTTATCGCTACTAGTGTGGCCTTATCGCTACTAGTGTGGCCTTATCGCTACTAGTGTGGCCTTATCGCTACTAGTGTGGCTTTATCGCTACTAGTGTGGCCTTATCGCTACTAGTGTGGCCTTATCACTACTAGAGTAGCCCTACCACTACTTTTAGTACTACTTTTAATACATTTTTTTTTAATAAATGCATGTGACTGTATGTACAGTAATAATAATAATAAAAAATAAAAATTAAAATATTGTCTATTTTTTATTCTGAAATGTGTCTAAAACGAGTGTACTTACGAGCGTACCAAAAAAGGGTAGTTTTAGAGTTTTAATATTACTGACAACTAACAAAGGTTGCTTTCTATTTAGTTAACACAGAGGGACTCTGCGGTACATTGTGAAACACTGCCAAACACTGTGTAAAAGTTTAAATGAAACAGCTAGTTGTCTCAAAATAACACTAGAGCGCATCAATATCGCAAAATTCTGGGCGTTGTATACCTAAATGCAAGTTCCTTGACAAAGTCTTGGCTCAATAATTTATAAACATAACCACATTATCAGGGCTCACTTCAATAATGCAATATTTACTTTTGAACATTTTTATTAAATTTTAATTAGCAGTAAGAGACAAGCTCAATTTAATAATCTCAAATAATACTACTAGAATATGTCGTAAATAAATTACGAGGTTAAGTAATGATACTTAATTCAAACAAAGTAGTACCTATATATTTAAAGTACTCTATGAAAGTAGTTAAGCATCTGTCAAACAACACTTTTTCGAGTGTCGAACAGTGTACGGCTGTGTTCAACAGTGTCGTTGATGGAAAGCGCTTTATCGAACACTGCGTCACTTTTTGTATTAAATGGAAAGCACACAAAGTACGAAGGGTTTGGAGTGTTCAAGTCATAACCTGCCATAAAAAAAGGAGCCCGTTTAATATTTTCTCTCTGGGTCCCCCCAAAAAAAGGGCGGTTCGCCCAGAGCCGAATTAACCCAGCGCGGGGCCTGTAGCAAAATCTGTCAAGGGGCCCCCAGATTTGCTTTAGGTAAGGTAATTAAATAAAACAAACTGATACAAACAATCTTTTCTAAATTTAATATGGGCAAATTTAGAGCTAACACTTTCAATATTGACTTTTTTAAGCAAATCATGCTCTATATTTTCATCAAAGTGAGATAAAAATATTTTACACTCCTATTTAAATTGAAGTTTTTTTACGGTTGCACTCCCGCGGTTGGAGTGCGGGGTCCTCCAATTCGTGGGGCCCGTAGCATTTGCTACACTTGCTATGTGGCTAATCCGGCGCTGGGTTCGCCTTCAAATGCATTTTCGGATATGTTTAATTTAAGATATATTATTATTTCGGATATCCTTTAGTTTTGGTTATACTTAAGTAGCTCCATAACATCCCTATTTCTCACCATTATTATACTTCGTCACCACACGTACTAATAATTCTTTTCTTGGAGTTTAAGACTTGGGTACTAAGACCTTTAAGCCAAATCTTTGTTTATAAATTAACTTCATTTGAAATCTGTCAGTAAATTAAAACGTCACCTTGAACAGTGTCATGGCCGCATTGTTAAAGGTATTACTTGGGAATTTTAGTGGAAAACGAAAACGTTTGTAGAGCACTGTTATATCATATTCACTACAACTCAGTACTTCCTACGCATCACATTACATAAAATGTCATCATAATTATTTAATATAACTTGTTAAAACATTAATTGGCTTTAGGGGTAAAGGGAGACCAAAGAAAAGATGGATGGAATGCGTGAGGCATGACGTGGATGGACAAGGAGTGACTGCAGAGATGACGTCTGATAGGACTATGGAGGAGGATGACATATAGCGTCGACCCCAAGTAATTGGGATAAGAGCAAGATGATGATGTTAAAACATTAAGATATAGAATATAATACAACTCCACCACGGGACACTTTTCTTTTCCCGCTAAAACTCCTCGTACTAATATTTCTTGGAAAATCTATACAGTAATCAATTATAAATATATTGGTTATGCATGCAGCGAAAGTGTTAAAAAATTAAAGCTTCATAAAAAAGTGTTTATTTCTTTCCGAAAAAATTTTTTGCCGGCTTGGATGCTTGGTCGATTAATGCGATGCCTTTGTCTGTAAAAAGAAATAAGATTTTTATAGTAATAACTTCTTATGGGATAGTAAACTGCCTCGTTACGTAACGTGTAACGGCGTCAGTCTGTTTGACTTCCCTTTCTCTCATGCATACGGCAGCGGTAGGCAGGCTTACAAGGTTTGCTATCTTTCTATTAAGATTGAAATTATTATATTCTGTACTTAAAAGATGTAGTTTTGTTTGGTTGTTCGCACTAATCTCAGGAACTACTGGTTCGAATTGAAAAGCCCTTTTAGAGTTGGGTAGTCCATATATCGAGAAAGGCTATAGAACATCACGCTTTGAGCTGAGTATTAATCAGAAATATTGCAGAAATGTGGTAAATTTATTTATTTTGAGAGCATCCCGTTGTGACTGCTGTAGGTTAGAAGGGTTCAACCCACTCTCTAATCCTCTCTCTACATAGAAACATGAAAAACATGAGGCGCATTGACAATTATCTGCAGCATGATTTGACTCTTCTCCATAATAGGAGGGAAATTGACGTATTATACCACGCTGGTCAGACGTGTTGGTATAGGGTTTTGAATTTTCCTTCTCTTGTCCAGGTCTATATAAGGTGCCTTAGTCGTCTTTTACGACATTCACAAGCCAAGTGAGGGTCGGTAGTATTCGTAGCCGCTACTAGACAGCTCCAGTTTATATTAAGCCATTAAAAAAAAATATTTTACCTACTAAAAATCCTGGTAATTTTGACAAATCATAGATAGTGACAGTATCACCGCTGGATGGTTTTCCTGGAGAAGGCGTTGAGAGAGTTTTCAAAGTATTCGTCGTCTTCATAGACCCTGCTGATGGCAGTTTAGGATTCATAGCAACGGGTGATGACGTTGTTGCAGGGGGTATTTTTGGCGGACTCATAGCTGGCATTTTTGGTGGTGACATACCACCTGCCGACGGGTTTGTTGGCTTCGTTATAGCACTCACAGGGGGTTTTTTAGAAGGAGGCTTACTACCTACAGCTGGAACTTTTGGAGTTGTCATAGCGCGGGGCGTTGTTGGCTTGGTAATAGCGGCCGCCGGTGGCGTTGTTGGCTTGGTAATAGCGCCCGCCGATGGTGTTTTTGGCTTGGTCATAGCACCCGCGGATGGAGTTGCTGGCTTGGTCAAAGCGCCCGGCGGTGGTGTCGTTGGCTTGGTCATGGCGCCCGCGGATGGTGCTGTTGGCTTGGTCATAGCACCCGCGGATGGTGTTGTTGGCTTGGTTAAAGCACCCGGAGATGGTGTCGTTGGCTTGGTCATGGCACCCGCGGATGGTGCTGTTGGCTTGGTCATAGCACCCGCGGATGGTGTTGTTGACTTGGTTAAAGCACCCGGAGATGGTGCCGTTGGCTTCGTCAAAGCACCCAGCGATGGTGTCGTTGGCTTGGTCATAGTGCCCGTCGATGGCGTTGTTGGTTTAAACACAGCAGTCACAGGTGGCATTTTTGGCGAAATCAAACCATCTGCAGATGGCATTTTTGGAGGAGTTATACCGCTCACAGGTGGCATTTTTGGAGGAGTCATACCACTCGCAGGTAGCATTTTTGGAGGAGCCAAACCATCTGCAAGTGGTATTTTTGGAGGAGTCAACCCATCTGCAGATGGCATTTTTGGAGGAGTCAAACCATCTGCAGGTGGCATTTTTGGAGGAGTTATACCACTCGCAGGTGGCATTTTTGGAGGAGTCAAACCATCTGCAGGTGGCATTTTCGGAGGAGTCAAACCATCTGCAGGTGGCATTTTTGGAGGAGTCAAACCATCCGCACGTGGCATTTTTGGAGGCGACAAACCATCCGCAGGTGGCATTTTTGGAGCAGACAAACCATCCGCAGGTGGTATTTTTGTAGGAGACAAACCATCCGCAGGTGGCATTTTTGGAGGAGACAAACCATCTGCAGGTGGCATTTTTAGAGGAGTCAAACCATCCGCAGGTGGCATTTTTGGAGGAGTCATAGCACCCGCTGACGGAGTTGTTGGCGGAGTCACAGCGCCTGTAGTTGGTATATTTGGTGGTGGTATGCCTCCCAAGGAAGGAATTTTTAAAGGTGTCAAAGCACCCGACGATAGAGTTGTCAGCAGAGCCATAACACCCATAGGTGGCATTCTTGGAGGCGTCGCAGCACCTGGTGAAAGAGTTGTTGGGAGAGTCAAGCCACTCGCTGGTGTAGTAGACTGTTGATTCAGGCGTAACGCTGATGCTAATAAATCTGAAAGAAATGTAGGTATTAATTCTGATAGTGGTAGGACCACGCTGTGGACAGTTTTCTGTCTACAGCCGCGGGCTGGTCTGTCCGGGGTACCACACTCTTGTAGAAGATCGACGTCTGAGCAATGGCGATGTGCTATTGCGCTTCGTTCGGTGAGCGAGAGAGCTGAAAGCCCAATTGGGGTGGGTTATGGGTTTGTATTGGTAAGAAGTGGCCTTTTTTTTTTTTTTTTTTTTTTTTATTGGTGGGCTATGGGTGCGTCTCGCCCCGCTGAATCGGTCCGGGGTGACGGAAAGGCGGCGCGTGACCCCATAGACCCACCGTAAAACCTTCTCTCTTCGCCGTGCGAGCGGACCACCGGTACTCGATTTTAACTTCGGTTTGGTAAGAAGTGGCCTAGCTATACCCTTGGTATTGCAAAGGTCCATGGGCGGCAGTGACACTTACAATCAGGTCTGCTGTTTGCTCGTTTACCACCATAAGCTATAATAATAATAAAAATAAATGTATTGTATTATTCTACGACTACTATCAACCCTTAATCTGCTGGTGGATCTCGTAAAAGACGACTAAGAGTTAACGTCTGACAGGCGGTCGATCATAAAACTATTGCCAATAACTTTTGCAATATGTACTCTTACATAATGCGGCACAAGTAATTGGAATAAGAGCTGGAGAATTATGATGATGATATTAACACAGCAATTGTTTCAATCTATGTCTGTTATGAATTTTGAAACCATACAACCGATATGCTCCATATCAATTTCTTTAGAAAGATAATAACGTGAATATGGTTTTAGATACATTAAAATAATGCACAATGCAGTAGGTGGCGCTGTGAGAAGTTTCAGGAAAAATGCGTGAGTGAATATGAGAGGTTGGCGAAAAATGTGAAAATACTATGGAATAAATACGATGGAATGTGAAAAAAACTTAAAATCTAATTGTAAGTTTATTTCACATTCCACCGTATTAGGATAGTGTCATGTAACAATAATTCCATAAAAAATACGTAAATATACTCAGATGAGAAAAGACGCAATCTATTCAAAACTCACGATCATATGTTCAAGAGTTCAACGACCTCGCGTGGTGAAAAAAAAATTTTTTTTTCATCCGAATCGATTTTTTTTCTAGCCTATCATTACAAGTAGGACTAGTAGGGTTACCTGTCTTTGCTTTCGGGAGCGGTCCCCTTCCACCCTGTATGAGGTAATTGTGAATTGCCACCGAAGACAAAGACCGGGTTCCGGTGGTCCGCTCCCACGGCAAAGAGAGGTATAAAGGCGGGTATAGACCCGCCTTTATACATATATACGGGGACATGCGCCGTTTTGTCTGTCACCCCGAACGTAATAACAGGGCGTGACCCCACCATATCCCTGTAGAAGTGTGAAGATAGATGTGTGATTTATTATATCGAAGACCTTACCTACTAAACGTCCAAGGGCTTTTGATAAATCATTATTACTGCCATCAGCAGGGGATGGTTTTGATGAAGGCGTTGTCGCAGCACCAGATGGTGGTGTTGCCGAAGTTACTGCTCCATTCGTTGACGGTGTTGTAACAACACTCGTTGATGGCTTTGTTGCAGGAGTTGTTGGATCAGGAATAAATGGTATTTTATATGTCACTCCATTTACATCTATTACTAGGAAAACAAAAATAAAATAATGCAATTATTTTAAGCGAGAAATTATTGTCTTTTTAGTATTCAGTAGTTTTATCCTCACATTTAAAATCTGTGAAACTTTTATAGTACATTACTGCAGCGGCCAGCAAAAGAGGCATTGATGGACGAAAGTGTAAATGTGGGCCGACACACATACATAATCTATCAATTCCTAGTTCTGGCCATGGCTTGTATAGTGTTTTTCTGAAATAATGCGCGGAAATTAAAACTAAGTAGTACCAAGTAGAACTGAATACATGACGAACAACGAACAGCATTTTTCACGTGCTATTGAAGTAACAAATTTAATTTTTAAAATACACAATAGATATGAATTTACATATATATTTATTTGGCCGCTAAAACACGACAGATATGGATTTTCATACATTTATTGCCGGCCGCTGCTCGCGTGTATTTGGTCAGTACAGCAATTTCGATTTATCTCGAAGAAGGTTGTCAAAATAATGCTCAAATTTCCAAGCATGTTTTAAAAAAGGTATTTATTTTAATGATACTGTACTGACTGTACAGGACATTTTAATGTATATTAAATGCACCACGTATCTAAGATATCTAATGTGTAATGCTGTGTAGTAGCGGCTACGAAAACTTTTTTGGTTTATGCTGTGGAAATGCCTTTACGCACTAGCCCTTGCCGGTGACAGACGAGGGGGTGTGTGGGACCCGCCGGCCAGCTAATTCGACCGAAATACTAACTAAAACCACAGCGGTCCCTTCCGCGCTTTTACTTTTAGCCAGCGCGCAGCGTTAGCAATGTAAGCGCATAAAAATATTTATAAAAAAATCATTTAACAAATCTTTTAAATTCTCGTCTTTTTCGTTCTTCGTATACTTACATAAAAAAAAAATTCGTTACGCGTTACGTAGGTAACGGTTTACCATCTTTTTTTTTTTTTTTTTTTTTTGCGGTGGGCCATGAAGTGGTCACGACATGTCAAATCGGTCCAGGGCGACGGAAGAGGCGGCGTGCTACACCAAAAAGACCCACTTCACTTCGCCGTGCGAGCGGCCCACCGGTACCCGATCTTTGCCTTCGGTGGCCAAGCGGTTTACCCCTCCCATAAAAAGTTATCCCTTCAATAATTAAGGGCAAAAATATCTTTGAGGAATTGTAAATATACTTACTGATTTTCAATGGATCGCAGTGACACAGAGGTATCTGAAACAGTTATAAATAATAATTATACACAATAATTGCACAGATGTGGTTAAAATACTGAATTTCCGTGCCAGTGGTGTGGGTTTAACTACTCAGAACATTACTTTGAGTGGTACTCGAACTGTTGTTCTGAGTTTGTGGTGTAATTTGTCTGCGTTAATTATGTGTTCGTAAAGTCACACCTCCGTGTGGTGACGGAGTAAGAATACAATTTACTACCCTATATCTTACCTGTGGGTGACCGCAAGTGACGACTTAGGGATATAAAACGCATATAACATCTATGTAAGACATGGAAAACTGGAAACAAAACCCTTTACCAACACGTCTGACCAGCGTGGTATAGTAGGTCAATTTCCCTCCCATTATGGAGGAGGCTTGAGCCCAACAGTGGGACATATATGAGCTGAGATGATGATGATGAAAATCCCACCGCAATACAAGGATTACATCCTTATGCAGTCTTTTAAAAAAAATAATTATGAGTAAGTTTTTTCTCTTAAAGATACACTAAAAATTTAGACGGAAACGTGAATATGTCATGTTGGTGTTTTTAAAATGATTGTTATTTGATTACCGACTTTATTATAAGTTATTATTAAGAATTAGCTACAGTGTTATACCCTGCTGGGCTAAACCGCCGGGCGGGCCATCGAAGACAAATACCGCGTTCCGGTAGCCCGCTCGCACGGCGTAGAGAGGTACTTGTAGGGCGGGTCTATGTGGTCGTGCGCCGCTTTTTCTGTCGCCCCGGACGGATTTAGCGGGGTGTTACCACTCCATAGCCCGCCGCCAAAAAAAAAAAAAACAAATATAAATCCTGCCGGGCTGGCCACGGAGATAAAGAAGTACCAGTGGCCGGCTTAATGGCGATAAGATACGGTAGGTTATGGGGTCACGTCTGTCCTTCCATCGCCTTGGACGGACGGCGCGTGTCCAGACCATAGCGTACCAAAAAAAAAAAAGTGTGATACTCTTCGAACCACGATATATTGTAAAAAAAAGTGTGTTTATGCAACCTTTATCATTTTATTTTAAAACTACACCCAGCATGAAGGCAATAATCCTTGTATTGCGATGAGATTTAATATAATTAACGCAGACGTATTAAACTGTGTAGTAGCGGCTACGAATACTACCAACCCTTACTTTGCTTGTTGATGTCGTAAAAGACGACTAAGAACACAACGTGTGGTCGCGCTCACTAACACGCTAATTGTCACTACACATTTATTATAAATTTCTTTATTATTAGTCTCTATTACGTAAGATATATATTTCTATTCATTTTATTTGTATTCATTACTTATAATGTACTTCATTACTTATTTTGTAAAATAATTTGATTAAAATTACTGAAATTTTTAGCATTTAATATGCTTAATTATTTATAAATACCCGATACGAAACGAAAAATGATGTCACAAGCGGGGTTCGAACCCGCACCTATTGGGAATCCGGCCCAACCGTGCTGCCACTTACACCATCGTGAACTATTTTAGGACATGCAAATTTCGATTCATATTATATCTTACGTCTTCAAGGTGACGTATGCCATCTATCGGACAATGTTTACACATTGTATAGACTTAATACTTCAAACTTTACAGTTAGAATTGTATTAAACGATGACACAACCTTGTTATTAAAATTACTGAAATTTTTAGCATTTAATATGCTTAATTATTTATAAATACCCGATACGAAACGAAAAATGATGTCACAAGCGGGGTTCGAACCCGCACCTATTGGGAATCCGGCCCAACCGTGCTGCCACTTACACCATCGTGAACTATTTTAGGACATGCAAATTTCGATTCATATTATATCTTACGTCTTCAAGGTGACGTATGCCATCTATCGGACAATGTTTACACATTGTATAGACTTAATACTTCAAGCTTTACAGTTAGAATTGTATTAAACGATGACACAACCTTGTTATTAAAATTACTGAAATTTTTAGCATTTAATATGCTTAATTATTTATAAATACCCGATACGAACGACATTGTCCGATAGATGGCATACGTCACCTTGAAGACGTAAGATATAATATGAATCGAAATTTGCATGTCCTAAAATAGTTCACGATGGTGTAAGTGGCAGCACGGTTGGGCCGGATTCCCAATAGGTGCGGGTTCGAACCCCGCTTGTGACATCATTTTTCGTTTCGTATCGGGTATTTATAAATAATTTGATGTTCAAGATTTATGTATTTCGGGAAGGAACTGTCTCTAGAAACACAGGTATTACCTAATTCAAGAGGCAGAGACATCTCTGTAAAACTGTCATATGTATTTAGTGTTCAATAAAGATTATTAGACTTATGTAAGAGCCTTATAACGACCTGGGCCAATTCCATCTGATGCCGTTTAGTGTTTTATTAAAAAAAATGTAGATCAAATTTAATAACTAATAGTGTTTTGGATAAATATATATAAAAATATGTAATAACGATGACTTATTGGACCTGAGACACCTTGCTCCTCCCGTGACTATGATCACTGTAATGTGTTCGAATTGTCGGGCAATTAAAAATCAAATACAAACGCGATAGAATCCGCAAAATAAGTTTTATTTCAAATGTTTAACACTCGCGTAAACATTAGAAAACATTAATTAGAAAAGGTTATAGAGGAGATATTGGAAAGAGTGATTCCATTTCTCTGCTATATAAAGTGGGAAACTGGAAAACAAAATTGACTAGTCAGCCAATAAGTAAAGAAGTGTACAGCTAGGATAAGCGCAGCACCACTTTCTTTTGGCAGGCTATAGTGTTGACTTATTGACTAATCCGTCCGGTGCGAGGGAAGGGCGGCGTGCAGCGTCATAACACGCACCCCCTCCCCATCACCATTAAACCAACCACAGTTACCCATTCCATCCCTGACCAGCAAACATTTAAAATAAGTTTATTATTAAAAAGAAAAGAAAAATAGTGACTTAGTTAAATCAGTGAGTGAGTGAAAATCATCTTCTCTTGTTTTCTTTTGTTTTTTTTTCAGAGGTGTCGAATTGAGAACCTCCTAAATTTTTTTCGCGTTTTAATAAAAAAAACTTACCAAAATAAATAAAACAGCTAAATTACACATGTCTAGAATTTAAAATTCCACTTCAAACTAATTTATGATTCATTAAAATATGATTTAAAATTTGCTCGTATTAATTATACATATGGTCATTTGTTTAAATAAAAATTTCATATGGTCCAATGGCTATGAAAAGGGCGTTTTAAGATTACTCTAAGAAAAGCTTCTTCGTATTTTGTTCAATAAATAGTGTTGCCCAAATGAAGGACTTGCGAGTCTCACAAGTCTTGCAACTCTCGCTATTAGAATAACACAGAGTCATTTGTTTTGATAGAAATAAAAAAGCCAGCTAAATCAATGAATTTCCATTCATCTAGTGGCACTAACTGTACAACTATCAATAATTAATTACATACCACTTACAGGGGGCTATAATCACACCTATCTATCATGAGACTGTTTAAAATAACATCAAATTATTTCCCCGTGTACTGGTATTAAGAATACAAAATTTTGACAAAACTTTCTTTGCCAAAGCAATCGTAAAATGCTGTCTAAAAGAGAATTGCGAAACTCTTGCAGCGAGTTTTGGTCTTGCATTTGAGCAACATATTTCAGTCCCGCGGGCATATTTGCAAGTACAGGGCCTGTTTCCACGTAACTATGCGTAAGTGATTTCCGTCATTGGTGAGTAGGGTATGCGTAATGTGATCAGACGTCCCGTTTTGAACGGGACTGTCCCTTTTTATAACAACAAGTCGCGGTGTCTCCGTAACGAACTCTGGGATTTACCCGTTTTCGGCAACCACGCAAAGGTTGGATTTGAGTAATTTAACAACGTGCCAAGAGTTTTATTCTTACATAAAATCTTTACCAGTTATACTAAAGCAACTTTTTTCCTCTGATAAATATGGTAACTAAACATTTCGCGTATATTTCTTAATTCGTAACTTTTAAATTAACTAACTTTTTCTGAATACCTTTAAATAATAAATAAATAACCTTTAAATAGTGCTTTTTAATTGGCTGCCTGACTAAAATGTCCCGTTTTGAGTCAAAGAATAAATGGTCACGTTAGGTATGCGCCATTACTGATACAGTCCTAATGATGATAGCATCCAGGGTTAATTGCCAATATCTATTGTATTGTTGTCAGAGGCATGTCTCAGCAGGATAGGATACGTATATGAGGCACGTTAATACAGATTTACTTTCGCCCCGCTAAACTGACAGCTAAGCCTCTCTAAAGGGATAAATATAATACATACATATCATCACGCCATATCCCTTGCAGGGTAGGCAGAGAGAACAGAGTGCCAGAGAACTCTATCCTTGCATAATTCACTCGCTTCCTCAACATTCATAATTCTCTTCATACACGCTCGCCGGTTTCGGAGACTCTTGACTCCACCTTCCTTCAGTACGTGACCAATCTGGTCTAGGTAGGTTAGTCTCGGTCTCCCCCGGTACCTATATCCTTCCACTTTCGCATTGTATATCTTCTTAACCAGACGTTCGTTCGCCATTCTTTCCACATGTCCGAACCATCGGAGCATTCTCGCATCTTTACACCAATACTCTCTTTCATACCTACTCGCTCTCTTACGTCGTCGTTACGAATGCGATCGGTCAGCCTAACTCCACATATTTTCCGTCGAGATCGCATTTCGACCGCATTAATTTTACTTGCATGCTCTTTTCTGCATACCTAAATATATATAATAAATACATTTTTAAATTGCACAAAACGATTAGCATTGCCATTCAACGTGGTAATGCTGCCAGCCTTCGTGCACATTACCGGTGGATACTGATGCGGAGGAATTTTTCGATGTCTGACAGCGCCTTTTTTTCTTTTTATTTATTTTTTTTTTATTCCTTATTCTATTTTCCTCTATTTTTCTGTAAATATTTTAATTTAAAACTTAGCTTTAAATGTACATGATTAATTTAATTACAGTATAAAAATAAATGTAACTGTACTAACTTAGTAAAAAAAAAAGAATTATGCGTGCGTACAAAGTACACATATCAGAAGTGAAATTTCTTTGGTAAACTAATTTTTCAATCTCGTTTACATACGTTAACCAATAGCGTGTGCTCTCTCTCTCTCTCTATCTCTCTCTTTCTCTCTCTCTCTAGTGGTGGTGGGAGTAAGTCCGCTTAAACGACATCCCTACTCCGCTGGGCAAAGTACTCTTCGTTCGAATCGACCGTGTTAGGGGCAAGAAAAAGATGGCGCGTAACCGAAAAATGTGACGATAAATTTTTTTCCAACGCCGATAAAGAAGTTACACTACAAAAAAAAAGTCGTTATCCATCATCATTCACCAGCTCTCGTCACCAATTACACTTGTAATTGGTCGACCCAACATGTACTTGTATATATTGCAAAAGTTATGGCCAATAGTTTTTTTATACGGGTTGAGAGCCCTCAGCG
This sequence comes from Lymantria monacha, assembly GCA_905163515.2. Classification (NCBI taxonomy): domain Eukaryota; kingdom Metazoa; phylum Arthropoda; class Insecta; order Lepidoptera; family Erebidae; genus Lymantria; species Lymantria monacha. The sequence goes on along the minus strand of LR991108.1, from coordinate 2,635,234 downwards.
CTCACCCACAGTCCGGGTAAAGTTGTCATAGCCATCTGAGGCTAACAACTAAGTCACACACAAAAAAAAAGTGTGTGTGTCAGCTCCGACGCACGACTGGAGTTTACTCCTTAAGTACGATTATCAAAACAGGCGCATAAAAAGCTCATTTGACTAAAAATAATATATATATATATTTTTATTTACATTTATTAAAACTGTTCAGTGAAGTATTATCTCACGTCAGAAAGTGAAAGGTGCGTAGAATAGGTTGCGCACCAAAAACGTAACGAGGTCATTCGATCACTAGATTTTACTCATCAAATTTTTCTCATACCGGGCGCCTTATATGAAAATCGATTCTTAAGGAGTAAACTCCAAAAAAAAAATAACAACAGTATTATGACCGACTGCCTGACTGACGTCAACACTATTTGAGAATTTCATCTCAACTCATATACAAGGTGGAGACGACCATACGACAATAATTTTAATCTAGTGTATCTGATGACTTGCCCAGCCTGTATACAAACTTTGAATACAATATGTCGTATAGTTTAGCTACAGCACATTACTTTGTATTATTAACATTTACCCCACTCTGTATAAAAAATTAAAATTATTTGCCTATCACTACGAGATCAATGACCTCCCGGGCTGCATTGGTATCAATTAATATGAAGGTAGTACCTACATATCGCCATGTTACCACTTCAAGTCTTCGCCAAACGCAATACAAATCAATGCATATTATACCTTATTCCTGAGTCTCAAGATCCATATAAACCGTGTCATCAGACTTAAATAAGAAATTTGAAACTAACTAATGCGGCATAATGAAAGAAAATTCCGGTTTCATCAAGGTCAACTAAATGTGCGAAAGGGACAATTTTTTTTTGTTTCGCTTTATTGTTCAAAAGTATTATACCTAATAGGTCTGTAGGTCAGTGTGGCATCGTGATCCTGTGACGTGAACGTCGCGTCGCATGCGGTATTGATGATTTGCAAATTGTGACTGCTGCCTATCTTGAGTATATTGTTCTGTGGCTACAGTCAACTACTTTTGTTTATGACGTTTAAAAGTGTGTTGTGCGACATAGGAAGTTTTTTTTCTAGTGAACATGTACTATCTGAGTAGATAACTGTAATTTTTTAAGTGAATTGTGCTAAATTAGACGCTTACTTTGTGTTAGAATAGTAATTTTTCTCATTTACAATGCCTCGTTATAATTACACAGCTTCGGAGTATACAGATATGATTTTAATTTATGGAGAATGTCACGGAAATGCAGCTTTAACCATACGTACGTACCGAGAGAGGTATGGAAACACACGTGTTTGTCCTACCAATGGCCGGACTATTGTACAAGCTGTCCAGAGGTTACGGGATAATCAATCCTTACTCACTCATATGGATAGTGCTCCTTCGCGTGTAAGAGCCACCCTAGATGAACAAATTTTGAATTATTTTGCTCGCCACCCAACATCTAGTCTGCGTAGAGCGGCTCGTCATTTTCGTGTAAACCATAAAACTATTTACAAAGTTTTAAAACGCGATAAACAGAGGCCTTTTAAATACAAGAAAGTACAGGCGTTGTTACCAAGAGACATGCCGGCCAGAGAAGCCTTCTGCCATTGGATGTTACGAAAAAATTTCGAAAACCCCGATTTCTTATACAATGTAATGTGGAGTGATGAAAGTACATTTACAAGGAACGGATTATGGAACCGCCAAAATCTCCGGTACTGGAGTCACCAAAATCCACATCTAACACGAGAGAGTTCGCACCAATACAGGTTTGCCGTCAATGTGTGGGCTGGTATACACAGGGATACTATAATTGGACCAATTTTTATTGATGGAAATTTAAATGCGGCAAAGTTTCTAGAATTAATTAACGGGCCTGTTACTGAGTATATGGACGACCTTTTTCTAGACGTGCGTAGACAGATGTGGTACCAACTAGACGGTGCGCCTGCACATTCCGTGGTTGCTGCCAGAGAGTGTTTGTCTGGAATTTTCGGACATCAGTGGACTGGTCGGTATGGGCCAACACGGTGGCCAGCGCGGTCACCAGATCTCACACCATTGGACTTTTTCTTGTGGGGTTATGTGAAAGATGATGTTTATTTAACAGACGTTGATAATGTGGAGGACGTAAAAAATAGAATTGAACGATCTTTCGACAAGTTAAAATACATCGCCGTCAATGGCGACCTGTTAACAAGAGTTCGGAATAATATTTTAAGATGATATAATTTGTGCGATCGGGTCCATGGCGCACATATCGAAAATTTAAAAGTTTAAGGACCAAGTGAATTATTAAAGTTATCGTGATTATAAATTTAATAAAATAATCAAGTGAGAATAAATACCGCCCAAAACCTTAGGTGTAGGTATTTTATTTAACTACGTTCCGAAGTCGTAAAATATGACACGACGTCGCTCGCCGCTTGCACGTTGTCTACAGGTTAGTGAACTAATATTTACAAACGTGTTCTATTTTGTTTCAATATTTATGATAAAAAGTTTGTTTGAAAAAAATGTTTTTTAAATTTCCATGTGAGCACTTTTTTAATAGTTTCAAAATACTCCTATACACTAGTATTGACGGTGTTTTCATTTATTGTCGTATTGACGTCTCCACTCTGTATATCCCACTGTTAGGCTCGAGCCTCCTACATAATGGGAGGGAAATTGACCTACTATACCGCACTGGTCAGACGTGTTGGTATAGGGTTTTGTTCCGAATTTTCCTTATCATACATGTTATATGCGTTTTATATCGCTTAGTAGTCTCGTACGATCACTCATGGGTAGGATAAGGGGGCGGTGAATAGTATTCTCACTCCGTCATCACACGGATATATATGAAATCGGAATATATGAAATCATTTTTTTTTTTTTGGTTCTGTTCGTCCATTCGGACAGGCAAAGGGTTCAAAGCCCATACAGCCAAGTCTAATTTAATTATTTTTCATATATTGTTCCTCATTTCTTCATAATATGTAGCCTTAATAGTCATTGTCTGTCAGTAAGTCAAGTCGTTACCATTAATCGGGCGCTGATAACCTAATCAATGACATGAAATCATTGAATTCATGAGCTCACAGATTAAAAAAAGCCAAGATGTATTTTTTTACCTAATGCTTTATCAACCGCTTCCTCAACGATATTCTTCGTGGCCACACACAATCAATGTAGAATTATATAAAAATATTCAAAACATAATTTTGTGATGACGTAAATTCACAATAGAATAAATAACACATTCCTTAATACGTATTTAGGTGTAAATAACTGTAAATTATTTGTATTATACATTTGTATTTGTATTTCATACCTTAACTTAATGTAAATAATAGATTAGACAACGCGTAGACCTCAATTACTAACATCGAGTTGTACCTACGGCTTTTCGAAGTTATATTTGTACTGATCGAACTATAAATTATTTTGAAAGAGAGTTGCAGCAGTTTAGCGGTTACTGTTGACAGTTTTCTGTCTACAACCGCGGTCCGGTCAGCATACACATACATACATACATATCATCACGCCATATCCCTTGCAGGGTAGGCAGAGAGAATAGAGTGCCAGAGAACTCTATCTTTGCATACTTCACTCGCTTCCTCAACATTCATAATTCTCTTCATACACGCTCGCCGGTTTCGGAGACTCTTGACTCCACCTTCCTTCAGTACATGACCGATCTGGTCTAGGTAGGTGAGTCTCGGTCTCCCCCGGTACCTACATCCTTCCACTTTCGCATTGTATATCTTCTTAACCAGACTTTCGTTCGCCATTCTTTCCACATGTCCGAACCATCGGAGCATTTTCGCATCTTTACACCAATACTCTCTTTCATACCTACTCGCTCTCTTACGTCGTCGTTACGAATGCGGTCGGTCAGCCTAACTCCACAGATTTTCCGCAGAGATCGCATTTCGACCGCATTAATTTTACTTTCATACTCTTTTCTGCATACCCAACTCTCGCTTCCATACAGTAATGTTGGGACAAGCACTGCGTTATGTATTGCTACATGTGCCTTCTGGCTGAGGTGGTGGCTGCCGAGAAGTTGCCCCAACGCTCTGTTCACTCTATTTCCCGCATTCACTCTTCGCTCTATATCAGTGGTGTACCTTCCATCTCGGCTAAATCCACATCCAAGATATACAAATTCATCCACTTGCTCTAGTACATCATTACCTATTGTTACTCTTACATCTGTTCTGGTTTCATCTCTTTCAAAGACCATTATTTTGGTTTTGCTCACATTCACGCGTAGACCCCTTTTCTTACAATCTTCTGTCATTGTGTCGACTAGGGTCTGCAGGTCAGTCGCTGACTGTGCCAGCAGGACTGCATCATCTGCATATAGCAGAGCAGTGACCACTGAGTCGCCCATCTGGACTCCCACATTCATATCGTTCAACCTTTGAAGACATTTATCCAGATATATGATAAACAGCCTGGCTGACAGAACGCACCCCTGCTTAACGCCGATATTGACGTCAAACCAAGGCGACATTCCATCATCCAGCCACACACAGGCTCTACAGCCCATGTAACTGGACTGCACAGCCTGTAGCAGTTTACCGTTAATACCATACTCCGGTAAAATGTCCCAAAGTTCCTTTCGTACAACCGTGTCAAATGCTCTCTCCAAATCCACAAAACTGCAGAAAACCCTCTGACCTAGAGCCAGATGTTTCTCCACAATGTTGCGCAGAGAGAACACTTGATCCATGCATCCCCTTCCACTCCTGAAACCTCCTTGTGTCTCACACAGTAAACCATCGGTCCGGTCAGTCCCAGTTATTACCACACTTTCGAAGAAAATCGACGTTTGAGCAGTGGTAATGTGCTGCTATTCTTCGTTCGGTGAGCAAGAGAGCCGAAAGCATAACTTTCTGAGTGGGTTTTGGGTTTTTTTTGCTAGGCAGCAGCCCAGCTGTATCCCTGGTATTATAAAGGTCCATCGGTAAGTAAGACTCACTATCAGGTGTCTGCTTGCTCGTTTGCCATCAAGAGCATTATAAAAAAGTAATATTTGTACTGAATTGTAAATTATATTGGAAAGGGTTTCAATTATGTATATATTACATCGTAATTTTTTTCAATAGTGAGTATGAGTATTCTGATTCGTATTATTTTGTTGTCGTTATGGAAGATAATCATCACCCGGTAGATGGCACTCGTCTTGATTGTCAAACGATAGCATACACTTGTCTTAGTATTAGAACGATTGAAACGGTTTTCCAATAGGTATTTTTTTTTTGTTTTGTTAATAGACACCACCCTTTTTTTTTTTTTTTTTTTTATTGGTGGGCTATGGATGCGTCTCGCCCCGTCGAATCGGTCCGGGGTGACGGAAAGGCGACGCGTGACCCCATAGACCCACCGTGAAACCTTCTCTCTTCGCCGTGCGAGAGAGAAAAAGATTTTTGACTTCGGTGGCCCGCCCGGCTAATAGACACTAGTGATGTTAACCGATTACGATTTTCAACACCGGTTTATATCGATTACTTTGAAAAATAAACCGGTTTTTTAAGGTTTTTTTTACTTTTTTAGGTTTTAAATAAAATATACAAACAATATCTAATCAAAGGCTTAGTGTAATTTGTTGCAAGAAGATAATCACATTAGAAAATAACAATCATCAATATGTAACCTAGAAGAACCAAGGAATTCTATTTTTATTTTGCATCTGTTTCTAACAAGTCATAATTTTGATTAAGTAAACAAATTTGGTCCACAGCATCTGCTTGTAGCCTGCTACTTCTAGATGACATCACATAACCAGATTTGGAGAACATCCTCTCCGAAGGTACCGATGTTGCCGGTATAGCCAAATACTTTAGTGCTATTGTATTTAGTGGTGCTAAATGTTGGCTGTTGGACCAAAAAGCTCCCACACTTCTAACTGCTTTCGTTATATTTGCTTCTTCTTTTTGTGGATTTGTCTCCATATACATACTTAATATATTAACTGCAGAGGCAGTTGAATTCGAATAAGAACTTCTTTGTTTTAAAAAATCTAGCAAGCCCGATTTTTGCTGTTCAATTATTCCGTTAATTGATGTGGGACTTGCTTGCTCTGAAGTGGACGGCACAAGCATGACAGACTCTTTAATCATATGCGACAATTCCTTTCTTACTAACTCTTTTGCCGACTCTTTTCCTTTTAATGTGAGCTAACATATTAGAGGTGCCACCTCTAATTTTGATCACCTTAGCACATATCTTGTACTTTGCACTAACATTGTCAATCTTCTCAAAATAATTCCTCGTAATTGATTTACCTCTTACTTTAGGCATTTTTTGCAATAAATATGATGAGAACAATCCAAATGTTTAAACTTTAAAGCGAAACTGAAACGTTTTAACAACCTGAAGTTAGTCATAATCGAAGCGAGATATTCGGGGATTCCCCAACCATAGACAACACTAGAGTCGCCTATGTTCGGATAGGTACACATTGAAAAAAGATTGCTAGCGGTTTTTAATAAAAACCGATATTATCGGTTTCTACCAAAAACCGGTTTTTCTAGGTTTTAACAAAACCGGTTCACACCACTAATAGACACCACCCTGCACTAAGGAAATAATTCTTGTATTGCGGGGGACTTTACAAACATGCAATTAACACAGACAAATTACACCCAGACTCAAAACAACACTTTGTAGATCGCACAAAGTATTATTCTGCGTGGGAATCGAACGCAAGGCACTGGCACGGAAGGTCGGTATCTTAACCATTACGCCATCTGTGCAGTCTGGTATGGGTTACAGTTCCACGTTTGACAATAATTTTATCCTATCTCAATTAGTTCGACGTAATATGTACATATACATATGGCAATATTTTTATAATCAGCCGCCTGTCAGACGTCAACACTACTTGTGAATGTAATTGTTGACCAAACGGCATCAGATGGAGTTGGCACAGGTCGTTATAAAGCTCTTAGTTATCTTTAACAACATCCACGAGCAAAGTAAGGGTTGGTAGTATTATATTATATTTGGCGCAGTCCCTCACAGCCCGCAATAGGACCCTTTTGCGAAGACCGCAGAGGACCATGGTGGTGATGACTATTAGAGGCTACCGTATGGTGTATTGGACCGTAGTGACCCGCCGTGGCTGTCAATGGCTGAGGCTCTGGTAGAGCTTTACCGGATCCGTGGTACGGCATGGCGGTGAGCAAGTCTCCGTAAGTAGACTGGGCACCGAGGGTAGACCGGCGGGTGTGTCACTGAAGAAAATGACCGCGTTCCAGTGATCCATCCGCACGGTGTCGAGACGTATACTGTAGGGCGGGTCTACGGGGTCGTGCGCCGCTTCTCTGTCGCCCTGGATGGAAGAAGTGGACTAGGCAGAGCATTAGAAGAAGAGTACTCCGGCGGTTAAGACAAAAACTGGAGTCCCCCATAGCGGGGCGGGGGACTGTAGAGGTAGTTGCACTGCATTTCCACCGCTGGACCAACAGAAGGCACGGCTGCCTAAGCTTTAGAGTGCTGCAGGTGCTTACCGGACATGGTGTTTTCAGTAAGTACCTGCATAGAATTGGGAGAAAAGGGGCTCCAGGGTGCCATGGGTATGGCGCGCCAGTGGACGATGCGCGCTATTCACTGGAGGTATGTTCTGCCTGAGGGGTCCCAACGCCACGTCCTGTCGGCGGTGAAATTGGAAGAGACCTGTCGCTGTCGACCATCATCTCGAAGATGCTGGATATCGTTGATGGCCTCCTTCTGCGAGGGGGTTATCTCTACAAAGATGACGCGCAGACTCACTCCACTGGCAGCGGCCAAAGAGGAGGAGGCAGGGCGTGGCCCGACGGCCAAGCGTTGGGGTTTCGGAGATCGAATGTCTGTTGACGATTTCTTCAGCAGCCGGTAAAAGCGCGGAAGGGGCCACTGTGATTTTAGTGGTTATTCCAGCCGGGCACCAGGCTGGCGAGTTCCACACTGCCCCCATTTGTCACCGGCAAGTGATAGCGTGTAAATGTGTTTCGATAGCGTAAACAAAAAAGGGTTGGTAATATTCGCAGCCTCTACCACACACCATCATTTTGATATAAATAAAAAGACCAGAAATCTTATAAAGACGTATTTATTCTCTTCTAAAACTATTAACAATATACGGAGGTCTCATGCTGAATGTTGGTTGTCTATCATAATATACAGGTTGTCTTCTATCCTCGAACCTACTGTCCTGGTCCCTGCTGTTATGGGTGACCTGCTCATCAACAAACGCTTGTGCTGCTATGAATGGTATATGATTCACAGCATACAAAGCTGGTGTGTTCGGAGCTCCACAGGATCTGCCGAATGATGTCACAGCTACTACTCTCCATACACAACCATCTTGGATTTGAGCTGGACCTCCAGAATCACCCTGTCATCAAATATAAAATCATTATAATCTCAGCCAATATATAATAACCCATTGTTTCGGGTTTTGTTTTGAGTGTTCCATCTCTTGTATAGATGTTATATGCGTTTTATATCCCTTAGCCGTCTTTTACGATCACCCACGGATAAGATAGGGGGTGGTGAATAGTATTCTTACTCCGTCACCACACGGATTTTTGATTAAATAAAATTTATCCTATCTCTTAACGGTAGGTTGTCTTTTATATCGGCTTAGGAGTTGATTAAACTTTTAGGATTCCTTGTGAAAAAAGTTTATTTACAAATAAGACTTAGATCCAGATTGGTCACGTACTGAAGGAAGGTGAAGTCAAGAGTCTCCGAAACCGGCGAGCGTGTATGAAGAGAATTATGAATGTTGAGGAAGCGAGTGAAGTATGCAAGGATAGAGTTCTCTGGCACTCTGTTCTCTCTGCCTACCCTGCAAGGGATATGGCGTGATGATATGTATGTATGTATGTATGTAGAAGGATAATGAATTCATGTTATGAAGAAGTGTTGGGAGCTATCTTCACCCTTCTGAATTTTTTTTTGACAGTCACCATAAATGACTGACTCATCTAAGTATGCAAGGATAGAGTTCTCTGGCACTCTGTTCTCTCTGCCTACCGATATGGCGTGATGATATGTATGTATGTACAAATAAGACGATTTTATGCAGATTGCATAGTGGTTAAGATATATATTAGTTACCTACCATCCCAAGTGGTTCGATTCTCATACAGAACAATATAATGATTCACAAATTGTCATTCTGAATCTGTGTAATTTGTGTGCATTAGAAATAAAACTATTTTTACTGATTTTATCGCTTTTGTATTAGATTTTAATTGATTTTAATAGTGGTAGGACCACGCTGTTGACAGTTCTCTGTCTACAGCCGCGGGCCGGTCCGTCCGGGGTAGTACCACACTGAGCAGAAGATCGACGTCTGAGTAATGGCAATGTGCTATTGCGCTTCGTTCGGTGAGCGAGAGAGCCGGATGCCCAACTGGGGTGGGTTTGGGGATTTTATTGGTAAGCAGCGGCCTAAACTACACCCTTGAAATTGCAAAGGTCCATGCGCGGCAGTGACACTTACCATCAGGTGTGCTGCTTGCTCGTTTGTCACAAGCAATAAAAAAAATATTTACCCGACGTTACGAACAATTTACCATATTCATGGTCACGACAAGACTAAGTTGTCTCACGTCCAATAAGTCATCGTTATTACAGAGATGTATATCTACCCGCTACAGTATTAGTTATTAAATTTTGACCGACATTTTATACAAATTCATTACCAGTACAAAAACAATCTATATAAAACAACAAAATTTTGGTAATTAAAAATCAAACATAAACGCGATAGAATTCGTTAAAAATACAATTTTATTGGCAATGTGTAATATTCGCGTAAAAATTAGAAAATTTTATTAATTACATATTCGTACAGATTTTTTATTTTTGCGTAACAAAATGTCACCGATACCTCTCTCTCTTGGCACTATAGTAATATACGAAACGTAACTATCTCTTTCTATTCTATACTAACTTATATCGCCCTCTCAACTAGCGTTCGCCTAACCCGATCACACTTTTCATAACGCTCTCGTCACACATTCACCAGCTTACTCCGCAATTCAAGCTTGCGTAAAGAAAATTACTAAACTTTAGCGTTTAATATGCTTGATTATTTATAAAAACCCGATTACGAGCGAAAAACGTCACAAGTGGGATTCGAACCCGCGCCTATTGCAAATCCATCCCAATCGTGCTGCCACTTACACCACCGTGAACTATTATAGGACATTCAATTCTCGCATCGTATTATATTTACGTCTTTAAGGAGACGTGTGCCATCTACCCGACAATGTTTGGTGGTGGTGTAAGTGGCAGGATTGGGACGGATTTCCAATAGGTGTGGGTTCAAATCCCACTTGTGACAATCATTTTTCGCTCGTAATTGGGTTTTTATTGCGTAAAGAAATGTTACTTCTAAAAATACCTGACAAGTATCCCTTCCCCCACTTTTATCGCCAGCACATATATGACTCTCAGAAGTTGGTCCGTTTGGTAGCTTCAGTGATGTCCCCCATATCTCCCTGCACTCAGCCATATCCCACACTTTAAGAGAGACACTTCGTAACTCTTTGGAGTGGTCACCTCCTGTAAGAGACATGGAATAAAAGTGATCTGGTCTTCTTTAAAATTTATTAATATACAGGGTGGAAGTGGATCGCTCCCGAAAACAAAGACAGGTGACCCTACTAGTCCTACTTGTAATGATAGGCTAGAGAAAAAGTGATTCGGATGAAAAAAAAATTCTTTTTTCACAACGAAATTTAAGTTTTTTTCACATTCCATTGTATTAGGACAGTGCCGTGTAACGATAATTCCATAAATAACTATACTCAGATGAGAAAAGACGCAATCTATTCAAAACTAACGATCATATGTTCAAGAGTTCAATCACCTCGCGTGGTGAAAAATTTTTTTTTTCTATCGAATCGATTTTTTTCTAGCCTATCATTACAAGTAGGACTAGTAGGGTTACCTGTCTTTGTTTTCGGGAGCTGGCTCCTTCCACTCTGTATAGTTCTTGTTTACTTTTTCTGTTGTATGATAGTCTTTTTTTTTGTCTTTGCAGGGTGGATCATGGATGTGGTCGCGCCCCGACAAATCGATCCGGGATGACAAAAGAGGCGGCGCGCAACCCCATGGACCCACCCTGCAAGCACCTCTCCTCGCCGTATGAGCGGGCCACCGGCACCCGATCTTTGTCTTCGGTGGCCTTGTATGATAGAGGCTACGAATATTATTGTTATATGCTCGTGGATGTCGTAAAAGCCGACTGCGTGCTTTATATATAGTCCTGTACCAACTACATCTGATGTCGTCTGATCAACAATTACATTCGACAAGTAGTGTGTGCGTGTGACGTCACACGGACACGGCCACACACAACAACCGTTGTCAACAACTATATACAATATGTACGATGTAAGTACAGTATATATTGTGGGACGAACACAGGACGGTATCTACCATGTGGCTTTTAAGGCTTTTTAGCCTAGGGCCCCGTGGATTGAAGGTGCCCTCATCTATCTCAAGTCAAAGTCAAAAATAGGCGATAATAATTTAAAGAATTTGCCAAAGGAAAGTGCAAAAAGGTTGTTCTATAATTTGTCAATTTATTTATGGTTGTATTTAACAAAAACTATGGCATATTATCATCATCATCATCATCATCATCACAGCCCATAAACGTCCCACTGTTGGGCTCGAGCCTCCTCCGTAATGGGAGGGAAATTAATCTACTATACCGCGCTGGTCAGACGTGTTGGTATAAGGTTTTGTTTCGAGCTTTGCATCTCCCGCATAGATGTTATATGCGTTTTATATCCCTTAGTCGTCTCTTACGATCACCCACGGGTAAGATAGGGGGTGGTGATTAGTATCCTTACTCCGTCACCACACGGAAATAATATTAACGGCATACCATAATCCTTACTAATATTATAAATGCGAAAGTAACTCTGTCTATCTGTCGCTCTTTCACGCCAAAACTACTGAACCGATCTAAATGATGTTTGGTACACAGATAGTCTAGAGCGTGATAAAAGACATGCCTACTTTTTAATGCAAAAAAAGAGTTGTAAAGGGGGATGAAAAGTTGTGGGCAATTATCGTCATTTTTAAAGCCAGAAGCTTGAAACTTATTTTTAGGCTATTGATTAGATATAAATAAAAAAATATTTAAAAAAAAACAAAAACCGACTTCTAAACTATACCTACGATAAACGATATACAATAAACTTACAATAAAAAGTAGAAAATAATTCTTTTAATTAGTTTAATCTCAAAAGAATAACAGAACAATTTACGAAATTATAGTATACCTACACCTATTTACAGGTGGGTATGTAAAAACTTATACTATGTCAAGAAAAATGAATAATAATATTATATTTTGTATTTCAAAGCAAGGAGCATTGAAATATAATAAACGAATTTATTAATATTTATTTACAAGTACTATTTTTTTGGAGGCGGTGCCAGCTAAATCAAAATTAAATTCCCTTGCATAAATCTTAAGCTCTTGAAGCGCATTAAATGATCAACGAAATCTGCCCGCGTTCGGGTAGTTCACTCAGTGACATCGCCTCTCCTTTCTCGCACCTGCCTCGCTCCGGCTGTCGCCCTATTCGCAGTGATCGTCCATCTTTGCATAGGTCAGGTAGGTACTGCTTGAGCCGCGTGATGTTCGCAAAGTAGAAAAACTGTTCTTGGCTGGCACCCACTCCAAAAAAATAGTAATTATAAATAAATATTAATAATTTCGTGTTCATGTTATTTCTATTTTAAATTAGTTTTACGAGTTTCAACATTAGATTATGGTACAAGAAAGTCACCCGCAATGTTAATTATGTAAATAATTTAATAGTTGTTTAAAATTTCAGATTTAGTGTTTACAATCATGTGTATACGTTTGACCGAGGTTATTGTGTATTAAAAAATGCAAAACGTCAAAATGCACTTCTTAAATTAGATGAACTATAAATTATGTATGCATAAGGCATAGAAATAGCATTTTTGCCCTACATTTTAAGGAATTACTCTCGATTTTCCCAGGATCCCAGCATCAGATCCTGATACCGTGCATATGGGACCACCCTTGGAGTATTCTCTTTCTAACAAAGAAAGAATTATAAAAATCCATCCATAATTGGCGTTGCTATCGCGTAACACACATACAAAAAAAAAAAAAAAATAGCGTTCGAATTGAGAACCTTCTCCTTTTTGGAAGTCGGTTAATAAATATGACATTAAAATTTCGTAAAAGAAATATTCTTAAGGGGTATAATAAAAATAGTGGATGAAAAACTTTAGGAAAGTAAACTTTTAAGCGGGCGAAGCCACGGGCAGAAACTAGTATAATATAAATCAAATATTTTATTGTCTTATTTTTTCCTACGCTTTGAGTAATTAGGTGGGCCCCTAAGTATTAGACTAGGGCCCCCTAAACTCAAGGTCCGGCCCTGGTCGTACATATGTAATTGGTGATAAGAGCTGGAGAATGATGACTTTCTTATTTACTTTTATGCTTTTGTGATCTGATCCAGTTATAATGTTTTATATTGTATTTCAATTATACCTACATGATATCGGAGTTCGAAGGACATTATTGGAGCTTCTTAATAAACATATTGTACTCATCATCATTATTCTCCTACTCTTATCCCAATTACTTGTGGTCGATACAATATGTACTCTTCTTTCATAGTACATATTGTAAAAGTTATTGGCAATAGTTTCATGACCAGCCGCCTGTCAGACGTCAACACTACTTGTGAATGTAATTGTTGACCAAACGGCATCAGATGGAGTAGACCCAGGTCGTTATAAAGCTGTTAGTCGTCTTTTACGACATCCACGAACAAATTAAGGGTTGGTAGTATTCGTAGCCGCTAACCACACAGCAAAATTTAATTTAGAATATAATATTTTTTTTTGGTTATTTACAATTTATTTTATATTAGCTTTCTTTACTTTTGATTGAAATAGAAGGATAGGTCTAAATTATTTATAAAACCCGATTACGAAGCGAAAAATGATATCACAAGCGGGATTCGAACCCGCGCCTATTGGGAGTCCGGCCCAATCGTGCTGCCACTACACCACCGTGAACTAGTGTAGGACATGCAAATCTCGCTTCGTATCATATTTACGTCTTTAAGGTGACATGCGCCATCTACCCGACAATGTTTACACATTGTTATAGGCTTAATACTTCAAACTTTGCAGTTAGAATTGAATCAAACGATGACACAAGCTTGTTATTCAAATTACTGAAATTTAGCATTTAATATGCTTAATTATTTATAATCAAATATATAGGGCTAAATTGTTAACTTACCAAATTCAGTTCTTCCCCATCCGGTCGCTATAATGTTCTCGTCAACAGATGGTGGATATCCCAAGCAAGCTGGACGTATCACATCTGAAAATCTAAAGAAGATGATATTTAAATTAAAACGAGTGATAGAATTACGCACGGAGTTTTTTTTTTATGTATTTAACTGGCGATCCGTCATTGATTCACTTCGGTTTCACAGGCTCTAGCCATCTTTTTTAGCCTTTGCTTTATTTTGGTTTCAGTCGCTTCGGTCTCGCATTTGAAATCTCCAACAAGATTTGGAACAACAGCGTGGTCCTACCACTTTAATAGTGGTAGGACCACGCTGTTGATAGTTCTCTGTCTATACCCGAGGGCTGGTTCGTCCGGGGTAGTACCACACTGAGCAGAAGATCGACGTCTGAGTAATTGCAATGTGCTATTGCGCTTCGTTCGGTGAGCGAGAGAGCCGGAAGTCCAATTGGGCGGGTTTGGGGATTTTATTGGTACGCAGTGGCCTAAGCTATACCCTTGGTATTGCATAGGTCCATGGGCGGCAGTGACACTTATCATTAGGCTGCTTGCTCGTTTGACACCATAAGCAATAAATAAAATACATACATACATATCATCACGCCATATCCCTTGCAGGGTAGGCAGAGAGAACAGAGTGCCAGAGAACTCTATCTCTGCATACTTCACTCGCTTCCTCAACATTCATAATTCTCTTCATACACGCTCGCCGGTTTCGGAGACTCTTGACTCCACCTTCCTTTAGTACATGACCGAGCTGGTCTAGGTAGGTTAGTCTCGGTCTCCCTCGGTACCTACATCCTTCCACTTTCGCATTGTATATCTTCTTAACCAGACGTTCGTTCGGCATTCTTTCCACATGTCCAAACCATCGGAGCATGCCCTTTCGCATCTTTACACCAATACTCTCTTTCATACCTACTCGCTCTCTTACGTCGTCGTTACGAATGCGGTCGGTCAGCCTAACTCCACAGATTTTCCGCAGAGATCGCATTTCGACCGCATTAATTTAATATATAAATAAAATACTTCATATAAACTAAGAGATAAGCACAGAAATGTTTTTTATTACTTAATATTACAAATGTTTTAAATTCTCGTATTTTCTCAACTATAATATACATGTATTATACATATAAACCTTCCTATTCTATCACTCCTCCTCTGTCTATTGATGATAACCGATATTAAAATATATTGTGTAGTTTAGAAAATCTAAGCGTAGAGACGGTGATATACGACTTTGTTTTATTTTATGTGAAGAAAAGGCTAGCTGAGATCAAAGATGACTGATACCATAAATGGCGTAGTGGTTAACCTGACCTTTTGTGCCAGTACCGCGAGTTTTATTCCTACTCAGGACAATACTTTGTGCGATGCACAGTGTTGTTCTGAGTTTGGGTGTAATTTTTCTGCGTTAATTATATGTTTGTAAAGTCCCCCGCAATACAAGAATTATTGCCTTAGTGCAGGATGTCTTTAAAAATAAAAAAAAAACTGTTTTGTACAAATTAAAAAAAAACTTTTTAAATCGATTGCAGCGCCATTTATAAGGTTCAGTTTTTAATCTAAACTATTGTTAAATACAGCTGATATATAAAATACTAGCTTCTGCCCGCGGCTTCGCCCGCGTAAAAGGTTACTTTCCTAAAGTTTTTGATCCCCTATTTTTATTTTTGACCGTCGGTAATATAGTGCAACGGTATTACAATACTCAGGGTTGGAACTTCATTACTGGACTGCTAGATGGCGTTGAAGAAGCTAGATTTTGAGATTTTTTGACTAACAATTTTTTTTATTTTTCATATAAAAAATTTGTTTTTTTTTTAATAAAAAGTATCCTGTGTTACTTTCAACACCTCCAAAAATATGTGTACAATGTTTCATGATGATCGGTTGAGTAGTTTTAGCGTGAAAGCGTAACAAACAAACTTACATTCACATTTATATATTAGTAGGGATTCATCAAAATTAGTCCAGCCATGTTGAACAGGTACAGTTACCTATATACGTCATTATCATTCCCTTGGTTTTATCCCAATTCCTGGTGGTCGACGCAGTATATACTACTCTTCTTACATATTACAAAAGTTATTATCAATAGTTTTATGACCGGCCGCCTGACAGACGTCAACAATACTTGTGAATGTAATTGTTGATCAAACGGCATCAGATGGAGTTGATACAGGTCGTTATAAAGCTCTTAGTCCTCTTTTACGACATTCAAAGATATGGTGGATTGATAACGTTGCATTTGGGTTTTGACAAGGTACTAATACTCCGAAGTAAATAACAAGACTGGTGGCCCAAAAATTATGCCATATTTGTTACAACCGCTGTATAATTTCATCTAATTAGGTCATATTACACGTAACCAACTTTTTGTTCGCATTCCCCACTTTATCTAAGAACTTAGTTATGTCAGTTTAAATCTGGTGCATGGGTAATCATTTTGCGATTCGCAAATATTTTTTTATTATACATATATAATATATATGTATATATATATATGAAAAGCTAAATTAACAAAAAAAAAACAATATATAATTTAAAAAAAAAGCTTAGATAAGGTATGTCGTAAAAGCGTTATCTCTGTCGTAAAGCATTATCTGGGTCTCCGAAACACAGCCTTTGCCTTCGGTGGCAGTGTTTATTCCTACCACTTTTCGTCAGATAAAAAGCTTGCTGGTCAGATTTTAAACTTACCTAACAGTATGTGCCATTTTGATTAAAGCGAGGTCATAATATGATCTTCTCTGTTTGTACTTGGGATGGCGAACCACGGCGGAGATTTTGACCACAGTTGCTTCAGGATCGTCGTGATATGATGAACCAAGTTGTACCGCTTGTGGCGGTCCACTGAAAGCAAGATAAGGGGCCATTCATATATTATGTAAGCCGTTTGTTGACTGAATATTATAACTTATTATTATAGGCAGTCATGGGGTGTCTAGTAAACCTGACATTACGTAAGATATTAAATTGAAAATTACTAATTTTAGTCAAAACTGCGATAAATTATTAATAAGATTAATGTTACTGGCGTGAGTTAATGATATTTGTAGTAAGAAGATTGTAATAAAATAAATATTCTGATTGATCAATAGGGCCTTCTCTTACAAAGAATCTTATTAAGGGGCAGGGGGAGTAGTTTTACGATGATGTAATCATTCTTCAAAATCTCTTATGAACATATAAATAATTAGTAATTTATGGCATTTTATGTAATGTGATGCGAAGGAAGTACTAAGGTGTAGTGAATACGATATAACAGTGCCTAACATACGTTTTCGTGTTCCACCAAAATCTCCAAAAGATACCTTTAACAGTGTGGCCATGGCACTGTTGAAGGTGACGATTTGACTTACTGACGGACGATGACTTTAAATGAAGTTAATTCATAAATAAAAAATAGTTTAAAAGGGACTTATGACGGGAATTTGAAAACGTCATGTGGTGCTCTTGTATTATATTCGATATCTTAGTGATTTAACGTGTTATATTAGATAATTTTGATGGCATTTTATGTAATGTGATGTGCGGAAATGCTGGGATGTAATGAATATCATATAAAAGTGCTTTACAACGTTTTCGTTTTCCATCAAAATTCCCACAAGATACCATTAACAGTGTGGCCATTTCACTGTTAATGGCGACAATTTGACTTAGACAATGACAAACCTGACAAGACTATAAACGTAATAATATTTATAACTTGACACTGGCACCAATAGCTCGTATATGTAGCTGATTGCCAATATATAAGAAGAAGAAGAAGAAGTAGTTTTAAAGTCTTAGTAACCAAGCAATTATATCCAAAAAAAAAGTTATTCAATCTGTGAATAAACATTTGCGAAAGGTCAAATTTAAATTCATATTAAAATGATTTATTACTTACTAGCATTTGCGGGGCCGCCATTTTACGAGATTTACATAATATTTTTAATTTATATAATAATTTAAAAACGAAAAGCGACTATTAAGAAGATTCTAAAATAAGTTCAACGTATCGTTTTTGGAGTTTATTGGAGTTTATTCCTTAAGAATCGATTTTCATATAAGGCGCCCGGTATGAGAAAAATTTGAGGAGTAAAATCTAGTGATCGAATGACCTCGTTACGTTTTTGGTGTGCAACCTATTCTGCGCACCTTTCACTTTCTGACGTGAGATAATACTTCACTGAACAGTTTTAATAAATGTAAATAAAAATATATATATATTATTTTTAGTCAAATGAGCTTTTTTTGCGCCTGTTTTGATAATCGTACTTAAGGAGTAAACTCCAGTCGTGCGTCGGAGCTGACACATACACTCTTTTTTAAATAATTTAATGTATTTTATGAGATTAAACCTTTTTCAGCGGCGTTGTGCACTTTTTTGTAACGGGTAATAAATATTAAACTCGCGTCATAACAAGTGACCTGATCGAAAATGCGTAAGACGGAGGGAAAGTAGACCTCCGGCGCGACGTAGTAGCGGAATTATTTTAATATAGCACTATCTACTTGCCGCATCTGAAGTTTTTGTTTAATTTGACAATATTTTTTTATTGCTTACGGTGGCAAATGAGAAACCAGTATACCTGGTGAGAGATACTGCCGCTCATGGATTTGTAACATCAGAGGCACAGCTAGGACGCTGTTTACCGGAAAGGAAGTGCTCTCTTTAAACCTCGATTAAAGAAGGAAATGTTACACCGCTCCAGCAGCCAGATTATTCCAGATCCAGCATGTACGTGAGAGAAATTTTATACGCGAAAAAATTATTATGGTAAGTCATCATTCTCCTACTCTTATCCCAATTACTTTGGGTCGATACAATATGTACTCTTCTTTCATAGTACATATTGTAAAAGTTATTGGCAATAGTTTTATGATCAGCTACCTGTCAGACGTCAACCCTCCTTGGGAATGTAATTGCTAACCAAGCGGCATCAGATGGAGTTCCAACAAACAAAGTTCCAAAAAACCCTATACCAACACGTCTGACCAGCGCAGTATAGTAGTTTAATTTCCCTCCCATAATGGAGGAGGCCCGAGCCCAACAGTGGAACATTTATGGACTGTGATGGTGGTGATATCTGCTTTAATTAATCAAATTATATAATTGATTACAATTTTCGTTTGGTGATGGAGTAAGAATATCTTCATTCCCTAGTGGGTGTAGAAAATTTGGCTACGGGGTTTATTATCTATCTAAGAGTAGAAGAACGTGCCGAACGACCAGCGTGGTACAGTAGTCAATTTCTCTTATCGTGAAGAAAGCTTGAGCCCCAGCAGTGGACCGCACTTGTATTGAAATGAGACAAGGAAACCAGATCTAAGGGTGAGGCCAAATAAGCGTAATTTTGTGAGTTGTCAGTCACGTATTTTTTGCTGCATTTAGTTTCATACAAAAGTCCAGTTCGTGCAACGCGGTGCCGCAAAATGAGTTGTGTGCCGACTCACACGTATAATCCGACCGAATTTAGTTCGTGGGGGGTAGGCTATGTAGTAGCCAATGATAGTAATTTTGAAATATATTTGCATTTGCACATAAATGTTCATATAACGTGTGCAACTGTCCAAGCGTGTGTCTTTCACTTTTCTGGCATTATCTTCCGTGTCTTCTAGATATGCTTCATAAAATTTGCTACTGAATAAAATGCGTTCGTCTGGCAGCTCAACAGAATTTCTGCAAGGCAGAATTTCTGCGACCGAAATTACGTGACTCACAACTTAAAAAATACGTTCGTTTGGCCTCACCCTAAGTAGCCTTGTTCTTCTTGACGGCTAAGAAGACGCGGTGCGACTAACGTAAACGTAGACTCTCTGGTACGAAGGCGTACGCGCAGTTTAATTTAATTCAGTGGAAACAAATATATATTTAAGATGTACTATTAAACCTCAGTTCCGTGGTATACCTATCTTAAGACAAGGTCTTTTTGACCTTGTAGCGTATTAAAACCATTTTCTACTGGAAACTATCTAACATAGAAGTCAATGTTTTTAGTTTCTACAACGTCACAAGGTCCTAATGACCTTGTGCATCACAACAAATTTTGTGACGAGGTCTAAAACACCTTGTATCGCAACTAGGAAAAAAATAGATCACTGCCGTCGTGAAAGTGGAATAGAAGATGCACGTGAATAACAGTATGGACGTATATGGGTTTAGAAGTATAAAGAAGTAAGGGAAGCCATAAGCAGGATGAAATGATATCGATTCCATACATTTGTAGTTTCTCCCTGGTGATGGATGGTGTGGTACCAACCCACCTTTCGACGTCATAGTCCTTATCCTGATACGTGCAGTGGCCAGCAGTCAGGAGATACTGTTCGCTGATCAATGAAGCGCCGCATTTCCAGGAATACCCCGAAGACTGGAATTTAAATAAGATATTAATGTTAAAATGACATTTTTATCATACGAGCAGGTTGCTTACCAAATGCAGGGGCGGCTCTAGCACATGTAGCGCCCGGGTGCAATCAATAACCAGGCGCCCTCTTGTCACAAAATTGGGAACAAAATGGAATAAGTTGATAGTTCACGTTCGACTAAACTCCGAACCTCGCTGGAATATATTGCAAGCATGCGTCTCGTTGTTTTGACACAAAATCAAGTAAACGCGATCGGATTATGAAGTTACAGTGAGCAACGCGACAAAGCAACCTACCCAAACCTGTCAAATAACACACTCACTACGTTTATAGCTGGTTAGGCACTGGCTGCGTTCAGTGTGCCCGCTCCGTGTCGAGCGTTACAGTGGAGGCTCTATGTGTCCCGAGCAGCTCTCGGCGCCCCCTAACACCCGGCGCCCGGGTGCACTGCACCCTCTGCACTATAGGTAAAGCCGGCCCTGACCAAATGGTAAGTGTTACTGCCGCTTATGGACCTTTTTAATACTAGGAGTATAAGTACACCAAAACCCACCCAGAAAATTGGGCTTCCGGCTCTCTCGCTCACAGAACGAAGCGCAATAGCACATTACCATTACTCAGACGTCGATCTTCTGCTCAGTGTGGTACTACCCCGGACGGACCGGCTCGCGGCTGTAGACAGAGAACTGTCAACAGCGTTGTCCTACCACCACAATTTCTATTTCTGAATCTATTTCTTTTAAAGATATTTGCGACAAAGTTGGATTTAGGAATAATTTAGTTTGCAATTGTGACGCTGCGGTGGATTTAAAAAAAAAACAATTTTTATATCTTCTAGATTTGTAAAGAACAGCGTCAGTTTGGATAGGTGCTATTTTATATTAAAAATATACATTATCCAATTCTTTTTTTTTTTTGCCTTGTTCATGGGTTAGGAATACAATTGTCTTCGCCCCTTTCATGAATGTAGGAATTATAAAAATTGGCTAACGGTTTCACCACGTCTAAACAGCTATCTCCTAGGCCCTATATCTCATTGCGATCACCAACCCGCCTGCCCTGCAGAACGATTCAGGCACTATTACTTCATTTATAGCGAACACCGGCGTCCACTTAAAGTCTGTCCTCCATAGGAATCAAAATTATAAACTCAACAGCATCTTTGCAATCTATCTTTCATCTATATAGTTCATATCCCCAATTACTTGTGGAGGACGAAATATATCCTTTTCTTCGAAACAATCCTATCACATGTCATTTCTGCGTTCACTCCTTTTCTATCCATATCATGCTTCACACATTCCATCTTTTCTTCGGTCTTCCCTTACCCCTAAAGTTATCAACATTCATACTTAAAACTTTTTTCATAACATTACTTTCATCCTGTCTCATTACATGTCCACCTTCACCATATTATGCTTTTGACCTGTGTGACCTTTTGACCTCTCCTATTGTGGATGAGTCTAGAGCATAGAATTAGACCTTTGACAAATGAAAATAGCCACGTACCCGAACCTTCTTCCAGCCAACCAAAGCCATATGTGGAAATTCGTTAATGCTGACAACTCTGCCACCTAACACGAGCGGAACGGTCGTTGGTACGCAAGATGTCACGTTGAACTCCACCGGCTCAGCGGATGGTAATAACGGTAAGGCTACCACTTCTTTCACGTTCAAACTCTTATAACGATCACAAGCTGAAATAAATATACATATATGTAACTAGCAGAGTCGGCCACGCGTTACTGTGGCTAAGGCAGCCCTTTTTTTTTTTATTTTCCCGCAGCGTGGACCATGGATGTGGTCGCGCCACGACAAATCGATCCGGGGCGACAAAAGAGGCGGCGCGCAACCCCATGGACCCACCCTGCACACACCTCTCTTCGCCGTGACTAAGGAGACGTGGCTAAGGTAGCCTCAGTAACGCGTGGTGGTTATGCTAATAAATTGTAGCTTATATGAAACGTTTGTACGTTTAACATAGCGCCATCTATTAAATACTTACTCAATCCAGTCAACAGATACCGCCATCTGTTAGAATCGTTTGGAGGTAACAGATAATTGTGACTGTCAAATAATAGACAAATAATTGACTGCACAGATGGCGTAGTGGTTAAGATACCGACTTTCCGTGCCAGTGCCGTGGGTTCGATTCCCACGCAGGACATTACTTTGTGTGATCCACAAAGTGTTGTTCTGAGTCTGGGTGTAATTTGTCTGCGTTAATTCCATGTTTGTAAAGTCCCCCGCAATACAAGGTTTGTTTCCTTAGTGCAGGGTGGTTGTCTTTTAAAAAAAAATAAAAAAAAAAATAAAAAAATTGAAATAAAATAATATTGCGACTATAAATTTAGATGGAAGCTATGCTATCTTTTAAGTTGGATCAAACTACACATGCTGTGCAAATTTGATTAAAATCGTTTAAGTACTTTAGGAGTCCATCGCGGACAAAACAACGTGATGCGTAATTTATATATATATATATATATATATATATATATATATATATATATATATATATATATATATATATATATATTAGGGTGTCCCAAAAAAATAAAAGTTGTTTTTTTGTAATGCATACCCTCTAATTATTTTTCAATCGTGTTAAAACACGTATAAATAAATTTTCATGTACCTAGGACCACAGCAACTCGTGCCGACTTGCATTGATAGATACCTACATGTTAGTACTTGTTGTAGTAGTTGTGTACTTCGGCGCGTCGTAAATATCGTATCGGTGTTCAGTCATTACTTGTTTGTTTTCTTAGTGAACGCATTATTTTCGTTTAGTCAAGATGTCAGTGGAATTACGCAGTTCTAGAAAAGGCATATTCTTAATAGACGATGTAAAACATCAAATTACCGGTTCAAAATTACCCTCTAATGGCCAAGTATTGGCGGTTCTGTTTTATAATATTCGTGAAGTGAATTTAAGTGTTAATAAAAGCGCGAATCTGACTATAAGACAGTGTATTATTTACTGGGAAAAGGCCCGTATACCGACTAAAGCTTTACCTGTGTTAAGAAATTAGTTGCCTTATACCAAGTCTGGAGAGATTTACAAAAAAATGCGAACAAAACACAACCCATATTCGAACAGCGTCGCCAAGTGTTCATTACAAGCTTGGACAATTTGTTCGACATTGCACATGCCGATGTCCTTCAATTAATAAAAATAAATGAAGATAGAATATTCTTGGAGCGGCAGAGAGAACCAGGCAGACCTGGTCACTTGGCTGGAGTGGATAAAAAGTTGACCGATAAAGAGGAAAAATCGCGCCTTAGAAATATCCAGGAACAAAAACGTCGATCGAGTTACCATGCATCCCTTACTGCATCGACTTTATCTTATCAAGAAAAATCATCTTCTGATTCTGAATTGATCAAAGTAATGAATTTGCAAGACGATTTATCCACCCCAACCGAGATTGCATTGTCCGATATTAACTAACGCCAACGAGCACAAATTTTATAACGCCAAAATTAGAGGCAGTTTTGGATAGGTGTCAGTTAAGTATGAGAAATTCTGTGTATATTATTGAAGCTACTATCGAGGCACTAAGACTCAATACTGACGATTATCCTATAAGTAAGTCGACCATTCAAAGAATTCGTACAGAAAAACGAAAAGAGCGGGCAGAAGCTATTAAAGTCGATTTCCAAAACCACCTACCAGATATTGTAACTGTTCATTGGGAAGGAAAACTGTTGCTAGCTTTAGACGTGCGCAAATGTAAAGAAGAACGCCTTGCGATAGTCATTTCATATGGCGATAAAGAACAACTGATTGCGGTGCCAAAGTTGGACAACTCCACTGGAAGTGAACAAGCACAAGCAGTTTGGAATGCGGTTACAGACTGGAATCTCGAAGATAAGGTCCA
The DNA here is from genome assembly GCA_905163515.2 of Lymantria monacha. NCBI lineage: Eukaryota > Metazoa > Arthropoda > Insecta > Lepidoptera > Erebidae > Lymantria > Lymantria monacha. The sequence continues at coordinate 2,610,666 of LR991108.1, read as the reverse complement.
AATTCTTTGTTGTGACACCACTGCTTGAAATACTGGTCGTATTAAGGGTGCCTGTGTGCTTCTGGAACAAAAATTTAATAGGGATGTGCTTATTTTTGCTTGCCGTCATCACATCTATGAATTAGTATTGAAAGGAGTATTTGAAGCTAAAATTAGCCATGTGACTAACAACCCTGATATTCCATTATTCAAAAAATTCCGAGACAACTGGCAGAACATTGATCCCACGAAAATACAAAGTCCTGCAGAAAAGCTATCACACCTGAATGTTTCAGAAAATGACAAACTGTTAGAATTTTACCGGACTAAATTGACGAAGGGAATTATTAGGGATGATTATAGAGAATTAATAGAACTATCTATCATATTTCTTGGCGTAGATACGGAAAGGAAATATAAGATTCGGCCACCAGGTGCCATGCACCAGGCACGATGGATGGCGAGAGCAATTTATTCATTAAAAATATCATTACTTAGTTCTCAATTTAAAATTACTAACAAAGACAAAGTGGCACTGTTAGATGCCTGCATGTTCATCGTTACATGCTATGTTAAAGCCTTGGATGCAATGTATTTTAGCAGTGAAAGCACCTTACCAAGATTTGTGTTTTTTAAAAACTATGAAAGCTTATGAAACAGTCAATAAAATGATCTCCAAAGCAGCTTTACAGAAGTTCTGTCAGCATTTATGGTATTTGGTTGATGAATAGAGATAAAACAGGTACTGTTTTATCTCTATTTGACGATGATGTAGACCAAGAAACAAAAATATTGATACTTAAAAGTCTATCTAAGAAAAATCCATCAGTTTATAGTAAATGCTACATTCCTTCCAGAGAAGACCTGTGTGATTTACTTTACGAGAAAGACATCGACGACTTTATTTCTAAAAGCAAGACCTTGTTTCATCGTTTTAAAATTAATGACAGTTTTCTGAACGACTGTTATTTTGCATGTCCTAGTGTCTTCTTTTCTGCAAGTTAAGGAACAGATGATGACATTGAGAGCCGTTAATGATACAGCAGAGAGAGCAGTTAAATTGATGCAAGATTTCCATGGAAAATCACCGTGGAACAGGAACAAAAGCAATTTTTACTGCGTTGCGTTCAGGAGCACAGACTCATATACCCTGACTGTAAAAAGAAAACTTTAAAAAGAAAATATAATAAATAATGTTCTTTTAATAATAAATAATCTTCTTATATTAAAAAATATTTAATACATGTGACATAGTTGTTTAATTTAATATTAAAAAAATAGTTCTAAAATTTTCTCCTACAATCTCCATACAATTTTTTTCTAAAAAGTTTGGCATCAAGTCGGCACGGGTTACTGTTATCCGATTTTGATAATATTTTATATTTTAGTTATTAGGGTCAATTAGAAAAAATATAAAGGGTATGCGTATTCAAAATCGAAAAATAAAAATTCGCCCTTATAAGCTGGGACACCCTAATATATATATATATATAGGATTTAATACCTAATTTATAAGCCTTTAAATTCGAGTACTGTAGCATAGTTGATAAAGTAATTGACATAAATTGCCAGTATATGGATTCAAGTATAATAAATTATTTTTTCATTCTCAAAGAAATTTTGTTAACATAGATGTACGGTGTCGATGTCACATACGTCTTCCGCCATCTAGTGGCATCTTAAGAAACCACTCCAACCTTATTGAGTGAGGTTCGAACGAAAAACGAACAAAACCGAGTGAACAATTTAATTGAATATTATATTTTTATTACGATCTATACTAACGCAGTGCTTGTCCCAACATTACTGTATGGAAGCGAGAGTTGGGTATGCAGAAAAGAGTATGAAAGTAAAATTAATGCGGTCGAAATGCGATCTCTGCGGAAAATATGTGGAGTTAGGTTGACCGACCGCATTCGTAACGACGACGTAAGAGAGCGAGTAGGTATGAAAGAGAGTATTGGTGTAAAGATGCGAAAGGGAATGCTCCGATGGTTCGGACATGTGGAAAGAATGCCGAACGAACGTCTGGTTAAGAAGATATACAATGCGAAAGTGGAAGGATGTAGGTACCGAGGGAGACCGAGACTAACCTACCTAGACCAGATCGGTCATGTACTGAAGGAAGGTGGAGTCAAGAGTCTCCGAAACCGGCGAGCGTGTATGAAGAGAATTATGGATGTTGAGGAAGCGAGTGAAGTATGCAAGGATACAGTTCTCTGGCACTCTGTTCTCTCTGCCTACCCTGCAAGGGATATGGCGTGATGATATGTATGTATGTATGTATCTATACTTTCACATTGTAAATGGCTATTATACAAAATTTCATGTATTAATTTTTAAAATTAAATATTAAACGCACTTCCTGAACATACGGTATGACGAGAATGGATAAAATAAGGAATGAACGTGTAAGAGAAAGTTTTTAAAGTTGCGCCAATGATGGATAAGTTAAGGATTAAACGTTTGACGTGGTATGGACATGGGATGAGACGGGATGAAAGTAATATTGTGAGGAAAGTTTTAAATATGAATGTTAAAAGCATTCAAGGGTAAGGAGAGATCAAAGAAAAGATAGATGAACTGCGTGAAACATGACATGCGTCATGAAGAATGATGACAGAGACAACGTCTGATTCAAATTTATTGAAATTTAGCATTTAATAGGCTTAATTATTCGTAAAAACTTGATTAATAGCGAAAAATGCTTGTCACATATGGGATTCAAACCCACACCTATTGGAAATCCGTTCTAATCGTGCTACCACTTACACCAACTTGAACTGTTGTATGACATTCAATTTTCATATCGTATTATATTTATGTCTTTAAGGAGACGTGTGCCATCTACCCAACATTGTTTTACATATTGTCTTACAGACGTCCAGTGGTAGCACCATTGGAACGGATTTTTGCGTGCGTTCGAATCCCATATGTGACAATCATTTTTCGCTCGTAATCAAGTTTTTATAGACGTTTAATTCAATAGAAGAAGAGGACAGATAGCGTCGACTCCGCATCATTGGGACAATTCTCAAATGAGTTTTAAAAGCCTGTTTATTATTTTCTTGTATAAGAATTGTACCTGTGGAATTTGGCACAGTAAATCGTTATCTTAATAACTACACTATCAATCAATCGTTCAAGTATTAAAAGCTACTGTATGGTACTTACCACTATCAGCCATATTGATATATCTTCTTTTATCTCTTTCAGACATATCATCTTCATCAGGACCGATGAGAATATCTGGTTGTTCCGCTTGCCTTTCATTATTATTACCTTGATCAAATGGTCTATTAAAAGGTAAGAAATTATTTTTATCTGTCAATGGTTTATTAGTTATTGGTGGTTGATTAACATCTATAACTATAGGTTTGACTCCTGGTCTGTGTATTATTGGATTACCAGAATAATAATCGTTACCAGCATCAAAATCTGTATTTAAATTTCCATAATTATTATTATATTTGTTGTCGTTGTTTGGTCTGTTGTTAGTATAAATATCTGTTGTTTGACCGTAGTTATCTTTGTTGTTAGGTGTAAACTTATTTGGATTGTTAATCCCGGCTACATTTGGATTCCGATTATTAGTTGGTCTATTATCATTTTTATTGTTTAAATTTATATTTTGTACGTTAGGATTTCTAGTATTAGTTGGTAATCTGTTGTTATTATTTATATTACTATTATCTGTCCTTCTGTTATTTTGATTTTCTAATTGTAAATTCTCATGCGTGTATATATTTCTATGATTATTCTGAACTATATTTTCTGTGATTGGTCTGTTGATATTATTAGCAGCTTCGTTATTAAAATTAAATGTATTTTCTGTACTAGCTTTGTTGTTATAATAATTATTGTTAGGTTTAACTGTTGTTGTTGTTATAACTTCGGTGTATGGTGTATTATTATCACTAAATATGATTATATCTGTATTATAATTCCTATTACTAGATTTATTAATGTTAGTTTGACTAGAGCTAGTTTTAGTAGGTTTTCTTATTGGTTTAGGTGTAGTTGTAGCGAATATATATTCGTATTGTTGATTAGGTGGTCTTTTTGTTCTTCTGTCTTGGCTGTCTACTTTTTTCTTATTCTCATTTCTATAGCTTGTCGTTGGTCTATTGTAATTGTTGTATTGTGAGAAGATATCAGCATTTTGTGGCAATTGCTGGAATACCTGTTGAAATCCTTGGAAGAAATCTGTAAATAAGATAAAATTTAATTAATATTTTGTAAAACAATTAAGTTTTTGGTCGTTAAAATGGTGTATAGCTTTCATATCACAATGGTGTAATATATGTTGGTCTTCTTAGTAGTACTAGTTCTTTCCAAGTTCGTTATGATCATAATTATTTTAGCTTATACAAACCGCATTCCTGGGCATGATCTTCCTCCACTATGGGAGAAAAATGACCTAATATATCTCGTTGGTCGTATGCTGTCATATAGAGTTTTATTTTGGATTTAATTTCTCTTGCATATGCATATATTATTATATTTTTTTATATTTTCATGCCATTGGTATCTACCTCAGAACTATGGTTTAAATTTTAAGTGACTAATCGCAAAGTTAGTTTAAAATCAATTACAAAATTTTATCCGGACAGATATAACTACACAATACCTGACAAAAGTAAAAACTGTAACCTATGAAAAAAAAATACAAAAAATAAAATCGTGCCCCAGGGAGTAGGTATGGGTGTGACCCATACAATGAATACACATATTAAATATATTATATACACATATTATATTATTACTTCCTCTGCTACGGTCTACTCTCCTTCCGTCTTACGAAATTTCGACCAGGCCACGTGTCCTGACGCGAGTTTAACATTTTTTACCCATCCCAAAAAAGTGCACAACGCCGCTTAAGAAGTTTTCACTTTAAAAACATGATAGCATGTTGATAATATGGTAAAAATGGTGGATTAGTGATGTTTTTATGTTTAATCCACCATAAAACACGGTGAAAGTACTATTATATAAGAACATACAACACTGAAAAGTCATAGGTGCAGGCCATGGTTCCCAATCCGAAGCGTCTTCGTAGAAGTCTCTGGCCCAATGTCCCCATATATAAGCTGTAATTAAATAAAATAAATATACATATATAATATATATATACATACTAGCAAACCTGGCCACGCGTTGCTGTGGCTTAGGTAGCCTCGCAGCTTATATGAAACGTTTGTACGTTTAACATAGCGCCATCTGTTAGAATCGTTTGGAGATAACAGATAATTGCGACTGTCAAATAATAGATAAATAATTTGCAATAAAATAATATTGCGATTATAAATTGAGATGGAAGCTATCCTATCTTTTAAGTTGGATCAAACTACAAATGCTGTGCAAATTTGATTAAAATCGGTTTAGTACTTTAGGAGTCCATCGCGGACAGACAACGTGACGCGTAATTTATATATGTATATTAAGATTATAATACATAATAATAATAACAAATATAATGGGTTTGAAGGCAGACGACAGTTTAAAATTTCATAGATTTAAGATGAACCAGTCCACTAAGCACCCACTACCATATTCAGATATTAGCTACCATCATCACACAATAGTTTTACACTTACCGCTGGCAGTCCACGTATGTCATGTGCAGACGTGGAATGTCATCGGTAGATGTCCCATCCCAATATTTAGATTAAATTTCTCCAAAGGCGTGTTGGATCCATATCCCCATGTAAGCCTCCCAAAGAACCGGGCATCTTCCCTATAGAAGATCCCGTGAATAAAAAGGAGATACAAATATAATAATTCGATGAGCTAAATTTAAGCCTACCCTTAAAAGTCAATAATTAGTTTAATGCCTTCTAAGTTTTCTTGCTCTTTCTCAGAGTGGACGCGTTCCGTTTCGGTGCTATCTCAATAGATTTGTTAGTTTTAAATGAATTAATTGTTATATTATAATAATCACCATAAATTTAATGTTTAATATATAACTGATAATATATTGTTTTTATATAGTTTTTTTTTTCTTTTTGAAATTATATTTCTTTTGACGCGTTAGGGAAAAATTATGAGAGTAAATTTTAACGATGCGCGCGCACACCGTCCTTAAAAACCGATACCTTGGAGTTAGTTATTTAACTAGATACATACATACATACCATCACGCAATGTCCTTTGCAGGGTAGGCAGAGATAACAGAGTGCCAGAGAACTCTATCCTTGCACACTTCACTCGCTTCTTCAACATTCATAATTCTCTTCATACACGCTCGCCGGTTTCGGAGACTCTTGACTCCAACTTCCTTCAGTACCTGACCGATCTGGTCTAGGTAGGTTAGTCTCGGTCTCCCCCGGTACCTACATCCTTTCACTTTCGCATTGTATATCTTCTTAACCAGACGTTCATTCGGCATTCTTTCCACATGTCCGAACCATCGGAGCAGAGAGAGAATAAAATAATATAGATTTAACTAGATAATGCGTTATAATAAAACTTTCAATGTATTAAATACCTTTTTTCTATTGTTAGTGTTTTTTTTTTCTACAAACGTAGAATAAGGCGAAAGATAAAATTTTTGAAAAGATTTTTATCTTGTTACGCCAAAGAAGTATAAATTCTAACGCGTGTAAATAAGTACAAACACCCTTTTTTTTTTCAAAAACAATGTATCAAAATTTAATAACTAATACTGTAGCGGGTAGATATAAATCTCTGTAATAACGATGACTTATTGGACGTGAGACAAATTAGTACTCCCGTGATCATGAACGTTGTAAATTGTTCGAAACGTCAGGCAATTAAAAATCAAATACAAACGCGATAGAAGCCGTAAAAATAGTTTTATATCAAATTAGTAATACTTCATCGTTGTGATGAAGGAAGAATACCATTCATCACCCCATTTCTTGCTTATTATCGTAAAACCGACTAAGAGATATAAAACGCATATAACATCTATGCAAGAGAAGGAACACTCTAAACAAAACCCTATACCAACACGTCTGACCAGCGCGGTATAGTAGGTCAATTTCCCTTCCATTACGGAGAAGGCCAATGGGACATATATAAGCTGAGATGATGATGAAGTATGGAATTTATTAAAGTAAATTATGAACAATTATATATTGTAATTTTTATTTTATAATTTTAGAAGTGGTAGGACTACGCTGTTGACAGTTCTCTGTCTACAGCCGCGGGCCGGTCCGTCCGGGGTAGTACCACACTGAGCAGAAGATCGACGTCTGAGTAATGGCAATGTGTTATTCGTTCGGTGAGCGTAAGAACTACAAGCCCAACTGTGTGGGTTTGGTTTGTATTGGTATGCAGCTGCCTAGATATACCCTGGGTATTGCAAAGGTCCATGGGCGGCAGTGACACTTACCATCAGATGTATTGCTTGCTCTTTTCCCACCATATGCAATAAAAAAAAATCATATACAAACAAAAATATTGTTTTCAGTATTATTAATCTCACCTTGATAAACTTTTCTCTATTGTCTTGTAGTCTTAAGAATATAACAATTTTTTGGTTTATTAAAAGAGCATATAATTCTTAAGGAAAATTAAAACTCATTTCCTTGTATTATTTGGCTTTTTTTGTTTTCAATTAACTTTATTTTATAGGAATGATTGAATTTGAATTGTACGGAATGAGTGCGGTGTGCCCGAACCATAGCTTGCCAAAAAGAAAAAAAAAAACAAGCAAAGCTAACACAGCTAGTAGATGGGAGTTTTGGCGCGAAAATGGAAATGTCATGTCACGCTCTTGTTCATTCATTAGTTTTATATTAAATAATTTTGCTGTTCATTCATTAGTTTTATATTAAATAAGTTTATGTGTATTATCATATTTTGTCCAAATTCTCATTAAAATTAAATTTGGTTATCAGCGCCCAATTAAGGGTAATGACTTGACTAACTGACGGATAATGACTATTAAGGCTACACAATATGAAGAGGTGATAAATAATATATTAAGAAAATTAATATGTAAGACAAGGCAGTAAGGACGACTGACTATAGCCTGCTTACAAGGGCGAATAAATTGACAAAATAGAAATATGTAATTGATAAAAAATAAAATGATATTATCATTTGATATAATTTATACTTTACAAGCGTAAAATTAATATTCGCGAGGTAAAGTCCTTGAAATAGAGGCTTCCGTTATTGTATAATTAATATTTTTTTTATATAATATATGTAAGTATATTTTTTTCATTTAAACATCTAGGTCAAATTTACTTAATGCTGTTTGGTCAACAATTACATTCCCAAGGAGGGTTGACATCTGGCAGACGGTCGGTCATAAAACTATTGCCAATAACTTTTACAATATGTACTATGAAAGTTTTCCGTGTGGTGACGGAGTAAGAAAACTATTCACCACCCCATATCTTACCCGTAGGTGATCGTACGAGACGACTAAGGGATGTGGAATGCATATAATGTCTATGCCAGAGAAGGAAAACTGGAAACAAAACCCTATACCAACACGTCTGACCAGCGCGGTATGGTAGGTAGTTTCCCTCCCATTACGGAGGAGGCCTGAGCCCAACAGTGGGACATTTATGGGCTGTGATGATGATGATGACTATGAAAGTAGAGTACATATTGTATCGACCCCAAGTAATTGCGATAAGAGTAGGAGAATGATGATGAGTTTTATCTATACTAATATTATAAAGCGGAAGAGTTTGTTTGTTTGTTTAAACGCGCTAATCTCAGGAACTACTGGTCCGATTTGAAAAATTCTTTTTCTGTTGGATAGTCCATTTATAGAGGAAGGCTTTAGGCTATATAACATTACGCTGCGACCAATAGGAGCAGAGCAACAATGATGAATGTGTAAAAATCGGGTTTATGTTTCCTTTTGAGAGCTTCCGCTGCGTAAACGGTTAAAGTTGCGCAAAAATTATGTACTACATAATTGTTCCCCTTTCAAAGTTCTAAATAAAAGTCCACGACAGCATATGTCTATCTTTTAAGATTGGCTCACTATAACCTTTTTTATGCTAATCAAATTTGTTTTAAAATAATGTGATATTTTCGAAGGTGTTTTTATAAACATAATATTAATCCTTATCCAAATAAATGAGTTATTCATCACAAGTATTTAATTTAAAACAAAATTGCTCTTTACATTATTTGATTTCAATGAATATCTTAGGAAATATCGCAGTTTAAAAATAACATCGCAGCAAAATAATGATCAAGTACTGGGCGCGCATTTACGATAAAAATACTGGATCTTATAATCTTATATTTAAAAAAAACTCAAACTAATGTTATTTCAAAGTACTTCTGCACACACTACATTTTTAGTTTTGTTTTCTTCTCATGACCTTCCGTCGGCTTTACACATCCTAAATAATAATAATAAGTATAGGAAGTATTAGTGCCTGCCCTCATGTATGGCAGTGTAAGTTAGATTTGGCGGGAAGACATGAAAATAGAATAAATGCTGTAGAGCTGACAGCTCTTCGTAAGCTGTGTGTGATGTAAGTATGAAAGATAAAATTAGGTATAATGTTATAAAAGAGCGCTGGTATACTGAGGTGGGTTAGACACGAAGTGGAAGAAATAATGAGTGGGCAGAGGTTGACCAAGCAAACATATAAAGCAATCGTGAATGGGACGAATACAAGGGGAAGACCTTTTCTGGACCAAATTGGCGATTTGTTCACGAGAGGTCATCATCATCATCATTCTCCTACTCTTATCCCAATTACTTGGGGTCGATACAATAAGTACTCTTCATTCATAGTACATATTATAAAAGTTATTGGCAATAGTTTTATGACCGGCCGCCTGCCAGACGTCAACCCTAATTGGGAATGTAATTGTTGACCAAACGGCATCAGATGGAGTTGGCCCAAGTCGTTATAAGGCTCTTAGTCGTCTTTTACGACATCCACAAGCAAAGTGAGGATTGGTAGTATTCATAGCCGCTACCACACAGCGATTTCATACACATTAAAAGTATGTGTAATCGTAAATAGGCGTAAGTGTATGTATGTATGTATAATATACATACATTGAATATATCTATAGAAAGTATAGATAAGACCCAATACTTTTACTTGCATTACTTTATATGGTACTACATTGCATTATATGGATTACGTCAAACTTGAATCACTTTTAAATACTTATTTCGCGTAACTACAAATACATACAAAAAAAAAAGAAACACATACATGCACGCACACTACATCACAAACACACGCACACCACACACACACACACACACACACACATACACACATACACACACGCACACACAAACACACGCACACCACACAAACACACACACAAACAAACGCACAACACACCCATACACGCACACACACACACACACAACGTGTGAGCGCGCTCACTAACACGTTAATTCTCACTCATTCATTTATTATAGATTTCTTTATCTACGTAAGATATATATATTCATTATTTATAATGTATGTTACTGTAAAATAATTTGATGTTCAAGATTTATGTATTTCGGGAAGGAACTGTCTCTTGAAACACAGGAATTACCTAATTCAAGAGGCAAAGACATCTATGTCAACTGTCAATATGTATTTAGTTTTCAATAAAGATTATTATTATTATTATTATTTTGCTTAAGGTTAAATGTTCTACTCTTACTAATAAAAGGGTCATGTAGGTACCTAAAACAGCTTTAACGTATGTATTATTTAAAAATATTTCCACCTTTTACGTAAACGAATTCGCGAGTTGAAGTTAACGTTAGCCCAAAGTAACCATTCCACGCGGACGAAGTCGCGGGCAGAAGCTAGTAATTTAATATCTGGATGTCCGAGCTTTCGCTCGGTATTTTCTTTTCAGTGTGTTTTAGAAGATATATTTAAATATAATAAAAAAAATAATTCATAAAAAAGGCAAAAAATAACAAATAATCTAAGGATCCGAACCGATCTCCGAACTTCGATTTTCCAATTAAGCTATGTCTATTCTTAATGACAGCGTCAAAATTTGCCTTCATATTTTAATAGTTTTCAAGCCTGGACTTTTGACGGGAATTTGAAAACGTCATGTGGTGCTCTTGTATTATATTCGATATCTTAGTGTTTTAACGTGTTATATTAGATAATTTTGATGGCATTTTATTTAATGTGATGTGCGGAAATACTGGGATGTAGTGAATATCATATAAAAGTGCTTTACAACGTTTTCGTTTTCCATCAAAATTCCCACAAGATACCATTAACAGTGTAGCCATTACACTGTTAATGGTGACAATTTGACTTAGACAACGACTGACTTGAAAGACTAAAAACGTGAAAATATTTATAACTTGACACTGGCACCAATAGCTCGTATACATATGTAGCTGATTGCCAATACATAAGAAGAAGAAGAAGAAGAAGAAGAAGAAGTTTTCAAGCCAACGAAAAATTATAATTTTTCGTTGCCTAAAAATACTGACAAAACAATATTTTCTATAAATGAAACCTAGCTAGATGGATTAATCGCCCCCGGAACCCCCTGCATGCTAAATTTTATGATGTTGGTGCTGTTTCTAAGATTCAGATTATATAGGTATTATATGCAAAAATTTCTCGTTTAAAGATATTCATAATCATCACAGCCCATATATGTCGCACTGTTGGGCTCGGGTCTCCTCCGTAATGGGGGGGAAATTAACCTACTATACCGCGCTGGTCAGACGTGTTGGTATAGGGTTTTATTTCGAGTGTTCCTTCTCTTGCACAGATGCCGTATACATATTATATCCCTTAATCATCTTTTACGATCCCCACGGGTAAGATTGGGGGTGGTGAAATGTATTCTTACTCCGTTACCACACGGCAATAAAGATATTAAAGATAGCTAGATTAGATATAAAACGTAGATATAAAAAATAGGTAATTAAAAACAAACACGAGCTAAATGAAATAAGGAAATGTATTTTAAATTTTCTTAATATAATTAGATGATCTTGTAAAAAGAAAAACAAAAATATTTGTATTCTTATGATTACAAGACAGTAAAGAACTTGCGTCCAATAATTACGTGAGGTATTTTGGAGGATTTTTTTGACATCCTACTCCGCTGGTGAGATGTTGTAACATTTTTTTCGATCCCTCATTCCCCAATCTCATGTGAGTTTTTTCTAAAATTTGTATTTTGGGGACAAAAACGTTGAATTAATTACAATAAAAACACAATTTACTTAATTATTTTTATTTAAGACTAGTATTTCAGAATTATTGCTGTCATCTTAAATTGCAGCGATAAAATTAGATAATTATTATATTTTCTGCTAGAAAAACAATTACATGGCATTTGCCAAGATCCCCTTTCCCCCAATTGAGATTTTGAAGATTCGACTCAATCCTCTCCCTCCCTGAATACCTCGCATGATTAATGGTGGCCTCCTAATAATACGAAAAACAATGTTTTCGTTCGTATATTTATAATTGTATATATATTACTTTAGTAAATTTTGTTCAGATTGTTATTTGTACCGTGCTATGCTTCGTGTATGCTAAAATGCTTCTTAAGCCGACGAGAGCCGAATTTACACGAGCGTTACATATTCCGAACGTAATGGTTTAGTTTTATTATTTTTTTTTTTAAATTTATGACTGACCTTTAATTTAAGCCAAATTTTTGTTTATACATTAACTTCATTTAAAGTCATCGTCCGTCCGTCAGTAAGTCAAATCGTCACCTTCAACAGTGCCATGGACACACTGTTAAAGGTATTTTTTTAAGAATTTTAGTTAAAAACGAAAATTCATGTAAAGCACTGTTATATTATATTCATAATACCTCAGCACTTCCTCTGCATCACATTACATAAAATGCCATCAAAATTATTTAATATAACACGTTAAAACACTAAGATATTGAATATAATACAAGAGCACTACATACCACTTTTCCTTTCCCGCCAAAAACCCCCGTTGCTTTTAATTTTAATGAGTAATAGATAAACAATGTTTTTGGTATATATAGCTATTATATTCTTCTATAGTTTATTTATTTATTGATTCTAAGGTAGAAAAACCACAATATTATACGTATAATCAATATTAAACTTTGTTTTAATAAAAAAATACAAGACACATAACACTTTTCCTTTCCCGCTAAAACTTTGACGGCTTCGTCTTATTACACACAGAGTACTTAAACAATTTTTCAATTAAAAAAAAAAGTAAAAAAAATGGTTATATTCGAGAAACGTCGGCCATATTTACTCTTATGTAGATATATTATATTTTTTATATAATATCATATTTTAATAAAACTAGTTTCATTATGTATTTTCGTCTTGGCCAAAGGTTAATATAACAAGTTTTTAAAAATGAATTGAATGACAACAAATATTATAAAGTCTGTCTTTGATATTGAATGTTCAATATAACTAAAGATTACTTATATTTATTTGATTATCGATCGCATTCGTAACGACGACGTAAGAGAGCGAGTAGGTATGAAAGAGAGTATTGGTGTAAAGATGCGAAAGGGAATGCTCCGCTGGTTCGGACATGTGGAAAGAATGCCAAACGAACGTCTGGTTAAGAAGATATACAATGCGAAAGTGGAAGGATGTAGGTACCGGGGGAGACTGAGACTAACCTACCTAGACCAGATCGATCATGTACTGAAGGAAGGTGGAGTCAAGAATCTCCGAAACCGGCGAGCGTGTATGAAGAGAATTATGAATGTTGAGGAAGCGAGTGAAGTATGCAAGGATAGAATTCTCTGGCACTTTGTTCTCTCTGCCTACCCTGCAAGGGTTATGGCGTGATGATATGTATGTATATTTATTTGAAGTGCTGTGTGGTAGCGGTTACGAATACTACCAATCCTTACTTTGCTCGTGGATGTCGTAAAAGACGACTAAGAGCCTTATAACGGATTGGGCCAACTACATCTGATGCCGTTTGCTCAACAATTACATTCCCAAGGAGGGTTGACGTTTGGCAGGCGGCTGGTCATAAAACTATTGCCAATAACTCTTGCAATATGTAGTAATAGTAGTACATATTGCGTCAATCCCAAGTAATTGGAATAAGAGAAGGAGAATGGTGTCTTATATTTATTTGAAATAAAACTGCTTTTACGAATTCTATCGCGTTTGTATTTGATTTTTATTTGCCTGATGTTTCTTACACATTACAATCGGATTAACATGTCACACGCCCAACAAGTCATTATTATTATAGAGATTTATATCTACCCGCTACAGTATCAGTTATTAAATTTTAACCGAAATTTTTAATACAAATTCATCGTTAGTACAAAAAGAAAATGGTTCTATATATAATGTTATAATGTTTCATCATCATTATTTTGCTCTTATCCTAATTACTTGAGGTCTACGCAATATGTAACTCTTCCTTCATATTACAAAGTTATTATCTTCTTCTTCTTCTTATATATTGGCAATCAGCTATATATACGAGCTATTGGTGCCAGTGTCAAGTTATAAATATTTTCACGTTTTTAGTCTTTCAAGTTAGTCATTGTCTAAGTCAAATTGTGGTATCTTGTGGGAATTTTGATGGAAAACGAAAACGTTGTAAAGCACTTTTATATGATATTCACTACATCCCAGTAGTTCCGCCGCGTCATATTACATAAAATACCATCAAAATTATCTAATATAACACGTTAAAACACTAAGATATCGAATATAATACAAAAGCACCACATGACGTTTTTAAATTCCCGTCAAAAGTCTCAAAAGTTATTGTCAATAGTTTTATGACAGACCGCCTGCCAGACGTCAACACTACTTGTGAATGTAATTGTTGACCAAACGGCATCAGATGGAGTTGGCCCAGGTCGTTATAAGGCTCTTAGTCGTCTTTTACGACATCCACGAGCAAAGTAAGGGTTGGTAGTATTCATAGCCGCTACCATACAGCTCAATTGGAACGAAGTTCCTTATCGCGCGTTGTGAAAGGGGGCTAGACGGAAAAAATTCTTACGAAAAGTTGTCACGACACTTTTTGCTATAGTAAGCTATTGTAAGCTGTGCGGCGTCGCTCGTCGGCTCTCTTATAGAAAGCAAGCCAGATATTTTCATTTCTATTTCGCATTGAACAGTGTGGTGTCGCGACGATTTTTTTTATAGATAGAGTGATTCAAGAGGAAGGTTTATATGTATAATATATGCATAATGTACTAGAGAAACACTGATAATTTTAGAGGTTTCTAATGTGATGTCGTAAATAAACACATTATTTTGCGCTTACATTGCAAACGCTGGCTGAACCCTACGAAATAGATCAAAATAAAGTACTACAGTATTATACAGCTTAAAAAGGCCTACAAAAAAGTCCGCGATGGTATATATCTATCTCTTAAGGATAACATACTATATCCATTTTAATACTTTAAAAAATGTTCTATTATAAAACGGTAATTGAAAAGCTATTTACACAAATACTGTATTAATCCTTATCATTTTAAATACATTAGTTGGCTTGAGCATTTCATGAAGATATTTTTTTTCCTTCAGACCATGCAAATTAAATCAATACCTTAAGAGATATAGCAAAATCAAAATAATGCGCAACGAAATTATTTTCGCCCGTGACCGGGCCGCGTGGCCGGCTCGCGTTCGAGCTCGGGGCCGAAAAGTTTTGGTAGTCTAGTGGAATTGTATATCCTATTATTAATATTATAAACGTGAAAGTTTGTAATAATGTATGGATGTGAACATGTTTGTTGCTCTTTCACGTAAAAACTACTGAACTGAATGGATTTTGATGAAATTTATAGTAATATAGCTTGCACATCAGAATAACACATAGGCTATAATTTATAAAGATATTTTGCAAATTGGCTAAAATATAACGATAAAAATCGCTTAAGGCAGAAAAAAATTATATAATTAAAATAGAACTTCGTTCCATCCGGGTGTCCCTTGACACCTCCGGTTTTTTTTTTTTTGGTATTGTTTATTATCAATTATTTATTAATAAACATTTAATTTATGATAATTATTATATTGTAGTAATTTACTAGTTTAAAAAACTAACAAAACTATTAAGTTACCACCGGATCGGAACGCGGACAATCTGAGAAAGATCCAACAAGAAAACTCATTCCATTCGCGGTCGTCATAACGAATAGTCACGTTATATACCCTCATATTAATCTGCCCTCTAAAATGGTTTTAAAAAAATGTTTGAAATGTAACAATAATATTACAAAAAAGTTACCTGGATTGGAGTGTAGTAGATGCGAAAAAGTAGTACATGCTACAAATGAATGTGCTAAAATATCGTCTAAGCAGTTAGCAGTTCTTCGCACTGGTGGTCTGGAGTGGAGTTGTGAAGAATGTGTACTTACCATGAATAGACGTTCATCGTTTTTCATTCCGGAAGATCCTGAAGAGACCCTAAACGTATTACCATTTGATATGTGCAAACTTATGAGAAACCTGACCACCGAGATTAAAAAGGTGATAAAAGAGGAACTGGAGAGCTTCCAGCAATCGTTAGAATTCATCGGGGATCAGGTAGCAAATATCGAGGAAATTATAACTAATCAAAATAAAAAAATTAAGCACCTCGAAAATCAAAACACCGACTTAGTAAATGATAAAAAAAACTTAGAGCTTCGTGTAGCTGCCATGGAACAACGCGTAGAAGAATCAGAACAAAAAAATCTATGTAGCTTTATCGAGATAGCTGGTCTGCCTAAAATCACAAATACGGATGCGATGAAAGTAACTAATTGTATAGCCGATAAACTAGAAATCGACAACGGTGCTGCTACCGTACATGATGTCCGCCAGGTTGTCCGTCGCACGGAAAGTTCTGGATACCAGAAGGTATAGACTAGAAAGTCGAACTCAACTCAAAACTTGCTCGTGATAAATGGATCGCAGCAGCCAAATTGAAAAGGTTTACGGTTAGTGACGTTAAGCTTCCAATATCTACAGGTAATGCAGCTGGAAAGATCTACGTGCGCGAGGCTTTAACTCAGCGAATGAAAACACTATTATACCAATCGAAACAACGTCTGAAGTCACCGAATGGCCCTTTCAAATACGTATGGTGCAAGGAAGGTAAATTATATGCTAAATTAGCGGATGATAGTAAGAATATTGCGACTGTCCGCTCCATGCACGATATTGATTCTCTATTGAATTGTTACAACAAAATATAATATATACCAATATGTATAGTATTTACAACCCGTTGTGCTTATCTGAAATTGTATCATAACTTTATTTATCAAAATTCAATACCCTCAATAATAATGATTTATGTAATAACTCAGAGATATTTGACTGCATAGATATAAACTCATTCTTTGAATACATACCTATCAATAACATACAATTATCATGTATCCATATCAACATAAGATCGATGCTCAAAAATTTCTCGAAATTAGTTCAAATTATCGACTCGTCATCACAACCTATAGACCTAGTTATTTTGTCGGAGGTAGGAATCACTGACGAAGTATCGAGCCTTTTCCTAATAGCGGGCTATAGAATGTACACACAGCTTCGCACTCAACGTAAAGGAGGCGGTATAGTAATGTACGTTAAAAATTACCTTAAATTCACTCCAAAAATTAAAAACACTCATACGTTCGAATACCTAGGTGGTTTAATAAAAACTTCACAAAGTGACACTATAGCTGTGTGTGCAATCTACAGACCCCCATCGTCAAGTAAAACAATGTTCATCAGAGAATTGAAGCAAACATTAAACTGCTTTTTGTCGAACACTAATGTTGTTGTTCTAGGAGACATGAACATCGATCTTAGATCCCATACAGCCACTAGGGCAATGTACATAGACATGCTGTCCGGGTGCGGGTTAACGTGTGGTATTTCGGACTTTACTAGAATAGATAAACGTTGTGACCAAATCACGAAATCATGTATTGACCATATATTTACACGATCCCACACGTTAGCACCGTGCACGGCCGCTGTCGATACTGTTCTGGCGGATCACCGAGCTATTATTGTTTGCTTGACTCGTTCGTCGTCCGATCGACGTAATATACAGGCGGTTTCAAATACACAGACTTATTATAATAAAAGATGCTTGTACAACGAATTAAATAATGTAAACTGGAACGAAACACTAAACCTGACTACTGCGGACTCCATTTATAATTATATCAAGGTAGCGTTTAGTAACGCCTTAAGCAAATCAAAACAAACAAAGTCTATAAAAAAATCTCTAAGAAAACCCTTGCCGTGGTTAAACGAAAATGTTGCTAAATTGTGTAAATTAAGAGACGAAAGTTTTAATAAATGGAGAAAAGATACAAATAATAAAATACTGAATTTAAAATACAATAAATTACGCAATAAGGTTCACAAAACGATCGAATTTTATAGAAATGAGTATCATAAAAATCAAATAAAATTAAATTATAGCAATCCAAAAAAGCTTTGGATAATAATAAATAAGATATGTGGTAAACTAAATAAATCCATTGATGACTTCATTCTTGATGCTTTTGATAGTAAAAACTTGACGACTTATCAACTTTCTAACAAATTTGCCAGTGGTTTTAACTCTGCTGTGCAGTCAATTTTACCTAACTGTAATCTACCCCTCCTTACTAGTAACAAGAGTAAACCCGCTAATGTCACAATGAGGTTCCAAAAAGCAACATCAGATAAGATTCATAAACTGATACAATCCCTAAATAGTAACAAGGCTCCAGGCGTGGACAACATTGCCGTTAAAGATATTCAAGCCATTAGTTCAAATATTTCATCTGCTTTTGCTCATTTAATAAATATCAGCATTAGCACAGGGCAGTATCCAAATGATCTCAAATTAGGATGCATAAGACCAATTTTTAAGAAAGGTAAAACAGACGATGAAAGCAATTACCGCCCAATTACGCTGTTGTCATCAATAGATAAAATAGTTGAAAGATTTATATGTAATCAAATTCATAACTTTTATAAAAAATACTCAATTATTAACTACACTCAATACGGATTTCAGCAAAATAAAAGCACTACCCTACTTCTCTCCAATTTTTCAGATACCATTAACTCGGCTCTTAATGCTAAAAGTCATGCACTTGCTTTATTTATTGATTTCTCACGTGCTTTCGACACCTTAGACCATAATAAACTTTTAAATAAATTAGATGATTCAGGCGTTCGAGGCTCTGTGCACAATTGGTGTTCTGATTACCTAAAAAACAGAAAATATCAGGTTCGAATTGCCGACAGCTTAAGTGACACATTTACTGTTAGCCATGGTACGGCTCAGGGATCTGTGTGTGGGCCCCTACATTTCTTGGCTTATGTAAACGATATGCCCAATATTTTTGAAAATTGTAATTCCTATCAATTTGCAGATGACACCTGTATACTCATTACAGGAAAAGATTTACAGAACATCGTACATTTATTACAAAAAGATTTTAATAATTTTTGTCTATGGTGTCATGATGCTGGCTTAGTATTAAATATTAAAAAAACTAAATTACTACACATAAAATCACCCTATCTGAAGTGTGACTATGAACCTATAATAGTAGCCCATACGCACACCTGTCTTCACAATATGTCGACTGTCTGTGAATCCAACTGCCCAACGATAGACCAAGTTGCAACTCACACATACTTAGGATTACACATAGATGAAAAATTCAGCTGGGGTCCTCATATTGATCAAATTTGTGACAAATTACAGGCGATAGTGGCTAAATTTTATATAATAAAAAACCGTATTTCTTTTTCAACAAAATTATTGTTGTATAACGCGCTCTTTGACTCGATCGTATCATATGGATTGTCGAGTTACGGACGTACTTTTAAAACATACTTAAATAAAATTTATAAAATCCAACGCAGGTTATTAAACATAATAGTTCCATACAGAGTCCGATCTAAAAGCACAGACGACAATATACTTTTTAAATTTTGCAAAACACTACCAGTACATGAAAAAGTCAAGTATAGCCTCTTGAAAGAACAATTTTTTAATATCGAAGTACAACAAAAATTAAATCATGCTATATATACGCGACGAGTAGCACAACAGATGTTAGTTACTACTACAGCCAGTAATTATTACGGCGAACGGACGAGCGCATACCTAATACCAAGATTGATAAATTCTCTACCTACCTCCGTTCGCAATAAAATTACTATAAACAATATTAGATATGTTTTAAAAGAACATTTCTTATCGACCTTATAGTGGGGCAGATACTTGATGTGTATTGCTTAGTTTTTAATTATAACTTTCTTTTTATTACACAAATACTCATGATTGTTTAATGTAGCAGAAAATGTGGCATGTATGTGTGTGTGTATATATATATGTATATATATATATATATATGTGTATATGTATGTATATGTATATGTATGTGTGCATGCACACGCACATACATGCATGTGTATGTGTGTGTGTATGTACGCATTGCACACGCATATATATATGTGTGTGTGTGTGTGTGTGTGTGTGTGTATGTGTGTGTGTGTGTGTGTGTGTGTGTATATAGGTTTATGCGTGTTCATATATGTGTTATAATATAATGTAATATGTATCATATTTGTTACCGGGAATGGATTGTAAAGTGTCACATACAAATCCGAGAGGTTTAAGTGACACTAAGTATATTCAAATTCTTTTATGTGTTTTGTTTGGTAATTAAATAAATAAATAAAAAAATAAAAAGGCATAATACTAATTACTGACTTTTAAAACGCTCGCTTCGTATCATATTTATTAGTAATAAACATTGTCGGGTAGAAGGCGCACGTCACGTTAAAGACGTAAATATGATACGAAGCGAGATTTGAATGTCCTACAATAGTTCACGGTGGTATAAGTGGCAGCACGATTGGATCGGACTCCCAATAGGCGAGGGTTCGAATCCCGCTTGTGACATCATTTTTCGCTTCATAATCGGGTTTTTATAAATAATTAAGCATATTAAAATGCTTCATTTCAGTAATTTGGATCATTTTCTTTTTATTCTTTTTAAATACATCACCCAGCACTAAGATAAAACTTCTTGTATTGCGGGTGTGACTTTACAAACATATAATTAATGCAGACAAATTACATCACAGAATTAGAACAAAACTTTGTAGATCGTACAAAATATTGTCCTATGTAGGAATCGAACCGGCGGCACTGGCACGGAAGGTCGATATTTTAACCACTATGCCATCGGTGCAGTCATCATTATACTTATATTTAATATGCTAATTTATTTATAAAAAAATTGTTTATTAACAAAGAATATTTTTTGTAAGTGGGATTCGTATCCACGCCTATTAAAAATCAGCTTCAAATTTCCTACCACTTAAACAAGTGTGAGCTGTCGTATTACAATCAATTTATGGCTAGTATTATTTTGGTAGTCTTTATACGTGCGCCATCTACTGGATAATCATTACATATTGTACCGATTTAATACTCTAATTTTGCAGTTATAGTATTAAACAATGATGCAAATTATGCCAAATTAATGAGATTTAACATTTGTTAAATGCTAAATCTAAATAATTTGGATAATATGGTTGTGTCATCGTTTAATACAATTCTAATTCCATTCTATTTATATGCTTGTATAGTCCCACCGAAACACAAGAATTATTTCCTTGAGCAGGGTGGTGTTTTTTAAAGAAAGATTATTAATGTGATTTTTCCCACCAGCCCATATTTAATATATTATTATAAGCTACCACTTACCATAATACTGTGCATCTGTGACTTTTGATAACGTTAATATCAACAGTAAAATTGATCCTCGCAGTATACACGCTGCCATTGTCGCATTGTCGTCTGTAAATAGAGAAAAATATTATTTACTAGTTTCGGCCCGCGGCTTCGTCCGCGTAAAAGGTTACTTTCCTAAAGTTTTCCATCCACTATTTTTATTTCACCCCTTAAGAGATTTTAAGCTATTGCATAGCTTTTATCGCGGACTTTTAGCGCGGCGACGGAATCAAGAAATTCCGTAACGAAAATAAAACCTAAGATTGTATGGTTGTAAAGCATTAGTTAATTTTGCTGTGCATTTAAGCAGGCCGAATGGTCGAAGGCGCTGGTTTTAGGCACTAGTCCGAAATTGCATGGGTTCGTATCCCACCGCTATCAAACTCTTTTTGTAATTTAATTTAGCAAAATTTATTTATACCTAATAATTTAAAATTTAATCTTAATATACAGAGTGGAGACGTCAATACGACAATAAATGAAAACACCGTCAATACTAGTGTATAGGAGTATTTTGAAACTATTAAAAAAGTGCTCACATGGAAATTTAAAAAACATTTTTTTTTTTTTCAAACAAACTTTTTATCATAAATATTGAAACAAAATAGAACACGTTTGTAAATATTAGTTCACTAACCTGTTGACAACGTGCAAGCGGCGAGCGACGTCGTGTCATATTTTACGACTTCGGAACGTAGTTAAATAAATAAGCCCAAAGGCCCCGGCCCAGCTCCGAAGGGACCCGCCCTGAGGAGGAAGACGGCTCCGGCTCCTGCCGGACCGCTGAAGTCGCCCGCAATAACACCGCCGGCGACGACCAGCGAGGCTGCGACGAGACCTTCCGCGTCTGGCACGACTGCCGTACCCGAACAGGGTTGGCAGGTGGCCGAGCGCGACAGAAGGAGTCGCGGCCAAAGAAGGAGAGCGGAGGCCAAGCGCGCCGCTGAGGTCCCCGCTCCACAGGCAGGAGCCGGACGAAAGAAGAGACCGCGCAAGGGGCTCAAGTCGCCGAAGACGGCCGCAGTGGTGATCACTGTGCTGCCCGAGGCGGCCGAGAAGGGCCTCAGCTACGAGGCCGTCTTGAGGAAGGCCCGGCGGGAGCTAGACGTCTCCGATATTGGAGGCGTCGAAGCCAGGACCCGCAAGGCCCGGACGGGGGCTCGAATTCTCGAGTTCCCAGGGGCCGAGGGCGCCAAGACGGCCGACAGCGTGGCCGAGAAGCTGCGAGGTTTATTCGCCGTGGAGGGTGGCATCAAGATCGCCAGGCCTGTCAAGTGCGCCGAAATGCGCATTTCGGGTTTGGACGATTCGGTGACGGTGGAAGACATCCGGGAGGCTATTGCCTCGAAAACCGGGTGTCCCATAGACACCGTCCGGGTCGGTGCCATTCGTCCCGGTCCGGGTGGCGTAGGTGCTGCCTGGGCGCAGTGCCCGGTGGAGTCGGTCAGGCAACTGGCCGGCTCAGGCAGGCTCCTCGTGGGCTGGAGCTCGGCGCGGGTAACCGTGCTTGAGCACCGGCCCGCGAGGTGCTACAAGTGCATGGCGGTCGGACACACTCGACCGACGTGCACTAATTGCTTCGACTGCGGCGGATTGTGTTTCCGCTGCGGTCAGACCGGGCACGTGGCGGCATCTTGCGCCGCCCCGCCCCACTGCCCCGCGTGTGCGGCGGGCAATAAGCCCGCCAAGCACCAAGCGCCAAGCAAGTAGTTAAATAAAATACCTACACCTAAGGTTTTGGGCGGTATTTATTCTCACTTGATTATTTTATTAAATTTATAATCACGATAACTTTAATAATTCACTTGGTCCTTAAACTTTTAAATTTTCGATATGTGCGCCATGGACCCGATCGCACTTATATCGTCTTAAAATATTATTCCGAACTCTTGTTAACAGGTCGCCATTGACGGCGATGTATTTTAACTTGTCGAAAGATCGTTCAATTCTATTTTTAAGTCCTCCACATTATCAACGTCTGTTAAATAAACATCATCTTTCACATAACCCCACAAGAAAAAGTCCAATGGTGTGAGATCTGGTGACCGCGCTAGCCACCGTGTTGGCCCATACCGACCAGTCCACTGATGTCCGAAAATTCCAGACAAACACTCTCTGGCAGCAACCACGGAATGTGCAGGCGCACCGTCTAGTTGGTACCACATCTGTCTACGCACGTCTAGAAAAAGGTCGTCCATATACTCAGTAACAGGCCCGTTAATTAATTCTAGAAACTTTGCCGCATTTAAATTTCCATCAATAAAAATTGGTCCAATTATAGTATCCCTGTGTATACCAGCCCACACATTGACGGCAAACCTGTATTGGTGCGAACTCTCTCGTGTTAGATGTGGATTTTGGTGACTCCAGTACCGGAGATTTTGACGGTTCCATAATCCGTTCCTTGTAAATGTACTTTCATCACTCCACATTACATTGTATAAGAAATCGGGGTTTTCGAAATTTTTTCGTAACATCCAATGGCAGAAGGCTTCTCTGGCCGGCATGTCTCTTGGTAACAACGCCTGTACTTTCTTGTATTTAAAAGGCCTCTGTTTATCGCGTTTTAAAACTTTGTAAATAGTTTTATGGTTTACACGAAAATGACGAGCCGCTCTACGCAGACTAGATGTTGGGTGGCGAGCAAAATAATTCAAAATTTGTTCATCTAGGGTGGCTCTTACACGCGAAGGAGCACTATCCATATGAGTGAGTAAGGATTGATTATCCCGTAACCTCTGGACAGCTTGTACAATAGTCCGGCCATTGGTAGGACAAACACGTGTGTTTCCATACCTCTCTCGGTACGTACGTATGGTTAAAGCTGCATTTCCGTGACATTCTCCATAAATTAAAATCATATCTGTATACTCCGAAGCTGTGTAATTATAACGAGGCATTGTAAATGAGAAAAATTACTATTCTAACACAAAGTAAGCGTCTAATTTAGCACAATTCACTTAAAAAATTACAGTTACCTACTCAGATAGTACATGTTCACTAGAAAAAAAACTTCCTATGTCGCACAACACACTTTTAAACGTCATAAACAAAAGTAGTTGACTGTAGCCACAGAACAATATACTCAAGATAGGCAGCAGTCACAATTTGCAAATCATCAATACCGCATGCGACGCGACGTTCACGTCACAGGATCACGATGCCACACTGACCTACAGACCTATTAGGTATAATACTTTTGAACAATAAAGCGAAACAAAAAAAAATTGTCCCTTTCGCACATTTAGTTGACCTTGATGAAACCGGGATCTTCTTTCATTATGCCGCATTAGTTAGTTTCAAATTTCTTATTTAAGTCTGATGACACGGTTTATATGGATCTTGAGACTCAGGAATAAGGTATAATATGCATTGATTTGTATTGCGTTTGGCGAAGACTTGAAGTGGTAACATGGCGATATGTAGGTACTACCTTTATATTAATTGATACCAATGCAGCCCGGGAGGTCATTGATCTCGTAGTGATAGGCATATAATTTTAATTTTTTATACAGAGTGGGGTAAATGTTAATAATACAAAGTAATGTGCTGTAGCTAAACTATACGACATATTGTATTCAAAGTTTGTATACAGGCTGGGCAAGTCATCAGATACACTAGATTAAAATTATTGTCGTATGGTCGTCTCCACCTTGTATATAAATTACGCGTCACGTTGTTTGTCCGCGATGGACTCCTAAAGTACTTAACTGATTTTAATCAAATTTGCACAGCATGTGTAGTTTGATCCAACTTAAAAGATTAGGATAGCTTCCATCTCAATTTATAGTTGCAATATTTACTTATTGCAAATTATTTGTTTATTATTTGACAGTCACAATTATCTGTTATCTCCAAGCGATTCTAACAGATGGCGGTATCTGTTGACTGGATTGAGTACTTATTTAATAGATGGCGCTGTGTTAAATGTACAAACTTTTCATATAAGCTACAATTTATTAGCATAACCACGCCGTGTTACTGAGGTTACCTTAGCCACAGCAGCGCGTGGTCGGGTCTGCTAGTAATATTATAAATAAAACAGTTTAAAAACGTGTACTTTAAATGTTTTAATAAATAGTATTCTCCAATAAATACAAGAAATGGTGCTAATAATTAACATCATTTCTTGTATTATTAGAGAATATTATTTATTAAAACTTTCTTGTTTTTATACTACATAAATAAATAATAAATAAATAATTAGAATTGCATAAGTTGATAAAAAAATTCTATGCAATAGCTTTACCGCGGAAGTCGCCGAGCGCCATTCATTTTTATTTACATAATTTTAATGTCTTATTGCCTAAAAATAAGTTTGAAGCTTTTGGCTTTAAAAATGACTTCCTTACAACTTTTCATCCTAATTTACAACCCTTTTTTGCATTGAAAAGTAGCCTATGTCCTTTATCAGACTCTAGACTATCTGTTTACCAAATTTCATTGAGATCGGTTCAGTAGTTTTGGCGCATTTATAATATTAGTAAGAATTTGTTTCACAGGCTAAATAAAACATCACAGGTTTTGAGTATTGCCGTCTGATGTCGCACAAGCCGCAGAAGATATTGGTAACGTAGATACACAAAAAAAATACATTAGTTGTGAGACGAAACAGACTTTATAAAAAAACCCGATTACGAAACGAAAAATGATGTCACAAGCGGGGTTCGAACCCGCACCTATTGGGAATCCGGCCCAATCGTTACCACTTACACCACACATTTTCACACACACATAATTAAGCATACTAAATGCTAAATTTCAGTAATTTGAATAACAAGGTTGTGTCATCGTTTAATACAATTCTAACTGTAAAGTTTGAAGTATTAAGCCTGTACAATGTGTAAACATTGTTCGGTAGATGGCACACGTCACTTTAAAGACGTAAATATGATAAGAAGCGAGATTTGCATGTCCTACAATAGTTCACGGTGGTGTAAGTGGCAGCACGATTGGGCCGGACTCCCAATAGGCGCGGGTTCGAACCCCGCTTGTGACATCATTTTTCATTTCGTAATCGGGTTTTTATAAATAATTAACCATAAATGCTAAATTTCAGTAATACGAATCATACTTTTTTGGTAGTCAAAATTAAAATTATAGAGGGTCTGTACCATTTTTTAGAAATATATACCTACATAAAAAATTTATTAGTAAGTAAATTTCCATGTGGTGACAGAGTAAGAATACAATTCACCACCTATCTTACCCGTGGGTGATCGTATGAGGCGACTAAGGGATATAAAATGCATATAACATCTATGCAAGAGAAAGAAAACTCGAAACAAAACCCTATACCAACACGTCTGACCAGCGCGGTATAGTAGGTTAATTTCCCTCCCATTATGGAAGAGGCCCGAGCCCAACAGTGGGACATTTATGGACTGTGATGATGATGATAAAGTAAAATTAAAATTTTAATATATATTTTATCATAAAATATTTTTTTTTTTTTTTTTTTACACCTCCCTGCACTAAGGAAAATAATCCTTGTATCGCGGGGGACTTTACAAACATGCAATTTAACGCAGACAAACACTGGCACGGAAGGTCGGTATCTTAACCACTACGCCATCTGTACAGCCACTACGCCATAAAATATTTTTGAATTAATATGTCGTTTATTAAATACGAATTAAGAATTATAATGTATTTACATAGAATTATAATAATTGTGGGCAATGGTTGGTTATTAACTTTAATTAAGGGTGTCGTAAAAGCCGACTTGTATCCGTTTATCACAAATGACTTAAATTTTCTTGGAGGCCAAACGGCTTGATCAATACGAGAAATCAAGAAATTTCAAATGTTTGGAGATGGTTTTTAGCCACTTGGGTAATTCAAATTCATTTATAATGCATAAACCCTGCGAGGGCACTTACATATTGTCAGTATTAACATTTTAATTTAATCTAATAAACTACCACCGGATCAGAAGTAGACCACTACCGAGAAGATCTGGCAAGAAATTCAGTGGGTTTGACTGTTATTGTTATTTCTTTTCAATTTTTTTTTATATATAAAATAAAAATGGTACATGTTAAGTAAGAAATAGTAATTTGATGCCCTTCAAAAGAGGTAAAATGCCTTCATCGCTTTAACCCAGGAATGAGTCCATTTTGGCGTCGGATTCACTCCATAATAGAAGAAAGATTAATCTACTATACCGCGATGAGATCTCACGCCGGCAAGTGGACAAATAAAATTACTGAATGATATCCAAAGACTTTAATGGTTGGACCATATTCTTGACAGTTCTCTGTCTACAGCCGTGGGCCGGTCCGTCCGGGGTGGTACCATACTGAGCAGGAGATCGACGTCTGAGTAATGGCAATGTGCTATTGCGCTTCGTTCGGTGAACGAGAGAGCCGGAAGTCTAACTATGTGGGTTTGGTGTTTGTATTGGTAGGCAGCGACCTAGCTATACCCTTGGTATTGCAAAGGTCCATGGGCGGCAGTGACACTTACCATCAGGTGTGCTGCTTGTTCGTTTGCCACTATAAGTAATAAATAAAGACCATTCTTTTACTATAAAAGCGTAGAAGAATATCGATAAAAAGGTGAGAAGATATTGGTTAAAGGTTGGAGAAGGACTGCGTTGGATTGTTACAAATGAAGGGAACATGGGGGGACCTATGTCGCAAGACCTGCAAGCCTGACCGAATTGCTGATTAGAAAATAAGTAAATGAAATATTAACTTTTTTTATTGCACACCCAAACATACTCTTTGGGGCACGATTTCTTTTTTGTATTTGTTTTTTTTTTCTTTTTCATTGGTTTAAGTTTTCACTTCTGTCGGACATGACTGCTTTGGCTCTTTAAAGTCCACAAGCAAAGGACATAAATTTATTGGCGTATGGTTTAGTTCCGTGTGAATACAATTCACCACCCCCTACCTTACTCGTAGATGATCGTAAGAGACGAATAAGTTGTATAAAACGCATATAACATCTATGCAAGAGAATAAAAACTCTAAACAAAACCCTATATACCAACACGTCTGACCAGCGTGGTATAGTAGATCAATTTCCCTCTCATTATGTAGAAGGCTCGAGCCCAACAGTGGGACATATATGAGCTGAGACGATGATTATTAGTGCTTTAAAAAAATTGTTATTAAGAAAATCACTTGATCACAATATATTACCGTTATTTGACAAAAAGTATGCCACCAAATAATCGAGTATTATAATCGAGAAAAAAACCTAAGCGATATCTATACATATTATAAAATCGCAGCTGTTGTATGTACGCTTAGATCTTTTAAACTATGCAACGTATTTTAATACAGATAGTTGTGTGGTAGCGGCTACGAATACTACCAACACTTACTTTGCTCGTGGATGTCGTAAAAGATGACTAAGAGCCTTATAACGACCTAGGCCGACTCCATCTGATGCCGTTTGGTCAACAATTAGATTCACAAGTAGTGTTGACGTCTGGCAAGTTGCCGGTCATAAAACTATTGCCAATAACTTTTACAATATATACTATGAAATAAGAGTACATATTGTATCGACCCCAAGTAATTAGGATCATCATCATTCTCCTACTCTTATCCCAATTACTTGGGGTCGACGCAATATGTACTCCTCTGCCTACATATTGTAAGTTATTGGCAATAGTTTTATGACCGGCCGCCTGCCTGACGTCAATACTACTTGGGAATGTAATTGTTGACCAAACGGCATCAGGTGGTGTTGGTCCAAGTCAATATGGAGCTCTTAGTCGTCTTTTACGACACCCACGAACAAAGTAAGGGTTGGTAGTATTCGTAGCCGCTACCACACAAAAATTATCATCATTTTTCTACTCTTACCCCAAGTAATTGGGATAAGAGTAGAAAAATTATGTTAATTTTTGAAAAATAATGTGTTATTTACGAAGCTATTTTTAACAATACAATATTACTTCTTATACAATTAAATACATTAGATACGTGGTACATTTAATGTACATTAAAATTGCCATTTACAGTGTATCCTTAAAATAAATATTTTAGAAGTTATTAGAAAAATGCGAGTACAGATCAACCGATTACGAGCGGGTCGCTAGTCCTAAAAAAGGCTATCGTCCGTTTGACCTAGCGGTTAGAATTACTGTTATAATAGAGTATCAATATTAAAATTGCTTATCATAGCAACCACAGTAATGTTTTAGAACAAAAAAACATGTCTATTCATAGATTTCAATGTAATATTAACCTTATTTTATTGAATCGATTATTTTTTATTACGACAGATTTGAAAAATCCTGTTCTGTAATCTTTTTTAATCACTTCTAGTAGAAGAGTTTTAGCGGTAAAAGTGTCATGTAGTTCTCTTATATTACACACTACTTGTCAATGTAATTGTTGATCAGACGACATCAGATGTTATTGATACAGGCTCTATATAAAGCACACAGTCGGCTTTTACGACATACATTAGCTTTATAAAGGTTGGTAGTATTCTTGGCAAAAATATGATTGTTTAGCGGGCAAGAAAAAGTGTCATGTGGTGCTCTTGTATTATATTTCAATATCTTAGTGTTTTAATGTGTTATATTAAATAATTTTGATGGTATTTTATGTAATGTGATGCGTAGGAAGTACTGAGGTGTAGTAAATACGAAATAACAGTGCTTTACATACGTTTTCGTTTTCCACTAATATTCCCAAAAGATACTTTTAACAGTGTGGCCATGGCACTGTTGAAGGTGACGATTTGACTTACTGACGAATGATGACTTTAAATGAAGTTAATTTGTAAACAAAGAATTGGCTTAAAGGTCTTAGTAACCAAGCCATAAACTTAAACAATTCTACTGAAGACAAGAACTAAGTACGATGTAGAGAAGTATTGTAGGGTATGTTATGGGATATTTCAAGCTACCTTTAAACATACATACATACATATCATCACGCCATATTCCTTGCAGGGTAAACAGAGAGAACAGAGTGCCAGAGAACTCTATCCTTAAAACTTCACTCGTTTCCTCAACATTCATAATTCTATTCATACACGCTCGCCGGTTTCGGAGACTCTTGACTCCACCTTCCTTCAGTACATGACCAATCTGGTCTAGGTAGGTGAATCTCGGTCTCCCCCGGTACCTACATCCTTCCACTTTCGCATTGTATATCTTCTTAACCAGACGTTCGTTCGGCATTCTTTCCACTGTCTGTAGAATAGCTTTAAATAAATAAAAAGAAAAATAGAAAGATAAGGGCAATTTAGAAATAAGTTTCCATTTAACTTTTTAACTGTAGAACCCTAAAAAACAAGTATCGGAAGACATGCGGTTGGAATAACCCGTGATCAATAATTATTATTTATTACAAATTTATTGTGGTTTAAAATACTATTAAATACTTTATTTTTTATAACCTCACCGCCATTTTCCCTATAAAGGTACTTAATCAAGATGCCATCAAAATTTCGCCACGCTATAATCATTTATAAGTAATAGTGGCGATCGTATTGCCGTTAATGGCGTTCAAATCTTAATGTTGAAAATTTTCCGATGAAATAATGGCATGAAAACATATATTCTAATTACTTAGGGTCAAAGAAATATATACGTCATTTTGGAATAGTTATTGGCAATAGTTTTATGATCCGCCGCTTGTCTGACGTCAACACTACTTGTGAATGTAATTGCTGATCAAACGGCATCAGATGGAGTTGGCCCAGGTCGTTATAAGGCTCTTAGTCGTCTTTTACGACATCCACGAGCAAAGTAAGGGCTGGTAGTATTCTTAGCCACTACCACACAGCATTTTAATATACAAATAACCTCAAAAAGTTACAATTCATAGTATTTATGGTTAAAGGTGAGCATAGGTCCAAAGTCGAATACATCTATGGTTTCCTCATTACGCTGTCATTGCTCTATATTTAACTAGAATCGTAATGATTTAATTATTCTGTGACTAAGAACAGTGAATGACCGAACGTGCGTTTTAGCGGGAAATGAAAAGTGTCATATGATGGTCTTTTATTATATTTAGTACTAGATTCTGCCCGCGGCTTCGCCCGCGTAAAAGGTTAGTTTCCTAAAGTTTTTCATCCCCTATTTTTAATTTACCCCCTAAGGGTAAATTTTTTACAATTTTTTAATGTCATATTTATTTATATCTACTCAATAGCCTAAAAATAACTTTCAAGTTGCTGACTTTAAAAATGACGATACTTCCTTACACCTTTTCATCCCCCTTTACAACCCTTTTTTTGCATTAAAAAGTAGCCTATGTCCTTTGTCAGGCTCTATACTATCTGTGTACCAAATTTCATTTAGATCGGTTCGGTAGTTTTGGCGTGAAAGAGTGACAGACAGACAGAGTTACTTTCGCATTTATAATATTAATAAGGATTTTAACATGATATATTAAATAGTTTTAATGGCATTTTATGTAATACCATGCGGAGGAAGTACTGAGGTATAGTGAATATGTTATAACAGTGCTGTACATACGTTTTCGTTTTCCACTAAAATTCCCAAAAAATACCTTTAAACGTGTGTCCATGGCACTGTTATCGGTGCCGACCTGACGCTGCCAGCTGTCGCAAAAGCGATGGTCGATAGCGTCAGGAATTGGGACGCGGTCGCCGCCTTCTGCGAGGCTGTCATCTCGCAGAAGAAGGCGGCGGAACGAGTCCGGGAGGATTCCCGTGACCCGGGCCGCCGTCAGCGGCCGGGGCGGCCCAGGCGCGAATATCTGCGTCTGATGCCGCCCTAACCGAGGCATCGGGTGATCGAACCGGGGAGTTGTCCGGTCACCCGACGCGAGGCCACCGCGTGAGGGCGACGCCCCGACGGCGGGACCTGTCGGGGCGTCGAAACGAGAGGAATCCGTAAGGGTAAACCGCCGGGCGGGCCACCGAAGACAAAGATCGGGTACCGGTGGCCCGCTCGTACGGCGAAGAGAGGTGCTTGCAGGGTGGGTCCATGGGGTTGCACGCCGCCTCTTCGTAACGTTTCGTTCGTCTCTAAATAACGATTTGGCTTAAAAGGTCTTGGTAACCAACCAAGCCATAAACTCTAAAAAAATTTAAGTTCATCAAATAAAAAATTTCTAAATCATTCAATATTTTAGATTAATAATGAAAAAAAACCAAACCTTTTTGCATAATAATTACTTTGTTTATGAAAGAGTAAATTTCTTTCTTTCCAATAGGTATCTTTCAAACTGCTGGGCTATGTTTCACTATGAAGGAAATTTACTATACGTTCCGCTGGTCAAATGGGTTGCTATAATATTTAATTTCGAGTTTACCTTCTCTTGTATATATGTTATATACATATTATATCACTTAGTCGACTTTTACGACATACACGGACAATATAGGGGGTGAATTGTAGTCTATCTTCGTCACTATAGGGAGAAACATTTTCTTTTTTTTTGCGCTGGGCTATGGACGTGGTCGCGTCCCGCCAAATCGGTCCGGGGCGACGAAAGAGGCGGCGCGCAACTCCATAGACCCACCCTGCAAGCACCTCTCTTCGCCGTGCGAGCGGGCCACCGGTACCCGATCTTTGTCTTTGGTGGCCCGCCCGGCGGTTTACCCTCGCGGGTTCCTCTCATTTCGACGCCCCGACAGCTTTCGCCGTCGGGGCGTCGCCCTCACGCGGTGGCCTCACGTCGGGTGACCGGACAATTCCCCGCGTCCGATCACCCGATGCCTCGGTTAGGGCGGCATCAGGCGCAGATATTCGCGTCTGCGCCGCCCCGGCCGCTGACGGCGGCCCGCGACAGAGATGACAGATGACAGCCTCGCAGAAGGCGGCGACCGCGTCCCAATTCCTGACGCTGTCGACCATCGCTTTCGCGACAGCCGGCAGCGTCAGGTCGGCACTGATAACAGCGACGAGGTCACGGCGCTGCCCGTCCCAGCTCGGACATACCTCAAGCGTATGTTGCGCCGTGTCGTCACTACTGCAATGGTGGCAGGACGGAGTCCACTCCCTATACGCGACCGTGTGCAGGTACAAGCCGAAGCAACCGTGCCCCGACAATACCTGCACCAACCAGAAGGAGAGGACTCCGTGCCGCCGACTATAGGGAGAATCATACTAATTATCACGGCGTCATATTTAGCTTATTGTTATGTAGATACGTAACCAGATAGGTGGTCCCACTATCGTCTAACTCATAATTCTCCTGCTCTTATCACCAATTACACGTGGTCGATGCAATATGTACTCGTACATATTGCAAAAGTTATTGTCAACAGTTTTATGAAACAGCCTGCCTGACGTCAACACTACTTGGGAATGTAATTGTTGACCAAACGGCATCAGATGGAGTTGACCCAGGTCGTTATAAGGCTCTTAGTCGTCTTCTACGACATTCACGAGCAAAGTAAAGGTTGGTAGTATTTGTAACCGCTAGCACACAACAGAACCACTATAGTCTAATTAACAAGACGAATATACAGGCTTTGGATTCAAATCTCCATGTATGGTAATATGTTTTCATTGTCAAAATTTAATTGTAAATACATATATACATATCATCACGCCATATCCCTTGTAGGGTAGGCAGAGAGAACAGAGTGCTAGAGAACTCTATCCTTGCATACTTCACTCGCTTCCTCAACATTCATAATTCTCTTCATACACGCTCGCCAGTTTCGGAGACTCTTGACTCCACTTTCCTTCAGTATGTGACCAATCTGGTCTAGGTAGGTGAGTCTTGGTCTCCCCCGGTACCTACATCCTTCCACTTTCGCATTGTATATCTTCTTAACCAGACGTTCGTTCGTCATTCTTTCCACATGTCCGAACCATCGGAGCATTCCCTTTCGGATTTTTACACAAATACTTTATTTAATTTTAAAAATAATAATCTATTTTAAGAACGGTATTTCCCATAAAAACGGTCAAATGTCTTATAAAGTTCTATGAAAATACGTAAACAACTTAATTTGAAATTAAAACAAGCATTAATTAGCAATTAAAATGAATAAATTCTTATAAAAACAATAGTAAATGCATTATACTCCATGTCTTAGAAATATTACGTACAATTCTTATAAAACTTATGAATCATTACAATGTATAATGAAATTAATACTTTATTATTTAAATTTACTGAAATTTTAGCATTTAATATGCTTAATTTATAAAATCCGATTACGAAATGAAAAATTGATGTCGCAAGCGGGATTCGAACCCGCGCCTATTGGGATTCCGGCCCAATCGTGCTGCCACTACACTACCGCGACCAATTGTAGGACATGCAAATTTTCATCTCGTATTGTATTTACGTCTTAAGGTGACGGTGTGCTATCTACCCGACAATGTTTACACAATGTTATAGGCTTAATACTTCAAACTTTACAGTTAGAATTGTATTAAACGATGACACAACCTTGTTATTTAAATTTACTGAAATTTTAGCATTTAATATGCTTAATTTATAAAATCCGATTACGAAATGAATGAACTTTATTATTATTAAAATAACGTTTAAAATTGGTTTATACGTATTATATTGTGGTTTTTCTACCTTAGAATCTATAATTGATTATACTATAGAAGAATATAATAGCTATATATACCAAAACATTGTTTATCTGTGAGTCATTAAAAATGAAAGCAAAGGGGGTTTTTGGCGGGAAAGAAAAAGTGTCATGTACTCTTGTATCATATTCAATATCTTAGTGTTTTAACGTGTTATAGTAAATAATTTCGATGGCATTTTATGTTATGTGATGCGAAAGCAGTACTGAGGTGTAGTGAATATTATATAACAGTGCTTTACATACGTTACGTCCTATTCCATTAAATTTTCCAAAAAATACCTTGTGTGGCCAAGGCACTGTTGAAGGCAATGATCTGACTTACTGACTGACGATGATTTTAAATGAAGTTAATTTATAAACAAAAATTTGGCTTAAAGGTCTTAGTAACCGAGCCATAAATTACAAGGGAAAAAAGCAAAGGGGCAGACCCGTTTACGTCATAATTATAGATTAAAACATTAAAAGATAAAAAACCTATAAAGGGACATCAAAAGATACGATAGAATTGAAACTTTTGTATTTGAGGGGAAAACATACAAAAAAATATATAGTTGACGTCACGCAGGCGGCCGGTTTTTCGGATTCGTTCCGCCACCACGGCCCCCGGCCCGGACGGAATTCCAGTCCGGGTGTTGACGTTACTCCTCGAGCACCTGGGACCTCCTCGCCTCAGGCAACTGTACAACGCCTGTTTGACGTCTGGACAGTTTCCTGAGTGCTAGAAGGAGGGGAGGTTGGTTCTCCTGCCAAAGCCGGGACGGCCCCGGATTCGCCGTCGGCCTACAGGCCCATAGTGCTTCTGGACGATGTGGGTAAGCTGCTGGAGCGTGTCCTCGCTGCCCGCATCGTCCGACACCTGGAAGAGGTGCTGCGGTGCGCTCAATTCGGCTTTCGAAGGGGGCGTTCGACCATCGGCCTAAACCAACGCCTGAGGCAGACGGCCGCAGAGGCTGTCGCCAGCAGAGGAGTGCTGTTGGCGGTGTCGTTGGACATCGCCAACGCATTCAATAGTCTGCCATTCAGCTGCATCAGGGAGGCGCTCCGATTCCATGGAGTGCCCTTGTTCCTGAGGCGGCTGGTGGCAGACTATTTGGAGGGGCGCAGTGTCCTCTGCGCGAGTCTCGCAGGGGACATTGTGCGGACGCCCATGTCGTGCGGTGTTCCGCAGGGGTCGGTATTGGGGTCGACTCTGTGGGACATCGGTTACGACTGGGCGTTAAGAGTCTCCCCCCCGGGCTGAGCGTGATATGCTATGCTGACGATACGCTCGTCACTGCCCGGGGCAGGACACTGGAAGAGGCGGCGAGCCTGGCCACTCTTGGCACCGAGGAGATGGTCAGGCGAATCGAGACGCTGGGGCTCAGGGTGGCCCTAAACAAGACGGAGGCCCTTCTTTTTCATGGGCCCCGTGTAAGGCTGCCTATCGGCGCCTCGTTAATCGTCAACTCCATCCACATCAGTATCCAGGCCCATATGAAGTATTTGGGTCTGGTGCTCGACGGGCGTTGGTGGTTCCGGGAGCATTTCCGCAGGATTGCTCCCTGTCTGGTCGGCGCGGCGTCCGCCCTATTGCGGCTCATGCCGAACGTGGGCGGACCCAGTTTCGAGGACCGACGGCTGTATGCGAGGGTTATCCGCTCAATGGCCATGTACGGCGCACCCGTGTGGGCGAGAGCTCTGAACGCCCAGCTCAGGGCTGTACTGTGGAGGCCACAGCGAGCCATGGCGGTCAGAGCCATTCGCGGGTACCGCACGGTGTCTACCGAGGCGGCATGCCTATTGGCCGGGACACCCCCGTGGGACCTAGAGGCGGAGATGCTCTCCGACCTCTACCGGCGGGTAACCTCAGTGCGTGACGAGGGTGGCTCCCCTTCGTTTAAAGAGATAGCCACCTGGCGCGAGGACGCCCGCCGAGACGTCATCCCCGTTGGGTTATGCGGCTGGAGAGGCCCAGACACGGTGTTGTTACCGTTACCTCCGGCCCGTACTGATGGAATGGATGGAGCGGCGGCACGGAGTCCTCTCCTTTCGGCTGGTGCAGGTATTGTCGGGGCACGGTTGCTTCGGCTTGTATACCTGCACAAGGTCGCGTATAGGGAGTGGACTCCGTCCTGCCACCATTGCAGTAGTGACGAGGACACGGCGCAACATACGCTCGAGGTATGTCCGAGCTGGGACGGGCAGCGCCGTGACCTCGTCGCTGTTATCGGTACCGACCTGACGCTGCCGGCTGTCGCGAAAGCGATGGTCGACAGCGTTAGGAATTGGGACACGGTCGCCGCCTTCTGCGAGGCTGTCATCTCGCAGAAGGAGGCGCAAAGAGCTCCCGCTCGCACGGCGAAAAGAGGTGTTTGCAGGGTGGGTCCATGGGGTTGCGCGCCGCCTCTTTTGTTGCCCCGGATGGATTTGTCGGGGCGCGACCACATCCATGGTCCACCCTGCGGGAAAAAAAAAATAGGTGGCCGGTCATAAAACTATTTGCCAATAACTTTTTGCAATATGTACTATGGAAGCTCCCGTGTGGTGACGGAATAAGAATACAATTCACCACCCCCTATCTTACCCGTGGGTGATCGTACGAGATGACTAAGGGATGTAAAACGCATATAGCATCTATGCGAGAGAAGGAAATCTCGAAAGAGAACCCTATACCAACACGTCTAACCAGCGTGGTATAGTAGGTTAGTTTCCCTCCCATTACGGAGAAGGCGCGAGCCCAACAGTGGTACATTTATAGGCTGTGATGATTATGACTATGGAAGCAGAGTATACATTGTATCGACCACAAGTAATTGGGATAAGAGCAGAAGTCGATACTTATTCTTGAACTGCTGTTAATACGTATCATCATCATTATTCAGTCTTTTGCCGTTTACTGCTGGATGCTTCCCTGATATATCGCCCACAAAGTGGCAAAGCTTTCTTCCCCAGAAATTATCGGTTCGTCGAGCGATGTGGCGTGAACATTACCACTTAATTTTCTTTGTGATATGTCGATTATTTTGTATAGATTGCCTATTTCTATTCTTCCTCATGCAAGCTGCATTTACAATCAGTACACCCATAGTGCTATATTTAATAAATTATTTAATTTATATGAACTACTGTTAAGGATTCTATCGCGTTTGTTTTTTTTTTAAGTGTCATTACTGTCTATGGACCTTTGCTATACCAAGGGTATAGCTAGGCCGCTGCCTACCAATAAAATCCCCCAAACCCACACTTTTCACTCTCGCTCACCGAACGAAGCGCAATAGCACATAGCCATTACTCAGACGTCGATCTTCTGCTCAGTGTGGTACTACCCCGGACGGACCGGCCCGCGGCTGTAGACAGAGAACTGTCAACAGCGTGATCCTCTCACTAAAATTTCTGACAGGTATGACGGTTGTGGCTCTATATTCTCTAAAGTATAAATTCTAGCGTATTATAGTATTCTATAGTTAAATCGACCTGTACCAACTCTATCTGATTCTGTACGATCAACAATTATATTTCCCAAAGGAGTTAACATCATCAGCGGCTGGTCATAAAACTATTTCCAAAACTGCACAAATATTTTTTTCATTGCTTATGGTAGCAAACGAGCAAACAGCACACCTGATGGTAAGTGTCACTGCCGCCCATGAACCTTTGTTAAACAAACCTTTTTTTGAAATACCAAGGGTAAACACACCCCAAATGAGCTTCCGGCTCTCTCGCTCACCGAATGAAGCACAATATCTCATTCCCATTACTCAGACGTCGATCTTCTGCTCAGTGTGGTACTACCCCGGACGGACCAGCCCGCGGCTGTAGGCAGAGAACTGTTCACAAAATGGTTCTACTACTATTAAACGACTAGACTGACCAGTTCCCGAACGTTCGTATAAAAAGCAACACTTTAAAAGTATATATTAAAAATTAAAAGAAATAAACACGTGTAGTAAATGAATAAGACAGTAGAATGTTAAGGTCAGAACGTAATAAAAAGGACGCTTAAGAATCACAAAACCAGTTTGTAACAATTCAAGATGTAGAAAGTATGATAATCTTAATATATATAAATTACGCGTAACGTTGTTTGTCCGCGATGGACTCTTAAAGTACTTAACCGATTTTAATTTAATTTGCACAACATGTGTAGTTTGATCCAACTTAAAAGATAGGATAGCTTCCATCTCAATTTATAGTCGCAATATTATTTTATTGCAAATTATTTGTCTATTATTTGACAGTCACAATTATCTGTTATCTCCAAACGATTCTAACAGATGGCGGTATCTGTTGACTGGATTGAGTAAGTATTTAATATATGGCGCTATGTTAAAGGTACAAACGTTTCATATAAGCTACAATTTCGGTTTCGGAGACTCTTGACACCACCCTCCTTCAGTACGTGACTAATCTGGTCTAGGTAGGTTAGTCAGGGTCTCCCCCGGTACCTACATCATCAACCGATTTTTATGAGAAAGTAAAATCGAAATATATATACCGACACGTCTGCTTAGCTTAGTATAGTAGGTCAATGTCGCTCCCATTATGGAGAAGGTTCGAGCCCAACATTGGGATAGATATGAGCTGAGATAACGAATTCACACGATATAAACAAAATATAAGTAAATAAGGAAGAATCTAGGTACCGGGGTAGACTGAGACTCACCTACCTAGACCAGATTGGTCACGTACTGAAGGAAGGTGGAGTCAAGAGTCGCCGAAACCGGCGAGCGTGTATGAAGAGAATTATGAATGTTGAGGAAGCGAGTGAAGTATGCAAGTATAGAGTTCTCTGGTACTTTGTTCTCTCTGCCTACCCTGCAAGGAATATGGCCTGATATTATTTATGTATGTAAATAATTCGTAAACATAGTTTTTTTTTTAACTTTTAATATAATTAACTGGTCACTTTTAAACCAGATACCAATTATCTTTATAAGTTGCTATAGGAAATAATTACTGATTCCGTCTTGAAGGTCATTCGTTTGACTCCGTTGAATTCACTGTGGATAATATTAAAAAAGATAGTCAAACGAATTTTAAT
Organism: Lymantria monacha; assembly: GCA_905163515.2. NCBI lineage: Eukaryota > Metazoa > Arthropoda > Insecta > Lepidoptera > Erebidae > Lymantria > Lymantria monacha. The sequence goes on along the minus strand of LR991108.1, from coordinate 2,570,463 downwards.
ATTGTATATTACGAAAACTGAATAATTTCTCCATTTTATTTATACTTTACATGCATACATATCATCACGCCATATCCCTTGCAGGGTAGGCAGAGAGAACAGAGTGCCAGAGAACTCTATCTCGGCATACTTCACTCGCTTCCTCAACATTCATAATTCTCTTCATACACGCTCGCCGGTTTCGGAGACTCTTGACTCCACCTTCCTTCAGTATATGACCGATCTGGTCTAGGTAGGTTAGTCTCGGTCTCCCTCGGTACCTACATCCTTTTACTTTCGCATTGTATATCTTCTTAACCAGACGTTCGTTCGGCATTCTTTCCACATGTCCGAACCATCGGAGCATTCCCTTTCGCATCTTTACACCAATACTCTCTTTCATAGCTACTCGCTCTCTTACGTCGTCGTTACGAATGCGGTTGGTCAGCCTTTTTTTTTTTGTTATCGCTGAGGAAATGCTTTTGCGCACATTCCGCGCCAGTGATAGACGGGAGGGTGTGTGGGACTCGCCGGCCATGAGATTGACGGCCGGAATACCCACTAAAACCTAACAGCGGTCCCTTCCGCGCTTTTACGGGATGCCGGAGAGATCGTCTATTGACATTCTATCCCCGACACCCCTACGCTTAGCCATCTGGCCACGACCAGTCAGCCGTCAAGGCGGTGGGAGGAGGTGCGCGTAGCGGCGCCTCCCTCTCCCTGGTCGCCGCCGGCGGAGCGAGTTCGCAGACGCGAGTGCTTCGCGTTCCCGCTCCGCGGCCTCTTTTGCAGAGATGACTTCCTCGCAAAAGGAGGCCATCGACGTCCAGTACCTGTCGCTGTCAAGCATCTTGTTGATGACGGTCGACAACGACAGGTCCGCTCCTATGACCGCGGACAGGTCGTGGCGCTGAGGCCCCCAGGCGGGACATACTTCCAGGGTGTGACGCGCGTCATCAATTTGCGCGCCACACTCATGGCATCCAGGGGCCTCTTCACGTCCAATTCGGTGCAGGTACTTACCGAAGACCCCGTGTCCGGTAAGTACCTGCGTCATCCTGAATGACAGGTTGCCGTGCCCTCGTTTCATCCAGCGGTGAAGGTGCGGCGCTACCGCCTCAACGGTCCCCCGTCCTGCTACGGGGGACTCCAGTTCCTCCCTCCACCGCAGGACTACTGCCCTTCGAGCCGCTTCCTTCGCCCTACTCAGTCCCCTCGCGGTGACGCGTTCCCCATTCACCTGCGCCGCAGCGCAGAACTGATAGACTTCCGCCTGTGCCCTGGCCTGAAGTGGCCAGGGTGGATCGCCCGCTAGCACTGTGGCTGCAGTCCAGGCCACCGTACGGTACCCTCTTATTGTCCTCACCGCCATGGCTCTCTGCGCTTTTCGCAATAAGGCCTTATTGGAGGCGGTGAGCGACTGCGTCCAGATCGCGGTTGGTCAGCCTAACTCCACAGATTTTCCGCAGAGATCGCATTTCGACCGCATTAATTTTACTTTCATTCTCTTTTCTACATACCCAACTCTCGCTTCCATACAGTAATGTTGGGGCAAGCACTGCGTTATGTATTGCTACACGTGCCTTCTGGCTGAGGTGGTGGCTACCGAGAAGTTGCCCCAACGCTCCGTTCACTCTATTTCCCGCATTCACTCTTCGCTCTATATCAGTGGTGTACCTTCCATCTCGGCTAAATCCACATCCAAGATATACAAATTCATCCACTTGCTCTAGTACATCATTACCTATTGTTACTCTTACATCTGTTCTGGCTTCATCTGTTTCAAAGACCATTATTTTAGTTTTGCTCACATTCACGCGTAGACCCCTTTTCTTACAATCTTCTGTCATTGTGTCGACTAGGGTCTGCAGGTCAGTCGCTGACTGTGCCAGCAGGGCTGCATCATCTGCATAAAGCAGAGCAGTGACCACTGAGTCCTCCATCTGGACTCCCACATTCATATCGTTCAACCTTTGCAGACGTTTATCCAGATATATGATAAACAGCCTGGCTAACAGAACGCACCCCTGCTTAACGCTGATATTGACGTCAAACCAAGGCGACATTCCATCATCCAGCCGCACACAGGCTCTACAGCCTATGTAACTGGACTGCACAGCCTGTAGCAGTTTACCGTTAATACCATACTCCGGTAAAATGTCCCAAAGTTCCTTTCGTACAACCGTGTCAAATGCTCTCTCCAGATCCACAAAACTGCAGAAAACCCTCTCACCTAGAGCCAGATGCTTCTCCACAATGTTGCGCAAAGAGAACACTTGATCCAAGCATCCCCTTTCACTCCTGAAACCTCCTTGTGTCTCACACAGTAAACCATCGGACACCATCCTCATTCTCCTTTCAATAATTTTACCATACACTTTTGCTGCCAAACTGGTCAAGCTTATGGCTCTGTAATTTGCGCAGTCATAACGTGAACCCTTGTTTTTAAACAAAGGCACGACGACTGCGCTATTCCAGTCCCCGGGAACCATTCCCGAGCTCCAACATAAATTGAGGAGCAACAGGAACGCCTCCCAGACACAGGAGCCACCAAGCTTGATCATATCGGCAGATACTATATCAATGCCCGCTGCTTTACCATTTTTCAAACTTCTTATCGCCCATTCAACTTCATCCATACTGATACCATCGGAGGACGCCGTTGTCGAATGTTGATCTACTAGACCACATGCGACACCGGCGCCAACCGTAGCGTCCGCATACATATCGCCAAAATACACTCCATCTGCTTAACACGTCTTGTGTTTGTGTAAGAATGTCTCCACTTTTAGACCTTATTTTATTCATTCTGAAGGCTGACCAACCACCCCGAGACTTCCTCACCTCCCTCCAAAGGAGTTTGGTGTTACCCTCGAAGTTTTTAATCAGCCTATCTTCTGCACTCATACTTGCTCTATCACGTTTCTCTTTCACTAAGGCCTTGGTGTCATTCTTACATTGCCGATATATTTCTTTCTTCTGTTCAGTCATACTGTCATTCAGATTCAAAGAAGAGACATAGTCCAGCCACGCTTTCTTCTTTTGCTCTTATGCTTCTTTGAACTTCCACATACTTCTTTCGCTGTATCTACCATACTCTCTTTCAATACTCTCCAGCATTCTTCAATGTCCGATTGCGGCTGGCTTGCCATCGTCAGCCGTTCTCGGACACCCTCTGCATACTTTTCTCTTACACACTCTTCTTGCAACCTTTCAACCTTTATTCTTTCAAGCCCTCCGAAGTGGACACGCTCTCGCCAGTGCCTCCACTTTCTGAACAGACCACTAAATCTCGCAATAACGAGATAGTGGTCCGTATCGACTGTGGGGCCCCTGTAGGCTCTTGCGTCCAATATTTTGCTTCGGAGGCGACTGTCTACCAAAATTAAATCTATTATACTTTTCTGTTCATTCCTTCTCCATGTATACATATGGATGTTCTAATGTTGGAAAAATGTGTTTGACACAATAAGGTTTCTCTCCATGCATACATCCACTATGAGCCTACCTGCGTCGTTCACTCTCTTATCACCAAATGGCCCAAGTACGTCCTCATAGTCGGGACGCTTGGTCCCCACCCATCCGTTCAAATCTCCGCATACAATCACGCGTTCACTGGTTTCTGCCATATCCAGAACTTCCCTAACATTATCCTAAAACTTCTCTAGGTCTGATGCCACCGAGGATCCTACGGGAGCATATGCTACAACCATGAATACCTTGGTGACACCTAGTTTTATACGGACCCAAAGAAGTCTGGGATCATACATTCCGTAATCCTTCACACCTGAGGCCAAGCGAGAGGACAACAGCACTCCTACCCCCATGCTGGCTCGATCGCTCTGTGGTACACCAGACCACAGAGCCATGCCGCCACCAGGAAGATCGCAGGCGTCGCTGCCCCTTCGCTTGGTCTCTGTTACACAGAGCACGTCTAGCTGTTTGTCCACCATGACGGATATCAGCTCGTGCAACTTACCTTCCACACAACCTCTTACATTCCACGTGCCCATCCGGCACTCTGCTCTCCTCGACTCGCCTGACTGGGCAAGGCGTGATGGGTGGCGGCCCCCCATCGCCGCAACTGCCGAAGTTCGTACCGACGGGGGCGGGTCGGTACGCGTCACCTCCGGGGGATGCCCTAACTCGCATTGCGGTACGCATATCGAGCCAGATTAGCAGTCTAATTGGACTGGCAGGGGACGCGAACGAGCACGCTCCGGACTATGCCCCCCATTTATACTTTAAAATGTAATAAATTCGTTTCTTTTACGTCCCAATGCTGGGCTGAAACCACGTCAATTATATCAAATTAAGGAAAGAAATAAGGGACTATTTTTACTTCATTCCTAAACATTGTCGCTACTAAGAGATATACCCAACAGCCTGTAAAGGTCCACTGTTGGACATAGGCCTCTCCACGAGAATGCCATTCACAACGGTCCTGTGCCACCTGCATCCAATGGCTTCCTGCAATCTTCTTGATGTCGTCAGTCCACCTAGTAGGAGGTTGTCGTATGCTGCGTCGTCCGATTCGTGGTCGCCACTCGAGAACCTTTTCTCCCCAACGGTTGTAGGTTCGTAGAGCGATGTGGCCTGCCCACTGCCACTTCAACGTGCTAATTCTTCGGGATATGTCGGTTACACCCGTTCTTCTACGATTTTGTCACGTAGAGAAATACCGAGCATAGCCCTCTCCATAGCACGTTAAGCGACTTTGAGCCTTTTTATGAGGCCGATATTTAAAGACCTAAGGCTAAGAGATATATGTACCTATATATCTATGCAAGACAAGAAATATTGGCAATAAAACCCTATACCAACACGTCTAGCCACGGACTTTAATGGTACCAGTGGCCGTCCAATAGTGGTGGAGAGGGAATATGGTAAGTTATGAGGCCACGCGCCGTCTTTCTGCCACCCCAGACGGAAACGGACGGCGTGTGTCCAAACCTACAAACAAAAAACTAACACGTTTGAGCAGTGTGGTATAGTAAGTCATTTTCCCCCTCATTATGGAGGAGGCTCGAGCCCAACAGTGGGACATATATGAGCTAAGATGATAAAACTAAAGATGAGGTTATAACTTCTAGATTTAATATTAATAAGATAATTTATGATGGTTTTGCGTCACAGAATTCGAATGTTATTTTCATTGCGAGATTCGTATTAGTTATTTTTTTTTCTATTCTTTATATCATAAATAATGATTTAGTTTTTAATTAATTCAATATGAGGAAAATACTAATATATTTAAATTTTGTGTTTATCTGTTGTAAAAATTTAACTACCTGATTTGGTGACGGAGTAAGAATGCGAATCGCCATCTTGTTTTATTGATCATCTTCATTCTCCTACTCTTATCCCAATTGCTTGGCGTCAATACAATATATACTCTTCTTACATAGTTCATACTGTAAAAGTTATTGGCAATAGTTTTATGACCGGCCGCCTGCCAGACGCCAACTCTCCTTGGGAATGTAATTGTTAACCAAACGGCATCAGTTAGAGTTGGTCCAGGTCGTTATAAGACTCTTAGTCGTCTTTTACGACATCCACGAGCAAAGTAAGGGTTGATAGTATTCGTAGCCGCTACCACACAGCTCTAGCTTCTCTCATCTTGTTTTATTGATCATGTATATTGTGAATGAAGCATATGTATAAACAGATCAAACGATTATAACAGAAATTAAATCATAGTAACAAAACGCAACTGACAGCTTACGTAATGTTGTCTATGGTTTGTGAGTTTTGGCGCCAATATAGAAATGTCATGTCACGCTCTTGTATTATATTCATTTCTGTTGTGTTTTGTAGTTTTATATTGAATAATTTTGCTAATATTTTATGGAATATGATACAGTTAAAATTCTGAAGTGTAGTGAATATGGTATAATAATGGTTTACGTGTATTTTCATACTTTGCTAAAATTCCCAAAAAATACCATTGATTAGGTTATCAGCGCCCGATTAATGGTAACGACTTGACTTACTGACGGACAATGACTATTAAGACTACACAATATGAAGAAGTATCAAGTAATATATGAAAAAATAAATAAGACTTGGCTGTATGGGCTTTGATCCCATTTCCTGTCCGAATGGACGAACAAAACAAAAAAAATGTCTAACAAAAATGTCTAAAACATGTCTGTTTTGAAAATACCGCTCGACTTTTGACGGGAATTTGAAATCGTCATGTGGTGCTCTTGTATTATATTCGATATCTTAGTGTTTTAACGTGTTATATTAGATAATTTTGATGGCATTTTATGTAATGTGATGTGCGGAAATACTGGGATGTAGTGAATATCATATAAAAGTGCTTTACAACGTTTTCGTTTTCCATCAAAATTCCCACAAGATACCATTAACAGTGTGGCCATTGCACTGTTAATGGCGACAATTTGACTTAGACAATGACAAACCTGACAAGACTATAAACGTAATAATATTTATAACTTGACACTGGCACCAATAGCTCGTATATGTAGCTGATTGCCAATATATAAGAAGAAGAAGAAAAAGAAGAAAATACCGCTAAACGTTGAAATTAAAGTTTAATAGTTGAACAGTCAATGTGTAAGTTTGAGTTGCGAGTACTACGAGATTTTACGAGTATTATTATGATAAATTTTATTATGTATAGAATTATTATTAACAATACTTTGACAAAGAAGTTCTAATCTTTCCCAACGAAACTGTAATGCAATTAGGATTCGAAACATCGCGAATGAAACCACTGAAGAAGGACGACATATTGCAAGTCAAGAGCGTCGCGTTAGTATGACCCGACTTCGTGCTTCTCAATCACAAGAGCAAAGTGAGGCAGCCTGTGAAATTAATATAGAAATGACACAATTATATACAACCATTTGCATCTTGAAATAAAACTATTTTGTACAAATTTTAACGCGTTTGTATTTGATTTTTAATTTCCGGACGTTTCGAAACTTTTAGGGTGTTTGTGGTTGCCGGTGGTTTGTCCTCCTGTTATACGCGATAGAATCCATTAAAAATAGTTTTATTTTAAATGTGCAATACTTACGTAAATATCAGAAATCATTTATCTACAAACCTATAGAACATTATTTCGTTTTATCATGTGGTAACGGTTAAGAATACTATCAACCCTTACTTTGCTCGTGGATGTCGTAAAAGACGCATAAGAGATTTATAACGACCTGGGCCAGCTCCATCTGATGCCGTTTGGTCAACAATTACATTCACAAGTATTGTTGACGTCTGGCAGGCGGTCGGTCATAAAACTATTGACAATAACTTTTGCATTATGTACGAGTACATAATGCATCGACCACAAGTAATTAGGATAAAAGTAGGAATAAGAGAATGATGATTATTATTTAAAAATTATATTTAGATAATCAGGATTAGTTTTTACTTTTTTAATTGTCTCTCTCGTTGTCTTTAGTTTTATTACCGGCTGCCTGTCTGACATCAATACCCTTTGGTAATATAATTGTTGACCAAACGGCATCATGTATCCTCATAAGGTATATGAATTAGTTATTTTAATAATAATGATTAAAAAATAAGGCAAATTTGAGAAAGGTAAAATGATAAGAAAGGGAAAACCAAGAATCGATTTGGGGTTATAAGAATTAATTGGTTGCTCGATTTTTTTAATTAAGCTACTTTAAGGCTAAGTTCAGATGACCGCGCGGCGACGCGCGGTTGGCTCGGCGCGCGGTTTAACATTATAGCAAATCAATGTTGTTGTGTACATGACCGCGGGTCACCGCGCGTGACCGCGCGCTCCGCCATGCACCGCGCGCAAGATCTTGAACCACGCGTCACCGCGCGGCGACGCGCGGTTTGAGATCTACAATCCTGTATGGACCTGTTCAGTTGACCCGCGCGGTTTGAGGGGGACGGACACATGGAGCCACGAAAATGGAGGACGATTTCTTTTGGTGATATGCAATATCTTACAGCACCATCTGCAGGTTGCATATCCTTTTCAACGCAATCATACAAAAACTCAAAGGAATCAATCGTCATCCTAAAGTAGTTGAAAAATCGATCTTCGTGTAGTCTGTGTGGTATATAAAGTCACAAAAAGACTTAAAGAAAGTCTGACTGAAAATAGGGTACACCCAGTATTATATTTGCTTTCCACCACTACGTCGCAATTTGCGGTATAAAACCCATAACCAAATAGCCTCTTCCACGTCCATTATCGCTGAATGTTCACGCTAGATTGCCGCGCGCAAGCCGCCTCCATCTGAACAGCTAAATCGCGCGGCAACGCGCGTCGCCGCGCGGTCATCTGAACTTAGCCTTATGGTGATGACAGTGCCTAAATTTATCTTAATATTCTAATTCTATTTTATTCATTACCTGACAAACACTTTTAAACCGAGGTTTTGTATAAATTAAACTAAAATAGATCGTATTACTGAAATTTAGCATTTAATATGCTTGATTATTTATAAAAACCCGATTACGAGTGCTTAATGATTATCACAAGTGGGATTCGAAACCACACCTATTGAAAATCCGTTCCAATCGTGCTACCACTAACACAATCGTGAACTATTGTGTAGGATATTCAATTTTCGCATCGTATTATATTTACGTCTTTAAGGAGACGTGTGCCATCTACTCGATAATGTTTACACATTGTACAGACTTAACACTTCAAACTTTGAAGTTAGAATTGTATTAAACGGTGACACAACCTTGTTATTCAAATTACTGAGCATTTAATATGTGACATTATTACAATGTGTAAACAATGTCGGGTAGATGACACACTTCTCCTTAAAGACGAAAATATAATACGATGCGAGAATTGAATGTCCTACAATAGTTCACGGTGGTGTAAGTGGCAGCACGATTGGGAGGGATTTCTAATAAATAGATCGAATTCCTAGTGACCTGGGTCTAGCTTCGTTTAAGTCTACGATTGTTCTGTCCTTGCATTTGAAATCTCTGATCACTAGGACATAATCCTCTAGGAGATATTTTAATGATATTTAATTGTATAAGAAGTAATACCTATTGTATTGTTAAAAATAGATTCGTAAATAACACATTTTTGTTTTGTAATTATGTAAAGATAAACATTGTTAGGTACTGTGGATTATTCTTAGAAGATAGATATACCATTCTGGACTTTATTATATATATATTTAAGATATACAATTTCGTAGTTTTTTTATTGCTTATGGTATAGCAAACGAGCAAGCAACACAACTGGTGGAAAGTGTCACTGCCGCCCATGGATCTTTTCTACATCCAAGGCTTATAGATAGGCCGCTGCCTACCAATACAATCCCCAAACCCACCCAGTTAGGTTTGCGACTCTCTCGCTCACTGCACGAAGCACAATATCACATTGCCATTACTCAGACGTCGATCTTCTGCTCAGTGTGGTACTACCCCGGACGGACCGGCCCGCGGCTGTAGACAGAGAACTGCCAACAGCGTGGTCCTATTACTAATCTTTTCTCAACTATAATATCCATGTATGTATACATATAAACCATACTCTTGAAACAATCTGTCTATTGAGGATAACCGACGTTAAAATTTAGTTTAGTTTAAAATATTTAAGCGCATAGACAATGGCGGTGACTTTCTTTTATACTATGTATAGATGCAAAGACAATTTTACTATTTTTATAGATTCACAAAGTTACTAATTAATTTTACAATTATAATATGCCTCCGCCAAATGATTGCGGAATTTTTTTTAAACATTTTTATCAAATTATTTCCTGTTGATTGTTATATTATTACGAAACTATTATTATTATTGTGAGTTATAAATGTTTTAATACTAGCTGATAATTATGTTATTTCAAAAGTATTATATGTGTAATATTTTATTATCTTAATATATACAAAGGTGTCATCATGTACTGAAGGAAGGTGGAGTCAAGAGTCTCCGAAACCGGCGAGCGTGTATGAAGAGAATTATGAATGTTGAGGAAGCGAGTGAAGTATGCAGAGATAGAGTTCTCTGGCACTCTGTTCTCTCTGCCTACCCTGCAAGGGATATGGCGTGATGATATGTATGTATGTATGTATAAAGGTTATTAGGGAATGCTCCGATGGTTCGAACATGTGGAAAGAATGCCGAACGAACGTCTGGTTAAGAAGATATACAATGCGAAAGTGGAAGGATGTAGGTACCGGGGGAGACCGAGACTCACCTACCTAGACCAGATCGGTCATGTACTGAAAGAAGGTGGAGTCAAGAGTCACCGAAGCCGGCGAGCGTGTATGAAGAGAATTATGAATGTTGAGGAAGCGAGTGAAGTATGCAAGGATAGAGTTCTCTGGCAGTCTGTTCTCTCTGCCTACCCTGCAAAGGACATGGCGTGGTAGTATGTATGTATGTATGTAATATATATAAAATACACGTCACGTTGTTTGTCCACGATGGACTCCTAAAGTACTTAACCGATTTTAATTAAATTTGCACAGCATGTGTAGTTTGATCTAACTTAAAAGATAGGATAGCTTCCATCTCAATTTATAGTCGCAATATTATTTTATTTTAAATTATTTGTCTATTATTTGATAGTCACAATTATCTGTTATCTCCAAACGATTCTAACAGATGGCGCTATCTGTTGACTGGATTGAGTAAGTATTTAATAGATGGCGCTATGTCAAACGTAAAAACGTTTCATATAAGCTACAATTTATTAGCATAACCACTATGTATTACCGAGGCTACCTTAGCCACAGCAACGCGTGGCTGGGTCTGCTAGTGTAGTATAAAAAAAACTTCATTACGAGCGAAAAAATATTGTCACACATGGGATTCGAAGCCACACCTATTGGAAATCCATTCCAATCGTGCTACCACTTACACCAGCGTGAGCTATTGTATGACATGCAATTTTCGGCATCTCTGTGGTCACTCCCTGTCTATTCATGTCATGCTTCACGCAGTCCATTCATCTTTTCTTCGGTTTTCCTTTTAGCATATTTAAAACTTTCCTCACAACATTACTTTCATCCCGTCTCATCCCATGTCCATACCATGTCAACCTTTCACTCCTTAACTGTTCCATCACTGGCGCAATTATTTCATACTATGTATATATAAATGCTGTGTGGTATCCGCTACGAATACTACCAACCCTTACTTTGCTCGTGGATGTCGTAAAATACGACTAAGAGCCTTATAACGACCTGGACCAACTACATCTGATGCCGTTTGATCAATAATTACATTCACAAGTAGTGTTGACGTCTGGCAGGCGGCCAGTCATAACAACTATTGCCAGTAACTTTTACAATATGTACTATGAAAGAAGAGTACATATTTGTATCGACCCTAAGTAATTGGGATAAGAGTGGGAGAATGATGATATGATGATGTTTATATATAAATGATACAGGACGAACGAATCTGCTATCATAGTTTTTTTTTTATTACAAAGCTTAAGATTTTTGTTACATCTTAATCTTAGTAATAAATGCACAGATAACGTATTGGTTAAAATACCGACCTTCTGTGACAGTGCTATGTTCAATTGCTACGTAGGACAATATTATGTGCGATTCACAACCTGTTGTTCTGTAGTCTGTGGTGTAATTTGTCTGCGTTAATTATACATATCAACACGCTATATCCATTGCAGGGTAGGCAGAGACAACAGAGTGCCAGAGAACTCTATATCTGCATACTTCACTCGCTTCCTCAACATTCATAATTCTCTTCATACACGCTCGCCGGTTTCGGAGACTCTTGACTCCACTTGCGTTAATTATATGTTTGTAAAGACACATCGCAATACAAAGATTATTTCCTTAGTGCTGGATGTTGTTTTAAAAAGAAATCTTCATCTCAGCTCATATATGTCTCACTGTTGGGCTCGTGTCTCCTACATAATGACAGGGAAATTAACCTACTATATCGCGTTGGTCAGACGTGTTGGTATAGGGTTTTGTTTAGAGTTTTCTTTCTCTTACATAGATGTTATATGCGTTTTATATCCCTTAGTCATCTCTTACGATCACCCACGGGTAAGATAGGGAGTGGTGAATTGTATTCTTATTTCGTCACCGCACGGAAATATAAAAAAAAATATAACTTAGATTTTAAAAAACATATTATTCCAGATAGTTTGTTGTCAAATGTTTATAATATATAAAGATACTAGCTTCTGCCCGCGGCTTCGCCCGCGTAAAAGGTTACTTTCCTAAAGTTTTTCATCCCCTATTTTTATTTTTCCCCTTAAGGGTAAATTTTTACATGTTAATGTCATATTTATTTATATCTAATCAATAGCCTAAAAATAAGTTTCAAGCTTCTGACTTTAAAAATGACGATAATTCCTTACAACTTTTCATCCCCCTTTACAACCCTTTTTTGTATTAAAAAGTAGCCTATGTCCTTTATCAGGCTCTACACTATCTGTGTACCACATTTCATTTAGATCGGTTCAGTAGTTTTGGCGTGAAAGAGCGACAAACAGACAGAGCTACTTTCGCATTTATAACATTAGTAAGGATTAGGTAATATTTAATTATTTAATGTCACATTTATGTTAGACAGCTACCCCTGTCATACTCCTGCATACACAAATGAATAGAGAACAGCGGCGTAGTATCACAGCATGACCACATTTGCCTTAGTACCTACCCAATCTATCATTTCCAGTAGTCGACACAATTTTACTGTCAAGTCGCGCAAAAAGATGTTTCATATCACAAACTTTCAATACCTATCTATTATATACAGGTATAGCTATATATGTTATTTACAAATCGATAGTGCTGTCAAAAATACAACAATCATCAACGATGACTGCTCTCACGTCTTTACTTGTGTTCGGGTCGCACAATCGGCGATCTTCTTTCTTGCCATATTTCTGTAGTGCGCCCGGTTGCTGCCTGACCACAGCACTGCGCACTCTTATTGTCCTAACTTTTGAAATACTGTACCAAACGACACACGGTAAAGGGCAAATAATATGTACTTTAAATATCGAAAGCAATAAATGCATTTGTTTGCATAAGAATCAATTCGTTACTATAAAATGTGCATCGGCAATAGATACCAAATTATTTTGAATTTTTAATTTACTATTTTAACGATAAATGCTTACATATTAAAAATAGATATATGCCGTCGCGGACTTTTTTGTAGAACTATTTAAAAGGTGCATTTCCACAATACATAACATTCGTCTGAGTTTCAAGATCTTTGCAGCGTATGCAAAAATAGCTCGCAGATGGGCGATTTTTTCTGTCTTAAGCAATTTTTATCGTTATATTTTAGCCAATTTACAAAATATCTTTATAAATTATAGCCTATGTGTTATTCTGATGTGTAAGCTATATTACTATAAAGTTTCATCAAGATCCATTTGGTAGTTTTTGCGTGAAAGAGCAACAAAGATGTTCACATCCATACATTATTACAAACATTCGCGTTTATAATATTAGTAGGATAGTAGGATTAGTAGGAAGTAGAATAGTAGGATATTGTCATATATGTATAAGGATAGAGCTGTGTTTATATATGTCTTTCGGATCGGATGAAAATTTTACACACTATACAGGGTGGAAGTGGACCGCTCCCGAAAACAAAGACAGGTGACCCTACTAGTCCTACTTGTAATGATAGGCTAGAAAAAGCGAACAATGAGAAGAATTTCTTCTGAAATTTCGATTCGGAAGAAAAAAAAATTTTTTACGCCTCGAATTTTAAGTTTTTTTTCACACTCCATCGTATTAGGACAGTGCCATGTAACGATAATTCCATAAAAAATACGTCACTTTACTCAGATGAGAAAAGACGCAATTTATTCAATATATATATAATACAGCGGTCCACTTCCACTCTGTATATCTTTAATCAGAGAAGGAAAACTCGAAACAAAACCCTATACCAACACGTCTGACCAGCGTGGTATAGTAGGTCAATTTCCTTCCCATTATGTAGGAGGCTTGAGCCCAACAGTGGGACATATATGAGCTGAGATGATGATGATATATCTTTAATACGTAATCATGCAAAGACCGCTGTTGTAACAACTATTGGGATAATAAAATTCGTTTTTAATTGCTTTGAAATGAAGTATAGACAGAGTAATACGCTACATTTCTACAGTTAAACAATATAATTCCCACCTTAAACTATACAGGATATGGAAGCAAGAAAACTTTTTCTACCTATGTTATATGTCTCCAGAATTTTCAACTTACATTTTTTTGGGAAATGAAATGAAATTTAAATGATAAACGAGCAAGCAGCACACCTGATGGTAAGTGTCACTGCTGCCCATGGACCTTTGTCGTACCAAAAATATTACTAGACTGCTGCCTACAAACAAAAACCCACCCAATTTGGGCATTCGGCTCTCTTGCTCACTGAAAGAAATGCAATAGCACATTTTGGGCTGTTCGAATCGTCTGTGATCCCAATGTCACAGAAAGACTGGAGCCGTTGGAGAGGCGGAGGGTCACTCTGTGTCTTTAACTTGGTACCACCGTCACCGTTTTATCACCGTACCACGCGACACCGTAGCAGGGTTCATTCATTTCACCTGGAAACGATACGGTCCTCGACTGTACATTTTCAGCGATCATTTCTCCCACGTACATGCAAGATCTAGAATGAACTACCTGCTGCTGTGTTTCCCAAGCGCTATGACATGTCCTTTGGTAAACGAGGTTTAAGAAGAGCACTTTCGTCACGATAGGCGACCTGGCTGTACCTCTGGTCTTGCTAAGGTCCATGAGCAGCAGTTTTACTTATCACCAGGTGTGCTGTTTGCTCGTTTGCCACCACTGGCAATAAAAAAAAGAAAAAACATTGTCACTACTCAGATTTTCTACGAGAGTGTGGTACTACCCCGGATGGACCGACCCGCGGCTGTGGACAGACAACTATCAACAGCGTGGTCCTACAACTAAAGATTTCATAAACAACTATTAATCTATAAATACCTGCGTCTATAAAAAAATAAAAGTACGTCCATAGTTTGTACGATGTACTTATAATCTATGATTATTATTAAAAAAAAGTGCCAGTATATTTCCCACGGCTTCTTACCTTACAATCCGGTTGTAAACAATAATAATTACACAATTAAACTGCTATTAGGCCATAATAACACGAAACACTATTAAAAAAATATATAATAATAATAATAACTCAAAAAAATATTAACTCAATATCAAAACATAATCCACAATCAATTTAAAACACAAACATTTTATTATAATATAATCAAAAACAATAAACAAAATCGAACATTCGAATTGGTTTTTTTTTTTTAAAAAAAGGAACACTGTTTTTTCGTTCGAAATTTGAATATTTTATGGTTTTATCGATGATTTATTGAGCGGTTTTTTTAATATCTATGTTTTGTTTTATTAATTAGGTTTTGCGTTATGTTTTTTTTTAAATTGTTCGAGAAATGTTCGTAACGCGATGTGTCGCGACGAATGTTGAAGTACGTTTGATCATTTGAGTAGGATCTAGAGCCTTGGCTGGCACGCAACTGGCTTGGAAAAGGGGTTTAGGGCTGTCAAAAATATAATTTACTATTTTATATTTTTGTATCTTAACATATTTCCGTATATTAACAAATTAAGAATAAAATGTCATGTTTTAAACGGCTAAAGCTCATATTTATAAACGACTCCTAACTTTTAGGTAACTCTTAAATCAATATAAATAACACAACAATAAGATAAATTATTTTTATGATGTCAATTAATATTAAATAAAATTGAAATTTTAAGTGACACTTAAAGTGTTATAAATGGTACATAACCTCTGTGTATACCTTCCGTGTGGTGACGGAGTAAGAATACAATTCACCACCCCCTGTCTTACCCGTGGGCGATCGTAAGAGAGGACTAAGGGATATAAAACGCATAAACACGAAACAGAACCCTATACCAATACGTCTGACCAGCGCGGTATATTAGGTTAATTTCCCTCCCATTACGGAGGAGGCCCGAGCCCAACAGTGGGACATTTATGGGCTGTGATGTATATATATATAAATTTATATATATATATATATATATATATATATATACACCGTGTAATCTAATTGGCTGTTTTCCTGAAACGTATGTACTCAGTTAATCATTCTTAATATCCCCACATAACTAAAAACATAATACATTGAAAAAAAAGTCTGATAAATAGACGTTCTTAAGTTTGTCTGATATGCAACGGTATTGTTCCCAACATGCCTACGACATAGCATTCGGATTAAATCGCAATAATAGTTAAAAAAAATATTTAGGCATTGTAGCTCGTAGCCCGCCCGCGTCCCGCACGCACCCCTTGCTTTTGATGCGCCCGAGGCGCGCGACCTTGGTCTATGTTTTAATAGGTCAGTTTGCAATTTTTTGCCAAACGGCTTAGACGTATATCATATGTTTATAACAAATCCCGAACACGAGTGCTAGTAAGTGCGAAAAAATGACAAGTCATATATAGTATATATATATATATATATATATATATATATATATATATATTTAAGGTAAGTTGATTTTAAATAGAATCAAAATTTTATGTAAAATCAATGCTTAGGGGTCGTCGCTAAGCCAGGGCCACCGAATTCAAAAATCGGGTACTGGTGGCCCGCTCGCACGGCAAAGAGAGGTTTTACGGTGGGTCTATGGGGTCACGCGCCGCCTTTCCGTGTGCTGCTGTCGATGTAGGTGGCACAGGACCGTTATAGATGGCATTCTCGTGGGGAGGCCTATGTCCAACAGTGTACGTTTACGGGCTGATGGATGGATGGATGGATGTAAGTTATGTACGCGCGTGAGAAGTTATACTTATTTGGCATCATTAAATAGTAGTTTTTAATTGTATGCAAATAATTAATTACAATAAAATAATAAAAAGACTGGAAAAGGATAAGATACTTTTTTTTTCACAAATATTTACGTAATTAAAACAATATTAATCAAAGTATTCAATTTAAATCACAACTGAATATAATTTATTATCACATATATAATTCGCACTTGTATGAAAACTAAAACACGAGTTGTGAATGTAGAAACTAGAAAGAGGTTTTATTTCTATTTTGTTGGTAGCTTTTTTTCGAGACTTAATGAGCAATTTTGCGGCCAATTTCAACGTGTTACTTTTGTGTTACAGTGATGCGCGCACATCTTAAAATTTCACTCTCGTCATTTTTTCATAACACGTCTAAAGATGTATACCTTCAAAAATATCAATTATATACATCAAACACTATTGTATATTATATAGAACTGGGTTTGTAGATACATTTATTTATATACATACTAGCTTCTGCCCGCGGCTTGGCTCGCGTAAAAGGTTACTTTCCTAAAGTTTTTGATCCTCTATTTTTATTTTTGACCGTCGGTAATACAGTACAACGGTATTACAATACTCAGGGTTGGAACTTCATTACTGGACTGCTAGATGGCGTTGACAAAGCTAGATTTTGAGATTTTTTGACAAACAATTTTTTTATTTTTCATATAAATTTTTTTTTTTTTTTTTTAATAAAAAGTATCCTATGTTACTTTTAATACCTCCAAGAATATGTGTACAATGTTTCATGATGATCGGTTGAGTAGTTTTAGCGTGAAAGCATAACAAACAAACTTACATTCACATTTATATATTAGTAGGGATTATGTGAGCAAGAAGAGAGTATCTCTCACTCTTATCCAAGTTCGAGAAGTGCATATTATGGATATTCGTCACATATTTTTGTCACTACGAAGAATACACAATGTAGCAGTGATTTTAAGATCATTTTCTCTCAAACCTTTCGTCATATAAAACGGTTGAAATAATTTCAAAATCATATATAAAGTTTAACTTAACAAAACTCATGTGGTTAATTGCGATAATATTAGTTTCATCACCTGACTTATTTGTTCCGGTTTTCCCTTTTATTATTCATATTAATCATTAATATAAAGTTAATTATAACTTATTTAGCTAGATCGAAGTCCATTGGTACTGATTCTACAGTTGTTTCCTTTGACGTAATGAACGTGAATTTGTGTTAGTATAATTTGTAGTATCTGGAGTATATAGTATAAAGAAATCTAATATATGTATTAATATAATTTTGATTAATATCTGGAACTTAAAGAATTTTGAGCTCGCCGAATTTCTTGTCGAATCTTTTCAGTTTGTGGCCGCTTTCCGATCCGGTGGTAGATTAATTTGAATTGAATTACAAAAAGATGTAAAATTGACAATATGTAATTACCTTTATATGCCATTATGGTTAATGAACGATTCTATTTGATATACTATAATGATCTTACTGAAACTTGTGAAAAATTATTTACTGAAAAAAGAAAAGATACATAATTTTGTTCCTTCATTCATGGAAATAGCATATAAAAAATGTTTTAAAATATAAATAATTACATAAAAAATATATAGAAGCACTAATAACTATATTTAAATAAATTAAAAAGTGCAATAACAACAAAAAAATCAAAAACAAATATTATACAGATACAGAGTGGCGAACCTCCACAAATGAGGAAAAGGATTGTTTCTCTCAATATTATTTTGCTTCAAGTCTTCCTCTTTGTATAGGAGGCAAGTGGATTTTTACTAATTTGTTACTGGTCCTAAGAGAATTAAAAGCGTTTGCCGGGACTGTCTGAGGATCAAATCTTTATATCAATTATGGAAACCATTGCTGATTCTTGTTTACAGAAGTTACAATGGTAAAATATGTCCAAAAATTATTACCAAGTGAAGAAAATATATAAAAAAAAATATTAGCATCATCATTCTCCTACTCTTATCCCAATTACTTTGGGGTCGATACAATATATACTCTTCTTTCATAGTACATATTGTAAAAGTTATTGGCAATAGTGGTTATGACCGGCCGTCTGTCCGACGTCAACACATTTGTAAATGTAATTGTTGACGGCATCAGATGTAGTTGGTCCAAGTTGTTATAATGCTCTTAGTCGTCTTTTACGATATCCACGTACTATACGCATGCAAAAAAAGGAAAATTAAAACCCTGCATTAAATCGTCTAACTGACATGGATTGGCAATGTAATTAGCGTATATAGTACCTACATATAAAATAATTTTCTTTTTGTACTGGCAATGAATTTGTATTAAAATGTGGGAAAAACTTTTGAATAACTGATACTGTAGCTGGTAGATATAAATTTCTGTAATAACAATGACATATTGGACGTGAAACACCTCAGTCCTCACGTGACCATAATCACTGTAAAGTGTTCGAAACGTCGGGCAATTAAAAATCAAATACAAACGCGATAGAATCTGTAAAAGTAGTTTTATTTCAAATGTATATAGTATGTTTATGTTTCTTCTATTGTGGAGAAAGCTTGAACCCAGCCCTCCTACGTTCAGCGGCAGACAGCGAAAGCCCACTGTTGGGCTCGAGCAATCACAATAATGGAAGGAAAATTGACCTACTATACCGCGCTGGTCAGACGTGTTGGTATAGGGTTTTATTTAAAGTTTTCCTTCTCTTGCATAGATCTTATATACGTATTATATCCCTTAGTTATCTGTTACGGTCATTTACGAGTAAGATAGAGGGTGTTGAATTGAATTCTTACTCCGTCAACATACGGAAAATCCTAAATTATAATGAGAACAACTTGTAAGCGACAACCCTAAGAAAGTTGGTGTCATTAATGGGCAAGTTGTCTGCGCACACGCCGCTACGTCATTAATGATTGTGTGGTACAAGTCATAAGCTAAAGCGATAGCGATTTTTTTTACATTTGTTTTTATTTTAAGTAAGTAAGTGTAAATAAATAATCCTTGTATTGCGGTTAGGATTTTACAAACATATAATTAACGCAGACAAATTACACCACAGACTACAGAACAACACTTCGTGAATCACGCGAAGTTTTAACGTGATCTGTAGTGATTTATAGTGCTAGGACCACTCTGTTGACAGTTCTCTATCTACAGGCATGGGCCGGTCCGTCCGGGGTAATACCACACTGAGCAGAAGATCGACGTCTGAGTAATGGCAATGTGCTATTGCGCTTCGTTCGGTGAGCGAGAGAGACGGAAGCCCAACTGGGTGGGTTTGGGGATCGTAATGGTAGGCAGCGGCTTAGCTATAGCCTTGGTGTAGCATATGGCAGCAGTGACACCATCAGGTGTGCTGCTTGCTCGTTTGTCACCATCAGCAATAAAAAAATATGATAACGTCTTATAAATCTATGAATGTTGGCTTCCGTCTGATCCGAACGTACAAGCGAGAGCGCGAAACAAACGATAGAGAGGCACAATCGGTGTTTTCGTATTTTAGGAACTTGAACCATTGTTTTTGTTTCTTTAATTTATAAAAGTATGCAACTTGTCATCAATGTTATCTTATGAGTAAAAAAAAAACTAAAACTAAATACTGAAAAAAAAAAAAAAAAAAACTAACTAATTACTGACTCTGTTCTCTCTGCCTACCTTGCAAGGGATATGTCGTGATGATATGTATGTATGTATGTTATCTTATGACATTCATCATTCTCCTACTCTTATCCCAATTACTTGGGATCGATACAATATGTACCTACTTTCGTTTCATACTACCTACATATTGTAAAAGTTATTAGCAATAGTTTTATTACAGGCCGCCTGCCAGACGTCAACCCTCCTTAGGAATGTAATTGTTGACCAAACGGCATCAGATGGAGTTGGCTTAGATCGTTATAAGTCTCTTAGTCGTCGTTTACGACATCCACGAGCAAAGTAAGGGTTGGTAGTATTCGTAGCCGCTACCACACAGTCATATTTATAAAGTATAAATATTATTTCTAACGATCAGGCAATAACACTTGAGGTTCATTGCCGTGCATCGCGTTTAAACGCGTCCGCGCGCGTTTAGACGCATGCCAATGTCGCGCGCGGCTCATGCAACAATAACCAATGTATGAAAACGTATAAACGCGCTCGGCCCCGTTTAAACGCGATGCACGGAAATGAACTTCTAGACGTTTAAGGTTTGTTTGTCGTTTAAAAAAGGCGTTGAAATGAAACAAATGTAAATTCGAACATATAACGCGTGCCTTTTATTTTGCGAACAACATTGTTCGTTATGAAAGGGGCCGTCCATTAATCACGTGAGATTTGAAAGGGGTGGGGGTGAGCAGGTGTTTGACAAAAATCACGAAATGTCATAAGTGGTAGGAGATATAGTAAGATATCACGTGTATTTATTTTTTCGTCAAACGCTGCGATTTCTAAACTGAAAAGTGGCATGTAGTGTGACTTACGAACGAACGAAGTCGCTTCAAGTAGGTGATCTGTATAAAGAACTTTTTGTGAAGTATAAAAATGCAAAAAAACCGAGAATATAATGAGCTGTGGGCTACTTCTTTGTAGGTACTAAAAAATCACGTGATGTTGGTGGGGGATGGGGAGTCATAGCCTTAAGCCTCATCACGTATCATCAAGAGGGAGAGGGGATTAAAAAATGCTAAAAAAGTGTGTGTGTCAGCTCCGACGCACGACTGGAGTTTACTCCTTAAGTACGATTATCAAAACAGGCGCAAAAAAAGCTCATTTGACTAAAATAATATATATATATATATATATATATATATATATATATATATATTTATATACATTTATTAAAACTGTTCAGTGAAGTATTATCTCACGTCAGAAAGTGAAAGGTGCGCAGAATAGGTTGCGCACCAAAAACGTAACGAGGGCATTCGATCACTAGATTTTACTCCTCAATTTTATTTTTTCCGGGCGCCTTATATGAAAATCGATTCTTAAGGAGTAAACTCCAAAAAGATCACATAATTAATGGACGTCCCCAAAGCTTGTCGTTATATTTTATGTACCATACGCCACTAAATGTGTTTAATTTCGACGCTTTTTTTTCTTTAACTGCCATTGAAAAATATCTCTATAATCATCTTTAATAAGCAGTTCTGTCTGTCTATCTATCAATGCTAGCTGTCATGAAATTAAAGCAGTTGATTGAATCGTTAAATCGTAAATATTATGACCTTGATCTAACACCAATGGTATTTTTTTCAGATGGTTCTTCAGTCTATTCTCTATCTCTTCTTTAGTCTATTATTATACATACATATCATCACGCCATATCCCTTGCAGGGTAGGCAGAGAGAACAGAGTGCCAGAGAACTCTATCCTTGCATACTTCACTCGAGCGTGTATGAAGAGAATTATGAATGTTGAGGATGCTCAACATTCATAATTCTCTTCATACACGCTCGCCGGTTTCGGAGACTCTTGACTCCACCTTCCTTCAGTACGTAACAAATCTGATCTAGGTAGGTTAGTCTCGGTCTCCCCCGGTACCTACATCCTTCCACTTTCGCATTGTATATCTTCTTAACCAGACGTTCGTTCGGCATTCTTTCCACATGTTCGATCCATCGGAGCATTCCCTTTCGCATCTTTACACCAATACTCTCTTTCATACCTACTCACTCTCTTACGTCGTCGTTACGAATGCGATCGGTCAGACTAACTCCACAGATTTCCCGTAGAGATCGCATTTCGATCGCATTAATTTTACTTTCATGCTCTTTTCTGCATACCCAACTCTCGGTAAAATAAAAAATATATAAATAAAACTCTCTCTCTATTATTATCCCACTTTTATTATTATGTACGACCCACAATTGGGCATAAAACTCCTCCACTGTGGAAGAGAAAT
Source organism: Lymantria monacha (assembly GCA_905163515.2). Taxonomy (NCBI): domain Eukaryota; kingdom Metazoa; phylum Arthropoda; class Insecta; order Lepidoptera; family Erebidae; genus Lymantria; species Lymantria monacha. The sequence goes on along the minus strand of LR991108.1, from coordinate 2,547,810 downwards.
TGAATAACAAAGCAGCAAATTTTTCGAAATTTTTACAGTTTTTTGCAGTTATCCGAAGATATTTGTACCAAACTAGTTCCAGTTTTTGAGCCGATCGTTATAGCCCGCGACGAGACGAAGACGTGGACATCACACGTGGGCCTACGACGCGTCGCTCTCGGATGTTTTCCCCACTCAAGCCCACACTGATTAGACTTATAATTCAATTTATTTCGAATTTCCCTTCTTATGCATAGGCGTGATCTATAAAAAATTGTGTACGAGCGAAAAATGATTGTCACAAGTGAGACTCGAACCCACATCTATTGAAAATCTATTGCAATCCTATTATTTAGACAAGTGTGAGCTGCCGTATGACAATTTATGGGTCGTATTATTTTGTCGTTTTTATGGGAGTCGTGCGCCATCTACCGTATAATGATTATAACATTGTACCGCTTTAATACTCTAATTTTGCAGTTAGAATTATATTAAACGATGAGAAGACCCTGTTATCCAAGATTATGCATTTAGCTTGGTTATGCTGGATTTCAGTAATTTAGAGGTTCTTTTATTTTTTTCTTGCTTATGGCAAACGAGTAGGTAGACATCTGATGGTAAGTGTCACTGCTGCCCACGGACCTTTGCAATACCAAGGGTATAGCTAGGCCGCTGCCTACCAATTAAAACCAGAAACTCACCCAAGAAGTTGAGCTGCCGGCTCTCTCAATCATCAAACGAAGCACAATAGCACCTTGCCATTCCTCAGGCGCTGATCTTCTGGGCCACCGTAGACAAAGATCGGGTTCCGGTGGCCCGCTCGCACGGCAAAGAGAGGTGCATTGCAGGGAGGGTCTATGGGGTCGCGCCATCTCTTCCGTCGCCCCGGACCGATTTGGGGGGGGCGTGACTACACCATAGCACACCGCAAAAAAAAGGCGTTGATCTTCTGCTCAGTGTGGTACTACCACGGACGGACCGGCCCGTGGCTGTAGACAGAGAACTGTCAACAGCGTGGTCCTTCCTCACTCTTCTCCTCGCTGTTGTCCTAGACTGCTTATGTTGAAATGGACTTTCCCGGTAACACACATAGGAATTTTTATTATTTTTATTATGTTTATGATTTATTATATATATTTATATATATTGGTGTAAAGATGCGAAAGGGAATGCTCCGATGGTTCGGACATGTGGAAAGAATGCCGAACGAACGTCTGGTTAAGAAGATATACAATGCGAAAGTGGAAGGATGTAGGTACTGGGGGCGACCGAGACTCACCTACCTAGACCAGATCGGTCATGTACTGAAGGAAGGTGGAGGCAAGAGTCTCCGAAACCGGCGAGCGTGAATGAAGAGAATTATGAATGTTGAGGAAGCGAGTGAAGTATGCAAGGATAGAGTTCTCTGGCACTCTGTTCTCTCTGCCTACCCTGCAAGGGATATGGCGTGATGATATATATGTATGTATGTTATGATTTTTTTTTTAAATTAATTATTTTACTTATGTGTGTTTTTGTTAAATTTAAATGGTTTATTTCTTTTTTTCTTTTCGCCACGCGTATTTAATACACCCAAATAATTGATCTAATGTTAGAATATTATTTTCTTTTTTAGATTGTTAAAATCACCCCAATGGTTACCCATTGTTGGACTTAGACATGCCCACAGTTGGAGCTGATTTTCTGTTATATTTTTATCTATTTATACTCCTAATTTTTTAGTGTGGTGACGCTGTAAGAATGCAATTCACCACCTCCTATCTTACCCGTGAGTTATCGTAAAATACGACTAAGGGATATAAAACGCATATAACATCTATGTAAGAAATGGAAAGCTTGGAAGAAAACTCTGTACCAACATTTCTGATCAGTGTGGTATTGTAGATCTTTTCCCTAATTCCCTTCCATTATTAAGGAAACTCGAGCCCAACAGTGGGACATATACGAGTTGAGTGACGCAGTATATACCTACTTTCCTACATCGTACATATTGAAAAAAAAAATATAATTTGGAAAATCCAAAAGTGCACGCCTCATATTTCTTATATTATTTAGTCAATACTATAAATGAAAGAAAAATAATACTTTTGAAATTTCGTGCCATTCTTGTATAGGCGGTATGGGATTTGTTTCCTTTGGCTGTCCGAATGAACGAACAATAAAATGTAAACAAATCCAATTTTTATAAGGTATAAGTAAACAGCGCGTTGCTATTATGAAGCTTTTAATAAAAGAAAAACTTCGATACATTCATCTTTACGGTCGTGAGAATGCCAGTTCTTTAGAATAACACCTGGACGTCCTCGAGTCTTTTTTTTTTTAATCAACTTTTTTCTTACTTTAAACAAAATAATTGCTTTATAAAAATATTAAATATGTTTAGACGAATGTTTTTTCTTGACATATGTATAATAATATTATCCTATAAGTGCAATGTGAGAAATATACAATCATTTTTGGGTTTGAAAAGTGCTTGATTTTAATATGTCGAGAGTAGAGCAAGACCTTTTTTTTTTTTATTGGTGGGCTATGGATGCGTCTCGCCCCGCCGAATCGGTCCGGGGTGACGGAAAGGCGGCTCGTGACCCCATAGACCCACCGTAAAATCCTCTCTCTTCGCCGTGCGAGCGGGCCACCGGTACCTGATTTTTGACTTCGGTGGAGAGTAGAGCAAGACCTCAACGAGGCGTGCAATAGGCAAAAATAATGATGAATTAAAAAAAATACAAAAAGTAACATCTTTTATTATGATCGTATATCTGTTTCTTTTAAAGTTTCTGTTTTAAATTATGCACCGCTTTATGGAAGATTTGTGAATATATTAATAAAATTTTATACTTAGTCATTATGACTGAGTATTAGTTTTATCATTTGCTTTTAAAACCATGTCATTTGATTTAAATTTATTTTGTGTTGTTTTCACCTCGTTGGTTTTTTTTTATTATAGCATATGGTGGTAAACGAGAGTGCCTATATTGGTAACGTTGTTGTTGAATACAAACAACCCTTACTTTGCTCGTGGATCTTGTAAAATACGACTAAGAGCTTTATATCGATCTGGACCAACCCCATCTGATGCCGTTTGTACAACAATTACATTCACAAGTAGTGTTGACGTCTGACCAAAGAGTAAAGTTATTAAACTGAAAAAGAGTGGCAACTCGATGATAAAATATGCATGTATGGAAAGTGCTGCTACCCAGAGTTTACGCGGTGAACTAAAGTTGAAGTGATATATATACATATCTACATGTGTATGTGTAATTATACAGAATATTCTTTTACTATGAGATCTACCCTGAAATATAAAAAAAAACCATATCAGCTGATATCGAAACAATAATAATATAAGTTTAACAATGAAAATTGATATAATTTTCAGAAAGTACATCAATAATCGAAAATAGATCGATGACAATAACTACCTACACTATGCAAATTACTGAAATTTTTAGCATTTAATATGCTTAATTATTTATAAATACCCGAATACGAAACGAAAAATTATGTCACAAGCGGGTTCGAACCCGCACCTATTGGGAATCCGGCCCAACCGTGCTGCCACTTACACCATAGTGAACTATTTTAGGACATGCAGATTTCGCTTCATATTATATCTTACGTCTTCAAGGTGACGTATGCCATCTATCGGACAATGTTTGCACATTGTATAGACTTAATACTTCAAACTTTACAGTTAGAATTGTATTAAACGATGACACAACCTTGTTATTCAAATTACTGAAATTTTTAGCATTTAATATGCTTAATTATTTATAAATACCCGAATACGAAACGAAAAATTATGTCACAAGCGGGGTTCGAACCGGCACCTATTGGGAATCCGGCCCAACCGTGCTGCCACTTACACCATAGTGAACTATTTTAGGACATGCAGATTCGCTTCATATTAAAATGACCTACCTTTACCTTAAATACCTACACTATGAACAAAAAATAACAATTCTCAGTTGTCAAACGTTTGACAGACAGGACAAAATGGCAGCAGCTAAGTTTGTACAACCAGTCTGTAGGTGGCACGACGGTCAGTAAAAAAAAGTAATGTTTTAAGTGTGCCCCCCCAGCGTCTGACAGACGGCCGGTCATAACAACTATTGCCAATAATTTTTACAAACATATTATATCGACTCCAAGTAATTGGGATAAGAGTAGGAGAATGATGAATGGTAAACGAGTAAGCAGCACACCTGATGCTACCATCAATACTTACGTATTACTGACGTTTATAGATCTTTGAATTACGAAGGGTATAGCTAGGCCGCTGCCTACCAATATAAAACTCAAAATCTTGTCATTACTCAGACGTCAATCTCCTGCGAGAGTAGTACCTACTACCTTCCTTTCTTTTTTTTTTTTTTTTTTTCTCTCTTTTTTGGTTCTCTCTGCCTACCCTGCAAGAGATATGGCGTGATGATATGTATGTATGTATGTATATAAAATATCGTTTTAAAATAATTACATACAAATAGTGAGTTTTCTCAATTTTTAAATTTTTCCTCATCTTATAAAATAACTTGTATAAAAACTTGTTTTACCAATTATTTAAAATTTAAATTCCTTTGTATTGAATCATTATAATTTGATTATTAAATGTTTAAGCGAGTATTATACTACATTTGAAATAAAACTATTTTTTTATAGATTCTATCGCGTTTATATTTGTTTTATAATTTTTATAACCAGGGGCGGCTTTACCTATAGTGCAGAAGGTGCGGTGCACCCGGGCGCCAGGTGTTAGGGGCGCCGAGAGCTGCTCGAGACATATAGAGCCTCCACTGTAACGCTCCGCACGGAGCGGGCACACCGAACGCAACCAGTGCCTTTTTTTTTTTTTTTTTTTTTTTTTTTTTTTTTTTTTGCCGTGGGCCATGGACGTCGCACCCCGCCAAGTCGGTCCGGGGTGACGGAAGAGGCGGCGCGCAACCCCATTGACCCACCCTGCAAGCACCTCTTCTTCGCCGTGCAAGCGGGCCACCGGTACCCGATTTTTGTCTTCGGTGGCCCGCTCGGCGGTATGCCCTCTCGGGCTCCTCTCCTGTTGACGCCCCGACAGCTTTCGCCGTCGAGGCGTCGTCCTCACGCGGTGGCCTCACGTCGGGTGACCGGACAATTCCCCGGTCCGATCACCCGAAGCCTCGGTTAGGGCGGCATCAGGCGCAGGTATTCGCGCCTGCGCCGCCCCGGCCGCTGACGGCGGCCCGGGTCACGGGAATCCTCCCGGACTCGTTCCGTCGTCTCCTTCTGCGAGATAACAGCCTCGCAGAAGGCGGCGACCGCGTCCCAGTTCCTGATGCTGTCGACCATCGCCCTCGCGACAGCCGGCAGCGTCAGGTCGGCACCGATTACAGCGACGAGGTCACGGCGCTGCCCGTCCCAACTCGGACACACCTCCAGTGTGTGTCTCGCCGTGTCCTCGTCACTGCTGCAATGGTGGCAGGCCGGAGTCCACTCCCTATACGCGACCGTGTGCAGGTACAGACCGAAACACCCGTGCCCTGACAATACCTGCACCAGCCGAAAGGAGAGGACTCCGTGCCGCCGCTCCATCCATTCCATCAGTACGGGCCGGAGGGCCTCGACGGTGACGACACCGTGTCTTGGCCTCTCCAGCCGCGTAACCCAACGGGCGATGACGTCTCGGCGGGCGTCCTCGCGCCAGGTGGCTATCTCGCTCAACGATGGGGAGCCACCTTCGTCGCGCACTGAGGTAACCCGCCGGTAGAGGTCGGAGAGCATCTCCGCCTCTAGGTCCCACGGGGGTGTCCCGGCCAATAGGCACGCCGCCTCTGTCGACACCGTGCGGTACCCGCGAATGGCTCTGACCGCCATGGCTCGCTGTGGCCTCCACAGCACCGCCCTGAGCTGGGCGTTCAGAGCCCTCGCCCACACGGGTGCGCCGTACATGGCCATTGAGCGGATCACCCCCGCATACAGCCGTCGGCCCTCGAAACTGGGTCCGCCCACATTCGGCATGAGTCGAGAAAGGGCGGACGCCGCGCCGACCAGCCGGGGAGCAATTTGGCGAAAATGCTCCCGGAACCACCATCGCCCGTCGAGCACCAGACCCAAGTACCTCATATGGGCCTGGATACTGATGTGGATGGAGTTGACGACTAACGAGGCGCCGATGGGCAGCCTCACACGGGGCCCATGGAATAGTAGGGCCTCCGTCTTAACGCAACCAGTGCCTAACCATCTATAAACATAGTGGGTGCATTATTTGACAGGTTTGGGCTGCTTTGTCGCCATGTTCACTGTACATAACTTCATAATCGCGTTTCCCTGGTTTCGTGTCAAAACAACGAGACTAAGCATGCGGCAACGCATTCCAGCGAGGTTCGGAGTAGTATTCCAATTTGTTCATGCATTTTGATACAAGAGGGCGCCAGGTTATTGATTGCATCCGGGCGCTACATGTGCTAGAGCCGTCCCTGGTCATAACGTTTCGTATACTTTAAAGCGTTCATGATCATGGTAGAATTAAGGTGTATCACGTCTAACAAGTCATCGTTATTACAGAGATTTATATCTACCCGCTACAGTATTAGTTATTAAATTATGACATACATTTTTGATACAAATTTATAGCTAATCATCATCATCATCACAGCCCATAAATGTCCCACTGTTGGACTCGAGCCTCCTCCGTAATGGGAGGGAAATTAACCTAATATACCGCGCTGGTCAGACTTGTTGGTATAGAGTTTTGTTTAGAGTTTAGCTTCTCTTGCATAGATGTTATATGCGTTTTATATCCATCAGTCGTTTCTTACGATCACCCACGGGTAAGATAGGGGTGGTGAATTGTATTCTTACTTCGTCACCACACGGATATCATGGCTAATACAAACAGAAAATGACTATTATTTTTTTTTTGTTCTACATACATACATATCATTACGCCATATCCCTTGCAGGGTAGGCAGAGAGAACAGAGTGCCAGAGAACTCTATCTCTGCATACTTCATTCGCTTCCTCAACATTCATAATTCTCTTCATACACGCTCGCCGGTTTCGGAGACTCTTGAGTCCACCTTCCTTCAGTACATGACCGATCTGGTCTAGGTAGGTTAGTCTCGGTCTCCCTCGGTACCTACATCCTTCCACTTTCGCATTGTATATCTTCTTAACCAGACGTTCGTTCGGCATTCTTTCCACATGTCCGAACCATCGGAGCATTCCCTTTCGCATCTTTACACCAATACTCTCTTTCATACCTACTCGCTCTCTTACGTCGTCGTTACGAATGCGGTCGGTCAGCAGTTTTTTGTTCTGCTTCTTCTTTATGTATCGGCAATCAGTTACTTATACGAGCCATTGTTGGCATGTCGAGTTATAATTTTCTTCACGTCTGACTTACTCTTCAGGTTAGTCATTGTTCGTCAGTAAGTCAAATCGTCACCATCAACAGTGCTATGGACACACTATTAATAATGTCTTTGTGATTTATATCACGACACAAGGATTTATTTGTGCGAGAGTTCATGTTTAAAAGGTCGTCCATTAATCACGTGAAGTTTGAAAGGGTTTGACAAAAATCACGAAATATGGCGGCTTATACTTAGTACGATATCACGTGTATTTATTTTTTTCGCCAAACTCTGAGATTTCTGAACTAAAAAAAAAAAAAAAAAAAAAAAAAAAAAAAAAAAAAAAAAAAAAAAAAAAAAAAAAAAAAAAAAAAAAAAAAAAAAAAAAAAAAAAAAAAAAAAAAAAAAAAAAAAAAACGACGTGTAGTGTGACTTTGACTTCGGTGGCGAGCGTGTATGAAAAAAAAGAATTATGAATGTTGAGGAAGCGAGTGAAGTATGCAGAGATAGAGTTCTCTGGCACTCTGTTCTCTCTGCCTACCCTGCAAGGGATATGGCGTGATGATATGTATGTATGTATGTAGCATGGAGATTAGAATAAGGAGTACCATCTCAGTGTATTAAGAAGTGTCCATTGAACGGGAGCAAATTAAGGTGGCGCTATAGTAGCAAATGTAAGAATTTTAAAAAGAGCGCCACAAATTTCATAGGTTCATAGGTTATTATTTATCAAATCACAGCTGACTACGTAACTCAGCACACTTCACTCTGCTTATTACTGCTACATTCATATCATTTCCACTTGCTACGCTAGCGCTATTTCGGCGAGTGTTCGAACAATTTGCTGTTTACAAGTGGACACTTTTTTGACTAATCCCCCATACAAGATGGTACTCCTTATTCTAGTCTCCATGGTATGTAGTTTACAAAACAGTAAATATTTATATGTTTGATCCTTTATAAACTAGATGGCGCTTCTTATATTATTTCACTCAATTAAAAACTAGATGTCACTTAATATTATTTTTTATATATTGATTTTTGCAGTTACGTTGTCCTAATTCCTTCTTTGAGATGACTTCAGTTAAATATGGGGCATTGCATTTTTATTTATTCACACAGACTACGACCATTTATCAGTTTTAGGAATTTTAATAAAATAAAAAGGAGTATAAGAGAAAATTCAATTTCTAGATGACGCAGCTTAATATAGTTATTCTTTTATAAACTAGATGGCAGTATGAATTATTATATTTTACAAATTGACTACACAGATGGCGTTGTACTATAATTTACGCGGTGTAATTCAAATGTAGCAATGCTTTGAATTACTTTCAACCAGGTGTGCTTTCCATTTAATACTAAATGTGACGCAGTGTTCGATAAAGCGCTTTCCATCAACGACACTGTTGAACACAGCCGTACACTGTTCGACACTCGAAAAAATGGTGTTTGACAGATGCTTACCTACTTTCATAGAGTACTTTAAATATATAGGTACTACTTTGCTTGAATTAAGTATCATTACTTAACCTCGCAATTTATTTACGGCATATTCTAGTAGTATTATTTGAGATTATTAAATTGAGCTTGTCTCTTACTGCTAATCTATACATATAATAAAAATGTAACGGATCGCTGTCTGTACATGGAAGATATATGAGAAAAAATCCTACTGGGACCTTTATCAACACTAATAGAACCCAAAACAATGATTTTTAAAATTTTTATCTGTTTGTCTGTGTGTTTGCGCACGCTAATCTCAGAAACGGCTTATCCGATTTAGACGCGGTTTTCGCTAATATATTGTGGTAAGCTTCACTTAACATTTAGGCTTTATTTTATGTCAATTAGTTTATAAATAAAAAAGTTATGGCAATTTAAAAAATGTTCGGAAAAAAATATCTTTATCGATTCTTTTCAAATTACGTACAAATATTCTTCAGTAAAAATAAATAAACACGTGTTTCAGCATTTGTTGATTTTCACCCTCTGGGGATGTAAATTAGGCCTGCAAAGCGGGTTGTACGACTCATTAAATCATTAGCACCAAGCCGATATTATTGAAGCTGGCAACTTGAAATGTTGACAGTGGTTTCTTTATATGACGTAGAGATTTACTAAGAAAGGATTTTACGAAATTATACCCCTAAGGGAGTGGAGCAGAATGGCAAAGTTGGTATGGGGAGAAAAAAATCTTTATTGATTCTTTTCAAATTACGAATCGAATCAAATATTCTAGGGTAATATCCGGCATTTGTCAATGTTCACCCTCTGGTTGTGTAAATTAGGCCTGTGAAACGGGTTGATCGACTCATTATCGCCAAGCCGAAACTATTAAAGCTAGAAACATAAAATTTTGAAGCATTTTATTTATGACATAGAGATTCAATATGAAAGGATTTTATGAATTCCGCCCCTAAGGGCAAAGTATGTAACAAAGCGGCAAAGTGTGTATGGGGAGAAAATCCATCAACCCCGCACCAGTGCCGGCGTGAGAGCTCACACAATACACATAGTAGACGGCAATAGGTTCTTGCCTAATGGTTTAAGATACAGGTTAAGTTTAGCTTCAAAAATGTTCACTTTATAACTCAAAAAATAATTATATCTAACGAGGTCGCAACTCTGCTGGTAAAGCAAAACAGTCAAATAAAGGGTGGCGATAATTATATTTGTATCCCATGGTCATACCGTAAATAGTATATTAATGGCAATATAATTTGTAGAATGAATAGAACTTTGAACCACCTTTTTCTTTAGTGACCGGCTATGGTATATAGTACAGATGTCACGAATATTCGGCTACTATTCGGTATTCGGCCACTTTTTTTGGTATTCGGTATTCGGCCGAATAGTGTGTATTATTCGGCCGAATACCGAATACCAAATCATAAAAAAGACACATCATTTTACTCAAGATTATATGCATTCATTACCAAATTACAATACTTTAGTAAGTAAAATTGATCAGTGGTAAGTTGTGATGGATAAAAACAAGTTTTTCAGCATTTGTTGGTAGCAAACGAATACGCTTTTCGTCGTAAATGATACCAGCTTCAGAAAATAACCTCTCACTATACACGCTACTTCCGGGAGAAGAAAGATAAACTTTAGCAAATTTCGAGAGGTTTGGGTATTGTTTTTCGTTTGCTGACCACCACTTATAAAGATCAGCTTTCCGATCTAGGCGAATTATTTTCAAATAAAAATCCAACTCATTTGCCACAGCATTCTTCTTCACGTCCTCCTCATCATTACCATTTCGCATATTGTCTGTAGCGACTTCCTCAAAGCAGTTCCAGAAGCTGTCGTGTATTTCAATAGTCTTATCATTTTCATTCAAGTTTCTTTTCTTACGAAGTGGAGAAGAATCGTCATCAGTACTACTAGATTCATTACAACTTATTTTTAGAGCTTCTAAAAGAATTTTTTGTCTTGCTTTTTCTGCTTGAACCAATCCTAGGAAACTTGTTTTGAAGCGTGGATCAAGAAAAGTAGCGACCAGATATTTGTTGTTTTCATCAAAGTTGAATCGCCTTTCAAGCTCGGCTTGCAGTGAAGATTTCATTTTCGCTAAATTTGGTACTCTCTCAGCTGTCTCTGCCTTTCCCAGATATTTTAATAAAGTAACTGCATGTGGAATCACTTCAGAGATACAGGAGATACCAGAGCTGGTTATTTTTGTAATCTCTTCGAATGGTTTGAGGAGTTTGATATATTGTTCCATTAGTTCCCATTGAGCATGTGTTAGATTATTTACAGTTTCATGATCTGTTATGTACAAGGAGACAGCTCGTTTTTGTTCTAATAATCGCTCCATTAAATAATACGTAGAATTCCAGCGTGTGCTTACATCTTGTACTAGTTGGCGGTTTGGCAAGCTAAGTTCTTGTTGTATCTAAGTTTCTGCTCAGCTAAGCCAGAATGGTTAAAATGGGTAACAATTCGTCTCGCAGCAGCTACCATCTGTAGTACTTCTGGTTGAGATTTTAGCGACTCCTCTATAGCTCGTTGCAATGAATGAATAAAGCACCTGCCTGAATCATATCCTGCATCTCGCACACCTTTTATCATATTAGCTCCACTATCATGGATAAGTAAATGGATCTTGCATTGAGGAATATTCCATCTTTCTGTAATAGCATTGAGTTCTTTTGCAATATTGGTACCAGAATGTGAGCCGGGAAACGGTTTCATAGCTAAAACGCCATGTTCCAGAATGAACTCTGGAGATATCCAGTGCGCAGTGAAGCTCAAAAAGCTCTCATTATTGTGCTGACATATCCATATATCAGATGTTACTGATATTGCTGCTGCTTGCGAAATACTGGCTTCTATTTTAGACCAAATTCTGTTGTATATATCAGGAATAACTTTCTCTGTCATGTAAGTACGACCAGGTACTCTATAATGGGGCACAGCGATTGCCATAAGCCTCTGAAAGCCGACTCGTTCAACAAGTGATAATGGTTCGTTGTCTAAAGCAATCATTTCACCAATCAAGTAATGATATTTTATTGATTTCAGATCATTAATGTCCCAGAGCAATTTCCTTTCAGATGTTTCCTTCAGCTGCCGTTCTCTTGATCTGGACAATCCAGGTACTGCTGGTATCTTGCAATCGGTGGAAGTAGAAGTACCGCCTTTATTGCTGCCACTTGTCAAGGGGACAACAGTTAAAGTAGCGTACTGCTCAGCATGTTTGGTTCTAAGATGGTTTTTTAAAGAAGTTGTAGCTGTAAATTAAAAAAAAACTAAAATGAATTACAATTAACTGAGTTATGCACTAATATTTTCTATCCACTATAAAACGAAATTTTAGATTAAAATGGATTAGTTATATTTAGTTTTACGAGTGATTACTCAAAGTTGGAAAAAAATCGTAATTACAAAAAAATATTTCTGTTCTTATCCTTCATAAAAATTATCCCATACTTCTCCGTTCCTGTAGTATTCTTAAAAAGGTATCCAACCAAAGTTTTCACTTAGCGTATTATATTACCTATTAATTACGATTTACCTACTTATTTTATTTCCCTTGCTTGTCTTTGAATTTCTTTTACGTATAAGTACTTGTAAGTACCTACAAGTAAAGGAAGATTGGAGACATACCTACGTATTAAATTAACTTAAGGTTTTACTTACTTGCTTTCTTTCCTTCTCCACCTCTTGAGATCTTGCTGTTACACAACAAACACTCGGCCAGTTTATTATTTTCACTACATATCTCATAATATACCCATATGGGCGATTTTTTATTAACTGGTGTCATTTTATAATTATTTTAACGAAAAACTATTGAAAAAGAATTAACGAACGTATTTTTTATAATGATCTGACAAAGCGTGTCGTGACGTGATTTACTCGCAATTGAATGAAACAAAAAGTCAAATAAATACCCACCCGCGCTCCCGTATGCACCGCAACGAAGAAGACAGGTTGCGACTTGTCTTATTCTAAGAAGACAGATTGCGACTTGTCTTATTCTTGTTTACGCGCTCGACAAGCATATATTTTGCACCGAATGTTCGGCGGCCGAATATTCGGCGCTTCGGCCGACAGTGTTGCCGAATATTCGGTATTCGGCCAAATCATTATTCGTGGCAACTCTAGTATATAGACACACGCGAGCCGTACACGTACATCTACGTTGTGCGGGCGGGCCACCGCAACCGGGTATCATCTCGAGTCGAAGCCCTCATGCAGTGAACCTCAATACAGGTACTTACGCTTGGGCTGCTTTTTCTATTTAACTCTGTCGGAGATGACTTCTGCGTGGACGAAGTCCGAAGAAAAGCTAGTTAGAATTTAATAAAATGTTCCAATGTAAATATTGCGCTATTGAAGTGAGCCCTGATAATGTGGTTATGTTTATAAATTATTGAGCCAACACTTTGTCAAGGAACTTGGATTTAGGTATACAACGCCCAGAATTTTGCGATATTGATGCGCTCTAGTGTTATTTTGAGACAACTAGCTGTTTCATTTAAACTTTTACACAGTGTTTGGCAGTGTTTCACAATGTACCGCAGAGTCCCTCTGTGTTAACTAAATGGAAAGCAACCTAGATAAGTCATCTCCAGAAGAATAATTAAGATCATTTTATATCAATTTACATCAATAGGCGGATGGATGGATGAAATAAAACATTATTCAAATATAAAGCATTTAATACCGTAATAATATAAAATTACAATCACAATTATATATATTTTTCAATTCATATAAAGTAAGGCACTATAGATGTAAGTACTTTCGTCCGCCATTTTGAATACAGATAAAGGTAACGTGAGTATGACGCCATATTTGTTTTTAATTTTTTAATAAAACAAACACGCACTAAGGAAATATTTTTTTTGTTTTTTTTTTCAACAATACTTGCACTAAAGAAATAATTCTTATACTGCCGTGTAGACTACAAACATATGATTAACGGACACAAATTATGCACAGACAGAACAGTTCGTGTACATAGTACTTTTTCTATGTATGATCGAAGCTATAGCACTGGCATAGAAGTTCGGTACCTTAACCACTTTACCAACGCAATGTACCAATCAACTCAGTTATTTAACATTCTCAAGCGATTGCCATTAATAAATGAAAATATATTTTAATAAAAGTTTGTAGAGAGATAAATTGTTTACTGCTTTTGTACAATTATTGTACGTAACTGATCAGTAAAATACGTTATATAAAGTAAAAGTAAAGTAATAACGACCTGGGCCAACTCCATCTGTTTCCGTTTGGTCAACAATTAAATTCCCAAGGAGGGTTGACGTCTGGCAGGCGGCCGGTCATAAAACTATTGCCAATAACTTTTACAATATGTACTATGAAAGAAGAGTACATATTGTATTGACCTCAAGTAATTGGGATAACAGTAGGAGAATGATGATGTAAATGGTATTGCAATCTATATTTTACTATCTATAGTTTAGTGATTGAAAAATACGTTATATAGAGATTTCAGATTAAAATATTTGTAATTTAAAGATATATTTTATATATCTAAGAGCCTTATATATCGACCTGGGCCAACACTACCTGATGCTATTTGATCAACAATTACATTCCCAAGGAGGGTTGACGTCAGGCAGGCGGCCGGTCATAAAACTATTGCCAATAACTTACAATATGTAGGCAGAGGAGTACATATTGCGTCGACCCCAAGTAATTGGGATAATAGCATGAGAAAGATGAATTTAAAGATTATATTTTATATTAAAGTTTACAGATAGTTCTAAGAGAATTCGAAATATTTGTTAAATCGAGGAATTCGTTATATTGAGGTGCATAATATTAAAGTTACAATGTAATATGTATATAAATAGACAGACAGAATATGTAATATGTATATAAATAGACATTAAGATAATTATCGTTATTTTTTTCATTTACAATGGTACAAATTTTACCAATGAATTTTTTAAAGATTTTTATTCTTCTGCGGATTTAAAATGGGGGACAAGAGTACCTGTTTTAGTGCACCGTACAAACTAAAGGCAATTATTAAATCAATTTGTCTCTGAAATAAAATCCTTTGCCTAAATTAAAAACAATATTTTAAAACTTTATTTAAAGCATACTTATATTAACTACATTAGCATAAAAATAATTAATATTTTCATCCCCTCTTAGGGGTATAGTTACCAAAAATACTGCCACACGAATTTGGATAATTTCTGACTCAACATGTATATACTAGTTTATATCAACTAAAAAACCATTTCATTTATTTTTTCCTTTTTTCTGCCCTTTTTTAATACTCTCAGGTACAAACCTAATAAAATATGGTGATCACTTATAACTGATACACGACTAAGAAAAATTCACTTCATCGGCCTGTATTTTCTTGTGGTCATCATGAAGAATGTAATAAGATTTTCAAGAAAATAATACCTCGAAACTAAACCTTTTGTTAACCCGTCTGACCACGGTGGAGTTTTATCAGCAAGACATTTGCCTGCTCATTCCGAAGGTCAGGGACCAATAGTGGGATGAATCACCTCATTCCGGTCTATAGATGTTCTATTGTGGGGCTCGGGCCTCTTCTAGTCAGTACTGGCATAGGGTTTTTATGTTTCGAGTCTTCCTTCTATTGAACCAGTGTTATCCACATAACAAATCCCTTAGCCGTCTTTTACGACGTCCATGTACAAAATATAGATCAGTCAATTGTATTTTTACTCCCTCAGCACACCGTATAAGTTGTATATTTTTAAACTGCAAATTAATATTTAAATGGGACATTCGTATACCAATGCCGATGGATTGACTTAAAAATATGAATTTTCATACAAAATTTATACCCCTGTTTAATCCTCCGAAGAGAATAATTTTAAATCACCGTTTTAAAACGCCACAATTAAAAAATTACGCAACGGTAGTAATTTAATCTATACGTTGATCAGTCAGAAATTAAATATCTTATGTATAAATATATTTTTTTTTATTCATTACTTACATTACTAAATATGAGTAGCTGTCTTTTAATAAATAAATAACCGTTGTGACTATCATCATTAAAAAAAATAGAATTATTTTTAATTTGTTATTTTTATTAAAATTACGCTTTCAGGAATAAATTAATCTTTTAATTGAATAAATAATCTATGAGTACAATTTTAATTTAAAATCAAACTATTTAACAAACAATGATAAACTAAGTCACTTAATACACAATCGTATCAAATTTAAGCGCTTAATACAGGATCATATTAAATTTAAGTGATTAATAGACAATTCGTATAAAAAAATACACGATGGTATCAAAACTTTAAGAGCTTAATCGAACATAAGTGCTTAATACATAAATAATCGACCATAACAAACTTAAACGCTCAATACACGGTCGTATCCAACTTTAAGCGCTTAATACACGATCGTATCATACTTTAAGCGCTTAATACACGGTTGTAATAAAATTAAGCTTAATACATAGTCGTATTAAACTTAAGCTTAATACATGGCTGTATCAAATTTAATCGCTTAATACACAGTCGTATTAATCTTAAGCTTAATACATGGCTGTATCAAATTTAAACGTTTAATACATAGTCGTATTAATCTCAAGCTTAATACACGGTTTTATCAAATTTAAACGCTTAATACAGTCGTATTAAACTTAAGCTTAATACACGGTTGTAATAAAATAAAGCTAATACACAGTCGTGTTAATCTTAAGCTTAATAGTAAGCTTAAGCACAATCGTATTAAACTTAAGCACAAGTACACAATACAAGACCGTACAGATTTTCACGTATGGCAAAACAATCCGATAAGCGATTTAGCGACTTAATTCAAGTGACATAGGATTTATTTTCACACAGAATACATATCTTTATAATCTATAAATGAATTTATTCCTTGGTGTGAAAATTCTTTTTATAAAATTTAATATATAATGGCACAATTGGGGCTTATTTCGACATGTTATGGGGTTCACAATGAAGATATTACTTGTATTTATTTCAACGCCATCTCACGGCCATTCTAAGTCTATATTGTATATATGAAGACGTCTTTACGAGGTTACGTCAACTTTTCAGGTGGATCAATAAACAAATAAGGGGCCATTCATTATGTACGGACGAATTTTGAGATTCTTTGTCACATCTACTTTTATTGTATAAGCACCTCATTATTTACTTTTTTAAGTACCTTACATTAAGGAACTAATCCTTTATGGAAGACTCGAATTCAGGATAATAATATGTAGATTGCGGTTTGCGCTTTAACGAATTTGGATTTTCTCTGTACGAGTGGATACAAGGGGGAGGTAAAAATTTAAAAATGTACGTGAACTAATATGGGGTGCATTTCCATTTGTGAAAAGGGCGGCCACATAATCCTCGTATTGCCTCCCCATTGCCATTAGGCCTTCTACTGATTCAATGACATCTGTCGCCGTCCCGGCATGGATATATGCCCTAAAATTATATGAATTTTTTGAACCTCCTCTCCCACTTAAGACCGATATGCCCATAAATTTTAGGTACCACTTAAATCAATAAAATCGTAAATTTAATCATTTTCTTAGAATAAATTTAAAAAAGAAATATGTAATACTAAAAATTTTTATATGTTATTTATATTATCTTACTGCAAGAGAATGAATACTTGAAACAAAACCCTATACCAACACGTCTGACCAGCGTGGTATAGTCAATTTCCCTCCTATTGTGAAGACTTCAGCCTTGTTTTTTGCGAAGGGCTATGGAGTAGTTACGCTCCACCAAATCAGTCCGGTGCGACGGGACCCCTGCAAAGACACCGTGCGAGCGGGCCACCGGTACCCGATCTTTGTCTTCGGTGGCCCGCCCGGCGGTTTACCCTCACGGATTCCTCTCGTCGATGCCCTGGGAACTTGTGAAGACTTCAGCCTGGAAATGGGACATATATGACCTAAGATAATGATATTGAGATAACTGTTACCTAAATTTTAAGAGTTGTTAGCCTTTAAATAACGAATGGCCCCTTACCATGCGCTGATTTAATTTCAACTTTCAACATATACAATATTCTTTGCTTTTCGCTCTGTATGCCGCCTCGTCTTTTGCTAACTGAACTCTGAAGTCTTCTACGTTCTTCATGACCCTCGCATCAGCTGCACAATCGTCTACTATCTTCTGGAACAGTTCTTCTATAAAAAAAAAAAATTTTTTTTTTTGATTTTATGACTTGGTTACTGAGACCTTTAAGCCAAATCTTAATTTATAAATCAATTTAAAGTCATCGTCCGTCAGTAAGTCAAATCGTCACCTTCAACAGTGCCATGACCATACTGTTAAAAGTGTATTTTTAGGAATTTTAGTAGAAAAAGTATGTAGAGCACTGTTATATCATATTCACTACACTTTAGTACTTCCTCCGTATCACATTACATATAATGCCATCAAAATTATTTATTATACGTTAAAACACTAAGATATTGAATATTATACAAGACCAACACATAACACTTTTCCTTTCCCGTAAAAAAAAGCTGCCATATGTTTGCTACGAATACTACCATCTCTTACTTTGCTCGCGTCTGTCGTAAAAGCCGACTGCGTGCTTTATATATCGTCCTGTACCAACTACACGTGATGTCGTCTGATCAACAATTACATAGACAAGTAGTGTATGCGTGTGACGTCACACAGACACGGCCACACACAACAACTGTTGTCAACAACTATATACAATATGTACGATGTAAGTACAGTATATATTGTGGGACGAACATATGTAATCCTTACTTCCTTACTAATATTATAAATGCGAAAGTAACTCTGTCTGCCTGTCGCTGTTTCACGCCAAAACTATTGAACCGATCTAAATGTAATTTGGTACACAGATAGTCTAGAGCCTGATAAAGGACATAGGCTACTTTTTTTAATGCAAAAAAATGGGTTGTAAAGGGGGATGAAAAGATGTAAGGAAGTATCGTCATTTTCAAAGCCAGAAGCTTGAAACTTATTATTAGGCTATTGATTAGATATAAATAAATATGACATTAAAGTTCTGTAAAAAAAAATACCCTTAAGGGGTAAATAAAAATAGAGGGGGAAGCTGTGGGCAGTATCTAGTTGGTGATAAGTGCTTGATGATGAATGATGATTACTTAGCGCAGTGTTATTTTTTCTTTTAAAAGAATAAAGAAGAAAAAACTAAATAAAATATGGTCTTCGCATCTTACTTTCGTATAGGAATCATAAAAAGCAGCTATAAGTACTAGGGGAATAAAAAAGTAATAAATAAGTAATCTAATGAATGTAACTGATAAACAAGAATACAATTCACCACCCCCTATCTTACCCGTGGGTGATCGTAAAAGCCGACTAAGGGATATTAAACGCGTATAACATCTATGCAAGAGAAGGAAAACTCGAAACAAAACCCTATACAAACATGTTTTCCCAGCGTGGTATAGTAGGTCAAGTTTCTTCTTGGAGGAGGCTCGAGCCCAACAGTGGGACATATATCAGCTGAGGTATGAATAAATGGTGATCCTTAAAATTATCTATTTTCATCACAAAAAAACGTTATTGTGGTGGAAAAACCAACCAACGCCATCTAGTGAACACATACATACATACATACATATCATCACGCCATATCCCTTGCAGGGTAGGCAGAGAGAACAGAGTGCCAGAGAACTCTATCTCTGCATACTTCACTCGCTTCCTCAACATTCATAATTCTCTTCATACACGCTCGCCGGTTTCGGAGACTCTTGACTCCACCTTCCTTCAGTACATGACCGATCTGGTCTAGGTAGGTTAGTCTCGGTCTCCCTCGGTATCTACATCCTTCCACTTTCGCATTGTATATCTTTTTAACCAGACGTTCGTTCGGCATTCTTTCCACATGTCCGAACCATCGGAGCATTCCCTTTCGCATCTTTACACCAATACTCTCTTTCATACCTACTCGCTCTCTTACGTCGTCGTTACGAATGCGGTCGGTCAGCCTAACTCCACAGATTTTCCGCAGAGATCGCATTTCGACCGCATTAATTTTACTTTCATACTCTTTTCTGGATACCCAACTCTCGCTTCCATACAGTAATGTTGGGACAAGCACTGCGTTATGTATTGCACACACACACACGTGCCTTCTGGCTGAGTTGGTGGCTGCCGAGAAGTTGCCCCAACGCTCCGTTCACCCTATTTCCCGCATTCACTCTTCGCTCTATATCAGTGGTGTACCTTCCATCTCGGCTAAATCCACATCCAAGATATACAAATTCATCCACTTGCTCTAGTACATCATTACCTATTGTTACTCTTACATCTGTTCTGGCTTCATCTCTTTCAAAGACCATTATTTTGGTTTTGCTCACATTCACGCGTAGACCCCTTTTCTTACAATCTTCTGTCATTGTGTCGACTAGGGTCTGCAGGTCAGTCGCTGACTGTGCCAGCAGGACTGCATCATCTGCATAAAGCAGAGCAGTGACCACTGAGTCGCCCATCTGGACTCTAGAGATGGGCGTTTTCAGATTTTTACGCAAACCGATACAAATTCGATTTCTGATATTGAAATCGATTTTAAAAACCGATTTCAGAAATCGATTTCCAGAGCGGTTGACGGAGCGGGTTTACTTTAGTTTCGATCGATTTTCGATGTTTTTAGTTATTTTAGCGTAGCAAACGAAAAACGCAATCGAACGAACGCATTCAAAATATTTTTCTATAATTTCTTTGTTGATTGGATTTAGGTGTACGATTTTCCTTCATGCTTTATCTAGGCTTAACTAGAGTACTAGACTAGCAAAAATGTTTTGTTTTGGATATGATACAAAACTTTCTTGCGTATTTAAAAATCGTCATATTTACAATGATTTCATGATTATATTATATACCTAATGTACATTTTTTTTGTATGGTTTTTTTTTTATTAATCCCGATTAAGAAGCGAAAATCTTACCTTTTTACATTAAATAGTTATTTCTTATTTATCATCAAATCGTATGTATGATACTAACATACGTTAGTATAGTATTGAATCGTAAAATACCTATCTAATTATATAGTTCACGAGATCACAAAAATAACATTACGCGCACACCGCACGTGTCACCAAGGTCAAGTGTGCAAAAACTCTCCCATAATTCAAAAATCTATTTAACAAACACAAAACTTAAACTACTATCATTAAGTATTGTGTAATATTATCATGGAAGTAGTTGCATTCTAATATAGATCTTATTCCCTGACTCTTGTAATTCTGTTTCGTTTCCATCTGCCATTCTGAGTTTCTTAGAAACCGCCAAATTCCAAAACAGATGACAATTCGCTTCATCTCTTTCAATGCACTAAACGATCGCTTAGTTAGAATGAAAGGAGGCGAATTTTAATGAAATTTGC
This sequence comes from Lymantria monacha, assembly GCA_905163515.2. Lineage (NCBI taxonomy): Eukaryota > Metazoa > Arthropoda > Insecta > Lepidoptera > Erebidae > Lymantria > Lymantria monacha. The sequence continues at coordinate 2,526,641 of LR991108.1, read as the reverse complement.
TTTCTCTCATTCTGACTAAGCGATCGCTTAGCGGAGTGAAAGAGATAGTTAGTAAGTTTTCAAATATTGGTTTGGTTTGCAAAACTAGCAATAGAAAACGATTGCGCGATAATTAGATTTATTATTAGTTTGCGTTTTCGTCGTTTTGTTTTGATATGTGTTGATTTAGTTTCTGCCGAAAAACGTTTTCTAAAATCAGTTTGTATAGTGTTGAATATCGATACGATACGATTTCTGACTAAAATCCGATTTCAGATTCGTTTTGATATATCGGACGCATACCTACTGGACTCCCACATTCATATCGTTCAACCTTTGGAGACATTTATCTAGATATATGATAAACAGCCTGGCTGACAAAACGCACCCCTGCTTAACGCCGATATTGACGTCAAACCAAGGCGACATTCCATCATCCAGCCGCACACAGGCTCTACAGCCCATGTAACTGGACTGCACAGCCTGTAGCAGTTTACCGCTAATACCATACTCCGGTAAAATGTCCCAAAGTTCCTTTCGTACAACCGTGTCAAATGCTCTCTCCAGATCCACAAAACTGCAGAAAACCCTCTGACCTAGAGCCAGATGCTTCTCCACAATGTTGCGCAGAGAGAACACTTGATCCATGCATCCCCTTCCACTCCTGAAATCTCCTTGTGTCTCACACAGTAAACCATCGGACACCATCCTCATTCTCCTTTCAATCATTTTACCATACACTTTTGCTGCCAAACTGGTCAAGCTTATGGCTCTGTAATTTGCGCAGTCATAACGTGAACCCTTGTTTTTAAACAAAGGCACGATGACTGCGCTATTCCAGTCCCCGGGAACCATTCCCAAGCTGCAACATAAATCGAGGAGCAACAGGAACGCCTCCCAGACACAGGAGCCACCAAGCTTGATCATCTCGGCAGACACCATATCAATGCCCGCTGCCTTACCATTTTTTAAACTTCTTATCGCCCATTCAACTTCATCCATACTGATGCCATCGGAGGACGCCGTCGCCGAATGTTGATCTACTAGACTACATGCGACATCGGCGCCAACCGTAGCATCCGCATACATATCGCCAAAATATTCACTCCATCGGCTTAACACGTCTTGTGTTTGTGTAAGAATGTCTCCACCTTTAGACCTTATTCATTCTGAAGGCTGACCCAACCACCCCGAGACTTCTTCACCTCCCTCCAAAAAAGTTTGGTGTTACCCTCGAAGTTTTTAGTCAGCCTATCTTCTGCACTCATACTTGCTCTATCACGTTTCTCTTTCACTAAGGCCTTGGTGTCATTCGTATATTGTCGATATATTTCTTTCTTCTGTTCAGTCATACTGTCATTCAGATTCAAAGAAGAGACATAGTCCAGCCACGCTTTCTTCTTTTGCTCTACGGAAGCTGCCACTTCCGCATCCCACCATGCATCACCATTTATTTTTCTATGCTTCTTTGTACTTCCACATACTTCTTTCGCTGTATCTACCATACTCTCTTTCAATACTCTCCAGCATTCTTCAATGTCCGATTGCGGTTGGCTTGCCATCGTCAGCCGTTCTCGGACACCCTCTGCATACTTTTCTCTTACACACTCTTCTTGCAACCTTTCAACCTTTATTCTTTCAAGCCCTCCGAAGTGGACACGCTCTCGCCAGTGCCTCCACTTTCTGAACAGACCACTAAATCTCGCAATAACGAGATAGTGGTCCGTATCGACTGTGGGGCCCCTGTAAGCTCTTGCGTCCAATATTTTGCTTCGGAGGCGACTGTCTACCAAAATTAAATCTATTATACTTTTCTGTTCATTCCTTCTCCATGTATACATATGGATGTCCTTGTGTTGGAAAAATGTGTTTGACACAATAAGATTTCTCTCCATGCATACATCCGCTATGAGCCTACCTGCGTCGTTCACTCTCTTATCACCAAATGGACCAAGTACGTCCTCATAGTCGGGACGCTTGGTCCCCACCCATCCGTTCAAATCTCCGCATACAATCACGCGTTCACTGGTTTCTGCCATATCCAGAACTTCCCTAACATTGTCCCAAAACTTCTCTAGGTCTGTTGCCACCGAGGATCCTATGGGAGCATATGCTATAACCATGAATACCTTGGTGACACCTAGTTTTATACGGTCACAAAGAAGTCTGGGATCATACATTCCGTAATCCTTCACACCTGAGTCCAAGCGAGAGGACAACAGCACTCCTACCCCCATGCTGGCGCGATCGCTCTGTGGTACACCAGACCACAGAGCCATCCCGCCACCAGGAAGATCGCAGGCGTCGCTGCCCCTTCGCTTGGTCTCTGTTACACAGAGCACGTCTAGCTGTTTGTCCGCCATGACGGATATCAGCTCGTGCAACTTACCTTCCACACAACCTCTTAGATTCCACGTGCCCACCCGGCACTCTGCTCTCCTAGACTCGCCTGACTGGGTAAGGCGTGATGGGTGGCGGCCCCCATCGCCGCAACTGCCGAAGTTCGTACCGACGGGGGCGGGTCGGTACGCGTCGCCTCCGGGGGACGCCCTAACCCGCATTGCGGTACGCATATCGAGCCGGATTAGCAGTTTAATTAGACTGGCAGGGGACGCGAACGAGCACGCTCCGGACTATGCCCCCCATCTAGTGAACGTGATACAAAATACAAACTCTCCCTGATAGACTTACCGACATTCTCTCCTGTTTTACTAGACGTGAGGTAATGTCCACATAGACCTTGTGAATAAGTCTCCACTATATCCTCTGGAACCTCTCGAGTAACGTAGCCACCTTCTAGAAGGTCCTTTTTAGTTCCACATAAGTAGACTTTGCATTCCTGTAGAAAATATAAATGGGTAACAGTAGCGACATCTCTATATACAGGGTGAAAGTGGACCGCTCCCGAAAACAAAGACAGGTGACCCTACTAGTCCTACTTGTAATGACAGGCTAGAAAAAAAATCGATTCGGATGAAAAAAAAATTTTTTTTCACAACGAATTTTAAGTTTTTTTTCACATTCCATCGTATTAGGACAGTGCTATGTAACGATAATTCCATAAAAAATACGTAACTATACTCAGATGAGAATAGACGCAATCTATCCAAAACTCACGATCATATGTTCAAGAGTTCAACGACCTAGCGTGGCGAAAATAAAATGTTTTTTCATCCGAGTCAATTTTTTTTAGCCTATCATTACAAGTAGGATTAGTAGGGTTACCTGTCTTAGTTTTCCGGAGCGGTACCCTTCCATCCTGTATATTTGGTTAATTAAATGTATCAATACAACGCCATCTTTCGACAAATACAGGCAACTTTTACTCTAAACATTTTTTTTATTTGTCTGAACCTTTTCTTTTTAGTTTAAACAAAGAGTCCAGGCGTATAAGAGATAAATTATTTTCTGAGAAATGAAATGTGTGGTAGTACATATATTATTCAGCCAGAAAAAACGAAAGTATTCAACATCCTCCTAACATGAACGAGATTCAGCCCTTTTTCGTAATATCTTTTTTGATTCAGCCCTTTTTTGGCAGGCCATGGTCTTGACACAACCCGTCCGCTTCCTTCGGAGGGACGAAAAGGCGGCGTGCGGCTCCATAACCATGTTCCGACCAAAGGTATAAATTTCTTGACATCCGTGGCTGCTCCAATGTGTTATCCTTTCAAGCACCATCCAAATAATCGTGGTTGTCCTCTCTGCGGATGACGGACTAACCAACCCCGGTTGAGTCACCCGCTGCCTCGATTAGGGTGGCATCAGGTGCAGATACTCAAGACAGACCAGACACAATGACTCATCATCATTAAAACCTCTTTACTTGGCTCGAGTCTCCTCCATAATGAGAGGGAAATTGACCTACTATACCGCGCTGATCAGACGTGTTGGTATAGGGTTTTATTTCCAGATTTCCATCTCTTGTATAGCTGTGTTATGCAGACTTTATCCCTTATTCTTACTCTGTCATTACACAAAAATGACCACACTAAAATATACATAAGCTAAAAGATTTGGCAGTCTCACCTCTTCCACAGTCCTCAACTCTTGCAACCAATGCCTCAGTCTGCTCCAAGAAGACATGGACGATGGCTCATAGCATATTATAGCAGCATGAGCTCCTCTATAATATATCTTCGTCATTGCTTCGTACCTGAAAGATGCTAGAAGAATACAAATGGTATCCAGACGCAGAATAGGTCTTTGTGTGATCCAGAAAAGATTGTTCTGGATTTGGATGCCAGATCAAAAGCAGCGCATTGGTTAACACCACCCCCCTACATGGTTATTTAAAACGTTCGCAATTTTTTTCGGTTTGAGGTACAAACGAAAATAAAAGTGACTTCTACGGGTACAAACGATTCTGCGTGGTTTTTTTTTTAAATTTTCTAATTTCTGTAACTTTTTTTGGTTTTAAGGAAAATTAAAAATGAAGACGGTACAAACGATCCTGAATTAGACCCTTTTTGAAAATTTTCGATTTTCCAAATTCGGCTGCGGGTCAAATTTTGAAAACGCGGTAATTTTTTTTTGGTTTGAGGTACAAACGAAAATCAAATTGGTACATACGGGTACAAACGTTGTAAAATCCCATGGCATTTGCAAAAAATTTTTTTCAAAAGTCGGCTGCCAAGTTCACAGAGGTCACCAAATATCAACATCATCTCAGCTGATATAATATACATATGTTCCACTATTGGGATCGAGCCTCCTCCATAATGGGAGGGAAATTGACCTACTATACCACGCTGCGCGCTGGTCGGACGTGTTGGTATAGTTTGTTTCGAGTTTAGCTTCTCTTGCAAAGATGTTATATGCGTTTTATATTCCTAAGTCATCAGCCACTGGTAAGATAGGGGGTAGTGAATTGTATTCTTACTCCGTCACCACACACAAATATATTTGTGACAAAATCCGATTAATCTGTCCTGTTGGCTCACTAGTAAGCAGAGGTAGTAAACCTATAAACGACCCAGTAAGGCCTTTAAACGACCCAGCGTTGTACTTGGGCCTTCTGTAAGTGAAGGAAATTAGGATAATACACCACACTTTCAAGACAAACTGGCATAGGAGTTTTGTTCTTTCTTCTCTCCCAATGACTCTTGCAAATTTACTTCTGAGTTGTAGCAATTAATAGCTGCTTGATTTGACAGTATACGACCGGTTTACTTACCATCAACCCTCTTTGGGGAGGTAATTCTTGACCAGAAAATATTAGACCGAGTTCCAGGTCAATGTTTAGCTTTTAGTTGTGTTTTAAAGGATTCATGAACAATGTAGTATTTGTAGATATTTGACTATGGGTTATGAAGGACACGCTACTCATCCCTCGCCTCGGACGGAATGGGCAGGGTGTGTCTAGAACATAGCTTATCCAAAAAAAAAAAATACCTTTCACTTCCAGCTGTATCCCATATTCCAATGTTGAAGTCCTTATCATCAGATTGAATTGTTTTCGCACAGAAAGCTGCCCCAACTGTCTGTAAAGTAGTAATGTAAGTATTAAATTAATAAAAGAAACCGGCGAGCGTGTATGAAGAGAATTATGAATGTTGAGGAAGCAAGGGAAGTATGCCAGGATAGAGTTTTCTGGCACTCTGTTCTCTCTGCCTACCCTGCAAGGGATATGGCATGATGATATGTATTAATAAAATATGGATGTCGCTGATTTGAACTTTCCGGATCTGGATATTAGACGGTCAATTACAGGTGTAACAGTTTCAGATAATATCAATAAGGGATATTGGATTTTTAGGATATTGTTTTCTATGTGGTGACAGAGTAAGAATTCTATTCACCACTCCCTATCTTAGGCGTGGGCGATTGTAGAAAACGACTAAAGGGATAAAAAATAAAAATATATTATTTTTTTTATTTTTTAAAAAGACCAAGATTTTAATTTTTTGAGTAAACCTACACTAATGAAATAATCCTTGTATTGCGGTGGGACTTTTCAAACATATAATTAACGCAGACAAATCCTCACATACATTATTATATCGCATAGATCAGGTGTGGCCAACTTTTGTGCACATAAGATCTACTTTTTATTTTAAAATTGTGTCTCGATCTACCTATTTCTTAGGTAAGAAAGGGGGACTTTTATGCAATGTGCTTTTATACCGATGTGTACTCTTGTGAGTTCCATGTTTTATGGGTAAATAAGCAACATACATAAATATTTATTTAATGGTTTAAAAAACTTATGTCCAGGGGAATTAAAACAACATGAGTAATTATTAATAATATTTATTCTATCAAACTATTTAAATTAATGAGAAATCTGAATATGCATTTCTTTTAAGTGACAAGAGCATGAATTCGTCCCCTCATGGAACTTGCGAGTGATCGACCTATTGGCCACTCCTGACATGATGCAAGAGAAGAATAACTAATTTTACCAGCATGTTGTATTACGTAAATCTCACTTCTATTATGGAGGACTGTTCTTATGTTGTGTGATGTTTCCAGAGCTTGTGACAGAGAAGAATACAAATCACCACCCGCTTTCTTTCCCGTGGGTTATGTAAAAGTTGTATAACAAAAATAACCTACAGATTATATCTATGCAAGAGATGGGACACCCAAAATAACTATATCAACCATTCTGATAAGTGTGGTATATGGATGCTGTGCATCTTACACACTACACACACACAGTACAGAACAGAGAATGCAAGTCATTCTCTGTTTTGATTTTAGATACTTATAATACTTAACTTACTTAGCTGTATGGTAGCGGCTACGAATACTACCAACCTTTACTTTGCTCGTGGATATCGTAAAAGACGACTAAGAGCCTTATAACGACCAACTCCATCTGATACCGTTTGATCAACAATTACATTCCCAAGGAGAGTTGACGTCTGGCAGGCGGCCGGTCATAAAACTATTGCCAATAACTTCTACAATATGTACTATGAAAGAAGAGTACATATTGTATCGACCCCAAGTAATCGGGATAAGATTAGGAGAATTATATGTTTGTAAAGTCCTATGGCAATATTGTATATAGAAAAAAAAAGGTCTTACAATTTTAATAAATTATATTTTCATACAATTATGACAATAACCATAGCTAGTGGCGACAGGAAGATGATATAAACTTCCGCTAACAAATGCGTAGTTAATAATGTATATTAGTTAACGGCTTCACCTTATAGTTTAGATAAAATAATTATATCAAACCAACATTCATTCTAGCAATATCTCTTGTTCAACAAAAACCTCTCCAAATACAAAAACTTCCCTTCCTTTAATCATTTAATGCCATAATCGCATGGTTTGGCAGGCAAGTGGACGATCGCGGTTGGTGTTTACGAATTTCCAGAAAAATACTGGTACCTATTTTTTTTGTGATGACCTCGGTTTTTCATGGCTACGACGACAAAATTAAATCCAGCTACATATTGCTTATTCAAACCGTAACTATAAGGGAAATAAAATAATAATATAATTATAATTAAAATAACTGTTAAAACTTACATTTTGATATGGTATATCTGAATTAAATCTACAATTAACAAATCTGAGCACTAAACTTGTTTTCCCTACATGTTCACTGCCTAATAAAACAATTTTAAAATCACATCGGCTCATTTTTTAAATATTTTTTTTTAAATTATGTATTAAAATATTTGCTTAGAACAAAATTTTGCTGATCGCGTTTTTAATATCTCGTAACTCGAAACGATAACGTCACTGATAAACTTAAAATTTTACAAGTGCATATATTTTAAATAAAAATTTATTATTTTTAACATTTTATTATTTATTCTGTGTTTATCAAACAAACAAAATAATTTTCCATTAATCATTATCTACTTTACGTAGTAGGTACTAGTCGTGTGTAGTTCACGAATGAATCCTTCAAATGAACTACTTCAGTTGTCTGACTATCTCAGTGAACTAGTTCAGTTACAATTGAATTAGTTCTTAGTTCAGTTGTGTAGTCCACCGGCCGTGAACGATCCCAAATACGAACGAAATAATTTGCTGTCACGCTCTGTTGTAGATACCGAAATGGTTTTCTGTTTCACTCACACTTTGTCTTGATTACGTAGTAGAATTCGAGAAAGAACCAATCTTCTAGTTTTCGCTGTACATTGCTCGTACATACAATTAAACAAATTTTGAACTATTAAGCAAAATGGCAATGTATAATTTCTGAACACTTTTATTCTAATATAAAATTAATATAAATGGACCGCATTGTTTTCATTCATAAGTATCGGCGTCCTCGTCGAATTATAAGAAAAATGTATTTTAAAGCGTTATGTCTTTAGGTGACGAGCCCTTTTGTATATTTATACCAGTTGTCTACCATCTTATTTCTTAAGAGATGAAAAAACTTATGATGTAAGAAATAGCATTTTTCCCGCTCTTGCTATTGCTTATTGAAAGTATAGGTTTCAAAACTTATTGCGTACAAATTTCAAGCACAAATATATAAAATTACACCGCATTCACCAGATCCATCCCAACTCATTTCAACTTTCACAATATTTCAAGTATCCCCATGGAAATTATTTATAATGTCATTTCTGATCTAAACAAATATGATGGGAAATCTGTAAATAACCTACTCGATACGAGTTCGTGTAACTAATCTTAGATGACTGATAAAATCATGATATAATGAACTGTTCTTTAAACAACTCATTCTATATCTCTAAATCTGTCGATGAACTATTGAAATAAAACCGAACGAAAGACAAAAACACTTTCGTCAAGTTACTGAACTAAATGAACTACTGAACTAAAAGATAGATATAGTTCACGGTAGTGAAAAGACATATATATATCTTTTCATTTCAGTGACACATTATTCGCAACGCTAGTAGGTACATACTACATTCCTAATAGGAATGTCAACTCGATCATTTTCTAATTCGATTTCACTCGAGTTGCGCTTAGATCAAGTTATCACTTCAGCCTATCGCCGTCCACTGCTGGACGTAGGCATCCCTCATGTTACGCCACATAGTGTGGTCATGTGTCGCTTTCCTCTATCGATGCCCAGCAACTTTCACCAGGTCATCTGTCCAACTAATGGAGTGCGTCCTACACAGCGTCGTCCGGTACGTGGTCGCCACTCGAGAGCCTTTCTTCCCCAGCGGTTATCGGTTCGTCGAGCGATGTGGCCTCCATATTACCACTTTAGCGTGCTAATTCTTTTTACTTTGTCGGTTACACCCGTTCTTCTGCGGATTGCCGTATTTTGGATTCTATTTCGCAGACAAATCCCGAGCATAGCACGCTGAGTGACTTTGAGCTTGGTTATGAGGCTCTGAACTTATGTTTTCAGACAATGAGTTGGACGACAAGAAGTTAAATTTCCGGAACGCTGACCAACCGAGTTGGTTTCATGGACTGACCTCTTTCGAAATTGGAGCTTCCTAAATGGACTGTTTGTCCAAGATAAACATAATGATCGATGATTTCGAGAATCGCATTGTCAACTGAGACCGGTACAGGAATGACATGGGCATTTGATATGATTTTCGTCTTGTCCATATTCATTCGTAAGCCCACTAGTTAGTATACCCTGCTGAGATCGTCGAGCATGGTGCCAAAGTCCTCCATATATTCTGCCATAACGAAATAGATCGAGTTAATTCGAATTAAATTCTTCCTAACTCAAATTGATTTGCTTAGGTAATTGAAGAGGTATTGAAGCTTTGTGCATCACCCCGCAATATTCCGACTATTAGTCTATCCAGTCACCCGCGGCCTCTGTTAGTGCGGAGTCAGGCACAGGTATTAGCCCCTGTGTCGCCCCAAGTGTCGGCAGTGGAGCGTGAGACCGAAGAGAGTTTCTTCTCAGACTTGCCCTGCCGCCTTCTTTTGGAAAACGACTGTCTCACAGAAGCCGGCGAGCGTGTCCTAGTTCCTAACACTGTCCAGATAATAAGACGATGCGTCTTAGCGATGTTCAACAGTGTCAGGTCAGTACCAATGATTGCAACGAGTTCACAGCGCTTGCTGAGCTGTATCCATGTCAGTGATAGTAGGACGACTCTTCCTCCTCAAGAATGTGTGCAGGTACTTACCGAAGCAACTATGCTGTCAAGACCTGCACCAGTTGGAAAGAAAGGACCTTGTGGTGCGGATCCAATCACTCAATCAGTACGGGCCTGAAGACCTCGACAGTCGGAATACCGAATCGAAGTCTCTTCAGCCGGATTACCGAACGGGTAATGATATCACTGTAGGCATCGGCCTGCTAGGCGGCCATCTTGCTGGGATGACGATGAGATGGGATTAGATTACAGTCCAGCAAGCAGCTTTGCCTCCAAGTCTCACTGGGCAATGCCAACCAATAGGTACACTGCCTCCACCTCCACCGATTGGTATCCACGTAGGACCCTGACCACCATGGCTCTTTGCGATCGTCATAGGAGAGCGCTAAATCAGACGTTCAGGAATCCCACCCACATGGATACACCGTACAGGGCCATCGATTGGACCACCTCACATATTATCGTTGGCACCGTATCAGAATGCCACGTTTTACTTTTAACATAATGATAGATAAATAATAAAATACGCTCTATGCTGAAAAAAATATATGGTTGCCTGTAAAGTTAGTTTACGAACGATAGTTCTACGTGATGAAAGTATGCAATTATTCATCAGTTTTCTTGTTACATTCATAAAAATATAATGAAAAATTGCATACTGTAAATTTACTCACATACACAACATAGGTACACAATGGAAACCATATTAACTTAATTTCATTGTATTAACTTATTATATATTTTAACGTAGTAGTAATTTATAGTGTCTGTTTTAAATTAATTATATACGCAAAAACGATTACCAAATCAATATTTCAGACTGACACTTGTTTATCGATTATTCGTACTGTATTTCCGATTAGTTACGAAATCGATTTTAATTTGAATAGAACGTCATTGCTTTGTAACAATGTCATTATACTGACAGTTTAAATATTACGTTTAGTTATTCATTTAATAGCTTCATTTTAGAGATATATTTATAAATAAACGATGATTATTATCATTAGATCCTTTTTCGATTTTAGGATAACCACAAAAAAAATTGAACGCCAGGGACATAGAATGTATTTATTAAAATTAATATACAGTCAATTTATTAAATAATCTATTTCACAGCTATGAATTTTCATTTACCGCAATTCGAGAATGTTGCTGCTGCAACGTATTATATGCGCAGCTATTTCGCTAATGGCCAAGTAAAGTTGTCTCCAAAAAGTGAAGTTATATGGGTTACTTTCCATTTAGTTAACACAGAGGGACTCTGCGGTACATTGTGAAACACTGCCAAACACTGTGTAAAAGTTTAAATGAAACAGCTAGTTGTCTCAAAATAACACTAGAGTGCATCAATATCGCAAAATTCTGGGCGTCGTATACCTAAATGCAAGTTCCTTGACAAAGTCTTGGCTCAATAATTTATAAACATAACCACGTTATCAGGGCTCACTTCAATAATGCAATACATATTTACATTCTACATTTTTATTAAATTTTAATTAGCAGTAAGAGACAAGCTCAATTTAATAATCTTAAATAATACTACTAGAATATGCCGTAAATAAATTGCGAGGTTAAGTAATGATACTTATTTCAAGCAAAGTAGTACCTATATATTTAAAGTAGGTACTCTATGAAAGTAGGTAAGCATCTGTCAAACACCACTTTTTCGAATGTCTAACAGTGTACGGCTGTGTTCAACAGTGTCGTTGATGGAAAGCGCTTTATGGAACACTGCGTCACTTTTTGTATTAAATGGAAAGCACACATTGTACACTTTACTGAAAAGCTATCACGCCTATAGATTTGTACTTTGACATAGTAACTTAACTTCATATCTGTCAAAAATATATGATTTTATAACATTAATAACGATAAATATTTGGGGGAAGATTCAATCGACATGACTGACGACTAAAATATAAATATATTACTTATAATTTTTTAAACATATTTTAAATTACTGAAATTTTTAGCATTTAATATGCTTAATTATTTATAAATACCCGATTACGAAACGAAAAATGATGCCACAAGCGGAGTTCGAACCCGCACCTATTGGGAATATACGTCTGAGACGTAAGATATAATATGAAGCGAAATTTGCATGTCCTAAAATAGTTCACGATGGTGTAAGTGGCAGCACGGTTGGGCCGGATTCCCAATAGACGCGGGTTCGAACCCCGCTTGTGACATCATTTTTCGTTTCGTAATCGGGTATTTATAAACTTATTTTACTTGACATTGGCGAAGTTGTGGTTAATCACTCTCAGAGGCCATTCATTAAGAAGGAGAAGAACATTAAAAACATTACCAATTTTGCATAAATTTGATATAATGTTATTGTACTACTATCGCCATCTGTTGGAAAACTAAAGAGCTAACATCGCTGCAACTAATACTCAAATACATCACGTCCCAGAATTAATACAAGTACTAACAGTAAAATAGTTTCAGTTGATATAACTTTACTATTTTGTACTAACAATGTTGATAAATAATAAAATATCTGAAAATGATTGGTCGTATGAATTATTTACCGAAGGCCATATCAATAATGTTATATAAAAAATAAATTAAAAAAAAAACTGTCAAGAAGAAAATTGTAACCCGTTGGAAAAATTAAGCAAGCCCTCACAGAGCTCAGCATTATGCTAGTTATATTAATACTTTAGACACAGGTAGTTTTCCAATTACAGCACTAGAGCGCATTATGCGGCATAATGCTTAACGTTGAATGTTCCAACTACAGCAACGCTTCGCACAATCGAGCACTCTTAAAAGTAGTGCTTTAATGTCTGATGCGTGCAATCTATACCAACTTAGTGACTGAAAATTAACAAGTGTTTTTTCTTTAAGTTGACATATTGATCGAAATGCTTTATTTATATTATCGTTAGTAATATTATTTATTGGTGAAAGAATTTTTAAACCATCACTATCATCTGGGTAAGATGATTCAATTAAAAAGTATTTAATTCTTTTAGAACTCCTTTTAAAAAATTACTCAAAACAAAAAATGTTTATTAAATAATCAAAATCTAAATTACTTAAAATAACCGTAAATAGTTTTCAACCAATTATTATGTATACCACTTTATTTACAGATTAATTAGGTTATTGCTAACTCTGAGATTATATTTTTTTTTCAACGCTGAACTTAGCGCACTCTGCTGGTGCATTTAAAAACTAATTCACGTTCCAATTAAGCATCAGCATAATTCGGCATTGTGCGCCACTGAGTCTTATAATGCTCTGTAATTGGAAAACTACCACAATAATGAACCTAGATCTTAGTTCTCTTTTCCGCCACTGGCAGCGCTAAGTTTAGGACGTACCGATGCTATTATTATTTTTACACGTAAACACGCGTTTGCTCGTGACTATTGAATTTAATTATAAAATTCCAAAACTGTCAATAGCAACAAAACATTCCAGTCAATGGCATACAAAACTGCCCGCGTAAGGATTTAAACGAGTACCTACTTCTCTTCTTGAAAAGTGGCGCGCTCTACCGCCATAAACTCTGTATCCTACTTCTTCTTCTTCTTCTTATATATTGGCAAACAGCTACTTATATGAGCTATTGGTGCCAGTGTCAAGTTATAAATATTTTCACGTTTTTAGTCTTTCAAGTTAATCGTTGTCTAAGTCAAATTGTCGCCATCAACAGTGCAATGGCCACACTGTTAAGGAATTTTGATGGAAAGCGAAAACGTTGTAAAGCACTTTTATATGACATTCACTACATCCCAGTAGTTCCGCCGCTTCATATTACATAAAATGCCATCAAAATTATCTAATATAACACGTTAAAACACTAAGATATCGAATATAATACAAGAGCACCACATGACGTTTTCAAATTCCCGTCAAAAGTCTTTCTGTATCCTAAATTGAGACCATTCGTTCAACATTAGACAATTGACAGGAATATGAATGTTGCCATAATAATAAAAAATAGGTCATTGATCTACTTCAGGTTAACGAACTTCAACCCTTCATTTGTCAAGGTATATAACATTTAATTTTTTTTATTTCAATTGCATACACACTTTTGTCGTATAACTTTTTATAGAATTATAATTTCTGATTAACAATCTTGTCTAAAGAAAAGTTTGCGAGAAAAAGAACCTAAGCAACCATTTTTACGTATTTATCGCACACATTTAAACAGTCAGAAGGCACGTGTAGCAATACATAACGCAGTGCTTGTCCCAACATTACTGTATGGAAGCGAGAGTTGGGTATGCAGAAAAGAGTATGAAAGTAAAATTAATGCGGTCGAAATGCGATCTCTTCGGAAAATCTGTGGAGTTAGGCTGATCGACCGCATTCGTAACGACGACGTAAGAGAGCGATTAGGTATGAAAGAGAGTATTGGTGTAAAGATGCGAAAGGGAATGCTCCGATGGTTCGGACATGTGGAAAGAATGCCGAACGAACGTCTGGTTAAGAAGATATACAATGCGAAAGTGGAAGGATGTAGGTACCGGGGGAGACCGAGACTAACCTACCTAGACCAGATCGGTCAGGTACTGAAGGAAGGTGGAGTCAAGAGTCTCCGAAACCGGCGAGCGTGTATGAAGAGAATTATGAATGTTGAGGAAGCGAGTGAAGTATGCAGAGATAGAGTTCTCTGGCACTCTGTTCTCTCTGCCTACCCTGCAAGGGATATGGCGTGATGATATGTATGTATGTATGTATTTAAACAGTCCTAACTTTTTTAAGGTTCTGTACGCAAAGGGTAAAATGAGACTCTATTATTAAGACTCCGCTGTCCATCTGTCATCATACTGTATCTCATGCACCATGATAAATGATGTATTATAACAACAAATACTAAAAACAGGATAAAATAAATATTTAGGAGGGCTCGTATATAACAAACATGATTCTTTTGCTGATACGGAACGCTTCGTGTGCGAATTAGACTCGCACTTGGCCGGTTTTTATAGATTTAATCAGATATAGATATTATAAGGTTTATCAGCTCATATATGTCCCACTGTTGGGCTCGAGCCTCCTCCATAATGGGAGGGAAATTGACCTATTATACCACGCTGGTCAGACGTGTTGGTATAGGGTTTTGTTTCGAGTTTTCCTTCTCTTGCATAGATGTTATAGGTTTTATATTCCTTAGTCGTCTTTTACGATCACAAGTAAGATAGGGGATGGTAAATTGTATTCCTACTCCGTCACCACACGAAGTATGTTATAATATTTAACAGTAATTACGCAGAATTTGGTGTAGTTTTTTTCGTGTGGGTAACTCAGCAAAAATATAATACACCAACTATTTTATGCAGATAACATCTAATAAATTTGGTCTCTGAATGACCTTATAAAAAGGCTCCAAGTCACTAAGCGAGAAGGCTATGCTCAGTATTTCTCTACATGATAAAATATGGAATACGAAAATTAGTCTAACAGAATCCGTAGAAGAACAGGTGTAACCGAATCCGAAGAATTAGCAGGTTGAAGTAGCAATGGGCGGGTCACATCGCTCATCGAATTAACAATCATTTTGGAAGAAAGGATTTTGAGTGATGACCGAGATTCGGACGACGCAACGTAGGATGACTCTTTAGGTGAATTGACGACGTCATGAAGGTCGCAGGAAACCGTTGGATGCAGATGGCAGTCTCTGAAAATCCGTCTGACGAGTTTGGCGTAGTAGGTCAATTTTCCTCCCATTATGCTAGGGCCATACCTGCGTGAATCGTCCTGAAGTAATGTGTGTCGAAGCTTCGTACGTTTTGTACACTAGAATGTTATCGCGATAAAACTGTGGTCATATTAGTGACTTCAGTATTTTACACGAAGTATCGTGCAATAATTAAAGATGTCTGAAATCATTTTCATGCGATTGACTATGGATGACGAATTGTTTTACTTTTACAGCTATATTATGCTAATAATTACATAATGATTTTTTTGGATCCCTTCATGGGTTCAGCTTCATAATGGTGTAAAAATTCTAACACCATTTCATCGCTCCACTCCATATTTATTGATTAACTGGAGATCACCAAAGGCGTCTAAACACATCGAAAATTTCCGCCGAAATTAACAACGCTAGTGTGACCACAGAGCGCGATATATTAGCGCGCTAAAACCCTTTGACTTATGGCCAACCAAGCGATAACGCACACGAAGCCCGAATGTTCGCGACGATAGCCAATAATGACCGATCACATCTGCGTGTATCGTCTCATTGCACGAAGCTTCGTGACGATACACGCAGGCAGGCGCGGCTCAAGCACATGTAGCGCCCGGGTGCAATCAATAACCTGGCGCCCTCTTGTACCAAAGTGGGTGAACAAAATGGAATAGGTTGATGTTTACAAGCGGCTCTCGGCGCCCCCTAACACCCGGCGCCCGGGTGCACCGCACCCTCTGCACTATAGGTAAAGCCAGCCCTGCACGCAGGTGCGGCCTTAGGATTATGGAGTAGACTAGAGTCCAGCAATGAGACGTATATGACCTGAGATGACAATGATGATGACTTTTTTTTTAATTCGGGGCATATTTTTTTAAATTGCATATGCGGTGGCAAATGTACTAGCAATACACTTGACGGTAATTGTTACTGCCGGCCATGCACTTTTGACCAAGTTGAGCTGCTGGCTCTTTCGCTTACCGAACGAAGTGCAACAGCATATTGCCGTTACTCAGACGTCGATCTTTTGCTCAGTGTGGTACTACCCCGGACGGACCGGCCCGCGGCTGTAGACAGAGAACTGTCAACAGCGTGGTCCTACCACTATTAACAGATAAACCCACCGCATTATCCGTTATAATTATAGCTACCTTCAGCAATGTCATATAAATAAGTAGCTGATTGCCAATACAAAAAGAAGAGGAACGTCGCAGTTTAGTATTTCAAATCCTTCTTATAAAAAATTACAATTTAGTCATAATATTTATATCAACAATCATCAACATTCTCCTACTCTTATCCCAATTACTTGAGGTCGATACAATATTTACTCTTCTTTTATAGTACACTAGTTCTGTCTGCGGCTTCGCCCGCGTAAAAGGTTACTTTTCTAAAGTTTTTCATCTCCTATTTTTATTTTACCCCTTAAGGGCAAATTTTTTACAAAATTATAATGTCATATTTATTTATATCTAATCAATGGCCTAAAAATAAGTTTCAAGCTTCTGGCTTTAAAAATGAAGATACTTCCTTACAACTTTTCATCCCCTTTACAACCCTTTTTTGCATTAAAAAGTAGCCTATGTCCTTTGTCAGGATATAAACCATCTGTGTACCAAATTTCATTTAGATCGGTTCAGTAGTTTTGGCGTGATAGAGCGACAGACAAACAGAGTTACTTTCGCATTTATAATATTGGTAAGGATAGTAAGGATATTGTAAAAGTTACTAGACGTCAACTCTCGTTGTGAATGTAATTGTTGATCAAACGGCATCAGATGGAGTTGACCCAGGTCGTTATAAGGCTCTTAATCGTCTTTTACGACATCTACGAGCAAAGTAAGGGTTGGTAGTATTCGTAGCTGCTACCAAACCGCACTATTAAAGTTTTATATATCAACAATATTAAAGTATTTGATCATTTGAAATAAAACTATTTTTTTAAACAGATTCTATCGCGTTTATATTTGATTTTTAATTTCACAACATTTCGAATACGTCACAGCGTTTATGGTCCACCATTGTAACCACGAGCTGTGCGAATTTACAAATGTGTAATATTCGCGTAAACATGAGAAGGCATTTTATCTATTATTACTAACAATTGATATAACGAGACGAGTACGAGACTGATAAGATAATAATCGTAAAACAAAAATGGCGTTGCAGATTATTTTCAAGTTGAATAAACTCTATCAATTACTGCCGTATATACGTTTCCTATCTTATTTATTTAATATGACTGCACAGATGGCGAAGGTTAAGATGCCGACCTTCCGTGTTAGTGCCGCGGGTTCGATTTAGAGGACAATACTTTGTGTCAGCCACGAATTATTGTCCTGAGTCTGGATGTAATTTATCTGCGTTAATTGTATGTTTGTAAATTCCCCCGCGATATAAGGATTATCTCTTTAGTGCTGGGTGGAGATTTACAAAAAAAAAGAGTATAAAATAAAGTCACTCCCGCCGGATGTATGCTTAAATCTTTTAAAATCTCATCTCAGCTCATATATGTACCACTGTTGAGCTCGAGGCTGCTCCATAGTAGGAGAAAAATTGACCTACTATACCACATTGGTGAGATGTGTTGGTTGGTTTGACCTGCGCTGGTCTACTACTGCTGGTCAGACGTGTTGGTATAGGGTTTTGTTTCAAGTTTCTTTTTCTCTTGCATAGATGTTATATACGTTTTATATCTTTCAGTAGTCTCTTACGATCACTCACGTGTAAGAAAGGGAGTGGTGAACTGCAGGGTCGGCTCTAGCACATGTAGCGCCCGGGTGCAATCAATCTCCTGGCGCCCTCTTGTATCAAAATGCGTGAACAACATGGAATAGGTTGATAGCAAAGAGTAAAGTTATTAAATTGAAAAAGAGTGGCAACTGGATGATAAAATATGCATGTATGGAAAGTGCTGCCACCCAGAGTTTAGGCGGTGAACTAAAGTTGAAGTAATATATATATATATATATATATAATACATATCTATATGTGTATGTGTAATTACATAGAATTTTCTTTTACTATGAAAGCTACCCTGAAATATAAAAAAAAACATATCAGCTGATAATTAAACAATAATAATATTAGCCTAACATTGAAACTTGAGATAATTTTCAGAAAAATATCAATAACCGAAAATAGATCGATGACAATAAGTACCTACGCTAGGAACAAAAAATAACAATTCTCAGTTGTCAAACGTTTGACAGGCAGGACAAAATGGCAGCAGTTAAGTTTGTACAACCAATCTGTAGGCGGCGCGACGGTCAGTAAAAATAAGTAATGTTTTAAGTGTGCCCCCCCAGGTTGATAGTTACAACACGTTCGAAGCGCCCCCTAACACTCGGCGCCCGGGTGCACCGCACCCTCTGCACTATAAGTAAAGCCGACCCTGGTGAATTGTATTCTTACTCTGTCACCACACGGATAATAAAAAAAGATCTTTTAAAATACGTTACAGATTTTAAATGTAACCGACATTTAAAATCTGTAACGTATTTTAAAAGATCGTCAATAGACAGAGTGATTCAAGAGAAAGGTTCATGTGTTATACATGCATATAATAGTTGAGAAATGTGAATTACAAAGATTTGTAATGTAATGTCCTAGAAATCATCACACCTGATGTTAAGTGTCACTGCCGCCCATGGACTTTTGCAATACCAGGGGTACAGTTAGACCGCTGCCTACCAATAATCCCAAACCCACCCAGAAATATAGGCTTCCGGCTCTCTCGCTCACCGAACGAAGCACATCAGTATATTGCCACTACTCAGACGTCCATCTACCCTTTTTTTTTTGGTGGACTATGGATGCGTCTCGCCCCGCCAAATCGGTCCGGGGTGACGGCGAAGGCGGCGCGTGACCCCATAGACCCACCGTAAAATCCTCTCTCTTCGCCGTGCGAGCGGGCCACCGGAACCCAATTTTTAACTTCGGTGGAACGTCCATCTACCCTGCACTAAGGAAGTCATCCTTGTAATGCGGTGGGACTTTACAAATATATAATTAACGCAGACAAATTACACCCAGACTCTGAACAATAGTTCGTGGATTGCCCAAATTATTGTCCTGCGTAGGAATCGAACCTACGTTATTGGCATGGAAGGTCGGTATCTTAACCATTACGCCATATTTTGCAGTCATGTATATCTTTAAAGAAAACCCGCAATAAACATGTTTATTTTAACATATAAGTAAAAAATAAAAAAAACAATGTGTTATTTACGAAGATATTTTAAACAATACGGTATTAATTCTTACACAATTAAATACATTAGATATTTAGTACATTTAATCGAGAGTTGGGTATGCAGAAAAGAGTATGAAAGTAAAATTAATGCGGTCGAAATGCGATCTCTACGGAGAATCTGTGGAGTTAGGCTGACCGACCGCATTCGTAACGACGACGTAAGAGAGCGAGTAGGTATGAAAGAGAGTATCGCTGTAAAGATGCGAAAGGGCATGCTCCGATGGTTCGGACATGTGGTAAGAATGCCGAACGAACGTCTGGTTAAGAAGATATGCAATGCGAAAAAGGAAGGATGTAGGTACCGGGGGAGACCGAGACTAACCTACCTAGACCAGATCGGTCATGTACTGAAGGAAGGTGGAGTCAAGAGTCTCCGAAACCGTTGAGCGTGTATGAAGAGAATTATGAATGTTGAGGAAGCGAGTGAAGTATGCAAGGATAGAGTTCTCTGGCACTCTGTTCTCTCTGCCTACCCTGCAAGGGATATGGCGTGATGATATGTATGTATGTATGTATATATGTTTAATCATCATTCTCCTACTCTTATCCCAATTACTTGGGGTCGATACAATATGTACCTACTCTTATTTCATAGTACATATTGTAAAAGTTATTGGCAATAGTTTTATGACCGGCCACCTGCCAGACGTCAACCCTTACAACAAAACCTTATAACTACTAACATGTCCGACCAGCGTGGTATAGTTGGTCAATTTCCTACCTATTATGGAGGAGGCTGGAGCCCAGCAATGGGACATTATGAGCTGAGATGCTTGTAAAATTCTCTGCTATATAATATTATTATATTAGAGTAATTTTTTATGCGTTTCAGTAAAAAATAAAAATGCAACTTCAATTCTTACTATCCTTACTAATATTATAAATGCGAAAGTAACTCTGTCTGTTTGTCGCTCTTTCACGCCAAAACTACTGAACCGATCTAAATGAAATTTGGTACACAGATAGTCTAGAGCCTGATAAATGACATAGGCTACGTTTTAATGCGAAAATAGGGTTGTAAAGAGGGATGAAAAGTTGTAAGGAAGTATCGTCATTTCTAAAGCCAGAAGCTTGAAACTTATTTTTAGGCTATTGATTAGATATAAATAAATATGACATTAACATTTTGTAAAAAATTACCCTTAAGGGATAAAATAAAAAAAAGGGGGATGAAATACTTTAGGAAAGTATCCTTTAACGCGGGCGAAGCCGCGGGCAGAAGCTGGTAAAAATATATTTTTCCGAGTAATTTTCAAACAGTATTATCCTTCTGAATGAAATTGGCATTCCTTTCAATCCAGTAGTACCACCTTCACGCAGAAAATCAATAATTAAACAGCAAATATTTCTTATTGGACTTCCGTTCCGTAAATGAGAGAACAGTATGTATAAGATATCATATATATTATATCTTAGAGTAGACAGTAAGCTAGCTGTTCTTTTGGTAATACAGAGTCCACGACCAGCAGTTACTCGTATCACTTATAATTAAGATGCTTACTCGTCTGCAAACAAATAAAAAAACGTCTATTTATTTAGAAGGCTCATAATTGAAAGAAAAAGTTACTGTTCTTCTTCTTATTTTTATGTATTGGCAATCAGCTACTTAAGTGAGCCATTGTTGCCAGTGTCGAGTTATAATTATCTTCAAGTTTTTAGTGTCTTCAGATTAGTCATTGTCCGTCAGTAAGTCAAATTGTCGCCATCAACAGTGCTATGGCCACACTGTTAATGGTATCTTGTAAGAATTTTGATGAAAAACGAAAACGTTGTAAAGCACTTTTATATGATATTCACTACATCTCAGCAAATCTGTCACATCACATTACATAAAATGCCATCAAAATTATCTAATATAACACGTTAAAACACTAAGATATCGAATATAATACAAGAGCACCACATGACGTTTTAGATTCCCGCCAAAAACTCCCAAGTTACTGTTATTAGACAGAGCAATGATCCCAAAAAAAGGTTTTTTTTTATTGCTTTTGGTGGCAAACGAGCAAGCAGCACACCTGATGGTAAGTGTTACTGCCACCCATGGACCTTTGTTATAACATGAGTATATCTAGGCTGCTGCCTACCAATATAAACCCCAAACCAACCCAGTTGGGCTTCCGGCTCTCTCGATCACTGAACGAAGCGCAATAGCACATTGCCATTACTCAGACGTCGATCTTCTGCTCAGTGTGGTACTACCCCGGACGGACCGGCCCGCGGCTGTAGACAGAAAACTGTCAACAGCGTGGTCCTACCACTATTAAAATGTTTAATCAATATATATTAGCTATATTAATATACTATACAACTAGATTATTTAAGACGAACATTTAAATATCATAACTAAATATTTAAAATATTCGTTTTTAATACAACAAAGCGAATAAATCTTTTTATCACAGAGTAAAACGAAAAATAAATAACATAGAATATACTTACATTAAAATTTCTAACAATAAACATTTAAAAAAAGAATTAAAGCACAGAGCATTATTACAATCGGCCAAATACACATTAATATTGTTTATAGAAATCATTGAACCTATATATCTGTGTAGTATTGTCAAACCCCGCCCTTGTTCAGCCTCGCCGGTTGTAAAAGTATTGATTTTTAACTGTCCAGGTCATACGTTTTGATGTCCGATCAATAATACTACTAAGTTATCTACCCCTATGCCATTGTTATCAAAATGAATTGTTTGAACAAATATTAATAAGTCTAAATATTATAAATGTTATTATATTTCATATACTATAAATTAATACGAAGTATGATTTCTTAATTTCACTATAAACAATTAATTGATAAAGGAAAATTGTCGTTATCCCTTTTAAATAATTTCCGTTGCAAAGAATAAATAAAAGTATTGACCCACTTACATTGAAATAAAAAACTCTTATCAATTTATCGCACTATTAATGTATTCATCCATGAAATACGTGATCAAGCTTTTATTATTTACAAACATAACAATAAATTTGATAAAATTTTTGATTTGTTTGTATTGCTTATTGATGAAATAGATAAATGGTTACGATATTAAACGATGCTAATATATTATATAAGAAAAAAAAACAATCACGGTAATTACATCACAAAAACAAAAATTAATAATAACTATACGTGATATAATTACAATTTATCTATCCCTATCGCAGTTAAAAAATGTAATGATGAAAGAGGAATAAATAAATGCATTAAATTCCTGAAATGATGAGTTATATAGAAGAAAATAATGTAAGTGAATAAACGGCTAAAATACGTCAGTGTTTGAAAGCGTTCGT
Source organism: Lymantria monacha (assembly GCA_905163515.2). Classification (NCBI taxonomy): domain Eukaryota; kingdom Metazoa; phylum Arthropoda; class Insecta; order Lepidoptera; family Erebidae; genus Lymantria; species Lymantria monacha. The sequence continues at coordinate 2,503,432 of LR991108.1, read as the reverse complement.
GAGTTCGTAACAAGGTGAAACCGCACAAAGCGAGCGATAACGCGGCCAACGATAAACACGTCGAGTAGTTTATTACAATGCCAACTCGACGCTCGACCTACCTATAACTATCGTTACTTCATACTGTCTCACTCCTTATCCCACACCCAAACAATGTTGCACGTATATTAATAAAACTCAGTAATTGTTATAACGTTACAATTTTTTTAAACATATTTGTTTATTATTAAATAATTCCTTAATTATTACAGAAATTATTTTAAAATTTTTGGACTTTATTTTTGATTTTACGCATTTTTGTTATAATCCGGTCAAATACAAGAGTGTATTTGCTAGAATGGCAGGCAAGGGTTAACCTGTCAAATGGTCCGGATTGCAGTATGGACATAAAGCTAAACAATTTTTTTAACTAGGATATGGTTTCTTTAAGCTTTTTAGGCTCATATACGTTTTAAAATAATTAATAACATTTGTTTTTGAAGTTAAATTATGTTTAATTATATTAAAATTGTAATAATTAATTCCTATGTCAACACATTAAGTTTTATATTATTCCAATAAATTATTCGATATCTGGAATTCTTTATTTTTATACAATTGACTTAAATACAAGTTATAAAATAGCTTAATGACTTCTAATGTTTACGCGAGTATTACACATTTGAAATAAAACTACTTTTACGGATTCTATCGCGTTTGTATTTGATTTATAATTTCCCGACGTTTCGAACACTTTACAGTGATCATGGTCACGGGAGTCCTCCCATCATCATCATTTCAAATATAAAATAGCTTATAAATATTTAAAAAATATATTTTGATTTAAAGTTTCAATGATTTACAATAGAGAGTGCGATACGGAATACGCCTTGACGTCACCGCGTGATAACGGTACTTGGTCATGTATTACAAAATGTTGCCACAAAAAAAATAACCTCGCGTTATTATTTCTTCCTTGAGGCAGTAGCAATGCCAACGTTAATGAAATGGACGTCTAGTAATATTTTAATACAGAGTGTATTTTGTTTATATCTTCGACAATCTACGCTAAAAACTTTTATAATTACATCCAAAATCATTTTTGTTTAACAATAATGTAGTATTACGTTAAATCAAATGTTGAAAACGTTTCTTTTGTGTATATTTCCGTTCTCATTATATCTCACTACATTCATGTAGAATAGTACTTTAATGAACGAGTTTATAATTTTTACGTGATACAAGATTTTTGTGTTGTTTTATTAAGTTTTATATTGTGTGGTTAATATAATTAAATATTGTTATACTGTAAGTTTTAAATTTAAAATAAGTGTTTAGCGGTTTTATAATGGTGTTTTAGTAAATCCATGTAAAAAGGTATGTGATATTTTATTATTGTTATTCATACTATTGATACTGTGTAGTTAGCTTAATATTGTATATATTGAGATGAAACTACGCAAAATATGATTAATTTGAAATATAAACTACAAATTTGATTTGCAGTAAGATACAATTGAAATGTCTTCATCATTAAAAATCAGTTTTATTATAGTTATTAAGTAGTAAATGAACTATCCATTATTTATAAGTATTCAACAAATTGATCATCTAATGTGGGATATAAACTATTTTATATGTTGTTTGCTGTTTAAATATCATGCATACATTAAAATATCTAACCATGAAGTTTATTCTTACATATTTTCACTTAAAATTTCAAGCTACCAATTAAACATACATACATATATATCATCACGCCATATCCCTTGCAGGGTAGGCAGAGAGAACAGAGTGCCAGAGAACTCTATCCTTGCATACTTCACTCGCTTCCTCAACATTCATAATTCTTTTCATACACGCTCGCCGGTTTCGGAGACTCTTGACTCCACCTTCCTTCAGTACATGACCGATCTGGTCTAGGTAGGTGAGTCTCGGTGTCCCCTGGCACCTACATCCTTCCACTTTCGCATTGTATATCTTCTTAACCAGACGTTCGTTCGGCATTAAAATGTTCTTATAACTATTTTCTACAGTTTAAACACTAAATATTGTTGTAAATCTTTCCTTTAATTGATCAATATGGTTAATAATTTCTATCTGTTATATGAATGGACAAAATTTTATTCATCGCTATACTCTATCCTGTTTATTACACCACCATACCAGAAACTTGCGAAATTGTGCAAACTAGTTGCATAGCTATGAATTGAATTGAACCTGCCATACCTTATAAAATGCTTCTGTAATATCATTTTTCTACTTTTATCCCAATTACTTGGGGTCGATACAATATGTACTCTTCTTTCATTGTACACATTGTAAAAGTTATTGGCAATAGTTTTATGACCGGCCACCTGCTAGACGTCAACACTACTTGTGAATATAATTATTGAACAAATGGCGTCAGATGTAGTTGACCCAGGTCGTTATAAGGCTCTCAGTCTTTTACGACATCCACAAGCAAAGTAAGGGTTGGTAGTATTCGTAGCCGCTACCACAAAGCAAATATTGACTATCTAATTGATAATGGATTCAAAATACAAAGTGTTTACTTAATTTTCTTTGGACGTCACAAACCCAGCTAACTACTAGAGAAGTGGGCACCAGTGTTTCATTAAGAAGATCCACTTTTAAGTGTGATCATGGCATTATTCTTCTTGCTTACGTCCATACGTCCATGATAAGTTGAAGGATATAACCATTTCTATGAATTCTGGTTAATAGGAGACGTCTATTGCCGTTATAACAACAAATACTAAAAATAAAATAAAATAAATATTTAAGGGGGGCTCCCATACAACAAACAACAAAATGTTTTAGTTTTATGGAAGCCTTTGTGTGCAGTACCACTCGCACTTCGCAAATTTTTATTTTTGAAAATAGTAGTTTTTACTCTCTTCCCTGAGAAACTAATCCTTGTAACTGGAGATCGTCTCTACTAACATACTATGCAGGGATGCAAATTACACTTAGATTTGAAATAAGGATTTGCGGATTGCACATAGAATTTTTACTATGTGTGAATCGAACCCATGGTATTTGTTATGGCAGTTCATTATCAACGGTGGTAGCATTAGGCTGATGAGTAAGAAGTAAACATTACCGGGTTGATGGCACGCGTCTCCTTTAAAGATGAAAATATAACACGAGCCGCAAATTGAATGTACATATGACAGCTTAGGCTGTTATAACTGGTAGCACAATTCGAATGGATTTCCAATAGATATCGGTTCCGAGCCCCATGTGTGATATTAATTTTTCGCTCATAATCAAGTTTTTATAAAAAATCAAGCATGTTAAATGCGTCGTCAACCCTCCTTGGCAATGTAATTGTTGACCAAACAGCATCAGATGGGGTTGGCTCAGGTCGTTATAAGGCTCTTAGTCGTCTTTTATGAAATCCACGAGCAAAGTAAGGGTTGGTAGTTTTCCTGGCCACTACCACACAACACTAAATAATAATACCATATAATAATACTAATAAATAATAATGCCATATACTATTATATATTAAATTCTGTTGAATGACATAGTTTATGCTATGCATAAATTGTTTTTGTATAAACTCCAAAAGTTTTCTTTCATGTATGGCTACACATGGGAAAAAACCTAAATTTATTAAGATTGTGACAATATTATACATACATATCATCACGCCATATCCCTTGCAGGGTAGGTAGAGAGAACAGAGTGCCAGAGAACTCTATCTTTGCATACTTCACTCGCTTCCTCAACATTTATAATTCTCTTCATACACGCTCGCCGGTTTCGGAGACTCTTGACTCCACCTTCCTTCAGTACATGACCGATCTGGTCTAGGTAGGTTAGTCTCGGTCTCCCCCGGTACCTACATCCTTCCACTTTCGCATTGTATATATTCTTAACCAGACGTTCGTTCGGCATTCTTTCCACATGTCAGAACCAACGGAGCATTCCCTTTCGCATCTTTACACCAATACTCTCTTTCATACCTACTCGCTCTCTTACATCGTCGTTACAAATGCGGTCGGTCAGCCTTACTCCACAGATTTTCCGCAGAGATCGCATTTAGACTGCATTAATTTTACTTTCATACTCTTTTCTGCATACCCAACTAAGAAAGATTATAAGAATATATTATATTATCACAATATTATAAGACTCTGATGCGATCTCTTCGGAAAATCTGTGGAGTTAGGCTGACCGACCGCATTCGTAACGACGACGTAAGAGAGCGAGTAGGTATGAAAGAGAGTATTGGTGTAAAGATGCGAAAGGGAATGCTCCGATGGTTCGGACATTTGGAAAGAATGCCGAACGAACGTCTGGTTAAGAAGATATACAATGCGAAAGTGGAAGGATGTAGGTACTGAGGGAGACCGAGACTAACCTACCTAGACCAGATCGGTCAGGTACTGAAGGAAGGTGGAGTCAAGAGTCTCCGAAACCGGCGAGCGTGTATGAAAAGAATTATGAATGTTGAGGAAGCGAGTGAAGTATGCAGATATAGAGTTCTCTGGCACTCTGTTCTCTCTGCCTACCCTGCAAGGGATATGGCGTGATGATATGTATGTATGTATAAGACTCTGAAAGAACACAAAAATATATATATACACAAGCTGTGTAGTAGCGGCTATACTACCAACACTTGCTTTGCTCGTGGCTATCGTAAAAGACGATTAAGAGCCTTATAACGACCTGCCTTATGAAAGAGCCTTAAGAGACTTATGAAGAGCCTTATTACGACCTTAGCCAACTCCATCTAATGTCGTTTGGTTAACAATTACATTCCCTAGTAGTGTTGACGTCTGGCAGGCGGCCGGTCATAAAACTATTGCCAATAACTTTTACAATATGTACTATGAAAGAAGAGTACATATTGTATCAACCCCGAGTAATTGGGATAAGAGTAGGAGAATGATGATGAATAGTGTTGTGATTTACCTAAAAAAAAAACAGATTTAAATTAAGTATAAAGAAGTCATCTCGTAGCAGAATCGATTCCCTATTAATTTAACTTACAGGACGTGCCGGTTTTCAATTATAGTTGTATAATATGATATTTTCATTTATTTTCAGTTAGATTTGTAAATGAAATAATGGCGCTATGCGAGAGCCAGTTGGACTGTGCGCTGCCGCAATTAAAACGTGAAGAATGCAGCAGTGAGGGTAGTCAGAGTCAGAGTCCCGAGAAAAAGGCCAAAATTGAACCCAACGGTGATATTTATGGGCTTAACCAAGGTTTTTATCTATATATACTTTGTTATCAAACATTTAGACTATCAATCATTACATCTATTAATCATGCTATTATTGTGCTTAGCAATAATTGCGTCTATCAATCATACAATATTGAAGTCATTTCATCAATTAGTAATATAATATTATTGCATCTATCAATCATGTAATTTTGCAGTTATGGGTTTAATCAAGATTTGTGTCCCTATATATTATTTAGTGTATCAATTATTATATCTATCAATCACTCAATAGTACAATAATTACGCCTATCAATCTTTGCGAATCCTATAATATTGAAGACAATGCTTCTATCATTCATATAGTATTGGAATCATTGCATCAATCACTTGTGCTATATTGCAATTACTGCATCTATCAATCATGCAATATTGCAATAATGGTATGTTTTATCTAATATTTTGATTCTTACATCTATCATTCAATCTATTGAAAGATACAAATTGGTTTGAGTGAACTTTTTTTATTTTATAACAATAGTATACTCTGTTTAAAACCCATACATGTCACAGTTTTGGATACTAGTCTCTATAAAAAGTTAGATTACCTATTACTTGGCTATAAAATTTTTCTTAAAAATGCATACCTTGCGATAATGTCATTTGATTGCCTCTCTGAGTCTTCTTTTATGACAGTGATCAACAGATTTGGCAATTGAAGGATGATAAAAATAATGTGTAATTATCATTAATATATGTTTCTCATCCTTTTCAATAGTGCCTGGTGGTCTGCCGTTAAGCGTAGACTACCGTTCACCAGTATCGCACTTTGTTCCACCGGCCGTCGAACTATATGCCGCCAGACACAAGCAGGAGCAGACCAGCACTGGTGAGTTCTGCCGAGATAGTATTATAACTTTGTGATATCTGTAAACGTGCATGCGCTATGTTTTATTTTTATTTTTTATTTTGTTTTATTAGCTTTCATTAGGTAGAGCTCATTTTCGCTTTTAGTTGTTATTTAGATGGCTGGCCATATTCGAGCTGAATGCATATGTTTAGAGCAACTTAAAACTGGATAGGGGTTTCGTATATTAAAATAAAATAATAGGTTTATTGTTTTTGTTATAAGATTCATTACTGGTATAATTCGGAGGCGCATTAGGTTTCCAAATATTATTCGTGACACAAAAGAGTCTGCGAATGGCTAAGGATGAGTATCTGAAATGTGAGAAATGAGGTACAAGATCTAATGATTAGATGTTGTCGTTTTCGTCTTAAGAAATATTTCACGGATGTAGATAGGTGCTCAAAGCTGGATGGTGGTGATTTATTTTGCTTTTATGATATTATATATACTAATAATGACAGACTCCAATATTGAATGGCTTGAAGTATTGATGAATCCATTTGATTTTTATTATGAGGTGTCCCTGAGTCTTCGAAAATCTTCTATGTCTTCTAGTAAACATTGTAGTATTAGAAAAATATGTTTTAGGAAACCACACATGGTTTCAGATATAGTAGTGTTGGTGATATCACGCAAGATATTTTTTTGCTACGGGCAATTCAAGATGGTCGCCGTGGAATCCCAATTTAAAGTTCAATGAAAAACTTTATTGTTTTGGAGTATCAAATTAATATAATGATGTCGTTGTACTCTCTATGTGCTAGGGGATCATTTAGGAACGTAAAAACGGTGTCTCTAAATTTCGACCTCGTAATATCAGGCTCAAAGTCCCTGAACTTACTGATTAACTGGGTTTTGTGTGACATTTATCTACGTGAGAAAATTTGTAGTAGGGAAATACACAAAAGAATGGGTGTAACATCGATTAACCAATAACTGCTAGGGAAGATAGGCTCTTGACTAGCAATCACTAATTGATCTGAATCTGAATCAAATCCACGGACTGACGACTTGTTAACTCACAAAGAGGATGGACTGGTGGATGGACTAGACCGTGTTATATGGGGTTCTATGGGGAAGACTTACTTTCAGTATTGGACGAAGATTAGCTGATGGATGGAATGATGGATAGAGGTCGCTTAAAGAATATTACACTTATTATTGTTTAATGATTGCATTAGGTTTCTCGAGGCTAAGTGGTGGAAACACCAGTATTCTTCCAAGTATAAGGTTTCTTAATATCAGGATTGAATTGTCCTTCCGTCAAATAGTTATATACTGGTAACTGTGTCATCGTTAGCAAGCAGGTCGGTATGGAGGCCATTCCAAAATAACCCTCATAAGTTAGAGTAATAGTCTAAATGCTTAATTGTAGCTGAGTCGAGCGGTCCTCCTACACCCGTCAAGCGAAAACGAGGCCGGCCAAGAGTTGACAAGACCAGCCCAGAGTACTTGGCCAATTTGGCTGCAAGAAAGCAGGTCAAAGAGATGGGTAAAGTTTAGTTTTTCTCTATGTCAGCCTTGCAAAGCACAGGTTCATTATGATAAAAATATAACCAAAGCTATTTTTGCTTTTCATATTTTTTTTGGATTAATATTTATATTTTAAAACACTTAATCCTTATTATCTGGTGATCTGGATTTTTAAAATAATATTTATCGATATGGAGTTTCGATAATTTTGATTCTCCATATTGATTTGGCTCGAGAATACTTCATGGGTTAGTTAGGGCAGCGACTTGAATAAGAGCCACTATGAACTCAATTTTTAATATAATAAAATTAGTACTAAAATATAATTTTTAGTGCAGTAGGCCGTTGCTATTTTCACCAATGTTTCGGGCTATTTTCATTCAAAATAATATATTTATCTTAGCCAATGGCAGAATCTCCATCTTTGATATCTCTGGAGATGATTGCAGTAACTATTCAAGCATTTTAGTCTTACGATTTCAATCAATAAAGTCGTAATATTTTTATACGCAAATTACACGAAACAAAATCAAATTTATGCTATTTTTGTAGTTTCAAAATAGAGGGTATAAATTTTCGCTTTTAATAAATTAGTGGGTGTAAAAGCTTTATTATAAAAATTCAACCATTTCATGTCCTATTTATTCATTCCATGCATGCATTTATATAATATATAATTAATATATTCAATCATCTTTTTTATTATTTTTGTTTTTTTTCTTTACATTTATTTTTAATTTTGTTTTTTTTTGTTCTTTTTATTTTTCTCCACAGCCGCGATGATGAGTAATCGGACACCAGAATCTGGGGAGAAGCGCAAGAGGGGTCGGCCACGAGTGGATAAGACTAGCCCAGAGTATCTGGCTAGAAAAAGGGCTAGAGAATTGGGTGAGTTAGAAAAAAAAAGCATTTGTGGAGTGAATTGGCACTGTTTGAAATATATTAGCTGATAACCCATTGCGACGTGTGCTTATTTTTATAAGTATGGGGGTGGTTTTAAAATATTGTTAAGTGTGCAATAGTTATTTTAAAACTATTAAGTAACTTATGGTGGTTATTTGACCATTTCTAATCTCTCTCCCTCCTTTAATATAGGGTTTAAGTATATTAATACAGACTTGGAAGTTAACTTACAACATCCTACTAATTATTTGTTAATTATTTAATACGTCAAGTGATTTATCAAGTAATCAATCTATCCATCATACAAATTATCAAGCATTCTATCTATCAATCAAACAAATTATCAAGCATTCTAACTATCAATCAAACAAATTATCAAGCATTCTATTTATCAATCAAGTGATCCATCAAGTATTGAATCTATCAATCAGATGATTTATCAAACGTTCTGTTTATTGACTTATAATATTCATATAAGATTTATTTATATTTTTAGCTTACCATGCGCTGATACTTTTAAGAGCGTATGGGATATTTAGTTAAAGACTATTATTAAGACAAATAATTGGTATGAAATTGAGCATAGAAAATGGTTATCTAATTCTTGCTAACAGCTAGAAGCAGTCCAAATTATATCCATAGAGTTTGCCAAGTATTATCCACCATGGATGATGGGGGTTTTATAATTATGATGGGAGATTATTGTCAAATTTCAATCGCTAAACAGGTGTGCATTTATAAAATATGAAATGAGTAGTATGTATTTTTGGTTTTTTTTTTTGCATTTTTTTTATTGTAGCGCCTTTGAATAATAACTGTAGGATTAGTATGGAATTTGTAGAATTTGTATAGTGTTTGTAGTATTTGTAGATTAGTAATCTAGAATTTATATAGTTATAGAGTTATTTATAACGAGAGCCATATAAATTATTTTAAATATTAATACAATTAAAATTATTTAATGTACAGTTAGTTAATTAGTTTATCTATGTGGTGACGGAGTAAGAATACAATTCACCACCCCCTATCTTACCCGTGGGTGATCGTAAGAGACGACTAAGGGATATAAAACTCATATAATGTCTGACCAGCGCGGTATAGTAGGTGACTTTCCCTCTCATTACGGAGGAGGCCCGAGTCCAACAGTGGGGCATATGTGGGCTGTGATGATGATGAATGTACAATTAAAATTAGACCTCTAAAGGATAGACAAGATTTTATGCTAACATTATAATATTGCCATGCTAATTTCCCCCAAATTTTTTATATAATACTAGCAAATCCTGCCCAATGGTTTGTTTGTAGAAGTCAGTATATCGCAGCGCCACCTGGTGGCGAGGTACATTAGTGTGGATAGTATACAAACATTCTCCGTGAAAAAATACATATACATACATATCAATTTTCATAATGATCGGTCAAATAGTTACTCGAGTTTAGCGATTTCATACAAATATACTCTTTTATAGATATTAATTGCTAGCCGACAGAAAGATTTATGTTATGGAGTTCTGAAATCGTAATCAAAATTATTGGATATCTGAAACCGTATCCTCTATAAGAGTTTCAATAGGTTTAGATAGGTATTCGTAACGACGACGTAAGAGAGCGAGTAGGTATGAAAGAGAGTATTGGTGTAAAGATGCGAAAGGGAATGCTCCGATGGTTCGGACATGTGGAAAGAATGCCGAACGAACGTCTGGTTAAGAAGATATACAATGCGAAAGTGGAAGGATGTAGGTACCGAGGGAGACCGAGACTAACCTACCTAGACCAGATCGGTCAGGTACTGAAGGAAGGTGGAGTCAAGAGTCTCCGAAACCGGCGAGCGTGTATGAAGAGAATTATGAATGTTGAGGAAGCGAGTGAAGTATGCAGAGATAGAGTTCTCTGGCACTCTGTTCTCTCTGCCTACCCTGCAAGGGATATGGCGTGATGATATGTATGTATGTATATATATGTATGTAGATAGGTATACAATAGGTGGCTGTGTGGTAGGTATCGACCGTTGTCATAAAGCGTCGGTCGTTATAAGGCTCTTAATCGTCTTTTACGACATCCACGAGCAAAGTAAGGGTTGGTAGTATTTGTAGCCGCTTTTTTTTTTTTTGGCGTCGGTCTATGGATTGGTCACATCACGCTAAATCCGTCCGCGGCGACAGAAGGAGCGGCGACCTCTCCACGCCGTGCGAGCGGGCCACTGAAACCCGGTCTTCGTCTTCGGTGGCCCGCCCGGCGGTTTACCCTCACGGGTGTCCACTCGAGTCGACGCCCCGGCAGCTTTCGCCGTCGTAGCGTCGCCCTCTCGCGGTGGCCTCGCTTCGGGGCGGCCAGACTAATCCCCGGTTCGATCACCGGCTGCCTCGGCTAGGGCGGGATTAGGCGGAGGTACTCGCGCCTGAGCCGTCCCAGGCGCTGGCGGGGCGGTGCGTGTCGCCGTAGAGGAGTTCCTAACGGGCACGGCCCGCCGCTTCCTTCTGCGAGACAGTCATCCCGCGACCATAAGCGACCGCGTCCCAGTTTCTGACGCTACCACACAGTTAATGAAACCATTGTTAATTTAAAATAATTGAACATTTTAGTCATTTAAACCATTGTTATTGAAGAATTTTTTCACATTTTGACATATTTTAATCTAATAACATTATACTTTAAATTAAAACAATTTTCTTTCTTACAAAAGCGTGTTAATGGGATTTTTATTTAAACTATTATTTATTTTTACTATTTAATTTAGTTAAAATGCAAAATAATCGATTTTACTCATATAGTTACGATGCGGCAATTAGGGACAGCGACATCTATCGAATCACACCAAAGTCGCAGCCACGGATAAAAAAATCGCTGATCCCGTGAGCATAATTGGACAAACTATTTAAAATACCTATTGTATTTTCATCCGATGTTTAGAAGTAAGGGATAATCTACCATCTACCCAACATTGTTTACCCAGCGTACAGGCTGGCACACGTCTCCTACAAAAAGACGAAAATATAATACGATGCGAGAATTGAATGTACTACAATAGTTCTGACTGCACAGATGGCACAATGGTTAAGATACCGACCTTCCGTGCCAGTGTCATGGGTTCGATTCCCACGTGGGAGATTACTTTATGCGACCCACAAAGTATTGTTTTAAGTTTGGATGTAATTTGTCTGCGTTAATTGCAGGTTTGTAAAGTCCCCCGCAATACAAGGACTTTCCTTAGTGCAAAGTGGTGTCTTTAAAAAAAAAAAGTTCAACGGTGGTGTAAGTGGCAGCACGATTGGAACGGATTTCCAATAGGTGTGGGTTCGAATCCCATATGTGACAAACATTTTTCGCTCGTAATCGGTTTTTTTTTAAATAATCAAATATATTAAATGTTAAATTACAGTAATTTGATAAAAGCGTGTTAAATTTCATCACAAAAGCTTAACGTAATTAATGGACGCTCCTAATCTGTCCTGTTACATTCTTATAATCGTTTGTGCAGATCTAATGTATGGATTCTTTGGCACTGGTGGTCCATAGTTTCACCAATTGAGTAGGCCTGTTTCCAATGATGGAAGTCTGTATTGGATGGATGGATGAAAGTTTATATAAGAGCACGTCACAATGGATTATCAGAAAAACACCAAATTATTTTATTTTTTTGCCTGTAAATATGCCTGCTAATATTTTAATCTTGTTTTTTTTTTAATATGATGTTTACGCGAGTATTACGCATTTGATATAAAACGTATTTTTAAAGGATTCTATCGTGGTTGTATTGGATTTTTAATTGCCCGACGTTTTGAACACTTTACAGTGATCACGGTCGTGGAAGGACGTAAGGTGTTTCACATCCAATAAGTCATCGTTATTACGGAGATTAATATCTACCCGCTACAGTACATACATACATATCATCACGCCATATCCCTTGCAGGGTAGGCAGAGAGTACAGAGTGCCAGAGAACTCTATCTGTGCATACTTCACTCGCTTCCTCAACATTCATAATTCTCTTCATACACGCTCGCCGGTTTCGGAGACTCTTGACTCCAACTTCCTTCAGTACATGACCGATCTGGTCTAGGTAGTAGTACCCGCTACAGTATTAGTTATTAAAATTTTTACTCACATTTTTAATACAAATTCACTGCCAGTCACAAATAGAAAATGATTCATCATTCTCCTACTCTTATCCCAATTACTTGGGGTCGATACAATATGTACTCTTCTTTCATAGTACATATTGTAAAAGTTATTGGCAATAGTTTTATGACCGGCCACTTTTAAACTCATAGGTTGCAGGATAAGTATTACTGTTTTTTTTTACGAGTGATAGACTATGCTGTAGTCACACCCCGCCCGATACGGCAAGTGTGGGAAATGCATATATACCATTTGATTTAAAAATGATTATTTTGCTGTGTGGTAGCGGCTACGTATACTACCGACCCTTAATTTGCTCGTGGATGTCGTAAAATACGACTAAGAGCTTTATAACGACCTGAGCCAACTATATCTGATGCCGTTTGGTCAACAATTACATTCCCAAGGTGGTTTGACGTCTGGCAGGCGGCCGGTCGTAAAAATATTGCCAATAACTTTTGTAATAGGTACTCGTACTTATTGCGTTGACCCCAAGTAATTGGGATAAGAGCAGGAGAATGATGATGATTTAAAAGTGATATTTTTTTTAAAGACAATAATTTTGAGTAAGGCAATAATCTTTGTATTGCGGGGGACTTTACAAACATGTAATTAATAGACACAAATAACACCCAAATTTAATTGTAACTGTGAAGTATACTGTGGTAAATATCAATAAAAAATTGTTAAAAAAGGTACACGTAGAATGTGTACGACCCTAAGCGTTTCCTAAATCTTAGAATACAAAGTCGTTTCTTAATACGTTTGAAAATAAATAAGATTCATATACTTACTAATATTATAAATGCGAAAGTAATTCTGTCTCTCTGTCTGTCTGTCGCTCTTTCACGCCAAAACTACTGAACAGATCTAAATGAAATTTGGTACACAGATAGTCTAGAGCCTGATAAAGGACGTAAGGCTACTTTTTAATGCAAAAAAAGGTTGTAAAGGGGAATGAAAAGTTGTAAGGAAGTATCGTCATTTTTAAAGCCAGAAGATTGAAACTTATTTTTAGGCTATTGATTAGATATAATTAAATATGACATTAAAATTTTGTGAAAAGATACCCTCAAGGTGTAAAATAAAAATAGGGCAAGGAAATCTTTATGAAAGTAACCTTATGCGGTCGAAGCCGCGAGCAGAAGCTTGTTGGTTATAAATAATTAATTATTCGCGAAACGTTTGGGGGAAGGAAAAGATCGTATTGAATTTATTTTACTTGTAATTAAATGATATACTATTATTAACTTAATTTTATTGTACGTCTTACCTTAAAATTTTAATTGTTTTAAATCTTCTGCAAAGATCGAGGTTTGAATTTTGTTGTATTTTTTTAAAATTATATATTACTAGCTTCTGCCCGCGGCTTCGCCCGCGTAAAAGGTTACTTTCCTAAAGTTTTTCATCCCCTATTTTTATTTTACCCCTTAAGGGTAATTTTTTTACAAAATTTTAATGTACACATACATACATACATATCATCACGCCATATCCCTTGCAGGGTAGGCAGAGAGAACAGAGTGCCAGAGAACTCTATCTCTGCATACTTCACTCGCTTCCTCAACATTCATAATTCTCTTCATACACGCTCGCCGGTTTCGGAGACTCTTGACTCCACCTTCCTTCAGTACATGACCGATCTGGTCTAGGTAGGTTAGTCTCGGTCTCCCTCGGTACCTACATCCTTCCACTTTCGCATTGTATATCTTCTTAACCAGGCGTTCGTTCGGCATTCTTTCCACATGTCCGAACCATCGGAGCATTCCCTTTCGCATCTTTACACCAATACTCTCTTTCATACCTACTCGCTCTCTTACGTCGTCGTTACGAATGCGGTCGGTCAGCCTAACTCCACAGATTTTCCGCAGAGATCGCATTTCGACCGCATTAATTTTACTATCATACTCTTTTCTGCATACCCAACTCTCGCTTCCATACAGTAATGTTGGGACAAGCACTGCGTTATGTATTGCTACACGTGCCTTCTGTCTGAGGTGGTGGCTGCCGAGAAGTTGCCCCAACGCTCCGTTCACTCTATTTCCCGCATTCACTCTTCGCTCTATATCAGTGGTGTACCTTCCATCTCGGCTAAATCCACATCCAAGATATACAAATTCATCCACTTGCTCTAGTACATCATTACCTATTGTTACTCTTACATCTGTTCTGGTTTTATCTCTTTCAAAGACCATTATTTTGGTTTTGCTCACATTCACGCCTAGACCCCTTTTCTTACAATCTTCTGTCATTGTGTCGACTAGGGTCTGCAGGTCAGTCGCTGACTGTGCCAGCAGGACTGCATCATCTGCATAAAGCAGAGCAGTGACCACTGAGTCGCCCATCTGGACTCCCACATTCATATCGTTCAATCTTTGGAGACATTTATCCAGATATATGATAAACAGCCTGGCTGACAGAACGCACCCCTGCTTAACGCCGATATTGACGTCAAACCAAGGCGACATTCCATCATCCAGCCGCACACAGGCTCTACAGCCCATGTAACTGGACTGCACAGCCTGTAGCAGTTTACCGTTAATACCATACTCCGGTAAAATGTCCCAAAGTTCCTTTCGTACAACCGTGTCAAATGCTCTCTCCAGATCCACAAAACTGCAGAAAACCCTCTGACCTAGAGCCAGATGCTTCTCCACAATGTTGCGCAGAGAGAACACTTGATCCATGCATCCCCTTCCACTCCTGAAACCTCCTTGTGTCTCACACAGTAAACCATCGGACACCATCCTCATTCTCCTTTCAATAATTTTTCCATACACTTTTGCTGCCAAACTGGTCAAGCTTATGGCTCTGTAATTTGCGCAGTCATAACGTGAACCCTTGTTTTTAAACAAAGGCACGATGACTGCGCTATTCCAGTCCCTGGGAACCATTCCCGAGCTCCAACATAAATTGAGGAGCAACAGGAACGCCTCCCAGACACAAGAGCCACCGAGCTTGATCATCTCGGCAGACACCATATCAATGCCCGCTGCCTTACCATTTTTCAAACTTCTTATCGCCCATTCAACTTCATCCATACTGATGCCATCGGAGGACGCCGTTGTCGAATGTTGATCTACTAAACCACATCCAACACCGGCGCCAACCGTAGCATCCGCATACATATCGCCAAAATATTCACTCCATCGGCTTAACACGTCTTGTGTTTGTGTAAGAATGTCTCCACCTTTAGACCTTATTTTATTCATTCTGAAGGCTGACCAACCACCCCGAGACTTCTTCACCTCCCTCCAAAAGAGTTTGGTGTTACCCTCGAAGTTTTTAGTCAGCCTATCTTCTGCACTCATACTTGCTCTATCACGTTTCTCTTTCACTAAGGCCTTGGTGTCATTCTTACATTGCCGATATATTTCTTTCTTTTGTTCAGTCATACTGTCATTCAGATTCAAAGAAGAGACATAGTCCAGCCACGCTTTCTTCTTTTGCTCTACGGAAGCTGCCACTTCCGCATCCCACCATGCATCACCATTTGTTTTTCTATGCTTCTTTGAACTTCCACATACTTCTTTCGCTGTATCTACCATACTCTCTTTCAATACTCTCCAGCATTCTTCAATGTCCGATTGCGGCTGGCTTGCCATCGTCAGCCGTTCTCGGACACCCTCTGCATACTTTTCTCTTACACACTCTTCTTGCAACCTTTCAACCTTTATTCTTTCAAGCCCTCCGAAGTGGACACGCTCTCGCCAGTGCCTCCACTTTCTGAACAGACCACTAAATCTCGCAATAACGAGATAGTGGTCCGTGTCGACTGTGGGGCCCCTGTAGGCTCTTGCGTCCAATATTTTGCTTCGGAGGCGACTGTCTACCAAAATTAAATCTATTATGCTTTTCTGTTCATTCCTTCTCCATGTATACATATGGATGTCCTTATGTTGGAAAAATGTGTTTGACACAATAAGGTTTCTCTCCATGCATACATCCGCTATGAGCCTACCTGCGTCGTTCACTCTCTTATCACCAAATGGACCAAGTACGTCCTCATAGTCGGGACGCTTGGTCCCCACCCATCCGTTCAAATCTCCGCATACAATCACGCGTTCACTGGTTTCTGCCATATCCAGAACTTCCCTAACATTGTCCCAAAACTTCTCTAGGTCTGATGCCACCGAGGATCCTACGGGAGCATATGCTACAACCATGAATACCTTGGTGACACCTAGTTTTATACGGATCCAGAGAAGTCTGGGATCATACATTCCGTAATCCTTCACACCTGAGGCCAAGCGAGAGGACAACAGCACTCCTACCCCCATGCTGGCTCGATCGCTCTGTGGTACACCAGACCACAGAGCCATCCCGCCACCAGGAAGATCGCAGGCGTCGCTGCCCCTTCGCTTGGTCTCTGTTACACAGAGCACGTCTAGCTGTTTGTCCGCCATGACGGATATCAGCTCGTGCAACTTACCTTCCACACAACCTCTTACATTCCACGTGCCCACCCGGCACTCCGTTCTCCTCGACTCGCCTAACTGGGCAAGGCGTGATGGGTGGCGGCCCCCATCGCCGCAACTGCCGATGTTCGTACCGACGGGGGCGGGTCGGTACGCGTCGCCTCCGGGGGACGCCCTAACCCGCATTGCGGTACGCATTTCGAGCCGGATTAGCAGTCTAATTAGACTGGCAGGGGACGCGAACGAGCACGCTCCGGACTATGCCCCCCAATTTTAATGTCATATTTATTTATATCTATTAATAGCCTAATAATAAGTTTCAAGGTTCTGGCTTTAACGACGATACTTTCTTACATCTTTTCATCCCCCTTTACAACGCCTTTTTGGCATTAAAAAGTAGCCTATGTCCCTTATCAGGCTCTAGACTATCTGTGTACCAAATTTCATTTAGATCGGTTCAGTAGTTTTGCCGTGAAAAAGCGACAGACAGAGTTACTTTCGCAATTATAATATTAGTAAGGATTTCACGTATGATGACTGAGTAAAATATAATGCATCGTGAAGTTTAAATATTTGTAAAAACTCAATTACTAGCGAAAAATGATTGTGACAAGTGGGATTCGAACCCATTCCTAATGGGAATCCGTTCCAATCGTGCTGCCACTTACACCACCGTGAACTATTGTATAACATTCAATTCTCGCATCGTATTATATTTTCGTCTTTCAGGAGACATGTGCCATCTACCCGACATAGTTTACACATTGTACGGGTAAGTTTTAAGCCTGTCATACAATAGTTCACACTGGTGTAAATGGTATCACGATCGGAACGGATTTCCAATAGGTGTGGGTTCAAATCTTCGAATCCCACTTGTGATAATCATTTTTCACTCGTAATCGGGTTTTTATAAATAATTAAGCATATTAAATGCTAAATTTCAGTATTTAGTTTAAATATTGTTTCAATTTAATACTAAATTCAATTAGAATTTTATTAAACAATGATACGTCCTATAATATAAATAACTAGCTCCTGCCCGCGGCTTCGCCCGCGTAAAAAGTTACTCTCCTAAAGTTGAACTATTATCCCAAGGAACCGGGATAAAAGTATCCTATATGTTAATTTAGGGAATTTTAATGTCATATTTATTTATATCTAATCAACAGCCTAAAAATAAGTTTCAAGCTTTGGCTTTAAAAATTACTTCCGTATAACTTTTCATCCCCCTTTACAACCCTTTTTTTTCACATTAAGGGTAGCCTATGTCCTTCGCCAGGCTCTAGGCTATCTGTGTACTAAATTTTATTTAAATCGGTTCAGTAGTTTTGGCGTGAAAGCGCGACAGACAGACAGACAGAGTTACTTTCGCATTTATAATATTAGTAAGGATTGAGATTCAGCATTTGAAACACTAAGGTTATAAAAAAATTGCGAGGTGTGTAATAATTATCATAAGAGGAACTGTATCTATTAGGGGACGTCCATTAATCATGTGATCTTTTTTTTATAATTTTTAACCCCCCAATTTCCCTCTTGATGATACGTGATGAGGCTTAAGACTATGACTCCCCTGCCCCACCAACATCACGTGAATTTTTAGTACCTACAAAGAAGTAGCCCACAGCCTACTATATTCTCGTTTCATTTTGCTTTTTTTATACTTCGCAAAAGGTACAGATCACCTACTTTAAACTTCGTTCGTTGCCTGACAATGGTAAGTCAAAGTCACACTAAACGCCGCTTTTCAGTTTGGTAATCGCAGCGTTTGACGATAAAATAAATACACGTGATATCTTACTGCAGCTTTGTGATATTTCGTGATTTTTGTCAAACCTTTTCAAACCTCACGTGATTAATGGAAGGCCCCTCAGGAATCCGTCTCAACTGTGTTCGCTATTGCATGGAGCGTATTGAGAATGGAAATATAACTAATGTTGAATAAAATTTACAACACAGATAGCGTAGTGGTTAAGATAGTGATCGTGCTATTGTTATGAGTTCGATTCCCAATACAATTATTTGTGTGATTCACATATTTTTGTTTTGAGTTTGAGTGTAATTTGTGTTTGTTAAATTATATGTTTGTAAAGTCTACCCGCAATACAAGAATTATTTATTTACTGCAAGGTGTTTAAAAATAAATGTATAAGAAAGAATTATTTTTGTGTGGTGACGGAGTAAGAATACACAACCCACACACACACACATTCCACAACACCCCTTTTTTTGGCCGTGGGTGTCTTAAAGGAAGACTAAGGCATAATACGCAAATAAAGATGTTATATGCAAATTATACCTTAGTCGTTTTGCAAGAGAAGGAAAATTCCAAATAAAACCCTTTACCAACCCATCTGAATAGCGTGGTAGATACTATGTCAACCTCCCTCTTATTGTGGAGGAGGTTGAGCTAATGATGATGTGAGAATTTTAATGATGATGGAAAGTTAAAGAAATCATGTTACATGGTATAGGCATGTCATCAGATGAGGTGAATGTAATAATTTTGTGAGATATTACGTATGAATATTGTAGGCCATCCCCGTGAAGGTAAGGTAAGATCAAAGAAAAGATGGATGGAATTTGTGAAGCATGACATTTTAAAATAGGGAGTGAATGCCGAGATGACTTTGATAGGGCTGTGTTGGATAAAGTGGACGTATTTGTAATTGAGATAAGAGGAGGGTGATGATGATGTGAATTGCTTGCTTGTGTGCCAGAAAAAAACAATAAAATGGAAATCGAAGAGGGATTTTTTTTTTGAAATTTAATATTTAAAATGGAGGGGCTGATTATTTTGTGAAAATTCAAATAAGAATGCTGAAGACGACGGCTATTTAAAATTATTTTATAATTGCAATTTATATAATTTCTTTTTTTGTAATATGTAACAAGTAAAATATGGATGATTTTGTAAAAAATAAATGTAAGGGTTGATTTTCTTGTAAAAAAATCCCCAATGGAATAATAATTTGTTACAACTATCTACAACACAAACTTTTTCTCCTTTTGTCCCACAGAAGCTTTGGAGCGCAAAGCGAAGAGAGAGTACAAGCGACGAGCTACTGGAGGTAAGAATCTCATTTTATCTTCTGCTCTTGTACATATGCCATTCACCTATATATTTAAGGAAATTCCGTCAAAGAGAGTGGACATCACGAAACAAATTAAAATATTTTTAATTTGGATTCTCTTTCCATTGATGCAATTCCTGTGTGGTTGCGGCTATGAATACTACCAACCCTTACATTGCACATGCCTATCGTAAAATATGACTAATAGCTTTATATATATCTGGGTCAACTCCATCTGATGCCGTTTGGTCAACAATTACATTCACAAGTAGTGTTGACGTCTGGCAGGCGGCCGGTCATAAAACTACTGACAAAACTCTTGCATTACATATTGTAAAGATACATTGACTTTTTAATCCATCACGTCATATTACCATCTTATATGGAATAATATGGAAAATGTGATTATCCAGAATTTAATCATCATCATTCTTCTACAATTATCACAAATTACTTGTGGTTGATAAAATATGTAACTCTTCTTACATTTTACATATTGCAAATAGTTTTGATAATAGTTTTATGATCGATCACTTGTCTGACGTCAACACTACTTGTGAATGTAATTGTTGGCCAAACGGCATCAGCTGGAGTTGGTACAGGTCGTTATAAGACTCTTAGTCGTTTTTTACGACATCCACGAGCAAAGTAAGGGTTGGTAGTATTCGTAGCCGGTAACTACACACAATTGCTGTGCTGATGGTGATGTAAATAAGACGATTTATAATATCTACATTGATTATCATATAACTCTCTTTAGCGGAATAATAATAGAAATAGTGTATCCATTGGCGATTTTTTTTATTAATCAGATAAGTATTTTCGCAGAATTATTTTTAGTTTACGAAGCTATATTTGTTATATGGTTTGGTTGGTTTTTGTGGTACCGATGGCGTACTAATTAAAATACTGTTTTATCGAGCCATGAGTCGCGGATTCTTAATTCCCACGCTGGATAATATTTTGTGCTATCCACAAATGATGTTCACAAATGATGTTCTTCTGATAGTCGTGGTGTAATTTGTGTTCGTTAATTATGTATTTGTAAAGTCCACCCGCAGTATGCTAGCGTGGTATGACTATTATGTTTAAAAGCCTTTATTATTATTTATAAATATTAGAATTTGGATGTTCGAGCGAGAAAATTAATACTTAATATTATTTATTTTTATTTTTTTTTCTTTAAAAAGAAGAAAATATAAAATGAGAAAATAAGTGAATAAATAAAAAAAATGTAAAAAAATGATACTCGAAAAAGGTGATATCAAGAATCGAACTGAGGCTATCTGTATTAAAGGGCTGCTTGATCCAACTTGCCTGTTATTATCTTTAATGGTACTCGCTAAGTTTACCTTTTTTATTATATTTATGTTATTCTCACAAATCTCTGATTGAGGTTTTCTTTAAATGAAACCTAGTTAGGAGGTCGTTTTATCGCCCCGAAACCCCGAAATTGTTGAATCCGTTTTTGAGATTCTGAATATATAGAACGTTTTTTTTCCTGTGAGAAACACCCACCACTTAATATACTTTTATTGCGGGTAGACTTTACAAACATTCAATTTAACTGACACAAATTACACTCAAACTTAGAACAATGATTTTTGAATCGTTCAAAGTATTATCCAACGCTGAAATGAAAACCACCTGGCACGTTCGTTTAACTTATCAACCACGCCATCTGTACAATAAAGTATATACAAAAATATATAATATTTTTTCATTTAAATATCTTTAAATTACTAAAAAATTTCGTATAATGGATACATAATACCTGTTAATATTGTATGGGAATCACTTGTGTAACATTCACAACTTGCATTGCTATGCGTTTAACGATGTCTCAGAATTAAAACTCTCGATATATGAATTTCGCATCATTTTTAATTTGAAACTAAGGCTAGTTTGAATTTATAATAGGAAAGAATTTTTACTGCAGTCCCAATATAAAGGGTTTTTCAACAAGAACTTTGTTTTCTAAAACAAAATGAAACAAGAAATTTAGATGAAGATGATTCAAATTTTTATTGTATTACGAAGAGAAAAGTTCGGCAATTATGAATGAAAAATGATATCTGGCAAATGTCCACCACGACCACGTTGACAGATGTCGATTCTTTCATCAAAGTTTTTAATCACTTTTTTGGGAAAATGACGGGTCTATTTCGTTAATCACATCACGGATTTAGAGTTTTAAGGCTGCAATCGGATTCGATTGGCTCCGTATAGACTCTGTCCTTACATAGCCCTGCAAAAAATAATCCAGTGGTGTTAAATCACACGATCCGGCTGGCCACATAGCAGCTGATTTTCGTGAAATTATGCGATCGTGAAATTTGGTTTGCAATAAATTGATCGTTTCATTGGATGTGTGACATGTGGCACCGCCCTGTTGAATCCACATGTCAGTGATATCCCCATCATCAATAATAAGCCAAAATTGAGTCGTTAACATCTCGCGACAACGTGATCCATTGACCGTTACCGTATTTTCAGCCTCATCTTAGAAAAAAAAACGGCCCAATCACGCCTCCAGACCACATAACGCACCATATAGTGACACGATGAGCTAGCAAAGGCTTCTCAATAATCGCTCTAGAATTATCAGAAGGCCAAATGCGGCAATTTTGCTTGCAGCCAGATCGTGTGATTTAACACCACTGGATTTTTTTTATGGGGATGTTAAGGTCAGAGTCTATACGGAGCCAATCGAATCGATTGCAGCCTTAAAACTCCAAATCCGTGATGTGATTAACGAAATAGACCCGCCATTTTGCCAAAAACTTTGATGAAAGAATCTACATCTGTCAGCGTGGTCGTGGTGGACATTTGCCAGATATCATTTTTCATTCACAATTGCCGAACTTTTCTGTTCGTAATACAATAAAAATTTGAATCATCTTCATCTAAATTTCTTGTTTTATTTTGTTTTAGAAAACAAAGTTTATGTTGAAAAACCATTTATTTTGATAAAGGATTATATATACCTTCTCTGGCAGTAACTTTCTTTTGATGATGTGGTAAATAGTTTTAGAGTGCGCGAATAGAGCGAGTGGGACTCCAGATCTTACGTGTTATGTTAACATATCTCTCGCCAATTCGATTAATTCATTAATATTCACTATATTATATAAATTATGTCCCCCCCCCTTTTTACGCACTATTCCCCGCCAGTGACAGACTTGGGGTACTTGTGTGGGACTCGCCGGCTATAAATGTTGGCGGCCGGAATACGGATACTAAAACCAACAGCGCTCCCTTCCGCGCATTTACGGGATGCCGGCGAGATCGTCTAATGACATTCTATCCCCTACGCTTGGCCATGTCCAGTCAGTGTATGTGTCCGCGAGGGAGAAATAAACAATTTTTCTTTCTGTCTTTCGCAAAATTTGATTTTGAACAGGGATTGTTATGTTACCTTAATGCTAAAGCTATTGGAAGGGTTTCTAAGAGATATGAGCTTCAATCGCGCGTGTCCTATCGTTACATTTTGATGAGTTTTCTTAAAATGCCCAATTTCTAATAGACGTAAACGTAATTTATGCATTCTAAAGGTTCTTATTGAGGTTTTCGTTCTAAGATATCGATGGACAGTGTGTTCACTAATTGTACTAAACACTTCTTAAGCAAGAATGAGACAAGAATCATTAGCAAGAATATAGATTATACATTTTATAAGGTTGTCATAATAATAGTTCAACAATATACAATTTGTGTAAAACTAATTTTAAAATACTTTGTAAGAAATTGGTTTTTGAAGTTCTTTTTCAAATGACAAGATAAAATGTTTATCAAAAAAAAATTAAGATAATGGATTCGAGTACAGGCGTGATGTTATGCAGTGTAATTGAGTAAACCATGTAAAAATATGATTTTCTGACATTTATTGGCAAGTTTTATTATATGTTTTCATAAACTCATCATTAGATCTTTAAGTAATTGAAATGGTGCTCCCATTTTGGGAGAGAAAAAAAGAAATTACCAAATCCTACAAATGATTGAGTTGTGAATATACATAAAAATATAAACATTTAAATTAAAAATTACTTACTTCTTTGAAATCTTTTTAAAATCTGTGTTACTAAAATCTTATCTGATATAATCTATTTGAATTAAACTATTTTAGACAGTGTCAAACTTTACAGAGTGAGACCATGAGCTCTGTAAAGTATTTGAAATGTTGAGAAATTAAAAATCAAATATAAACGCGAGAGAATCCGTAAAAGAAGTTCTATTTCAAATATAAGCACTCGCATAAACCTCAGAAATCATTATAATCTATCTAAAAATATTATTACTTAATTTTTTTTTGAGTACATAACAAATATCACTCATTATACAGTATTAGTTTCTTTGATACTCCATTTTCAAGAATATTTTACACCTTGACAATAAAGAATAACGTAATATTTGAAAAATAATATTTTTCTATAAAAACATCATTAGATTCTTTTAAACGAATGTGGGTTTGCTAATCAGCATAAACATCGTTGCTAGGTTATAAATTATAACCTAAAAATTTCTCAATTTTTTGAGGTCACAAACATTGTCTAAGATTTTAATATTTGAATTCTTTACTCATTCTTGTCTTGTGTACATGCTAAACACTAAAAAGAGGTTGCAAGACTTTTGATTAAACAATCTTGACTCTTGCATAAAATTCTTGCAATTTCAACACTTGCAAAAAACCGCTTGACTAACACAAAAAATTCACATATAGCTAAACCAATCATGAGAAATATGTCGGCGCACAAAATGATGACCGGAAAAAAGTTGCCGACCCCTAAAATTAGATTAGTTAAAATGCGGAAGGTTGGCAACACTGCGAGGAAAGATGATAGGAGGGGTCTTGTGAGAAGAAATGGGAAATTTATAAAGAGGAAAGGTAAAAGATATAGGAAATTTTGCATGTCTATATTCTGTTCTATAAGAAAGAATTCAAGCATTTTTTTATACTATTTTAAAACGTAGTCACGTAATTTTATTAATTGTTTTACTACGCTTATAAAAATAGTCTACATTTGCTATTTAGTATTACTTTTGTTCGCTTCAACCAATAGTACGGTACGCTTTTTTACGTTATTTTTATTTTGGTCTGTGATTATTTATTGATACATATATTACGATTATAATTGTAAAAATTAAAAAAAATCACCGTACCATTTATTTTGTGAATATTGAACGAGATTCAGTCGTCACGTTTCTCTATGTAACGCTCATTCGTGTAAACTCGGCTCTCATCGTCTAATGGAACATTTTTATATTACAATACAACCAAGACACAGATTTCTTGATTTGAGTGGTTTTTTTTTTCGCCGGCTTAATGTCTGGATACTCCTTTCATAATCCGTCCGGGATGATGAAATGGTGGCAGGCGGCTTCATAACCTACCGTGCTTCCATTCTAATCATCGTTCGGTCGAATACTGGTCATCACCACATCACCACAGCCCATATATGTCCATTGTTGGTCTCGAGCCTCCTCCGTAATGGAAGGGGAAATAACTTACTATACCACGCTGGTCAGACGCGTTGGTATAGGGTTTTGTTTTGAGTTTTCCTTCGCTTGCATAGATGTTATATGCGTTTTATATCCCTTAGTCGTCTCTTACGATCACCCACGGGTAAGATAGGGGGATGGTAAATTGTATTCTTACTCCGTCACCACAGGGATGAATACTGGTACTGATTCTTTAATATCTTTGATCAGATCGATAGGACTCTTTCGAGTACCAGCCCCATTGATGCTTCAGCAATGAGCGTCAGTACAACTAGCACTGGATCAGATCGCACACTGAGAAAGATCCGGCAAAAAGACTCGAGAGAACATAATACTAATTATTCATGGAGATACCTTAATCTTTCCTTGACGACTTGACTGACTCTTATCCCAATTACTTGGGGTCGATACAATATGTACTCTTCTTTCATAGTACATATTGTAAAAGTAATTAGCAATAGTTTTATGATCGATCACTAGTCTGACGTCAACACTACTTGTGAATGTAATTGTTGACCAAACGGCATCAGATGGAGTTGGCCCAGGTCGTTATAAGGCTCTTAGTCGTCTTTTACGACATCCACGAGCAAAGTAAGGGTTGGTAGTATTCGTAGCCGTTACCACACAGCAAATAATAACTGACCATAAACAATGTAAATCTTTTTATATAGAATCATTTTGTTTTTGCTGCAATGAATTTGTATTAAAAATGTCGATCAAAATATAATAACTAATATTGTAGCGGGTAGATATAAATCTCTGTAATAACGATGACTTATTGGACGTGAAACGCATTAGTCCTACCGTGAAAGATACGTCGTGAAATTAAAAATCAAATACAAACGCGATAGAATCTATAAAAAATAATTTTATTTCAAATGTGTAATACTTGCGTAAATGTCAGATATAATTTTAAGGTTTATTGCACGCATTATAAGCGAAGCGTTGTGGTCTTGCTCTACTCTCGATATATGAAAATCAAGGCCTTTTCAAATCTTGGCCACCGAAGACAAAGATCGGGTACCGGTGGCCCGCTCGCACGGCGAAGAGAGGAGTTTGCATGGTGGGTCTATGGAGTCACGCGCCGCCTCTACCGTCACCCCGGACCGATTTGGCGGGGCGAGACCACGTCCATAGTCCACCGCAAAAAAAAGGCCTTATCAAACCTATAAAAATTAATGTATTTTTCTCACATTGCACTTATAGGATAATATTATCATACATATGTCAATAAAAAAACATTTGTTTAAACGTATTTAATATTTTTAAAACTCAATTATTTTGATAATTTTCTTATAGAACAGTTTTATCAAAAAGTAGATGTGATTGGTTTAGATGGCAAAAGTAATTTGTAGTATATGGCTGATTTGTTTTAGAAATTAAATTTACTTAGCTTTTTTTAATTTTGTAGTTAAACTTTTTATAGCAGGGCTAAATTCTCTGATCTGCAGACTTTGTGTTGCAAAAAGTTTGCGAGAAATCTTTAGGTACGTCGCACATGGGCGGGCGGGGCCACCGAAGACAAAGATCGGGTACCGGTGGCCCGCTTGTACGGCGAAGAGAGGTGCTTGCAGGGTGGGTCTATGATGATATGGTTGCGCACTGCCTCTTCCGTTGTCCCTCCATATTTACCAAGAGAAAAAAATAAAAAAAAATGTACGTCGCATATATTTAAACGCCATTTTCGAGGACTTGGCGTAATTAGAAAACGTTAGGATTACGAACCCGCGTTTTAAACTTTTGAAATCCATGTTCATTTCATGTAGGGGGATATGTTAAGGCTTCAGAGTCATTCCTGAACGTTGTCCTGCCCTAAGCCAATCCTAATCCACTATTCAAACACGCAAACATTTGAAATTGACTGTGGCGCCACCAACACAAAAAAGTTCCGATTTAACGCCGCGAGCCGGCGGTCGCAAAAGTTATGTGTGTGTAAAATATACAAGAAAAATCGAGTTTAGCTGATGCGTGAGTACCTTTCTATCCTACCTAAAGCCAGACTAAAAGCTGAAACAATCTGAATGTTTTAACATACATACATGGTATTGGTCATGCTCACTGAAAGGTCTACTTGCGGTAGCTGCGTCGAGCGGGTCCCTCCCTTCCCTTCAAGGTGGTTGAGGGGTGTGATGGCTGCTCTAGTAGTTAACTCGTGATCGGGTGCCGCTTGTGGGATCTGGTCCAGCCATTGGCTATTTTACGTTGTATTTAAACTATTAGGTTCGAAGGGCATCACACTGGAGCTATTTCTTTCATGTACCATTCTTTTTATATATATATAAAAAAATGAAAAGAAATAATAAAAGACAAACCCGCTGAGTTTCTTGCCGGATCTTCTCAGTAGTGGTCTAGTTCCGATCCGGTGGTAGTTTATTAGATTAAAATTAAATTGTTAATACTGACAATATGTAAGTGCCCTCACAGGGTTTATACATAATAAATGAATTTGAATTTGAATTAACGTGTTATATTAAATAATTTTGATGGCATTTTATGTAGTGTGATGCGGAGAAAGTGCTGAGGTATACTGAATATGATATAAAAGTGATTTACAACGTTTTCGTTTTCCACCTAAATTCCCAGAAGATACCATTAACAATGTGACAATAGCACTGTTGATGGCAACAATTTGTCTTACTGACTAACCTCAAGAGACTAAAGACGTGAAGAAAATTATAACTCGCCACTGGCAACAATCGCTCGTATAAGTAGCTGATTGCCAATACATAAAAAGAACGCTGTTGACAGTTCTCTGTCAACAGCCGCGGTCCGGTCCGTCCGGGGTAGTACCACACTGAGCAGAAGATCGACGTCTGAGTAATGGCAATGTGCTATTGCGCTTCGTTCGGTGAGCGAGAGAGCCGGAAGCCCAATTGGGGTGGGTTTGGGGTATGCAGCGCCTTAGCTATACCCTTAGTATTTCAATGGTTCATGAGCGGCAGTGACTTTAACCATCAGGTGTGCTGTCTGCTCGTTTGCCACCATAAGCAATAAAAAAAAAGAAGAAACGACAGAACGCTATTGGAGATTTTATGTAAAAAAAAATTGATTGGTAAATAATTAAAATGATTGCCTGTATAACAAAAGTTTCATATCTATCTTCGCGACAGTCTGTCTAGTTTTTAGGATTCCGTACCCAAGGGATAAAACGGGACCCTATTACTAAGACTCCGCTATCCGTCCGTCTGCCTATCACCAGACGGTATCTCATGAACTGTGATAGTTAGACAGTTGAAATTTTTATAGATGATGTATTTATGTTCTCGCTTATAACAACAAGTACTAAAAAAAGACAATAAAATATTTAAGGGGGCTCCCAAACAAGGAACGTGTTGTTATTTTGCTCGATATTGATAACGGCAAAAGGTAGACGGTAGGAAGGTAGTTCACAGAATATTTAATTATACACGGTGACATTTATGTCGTCTTACAAAAGCAATTCAGTTAACGCATCCAGTATCTACTATTCATTTGTACAATTAAAAGGTTAAAAACAATATTTACTGAAATATTTTTTATTAAAAATTATTATAAACTAGCAGACCGGGCCACGCGTTGCTGTGGCTTAGGTTAGCCTCAGTAACACTTTTTGTTTATTCTAACAAATCTTGGCTTATATGAAGCGTTTGTTCATTTAACATAAGCGCCATCTACTAAATACTTACTGATTCCAGTCAACAGATTTCGCCATCTTTTAAAATCCTTTTGATATAACATATGATTTTGACTATCAAATATTAGACATATAATTTGCAATAAAATAATATTGCGACTATAAATTGAGATTTAAGCTATCTTATCTTTTAAGTTGGATCTAACTACACATGCTGTGCAAATTTGGTTAAAATCGGATAAGTACTTTATGAGTTCATCGCGGACAAACAACGTGACACGTAATTTATATATATTAAGATAATTACTAATTAAAATAGTAAGAGAACAGCATGTAGCGAGCGGTAATCTACCTACTCGACATAACGTACGTACTATAATATCATCGCCACTATTGAACAATTAAATATGTTTCTTTGGTCGGATAATTTTATGGAACTTCTTTTATAAGACGATATAAATATCACGGTGTATATTCACTTTAAAATAAATTAAAATAAAACAAATGTTTAAGGGCAGATCCAATACAACAAATTGCCTTTTTTTTTGTCGTTTTTATTTTGATATTAGTGACATTAAAAGTAAGAAATTAT
Organism: Lymantria monacha; assembly: GCA_905163515.2. NCBI lineage: Eukaryota > Metazoa > Arthropoda > Insecta > Lepidoptera > Erebidae > Lymantria > Lymantria monacha. The sequence goes on along the minus strand of LR991108.1, from coordinate 2,473,671 downwards.
AATGTAGAAATAGATTATTTTATTACTTGCAAACTATATGCACTTTGCAGTTGATTTTTTATTTCTTTATCGGATTATAAAGTCCTGTCAAACATCTATCATATTTTGGTACATCTAATTCCGCGCTTCATCAATCTCATTCGTTCATTATTAACATTCATCGTTCATATTATGTGATTACGTTTCATTTTACTCAACAATCGTAACGTTCCGTTACAGCATGTTATTCCTTGATATTATAAATGTGAATGTTTGCTTGTTATGCTTTTACGCTTAAACCATCTAACCGATTTTAAATATTCTTTATTATAAGTAAGTAATATAGGTGATATTTTATACCCTGTATCCATGGGCAACGGGAACTAATCGGGAGTAGTAAAACCGAGTAGATAATACTAAAATACTAAAACTAGCGTATATATATTTCTTTAAAAGTAGGTAAAGCTTTTTTTTAATCTTAAAAACAGGATGCTAAGTTTTGTGAATTATAACAAAATATATTTGTAAGTAATAGAAGTATAATTCTCGCGAAATGTCATTGCGCGCAGTCGCCATTTTGGTGACGTATTTGATTAGTTAAGTTTCGAGTGACTTCAGTCTTTTTGGCGGGAATAATTATATTCAATATTTTAATATTTTATGATGTATATGTATGTATTTAACGGTATTCATCCCCATAAATAATATAATTGGCATTTTATTTAACGTTATACAGAAAAAGTACAAAAATGTAGTGTATATGATATAGCAATGCTTTAAGTGTGTTTTTCTTTATGCTATGTTTTCCCCATTTTATTTCGTCCGGAAACCTAGAACTTCTGAGCTACAGAGTACGGTTGTGGGTAGTTTTTATTTGCCATTGTATGTTAATATGCGTGGATTCTGCATCCCATAAATTTTAAGTCGACCCTGACGAGAGAAAACCAAAATCGTTTATTATCTAATGCTAAGAATGTTCTAGATTCTGCCGCTTCGTCTTCCACGGGCGATACTACACCAAGAGTGAAAAGGAAATACACCAAAAGAACGCCCAGCGCTAAGAAGGATGCTGTAAGTATGACGTGCTGCCGCAGATCATGATGTTAGGTGGTAGCTGCCGCTCATGGACTTAGGAAGTATTAAGGTTATGAAAAACTTTTATTTTTGACTTAAGGGACTTATTCCTATCATCTCAGCTTATATACGTCTCACTGCTGGATTCGAGTCCCTTGACAATATAGTAGAATCACACTGGTTAGATGCGTTGGTTTTATTTCAACTTTTCCTGGTATCTTACGTTAGATATAGAGTTTTATTTCAATATTTCCTTCTCTTGCATTGATTTTAATTAAATATTGTATTTATTAGTCGTCTTTTACGATATTCACGGCAAGAATCATCTCAGCTCATATATGTCCCACTGTTGCTCTTGATTCTCCTCCATAATGGGAGGGAAATTGACCTACTATACCACGCTGGTCAGATGTGTTGGTTGTATTTGTTTCGAGTTTTCCTTCTCTTCCATAGACGTTATATGCATTTTATGTTCCTTAGTCGGGCCTATGTCGTGCGGTGTTCCGCAGGGCTCGGTTCTGGGGCCGACTCTGTGGGACATCGGGTACGACTGGGCGTTGCGAGGGAGTCTCCCCCCCCCGGGCTGAGCTTGATATGCTATGCTGACGATACGCTCGTCACAGCGGCAGGACACTCGAAGAGGCGGCGAGCCTGGCCACTCTCGGCACCGAGGAGATGGTCAGGCGAATCGAGGCGCTGGGACTCAGGGTGGCCCTAAACAAGACGGAGGCCCTCTTATTCCGTGGGCCCCGTGTAAGAGAGCCTATCGGCGCCTCGATAGTCGTCAACTCCATCCACATCAGTATCCAGGCCCATATGAAGTACTTGGGCCTGGTGCTGGACGGGCGATGGGCGTTCTGGGAGCATTGCCGCCGAATTGCTCCCCGGCTGGTCGGCGCGGCGTCCGCCCTATCACGACTCATGCCGAACGTAAGCGGACCTAGCTTTGAGGGCCGACGGCTGTATGCGTGGGTGATCCGCTCGATGGCCATGTACGGCGCACCTGTGTGGGCGAGGTCTCTGGCCTTCCGGCTGAGGACTTTTTTGTGGCGCCCTCAGAGAATCATGACGGTCAGAGCCATCCGCGGATACCGTACGGTGTCGACCGAGGCGGCAGGCGTGTTGGCTCGGACACCCCCGTGGGACATAGAGGCGGAGATGCTCTCCGACCTCTATTGGCGGGTGACTTCAGTGCGTGATGCAGGTGGCTCCCCATCGCTTAGCGAGATAGCCACCTGGCGCGACGACGCCCGCCGAGACGTCATCGCTCGCTGGGCTACGTGGCTGGAGAGACCTAGGCACGGTGTTCTTACCGTAGAGGCTCTCCGGCCCGTATTGACGGAGTGGATGGAGCGGCGGCACGGAGTCCTCTCTTTCCGGTTGGTGCAGGTGTTGTCGGGGCACGGGTGCTTCGGCAAATACCTGCACAAAATCGCAAGGAGGGAGTCGACTCCGTCCTGCCACCAGTGCTGCAGTGACGAGGACACGGTGCAACACACGTTGGTCTGCGTGACCTGGGCCCGGCTATGCTCTTCGCTGTCATCGATGCCGACCTGACGCTGCCGGCTGTCGCGAAAGCGATGGTCGACAGCATCAGGAATTGGGGCGCGGTCGCCGCCTTCTGCGAGGCTCTCATCTCGCAGAAGGAGGCAGCGGAACGGGTCCGGGTGGATTCTCGGGACCCGGGCTGCCGCCAGCGGCCGGGGCGGCACAGACGCGAGTATCTGCGCCTAATGCCGCCCTAACAGAGGCTTCGGGTGATCGGACTGGGGAATTGTCCGGTTACCCGACGTGAGGCCACCGCGTGAGGACGTCGCCCCGACGGCGAAAACTGTCGGGGCATCGACAAGAGAGGAACCCACAAGGGTATACCGCCGGGCGGGCCACCGAAGTCAAAGATCGGGTACCGGTGGCCCGCTCGCACGGCGAAGAGAGGTGCTTGCAGGGTGGGTCCATGGGGTTGCGTGCCGCCTCTTCTGTCGCCCCGGACGTTTTGTCGGGGCGCGACCACTACCATGGTCCACCTTGCGGGAAAAAAAAACAAAAAAAAAATCCTTAGTCGTCTCTTACGATCACACACGGGTAAGATAGGGTGGTGAATTATATTCTTAATCATCACTACACAGAAAGACTAGTCCAGCTAAATTTAAGTAATTATTTTAATGAAAATTACTGGTTGATTCGATTATACCGAGATATTTTTTATGGACCTTCTTGCTGGATAAGCAGACCATCTGATAACGGTAATGTTCGAGCTTGGACCTCTGCGATCACCATTCATCATTATCCAGCTCTTATCTCAAGAGTACATATTCTAAATGTATTGGCGATAGTTTTATGACCAGACATCAACCGTCCTTGTGAATGTAATTGTTGACTAAACGGCATCAGATGTAGTTGACCCAGGTCGATATAAGGCTCTTAGACGTCTTTTACGACATCCATGAGCAAAGTAAGGGTTGGTAGTATTCGTAGCCGCTACCGCAAAGTATACCTTAGACCTTTGCAATACCAGTGGTATAACGATGACCCTGTTTGCTATTCAGCATTTAGGTCTTCGCCAATCTGGGTGGTTACTGTTTTGGATATCTACCCCATCATCAATATCTGGGCTATATTCTGGGGCATTGTGTTCACCTGATCACGGTTACTGCGGGTAGGGTATGGATCTGATTAGAGTATGAACTTTTGACGTGAATCCTTAGTAATACTTTCAATCTTTGGATATCGCTTGTGGGATCTGGTTCAGCTATAATATTTTGCACTATGCTTGTGAATTATACCATGGTTCTAAGACTATCTGGAGCTAATATTTACTATAACATTTTTTTATATACTTATACTAGCGGACCCGGAAAACTTCGTAACGCCTAACTGACAATGTATGAATAGTAAAAATCTCACAACTCGATCGCAGCGCCACCTACAATCCAATTGCTAATCTAAACCATTCTCGTTCCGTTTAACAGGCAATATACGAAAAGTAAAAATCCCACAACATGATCGCAGCGCCATCTACCGGGTCCAATTGACTAATCTAGACCATTCTCGAATCCACTTGAACACACACAATAAATTTCATCAAAATCCATCCAACCGTCTAGGAGGAGTTCAGTGACATACACACGTACATAAGAATTATATATATAAAGATAAAAGAATTAAGTAGAAAAAAAAAAACAGATGGTTGTCTGTAAAGTCTGTTTACTGACGATAATTTTACGTGATGACATCATAAGAAAATATTGATGAATACATTGCATACTTTTATGAATTGAACAAACATAAATGAAAACCACATTAATTTTTCACTTCAATTTATAAACAGTTCATCCAAACAGTTTAAGTCAAACTCTTAAAATGCAAGAACGCTTCCGATCGTGCTTCTCTATCGCTTGTTCGGCTCAAACGGAATGTGAAACTTTTTGTCGCGTCGCACAATGTTGTCACGTCAAAATAATAATAATAGGCAATTCTGTCTGTGTCTCTTTCCGTGTGGTGACGGTCTAAGAATACAATTCATCACGCCCTCTCTTGCCCGTGGGTGATCTTAAGAGATGATTAAGGGATATAAAACGCATATAACATCTATGCAAGAAATGGAAAACTCGAAATAAACCCTATACCAATACGTCTTAGCCGGCCGCCAAAAAAAAAAAAAATTACCAATACGTCTGACCAGCGTGGTATATAGTAGGTCAATTTCTCTCCCTTTGTGGAGGTGGCCCGAGCCCAATAATGAGACATACGTGGGCTGAAATGTACTGTCGTGTGTTTCTTATGCTAGTACCTGCGTGTATCCTCACGAAGCTTCGTGCAATGAGACGATACACGCAGATGTGACCGGTCATTATTGGCTATCGTCGCGAACATTCGGGCTTCGTGTGCATTATCGCTTGGTTGGCCATAAGTCAAAGGGTTTTAGCGCGCTAATATATCGCGCTCTGTGGTCAGACTAGCGTTATTCATTTCAGCGGAAATTTTCGATGTGTTTAGACGCGTTCAAGGATCTCCAGTTAATCAATAAATATGGAGTGGAGCGATGTAATGGTGTTAGAATTTTTACACCATTATGAAGCTGAACCCATGAAAGGATCCAAAAAAATCATTATGTAATTATTAGCATAATATATCTGTAATAGTAAAGCAACTCGTCATCCTTAGTTAAAAGCATGAAAATGATTTTGGCTATATTTAATTATTGCACGATATTTCGTGTGAAATACCGAAGTCGCTAATGTGACCACAGTATTATCGCGATAACATTCTAGTGTACAAAACGTACGAAGCTTCGCCACACATTACTTCGGGACGATACACGCAGGTGCGACCCTAGCATTTCCGAATCTCATTGGCGATTGTGTTTCAGTTGGTAGTTTATTTAATTAATTTAAGATATAATGTTGTAATAGACAATATATGTAGTACAATATATGTATAGTTTTTTTTTTTGACGCTGTGGAAACGCGTTTACGCGCTAACCCCCCCCGACCCGCTGGTGTCAAGGCGGGAGGGAGTGTGGGACTCGCCGGTTGGCTGTTCCACCGGAATACCCACTAAAACCACAGCGGCCCCCTTCCGCGCTTTTACGGGACGCCGGAGAGATCGCCTACTGACATTCGATCCCCGACGCCCCAAACAATATATATATATAGTGCTTTGGCGCTTAGTATATATTGAATTTGAATGTTTCTCCATCAGCAGATTCCGACTACAGAACGAGTCAAAGGTAAACGTGGCAGACCTAGGAAGGTGGACCAGCTGGCCGTCAATAAACAACAGGCACAGCAGCCCAGTAAGTATAGAACAGAATAGAAAAAGAACTACACGTTGAACCCTCATGGTACTGGCGAAATATGTGTGTGAAATTGACCGAAAAAATACTGGGTGGAAGTGGACCGCTCCTGAAAACAAAGACAGGTAACACTACTAGTCCTACTTGTAATGATAGGCTAGAAAAAAAATCGATTTGGATGAAAAATAATTTTTTTCACCACGCGAGGTCGTTGAACTCTTGAACATATGATCGTGAGGTTTGAATAGATTGCGTCTTTTCTCATCTGAGTATAGTTAGGTATTTTTTATGGAATTATCGTTACATGCCACTGTCCTAATACGATGGAATGTGAAAATAACTTAAAATTCGTTGTGAAAATTTTTTTTTCATTCGATTCAATTTTTTTTCTAGCCTATCATTACAAGTAGGACTAGTAGGGTCACCTGTTTTTGTTTTTGGGAGCGGTCCACTTCCACCCTGTATATCATCATCTCAGCTCATATATGTCCCACTGTTGGGCTCGAGTCTTCTCCATAATGGGAGGGAAATTGACCTACTATACCACGCTGGTCAGAAGTGTTGGTATAGGGTTTTGTTTTGAGGTTTTCCTTCTCTCGCATAGATGTTATATGCGTTTTATATCCCTTAGTCGTATCTTACGATCACCCACGGATTTGATAGGAGGTGGTGAATTGTATTCTTACTCCGTCACTACACGAATGAAAGATATATGAAATGATATTTTATTGAAGGAAATAAAAATGGTTTAAACCCGAACAAAATTATCATCGTCATTCTCTAGCTCTTATCACCAATTATTTTGACAATAGTTATTATGACCAGATGCCTGTCTGACGTCAATACTACTTATGAATGTAATTGTTGACCAGGATGTTTGATTTCGTCCTTCGAAGTTGGGAGTATTGAGTACTTGTTAAGAAAAACTAAATAGACTATGGATTCTTTTACAGAGATACGTGTCAGAAGTAACCTCATGCCAGTCAATTCTGAACCTATAACTCTTGACAGTGATGATGAACCGGATTTGGGTAAGTCTTCTCTATCATATTAATAGGTTTAAATCTTCAATTCGTGGATAAATATTTGTGTAAACCAAACAATGCAGAGACAGAGATGAGATTTCTTGCATCTTCAAAAAAATCGAGATACAGAGGGAGAGAGATAGAGAGGATGAGTTAATGAGATTTCGACTTACAAAGATACGTAGAATGTCCGGACTATTAACTTACTTATAAAGTATAATGAATGTATTCTAAATTCGAGTAACAGAGATATAGCGATTGATTTAATGGATATTCGACTTACAGAGGATTATAGTAGGAGGATATAGAGGAATTAATTGTTATAATTTTGATTTAGTAAGGCAAAATTGCGCCTTACTAAATCAAAATTATAACAATTATAATATATAAATAATTATAAATTGTTTAGTAATTTAAACAATGTATTCTAAATTTGAAATACCGAGGATGATTTGATTAGTTTTCGACTTTAACAGCTAAAAAGAATTTAATTGCTAAAATATCGACTTAGAAAGGTGCAATAATTAAGACGCTAGGTTTAATGAATGCATTTATTTATTACACAAGTGTGAAAAGGCTTCGAAGCATTAAACATTCCTTAGATATTATTGTTAGGAGATCAAAGCATTTCAATTCGGACGTCATTATATTTGGCTAAATATGACTCACGGAGTCTACTTTTTCATTCGAGTTATAGAGTATAAATATGTACTTCCTATAAATACTTCGCAATGAAGTAACATTTTGTTTGAGTTACTAAGTTTTTTATATTTCAAGATACCCTGTAATTAGGTGTTCAGCATTTTGTTTTTACTAACTATGAATTTCGTTATAACGAGGGTAGTCGAGTTATAGAGAAACCACTATACTTGTCTCTTTGATTTTCATTTTTGTGTCCGAGTAGCGAACAATTTGTTCAGTAATGGGTTTAAATTAAAGAAAAAAAAAACATGTTTTTATCCAGGATCTCCTAGCCAGGCATCGGATTCCCTAAGTCTGGATGAAAATCTGCGAGCATTGAGGCATATACATGAAAAATATGCGAATATAGATAAGGTATGTATTTTGTTTTCAGTCCAATTTTATTCCCAAAAAATAAAACAACTAGCAAAAATACTTTGCCTTTATACTAAGCTGGTCAGAAGTTTCTATTTTTTTGTATTGCTGATGGTGGCAAACGAGCAAGCAGCACACCTGATGGTAAGAGTCACTGCCACCCATGGACCTTTGCAATACCAGGAGTCTATAGGCTGCTGTTTCCCTACAACTACTCAGAAAGTTGGGTTTCCGGCTTTCATGCAGCACATTGCCATTGCTCAGACGTCGATCTTTTCCTCAGTGTGGTACTACCCCGGACGGACCGGCCCGCGGCTGTAGACAGAGAACTGTCCACAGTGTGGTCTTACTGCTAAAAAAATTTGGATTTGTTGATTTAATCATCATCATCACAGCCCATACATGTCCCAATGTTGGGCTCGGGCCTCCTCCGTAATGGGAGGGAAATTAACCTACTATACCGCGCTGGTCAGACGTGTTGGTATAGGGTTTTGTTTCGAGTTTTCCTTCTCTCGCATAGATGTTATATGCGTTTTATATTCCTTAGTCGTATCGTACGATCACCCACGGGTAAGATATGGGATGATGAATAATATTCTTATTCTGTCACCACTCGAAACAAAACCCTATACCAACACGTCTGACCAGCGCGGTATAGTAGGTTAATTTCCCTCCCATTACGGAGGAAGCCCGAGCCTAACAGTGGGACATTTATGGCCTGTGATGATGATGATGAATAATTTGATACGAAAATATCGAAATGAATTATATAAAATTGGTATTTAAATATGAGATATTTCTCTAGTAAGGGGGTCATTGAGTCTCATCCGAGTCTAATTTAAACAGGTTGCTATTTTGATGACCCCTATTCTAGTCCGTAAGCTGCATATCGGTTATTCTGGATTCAAACTGAAATATAATCATCTCATCTCAGTCTACACATGTTCCACCATTGGGCTCGAACCTCCTCCATAAAGGGAGGGAAAGTGACTTACTTTACCGCGCTGGTCAGACGTGTTGGTATAGGGTTTCATTTCGAGTTTTCCTTCTCTTGCACAGATGTTATGTGCGTATTATATCACTTAATCGTCTTTTACGATACTCACGGGTAAGATAGGGGGTGGTGAACTGTATTCTTACTCCGTCACCACACGGAATATGTAACTGAAATATAATGGATATTAGATATGGCAAAGGCAGGTGACATATTGTATTCGAATTTACGTCACCTAAATTGTAGGTGACACTCAGTTATTTCAAATATATTTTTAAATATTAAATAGCATATAACGTCTAACTATTATTGATGTCAGCCCATATAGATAGTGTAGGTGTTACCTAATATTTAGGTAGTGAAGACCAGCATCCGCCCATCACTACAAGAATAAGATTAATGCTATTAAATTGTATTCAGGATGATCTGTACGAAGCACATTTATTAGCTGCCAATTTTAAGAAGCCCAATGTTGATGGTCAGCGAAGGGATGACGATGTACTCTCCGTCAGGAGCTCCGAAGGTAATATCATCCATCCATCCATTAGTCTTATCCACTTGTACTGCTAGATATTAGACTAACACAAATGATATGTTATATATATTCTGTCATCATTAATCATCATTCTCCTACTCTTATCCCAATTACTTGGGGTCGATATGTACTCTTCTTTCATAGTACATATTGTAAAAGTTATTGGCAATAGTTTTATGACCGGCCGCCTGCCAGACGTCAATCCTCCTTGGGAATGTAATTGTTGACCAAACGGCACTAGATGTAGTTAGACCAGGTGGTTATAAAGCTCTTAGTCGTCTTTTACGACATCCACGAGCAAAGTAAGGGTTGGTAGTATTCGTAGCCGCTATCACACAACATTATACAGATATTCCGTATAGTATTATTATTATATGATGAATTTATTTAATAACTAATGAACGAATTTATTGCTGTGGTGATTCCCGAGCGCTATGACTTGTTGGTATAGGGTTTATTTTGAGTTTTCCTTCTCTATCACACATCAGAAACGAAGGGTGGTGATAGATAATTATCATCTCTAACAGCGACTTTATATGTTTATATTACTTAGACATATAGACGGAAAGAGAGTGGGAGTGGAATGTATTCTTACTGCGTGTACATAGAGTCCATATTGACAATGTTTTGGCAATAGTTTTATGACCGGCCGTCTGTCTGACGTCAACACTACTTGTGAATGTAATTGTTGACCAAACGGCATCAGATGGAGTTGGTACAGCTTCATATAAGGCTCTTAGTCATCTTTTACGACATCCACGAGCAAAGTAAGGGTTGGTAGTATTCGTAGCTCCTACCACACAGCTCATACGCAAACTCCTATTATTATGACTGAACATTAAGTCATAACATGAGAAGTATTTCTTCTTCTCTACCTTGAAGTAATTAAGAGATGATATCAAATAAAAATTACGTTGGGGTAACAGAACAAGATCTTTTTAACGCCACCCACTTTCTTTTTCTCGGGGTAAAAGACGAGGAAGGACAGACGGAAGAAAATTTAGTAATAAATTAATCTTTCCAACCATCCATTTATGAGGGAGAGCCCAGCAGTGATGATGACCATTATATAGAATCATTGCAATGGCATTGGCTAACAACCAGGGGTCATTGGGCCATGACCCCATCAGAGTCTAATTCCAAAAATTGACTCTCCTGCTTTATAATTATCGTGAGGTTCAAAATTTTAATAAAGTATACGTTGTAAATATAGGTGGCGCTTCAGTCAAGGAGATGGAGACTCGCGTGGAGAAGTTGGAAGACAGCTCCAACTCTGACTCCGATAGCAGTAGTTCCGGTTCCGGTAAGTTCATCTCTCAATCCTTTCATCTTTCAGCAGTCTGTAGACTTTCATTGTTGGATAGAGGCCTCATCAATGTGAAATCTGGTCTCCCAGACGATAGCCTACCTATTCCACTAGTAATTCTTCCAGTTTATTTCTCTTTGTTTAATCAATTACGCTAAAACTGCTGGATCAATTTGAATGAAATTTGTCGTAGATCTATGGAGAGAAATGAGATAAACATGGCGTATTTTTTATCCCCGCAAAATATCATCGCCGCAGGACTGACCACTGCTACCGTTTCCTTTATTTCGGTGGTCAATCAGGTGAGTTATTTTTTGGGGTACCAATCACCGTCAACAAACAATGTTCGCCGACTGCGTGAGGGAGACTAATCTATCCATCCAACCGTGACCTCGTATAGGGATTTTGTTTTGTAGACTATGGTCCGGACATAAGCCGCCCGTTACGTCCGGGGCGATGGAAGGACAGCGCGTGGCCCCATAACCCACCGCATTCCCTCCCCATCGCCATTTGCCCGGCCACTGGGACCGCTTCCTTGCCATCTGTGGCCAGCCCGGTGGGTTACCCTTTCGGGTACCATCCCCACTCTGCGGTTGACGGACTATTCCCCGGTCCAGTCACCCGCGGCCTCGACTTGGGGACCTCGTACAGTGATAAGGGATCATTCTGAATTGGAAAGAAAGAAAGGAATAAACTTTAAAAAATAAAAACAAATTTTAAAACTATCGTTTTGTTCGCAGGGAGTTCCTCTTCATCGTCGGGCAGCTCCTCATCGGGCAGCTCGTCCTCGTCGGACAGCTCGGACAGTGAGTCCGAGTCTGACAACGATACACAGAAACAAAAGACTGAATCGGAACAAATAGAAGCGCCCGTCGCCAACAATACACACGAGGATGAAAGGTTTAAATATATATTTGTGATTCACCAGCTTACTATAACGAGGGATGTCGTAATATCTCCCTGAGATAGCACCAGGAGAATGAGCAGTATTCATCTTTTGAGAAATTTATAGCATAGATGTCAAAATCATCATTATCTCAGCTCATTTACAGGGTAGAAATGGACCGCTCCCGAAAACAAAGACAGGTGACCCTACTTCGGATGAAAAAAAAAAACATTTTATCACGACGAATTTTAAGTTTATTTCACATTCCATCGTATTAGGACAGTGCCATGTAACGATAATTCCATACAAAATACGTAACTTTACTCAGATGAGAAAAGACGATATGACATCTATGCAAGAGGAGAAAAACTCAAAACAAAACCCTATACCAACACATCTGACCAGCGTGGTAAAGTAGGTTAATTTCCTTCCCGCTATGTAGGAGGCTTGAGCCCAACAGTGGGACATATATTGGCTAAGATGATGAGATGATGATATAAAGTTCTTAGTTTGTCTTTTACGACATCCACGAGCAAAGTAAGGGTTGGTAGTATTATATACATGTTGCCGATTTAATTAGTAGAATCCTTGAAGGGGGTGTATCAGACCATGATACACTATTCAAAACAGTACAAAAAAATAGTACCTAAGTTTTGATTAAATTGCCCTAATGATAAGCGGTCAATCACTTGTACTATAAAAGTTCGATGTAGGCATATACTCATGCGTGTGACATTGAACTAGTAGGCAAATAGTACCGCTCTCGCTACGCTCAGCGCCGCACAGCTGGTCGAAATGTACCTACAGGTCAATGTACGCTGACAAACCTACTGTTTTGATAAGAAACAAACTTTAATGTTTTATATGACGTCATTCCTATACCTAGTTTAAGTTATTCTAGTAATAAAATCGGCACCCTATATATATATATATATATATCATTTCTTTATAGATCGTTCGGTGCGTGGTCTTATTCGGGTGTAGCCTCGGACTCCGGCAGTGACTCCGACCCTGAGAGGGCAGCAGACCCCACAGCGCCGACCTCACACGACGAGATCAGCGAGTCTGAAAACGAGTCAGCCGATAAGAGCTTCCAATGTCACATATGCAGCAAATGGTACTCCACGAGAGTGACCCTCAAGTAAGTATTCTAGGTAGAGTGACGTAGACCATACTACTTTCCTGGGCGGTGACCCTGATCGCCCATCTCAAGGTCATACGCGGAGCCTGTTGGCCGGCACTCTCCCGTGGGACTTGAAGGCGGGGATCCTCGTTCCGACTGGTTCAAGTCTTGATGGGGCACTGAATAGATTGCTTCGGCATCATCCTGCCACCATTACGATTGCGACGAGCACACGTTGCAGTACACGCTCGAGGTTTGTGTGGCCTGGGCAGAGCAACGGCGTGAACTCGTCGCAATCATTGGTGCTGACACGATTAAAACGAATCGTCGGGCTGGTCACGGACGTAAAGGATTCGGTACCACTGGCCAGCCTAATGGCTCCTCACGATGTCAGAGCATTGGCAATGCGAGCGAGAGAGATGGAAGCCCAAGTTTCCACAACCTAACCAGGGTTTCGGCCTGTAGGCAGCAGCCTAGCTATACTCCTGGTATTTTTCAGCCATACTTACTACTGCAATGAGGCTGACAACTGTTAGACTGACCGACCGCATTTGTAAGGAAGATGTAAGAGAGCGAGTAGGTTTGAAAGAGAGTATTGGTGTAAAGATGCGAAAGGGAATGCTCCGATGGTTCGGACATGTGGAAAAATGCCGAACGAACGTCTGGTTAAGATATACAATGCGAAAGTGGAAGGATGTAGGTACCGGGGGAGACCGAGACTAACCTACCTAGACCAGATCGGTCATGTACTGAAGAAATGTGGAGTCAAGAGTCTCCGAAACCGTTGAGCGTGTATGAAGAGAATTATGAATGTTGAGGAAGCGAGTGAAGTATGCAAGGATAGAGTTCTCTGGCACTCTGTTCTCTCTGCCTACCCTGCAAGGGATATGGCGTGATGATATGTATGTATGTACTGCAATCAATCTTAAGGCTCACATACAGGCTCCGTTCGGTTATCCCGTATCCGTGGTGCCGTACTGCTGCGCTTATCGTAGCTGTACAACCCTTTACTTATTGGCTGACTAGTCAATATTGCTTTCTGTCTCCCGCTTTGCCTGGGAGGGAAGTGGGATCACTCTTTTCCAACTCCTCTTTAACTTTTCTAATTAAATTTGTTGCGGGTTCCAAGACAATTAAAATCATTTCCCGGGACTGTCTGAGGGTCAAACCTCGGTGTCATTTATAGTGACCATTGTGGAACCTCGCTTACAGGATACAATGGTGGGAATGTGTGGTTGGATTAGTCCCAATAAACAAAAAAAAAATACTCCTGGTATTGCAAAGGTCCATCATGGGCCGCAGTGACACTTACCATCAGGTGTGCTGCTTGCTCGTTGACCACCATAAGCAATAAAAAAAATAGATTCTAATTAAGGTCATACCGTGTGGTGACGGAGTAAGAATACTATTCACCACTCCATATCTTACCCGTGGGTGATTGTACGAGACGACTAAGGGATATAAAATGCATATAACATCTATGCGAGAGAAGGAAAACTCGAAACAAAATCCTATACCAACACGTCTGTTCAGCGCGGTATAGTAGGTTAATTTCCCTCTCATTACGGAGGAGAGACCCGAGCCCAATTGTGGGACATTTATGGGCTGCAGTGAAGGTCATACCATAAGCAACTATAAAAGGGTATGTTTGTATATATATGACATAGTGGTGTGTAACTCAGAAACTATTTGACCGATCATTATAAAAATTCAAAATACTGAAATTACGAGCGAAAAATTATTGTCACATATGGGATACGAACCCGCACTATTGGAAATCCGTTCCAATCGTACTACCACTTACATCAATTCGAACTGTTGTATGACATTCAATTCTCGCTTCGTATTATATTTACGTTTTTAAAGTAGACGTGTGCCATCTACCCGGAATTGTTTACACATTGGAACGGATTCCCAATAGGTGTGGGCTCGAACTCCATATGTGAGAATCATTTTTCGCTCGTAATCAAGGTTATATAAATTACAGTGAAAATCGTTATGTAACTCACCACCAGGTGGCGCTGCGATATATCGACTTCAACAAACAAACCAACGGGCTATTTTTGCAGAAGTTTTCAACACAATTCAGGGATAATTATTTCGAGCTGGAGGAAGTTCTTGCATCAGTGAGATAGATAGATATATTTCAACGAGTTTTGAATCATGTATGTATTTTTTTTACAGAATACACCGCAGAGTCCACCAGAATCGTGGTGGTGGGGCGTCCAGGTCTCGCGCCAGGTCTTCTGACCGTTACGAGTGCGATTGTTGCAGCGAGACCTTTAACAGGCGCGAGAAGCTACGGGAGCACAAGTATGTATATATAAAAACATCTCTTACCAACCATATCATACGTGAGGGAGTAAGAATACACTACATCATCCTGTGGGTGTCGAAATTGACGGTTAAAGGGATACAGGGCAAGAGAAGGAAATTCCGAAATAAAGCCCAACTGGGTGGGTTTGGATTTGTATTGGTAGACAGCGGCCTAGCTATACTTTGGTATTGCAAAGGTCCATGGGTGGCAGTGACACTTACCATCAGGTGTGCTGCTTGTTGACCACCACCATGAGCAATAAAAAAAAACAATAAAGCTTTATACTAACCCCTGTAATCAGCGTGGTTTGATAGGTCAATTTCCCCTACCCCTTTTGGAGCAGGCTCGAACCCAACAGTGGGATGTAACGAGCTGAGAGGATGATAAGATAGCAAAATTTACGTAAATATATCCCTCAAGGTCGCTCTCGAAGGTCAAATGGCGGTGTAAGGAAAAAGTATGGATATCTATCTAGATATCTGAGAGGGATGATTTAATCGAAATAGAAATGAAAAATACATTACATAATTATTTCAGGTCAACTTGGTTTTTTAGCGGGATGTAAACATAAAAACCTCCAGAGGTGACCTTGATACATATAATTACTTAAATTTACTCGTTTTTTTGTATATCTGGTGTCAAAACATACAGTTTTGTATAAAAGCAAAGATGCCCTTTAAATGAACTTGAAATTAAAGTTCAAGGTCACAAAGAGATTAAGATTTTTTTTTTGCTGTGTTTCAAATTTTTCCGTGTGGTGACGGAGTAAGAATACAATTCACCACCCGATATCCCACCAGTGGGTGATCGAAAGACGACTAAGGTATATAAAACGCATATAACATCTATGCGAGAGAAGGAAAACTCGAAACAAAACCCTATACCAACACTTCTAACCAGCGTGGTATAGTAGGTCAATTAGCCTCCAATTATGGAGGAGGCTCGAGCCCAACAGTGGGATATATATATATGGGCTGTGATTATTTTAGATTTGTATAGAATAAATTATATGATATGAAAATAATTAAAATCTCCATTGGCGTTCAGGGCGTCGGTACACCGCGGGGCGATGACGGTGCGATGCGAAGTATGTCGCAAATGTTTTGAGGACGATGCCGAACTGGCAGCCCATGATCGTACACATACACAAGACGAAAGAGCTGGTAATTTTTTTTTTTAATTACTATTTTTTATTTTTATTTTTAAAATTCACCGTTCTCGGACTATGGAATAGGTTTTTTGGCGAGAATATAGAAATGTCACGTCACGCTCTTGTATTATTTTCATTTCTTTGGTGTTTTGTTGTGTTATATTGAATAATTTTACTGGTATTTTATAGAATACTAGTTTCAGCCTAAAAGGTTACTTTCCTAAAGTTTTTCATCCCCTATTTTTATTTTACCCATTAAGAGTAATTTTTTACGAAATTTTAAATGTCACATTTATTTATATCTAAACATCATCATTATTCTCCTACTCTTATCCCAATTACTTGGGGTCGATACAATATGTACTCTTCTTTCATAGTACATATTGTAAAAGTTATTGGCAATAGTTTTATGACCGGCCGTCTGCCAGACGTCAACCCTCCGTGTGAATGTAATCGTTGACCAATCGACATCAGATGGAGTTGGTCCAGGTCGTTATAAAGCTCTTAGTCGTTTTTTACGACATCCACGAACAAAGTAAAGGTTGGTAGTATTCGTAGCCGCTAACCACACAGCTATATATATATTTATTTATATCTAATCAATAGCCTAAAAATAAGTTTCAATCTTCTGGCTTTAAAAATGACGATACTTCCTTACAACTTTTCACCCCCCTTTACAACCCTGTTTTTGCATTAAAAAGTAGCCTATGTCCTTTATCAGGCTCTAGACTACCTGTGTAACCAAATTTCATTTATATCCGTTCAGTAGTTTTGGCGTGAAAGAGCGGCAGACAGACATATAGACAGACTTACTTTCGCATTTATAATATTAGTAAAGATGATACAGTTAAAGTGCTGAAGTGTAGTGAATATGGTATAATAGTGGTTTACGTGTATTTTCATATTTTGCCAAAATTCCCAAAAACATCATTGATTAGGTTATCAGCGCCCGATTAATGGTAACGACTTGATTTACTGACAGACAATGACTATTAAGACTACACAATATGAAGAAGTGATAAACAAATAATACCAAAAATATTATATAAGACTTGTCTGTATGGGCTTTGATCTCCTTGCCTGTCCTAACGGACGAACAGAACCAAGAAAAAAAAGAAAAGGACTATGGAAAATAAATCTTTTGGGGGTATATAATTAAAGATTTCCGTGACTTTCCGTGTGGTGACAGAGTAAGAATACTATTCACCATCCCATATCTTCTTACTCATGGGTGATCGTACGAGACGACTAAGGGATATAAAATGCATATAACATCTATGCGAGAGAAGGAAAACTCGAAACAAAACCCTATACCAAAACCTCTGACCAGCGCGGTATAGTAGGTCAATTACCCTCGCACTGTGGAGGAGGCCCGAGCCCAACAGTGGAACATTTATGGGCTGTGATGATGATGATGAATTAAATAATGTTGGACATAGGTGTCGTCTTTGTTAGGTCTTTGGAAACGTCATAAGGGTGCACACCCATATCATGTGTCCCATTTTTTTTTTAAATTTTCATCTCTCCCGGTGATGATTAATGTATGCGGTTAAATTTGTTCTAACGTGGTAGTTTTGTTGGTCTGGAAATATAATTGAAAACCATCACAATCTCATCCTGTAAAGAGAAGTACTGAGTAAAAAAACAATCACAAAGCAGCCACGAGGACTGCAGACAGAAGTGAAAACTTAAACTTATGAAAAAAAAATCTAAAAAAGTAAAAAAGCATACCCCAGGGAGTATGTATGGGATGTAACCATTTCATAATCATAAAATAACTATTAAAATTTATTGAATAATTGATAATAATTAATAATAACAATTATTACATATATATTGTATATAGTAAACAACGACACAGCAGTGAAAAGCAGCTGACTGTATCTATTTCGCTCGGGTATACTCGGCGGTCTCGAGTTCACCCGATCGAGTCTTTCACTTCAGAGAGCGTGACGAATCAGACTCACAGTAAGAAAAAAAATCTATATGCGGTAGAGATGGGCGTTTTCAGATTTTTACGCAAACCGATACAAATTCGATTTCTGATATTGAAATCGATTTAAAAAACCGATTTCAGAAATCGATTTCCAGAGCGATTGTCGGAGCGGCTTTACCTTAGTCTCGATCGATATTCGATGGTTTTAGTTATTTTAGCGTAGCAAACGAAAAACGCAAACGAACAAACGCATTCAAAATATTTTTCTTTAGTTTCTTTGTTGATTGGATTTAGGTGTACGATTTTACTTCATGCTTTATCTAGGCTTAACTAGAGTACTAGACTAGCAAAAATGTTTTGTTTTGAGTGTGATACAAAACTTTCTGGCGTATTTAAAAATCGTCATATTTACAATCATTTCATGATTATATTATATAATGTACATTTTTAGTATGGTTTTTTTCTTACCATTTTACATTTAATAGTTATTTCTTATTTATCATCAAATCGTATGTACGATACTAACATACGTTAGTATAGTATTGAATCATAAAATACCTATATAATTATATAGTTCACGAGAACACAAAAATAACATTACGCGCACACTGCACGTATCACCAAGGTCAAGTGTGGATCAAAACTCTCCAATAATTCAAAAAATCTATTTATCAAACGCAAAACTTAAACGTATTGCGTAATATTATCATGGAAGTAGTTGCATTCTGATATAGATCTTATTCCCTGTCCCGTATAATTCTGTTTCGTATCAATCTGTCATTCTTAGTTTCTTAGAAACCGCAATTCTCTCCATCTCTTTCACTGCACTAAACGATCGCTTAGTTAGAATGAAAGGAGGCGAATTTTAATGAAATTCGCTTTCTCTCATTCTAACTAAGCGATCGCTTAGCGGAGTGAAAGAGATAGTTAGTAAGTTTTCAAATATTGGTTTGGTTTGCAAAACTAGCAATAGAAAACGATTGCGCGATGATTAGATTTATTATTAGTTTGCGTTTTCGTCGTTTTGTTTTGATATGTGTTGATTTAGTTTCTGCCGAAATACGTTTTCTAAAATCAGTTTGTATAGTGTTGAATATCGATACGATACGATTTCTGACTGAAATCCGATTTCAGATTCGTTTTGACATATCGGACGCACACCTAATATGCGGTGTACCAAAATAAGTTTTCACTTCAAAAACAATCGAATTGAGAATTTTCTATTTATATTTTGGAGTCAGTTAATAAAGTTTATTTTTTTCAGGTCGTTGTGTGGAGTGCGGCGCTACTTTCCCCCGCTACGAGCAGTTGCGGCGTCACCGGGCGTGCGCTCACGGTGCGGCGGCTGCGCCCCCTGGTGGGGGCGGCGGCGGTGGCGGACAGGGCGCCCGTCTGCCGTACGCATGCGCCCAATGCGGGAAACGATTCGGCCACGCTCATTCCCTCACAAGACACATGCATAATCATGCAAAACAGTTGTACCGATGCGTCGTTTGCAAGGTAAGAACATTTTTTTGTAGCGGATTTTTTTGTAGCGGACTATTTTTTTTGTGGCGGGTTATAGTCTGGAATTACTTCAGCCAACCTGTCCAGGGCATAGTAATTGCGTCGCCATAATATATTTCCTCCAAACCGCCGTTGGTCTTGGCGCCAATACCAATTCTTTGATATAGGTGTCTCCTTGGGCGACTTAAGCTGCACTTTATTTTAACTAAAGAAAAAATATTTATATGTTTTTAATAGATGAGGTTGGATGGATTATATTTTTCTTTACCAAGTTACATCCAACAATAATTTTCGGTCCAAGGTTCGGTTTTAATAAATCAATGAAATGTTTTTGTCGGCCATGTTGGCACTTATGTAGTGATGGCATTATATATTCCACCAAACACATGTCTTACTATGACGTTGATGGATGAACAATTAATATAATAATTTATTTTTACCAGTCAAAAGTTATATCATTCATCATTCTCCTTAAGACGATACAATATGTACTCATCTTTCATAGTACATATTGTAAAAGTTATTGGCAATAGTTTTATGACCGGCCACCTGTCAGACGTCAACACTACTTGTGAATGTAATTGTTGACTAAACAGCATCAGATAGAATTGGCCTAGGTCATCATAAGGCTCTTAGTCGTATTTTACGACATCCACGAGCAAAGTAAGTGTTGGTAGTATTCGTAACCGCTACCACACAGCATTCACCAGTCAAAAGGGGTATTCAACGATAGTAACAGACTAAAGTCCCTAGTTGAGGGAGACGGAAGCGCAATTGGGTGGGTTTGGGGGTTTATATTGGTAGGCAGCGGCCTAGCTATACCCTTGGTATTGAAAAGGTCCATGGGCGGCAGTGACACTTACCATCAGATGTGCTGCTTACTCATTTGACACTATAAGCAATAAAAATTAATAAACCTAACAATTTTGTTCTATCGACTAAGACAGTCTTTTAGTGGTTTGTGACGTCACACAGACCGTCCTCATAACAACAATTATCAAAACTTTTTACAGATATATTGTATCGTTATTAATTGGTGATAAGAGCTGGTGAATGATGATGTTCTTGCTCGTTTGACACCATAAGCAATAGAAAGAAAGAAAAATTATTTAGTACTCTATTCACGGAAAGGACATACAATGGTTAATATTAGTAGCTGTTTAACAAAAAATAATAAATGAATAGCAAGTGGATGAATTTGTATATCTTGGATGTGGTTTTAGCCGAGATGGAAGGTACACCACTGATATAGAGCGAAGAGTGAATGCGGGAAATAGAGTGAACGGAGCGTTGGGGCAACTTCTCGGCAGCCACCACCTCAGCCAGAAGGCACGTGTAGCAATACATAACGCAGTGCTTGTCCCAACATTACTGTATGGAAGCGAGAGTTGGGTATGCAGAAAAGAGCATGAAAGCAAAATTAATGCGGTCGAAATGCGATCTCTACGGAAAATCTGTGGAGTTAGGCTGACCGACCGCATTCGCAACGACGACGTAAGAGAGCGAGTACGAGAATGGATAAGATAAGGAATGAGCGTATAAGAGAATGTTTGAAAGTAGCGCCAGTGACGGGTAAATTAAGGAGTGAACGTTTGAGCTGGTATGGACATGTGATGAGACGGGATGAAAGTAATGTTGCGAGGAAGGTTTTGAGTATGAATGTTGAAGGCTTTAGGGGTAAAGGGAGACCAAAGAAAAGATGGATGGACTGCGTGAAGCATGATATGTATAAACAGGGAGTGACTACAGAGATGACGTCTGATTGGGATGTATGGAAAAAGAGGACATATTGCGTCGACCCTAAGTACTTGGGATAAGAACAAGAGAATGATGATGACGTAAGAGAGCGAGTAGGTATGAAAGAGAGTGGTGGTGTAAAGATGCGAAAGGGAATGCTCCGATTGTTCGGACATGTGGAAAGAATGCCGAACGAACGTCTGGTTTAGAAGATATACATTGCGAAAGTGGAAGGATGTAGGCTAGGGATATTCGATATACATCGATGCATCGAAAACATCGATGTTTACAATGCGATACATCGAATCGATCCGATGTTTTGAAAAGCTATCGAAATACTCGATGTATCGATGTTTTTTCATAAAACATCGAATCGATGATAACCGGTTAATGTCACAAAAACTCAAGTTTATGTAATAAATTACAGTTTTATAAGGGATTGGAATAGGTATAAATGCCACAAGAGATTTTTTTTTTAGAAGTCAGTTTTATCAGAGATTGGAATAGGTGTAAATGCCACAAAAAAGATCTTTTTTTTTTTTAGAAGTCAGTTTTATAAGGGATTGGAATAGGTATAAATGCCACAAAAAAAGACCTTTTCTTTTTTTTTTTTTAGAAATATCACTTTTGATATGACTTTAGCTTTGTAATATATTTTAGAAAAAGTACTCGATGTTTACAAAACATGGATGTTTTCATCCGATACATCGAAATGCATCGATGTACAGTTTCAATTTATCGAATCGATAAAAACATCGATGTTTTTTTCAAAGTGGACAACCCTAATGTAGGTATCGGGGGAGACCGAGACTCACCTACCTAGACCAGATTGGTCACGTGCTGAAAGAAGGTGGAGTCAAGAGTCTCCGAAACCGGCGAGCGTGTATGAAGAGAATTATGAATGTTGAAGAAGCGAGTGAAGTATGCAAGGATAGAGTTCTCTGACACTCTGTTCTCTCTGCCTACCCTGCAAGGGATATGGCGTGATGATATGTATGTATGTATGTAATAAATGAATATAAAAAAATAAAAGCACTAAATCATAAGAATACAGAAAAAAAAAATTAAACCCAACAATTTTGTTTCATTGATTAAGACAGTGTTTTTTTTAGTGGTTTGTGACGTCACACAGACCGTCGTCATAATAACAATTGTCAAAACTTTTTACAGTACATATATTGTTTTTAATTTTTTAATTTTTTGTGTGACTTAGTTGTTAGCCTCAGATGGCTATGACAACTTAACCCGGACTGTGGGTGAGCGCTGAGGGCTCTCAACCCGTATATATATTGTATCGTTATTAATTGGTGATAAGAGCTGGTGAATGATGATGTTTTAATATATTTTTTTTTGTTTTGATATGTTTCAGGCGTCATTCGCACGAGCAGATCAATTGGCGCAGCATCTTAACAGTCATCTCGCTAATTATAAACGTCTCAAGCCCTAAATTATACATATTTGTAAAAAAATTAAATAATAAATAAAAAATCAAAACACAAAAAACACAGATATATATATATTAACGGGGACTGTGCAACCATTACATTTGAAAAAACACTACACATTATATTAATTTTAAAAATATAGAATTTTATTTATTTGTTTTGTTTTATTTAAAATAATATAATAAAAAAATATTAAAAAAAAAAAATGAATGAAGAGAATTATGAATGTTGAGGAAGCGAGTGAAGTATGCAAGAATAGAGTTCTCTGACACTCTGTTCTCTCTGTCTAACCTGCAAGGGATATGGCGTGATGATATGTATGTATGTAAAAATATTAACCGTCCGGAGTAAGAATACAATTCACCACCCCCTATCTTATGTATGATTGACAGTTCTCTGTGTACAGCCGCGGGCCGGTCCGTCCGGGGTAGTACCATACTGAGCAGAAAATCTACGACTGAGCAATGTGCTGTTGCTCTTCGATTGGTGAGCGAGAGCGGATGGGTTTTTAGTTGGTAGAAAGCGGCCTAGTTGTACCTTTGATGACAAAGCTCCATTTTTTTTTGGGGGTGGGCTATGGAGTTGTCGCACCTTGCTAAATCAGTCCGGGGCGACAGAAGAAGCGGCGCACGACCCCATAGACCCGCCCTACATGTACCTCTCCACGCCGTGCGAGCGGGCCATCGGAACCCGGTCTTTGTCTTCGGTGATGATAAAGGTCCATAAGAGATAATTACACTTATTATCAGCTGTGCTGCTTGCTCGTTTGCCCACCATAAGCAATAAAAAAAGTGTGTGTGTCAGCTCTGACGCACGACTGGAGTTTACTCCTTAAGTACGATTATCAAAACAGGCTCAAAAAGAAGCTCATTTGACTGAAAATAATATATATATATATATTTATTTACATTTATTAAAACTGTTCAGTGAAGTATTATCTCACGTCAGAAAGTGAAAGGTGCCCGGAATAGGTTGCGCACCAAAACCGTAACGAGATCATTCGATCACTAGATTTTACTCCTCAATTTTTTCTCATACCGGGCGCCTTATATGAAAATCAATTCTTAAGGAGTAAGCTCCAAAAACTTCATAACGCTCGGGAAACAACACCAAATAATTAATTCTAGATCCTACATTCATATGGAAGAAATAATCGCTTAAAAGCTACAGTTGAAGATTATTACGTTGCCAGGTGGAATGGATGAACTCTTGCCAGGTGATCAGAAATCCTATGAAATAAAGTCGAAACATTTCTTTAAAGCATGGTGATAATTAGATGAATAATCTTTATTGATAAGACATTCATCTCAGCTTATATATGGTTGGGCCTAAGTCTCCTACGTAATAAGAGGGAGATAGATCCAGGACGCTGGTCAGACACATTGATGTAAGTTTCCATTTCGAATTTCCTTTGGCTTGCACAGATGTTATATGCATTTTATATCCCTTAGTTTTCTTTTACGACTCGGTCACCATACGAATATTTTTGACAAATAAACTCAGCCTGTTCTTATACCAACACGTGTGGTAATAGTAGGTCAATTTATCTTCTATTGTGGAGGAGTCTTGAGCCCAACAGTGGGACATATATGAGCTGATGAAGAGACTGAAAGATTAGGTAATCAAGCTTTGAAAGTAGTGTAAACTATTTTCAAAGCCTTCCATACATACATTAATAATGGTAGGACCACGCTGTTGACAGTTCCCTGTCTACAGCCGCGGGCCGGTCCGTCTGGGGTAGTACCACACTGAGCAGAAGATCGACGACTGAGTAATGGCAATGTGCTATTGCGCTTCTTTCGGTGAGCGAGAGAGCCGGAAGCCCAACTGGTCGGCAGCGGCCCAGCTATACTTTGGTATTGCAAAGGTCCATGGGTGGCAGTGACACCATCAGGTGTGCTGCTTGTTCGTTTGTCACCTAAAGCAATAAAAAAATACATAATTCATAATGATTTTTAATGTATACGCGACTATTACATACAAGCTATTAGAAATACAAGCTATTTTTACAGATACTATCGCGTTTGTATTTGATCATAGTCACGAGAGGAAACGCAGTCCTCCCGTGACTATGAATGCTGTAAAGTGTTCGAAACGTCGGGAAAAAAATCAAGTAAAACGCGATTGAATCCGTTAAAGTTAGTTTTATTTCAAACTAGCTTCTGCCCGCGGTTTCGCCCGCGTAAAAGGTTACTTTCCTAAAGTTTTTGATCCCCTATTTTTATTTTTGACCGTCGGTAATACAGTGCAACGGTATTACAATACTCAGGGTTGGAACTTCATTACTGGACTGCTAGATGGCGTTGAAGAAGCTAGATATTGAGATTTTTTGGCAATTTTTTTATTTTTCATATAAAAATTTAGATTTTTTTTTAATAAAAAGTATCCTATGTTACTTTTAATACCTCCAAGAATATGTGTACAATGTTTCATGATGATCAGTTGAGTAGTTTTAGCGTGAAAGCGTAACAAACAAACTTACATTCACATTTATATATTAGCAGGGATTTCATATAAAAATTTTGATTTTTTTTAATAAAAAGTATCCTATGTTACTTTTAATACCTCCAAGAATATGTGTACAATGTTTCATGATGATCGGTTGAGTAGTTTTAGCGTGAAAGCGTAACAAACAAACTTACATTCACATTTATATATTAAGTAGGGATGTGTAATACTCGTGTAAACATAAGATATCATTATGTTGAAAGTTTCAAGAAGTCTTTGGATGCAGTTGGAACAGGATTGTTCTGAGTGGCATTCTTGTAGGAAAGGTTCTATCCAACAGCGGATTACTACCGGCTGATAAATGGAAACACTGCCATTGAGTTTCACTCCTTTTAGTGTTGAATTTCGTAAAATCCTTTAGTGAGTTTCTACGTCACGTTTGAGTAGTGCCAGCTCGACTTTGAAGAGTCCATCAAGCAAGTTTTTTTCATAGGTTTATAGATTATCTACTAGCTCTTTCTGCTCGCTTCGCGTGACATATTGTATGTTATCTTGTTTGTATGTAGAAATATAATGAAAATAATTTTATTACTCATCATTCTCCTACTCTTATCCCAATTACTTGGGGTCGATACAATATGTACTATTCTTTCATAGTAAATATTGTAAAAGTTATTGGCAATAGTTTTATGACCGTACTATACGTCAACCCTCCTTGGGAATGTGATTGTCGACCAAACGGCATCAGATGGAGTTGGCTTAGGTCGTTATAAGGCTCTTAGTCGTCTTTTACGACATCCACGAGCAAAGTAAGGGTTGGTAGTATTCGTAGCCGCTACCGCATAGCTTATCTTTTTTTGATTACTATTTAATTAAATTACCATTTAATAATTATTGTCTGTGTAGTGACGGAGTAAGAATACAATTCACCACCCCCTATCTTACCTGTGAGTGATCGTAAGAGACGACTAAGGGATATAAATACGAGAGAAGGAAAACTCGAAACAAAACCCTATACCAACACGTCTGACCAGCTTGGTATAGTACTTAGGTCAATTGCCCTCCCGTTATGGAGGAGGCTCGAGCCCAACAGTGTGACGTGTATGAGCTGAGATGATGATGTTGAGATAAATTAAATTACACGTAGAAAAGTAAATTTTATTAATTCTTTTATCATTTAATAATGAATAAAACATATTTTAGACTTAAATATTCTAATTATTCACTGAGATATGATTTTCGGAGCGAATGACTGATCAATATTAAAAAAAAAGGATTGATCAGATCGATACTAAACATAGTATTATTTTCTAGATTAATTTGGAGATTGCCTGAAAAATAACATCATCTTATCTTCTTAATATATATAAATTACGCGTCACGTTGTTTGTTCGCGATGGACTCCTAAAGTACTTAACCGATTTTAATCAAATTTGCACAGCATGTGTAGTTTGATCCAACTTAAAAGATAGGATAGTTTCCATCTCAATTTATACTTGCAATATTATTTTATTGCAAATTATTTGTCTATTATTTGACAGTCACAATTATCTGTTATCTCCAAACGATTCCAACAGATGGCGGTATCTGTTGACTGGATTGAGTCAGTATTTAATAGAATGCACTATGTTAAATGTTAAAAGGTTCATATAAGCTACCATTTTAATAGCATAACCACCACGTCTTACTGGGGCTACCTTAGCCACAGCAACGCGTGGTCAGTCTTCTAGTATATTTATATATATATATATATATATATATATATATATACTAGCTACGAATAGCGTCTTTGCCCGCGTAAAAAGTGATTATCTCATTATAAAATAACTAAATTACCCCAAGGGCACATATTACCGGGCAAGTATTCAGAAAATCATCTACCAGTCCGCCAATTTTCGTTCAAATCTAGTCAACGCTGCACATACATAGATTTGGATGATTTAGGCGGTCAAAAGTGTTTTTTCTAAAACATTCCTAATGAATGACTCATTAGTACTTAAACTAGATAAGGGACCAAAGTACATCATACAACTCCTCCCGTGCGATCCCGTTACGTTCGGACCCTTTGACAGGTAGTCGAAACTCGGTTGTTGCTTAAGGTGAACGTATCAGTTATCGGCGCTCTTATTTATACTTAACATTCAAAGTGTAAAATTGATTCTTTGGACTGTGATATTAAAGTGATTGTTATGGATTTTGATAATTCAGGTAAGAACTGATGTATTTACAAAAATTATAAGATTTAATAATGTTTATTTTACTATTAATACCCCGTCAAACATGCTGTGTTCAAAAAGTCTTACTTTTCATAAACTGTTGTATTCATTGGGACTTTTGTTATACTTCAGTGTACGTCCCTGTTATGTTACTTATGCCACATGATAATATACATATCTACCCTAGTAATGACCAAAAATTAGGCGCTAAGTATCGCAGAATACAATTTCACCAGACTTTAAAGATTTTTGATAAAAAACTATAAATAACATATTTTCTATTAATATGTACTAATATACCTTTATTTTATCGTAGGATCTGGCAGTGGTTCTGGTGTAAGAGTAATCACTCGGAAGTACTTATTTGAGCAGATAAAAGCCCAAGATTTTTCAACTTTAGTTGAAAAATTAGACTCATATGAGAGTCACTTAATGTCGGAATATGGAGAAACAGAAGACGATAAAAAGAGTTTGAAGCGCAAATTTTCTTACATAAAATCTCAAATAAAACAAAGATGGGCCAAGGCTCATAAAATAGAAGAAGTTTTTCTAAACCAAAATAAATCTTGGTTAGAAGGTACCTTTGAGATTCCGCTAGCATCACTTAAACGACAAGGTCGGCCATCTAAGAATTTTGAAGATTTAAGTGAAAGAAGCAAACGGAGAAAAACTGAAGTTGTTCGAGCTACTATGGGTGATGAAATCATTGTTCATGCAGCGCAGTCAGTACTACAAAAAAGTGGTAAACGAGACGCGTCAAAGGTGCTTAAAGATATAACAAATTCTCCAACAAGGGCCAGTGCATACAAAAAAGCCTACTCCAAGACAGATAAACTAATCGCTCCTCTTACCCAATTGCAAGCATTAAAAATGTTTGTTGAAGCCGACCTTACTAGACGACAATATGAAATAATTAGACAAACAAACAAAAGTCATTACCCTTGTTATGACCTTTTGTTATCTGCAAAACAAGAATGTTATACATCAAAAGAATCCCTTTGTGTAACAGCTACCTGCGCCGAAAGTAATCTGCAGTCTTTATTAGACTTAACGGCCAGTCGATTGTCATTGTATTTAGAAGATGTACTAATGACACTCAATGAAATAGAAAAACAATCGTTGACCATAATAAGCAAATGGGGTTGTGACGGCTCACAACAACAGAGATTCAAACAAAGGTTTGATAACGATTTAGACTGCGACGGCAGCCTTTTCTTAAGCTCATTTGTACCTTTACAAATTGTTTGTGGAATAACAGGTAGCAAGATTATTTGGCAAAACCCGACTCCATCTTCGCCTCGTTTTTGCAGGCCAATAAGATTTAGATTCATAAAAGAGTCGACGGACGTAACTAAAGATGAAATAAATTATGTAGAAAACGCAGTTAAGTCATTGAATGCTTCTAAAGTGACTCTGCAAGGAGAAGAATTTACTTTCAAATATACCATGAAAATGACTATGATAGACGGGAAAGTATGCAATGCGGCTACAAATAATTCATCTACCAGTCGGTGTTATATATGCGGAGCCACACCAAAAAATTTCAATGACCTGGATATGAAGAATATTTTGTGCCCACAAGCACTAGAGTTCGGTTTATCGATACTACATGCCAGAATCCGAATCTTTGAATCAATTTTACATTTGGCATACAAGTTACCTGTAAAGAAGTACAAAGCAAGAAAAACGCAAGAAGAAAAACAGTTGGAAGAAAAAAGAAAGCAAGAGATACAAAATCAATTTAGGATTCAAACTGGATTATTAGTGGACATGCCAAAAGCTCAATTTGGGAACACCAATGATGGCAACACCAGCAGGCGATTTTTGGAAAACCCAGAGCTAACCGCTGAAATCACTTTCAATTAATTTTCAGGCTTAAAGTTATATTAGAGGCGTTATCAAGTGGTCATAGGGTAGATAAGGAAAAATATGATAAATACGCCATCGAAACAGCCAAACTGTATATACATTTGTATGGATGGCACCCAATAAGCCCTACGATGCATAAACTTTTAATCCATGGGGCAAGCATTATAGAAGCTTCCGTATTGCCTATTGGTCAACTGTCCGAAGAGGCTGCGGAAGCTCGAAATAAACATTTTCGGTTTTACCGTCAAAACTATGCCCGAAAATTTTCCAGAGAAGAATGTAACTTAGATATTTATCAAAGACTTCTGTTAACTTCGGACCCTTTAATCAGTTGTATGAGGGATATAAAAAAAATGTCACGGAAATCTTTTCTACCTGAAACAATTGAACTTTTAATGTCGGCAGAGCCTAATCCGATGTCAGAGCAGGAAGAAGAGTCAGAACATAACATAACTATCTAATTTTCCTGCTCTGACATAGAATCTGGCTCTGCAGACATTATGGAGAGTTAATTTTATATGTAATTTGTATGTTAAAACTGTATTATGTTATGTATTAAAGCATATTTTAAAAGCTGAAGGGGTTTTTTTACTAATTATATCATTTAAAAATAATTAAAAACCACAAATGTTTTTGGCCGCCTAAATCAGGCAAATCTATGTATGTGCGCTGTGATTAAGTAATAAATATCCATACCTTTTTCACAAACTTTCACTTTTATAATAATAGGATAAATTAATATCTTTTTATCAGATCATCATCATCATTTCAGCCTATCGCCGTCCACTGCTGGACGTAGGCCTCCCTCATGGTACGACACAGAGTACGGTCCTGTGCCGCTTGAATCCAACGACGCCCAGCAAGCCAGGTCGTCTGTCCACCTTGTGGGGCGGCGTCTTACACTCCGTCACCCGGTACGTGGTCGCCACTCTAGAACTTTTTTCTCCAGCGGTTATCGGTTCAAGCGATGTGGTCTGCCCATTGCCACATCAGCGTGCTAATTCTTCGTGCTATGTCGGTTACACCAGTTCTTCTGCGGATTTCCGTATTACGGATTCTATCTTGCAGAGAAATTCCGAGAATAGCCCGCTCTATAGCACGTTGAGCGACTTTGAGCCTGGTTATGAGGCCTACATGTTGGGACCACGTGTCCGTTTTTCAGATACCTTCTATCAAATACCAACTTATATTATTACTAGCTGAATTAAAAGACATTTTTGTACATATCCAATAGAAAAAATATTTTGATTAGATCGCATTGCCACCTGGGTCAATTTGACAAACTAAACCAGTAGGACTTTTGACGGGAATTTGAAAACATCATGTGGTGCTCTTGTATTATATTTGATATCTTAGTGTTCTAACGTGTTATATTAGATAATTTTGATGGCATTTTATGTAATGTGAAGCGGTGGCACTACTGGGATGTAGTGAATATCATATAAAAGTGCTTTACAACGTTTTCGTTTTCCATCAAAATTCCCACAAGATACCATTAACAGTGTGGCCATTGCACTGTTAATGGCGACAATTTGACTTAGACAATGACTAACTTGAAAGACTAAAAACGTGAAAATATTTATAACTTGACACTGGCACCAATAGCTCGTATATGTAGCTGATTGCCAATATATAAGAAGAAGAAGAAACTAAACCAGATCTAAATTCATCTGAACATACAAAAAATGCGTGTGTCACTCGGGGACTGGCGCGGTAAATTGCATAGCATTTTTTATCAACTTATGCAATTATAATTATTTATTTATTTTTTATTTATGCAGTATTTTTTTTTATATTAATTCAAGTTACACCTATTTATTAAAACTACTAATTTATTAAAACATTTAAAGTACACGTTTTTAAACTGTTTTATTTATAATATTATTAAATTATTATAAATAAATTTTGCAGAAATAAATTGCAAAAAGAGTTTGACGGCGGTGAGATTCAAAACCACGCCAACGTTGCCTAAAACAAGTGCCTTAGACCACTCTGTCACGCTGACTGCGTATAGTCAATGCAAAATTAACTGCTGCTTTTCAACCATACAATCTTAGGTTCTATTTTCGTTACGGAATTTCTTGATTCGATCGCCGCACTCAAAGCCCGCGATAAAAGCTGTGCAATAGCTTAAAAATATATCAAAATTGGTCCAGCTCTTTAGGATAAGTGCAGTCACATGCATACACTCAGAAGAATTATATATAATTCTTATTATACACCGTTAGTTATATTCGTATATTACTGCCATCATCATCATTATCTTGCTCTTATCCCAATCACTTGAGGTCGACGCAATATGTCATCTTCTTCCATACAGCTCTATCAGACGTCATTTCTGTAGTCACTCCTGGTGTGTCCATGTTTCCACCATGTTCCACCTTTTCTTTCGTCTTCATTTAATCCTAAAGCCACGAAGTATAGATACAAGGAGCCCGAATGGTATAGGCTTTTCCATAGTATTCATGGATACAATAATGAACCCTGATCTTAGTTCTCTTTTCTGCCACTGGCTGCGCTAGAGTTTAGGACGTACCGATGCTATTATTATTATTACACTTAAACACGTGTTGGCTCGACAATGTTGAATTTAATTAATTTAAATATAAAATTGAAGAGCTGTCAATAGAAACAAAACATTCCAGTCAATAGCAACAAAACTTTCCGCGTAAGGATTTAAACGAGTATTTATTGAAAAGTGGCGCGCTTAACCGGCTGAATTTCAGTCCACTAAATTGAGACCATTCGTTCAAAATTACGTTCGGATTCCTTGTATCTATACTTCGTGCTTAAATACTTCAACATTCATATTTAAAACTAATATATTACTGTACCATAGACAAAATGAATAGTGTCCGACCGAAACTGGTTTTTACGACCGAAACCGAAACTTTCTTATAAAGATCATGTTTTCAGAGAAAAATAGAGAAAATGTATTATAATCAGTCAGATTTAATTTTTATTCTTTAAATCACATAGGTAGCTTCAATACTTATTTATGTTGTTACCTAATGCACTGGAAACAAACAGGTTACGACATGATTACGCACGTGGACGCGGCCAAATGTCATCGTCGCTTGCATGTCATTTACCGCGCCGAACACACCCGAGCACAGCGCGGGAACTCCCGAATGCAGTTTCGGTTTCGGTCGTAGTTTTGGCAGGTTTGCTGCCGAAACCGAAACATAAGCGAAACTCGTTTTTATGCCCAAACTCGACCGAAACCGAAACCGAACATTCGGTCGGACACTAAAAATAAAAAAGAATAAAAATAGGCATTATGATTGTAAGGGGAATTTTAGCCTTATAACAACATGGGCCAACTCCATCTGATGCCGTTTGGTCAACAATTATATTGGGAGGGTTGACGTCTGGCCGGCGGTCGGTTATAAAACTATTGCCAATAATGTTTAAAATATGCCCCAAGGTTCCTTAATTATTTATTATATTTTTTTATAAAGGTGGAGTCAAGAGTCTCCGAAACCGGCGAGCGCGTATGAAGAGAATTATGAATGTTGAGGAAGCGAGTGAAGTATGCAAAGATAGAGTTCTCAGGCACTCTGTTCTCTTTGCCTACCATGCAAGGGATATGGCGTGATGATATGTAGGTATGTATGTATATTTGTAAACGACATTGACTCTTGCATTCGGAATTCTAACCTTCTCTGTTCTGGCTACGATATGAAGATTTTCTCTTCTATATCGTCGGTAAAAGATATGGAGGCTCTCCAATCGGATCTTTTGTGCCTAGGTGATTACTGTCAACTAAATAAGCACGATAGGTACTATGAAAGAAGAGTACTTATTGTATCGACCCCAAGTAATTGGGATAAGAGTAGGAGAATGATGATGATGATGATTGTAAGGGGAATTTATCAGGATAATAAATAAAACGCATAATGTTATTGTTATTTAATATATCCCGCATCATATAATAGTTTATGCTAAGTCATATGTAGGTCATGTTACTCTACAGAATAGGTACGCAGTATATTCGTCTTATTATTAATTTTTATAATATCTCAACTTGGTATAATACATACATAATGAAAACAACACATTTTTTTACTTCTTTATATTCTGTGGTAATAATTTTTTACAATGACAGCTGTCAGTGTGACGTTTTTGTTAAATTGACACTTCCCGCTTGCGTCTCTAATATGATAAAAAGATTTTAATTTCAAGTTAAACTTGTTTTATTTATTAAATTTTGAATATTTTGTGTAGGCCTCATTAAATAGAGGCAGTTTGGTCTGTCAAAAAATTATTGCCACAGATAATAAATAACGTCAATAGTTCAACAAAAGGATAGAAAACTTAATGTTTTGAAACGTAACAAGCCTTTACTTAATTATACTTATACACTAAATTATTTCCTAAATATTCTCATCTAATTACTATATTTACGCGAAATAATTAATAAACAATATCAGGGGGGGTATAAAAAATAACTAACTTATCTGACATTAGCTTTTTTTGGTCCAAAGCTTTATATTTATTTGTAGCAAGACATGAGCGGAAACCGAATGTTTATAATTATTGCAAAAACCAAACCATACTATTTAGAATATAAAGAAATATTTGTAATGAAACCTATTTTCATTTAGGTATATTCAGAAAACTGAACTCAGAAAAAACGTTCGCTTTTGAAAATATTCTCTCTGAGTTTTTGACTTAAGATTTATATAAGTGTAGCAAGTTCTCTTCAAGTTTCATATTTTAATTCAATTAATAAATGATAATTGTTTGTTTATATTTTTAAACGGCATGGCAGCTGTCATAAATCTTGAAAGTCACTATGACTTTTTGTGTTCAAATGTCACTGTAAATTGGATTTTCTTTTACATTTTTTTTTAAATTAGAGTTAGTATTTTTTGTGTTTTATATATTCTTAATAGCTTTTGACCAAAAAATAATTCTAGTGTCATTACAGTATGGTAATATATAGACCTTATCACAATTGATATAAATATCGTAAACGTGTTGGTAAGGAAGATTAAAATCACTAACTCGTTATGGTCTTTTTAAGTTCGAAACATCACATTTTTTTTTTGAAAAAAAAAGAAAAAAAAAGTTCAAATAAAGCTCAATTTATCTTTCACTATTCGAGTTAAAAAATGTGCGTTTTGATATTTTCAGTACAAAAAAAAATGAAAATTTGAGCTCAGAAAATCTATTTCTACTACAACATCCATGGACGGTAGAAATAAGGGGGTAAATTAAAAAAAAAAGTGAATATTTCGCATAGTTTTTTTTTTAAATTTTTTTTTAAACCGAAGTCCAAAGAACGAAAGTATTTTTTTTAAGAAGTTGTAACTAGCGGTAAGTTAAATAAAGAAATCTACCTTCACACCTATTGCGTTATTATTGCTGTGCTTTTATTTCGATTTAAATTTTATTTTTGTTGGTAGAAATCGCAGTTTTTACATTGTTATAATAACTTTGTCATTATATGACATTAGTCACTAACCATTTAGTTTTATATAATAAATAAAAATAAACGTGAAATATGCCGTAAAAATAAATAATTAAAGATAAATATTACTAATTTAAAACTTAAAAGTATGGTATACTTATTACTAACTTAAAATTTAAATTAAATTGTACAAAAAACATAATGATGATAACTTTAAAGATTCTATAAAATTAAATTATATTATATAATTTTATATGTATAACAGAAAAAAAAAATATAACAAAAAAAAAAAATATATAAAAATAATTATTTCAATGAACATTTTGACGATATAGACTTACACTTAGCAACTACGATTTTTACCACAAAAAGAAAATACATTAGTATTATTAAGATATTGCTAACAGGATTTATAAATAAATATCTATACATCAAACACGAATACATCGAATCTACATATAATTGGTACGGGTCAGCGATTAATTTGATACCATTTTGAATTAAATAATTCAGTAGTAGGTACGTGAAATGATGGATTAGGGAGGCGCCGATATGCTCTCCTTCTCCCACCGCCTTGAATGATGACAGGACGTCGCTAGATGACCATGCGTTGGGGTGGCGGGGATTGAACGTTATCAGACAATCTCTCCGGCATCTCATAAAATCGTGGAAGGGCTGCAGTTGGTACATATTTCGGTCGCACAGTGGTCGGCGAGACCCACAAAAATCCCCAGATTTACACCGTTGGTGATAGCGCGTAAATGCATCTCCACAGCGTGGAAAAAAAGGTACGTTAAATGACAAAATTTGTCTTGTTGATGACACGATAATGTGAAAATTTGATTAGAATTTAATTCAGTTTTTTTTGTGTCATCTTTTAGGTATTAGCCGCAGATGGCTTTCATAAATTTGCCCGGTCTGTGGATGAGCGCTGCGGGTTCTCAACCTGGATTAATTTTATTCTGTTTATAATCCAATAAATATGTGGATCCATTGGAGCGTTACTACAAGTGTCCTATATTCGTTAAGATTCAGGTCTTTATTATAAAAATGCTTTAAAAATATATTCTTTTTCAAGTAAATCTGAATTAATGCATGTAAAGAAATAAAATTCATTGCATTGTAAATAGATTGTATTTAAATTAAAGAGTTTTTCCATAAATCCATTCTATTATTGTTTTTTAAATCCATCAAGTATTTGTCTACTACAATTTTTTTTGTACGTTATATAATCTTAAAATTTTGCATGATTGTAATTAACGTAGTTAGTCTCAAAATGCACATAAAGCATAAATGACGTGGCGTCAAGACTATTATAGTTAAAATTTAATCTATAATTTTGAGTCGTTCATTTTGAAAACTGTAGTCTAATGTCTAACCGCACAAATTTTACTTTATTTGTTACTTTTAATGATTGATGTATATTTTCGTGCAATATCTGACTATGTATCATCAACACTTTGCTGTAGAAGAATTATGGCAATAAATACTTATCCTCAATGACTTATTCTTAACGACTTCGACTTTCGCCACAGGCTTTAGAGCCATTTTTCTATGTCTTAATGCCAAACAGCGTTTATTGTGGTCTGGTGTATTATTTAGATGACAATCTAAAAACTCATTGGCCACTCTCAGGTAGAAATTTGTCATTTTTATATTTTTGGGCATAAAATATTAATTGCCTAGGTGTAAGTATCACGTGCTGACCCGACCCGAAACGATAAAGAAAATACAGTTGATAGATCTTTTATACATTTCAAAAAATATGTATATTATACATTTTTTTTATAGTAGCATTCACTGTGTCCGAACACAAGTATCTAGCTATCTTTTCGGGACATATGACTAAAACATCAAAACTCTAGCTTTTTTCTAAAAAATAAAAAACAAAATTCACTACATCCATGCGTTGAAATGTTGCAAGAAATGGCGTAAATACATCTTTTGAGACTGTTAATATGAGATCGTATCTAATGAAAGTTGTCTCTATATGTTTAGTCGTATTTATAAATTGAATAATTATAAGTCTCATTAGTTAGTACTGAAATATTAAATTTCTTTTC
The DNA here is from genome assembly GCA_905163515.2 of Lymantria monacha. Taxonomy (NCBI): domain Eukaryota; kingdom Metazoa; phylum Arthropoda; class Insecta; order Lepidoptera; family Erebidae; genus Lymantria; species Lymantria monacha. The sequence continues at coordinate 2,436,795 of LR991108.1, read as the reverse complement.
CATGCTTCTTTTTCAATGTTATAGGAATACTACGACTCATCTGTCACTAGATGTAAAAATATTTTTAAGAAATCATTTTACGCCTTGCGGCAATCTCTATTTTTTTTTTGGAAAACACATTGTTTGGTATGTATTCTGAATTTAGTTGGTTTTGTATGTTTGTAAGTCTCTTGAAATATATGAGCGCAATAACGTTCGTTTACAAGCAATATAACCATTGATATTTAAATATTACACAAACTATGATTTCTTTAGAACGTCTAGATAAAAATCAAATGGCACTACATAACATTTTCTCGAATTTGCTCTTTCAAATTATTAGATAAAGAAAACTACGGAACTCATAAGAAAACTTTTTTAGAATTATTTAAATTGTGGAATGCTATAATTGTTTATTACGATGTTCCATAAATAATTTATTTTTTAATTATAAATTTCGGCTTCAGACAAGGTGTTATTTTTGCTTTATAGTGAACTTTAAAAATTTAGACTTAAAAGAATCGTTTGTGAATCAAATAATATTAAAGGTAAGATTTGTCTGGATAAGTTAAGATTGTATAGGTATTTGTGCAGTCAAGGAGTAAAATTGCGCCAAAATTGAGGGATGTATTTTGCACGCAGATATTTTGTATATCATTGCAAACATTCAAACGCATAGCACAGGACATAATAACGAAAGCACATTGAGTATATCTATTCACGTCTATACTATATATTTTTTACAGTTTTGCTTATATTCACATTTTGTATACAAATATTTAAATATTGGTAACGGGGCAATGTAATACATCTCATTTTTTATAAGTTCAATTGAAGAAAAATTAATCATGATTACATTAATATTTTTTTTGTAAAAGTTTTTTAAGAAAATTGGATATTTTAAAAAAATATATTTTAAAATATCCATTTTTCTATTTGAATATATTACCAACTATAAAATGATTAAAAAACTATTAAAGTACAGAGTTCAAAATACATTATGTGATATTTAAAAAAAAAAACAAATAATATTTTTTTATTATACACAGCTGTAAGATAGTTGACTAGGAAGTTTTAGAATATATATAAATATATACAAATATTTTTAATGATATGCAGCATTTCATTTTGCACCCCACCATATTTGAAATACAAAATTGAAAAAATATATACAAAAACTGTAAAAAATCTTAATATTTAGAAATCTCCTTATAGGATTACATTTAGTCTGAAAACTTGGTGTTATATTTTAATTGGAATAGACGGATGTCATAACGCGAAGAGAGAAGTTAAAGAAAAAAAAACAACTAGTTATTTTTTTGGCACTCGCCTTTTTAAAAATGGTGCGTTTATTGATTACTTATTGCTTTTAAAGATGCAGTGAAAAGGATTTAGAGATTTCAAATTGTTTGTATACTTATAATTAAAAAAAAAAGAAATCACTTTCATAAAGTTTCTTTGAATAGACCGCAATAAACATGATGGCGAATGATAAATTAAGAACTTAATTAATCAATTTATAATATTTAAATTACACTTCTGTTAAGCCCTGCATTATATGTATTTTTTTAATCTAATAAACCCACCATTTTTAATTAATTTTGATTAAAAAAGAAACAAACAAATTTCTGTAAGGCATCCTAGTTAGTCCAAGATCTGAATTACTATGTTATTAATATATAAATAGCCAATCTACATTATATGTAAGGATAAAAATATTTGGTGTTTTGGAACTTACATATATAAGGAATAATATAAAACAAAATTAACAAAAAACACATCTCAAAATATAAATTAAAATTAATTTTAATATCCTATCTAAATTTTTTTTTTGTTATATATTTTGCATTTCACCTATCTAAATACTTATATGTTAGCAAAGCCTTAATTTTATTCATACGGTTATTAATATATTAGAAGGAAGTTTTATCAGAAAAGGCAGCGGTCTCTCGACCGGCATACTTTAAATATGGTTAAATATATTATGACTAGAAGCACTTAGGCATACATGATTTTTTTCTAGCATATTATATGTTGTCTATGCCCTAAATTTGACTAGCTAATTTTTTTTATGTGATATTAGAGGTCGCACCTCTGTTCGCCATTTTGAATATACAAAAGTGAATATTCTGTACGTTCATAGCTGTTAAACAACTTATCAAAATTGAGGCTTCCTGATTTATAATCATATTTTATACATGTATCTAGTTTTATGAGATTTTTTTTAAAGTAATTATGATGATTATTCTCAAGAATGCAATTAAAAATTAATAAAATATTGCAACGCCTCGTAAAATTTTTATACACTGAATTCGACTTATATTTGTCATTATTGTTTACTGTTATATAATTAATTATAATTTTTACTGACTGACTTGAATTATAAGTTAGAATTTTTATAATTTAATTATATAATTTAAGAAATTAATAAAGCTGTGTGGTAGCGGCTACGAATAATACCAACACTTACTTTGCTCGTGGATGTCGTAAAAGATGACTAAGAGCTTTATTTCTACCTGGGCCAACACCACTTGATGCCGTTTGGTCAACAATTACATTCCCAAGAAGGGTTGACGTCAGGCAGGCGGTCGGTCATAAAATTATTGCCAATATTTTTTGCAATATGTAGGAGTACATATTGCGTCGACCTCAAGTAATTGGGATAGGAGCAGAAGAATGAATGAATTAAAGAAATTAATAATAAAAAAAGAAATTTCCATCAGCTTTAATGTGGACTTTTGAAATTAATACCTACGTTATCTCTATCGCAGTCAGAAGTTAATGAGTATAAAATTTTTTGAACGAATGTACATTTACATATATTGACACATATACGCACAATAAATCCATCAGTCTTGAAAATGGGTTAAATTAATGAAATCTGAATTACACATTCGAATTAAATTGTTTTTTTTAAAAGATTTTATCGCATTTGCATTTGATTTATAATTTAACGAAGTTTTCAATACGTTTTTGGTCACGCGAGGATCAATGAAAACGTGATAAAATTCGAAAAGAAAATAATTGCAAAAATGGTTTAAATTAAAAATTTAGAAACTTGTTGGTTGCAGTTATAGAAATTATTTTTGGAATTGAATAATTTATGAAATTAATTATAATATTTATAAGTTTGCAATTAAAGATATTCATATGATAATAAAAATAGGATATACATTATATAAAGTTTTTTTTTATATATTTTTTATATTATATGTAAACATAAGTATGGCAATCCAAATGAGACTTTTTGGCTGCTGTCTAAACATTTTTCTAATATAGTTTAAATAGTTTAAGAAATATTAATATGGTGATATTTTTAATATATAAAGACAAAAAGTATATAAACACACTGTCTATATTTTGTACATATATCAAATACATAGGTACAGAATTTTACATCAGGCATACTTTAAAATTTGTCATTTTAATACGATGAATATTCACTTTTGTATATATTCAAAAACATGCCAACTCCATTATTGACTGAATGCCCAAAAATTGACACAACAATTCTCTTGTAAAGAATTTTCACACTTATTAAAATACGTGCGTAAAATTATTTTTATAAAAAATGTTTTTCTAGAAAATATTCTGTTTTGACGACATTTAAATATGAATATATTTCTTATTGCTTTTAATAGCAGACATGTCACCGGTATACAGAATAAACTATATTAACCGTTGGCTAAAAATATTGCTAGAACCACGTAGAAATCCTCGACCCTTCATATACACAAGCATTAGGATAACCCTCCTATCAATTCTTCCTCCCAAGTTGAATCATTTTGCTGTCATATAATAAACATATACAGTTCAATTATAAATGATAAATTACCACATACATTTTTAAAATTAATTCTACAAGTCCCTATAAATACACTTGGAGTTGATTATATATGGTTTCCTTAACTTATATAAACTGATTCTAATCCTAATGAATTCATTACTCTATATTAATCTAATTTCGTTCATTCGTAAGATTACTATTTTAAGTTTTGAAAATATCTAAATTTATAATTATAATTTCTTTTGTGGTAATTTTGAAAAATACCACGCCATAATCGTTTAGCTCATCAATTTGGTAACGGATACTTCTGGGATAGTTCTACTCACTCCATGAAGGTTACATATATTTTATAAATACTTATACATACATAATATTTTGCGATATTTTTGGTTAATAATACATATAACAAATCAGATTATTGCAATTATTATCATTTTCTTACAAATTACATAAGAATAATCTGATTGAATGAAGATAATAATTGCGATTTAAATGTCATTCATAATATGAGCTTCGAATATTGGATCTTCAGTGTATTCAGATACTAGAAGAGGTATTTTTGAAATACATCTGCTTGATTAATGTGTAAGTATATGGAACTACATATATTTATTTAACTTTATAGTATAATTTTTTGAATTTTGGTGATAAATTAATTGAAATGTTTGGAAAATAGGACAGTGTGAGAATAAGTGTGAAAAGTCTTTATGTTATGAAATAAATTATATATAGGCTGTTTTCAAATCGTTTATTTCCATAAAATTAATGGTATAAATTGAATATTTTTTTTATTAAGTTCAATGTGTTTTTTTTTTTTCAAATATTTATAAATTCTTGTCGGATGCCATATAGAATGTCTCCAGGAAACATACGATTTTAGAATCAGCCTATGTATATATATGTCTGTATATATACATATAATATATAATAATTAGAATAGGTTTTTTTATAGTATATAAGTTATATTAATATCTTATTAAATAAGTTTCTAGCGATATGTCTGCCAAATATTTTTTCTACACGCCGAAGACAAAATTAAAACAAAAAAAGACAGCTAAAATTTCCGAACTAAAAAAACACTAACAGTGAAATACTAAATGTTTAAAATGTTTCTGTCACTTCGAGATTTTTTGTTTTTCTGTTACTTAAAAACTATCTATTCTCTCATTCACTTATTGCCTTTTCATATATAAGCTTGTTGAAACATAATGCAGTATTGACTAAACTGTATGACGGCTTACACACCATTGAAAACCATATACACCTTTAAAAGTTTTGCTGTCATATAACACCATATCTTGCCACTTAAAGACCGGTTTCTTTTATTAGGCAAGATCATATTGGCTCATAGTGGCTAGCCACTTTTAATATAATGTAAGAAGATATATACTCATTCTTTCAATTCTAATTTATAAATCTAGAAGTAACAAAAACATAAAAACACATATAATATAGTTAATATAATTATTATTGTATAAAATATCATTTTTATACAAAGTTCAAATCGCACGGTACTAGCGTACCGTCGATTAAAATGCTTCAAAAAAGAGTTTTTTAGACATGACTACAGCATAACACTATCCTCCTTAGAGGGAAATATGAAGTTAAATAAAAGAAAGAGAAAAACCTCTTTTAGTAAAACGAAAAAATAGTTTTGATATAATAAGAAAAAAGAAACAGCCAGATTCGCGTTTGTCAAAACGTTTTTTTTTTCTTCAAGAGAGAAAATACCTTATTTTTTTTTCGTTATATTTTTCCTCTAGCTACAGTAAACGGGTGTTAATCTTAATTTCTAATCAATAAATATTTTTTTTTCACTTATAAGTTAATATTAATAAATAAATCTAACATTTTTTCCTCTACGTTTTTTTTTCTGATCAGTAAGTGTATCTTTAACTAGACACAACCTTTTTATTTTAACAGTATTTTTTTTACGGATTTCTGAGTTTGGCAATTGCTTTACAGAAAGAAAAAAATCTATATTTTTTAAGACCGTCGATTTTAAAAGTCGACTTTGAGTCGATGTAGAGTCGATTCCTCTAAATACTATTGTTAATTAATTTATAGAAATGTCGGTAGTGTGCGCATAAGACAAAATTACTCCTCGATGTTTTAAGTATAAGAAAAAATACCGATTTGCAATACTTGTCTAAAGACTGTTACCGTCGTGGTACACGACATGCCCAAAACTTTCGACTTTTATAAAAAGTCTTCACCTCAATCTCAAATTCATTTCAATCGAAGTCAATAGAACGTTTAAGTCTTCCAAGCGTAACTTGGATTATGTAAGTCAAATTGACTTAAAAAATCTTCTCAAACGACCCGTCCAAAAATGTCATCATTTAAAATTTCTCCGATTTTATATTTGACTCCGAAGTTATAAATCATTTTCCTCTTCTATCTCAAAAGAGTTATCTTCTATACTCTACCACTCCTAGCGTTTCGGCATATATAAAAGTTTATTATTTCTTTTTTTTTTTATAAAATTCTTCTCACTCCGATGTTGCAACTATTTTACTACTAAACATATCTCCAAAAATCTATTTTTTTATTCAATATTTTTTTTTAAATCTTATTTTTAATAACTGCTGATGGTTCGACCGTAAAAAAACAAAATATTCGCAACCCCATTTGGCCCGCGTGGTGATATATTCTTACGGCTAGCTTATAATAATCTTATATTTATATTTCTATATATTTTCTAAAAGTATGTTTTAAGATTACGCATTTTGTATGCAGTCATAAGCAGTAGTAAAGTAATCTTTCAATATTTTGACTCACATTTTATCATATTTTTTGTTTTTATTTTCGTCCCTTTATGGGTGCTTGAAGCCATCAACCGCATATTCACTTTTATCCAATTATAAATCACAAAAAAAACAATGAAACTCAATTAAACTATAAAAATACACATAGATTATTTAAAAGAAAATGTCAATAATTGACTAGTTTTTGTTGAAGAATTATATCGTTATTAATTTTTAAAATCATGAAAATAATTTTATAATAGAATATGTGACTTAAATTTCTTAATTATATATGTACTTACTATCAACATTATATATATATCGCAAAACTTATCCGAAATATATACAAAAAATGTCAACTTATATACAAAGCGATTATAGCAATAACAACATATATTTAAAAATTTTAACAGACTCGAAAGATTATAATATATAAATTATAAAAAAAAACTCAATTTTTTTGTATTATTAAACTTCAAAATTTTTTTTGGCAACAGTTAAAAGAAAACGCCAGAACAAGTATTTTTTTTTTAATATACAACAAAGTTTTTAATTTTAATTCTTTTTTATGATACTATATTTGTTTTTAACTCAAACAATATACAAAATTTAAATGAAGAAACAATTACCATTTAATTATATATTTAACAAAAATATAGTATTAACAAATTATATAAAATTTATAAATTAATTCAAGACTCTTTAAATTTAGCATGGACTCATAATCCATCAATATTTTGTCATATTTTCTAGTAATATATACGCTTCGTTTTAGCTTATTCACATGACAACACCTAATTCATTGCTAAATTAGATTAAATAACTTATACCAACAAGGTGATGTTAATTTTATAAATTAAAATATTCGAATATATATACTGATATTCTAAATCAATTGGCATTTGCAGAAACTATAACATATTAAATATTTAAAATTAAGCGACTCAATAAACAATGATATACATAAATAATTCAATAAATGGTTTTAAATATTCCAAAAATTAACGAACTCGTTTTTTAAAATTATCAAATTAACGAACTTATTTTTTTTTAATGAATGAACTTCTTTTTTTAATTTTGGATCACTGAACTGAAAAACTTTGGGTGATCGTACTCATATCCAGTCTTTGTGCCCGCAGCAACATTGAGGCTCGGCTGGAAGAGGGCGCTGGCCTCACACCAGAAGACTCGGAGCAAGCCATTCATCCTCGCCGATCTAGAAAACGTGATACACAATTTAGAAAATTTTATTGAAAACAAAAACTAGCTAGCGTCCACATAATAAACCATAACCAACTGACAGCCCACTCAACATAGTTTTACTTTCATTTTTTATTTTTAACAATATAGTGTCTAGTTGTCGCCATATTGAATTTTGAATACTGTCAAGTACTTAAAAACTGGTGCTGGAATGAATCCATGTACGTAAAATTATCAAAATTCCCCAAAGGGTTTGGTTCCTAAATCGCTGCAAAAAAACAAAAACATATGCAGAAATATACATATACAAACACATTACCCTCCTTTGCGTCTCAGAGTCGAATAACTAGAAAATAAATATTAACTTACAGGTTGCACTTGGAAATGCTGCACAGCAGGGTAATGCAATACTTGTGGGGGCTGAGACATGGCAGCAACCCCTCCAACAGATCCTACCCCTCCTACAGCACCCCCCAAGGCCCACGGGAGCTGAACGCCGCCCATGCTGGAACAGGAACCAGTGTTAGTCCATCCATAGTCCTTACTGCGAATTAAAGGGGACACATATATTGTATTGTTAGTTCTGAATACTGATACTTATGTCTCTGAAATACACTTAATCACTTTTAGTTAAATCGAAAATACACTCACTCAAATAATTGCGTAAAGAATACAAAGTTACGTAAATTACATCTACCAATACATTTAATCACTTTCATTTAAATTGAAATACACCCGGTCAAATAGTTTTATAAAGGAGTTTTAGGTAAGTACATGGCTTTGCCAAAACACTTAAGGGAACGCCCATTATACATAAATTATTTTTTATAATTGTTTAACGTCCTTCTCACCCTAGTTCACCTATAGTCTACAGCCAAGACGAAATATTGTTACAGCGTGATATTTTTAAAGAACTTCTGAACAAGTTACGTACTAAGTGTGTTCCTTAATTAGTTTTAGTTAAATTGAAATACATTAGTTCAAATATATTAATAAAGGAGTTGAGCTACTCGGAGAGCAAAGGACCTATTTTAATTAAGCTGGACCAATTAATTGGTATAGAATTGGACTTAGAGTTCTTTTTCGCTATAAAAACCCGAGCGAATGATCCTGTAGGTGATTCTTTTTCTCTTCTTATTTACATAAGTAGATCACGTCTTTAATGTCCATTTAAGCAGTTTCAGTTAAGTTCAAATACACTCATTCAAATAGTTGCAAAAAGGAGATCAGTTATGTAGATTACGTCTTTAATACAGTTAATCAATTTCAACCCCTCACGCGCCAGACTTCACGGTGCTCTCAAGTGCCCCACGCTTTGTTTTATTGAAAAAAGTTCAGTGAATTTTATGGTTTTACGTAAACTGTTATTGTTGCTATATTACAAGGAAATGTGAAATACAGTGCTTAAAATAATTACTAATTGTAGAACGTCTAATTGGGCTAAGCTTGTGTCCTAAAAGCGCGTTGAGCAAAATTTTTTTGGGTCAAACGGTGTCCCAAAATTGCGTGAGGGTTTAAATTGAAATACATCCAGTCATATAATTTCTAAGATTTTAGTATGTAGATAACATCTACAATAAACTCAAACAGTTTCAGTTAAAATACATTCTCAAATTGTAGCGTAATGTATTTCAATTATTAGTTTACATCTCCAATATCTAAACAAGCGTCATTTCAGTTTGAATTTGGGTTCGACCAAATATATTTAGTCATATTGAATTACATTCAGAAATATTTGATCAACTTTCTTAATAAATCTCCTTTGAATATGCTTTAACTTTAATTTTATTTATAGTATTGCTTCACCCCCTTTAGAGCAAGATCCTTAGGTATCGCAAAAGACGACTGAAGGATATGCTATTCATATAACATTTATGCATGAGAAGGAAAACCTATTTAAAGTAAAACCCTATAGCAACTTGTCCGTCCAGCGTATATAGGCGATAGTAGGTAATTTTTTGTCTTATTTATTATAAACTCTTTCTTGTTTTCTAAAGTATGAATGGTTTAAAATTTGTCACCAAAATACTTAACCGCTTATATGTGAAAAGTTCTAGGACTAAAATAAGATTGCTATCAGAGATGATAGTAGCTCGTCTTCAAATTATATACGAACACAAAGACATTTTTTTTAACATATATTATGCTCACAGTTAACACAGTTACAAATACACTTACTCAAATAAATACAGTTTCAAATACATTTAGTCAAATAAATACAATTTCAAATAAATCTTCTTCGCCACTTACCCCATGTATTGTTGCTGATATCCAGCGAATTGTCCAGCATATGTATATCCTTGTACGCCTTGGACTCCTTGCAGGAATCCCCCAAGCTGTTGCGGGTAAGTGTTGTACCAATATGACGTTGGTGGTACACCACCAGCTGTGTATGCCGCACCAAATGGGCTGTATGCTGTTGGTAGCTGGGGAAGAAGTAGCATAAACTCATCATTCTCCTATTCTTATACCAATTACTTGGGGTCAATACAATATGTACTCTTCTTTCATAGTACATATTGTAAAAGTTATTGGCAATAGTTTTATGACCGGCCGCCTGCCAGACGTCAACCCTCCTTGGGAATGTAATTGTTGATCAAATGGCATCAGATGGAATTGGCCTAGGTCGTTGTGAAGGCTCTTAGTCGTTTTTTATGACATCCACGAGCAAAGTAAGAGTTGGTAGTATTCGTAGCCTTTTTTTTTTTTTTTTTCACGCTGTGGAAACGCATTTCCGCGCTATCCCCCGCCGGTGACAGGCGAGGGGGAGTGTGGAACTCGCCGGCCAGCTGCCTGACCGGAATACCCACTAAAACCATAGCGGCCCCTTCCGCGCTTTTACAGGGTGCCAGAGAGATCGTCTACTGACACTCGATCCCCGGCACCCCAACGCTTGGCCATTGGCCCACGCCCTGTCGTCATTCAAGGCGGTGGGAGGAGGTGCGCATATCGACGCCTGCTCCGCCCTGTCCGCCGGCGGCGGAGCGAATTTGCAGACGCAATTGCCTCGCGTCCCCGCTCCGCCGCCTCTTTTGTAGAGATGACCTCCTCGCAAAAGGAGGCCATCGACGACCAGCACCCGTCGCTATCGAGCATCTTCGAGATGACGGTGGACAGCGACAGGTCCCCTCCAATGACCGCCGACAGGACGTGGCGTTGAGGACTCCAGGCGGGGCATACCTCCAGTGTGTGGCGCGCATCGTCCACTGGCGCGCCACACTCATGGCACCCTGGGGCCTCTTCTCTCCCAATTCTGTGCAGGTACTTACCGAAGACCCCGTGTCCGGTAAGCACAGTATTCGTAGCCGCTACCACACAGCTAAACATGTTATATTATTTTTCAAAAAATAAAAAAAACAGTAAACAAGTAATAATAATAGACACACCCGTTGAGTATTTTGCCAGATCTTCTCAGTATCGGTTACATTCCGATCCGTTGTTAGTTTATTGTATTAAATTTAAAATGTTGTAACTGACAATATGTAAGTGCCCCTCGCAGGGTTTATATATAATAAAATGAATTTCATTTACATACATACAGACATATCACGCCATATGTGAAACACAGAATAGATGTGGGATGGATGAAATGGCGGCAGGTCGCGGGTACAACATGCGACCCCAAAGTACCCCCTAAATTAAAGGGTAAAATATATAAAACCCTAATAAGACCTGCTGTACTGTATGGATCAGCATGTTGGGCGACAAAAGCGACGGATGAGAGACGACTGCATGTAGCGGAGATGCGAATGTTGAGATGGATGAGTGGTGTGACGAGATTGGATAAAATAAGAAATGAGCATATAAGAGTAAGTTTGAAAGTAGCGTCAGTGACGGAAAAGTTAAGGAGTGAAAAGTTAACATGGTAGGGACATGTGATGAGACGGGATGAAAGTAATGTTGTGAGGAAAGTTTTAAATATGAATGTTGAAGGCTTTAGGGGTAAAGGAAGACCAAAGAAAAGATGGATGGACTGCGTGAGGTATGACATGGATAGACAGTGAGTGACTGCAGAGATGACGTCTGATAGGACTGTATGGAGGAAGATGACATATTGCATCGACCCCAAATAATTGGGATAAGAGCAAGATGATGATGATGATACATATCACGCCATATCCCTTGCAGGGTAGGCAGAGAGAACAGAGTGCCAGAGAACTCTATCCTTGCATACTTCACTCGCTTCCTCAACATTCATAATTCTCTTCATACACGCTCGCTGGTTTCGGAGACTTTTGACTCCACCTTCCTTCAGTACTTGACCAATCTGGTCTAAGTAGGTTAGTCTCGGTCTCCCCCGGTACCTACATCCTTCCGCTTTGCGCGCATTGTTTATCTTCTTAACCAGACGTTCGTTTGGCATTCTTTCCACATGTCCGAACCATCGGAGCATTCCCTTTCGCATCTTTACACCAATACTCTCTTTAATACCTACTCGCTCTCTTACGTCGTCGTTACGAATGCGGTCGGTCAGCCTTACTCCACAGATTTTCCGCAGAGATCGCATTTCGACCGCATTAATTTTACTTTCATACTCTTTTCTGCGTACCCAACTCTCGCTTCCATACAGTAATGTTGGGACAAGCACTGCGTTATGTATTGCTACACGTGCCTTCTGGCTGAGGTGGTGGCTACCGAGAAGTTGTCCCAACGCTCCGTTCACTCTATTTCCCACATTCACTCTTCGCTCTATATCAGTGGTGTACCTTCGATCTCGGCTAAATCCACATCCAAGATATAAAAATTCATCCACTTGCTCTAGTACATCATTACCTATTGTTACTCTTACATCTGTTCTGGCTTCATCTCTTTCAAAGACCATTATTTTGGTTTTGTACACATTCACGCGTAATTAATATATGTAAATTAAACATAAAAAGCACTTTAAATAATCTTTATTAATTATAAATAAACTCAAATTGAAGAATATCTAATTATTCTCCGTAATGAATAATTGAATAAATTTATATTTTATTTTCATTACGATTTACATTTGAAAGGCGATTAATTAAGATTTTATTTACGATATTTAATTAATAATATTAATGTATTCTCTATGATTATGTTATATTAGAAGATTCGTTAGAATATTTTATACTAGCATAGATTTTATTACGTTGAATATTTTGTGCTGTGTGGTAGCGGTTACGAATACTACCAACCTTTACTTTGCTCATGGATGTCGTAAAAGATGACTAAGAAGCCTTATAACGATCTGGGCCAACTCCATCTGATGCCGTTTGGTCAACAATTACATTTCCAAGGAGGGTTGACGTCTGGCAGGTGGCCGGTCATAAAACTATTGCCAATAACTTTTACAATACGTACTATGAAAGTAGAGTACATATTGTATCGACCCCAAGTAATTGGGATAAGAGTAGGAGAATGATGATACTACGCTAGTTACATGACCAGCTGGGTATATTAGATCAATTTCTCTTCTAGTGTACAGGAAACTCCGAGTCCATTATTAGGACATATGTGTGGACTGAAATGAATTAATATTTGAAATACAATTTTAAAGAATTCCCTCCTCTAATAACGAATATGGAATTATTTTAAAAATATGTGTTTTCATTACAAAAAAAAACATTATTTCAAATATTTACAGTTTCAAATTAAAATAATAATTTGTACTTTCGCGTGTATATCATTTAATTTATATATACATATTACTAGCAGACCGGGCCACACGTTGCTGTGGCTAAGGTTAGCCTCAGTAACACTTTTTGTTTATTCTAACAAATTTTAGCTTATATGAAGCGTTTGTACATTTAACATAGCGCCATCTATTAAATACTTACTGAATCCAGTCAACAGATTCTGCCATCTTTTAAAATCCTTTTGATATGACATATGATTTTGACTGTCAAATATTAGACAAATAATTTGCAATAAAATAATATTACTATAAATTCAGATTTAAGCTATCTTTTAAGTTGGATCAAGCTATACATGCTGTGCAAATTTGTTTAAAATCGGTTAAGTACTTTATGAGTCCATCGCGGACAAACAACGTGACATATACATACTTTTAAGGATGTATGTAATTATTCATCATCATTTCAGCTCATATATGTCCCACTGTTGGGCTGGAGCCTCCTACATAATAGGAGGGAAATTGACGTACTATACCACGCTGGTTAGACGTGTTGGCATAGGGTTTATTTCGAGTTTTCTGTCTCTTGCATAGATGTTATATGCGTTTTATATCCCTTAGTCGTCTCTTACGATCACCTACGGGTAAGATAGGGGGTGGTGAATTGTATTCTTACTCCGTCCCCACACATAGAGCAATTATTAACGTTGAATAATCCCACTTTTGAAGTTATACTACTTTAGGTGCGTTATGAAAAAATTATGAGAGTGATGATGCGCGCGCATCACTGTAACAGAAAAGTAATAGATTGAAGTTCAAAACTAATTGTGAATGTAGTTGTTGACCAAACGGCATCAGATATAGTTGGTTCAGGCCTTTCTTAATCACCTTTTAAGGTACTCAAGAATAATGTAAGGATATATAGCCACTATCACAAAAACCGGTCAAGTGCGAATTGGATTTGCGCATGAACGGTTCCATACAATACAAACGCAGAATTTTTGAACTCTCTTATCAATATTAAGCAGAAACGAGCAAAAAATCACATTTGTTTTATGTAATATTTTTTTAGTATTTGTTATTATAGCAACAACAGAAATACATTATCTGTGAAAATTTCAACTGTCTAACTCTTACGGTTCTTAAGATACAGTCTGGTGATAGGCAGACGGACGGATAGCGGAGTTTTAATAATAGGGTTCCGAAAAATTTGATAAATTCCGATAAGAAATGATATTACATACCTGTCCTTGGGCTTGTGCATTATTGGGGTCTCCGGACTCCTTGCCCCAGGAGCACTTCACTGGTTGGCCGTTAACATCAGTATTATGTACTGCAACAATAGCATGCGTAGCACTCTCCTTCGTAGAGAATCTGTTGAAAGTTAAATATTAAAATTTCATTTCCTTTAAGTTTTCATTATACTTATGACCGTTTTGAATTACGATACCTTAATTTTGATTAATGACAATATGTAACAGTACTTCGTAACTTTATAATATGCGTGTTTTTCGTCAGTTTACTTTTTCTAAGTTTTATATGAAAAATTATTAAGTTTATTGGGATTTGCCAAAAGATGGCGTCGTTTATACTTTTAGAATATTATTAAAAAAATTACATACATACATATCATCACGCCATATCCCTTGCAGGGTAGGCAGAGAGAACAGAGTGCCAGAGAACTCTATCCTTGCATACTTCACTTGCTTCCTCAACATTCATAATTCTCTTCATACACGCTCGCCGGTTTCGGAGACTCTTGACTCCACCTTCCTTCAGTACCTGACCGATCTGGTCTAGGTAGGTTAGTCTCGGTCTCCCTCGGTACCTACATCCTTCCACTTTCGCATTGTATATCTTCTTAACCAGACGTTCGTTCGGCAATCGGCATTAAAATAATCGTTATGATGTTATTCTTTTAATTTTTTGGCGGCGGCCTATGGAGTGTTCATACACTACTAAATCCGTCCGGGGCGACAGAAGGACATTTGTTATGATGTTAGAATACAATTCGCTACCCTCTATCTTACTCATGGGTGTCGTAAAGGATGACTAAGGGATATAATATGGATATAACATTTATACAAGATAAGAAAATCTCGAAAAACTCTATACCAAACACGATTGACCAGCGTGGTGTTTTAAGTATTTTTTTTTTTCAATTTATGGAAGAGGCTCGAGCCCAACTGTGGGACTTATATAAAATAAAGATTTTTTTTTAGGTAGGCTATTGTCCGGATACACGCCGCGCGTTTCATTCGGGGCGACGGAAGAGCAGGGTGTGGACCCATAACCCACCGTTTTCCCTTCCCATAGCTATTGGGACAGTCACTGGTACTGCTTATAAGATAAAGGATAAAATATACTTTATTATCGATAATAATTAAAATTTATAAATCATTATTATACAGCGTTTTTAAATATATATTATAAACATTATTTTTTTAATTAAAATATTCATTTTCATATATTTAGATACCTTTCGTGCGATAAGGCAGTTCTCCTCGTATTATATCGGGCTTATATACACGATGACATTTAGATCGTCTTACAAAAGCAGTTCAGTTAACGCATCTAGTATCTACTTACTATTCATTCGTACAATTAAAAGGTTAAAAACAATACTTACTGAAATATTTTTTACTAAAAATATTATAAATAATTAGTAATTAAAATAGTAAGAGAACAGCATGTAGCGAGCGGTAGGCTACCTACTCGACATAACCTACGTACTGCGTAGGTACTACCTAGGCGTAGGTATCCTTTGGAATAGCAGTCCACGTGGACTTCGTAGCTGTGATTAGCTAATGTAATTACGTTAGACAATCATTATCATGCGCAATGCCGTATGATTTCTTTTGTTTAAAATGTAAACATTATAACCAGGTTGTTACAAAATATTAACTTTAATTTATTTTATTTTGTTATTTTTTTAACACTACCACTATTGAACAAATAAATATGTTAGATATGTTTATTTGGTCGGATACATTTATGGCACTTCTGTTGTAAGACGATATAAAAGTCACGGTGTATAATTAAGAGACAAAAAATACATTCAGACTCGGCATAGCAATTTGCAGATGCAAAGTTCTGAATGGGAATTGAACCTGTAACAACTAGCATGATAGATCAGTCTTAACTAGTGTTGCCCAAATGCAAGACCAAGACTCGCTGCAAGAGTCTCGCAGTACTCCCTTAGACAGAATTTTACGATTGCTTTGGCAAAGAAAGGATTATCAACATTTTGTATTCTCAATACCAGTACACGAGGAAATAATTTGATGTTATTTTAAACAGTCTCATGATAGATAGGTGTGACTATAGCCCCACTCCCGTTAAGTGGTATGTACTTAATTATTGATAAATGTACAATTAGTGCCACTAGATAAATGGAATTTCATTAATTTAGTTGCATTTTTCATTTCTATCAAAACAAGCGACTCTGTGTTATTCTAACAGCGAGAGTTGCATGACTTGCGATAGTCGGAAACATACGCTATATGTGCAGTCAAGCTTTTTACATATTCCACGCGAAAACATGAACAGACTTATGCTTACAAATAACTAAAAAAAAATAATAATTATACCTGATGAAAGCATATCCTTTGTCTTTAAAAACTCTTATCTCTTGGATAGTGCCAAATGGTTGGAAGGTCTTCTGCATTAGCTCTTCAGTCAATCCAGTGGTTAGCCCGCCGCAGTAGACGGTGCAGTTGGTTGGAGAGCTCTGGTTGTATACCTCGTCAAATGTCAAAGGTTTCGCATTTACTGTAAAGAGAAAAGTAATACTATAAATTTTTTTACTTCAACACCCATTTATCTTACCCATGGGTGATCGTAAGAGACGACTAAGGAATATAAAACGCATGAGATGGAAAACTTGAAACAAAACCCTATACCAATACATCTGACCAGCGTGGGATAATAGATCAATGTCCCTCCCATTATGAAGGAGACTCGAGCCCAACAGTGGGACATATATGAGCCGAGATGATGATGAAATTTTTACTTTGAATACTTTGTCAAATTCGATTTGCTGTACTGCTGCGTTTGTCATGACTCATATATGGCCTTCCTTATTTGCTGGTTAGTCAATTTGGCTGTATGTTGGCGGCTACGAATACTACCAAACCTTATATTACTCGTGGGTTTAGTTAAAGATGATTAATAGCTTAAAATAGGCTTGGGTCAACTCCATTCGATGACGTCTGCTCAACAATTACATTCCCAAGGAGGTTTGATATCAGGCAGGCGATCAGTCATAAAACTATTGCTAATTTTACAATATGTACTATGAAAGATTTCATCCATATTCCATCCATCCATCAGCCCATAAACGTCCACTGTTGGACATAGGCCTCCATATTATTTATTTATAATTGT
Source organism: Lymantria monacha (assembly GCA_905163515.2). Taxonomy (NCBI): domain Eukaryota; kingdom Metazoa; phylum Arthropoda; class Insecta; order Lepidoptera; family Erebidae; genus Lymantria; species Lymantria monacha. Next base: position 2,419,097 of record LR991108.1, on the reverse strand, counting down.
ATGATAATTATCAATATTCTTAGTTATTATTAATCATAATCGATTATGTAATATAGAAGCACATATTCACAACATAGTCATCATTAAGTGATATCCGTGAGTCACTAATAGGGGTGCCAACGGAAGATCAGTGTTGGGTGAAACCCAACTAATGCTGAGATGGCGACTTTTTCGGCAGGACATGCAGTTTTTTATTTATTTTTTGATTATTATTTTGCTACTGATCCTTCAGGTTTATGTTATCGTATATTTTTTGTTGAACTATCACTATTGTTAATCTGACCACTGTTTCCTTTATATATTTTTTATTTATTTTATCATTTTATTTTTATAATTGTTATTGTATTCTTCTTTTATATGAAGTGTAAATTTGTTTTTGTTCACTATATATATATATATATCTTTGGCATGTCTTCCGCCGAATAAATGAATTTTCTTTCTTTCTTTCAAAGAAGAGTACATATTGTATCCACCACTTGCAATTGGGACAAGAGCTGGGGAATGACATTTTCTAAAGATGTAATGCATTTAGTGTCCTTTTAACGTCGCCGGACTCTAGAGGGGGCGGTACTATTTAGCCTAATAAGTAGCTAATAAAAAGATGTTATGTCTTTGAATATTTTTTTATTGTTAATGGCAAACGAGCAAGTGGTACACCTGATGGTAAGTGTTTCTGCCGCCCATGGACCTTTACAATACTAAGGGTATAGCTTAGGCCGCTGCCTATCAATAAAATCCCCAAGCCCACCCAGTTGGGCTTCCGGCTCTCTCGCTCACCGAACGAAGCGCAATAGCACATTGTCATTACTCAGACGTCGATCTTCTGCTCAGTGTGGTACTACCCCGGACGGACCGGCCCGCGGCTGTAGACAGAGAACTGTCAACAGCGTGATCCTATAACTATTGGAAATACTTGAATTTCATAAAATGTTAGAATCATCTCGATTATGTCAGAGTTTAAATAATAATTCTTAACATAATCGATCCATTCGTTTAGGAGATATGATGTCACAGACAGGCATAAAGAAACGTCAAACTTATTGCACCCCTCTTTTTGTGTCAAGTGGTTAAAAACGTATCCTTTTGTATTCTATTCTATAAATAATCCAAAGTGGAAGGATGTAAGTACCGGGCAGACCGAGACTCACCTACCTAGACCAGATTGGTCACGTACTGAAGGAAGGTGGACTCAAGAGTCTCCGAAACCGGCGAGCGTGTATGAAGAGAATTATGAATGTTGAGGAAGCGAGTGAAGTATGCAAGGATAGAGTTCTCTGGCACTCTGTTCTCTCTGCCTACCCTGCAAGGGATATGGCGTGGTGATATGTATGTATGTATGTAAATAATAATAAAAAATGTTTTTTTTTAAATATAAGATATATACATTTATAATTCAACATGTACAAAACAGATTAATAAATAAATAGTTTCATATAAATACGCTGCGAATCGCAATTTCCGGCTGCTGGTAATACCTTCCGTTGCTTCGTATGACGTATTTCCGTTTTACTGTTAGTATCTATGCATTAATGTTAAATTATTTGTAAAATACAATCAATGCAGTAAAAAAAAAATATTATTGATAATATTTTTCCTGATGGATAACATGTGTGACTTAATGGCTGTCGTAAAAGCCAACTGTGAGACGACTACGAATTGATAAAACTAATAATTCTTAGAAATTTATACGAAATACTAAATATGAAAACTTTTTAAAAATATTGGAAACTGAGTTAGATAATCCTGTGCTACAAGATATAAGGCGCTAAAATTTTACTAATAAAGTAATTATTTATAATAGCTAATAAAAAGAAGTTATGCGTGTGGTGACGGAGTAAGAATACAATTCACCACCCCCTATCTTACCCGTGGGTGATCGTACGAGACGACTAAGTGATATAAAACGCATATAACATATATGTAAGAGAAGGAAAACTCTAAACGATGCCCTATACCAACACGTCTGACCAGCGTGGTATATTAGATCGATTTCCCTCCTATTATGGGGGAGGCTCGATCGATCGCAGCTGTGTGGTAGCGGCTACGAATACTACTAACCCTTACTTTGCTCGTGGATGTCGTAAAAGACGACTAAGAGCCTTATATCGACCTGGACTAACTACATCCGATGCCGAACTCCATCTGATGATATTTCGTCGACAATTACATTCCCAAGGAGGGTTGACGTCTGGCAGGCGGCCGGTCATAAAACTATTGCCAATAACTTTTACAATATGTACTATGAAAGAAGAGTACAAATTGTATCGACCACAAGTAATTGGCATAAGAGTAAGAGAATGATGACGTAGACAAAAAAAAATCCCCTTCAAAAAAAAAAAAGAAATGTGCCAACATTTCCGATCAGCGCGATATATTAGGTCTATTATTTCCCTATTGTGAAAGTTTTAGGGTAAACCGGCCACCGAAGACAAAGATGGAGTACCGATGGCCTGCTCGCACGGCGAAGAGATGTGCTTTGCAGGGTGAGTCTATGGGGTAGCACGCCGCCTCTTGACCACCTCTATTGCCCACCGCAAAAAAAAAACAAAAATAAAGAATAAAAAGGGTAACAGCGATAACCTAAGAGTATAAAGAATACAAAATTGAGCTGATAAATTATTAAAAAATAATAAACTTACATTCATTCTTCGGAGCTGGTGGTTTCCTTGTCGCCCAGTTCGTACGGATAGACCGTGAGCCCAACCACTGTCCATTCATCGAAGTGATCGCTGATTCAGCTTCCTATAACAAAACATATGTTCATCATTATTTTTAATCCAATTTAGTGTTACACAAATGTATGTGTTACCTTAATGCACACATGAATATTGAGTATCCAAATTTATTAAAAATTACATTAATGACTTCTAATATTCACGCGAGTATTACACATTTGAAATAAAACTACTTTTACGTATTAATTGCTTGATGTGGCAAACGAGCTGGCAGTACACCTGGTGTTAAATGTTACTGCGCCCATGGACATTTATAATACTGAGGGTATAGCTAGGCCGCTGCCTACCATATAAACCCCAAACCCACTCTTTTTCGCTCACCGAACGAAGCGCAATAACACATTACCATTACTCAGACGTCGATCTTCTGCTCAGTGTGGTACTACCCCGGACGGACCGGCCCGCGGCTGTAGACAGAGACTGTCAGCAGTGTGGTCTTTCCTCTACTATCATCATTTCAGCACATATATGTCCCACTGTTGGGCTCTAGTTTTCTCCGTAATGAAAAGGAATTTGACATAATATACCACGCTGGTCAAAAGTATTGGTATAGGGTTTTATTTCGAGTATCCCTTCTCTCGCATAGATGTTATATGCGTTTTATATCACTTAGTCGTTTCGTACGATCATCCACAGGTAAGATATGGGGTGGTGAATAGTATTCTTATTCCGTCACCACACGGAAAGGTCGACATTTAGAGAGATTATAATTCACTACCACTCTATTCAGGACGGATCGCCAGTGGCTGTGTATAAAATAATGTCAACAATGTTACCTTAATATTATAGAAAACATTACACAAATATAAAATGTAAATAATGTTTTCATTAGACGAATGAAACCAAACAATGAATATGCGTACAACGTTCAATAATTCAGACTTTACTACGGCAATACAATTGTCAATAATTAATGTATATTGATCGTTCCATATGTCTTGTTTCCGTTGCGAAAAGCCCTGGTTGTCAAGTTTTGCAAATTATATGACAATTATTATGTTAAAAGAAAATAATATGATTGGCAAAGGGAAACCCATGTGTAGAGTTTGCGACAGTATCGAGCTTAACTACAAGATACATATAAGAAATCAAATCGAGGCTATCACAATTAATAGAACACTGCTCATAATCTTATTTAAAAGATCTTTACTGAATGATGGCTCACTTAAGCTAATATATTCATTAAAGCAAGAAGATAAAGATGACGTAATGAATTGTATTTTTGAATCAAAATTTTCTATGGTAGGACTTTCAAATTCGAATTCGCAATGTTTGTATGTGTTGTGATTTCCCGCGTGGTGGATGAGTAAGAATACAATTCATTTCCCACTATTTTACCCGTGAGATGTAAGAGTAACAATAGGTAATGATGTACTGGAGCAAGTAGATGAATTTGTATATCTTGGATGTGGATTTAGCCGAGATGGAAGGTACACCACTGATATAGAGCGAAGAGTGAATGCGGGAAATAGAGTGAATAGAGCGTTGGGGCAACTTCTCGGTAGCCACCACCTCAGCCAGAAGGCACGTGTAGTAATACATAACGCAGTGCTTGTTCCAACATTACTGTATGGAAGCGAGAGTTGGGTATGCAGAAAAGAGTATGAAAGTTAAATTAATGCGATTGAAATGCGATTTCTACGGAAAATCTGTGGACTTAGGCTAACCGACCGCATTCGTAACGACGACGTAAGAGAGCGAGTAGGTATGAAAGAGAGTATCGGTGTAAAGATGCGAAAGGGAATGCTCCGATGTTTCGGGCATGTGGAAAGAATGCCGAACGAACGTCTGGTTAAAAAGATATACAATGCGAAAGTGGAAGGATGTAGGTACCGGGGGAGACCGACAGTAACCTTCCTAGACAAGATCGGTCATGTACTGAAGGAAGGTGGAGTCAAGAGTCTCTGAAACCGGCGAGCGTGTATGAAGAGAATTATGAATGTTGAGGAAGCGAGTGAAGTATGCAAGGATAGAGTTCTCTGGCACTCTGTTCTCTCTGCCTAACCTGCAACGGATATGGCGTGATGATATGTATGTATGTATGTAATATATAGATGTTATATGTGTTTTTATATCCCTTAGTCATTTTTTTTGACAATGAGAAGAGAAAACGTCAAGTTGTTGGACGGGAGACATCCTAGTCCTCACGTGACCACAAACGCTGTAAAGTATTCGAAACGTTGTGAAATTAAAAGTTTAATACAAACGCGATACAATATGTAAAAATAGTTTGATTTCAAATATTCATCAATCTATTTTAAACAGAATAAGTTGTATTTATTAATTTAAATAAAAAGACAACTTATTCTTCTATTAAATCAAATGAGAATTTTAATTACAATCATTGGTTAAAACTCTTTTACTCGCAATTTTTTATTACACAAACATTATCTCAACTCAGCTCACATATGCCTCATTGTTAGGCTCAAGCCTGCTACATAATCGGAGGAAATTTGATCTACTATACTGCGCTGGTCAGACGTGTTGGTATAGAGTTCAGTTTAGAGTTTTCCTTCTCTCGTATAGATGTTATATGCGTTTTATATCCCTTAGTCGTCTCTTACGATCACCCACGGGTAAGATAGAGGGTAGTGAATTGTATTCTTACTCCGTCACCACACGGAAAGTGACTACTTCACTAGTAAGTAACGACGGATGAGAGACGACTACATGTAACGGAGATGCGAATATTGAGATGGATGTACGGCGTGATGACAAATTGATAAAATAAGGAATGAGATAATAAGAGAATGTTTAAAGTTGAAGGAGTGAACGTTTGACCTGATATATGACGAGACGGGAAGAAAGTAATGTTGCTAGGAAGGTTTTAAATATGAATATTGAAGTTAAAGGGTAAAGGAAGACCAAAGAAAAGATGAATTCTTAGTGGCAGGACCACGCTGTTGACAGTTTTCTGTCTACAGCCGCGGGCCGGTCCGTCCGGGGTAGTACCACACTGAGCAAAAGATCGACGTCTGAGTAATGGCAATGTGCTATTGCGCTTCGTTCGGTGAGCGAGAGAGCCGGAATCCTAACTGGGTGGGTTATTTTACCACCAGGTGCACTGCTTGATTGTTTGCCACCAAAAGCAATAAAATAAAATCTATCGCGTTTGTATTTGATTTCTGATTTCATGACGATATTGATGTATTAATGAAATAATTTTCATAATATAGAAACGCTTTCAAAAATTATACCTATTTAGAGATAGGTCATAAAAATGATTTTCCGTGTGGTGACGGAGTAAGAATATAATTCACCACCCCCTTCATCCTCCCATGTTACCCGTGGGTGATCGTTAGAGACTCATCATTCTCCTACTCTTATCCCAATTACTTGTGGTCGATACAATATGTACTTTTCTTTCATAGTACATATTGTAAAAGTTATTGGCAATAATTTTATGACTGGCCGCCTTTTTTTTTTTTTTTTTTTTTTTTTTTTGCGGTGGGCCATGAACGTCGCACCCCGCCAAATCGGTCCGGGGTGACGGAAGAGGCGGCGCGCAACCCCATTGACCCACCCTGCAAGCACCTCTTCTTCGCCGTGCGAGCGGGCCACCGGTACCCGATCTTTGTCTTCGGTGGCCCGCCCGGCGGTATGCCCTCTCGGGCTCCTCTCCTGTCGACGCCCCGACAGATTTCGCCGTCGAGGCGTCGCCCTCACGCGGTGGCCTCGCGTCGGGTGACCGGACCGGCCCGGGTCACGGGAATCGACGTCAACCCTCCTTGGGATTGTAATTGTTGACCAAACGGCATCAGATTTAGTTGGCCCAGGTCGTTATAAGGCTCTTAGTCGTCTTTTACGACATTCACGAGCAAATTAAGGGTTGGTAGTATTCGTAGCCGTTATAACACAGCAGTTTTCTTAGTATCCATCATCATCATTATCACAGCCCATAAACGTCCCACTGTTGGGCTCGGGCCTCCTTCGTAATGGAAGGGATATTAACCTACCACACCGCGCTGGTCAGACGTGCTGGTATAAGGTTGTGTTTCGAGTTTTCCTTCTCTCGCATAGATGTTATATGCGTTTTATGTACCTTAGTCGTCTCTTACGATCACCCACGGGTAAGATAGTGGGTGGTGAATTGTATTCTTACTCCGTCACCACACGGAAATAGTATCCATATATCTAACTAATTCAGCGAACGTTCTCATTCTACGATAATCATTTTCTACAATTTTTAACCGTCTTCTCCTACTTTGAGCAAGCGTAATGTTTTTGAGGACCTCGCCCCTAATTAAGCCACGTATGGGTATGCACCCTTATAAATAAATAATTGCCAAGATTAATGTATTGAAAATGATTGAAATCGAACACAAAGTACCTATGAATATGCATATTATCTATTCATAAATCAACCATATTGGTTTAATAAAATAGACCTTGAGTAAGTTTGTAACCAACTAGTATGGAATTCATCAATTCATGTATTTTCTTAACGCTAATATCAACATACATATATACATATCATCACGCCATATCCCTTGCAGGGTAGGCAGAGCGAATAGAGTGTCAAAGATCTCTATCCTTGCATACTTCACTCGCTTCCTCAACATTCATAATTCTCTTCATACACGCTCGCCGGTTTCGGAGACTCTTGACTCCACCTTCCTTCAGTACGTGACCGATCTGGTCTAGGTAGGTGAGTCTCGGTCTCCCCCGGTACCTACATCCTTTCACTTTCGCATTGTGTATCTTCTTAACTAGACATTCGTACGTCATTCTTTCCACATATCCGAACCATTGGAGCATTCTCTTTCGCATCTTTACACCAATAAACCCGATTATAATTAAGCATATTAAATATTATATTTCAGTAATTTGAATAACAAGGTTGTGTCATCGTTTAATACAATTCTAACTGCAAGTTTTGAAGTATTAAGCCTATAACAATGTGTAAACATTGTCGGGTAGATGGCACACGTCACCTCAAAAACGAATGCCATCTACCCGACAATGTTACACATTGTACAGACGATTACGATTGAAATGGATTTACAATAGGTGTGGCTTCGAATCCCACTTGTGACAATCATTTTTCGCTCTTAATTGGGTTTTTATAAATAATCAAGCATATTAAATGCTAAATATCAGTAATTTGAATAATGTATGTTTTTCATTATAAGCCGTTTAATTTATATGAAGGTCCTTCATAAATTAAAGGGACTCCATTTCCTCATATTGAAGTAGCTTTTGCATTATAATTGTCCGCAAGTTATGTTATTGCCATTAATTTAACAACCAAATTAACAATTACTCTAACAATTTTGACAGAATATCAAAATACGCATAAATTACTGGTATATCATATTTATAACACTTTAGTATTTTCTCTCATCATCATTCTCCTACTCTTATCTCAATTACTTGGGGTCGATACAATATGTACTCTTCTTTCATAGTACACATTGTAAAAGTTATTGGCAATAGTTTTATGGCCGGTCGCCTGCCAGACGTCAACACTACTTGGGAATGTAATTGTTGACCAAACGGCATCAGATGGAGTTGGCCCAGGTCATTATAAGGCTCTTAGTCATCTTTTACGACATCCACGAGCAAAGTAAGGGTTGGTAGTATTCGTAGCCGCTACCACACAGCTTTAGTACTTTCTTTCTATTACATTATATAAATTATACGCAATTTTTTTTTAATATAACACTAAAGTAATGAATATATATAGTATATATATATATATAAATAGTATTACGTTTTATTAATCTGTTATTACACGGAAATTAAGTAACAGCAAATTAAAAAAAAAAAAAAAAAAAAAAAAAAAAAGCAAATATTTATTCAAACAAAAAGTTAATTCATCATCATCATCACAGCCGATATATGTCCCATTGTTGGGCTCGGGCCTCCTCCGTAATGGGAGACAAATTGACCTACTATACCACGCTGGTCAGACGTGTTGGTATAGGGTTTTGTTACGAGTTTTCCTTCTCTCGCATAGATGTTATATGCGTTATATTTTTATATCCCATAGTCGTCTCTTACGATCACCCACAGGTAAGATAGGGGGTGGTGAATTGTATTCTTACTCCGTCACCACACGGATAGCTAATTAAAAGATGAGATAAATTTTTTTCCGGAATATATTTTTTTGGCTTATACGGATTTAGAATGCAATAGGACTTTTGGCGAGTACGTGAAAGCGTCATTCGGTGGTCTTGTATTATATTCAATAGGTACCTTAGTGTTTTAACGTGTTATATTAAGTAATTTTGATGGTATTTTATGTAGTGTGATGCGGAGAAAGTGCTGAGGTATACTGAATTTAATATAACTACTATTAACACAAGTGCTTAATAACGGTTTTGTTTTCCACTAAAATTCCCAGAAAAACTCATTAACAGTGTTAAGTAGGTGGTAAATAGCGTTGCTAATGGCGACTATTTGACTTACTGTCAGATAATAACTAACATGTCGACTTTTGACGGGAATTTGAAAACGTCATGTGGTGCTCTTGTATTATATTCGATATCTTAGTGTTTTAACGTGTTATATTAGATAATTTTGATGGCATATTATGTAATATGATGCGGCGGAACTACTGGGATGTAGTGAATATCATATAAAAGTGCTTTACAACGTTTTCGTTTTCCATCAAAATTCCCACAAGATACCATTAACAGTGTGGCCATTGCACTGTTAATGGCGACAATTTGACTTAGACAATGACTAACTTGAAAGACTTAAAACGTGAAAATATTTATAACTTGACACTGGCACCAATAGCTCGTATATGTAGCTGATTGCCAATATATAAGAAGAAGAAGAACAATCTGATAATTTATGAAGAAAATTGTAATTCATTACTGAGAAAACTGGACTCATATTAGTAGCCGATTGAAAATACTAAAAATAGAAGAAAAATTCAATATTCTACATGTACGTTTAGAAGTTTTAAAATCAGGTATTGGTTCATTAGAAGACTGACATTCCTGAGAAACTTCCTCTGTGGTTATTCTCCTCTTAGAAAGGTCTACGTAGAACGGGGGACAATGGTGATTGTACAAATGTGATTTATTAAATTGCAAATACTTACAGATTTCTTCAGGAACGATACGAAGCCATATCCTTTAGATTTGAGCGTTTGAGGATCTCGTACCACCCGGCAATCGCTGTGAACAAAATTTATTATTATTATAGAAAAATTTTATATGTTAATTTAGTAAGCTTACAATTGGACAAAACTCTTTCTTTATCCGTGGGTGAGTAATAATTTTCTTGTATAGAGATCGAACTCTGTGTAGATCTGGCTGTTTTTTTGACGGTAAAAAGTATTACGTTTCGAGAGCGCGTAATAAGCGATAGCTAGGCACGATTGGCCTAAACGTTCTTGCATTTTTGACGTGAATTATCAACTGCTTATAAAGTGAAGTGAAAACTTAATGTGTATTCTATTATTTAATTAATAAAGATCTTCCATCAATATTTTCTTATGCAGTTATCACGTATAATTATCATCCATAAACCAACAATTATAGAAAATAATCTGTTTTTTTTTTTAAAAACAACACGCACTAAAGATATAATCTTTGTATTGTGGGGAGCGTTACAAACATATAATTCAGACACAAATTACACATCATTATCATCATTGCAGCTCATATACGTCCCACTATTGGACTCGAACCTCCTCCATAATGGGAGGGAAATGGACCTATTATACCACGCTGGTCAGACGTGTTAGTATAGGGTTTTGTTTTGAGTTTTCCTTCTCTTGCATAGATGTTATATGCGTTTTATATCCCTTACTCGTCTCTTACGATCACTCATATGTAAGATAGGGGGTGGTGAATTGTATTCTTACTCTGTCACCACACGGAATCTTACTCCATTACAAAAATTACACACATACTCAAGAACAACAATTTATGAATGGCACAAAGTATTAAATTCAAGACACCTACACGTAATGTCAATATTTTAACCACTAAGCCATCTCTGCAATCATATGATTAGTATATAACAAATCTTTGACCCCAATCTCTTTATACTAAGACAAGATATATCTTTTATGTTAATATTTAAAAAGGACATTTCAAGGGATGATTTTTTTGGCTTATAGACAAGTTTGAAGTGTGTCACCCGGGTAAAGGTCGGGTAATACTGATAGCGGGCACATAAGCGGAGCGGATTATCATAATTTTATCTAACTTTAACATAGATTAATTTAATAGTTTTATCGTGTGGAGTTATATAATATAACAAAAGCTGGGAAAAGGGAAAATTCTGTAATTTTAGGTAAGCTTTCACTTCATCGTTATCATCATCTCAGCTCATATATGTCCCGCTGTTGGGCTCAAGCCTCTTTATTGGAAGGAAAAATTAACCTACTATACCACGCTGGTCAGACGTGTTGGTATAAGGTTTTGTTTCGAAGTCTTCCTTTTCTTGCACAGATGTTATATGCGTTTTATATTAGTCCTTAGTCGTCTCTTACGATCACTAACGGATAACATAGAGGATGGTGAATTATATTCTTACTCCGTCACCACATGGAAAACTCCAAATTTTGTTAGTATCAATAAAAAAGAACTAACTTTAGTCACCTTATACGACACCCCTGGCAAGAAAGGGTGTGGTGAATTCATACTTCGTTACCACATGGAAAAATGAAAAAGGCAGAATACAGATAATACCAGTTGATTTCATCACCCCGCTTCCATGGTAAGCAGAACAAGTATCGAGCATGGAGATGATGGTATTATTCCTAATTAGGGATACCTATATATAATTCTTTAAAAAGCTTCTAGTCTTATGGTCGCGTTGCTGATAATTAGATAATCAATGTTTGAGCAATAGCAATTTGCATTTATTATTCTTTGTGAGTCTAAATTGTAATGGTTAGCAGGAAACTGAATTTAGACCAAATATTAGAGGTCGACGAGTGATAGCTATCACTTACCATCACATGGGCACCCTATTTAATATAAAAGATATTAAAAATACTTAAAATATATCCCGTTATGTACTGAGTGGTAGCGGCTACGAATACTATCAACTCTTACTTTGATCGTGAATATCGTAAAATACAACTAAGAGCTTTGTATCGACCTCGGTCAAATCAAGCTCATGCCGTTTGATCAACAATTACATTCACAAGTAGTGTTGACGTCTGTCAGGCGGCCGGTCATAACAACTATTGCCAATAATTTTTGCAATATGTACGAGTATATATTGTGTCGATTGAATAATTAAGATAAGAACAGGAAAAAGATTGGTAGTTTTATTTGATTAAATCATATCGATAAGCGTAAGCGATTTTAATCCGCCCTCTATCAATGAAACCATATCATTTTGGCTGCCATCCAAAATACAGTTTTACAGTCAACCAGCAATCTTTTTCACTGCATATTTCGTAGTTCTGATAACGTCTGGATTGGTTTTAAGATATTAAGATTCTATACGGAGCTTAAGAGCGGCCACTAAGTAAAATTTGCTACATAATTTTCAACAAAGTTATTAATAAAAAACATTTTTAGATCTTGTAACTTAATCATTAAGTTATGTGTACTCACTGTTGGGTTTGAAAATTGAAGTATTACGATTTTATCATCATCATTCTCTTACTCATATCCCAATTACTTGGGGTCGATACAATATGTACTCTTCTTTCGTAGTACATATTGTAAAAGTTATTGGCAATAGTTTTATGACCAGTCGCCTGCCAGACGTCAATACTACTTGTGAATGTAATTGTTGACCAAACGGCATCAGATGTAGTTGGTCCAGGTGGTTATAAGGCTCTTACTCGTCTTTTACGACATCCACGAGCAAAGTAATGGTTAGTAGTATTCGTAGCCGCTACCATACAGTAGTATTACAATTTATAATCTAAATAATTGTAATTTAGCAAAGGTATGTTTATATTGTCAACTCAGTTCATACATGTCCCACTGTTAAGCTTGAGGCTCGTCCACTATAGGAATCAAATTGACATAAAATACCACGTTACTCAGACGAGTTACTATAGAGCTTTATTTCAAGTTTGCCTTCTCTTGTATAGTTTTTTTTTTATATTGCTTACGGTGACAAACGAATAAGTAGCACAGCTGATAGTAAGTGTTATTGCCGCCCATGGACTTTTGAAATATCATGGCCGCTGCCTTCTAAAATCCACCCAAGTTGGTTGCTGCTCAATGTTATCTGAATATACATACATACATACATATCATCACGCCATATCCCTTGCAGGGTAGGCGGAGAGTGCCAGAGAACTCTATCTCTGCATACTTCACTCGCTTCCTCAACATTCATAATTCTCTTCATATACGTTCGCCGGTTTCGGAGACTCTTGACTCCACCTTCCTTCAGTACATGACCGATCTGGTCTAGTTAGGTTAGTCTCGGTCTCCCTCGGTACCTACATCCTTCCACTTTAGTATTGTATATCTTCTTAACCAGACGTTCGTTCGGCATTCTTTCCACATGTCCGAACCATCGGAGCATTCCCTTTTGGATATGAATATCATATCTTAATATATATAAATTACTCGTCACATTGTTTGTTCGCGATGGACTCCTAAAGTACTTAACCGATTTTAATCAAATTTGCACAGCATGTTTAATTTGATCCAACTTAAAAGATAGGATAGCTTCCATCTCAATTTATAGTCGCAATATTATTTTATTGCAAATTATTTGTCTATTATTTAACAGTCACAATTATCTGTTATCTCCAAACGATTCCAACAGATGGCGGTATCTGTTGACTGGATTGAGTAAGTATTTAATAGATGGCGCTATGATAAATGTACAAACGTTTCATATAAGCTACAATTTATTAGCATAATCACCACGTGTTGCTGAGGCTACCTTAGCCACAGCGATGCGTGGCCGGGTCTGCTAGTTTCTTATATATATTTTATAATGTCTACGGGTAAGGTAGAGAATTGTATATTTTCTGGGATGCTGATAATACCTATTTCTTTTGGCTGTGGTCCTCTTACGTGGTGAGCAAAGCATTAAGTGTGGATATGATGGCATTATTTCTAATTTAAAAGACCTATATACAACTCTTCGAAAAAGCATCTAGTGTTATAGTCACGCTACTGATAAATAATAACCACAAACAGAAGGACTATATTTAAATCTTTATAAATTTGAAGATATAATTTTAGGAATCGCTGGATTCCGATCAGTTAAATCTAGGAATCAATACTGGTGACCTTTTTAAATGGTGGTGAAGAGTATTAAGAGAGGTTATGGGAGCGCACTCATGCTCATACATCGCTCGTCGAATTAGATGGAATCCATGCTATAGCCAGTCCGAAAAGAGCAGTTCCTCAATAGCTGAAAGGTTAAAAATGCAAATTGTGGTCTCTTATTTTATATTCTCTTTATACATCTACTTCTTTATTCATTGATTAGTCAATTCTGTGTCCCTCTTTGGATAAAAGAGAAATGGAATCTTTCAGACATTTTCCGGAACCTTTCAAACAAGTCTCAATGTTTTGTGAATATTATTGTAGATTCTGGTCTGTCTGGATTTAATGATGGTATATGTGTTAATATTGTCTGTGGTAGCGGCTACGAATACTACCAACCCTTATTTTGCTCGTGGATGTCGTAAAAGACGACTAAGAGCCTTATAACGACTGCAAGCAGTTAAGTAGACACTCTCAGAATCAGATGATCAATAACTTAGATTTTTAGATTTATGTTAATTATATGTGTCAATGTTTATTGTCTTTTGAAGGCATTGCCTTCCATGCTAGTGCTATGAGTTCGATTCCTATGCATGACAATACTTTGTGCTATCCATAAACTGTTGTTCTTTAGTCTGTGGTGTAATTTGTCTGCGTTGATTATGTGTTTGTAAAGTCACACCGCAATACAAGAATTATTTCCTTAGTGCTACATTTTTTTTACCCATAAAAAAAAATGTTATTAATACTAGTTCTAGATTGTAATTATAAGTAACAAAATAGTTTTCCGTGTGATGACGGAGTAAGAATACAATTCACCACCCCCTATCTTACCCGTGGGTGATCGTAGGAGACGACTAAGGGATATAAAACGCATATAACATTTATGCAAGAGAAGAAAAACTCGAAACAATACCCTGTACCAACACGTCTGACCAGCGTGGTATAGAAGGTCAATTTCCCTCCCATTACGTAGGAGGCTCGAGCCCAACAGTGGGACATATACGAGCTGAGAATGATGATGGAAAATATGAAGCTGTGATATATTTACGATATCTGATACTTACGATATATCACCAAAAGGTGCGAAGGCATCTCTGAGGCTCTGAGTTTCTATTTCTGGGCTTAAATCACCAACGAAGATGTGGTAATGTTCTGTAACAAGAGATAATAAGAGATTAATAATGGTAGGATTTTATTATTGACAGCTCTCTGTCTACAGCCGCGGGCCGGTCAGTCCAGGGTAGTACCACACTGAGCAGAAGATCGACGACTGAGTAATGGCAATGTGCTATTGCGCTTTGTTCGGTGAGTGAGAAAATCAGTACCTCAAATTTTTGAGTAGGTTTGGGGTTTGTAATGGTAGGCAGCGGCCTGGTAATACCTCTGGTATTACAAAGTGCCATGGGTGGCATTAACAGTTACCATGAGGTGTGCTGGTTGCTCGTTTGACACCATTAAAAATAAAAGATTAATAAATTGCTTATTTATTAATTTAGTTATTAAACATGTACCCAATATTCAAATTACTGAAAATTTTTAGCTTTTAATATGCTTAATTATTTATAAATACCCGATTACGAAACAAAAAATGATGTCACAAGCGGGGTTCGAACCCGCACCTATTGGGAATCCGGCCCAACCGTGCTGCCACTTACACCATCGTGAACTATTTTAGGACATGCAAATTTCGCTTCATATTATATCTTACGTCTTCAAGGTGTACCCAATAATTTTGATTAGAATATGTAACTTAAAAATGACCGATGAGTTTTTTTGCTGGATCTATTCAGTTTGTGGCCTCTTTTCGATCCGGTGGTCGATTAAATTAAATTGATTTAAAAAAAAGATGTAAATCTGATAATATGTAAGTAACCTTATGAGGATTATGCATAATCAATGATTCCAAATTTTATAAAAATACCCTATTAAATATAAATATGTTTTTTTTTTACGAAAATAAAATATATTAAAAAAAGAAGAGAGCGGATCGCCGCCGTTGATAATATTAATAAAATTATATTATAAATGATTATTTTAATAATAATAATGTTCACGTTTATATTATGGTATGTAATTGTTTTGAAAATAGTTTTATCTTATACTCGATAGATGGCACTGGGCACTGGCGATCAAAAAAAAGCAGTAGTTTTATATCCATTTTTTTTCTTGTAAAACAACTTTTCATAAATAATCTAGCATATTTCATGCAAGCAGTAATTTGGATAATATGGTCCTGTCATCGTTTACTACAATACTAATTGAAACATTAGAGTATTAAATAGGTACAATGTTGTATTCATTGTCCGGTAGATGGCATACGTCAATCATAATAACAAAATAATACGAGGTGCAATTTGATTATCATATTATATAGCTCACGCTTGTCTAAGTGGTAGGACAATTGGACCGGATTACCAATTGATGTGGTTTAGAGTCCCACGTATGACAACCATATTTTTTTTCGTTAAAAATATTTAAGCTCTGAAGGGTTCGTTCATAAATTACGTAAGGGATTCTAAAGAATGACATGGCTCTCTCTCCTCCCCTACCGTAAGACATCATAGGATTGCAACTACTCTCCACTATTTTTTTTTCTTTTTTCCGCAGGGTGGACCATGGATGTGGTCGCGCCCCGACAAATCTATCCGGGGCAACAAAAGAGGCGGCGCGCAACCCCATGGACCCACCCTGCAAACACCTCTTTTCGCCGTGCGAGCGGGCCACCGGTACCCGATCTTTGTCTTCGGTGGCTCGCCCGGCGGTTTACCCTTACGGGTTACTTTCGTGTCGACGCCCCGACGGCGAAAGCTGCCCTCACGCGGTGGCCTCACGTCGGGTGACCGGACAATTCCCCGGTCCGATCACCCGGCAACTACTCTCCCCTGCCCCTTAATAAGCTTTTTTTTAAGAATAGGCCTTATTGATCAAATATAACTGCGTTTATTCTGAAAATATCTTTTATTACAATCTTCTTAGTATAAGTAGATATCATTAACTCACTGCAATAACATTAATCTTATTAATCTATCACAGTTTTGACTAAAATTAGTAATTTTCAATTTAATATCTTAAGTAATGTCAGGTTCACTACATGCCTATAGTAAGAAGTTATAATATTCAGTCAAGACTAAAACACCTTACATAATTTATGAATGGCCCCAAATTTAAGAAATAAAAAATAATTGCATCAAAGAAATCGAAATCTAGCTTCTCTAAAAACATTAAAAAATAACCTATTTTATCAGAATTAACTTTTGTTATACAAGCCCGTATTGAAACTTTATCTCTAACTAAAGTTATTTGTTAAACCTTTTGTAACTAACTAACGAAGTTAGTTTTAAAACTATAGCAGATAATTTTCAAATCATTGAAATTATTTATTAGAGACGACGAGCAAAAAATGATTGTCAGAAATGGTATTCGAACCCACACCTATAGGGAATCCGTCCCAATCGTGCTGCCACTTACACCACAGTAAACTATTGTAGGACATTCAATTCTCGCATCGTATTATATTTACGTCTTCAAGGAGACGTGTGCTATCTACCCGACAATGTTTATACATTGTACAGGCTATTACAATATAATACGATGCGAGAATTGAATGCCCTAAAATAATTCACGGTGGTGTAAGTGGCAGCACGTGTGGAACGGACTTCCAATAGGTGCGAGTTCCATTTGTGACAATCATTTTTCGCTCGTAATCGAGTTTTTTTTTATAAATAATCAAGCATATTAAATGCTAAATTTCAGTAATTACAATAAATTTTTGTTTACTGTGAGGTTAACTATCTTTAGAGAAAGAATCAACTCAAAATTCCCCCCTAAAATTCGATTAATCGTGATAATTCTATTATCATGACCGTTGAGTTTCTTGGCGGATCTTCTCAGTAGCGGTTACATGCCGATCCGGTGGTAGTTTATTAGATTAATTTCGTCTCATCATCATCTCAGCTTATATATGTCCCACTGTTGGGCTCGAGCCTCCCTCATAATGAGAGGGAAACTGAAAACCTATTATACCACGCTGGTCAGACGTATTGGTATATAGTTTTGTTTTTGATTTCACTTCTCTTACATAGATGTTTTTTTTTTTTTTTTTTTTTTTTCCAAACACTCGTATGTTTGGGCTACTATCTCCCCTGACATGATCAGGGACCTTGTTTACGGTGTTATATTAGATTTAAAACAAAAAAGAACAGAAAGTACAAACGCTAAAGTACATACAGAACATAAATATTAGATTAAGGTTAAGTAGAATACAGGAAATTAAAACTAGATAATGACGGAGTATATATTAACTATTATTATTATTATTTATATATTTCTTGTTTTTTTTTTTTTATTATATACATTTTTTTTTTTTTTAAATAATAATATATGAAGAATTTATAAATACATACGTACGCAGAAAACAAGAATTTCATAATAAGGAATAATATAAATTTGAAGTTAGAAAAATAAAACAGAGAGTTTTTTATTAAAAGTAAAGAAAGCGAAAAGAAATAAGACTAAAGATATGAGGTAGAGTCCTTACATAGATGTTATATGCGTTTTATATCCCTTAGTCGTCTCTTACGATCATCCACGGGCAAGATAGGGGGTGGTGAATTGTATTCTTACTCCATCACCACGTGGAAAAAGATTATTTTAAAATGTTAAAATCGATAATAACTCAAGTTTGTCTATTATTATTATAAATTTACTGCCTTTTTACAAATAAAACATGTTTAGTAAGAATTACATCCAGTATTATGACGGAGTAAGAATACAATTCACTACCCCCCTATCTTACCCGTGAGTAATCACTCCTTAAATAAATAATTTCATACATACATACCATCACGCTACATCCCTTGCAGGGTAGACAGAGAGAACAGAGTGCCAGAGATCTCTATCTAATAATTTCACTCTGTAAATAATTAGATTGATAATGAAAAACAAACGCGCATTAGTAATTTTTAATTCATATCATGACCCAAGATTGTCATGATGGCGAGAATATCCGCACAGTATATTTAAGTACGCACGCAAAATTAACACATCATTATCATGTAACTGGGTCATCCACCTGACTCATAGGGTGACAATAGTTCACATTAAAAATTAGGACAGTCCTAATTAAATATTTTTTTTGCAATTCCCTAGCGAGTTTGCCTGTGGGTATCATAAAAGATGACTGAGGGGTTTTATAAGAGTATACCAATAACATCTACGCAAGAGAAGGAAAATCTCGAAATAAAATCCAATACCAAAAATTCTCACCAGTGTGTAGTAGGCCAGTAGTTGGACATGTGTGAACAGAGACTACGATGACATATGTATGACTATACTGTATAATCATAATCTTTTACCTAGCAGATATCGTGGAAAATTACTAAGGAATATAAGCGGATAACCTCGCTGTAAGAGAAGGAAAACTCGAAAAAATATTAAATCTTTCGGCCATTGCTTAAAGATATTAGGTGACCACGCGATGTGCGATAGATGGTGAAATTAGGGTCTAAGACCAGATTTTATACCAGGAGCGACGTCAACTGTACCAAAGCTCATTCACTCACTCGTTCGAAAACATCTCGGCAATTAAATCGTATTCTACTGGTATATTATTATCATTCTCTTGCTCTTATCCCAATTATTTGTGGTCGACGCAATATGTATTCGTATATATTGCAAAAGTTATTACCAATAGTTTTATGACCAGCCGTATGTCTGACGTCAACCCTCCTTAGGAATGTAAATTCTATATACCTTTTTTAAATTACTAAAATTTAGCATTTAATATGCTTAATTATTTATAAAACCCGATTACGAAGCGAAAAATGATGTCACAAGCGGAATTCGAACCCGCGTCTATTGGGATTCCGGCCTAATCGTGCTGCCACTACACCACCGTGACTTATTGTAGGACATGCAAATTTCGCTTCGTATCATATTTTACGTCTTAAGGTGACGGTATGCCATCTACCTGACAATGTGTTTTTTTTTCTATATACCTATTAATCCGACTCTTGTTTTACATATTTTAAGTTGAAAACAACAACTGTTTATAACACAGACAGCTCCAACAATTATTTTAGTTAATTTTTTTTTATGAAAGGTTTTTGAAGTTCGCGAGAGAAATAAAGTAAGCAATGGACGTGACCATTCTACTTTAAAGGACTGCACAGATGGCGTAGTGGTTAAGATACCTTCCGTGCCAGTGCCGTGGGTTCGATTCCCACGCAGGACAATACTTTGTCCGATCCACAGTTTTCTGAGTCTAGGTGTAATTTGTCTGGGTTAATTGTATGTTTACAAAGTCCCCCGCAATACAAGGATTATTTCCTTAGTGCAGGGAGGTGTCAAAAATAATAAATAAATAAATTATCGTTATTGAAATGTAAATAAATCCAATATGTAATTATATACAGAAACATTTATCAAATTCGTTATATACTTTTAAATAGTCATGGACTTTTGAATTTTCTCTCGCCTTCATTTACTGATGAAGAGTGAGACTATATTCTTCATTCTTTTATTATGTGTATTATAAATAAAGAAATGATAAACATATTTTTTGGAGTTTACTCCTTAAGAATCGATTTGCATATAAGGCGCCCGGTATGAGAAAAATTTGAGGAGTAAAATCTAGTGATCGAATAACCTCGTTACGTTTTTGGTGCGCAACCTATTCTGCGCACCTTTCACTTTCTGACGTGAGATAATACTTCACTGAACAGTTTTAATAAATGTAAATAAATATATATATATATTATTTTTAGTCAAATGAGCATTTTTTGCGCCTGTTTTGATAATCGTACTTAAGGAGTAAACTCCAGTCGTGCGTCGGAGCTGACACACACACTTTTTTTTTAAAGTTAATTAATAATTAAAATGTTGCCATATAATACAAAATTTTTGCTTCCATCATTTGTCTATTACTACATACCCTATTTTTATTGTCATATCATGATGTAGCCTTATCATGCTCAAAAAGTTCAGTATTAACTCTATCCACCGATTGAAAAGACTAGGAAATAGTACTTTAATAGTGATTAGGACACACTGTTGATAGTTATCTGTCTGTTGATCTATCCACAACCGTGGGCTGATCTATCCGGTAGAGTACTATACATACATACATACATATCATCACGCCATATCCCTTGCAGGTTAGGCAGAGAGAACAGAGTGCCAGAGAACTCTATCCTTGCATACTTCACTCGCTTCCTCAACATTCATAATTCTCTTCATACACGCTCGCCGGTTTCGGATACTCTTGACTCAACCTTCCTTCAGTACATGACCGATCCGGTCTAGGTAGGTTAGTCTCGGTCTCCTCCGGTACCTACATCCTTCCACTTTCGCATTGTATATCTTCTTAACCAGACGTTCGTTCATCATTCTTTTCACATGTCCGAACCATAGTACTATACTCTTGTAGAAAATCGACGTCTAAGTTGTGCAATGTCCTGTTAGGCTTCACTCAGTGAGCCAGAGAACCATTAGCCTAACTTTTTGGATGGTTTGGATTGATAGTCAGCGGCCTAGATGTACCCCTTGTTTTTTTTAACGCATGGTGGACCATGTATGTGGTCGCGCCCCGACAAATCGATCCGGGGCGACAAAAGAGACGGCACGCAACCC
Source organism: Lymantria monacha (assembly GCA_905163515.2). Taxonomy (NCBI): domain Eukaryota; kingdom Metazoa; phylum Arthropoda; class Insecta; order Lepidoptera; family Erebidae; genus Lymantria; species Lymantria monacha. The sequence goes on along the minus strand of LR991108.1, from coordinate 2,397,568 downwards.
CATGGACCCACTCTGCAAGCACCTCTCTTCGCCGTGCGAGCGGGCCACCGGTACCCAATCTTTGACTTCGGTGGCTCTTTATGCCTAGCTGTACCCCTGGAGTTGCAAAGATCCATTAGGTGTATTGTTTGTTTATTTGCCACCGTAAGCAATAAAAAAATCGATAATCCACATAAAGACATGTCCCATTATTACCAATAATGCATTGTGACCCTACATTCCTCAACTAATATATGCGTCACAGTAAATTATTCATTATTCTTTAAAACTACAACGAGATGGATAACATTGTTGAATATTCTAGGCATTTTTAATTAAATATAATCACCAATCGGCTGTGTATTAGCTACGAATACTACCAACCCTTATTTAGCTCGTGGATGTTGTTAAAGACGAGATTTATAACGACTTGAGCTAACTCCATCTGATTTATTTAATATTTAATATGTGTTCCATCTATTTTAGCGATTTTATGAAGAGATTTATTTATTTAAAAAACATAAAAGCTTACAGTTTAAACCAAAATGCTTATATGCTATACTACACAATCTAAATATCTACTTATTATACCTAATATTATACAATCCATACTAATATTATAAATGCGAAAGTAAATCTGTCTGTCTGTCGTTATTTCACGCCAAAACTACTGAACCCATCTAAATGAAAGAGATAGTCTAGAGCCTGAAACAGATAGTCTAGAACAGATAGTCTAGAGCCTGATAAAGGACATAGGCTACTTTTTAATGCAAAAAACAATGTGTTGTAAAGGGCGATGAAAAGTTGTAAGGAAGTATCGTCATTTTTAAAGCCAGAAGCTTTAAACTTATCTTTAAAATTTTGTAAAAAAAATACCCTTAAAGGGTAAAAATAGGGGATGAAAAACTTTAGGAAAATAACCTTTTACGTGAGCGAAGCTGCGGGCAGAAGCTAGTAATAAATAAAATAACATTAACAATAATAGACAGAGCTAAAATTAAGGCAGCGCTCAATTTAAATATTTATTTATTTGGTTGTTTATTGTACATGTTCTATCAGTAAATATATCTACGTTTGGAATAATTTTTGACATGTTGTTCATTAGAATAATAGCCCTACCAGTAGGAATATTACTAGCTTGGCAAATCTGCCATGTTGGCGGGCAGGCAAATAGTCGACGTTGTCTTCGACCAATCCCACGCATGTAGTTATCAGGCACATACAGGTTTATGCACTCACGCACCGATGGATTGTCTACCTTCTCACCCAGTGGCAGACAATAATGCATAATGCCGTTTGGTCAATAATTTTTAAATCACATCTGTAATGATTAGGCAGAACACTGCTTCCTAAGATACAAGTCTTTTGGCTTAGTTCAGGAGACAGGGTTTTATAACTTAAAATTGTGACTCGTCAAACAAACATTTGTACGTCAACTCAACTGCATTTCTCGTGTATCATTAGAATTTTTATTGTAAATAAACTTTGAGTGTTATGTAATATTTATTTTTTGTGTAATAAATACATAATTATTATTATTATCTATTAATTATGATATGTGGAAAGAATGCCTAACGAACGTCTGGTTAAGAAGATATACAATGCGAAAATGGAAGGATGTAGGTACCGGAGGAGACCGAGACTAACCTACCTAGACCAGATTGGTTACGTACTGAAGTAAGGTGTAGTCAAGAGTCTCCGAAACCGGCGAGCGTGTATGAAGAGAATTATGAATGTTGAGGAAGCGAGTGAAGTATGCAACGATAGAGTTCTCTGGCACTCTGTTCTCTCTGCCTACCCTGCAAGGGATATGGTGTGATGATATGTATGTATTATTCTACTACATTCCCAAGTAGTGTTGACATCAGACTGGCGACCGGTCATAAAACTATTGCCAAGTACATTTTGCATCGACTACAAGTAATTGGGATAAGAGTTGGAGAATAATAACGAAGTCAGCCGTCAATCAGCTTATCCTAATTTATATTTAGTTGGCGTGAGATATCTTTTAACTATATTAACTTCTGTGTCAAAGAATCTGAATCAGTGATTAGATAAAATGGGGATGAGAAAGTACATACAAGGTGGAGTCAAGAGTCTCCGAAACTGGCGAGCGTGTATGAAGAGAATTATGAATGTTGAGGAAGCGAGTGAAGTATGCAAGAATAGAGTTCTCTGGCACTCTGTTCTCTCTACCTACCCTACAAAGGACATGGCGTGATGGTATAAAGAAAGTAATAATGAAAGTTATGGGGCCGCAAGCCGCGCACAGTTTGAACAAGTCCAGATAATCCATCTTGACGTCCGCTGTTGAATCTAGGTTTCAACACGAGTATGCCTCTCAGATTTCTCCTGTATCACTTGCATTCAATGATTTCCTGTGACTGGAGATTGTCCAATACTGCGTTGTTTGATTTGTTGTCGCCATTCTAGAAACTTTCTTCAACGAAAGTTTTTGTCAACGTGTTAATATTTCTGTATATAATATTTTCCGTGTGGTGACGAAGTAAGAATACTATTCACCATCCCATATATACCCATGGGTGATCGTACGAGATGACTAAGGGATATAAAACGCATATAACATTTATGCGAGAGAAGGAAAACTCGAAATAAAACCCTATATCAACACGTTTGACCAGCGCGGTATATTAGGTTAATTGCCCTCCCATTACGGAGGAGGCCCGAGCCCAACAGTGGAACATTTATGGGCTGTGATGATGATGGCAATACTTCAGGCCGCATCGGTTACAACCGTTCAAAATATCTATATTCTATCCATACTTTATTATCAGAATAAGATAACAATTATTATAACCAAGTTCATATTATTTTAAATTTAGGGAGAAATATGTTTTAAGATTAAGATAATGACTTTCTAATAAGTTCCACATAGTCACCGAAGACAAAGACCAGTTTCCGGTGGTCCGTTCGGCAAAAAGAGGTACATTGCATGGCGGCTCTATGGGTAGCGCGCTGCTTCTTCTGTTATCTCAGACGGATTTAGCGGGTTGTGACCAGACTATAGTCTGTCGTAAAAAAAATCTCGCACAGCACAAAATTAAGACCCTTTAGTAATTATTTTTATAAAAACACGATTATTTATCTAATTTTTATATTTAACTAGCAGATCCGGCCACAGTAACACGCAGTGGTTATGCCTGGGGGGCACAGTTAAAACATTACTTATTTTTACTGACCGTCGCGCCGCCTACAGATTGGTTGTATATATACAAACTTAGCTGCTGCCATTTTGTCCTGTCTGTCAAACGTTTGACAATTGAGAATTGTTAGTTTTTGTTCCTAGCGTAGGTACATATTGACATCGATCTATTTTCGGTTATTGATGTACTTTCTGAAAATTATCTAAATTTTCACTGTTAAGCTTATATTATTATTGTTTCGTTATCAGCTGATATGATTTTTTTCATATTTCAGGGTAGATCTCATAGTAAAAGAAAATTCTATATAATTACACATACACACGTAAATATGTATATATATCACTTCAACTTTAGTTCCATAGATAATTGTAGTTCACCGTCTAAACTCTGGTGGCAGCACTTTCCATACATGCATATTTTATCATCGAGTTGCCACTCTTTTTCAGTTAAAATAACTCTACTCTTTGGGTTATGCTAATAAATTGTAGCTTATGTGAAACGTTTGTAGGTTTAACAAAGCGTCAAGTTTTAAAAAAACAAGTGTATGAATTTGTATATCTTGGATGTGGATTTAGCCGAGATGGAAGGTACACCACTGATATAGAGCGAAGAGCGAATGTGGGAAATAGAGTGAACGGAGCGTTGGGGCAACTATTCGGCAGCCACCACCTCAGCCAGAAGGCACGTGTAGCAATACATAACGCAGTGCTTGTCCCAACATTACTGTATGGAAGCGAGAGTTGGGTATGCAGAAAAGAGTATGATAGTAAAATTAATGCGGTCGAAATGCGATCTCTGCGGAAAATCTGTGGAGTTAGGCTGACCGACCGCATTCGTAACGAGGACGTAAGAGAGCGAGTAGGTATGAAGAGAGTATTGGTGTAAAGATGCGAAAGGGAATACTCCGATGGTTCGGACATGTGGAAAGAATGCCGAACGAACGCCTGGTTAAGAAGATATACAATGCGAAAGTGGAAGGATGTAGGTACCGAGGGAGACCGAGACTAACCTACCTAGACCAGATCGGTCATGTACTGAAGGAAGGTGGAGTCAAGAGTCTCCGAAACCGGCGAGCGTGTATGAAGAGAATTATGAATGTTGAGGAAGCGAGTGAAGTATGCAGAGATAGAGTTCTCTGGCACTCTGTTCTCTCTGCCTACCCTGCAAGGGATATGGCGTGATGATATGTATGTATGTATGTACAAAGCGCCATCTATTAAATACTTACTCAATCCAGTCAGCAGATACCGCCATCTGTTAGAATCGTTTGGAAATAACAGATAATTGCTACTGTCAAATAATAGACAAATAATTTGCAATAAAATAATATTACTATAAATTGAGATGGAAGCTATCCTACCTTTTAAGTTGGATCAAACTACACTTGCTGTGCAAATTTGATTAAAATCGTTTAAGTACTTTAGGAGTCCATCGCGGACAAACAACGTGATGCGTAATTTATATAATTATATTAAGATAAAAAAAAAGTGATGTGTCATCGTAAATTTTAATCAACGATTATACACATTTAAAGAATGAAATTTGTCAAATGCTGAAATACATATTTACTCGTTTTTACCGAAGTGTGATTAATTTTAAATTATATGTGTATTTTTTTCTTTCTTATAAAAATCTCATTGTGTTTCATTCCTTTATAGGCAGAATACCTTCTGTTTTTTTTTATTTGTATTGGCAATCAGCTACGAGGCATTGTTGCCAGTGTCGTTACAATTTTCTTCGCGTCTTTTTAGTCTCTTTATATAAGATATTATTTTAATGTCAGTCAAACCGTATCATTCAACAATGCAATGTCACTATTAACGTTTTTGTGAAAAACTAAAACATTGTAAAGCACTTTTATTTTATATTCACTATAACTTAGCAGTTCCTCGTCATGTTTATAAAATGCCATCAAAATTATTTAAATAACACATTAAAACACTTAAATATTGAATAAATTACAAAACTATTATATGACATTTTCATATTCCCGCCAAAAGTCAAAACATTGCCATAGTGAGTTTCTAGGTCTCAAAAAAATGTAGTTTTAGTTTCAGTAGTGTCAGCTTGATAATGATGAATCAGTCAATCAGTTTTCCTATATACAGAAGAAAGAAGAAGATATAAAGATATAAAAGTTGATGTATTTCTTTCTTGCTAGATTTTTTTTTTTTAATTATTTAGGAGAATGGTTGGCAGTATTTAAAAATTATAACAGCAATTAATATTTAGAGGGAAATTTAATCCTTATATCCTACATTGGATATTAATGCTGACGGATGGATGGATAGAGAAATGTAATTTATTCTTTGCGACTTTAAATCTATAACGAACAGATTAGAATGTCTTTTAAATCACTAAGTGATCCATATAACGCATATTAAATCAATCAACCATAAAAATATTAAAGAAAAATAACATATTGTTGAAAGCCCATTCAGCATATTCTAAAATACCCTCGTCACAATTCGGTGAAATGTGAAAAAAAAGCGAGTAAAAAAAAAACAGCAAAAAAAAAACTTTTAATTTCTCCTAAGCAAATACAGCCGCATCCCAACGGTTTAGAAGTTGAGAGAGGAATGGAAAATTTAAATAAACGCGAGTGGGAAAGAGAGGGATATAATAAAATTGGCCACCGTAGTGTAAAATTTCCCTTGCGTCCGAAAATTACATGATTGGCTGAACACAAACTTTTTTATTTGATTTTTTTTTTGCCAGCCATTTTGTTGTCGCCATTATTTTTTTTTATTCGGGGTTTCAATAGAAAAATATACGATTCGGTTGGCTACAGTTCTATTTGATAGTAATTATTCTTGTTAAACATTTATTCATCGCTAACTATATTCTGTGACTTTGCTTATGCGAATGTAGTTTTTTTCAATCATTTCTTTTTCTTTCTGAAGCAATAGTTTTGCTTGGATAAAAGGTACTGCAGTTTTGTCTTCATAACAACACATATATGAAATTTTAAACTGTTTCTCTATTTTTACATTAATGGCTGCTCTGATAGAATTCACAATTATATGCTAATTTAAAAAAAAATACGATTCAGCTCAGTTTCTTGTCCGATCTTTACAGTTTGCGAACGCATTTCGATGCGTTAGGTATATTCTTATGTATGACAGTGAAAGTTGGATTTCTCAGGGAAGACATAAAAGTAGAATAAATGCTGTAGAGATGAGGACTCTTCATAGTATGCGTGGTGAGATAAAATTAGGAATAATGTTGTAAAAGAGCGCTGTGGTGTGAATGAAGATGTAGCGACAAAGATAAAATAGGGTATGCTGAGGTGGTTTGGACACGTGGAAAGAATGAGTGAAGAAAGGTTAACTAAGCAAGTATACAAAGCGACTGTGAGTGGGACGATTACAAGGGGAAGGTCACGTCGTACTCTTCTGGATCAAATTGAAGAATAGAAGAATGTTTTGGCGAAAGGTCATATTAAGAGTACGCGTAATCGTGGAGCATGCATGAAGACTGTTATGAGTGTAAATGAAGCGATGGAGGTATATCAAGATTGCGGTTTGTGACAATCCGTAGTCTCTGCGTACCCCTCTGGGAAACAGGAGTGGGGCTATGTATGTATGTATTAGTGCGTGAGATATATCTGTGTGTATGACAAATATCTATATGTGTATACCGATTATGTGTGTGTGGGTATGAAAGAATTATATATACAACTAATAGATGGCGCTTTCTTTTGACGTTAGTGATGACAAAAAAGTCGAGGAGGGGCTCTCTATTTCCAGTATATTATTTTACTTGGAGTTTTAGCGGGAATACGGGCAGGGAAAAGTGTCATGTGGTGGTCTTGTATTATATTCAATATTTTAATGTTTTAACGTGTTATATTAAATAATTTTGATGGTATTTTATGTAATGTGATGCGCAGGAAGAACTGAAGTGTAGTGAATATAATATAACAGTACTACTACATACGTTTTCGTTTTCCACTAAAATATTCCCAAAAGATACCTTTAACAGTGCGATCATGGCACTACTGTTGAAGGTGACGATTTGACTTACTGACGGACGATAAAATTAAATGAAGTTAATTTATAAACAATGATTTGGCTTAAAGGTCTTAGTAACCAAGCCATAAGCTCCAAGAAAATAAATATATGATTAGCAGATTAATTTCAAACAAAATTAAAAATGAACAATATATAATTACCCTCGTAAGTTTTATATATAACTAGCTTCTGCCCGCGGCTTCGCCCGCGTAAAAGGTTACTTTCCTAAAGTTTTTGATCTCCCATTTTTATTTTTGACCGTCGGTAATACAGTGCAACGGTATTACAACTCTCAGGGTTGGAACTTCATTACTGGACTGCTAGATGGCGTTGAAGAAGCTAGATTTTGAGATTTTTTGACAAACAATTTTTTTATTTTTCATATAAAAATTTTGATTTTTTTTTAATAAAAAGTATCCTATGTTACTTTTAATACCTCCAAGAATATGTGTACAACGTTTCATGATGATCGGTTGAGTAGTTTTAGCGTGAAAGCGTAACAAACAAACTTACATTCACATTTATATATTAGTAGGGATAAAATAATTTTAAATAAATAATTTTAAACTTAAACTAAACCACAGCCTCTCCCAAATAAATGGACGTCTTTCTACCAATAAATCAATTTATTAAAAAAAAAGGTATGTGTGTACTTATGTAGATGGTATAGTTATATCATGTTAGAAGGTATAGTTCTTTGGCGTAACAAGATAAAAATACATACATACATACATATCATCACGCCATATCCCTTGCAGGGTAGGCAGAGAGAACAGAGTGCCAGAGAACTTTATCTTTGCATACTTCACTCGCTTCCTCAACATTCATAATTCTCTTCATACACGCTCGCCGGTTTCGGAGACTCTTGACTCAACCTTCCTTCAGTACAAGACCGATCTGGTCTAGGTAGGTTAGTCTTGGTCTCCCCCGGTATCTACATCCTTCCACTTTCGCATTGTATATCTTCTCAACCTTAATTTTCTTATTTAATACATTAAAAGTTTTATTATTACTATGGTGGAAATTATGAACGCACTGAAAGGTATGAAAGCGGGCAAATCTGCAGGATACAGGATTACAGTTGAGATGCTGACAGCTGGACAGGATATCATGCTATATCAGCTCTTCAATCTCTGCTGGACTAATGGCCAAGTACCTGACAACTGGTGTAAGGCTGTAATTGTACCTTTGTACAAAGGGAAAGGTTCGCAGCAAGATTGTAGGGACTACAGGGGCATAAGCCTCCTTAGCATAGTCAGCAAACTGTATGCGAAAGTATTGATTGAAAGAGTGGTGAAAGTAACCGACAAGAAAATATGGGATGCACAAGCGAATTTCCGAAAAAGTATGGGTTGTACGGATCAAGTCTTCTCCTTAGGATGCATGACGCAAAAATTTTTGGCTAAAGGTCAGAAAATCTTTTGTGCATTCATTGATTTGGAGAAAGCTTATGACAAAGTGAGGAGGAATGAACTGTGGTCGGTACTGTCTATGTATGGGGTGGACAGCCATCTTATTTATGCGCTGAAATCCATCTATAAGGATTCCAGGGCGTGCGTAAGAATAAACGGAGCCTACACGGAGTGGTTTAATATCGATAAAGGTGTTAGACAGGGATGTGTAGCGTCCCCGTGGTTGTTTAACCTATTCATGGATAGCTGTTTGAAAGATCTGAAAAATAATGATTGTGGTTTACGAATGAATGAGTTACTTATCAAATGTCTTATTTATGCCGATGATCAGGTATTACTTGCATCATCGGCAGAAGATTTGCAGGCCATGGTAACTACTATGCATGAAGCTTTTGAAAGAAAAGGTATGAAATTAAATGTAAGTAAGACGAAAATTATGGTTTTTGAAAAGGATAAATGTATGACGGAATGTAACATTTTTATAAATGGTGAGGAACTGGAACAGGTGAAAGAATTTTTGTATTTGGGTGTTTTGTTTACTAGAGATGGTAAAAATGATGATAATGTTGAAAGAAGAGTAAATGCTGGTAATAGAGTGAATGGGGCACTATACACCTTTATGAAAAGCAGAAACGTGTCCAAAAAGGCACGTTTAGCTGTACATAAGGGAGTATTAGTACCAACTTTCATGTATGGTAGTGAAAGTTGCATTTGGCAGGGAAGACATGAAAGTAGAATAAATGCTGAAGAGATGAGAGCTCTTCGTAGTATGTGTGGTGTAAGTATGAAAGATAGAATTAGGAATAGTGTTATAAGAGAGCGCTGTGGTGTGAATGAAGAAGTAGTGACAAAGATCAAAAAGAGTATTCTGAGGTGGTTTTGGACATTTAGAAAGAATGAGTGACGAGAGGTTGACAAAGCAAATATATAAAGCAAGCGTGAATGGGACGAATACAAGGGGAAGACCACGTCATACTTTTCTGCACCAAGTTGGAGATGTGTTGACGAGAGGTCTTATTAAGAGTATGCATAATCGAGCATGCATGAAGACTATTATGAGTGTGTATGAAGCGATGGAAGTATGCCAGGATCGTGGTTTGTGGCAATCCGTAGTCTCTGCTTACCCCTCTGGGAAACAGGCTATGTATGTATGTATGTTAAAGTTTTATTATAATGCATTATCTAGTTAAAAAACTAAAATGTTGACTATAGCTAACTTCAGGGTGTCGGTTTTTCGTGACGGTGTGCGCGCGCATCGTAAAAAATTACTCTCATCATTTTTCCCTAACGCGCCAAAGTATAACTGCAAAAAAATATTTTTATCTTTTATGAGTAGAACTTCTAGCGAAAGATGACTTTAGTTGATGATTTGTTTCACCAAAATCAATATTAAATGCCCTTAAGGGGATGCGAATTCAATTCTATTATCTATATATGAAACACGTTAAAGTCCAAAGGACCCATCGGTCAAGATAATTGAACTGTCACGGTTAATCGAATGTTAGGGGTGGGTTTTTTAGTTGTTTCTTTTTCTCCACTAACCAAGCAGTAAAACACTTATTATATTACATACATATCATCACGCCATATCCCTTGCAGGGTAGGCAGAGAGAACAGAGTGCCAGAGAACTTATCCTTGCATACTTCACTCGCTTCCTCAACATTCATAATTCTCTTCATACATGCTCGCCGGTTTCGAAAACTCTTGACTCCACCTTCCTTCAGTACGTGACGAATCTGGTCTAGGTAAGTTAGTCTCGGTTTCCCCCGGTACCTACATCCTTCCACTTTCATATTGTATATCTTCTTAACCAGACGTTCGTTCGGCATTCTTTCCACATGTCCGAATCATCGGAGCATTCCCTTTCGCATCTTTACACCAATACTCTCTTTTATACCTACTCGCTCTTTTACGTCTTATCTATACTAATATTATAAAGCGGAAGAGTTTGTTTGTTTGTTTGTTTGTTTAAACGCGCTAATCTCAGGAACTACTGGTCCGATTTGAAAAATTCTTTTTTTGTTGGATAGTCCATTTATAGAGGAAGGCTTTAGGCTATATAACATTACGCTGCGACCAATAGGAGCAGAGCAACAATGATGAATGTGTAAAAATCGGGTTTATGTTTCCTTTTGAGAGCTTCCGCTGCGTAAACGGTTAAAGTTGCGCAAAAATTATGTACTACATAATTGTTCCCCTTTCAAAGTTCTAAATAAAAGTCTGCGACAGCATATGTATATCTTTTAAGATTGGCTCACTATAACCTTTTTTATGCTAATCAAATTTGTTTTAAAATAATGTGATATTTTCAAAGGTGTTTTTATAAACATAATATTAATCCTTATCCAAATAAATGAGTTATTCATCACAAGTATTTAATTTAAAACAAAATTGCTCTTTACATTATTTGATATCAATGAATATCTTAGGAAATATTGCAGTTTAGGAAATAACATCGCAGCAAAATAATGATCAAGTACTGGGCGCGCATTTACGATAAAAATACTGGATCTTATAATCTTATATTAAAAAAAAACTCAAACTAATGTTATTTCAAAGTACTTCTGCACACACTACATTTTTAGTTTTGTTTTCTTCTCATGACCTTCCGTCGGCTTTACACATCCTAAATAATAATAATAAGTATAGGAAGTATTAGTGCCTGCCCTCATGTATGGCAGTGAAAGTTAGATTTGGCGAGGAAGACATGAAAATAGAATAAATGCTGTAGAGCTGACAGCTCTTCGTAAGCTGTGTGTGATGTAAGTATGAAAGATAAAATTAGGTATAATGTTATAAAAGAGCGCTGATATGCTGAGGTGGGTTGGACACGAAGTGGAAGAAATAATGAGTGGGCAGAGGTTGACGAAGCAAACATATAAAGCAATCGTGAATGGGACGAATACAAGGGGAAGACCTTTTCTGGACCAAATTGGCGATTTGTTCACGAGAGGTCATCATCATCATCATTCTCCTACTCTTATCCCAATTACTTGGGGTCGATACAATAAGTACTCTTCATTCATAGTACATATTATAAAAGTTATTGGCAATAGTTTTATGACCGGCCGCCTGCCAGACGTCAACCCTAATTGGGAATGTAATCGTTGACCAAACGGCATCAGATGGAGTTGGCCCAAGTCGTTATAAGGCTCTTAGTCGTCTTTTACGACATCCACAAGCAAAGTGAGGATTGGTAGTATTCATAGCCGCTACCACACAGCGATTTCATACACATTAAAAGTATGTGTAATCGTAAATAGGCGTAAGTGTATGTATGTATGTATAATATACATACATTGTATATATCTATAGAAAGTATAGATAAGACCCAATACTTTTACTTGCATTACTTTATATGGTACTAAATTGCATTATATGGATTACGTCAAACTTGAATCACTTTTAAATACTTATTTCGCGTAACTACAAATACACACAAAAAAAAAAGAAACACATACATGCACGCACAGTACATCACAAACACACGCACACCACACACACACACACACATACACACACGCGCACACACACACAAACACACACACACACACACACACACACACACACACAAACAAACGCACAACACACACATACACGCACACACACACACACACACACACACACACACAACGTGTGAGCGCGCTCGCTAACACGTTAATTCTCACTCATTCATTTATTATAGATTTCTTTATCATTAGTCTTTATTACGTAAGATATATATATTCATTATTTATAATGTATGTTACTGTAAAATAATTTGATGTTCAAGATTTATGTATTTCGGGAAGGAACTGTCTCTTGAAACACAGGTATTACCTAATTCAAGAGGCAAAGACATCTATGTCAACTGTCATATGTATTTAGTTTTCAATAAAGATTATTATTATGTATCTCCTTTTTTTTTTTTCACGGGATCTTCCATAGGGAAGATACCCGGTCCTTTGGGAGGCTTACATGGGGATATGGATCCAACACGCAGAGGCCTTTGGAGAAACTTAATCTAAATATTGGGATGGGACATCTACCGATGACATTCCACGTCTGCACATAACATACGTGGACTGCCAGCGGTAAGTGTAAAACTATTGTGTGATTATGGTAGCTAATATCTGATTATGGGAGTGGGTGCTTAGTGGACTGGTTCATCTTAAATCTATGAATTTTTAACTGTCGTCTGCCTTCAAACCCATATTGAGAGATGAACGGTGGCAGACGGTGACTCGCCAACTCACTGAATGGGCCCCCTAAACAGTCGCCACAGGCACACAAGCCATACGGGCAACAGGGGGCAACATTGGTGCAAGTGGCTAGGGGTGTCGAGCGGTGCGGCGCCGGTTTCACCATTGAGTCTGTGATAAACAGAGCCATAGTTTCCCCGTAGCTATGCCCTTGAAAATGACACTTCCACCCTCGAGCATATAGCTCTGGCGACCCCTCTCTGACGAGCTGTTTAAGGCAAGCCAGAGCTGAGAGTCCTTCGGGCACTCTTCGGTTTCCACTCTAGCCAGCCAATGAAGGCCAGCTGGAGACGAGGCCCTGATCGACTCTCTGGAGTATTCGGGACCGCAGTGTCACCACTCACATTCAGCTCGCCACAAGCTGCCCTGCGGTTTATTGGCTTTCCTGTAAATCTTGTGATACATTTTTTTTTATATCAAAAGAACTTAGGAAGCCGTATAATGTTCCTCCGAGTTTTGCGTTAGCCTCATGGTGAGGTAACGACTGGCCCGGAAGTTATTATTATTATTTTACTTAAGGTTAAATGTTCTACTCTTACTAATAAAAGGGTCATGTAGGTACCTAAAACAGCTTTAACGTATGTATTATTTAAAAATATTTCCACCTTTTACGTAAACGAATTCGCGAGTTGAAGTTAACGTTAGCCCAAAGTAACCATTCCACGCGGACGAAGTCGCGGGCAGAGGCTAGTTATATTATAGGGGAGTTTATAAACAATACTTGCCATCCAATTAACCATTTCCTAGTATTAACGAAGTAAGAATATGAATCATCACCTTTCTTAACCATGTGTGATCGTAAAAGATATGCTGTATGGTAGCGGCTACGAATACTACCAACCATTACTTTGCTCGTGGATGTCGTTAAAGACGACTAAGGGAACAATTACATTCCCAAGGAGGGTTGACGTCTGGCAGGCGGCCGGTCATAAAACTATTGTCAATAACTTTTACAATATGTACTATAAAAGAAAAGTACATATTGTATCGACCCCAAGTAATTGGGATAAGAGTAGGACAATAATGATGATTGGTGATCGTAAAATATGTCTAAAGGATATGATACGCATATAACATCTATGCAAGAGAAGGAACTATCGACCAACCCTAAAGATAAGCGTGATGAATTAGTTATCTTGGTTTTTCTTTTATAAAAGTTAAAATTAATTATAATATTTATTAAATGTTGATTGTTTAGAAAAACCCGATTACAAGCGAAAAATGATATCACAAGTGGGATTCGAACCCACACCTATTGGAAATCCGTCGCAATCGTGCTGCCACTTACACCACCGTGAACTATTGTAGGACAATCAATTCTCGCATCGTATTATATTTACATCTTTAAGGTGACGTGTGCCATCTACCCGATAATGTTTACACATTCATCATCATCATCATCATCACAGCCCATAACACGCATTGTACAGACTTAATACTCAAACTTTGCAGTTAGAATTGTATTAACCCTGTTATTCAAATTACTGAAATTTAGCATTTAATATGCTTGATTATTTATAAAAACCCGATTAGATTTATAGAACAATTTTTAGCTCGTAATCGGATTTTTATAAATAACCATGATCAATTGCTACGCGAATAAAGTCGTGACTGAAAGTTAGTTAGAAACTATGACAGTAAACAATTTTTTTATCTTCAGATTTAATCCGACAAGGAAGAGAATGAACATTTTGAGATAATCCCGCCGAAAAAAAATTAAGACAAAAGTAAATCTTTTGGATTTAACGGTGAAAGCCGCTTCGCTTAAATTTTAAGTAAAAAAAAAATGTGTATTTATATTTTATTTATAACCTCATTCATATATTTGAATGGGGTAATCAGAGATTGAAATTAACATTATAATCCATGTGGTAACGGAGTAAGTAATTCACTACCGATCACCCACGGGTAAGATAAGGATCTTACCCGTGGGTGATCGTAAAAGACGACTAAGGGATATTAAACCTATATAACATCTATGCAAGAGATGGACAACTCGAAACAAAACCTTATACTAACATGTCTGACCAGCGTGGTATAGTAGGTTAATTTCACTCCCATTATGTATCACGCTCGAGCACAATAGTTGGACATATATGAGCTTAGATGATGATAGGTACGAAATATTATGTTTATACCTTGTTAAAACGCATTTCCGACTCACCTCTCTATAACGAACGAAACACTTGATATAACGAATATTTACTAATTCAAGTATTTATTTATGTCGTTTATATATTTATTGCACTCCTCATACTTAAGTGAAGCGTTGAGGTCTTGCTCTACTTTCAATATATGAAAATCAAGCACTTTTTAAACCTAAAAATCATTGTATTTTTATCACAATGCGCTTATAGCATAATGTTATCATACATATGCCAGGAAAAACATTCATTTAAACGTATTTGATATTTTTAAAAAGTAATTATTTTATTTAAAGTAAGAAAATAGTTGATTAAAAGCAATATTCAAGGGCGTCCGGATTAAATATTCTGGATCTGGCACGATCAAAATATATAGTATCAAAATATTTCTTTTTTTAAAAGCTTCATAATCGCAACGCGCTGTTTCCTTTCGAAAATGGCTTGGTAATTCTTTGTGGTTTAATTGCAATTAATAAAAACCTAAACTGCTTAGTTACTAATGTATGTATACCTTATGAAAATTGGGTTCGTTTAAATTTTTTTGTTCGTCCATTCGGACAAGCAAAGGAAAGAAATCCCATTCAGCTATGTTTAGCACTACGTCGAGAATGGCACGAAATTTAAAAGTTTTTTTTTCTTTCATTTTCATTTCTGGCATTATCTAATAGTAAATGATAAATAATATAAAAATTACGAGACGTTCACTTTTGGATTTTCCAAATTATTTATATATTTTGTAACTAAGTAGTATCGTTAAATTAATTTTTTTATCTGAAATGTTCAAATTGATAATATTTTAAGTACTGGGACTTTTATATAATGAATATTTTTTTTTAAATTTCAATCTAATCGAATTTTGAAATTCGAATCCCATATATGGCAATTATTTTTCGCTCGTAATCAAGTTTTTATAAATAATCAAGCATGTTAAATGCTAAATTTAAGTAATTTAAATAACAGGGGGTCATCGTTAAATACAATTCTAAGTGCAAAGTTAGAGTATTAAATCTGTACAATGTGTAAACAATGTCGGCTAGATGGCACACGTCTCCTTTAAAGACAAAAATATAATACGAGCCGAAGATTGAATGTGATACAACAGTTCACGTTGGTGTAGGTGATAGCACGATTGGAACGGATTTCCAATAGGTGTTGGTTCGAATCTCATATGTGACAATAATTTTTCGCTCGTAATCAAGTTTTTATAAATAACTAGCTTTTGCCCACGGCTTCGCCCGCGTAAAAGGTTAATTTCCTAAAGTTTTTCATCCACTATTTTTATTATACCCCTTAAGGGTAAATTTTTACGAAACTTTTAATGTCATATTCATTTATATCTAATCAATAGTCTAAAAATAAGTTTCAAGCGTCTGGTTTTAAAAATGACAATAATTTCTTACGACTTTTCAGCCCCCTTCTTTTTAGCATTATAAAGTAGCCTATGTCCTTTATCAGGCTCTAAACTATCTGTGTACTAAATTTCATTTAGATCGGTTCAGTAGTTTTGGCGTGAAAGAGCGACAGACAGACAGACAAAGTTACTTTCGTATTTATAATATTAGTAACGATTAAGCATTGTTGAATGCTAAATTTCAGTAATTTGAAATTTTAGTTTGCTACAAAAAGCTAATTAAAAATATGTACAGCTATTGTTAATAGATAAAATGAATTATCAGTAAATTTTGTCAGCGCGAAACTGGAACGGTTCAATAGTTACTTACCTAGTTAGTTTTTACGACAGTTTAAAAAAGTTGATAAACTTCACAAAATGCTAATCGTTAGCCGGATAGCTTCTGAAATTAAATGGCCCTATTAAACAGTTTGTTCAGCAACAATGAGTTTTCGCCATTAATTTTGTCAATGCGACGTCGGATTTGGAATACAAAATGTTTTTTAGCTCTTACAAGACTCTTGGGAGTTCATCATTCATTCTCTTCTCATCCCCAAATGCTTGTGGTTGACGCAATATGTACTCGTATATAATGCAAAAGTTATTGGCAATAATTTTATGATCAGCCGCTTGCCTGACTTCAAGCCTTCTTAAGAATATAGTTATTGAAGAAACGGCATCAAGTGAAGTTGGACCAAGTCGATAATACCAGAGGTACAGCCAGGTAACTATCTATCAACCAAATTATACTCAAAAATTTGGACATCTGGCTCTTTGGTTTTGGACGAAGTGGAAAAGCATATTAAAACTAGTGCTCAAATATCATTAAGAAGTGTGGTGCTACTCCGAATGGATTAGTCAGTGACTGTAGACAGAAGCTGTCAACAGTGTGGTCCAAATGAAAAAAAAAATGTATGGTCCTACCAATATTAATTGAATTGAAATTAGAAAAGAAAATCGGGAGGATTTGGAAAATTCCATTTATGAGACATCAAAAGTTTATGACTCCTATTATAGTACCTATAATCCAATTTCAGGAATCATCTCCATTGCCTCTAAAAAAGAAAGGCATGTGACAAGGAGGGTTATCAATATGCTTGTGGAGGGGCGTAAGAATCGTGGGAGACCCAAGAAGAGATGGATGGATTGTGTAAACGAGGATATGTGTATAAAAGTTTTGAATGCAGATATGATGGCTGATAGAAGTTTGTGGAAGGCAAGAACGTGTTGTGCCGACCCAACTTAGCGTGGGATAAGGGCAGGCAAATGATGATCTCCATTGCCTCTAATAGGTTCGTCCATCTATCAGCCTGTAGAAGTCCACTGTAGGACTTAGATTTCTGGGCCTGGTGCTCGACGGACATTGATGGTTTCGGAAGTATTTCCGCAGGCTCGCGCCGCGGCTCGTCGGCGCGGCGTCCACCCTTTCGTGGCTTCTGCCGAATGTGGGCGGACCGAGCGCTACGTGCCGACAGCTGTACTCGGGGGTCGTCCGGTCGATGGCTCTGTATGGCGCACCGGTGTGGGCGGGGTCCCTGACCGTCCGACTCAGGGCTGTGGCTGTGGTCGCCACAGAAGACCATGTCGCTCAAGGAGAGGGTACCCCTCAGGGGATATTCCGTCGGGCCGGCCACTGATGACAAGTTCACGCTGCTCCAGTGGTTGGTCCAACGACGTAGGCGAGGTTCATGGGTGGGTTGCGGGTATGCGTGCGTACGCCCCTCTGTCGCCCCAGACGGAGTGGTGCGAGAAGAAGAGCGCCGACCATAACCACCCCGTAAAAAAAAACGGTCATATTCCACCTGAATCCAACACCTCCTTGCGTCTTTTGACACTTTTGGGTTCACCGAATGCGGGGTTGACCTACGCTGCGTCATCTGTTTCTTCTCCAATGGTTAGCTCGACGAACTATTTGGGTAAATCTACTATTTAATTAGCAAAAAAACAAACGACTTTGGACATATTCTATTTATTATACATGCGAAGCGAGAGACATTTTGATTTTTTTGGAAGTGAGAACCTTCCTTTTCCAACTATTATCGTTTCCACGAACGATGTAGGAATATATAAATTTTATTAGAAAAGAGAAACAGCAGACTTTGGGGTAATTCCATTTTCCTGCCATGGAAAGGGAGAGAAAATTGTTTTCTTTTTTAATTTTTTTTTGGCGGAACGTTATAGAAGTCTGTCCGTTCGGGACGAAAGCAAGAGACATGAATCAAGATTCACTAATAAGGTAAAAATATTCGAAAATTAATAAACGATTCTTTTTAGCCAGTTGAATTGGTTGGTAAAAGAAAAATTAGGAACTTTTTAATAAGTTTAAAATCCCAATAGACTAAAGCACGTTGTTCCAAGTATTACTTACTATAAAAAAAAAGTACATAACTTCATATAAAAAAAAAGTTGATTGTGTTTAAAGAAACACAATCTCCTTTAAGATAATTTCAATTATACTATCTTTTTGTTTTTGCCCTCAAGGACTTCATATTTTTTGACGCGAGTTATAAGCGATTAGCGATCAACGTTTCAATCTTTAATAAATCGTTTTAATGGATTATTTTAAATTAATTTCTCTGTAAACATCATCATTTCAGCTTATATATATGTGCCATTATTAGACTCGAGCTACCCAATTATTTGGGGTCAACGCAATATGTCCTCTTCCTCTATACAGCCCTATTAGACGTCATCGCTGTGGTCACTCCCTGTCTATCCATGTCATGTTCCACTCAGTCCATCCATCTTTTCTTTGGTCTCCTTTTACCCCCATTCATGCTTAAAACCTTCCTCGCAACATTATTTTCATCACGTCGCATCACATGTCCATACCAGGTTAAGCTTCCTTAACTCATTCGTCACTGGCGCTACTTTCAAACTTTCTCTTATACGCTCATTCCTTCATAATAGTAGGGAAATTAACCTACTATACCACGCTGGTCAGACGTGTTGGTATTGGGTTTTGTTTTGAGTTTTTCTTCTCTTGCATAGATGTTATATGCGTTTTATATGCCATAGTTGTTTGCTATGATCACGTGGGAGTAAGATAGGGGGTTGTGAATTGTATTCTTACTCTATCACGGATAATATTAGATAGATATATTCTCTATAATAATAGAAGAGATTAGAAATCACCACCGCCTTTCTTGAACTTGGTTTATTTGTATGTATGTATAGTTGTAATGTTTTCTTTCGAGATTTCTATCTACTTGCATCCTTTAATTGTCTCTTAAGATCACCAACGGCTAAGTAAAGTGATGATAAATTGTATTCTTACTCCTTCACTACATTGAAAGCTAAGGTATAATAGGTCTTAGGTGTTACTTAAAATTTTATTTAACAAAAACAATTAAACTAAAATATAAGGACATTTGGTGTCATATTTTTTTATATGCAAATAATATTAATGACAAAAGGAAAAGTACAATATTGGAAGGTATAGTCAAAAATAAAACAATTCATCTAATTACTGTGGATGAATAGGCTAATAATGGTAGTTCCTTAGGGAAGGTCTGTATTCATTAGCGGCACCATCTCATCATCTGCCTTTACAATTGTGCTTCTAGAAGCAGCAAAGGAGAAGAAAAAGGAGATGCTGTTGAAATCTATAATGAACTATCATGTAGCCAAATATTGACTCTTATTTCATTATATGCAGTTCCACAAGATTAGTGCGTATTGGAACTTGGTTTTTGAAATGAAACTTGTAATGCGACTTCCAACAAGGTTGCGTTAAACGTTTAACGCAATGACACTCGAACGCATGCGCGTAGTATACCTATTACAGGTCAGTGCGAGCGTCAGCAACGAGTAGCGTCCAATATTCCAACGCAAGAAGGAGATATAAAGAAAGATACACAAAGGTAGAAAGTAGGAGAGAGGAAAAGAGTGAGTCGGTAGATGCCAAGCACATGCGCGTGGTATTCTTGCTATGCAGCGAAGTAAACAGTGTGACCGTCGTGAAATTAGCTGAAATATGTACTTGTTGTTCTATTTTAATTTATAATATTCATTATTTTCATAGCTTTAAGTTTTCACTTCTGTCGGCAGTTCTCATGACTGCTTTGTGTTTTTTTATTGTAATTTATTTGCAAGATTAATACACACTTAGCAGTGAAGGTAAAAATGTGAGAAAATGTTTAGGTTATAAACATTTTCTTTATGCCATTTATTCTACTAAGCACAAATGAGTTGATATTGTGAATTATGAATTAGTGGAAGGGATATGGCGTGATGATATGTACGTATGTATGTGTGAATTAGTAAAATTTTTTTAATAAATAAATCCACCCTGCTCTAAGGAAATAATCCTTGTATTGCGGGGGACTTTACAAATATGCAATTAACGCAGACAAATTACACCGCAGACTCAGAACAACAGTTTATGGATCGCACAAAGTATTGTCCTGCATGGGAATCGAAGCCCCAGCACTGGCATGGAAGATCAGTATCTTAACCATTACGCCATCTATGCAGTATTTGTCTATACGAGGATGGACGTAAGTCGCGATCGTCGTTTGAGGTCATGTACCTATTTAGTATTACTAGATTCGAGTTTCCTCCACTAAGAAGAGTTATTGATCAGCGTGGTAATACTAGGTCAATTTCCCTGTCATTTTAGAGAAGGTGATGATGATGATAAAATGTAAATCTCACAAGAGTTCATGAATTGTGACAGGGGTATAGCCAGGCTTTCTGGCCTGGCATAACTGCATACGGAGTTAACCTGTGTGAATACCGTGATTTTTTTTTCTAAGTTGATGATAATAAATTGTTTATTTGTTAAGTCCTCTGTATCTTTCCCCGTCATAAAAAATAATTAATTGTTTTATAAATATTCATTTATCTTCTACTACTCGCTTTCCGCTCGTCGCTTATCGCTTACGTCAGCCGCGTCCGCTCAAGCGTGCCAGGACGTTCGTTTTGTTTCTTGTTTTTAAAAAGCTTTTGTTTTTTTAATGTTTCACTGCGAATCTTTTTCTTGTTCAAAGAGACGGTAGCTTATTCATTGAGCGACATACGGACGAATAATTGGAGCGTGTACTTTGATTGAAAAAAATCGTTTTGATATTTTTTTTTTATTGATTTTAACTGTTAAGAAATTAAATAATTTTTACGCACATGAATAGTCCTCCTGCGACTATGTACTCTTGTTGAAAACTGTTCGAAACCTCATCATTATCATCTCAGCTCATATATGTCCCACTGTTGGGCTCGAGCCTCGTACATAATGGAAGGGAAATTGACCTACTATACCACGTTGGTCAGACGTGTTGGTATAGGGTTTTGTTCAGAGTTTTCCTTCTCTTGCATAGATGTTATATGCGTTTTATGGGATATAAAACGCATTAGTCATCTCTTACGATCACCCACGGGCAAGGTACGGGGTGGTGAATTATATTCTTACTCCGTCACTACACGAGCAAACCTCAGTAAAATAAAAATCTACACTAATATTATAAATCTGAAGAGTTTGTGTTCTTTTTTTTTTTTTTTTTTTTTTTTTTTTTTTTTTTTTTTTTTTTTTAAAAGACACCTCCCTGCACTAAGGAAATCCTTGTATCGCGGGGGACTTTACAAACATGCAATTAACGCAGACAAATTACACCCAGACTCAGAACAATACTTTGTGGATCGCACAAAGTATTGTCCTGCGTGGGAATCGAACCCACGGCACTGGCACGGAAGGTCGGTATCTTAACCACTACGCCATCTGTGCAGCCTGTGTTTGTTTGAACGCACTAATTTTAGGAACTACTACCAGTTCGACTTGAAAATTTTTTTTAGTGTTAGATATTTTATTTATCGAGGAGGCCATTTTTTATTTTTTTTTATTTTATTGGTGGGCTATGGATGCGTCTCGCCCCGCCGAATCGGTCCGGGGTGACGGAAAGGCGGCGCGTGACCCCATAGACCCACCGTAAAATCCTCTCTCTTCGCCGTGCGAACGGGCCACCGGTACCCAATTTTTGACTTCGGTGGTCCTTTATCGAGGAGGCCATAGGTTATATATTATTAAGACTAATAGGAGCAGAGCACCAATGAAGAATGTTTCAAAATTGGGGTATTTTTCCTTTTGAGAGAGCTTTCGCTGCGTAAACGGTTAGATTTTTGCGAAAGTTATATACTACATAATTGTTTCCCTTTCAAAGTTCTAAATTAAAGTCCACGAGAGCATATGTCTATCTTTTAAGGTTGGCTCACTATAACCTTTTATTATGCTAATCAAATTTGTTTTAAAATAATGTAATATTTTCGAAGGTGTTTTTTTTATTAAGATAATATTAATCCTTATCCAAATAAATACGTTATTCATCATAAGTATTTTATTTAAAACAACATTGCTTGATTTCAATGAATATCTTAGGAAATATCGCAGTTTAAAAATAACATTGCAATAAAATAATGATCAAGTATTGCGAGCGCATTTATGGTAAAAAGAGCAAACGTGAACGGGACGTATACAAGGGGAAGACCACGTCATACTTTTCTGGACCAAATTGGAGATTTGTTCACGATAGGTCATACATATTAAAAGTGTACATAATCGGCAATAGGCGTAAGTGTACAAGTATGTATGTATCTATAGAAAGTATAGATAAGACCTAATACTTTTACTTAAGGTTTAATGTTCTACTCTTACTAATAAAAGCGTCATGTAACCTGAAACAGCTATAACGTATGTACCTATTATTTAAAAATATTTTCACCTTTTACGTAAACCAATTCGCGAGTTGAAGTTAGCGTTTGCCCAAAGTAACTAACTATTCCACGCGGACGAAGTCGCGAGCGGAAGCTAGTATAGCAATAAATAAACTAGCATATTAAATTTTAAATCTCAATAATTTACCTTTATATTATTGAATAACTTCTAGTCCAGCTGTGGGATATGTATGAAGTGATACGATGTTGATTAGTTTATCTGTTTTTTTCTTAAAAACTCCACTTAGGAAATAATCCTTGTATTGTGGTGTGACTTTACAAACATAATTAACGCAGACAAATTACATCACAGACACAGAACAACATTTTGTGGTTCGCACAAAGTATTGTCGTGGGAATTGAACCTACGGCACTGGCACGGAATGACGGTATCTTAACCACTATGTCATTTGTGCAATTAAATTAATATTACATATTTAAAGCACGCAATTGAAGTTTCAAGAACAGCTAGTATAGAATAACGTGATCCCGCCAGGCTGGAAATGGATGGCAAGGAAGCGGTACCATTGGCCACCCCAATGGTGATGGGGAGGGAATACGGTGGGTTATGGGGTCATGCGCTGCCCTCCAGTCGCCTCGGATGGAACGGGTGGCGTGGATCCGGTCCATAGCCTACCTAAAAAAAAAGTGTAGGATATCGTAAAATCTTTAGAAAAATGCGCGCCCGCTCGAACTTTGGAGTGGTAAAATCTCCCGTATGTTTTCAACATTTTAGTTTGCCTAGAGGATCAGTGAGGGAATTATTTATTTTGCAACGGTAAGTGGATACATTCTGTATAATCCTGTGTTGCCAGAATTGAATCTCAAATATTACCCAGAAAATATGGGAAAAAATTTAATAGAGTTTCTGTTTAGTTTTGCTAGTTTATTTGTTATTTGATTTCATAATTTATTTATGTGATAATGTGACTGATATCCGTGAGGTAATAGGTTCGAATCATAATTTAAAAAACCTTAAATCGTAAAAACATATGATATAAGTAAAAATAATAAAAACGAAATGGGTGAATGTGTGCGTGTACGTTATGTACGCGCGTGACAAATTATACTTATTCGACGTCATTAAATAATAGTTTTTAATTGTATACAAATAATTAATTACAATAAAAAAAAACAGTCAGTCATGGTGACTGCCGATAGAAGTGAAAACTATTAACTAAAGACTAATTGAAATAATAATAATTTTCTAATTTTTATATAAAAATAAAAAAATATTATCGAACATCTAGGAATCGGTTGATCACGCTAGTAAGATAACCTTTAAACCACAATGATACTCATTTCATGACATAAAGGTTGAATATTAAAAATACAATTAAAAATAAATAATGCCATACTTTTAAATGCAAATATTGTTATGAATATTGAAAATATTTGAAAATAAATTCTTTATTTTCATTATTCATTTATCTATATAAAAACACTACTCATAGCTATAGATTATACTATTAGCATTAGCATGTCGGTGACGCGAACCTATAAGTTTTTCCCCTCCAAAAACGCTCAACGCGCCTAAAGAAGTTTTCACATAGCTATAGATATACTATTAGCATTAGCATGTCGGTGACGCGAACCTATAAGTTTTTCCCCTCCAAAAACGCTCAACGCGCCTAAAGAAGTTTTCACATAGCTATAGATATACTATTGGCATTAGCATGTCGGTGACGCGAACCTATAAGTTTTTCCCCTCCAAAAACGCTCAACGCGCCTAAAGAAGTTTTCACATAGCTATAGATATACTATTAGCATTAGCATGTCGGTGACGCGAACCTATAAGTTTTTCCCCTCCAAAAACGCTCAACGCGCCTAAAGAAGTTTTCACATAGCTATAGATATACTATTAGCATTAGCATGTCGGTGACGCGAACCTATAAGTTTTTCCCCTCCAAAAACGCTCAACGCGCCTAAAGAAGTTTTCACATAGCTATAGATATACTATTAGCATTAGCATGTCGGTGACGCGAACCTATAAGTTTTTCCCCTCCAAAAACGCTCAACGCGCCTAAAGAAGTTTTCACATAGCTATAGATATACTATTAGCATTAGCATGTCGGTGACGCGAACCTATAAGTTTTTCCCCTCCAAAAACGCTCAACGCGCCTAAAGAAGTTTTCACATAGCTATAGATATACTATTAGCATTAGCATGTCGGTGACGCGAACCTATAAGTTTTTCCCCTCCAAAAACGCTCAACGCGCCTAAAGAAGTTTTCACATAGCTATAGATATACTATTAGCATTAGCATGTCGGTGACGCGAACCTATAAGTTTTCCCCCTCCAAAAACGCTCAACGCGCCTAAAGAAGTTTTCACTTCAATAATAAAACGACTGGAAATGGATATAATATTTTTTTTCACTAATATTTACGAATAGTAAACAATATTATAAATCACAACTGAATATAATTTATTAGCACATAAACAATTCGCACTTGTATGAAACTTAAAACACGTGTTGTGAATTGCAATATCAAGGGTATATAGTAGGGTATATAGTTAGGCCGCCGGCCACCGAAGACAAAGATTGGGTACCGGTGGCCCGCTCGCACGGCGAAGAGAGGTGTTTGCAGAGTGGGTCCATGGGGTTGCGCGCCGCCTCTTCCGTCACCCCGGCCCGATTTGCCGGGGCGCGACCACATCCATGGTCCCACATTGCGAAGAAAAAAAAATGGTATAGTTAGGCCGCTGCCTACCGTTACAATCCCCAAATCCACCCAGTTGGAGTTCCCGCTCTCTTACTCACCGAACGAAGCGCAATAGCACATCGCCATTACTCAGACGTCGATCTTCTGCTCAGTGTGGTACTACCCCGGACGGACCGGCCCGCGGCTGTAGACAGAGAACTGTCAACAGCGTGAACCACTAACCAAAATACCAGGATTCATCCAGGATAAACTCTCATAAGATTGTGCTCACTGTATTGGTCTAACTTTTCGGTTTAAATATTTTGACATGACTACGTCTGAACCAATCCAACATTTTTTTATTATTATATTTTTTTTTATTATTATTTTGCTACTGATCTTTCAGGTTTATGTGGTCGTATAATTTTTGTTGAATTATTGCTATTGTTAATCTGACCACTGTTTCTTTTATTTATTTTTTTATTATAGTAGTTATTGTATTTTATTTTATATACATACATACATATTAACACATTTCCTTTGCAGGGTAGGTAGAGAGAACAGAGTGCCAGAGAACTCTATCCTTGTATACTTCACTCGCTTCCTCAACATTCATAATTCTCTTCATAGACGCTCGCCGGTTTCAGAGACTCTTGACTCCACCTTCTTTCAGCACGTGACCAATCTGGTCTAGGTAGGTGAGTCTCGGTCTCCCCCGGTATCTACATCTTTCCACTTTCGCATTGTATATTTTCTTTTATATAAAGTGTAAATTTGTTCTTGTTCACTATATTCTATCTTTGACATGTCTTACATACATACATAGCTTCACGCCTGTTTCCCAGAAGGGTAGGCAGAGACTACGGATTGCCACAAACCACGATCCTGACATACCTCCATCGCTTCATTCACGCTCATCATTCATTCATGATCATCATTGACATGTCTTCCGCCGAATAAATGTATTTTCTTTCTTTCTTTCTTAACTATAAACCAATAAACGCTGGCAGCTAATTGCAAATTTTCATCCAACAAAATTTATTCAATAGTTTTAGTCTTAATTGATCAGCAAACATCCATATATCTCCTCAAAATTTCATATTTATAATACTAGTAGGATTAATTTGCTGTGTAGTAGCGGCTACGAATACTACCAACCCTTACTTTGCTTGTGGATGTCGTAAAAGACAATTAAGATATTTATAACGACCTGGACCAAATCCATCTGATACCGTTTGGTCAACAATTACATTCCCAAGTAGTGTTGACGTCTTTTTTTTTTTTTTTTTTTTTTTTATTTTTTTTTTTTTTATTTTTTTTTTTTTTATTTTTTTATTGGTGGGCTATGGGTGCGTCTCGCCCCGCCAAATCGGCCCGGGGTGACGGAGAAGGCGGCGCGTGATCCCATAGACCCACCGTAAAATCCTCTCTCTTCGCCGTGCGAGCGGACCACCGGTACCCGATCTTTGTCTTCGGTGGTCTAGTAGTGTTGACGTCTGGCAGACGGCCGGTCATTAAACTATTGCCAATAACTTTAACAATATGTACTATGAAAGAAGAGTACATATTGTATCGACCCCAAGTAATTAGGATAAGAGTAGGAGAATGATGATGAATAATAGTAGAATTAATATACCTTAGTAGCCTTTTACGATATCCAAGCAAGATAAGGGGTGGCGAATCGTATTCTTAGTCCAACACCACACGGCAAACTGTATTTTCTATTTCTCATCTCGGCTCATATATGCCTCACTGTTGTGCTCAAGCTGCCTAGTAGGAGCGAATGTGACTATACCACGCTGGTCAGACGTGTTGGTATAGGGTTTTGTATCGAGTTTCCTTGCTCTTGCATAGATGTTATATGCGTTTTATATCACTTAGTTGTCTCTTACTGTCACCCACGGGCAAGACAGGGTGTGGTGAATTGTATTCTTACATACATACATACATATCATCACGCCATATCCCTAGCAGGGTAGGCAGAGAGAACAGAGTGCCACAGAACTCTATCTCTGCATACTTCACTCGCTTCCTCAACATTCATAATTCTCTTCATACACGCTCGCCGGTTTCGGAGACTCTTGACTCCACCTTCCTTCATTACATGACCGATCTGGTCTAGGTAGGTTAGTCTCGGTCTCCCTCGGTACCTACATCCTTCCACTTTCGCATTGTATATCTTCTTAACCAGACGTTCGTTGGGCATTCTTTTCACATGTCCGAACCATCGCAGCACTCCCTTTCGCATCTTTACACCAATACTCTCTTTCATACCTACTCGCTCTCTTACGTCGTCGTTGCGAATGCGGTATTATTATTGTATTCTTACTCCGTCTAATTAATTTTATAACCAAAATTTAAATTTAATTATCCACTCTTTATATTATTGTACCAATAGAAAATTTTCACAAAACAAAATGAACGAATAGCTAATTTAAGTGTTGAAATGTAAGTATATATAGGAATGTACATAAAATCTTGAAGAATATCGCCACCTAACTCACAATATCCCATTCACTCTATGTATAAAATAATTGAATTCGTTGCAATCAATACTTTTTGGGGGGTCCCCGAATCCCTTAAACCTAAAGCACCGCTCTTATTGTTAGCGGGTAGCGATAAGCGGTTTATAATCAACCGCGATGAATGCGTTTTTGAAATATTCTAACGTCAAAATATATTTAATAAAATGATATAATAATTCAGTTTTAATATTATCGACTAATATTACAATTTACCTCCCAGTTTTTTTTTACGCATAACTATTGTGAAAGCGATTAAAGGATGTAATATGCAGATAAAATTTGGGCAAGAGAAGGAAATCTTGAAATATGATTCTATATCTACCTAAATAACTAGCGTTTATGGGGCAATTGCCTTCCTATTGTAGAGGAGGTTCAGCAGCAATAGGAAGTATATGAGCTGAGATTCATCATCATCATTCTCCTACTCATATCCTAATTACTTGAGGTCGATACAATATGTACTCATCTTTCATAGTACATATTGTAAATGTTATTGGCAATAGTTTTATGACCGGCCGCTTGCCAGACATCAACCCTCCTTGGGAATGTAATTGTTGACCAAATAGCATCAGATGAAGTTGGCCCAAGTCGTTATAAGATTCTTAGTCGTCTTTTACGACATCCACGAGCAAAGTAAGGGTTGGTAGTATTCGTAGCCGCTAAAGTTAGTTGTTTTTGTGATCATATAGCGAATAAAAGTTCAGCTTTGTCTTATATAAAATTGAGAAAATGTTTATTTTTTGTCTTTGATAGTGAAACAGCTAACAACTGACCTAATGATAATTATATACCGCTTATAGACCTTTAGAATACCAGGGATACACCTATTTCTTGATCTATAAGCTGGTGTTTCAGCATTTGAGTTTCGGTAACCGAAGACAGTGCCGTAATAAAAGATTAGTAAACAGTATTTCTATGAGAATATGGTTATTATTTATGCCTCATCTTCATGATCATCATAGCCCATAAATGTCCCACTGTTAGGCTCGGGCCTCCTCCGTAATGGGAGAGAAATTAACCTACTATACCGTGCTGGTCAGACGTGTTGGTATAGGGTTTTGTTTAGAGTTTTCCTTCTCTCACATAGATGTTACATGTGTTTTATATCCCTTAGTCGTTTCGTACGATCACCCACGGGTAAGATTTGGGGTGGTGAATAGTATTCTTACTCCGTCACTACACTGAAATTTATGCCTTTTATTATTTATTCATGTAGATAGAAAATTATCAGCGAGGCCATTTGCACTAGGATCTGTAGAAAACTCCAATTAAAATTTTGTTTTGCTCGATTCTAGATTTGTTACTTTTGGATATAAGAATATTTTACGAAAACACCCATAGACCTTTTTGAAAGGTCCAGGTAATTATAACGTTATTATGCAAATTGTAATTATAACCTTATTAATAATAACGAGATAAAATCTCCATAGCTGTCAAACAAATCTTATTCCCTTAATGTTTGAATAAGAAAATTATTTTAATATTAATGACTTATTTGATTATTGTGTTCAAAGAATATGTTTCTTTGTGAACTAATTCTTTTTTTTTTTAATTGCAAACGGCTGCAAACGAGCAGACAGCGCACCTGATGGTAAGTGTTAGTGCCACCCATAGACCTTTACAATACCAAGGGTATAGCTAGGCCGCTGCAGTTGGGCTACCGGCTCTCTCATTCACCAAACGAAGCGCAATAGCACATTGCTATTACTCAAACGTTGGTCTTCTGCTCAGTGCGGTACTACCCCGGACGGACTAGCCCCCGGCTGTAGACAGAGAACTGTCAACAGCCTAGTCCTACCACCATTAAATATTTATATCTTTTCTAATTTATTAGAAAAGATATATAAATACAGTGTTAATCTTAAAAGTGTATTTATTTATTAATATCTATAAAGTTTTTAATAAAAAAATTAAGAAATTAATCAATAAAAAGCAAATCATTAAGATTTTATTTAAAATATAAAATACAAAGAAATATATAAAAATGATGCCGCATTTTAGAAATTTGAGATTTATAAATACAAAAAATTTCATTAAAGAATATTAATATTCTGATATAGTGGAATCACGTTAACTCGAATGTTAAGGAGAATGCAAAGCAAAAAATAGCATTATTACATTTTTTAGATTACCGAGTAGTTCGAGATATAGAGAATAAAATTCCATAATTACGACTTAGAAAATAATGTTTTAGATTTTGCTGTTGGGTGAAATTTTTTTTTTGGGGGAGTTAAAGAAAAGATTTTCGTTTTATCATGTTTGCAGTGGTGGAACCATGCTGCCGGGCGGGCCACCGAAGACAAAGATCGGGTACCGGTGGTCCGCTCGCACGGCGAAGAGAGGTGTTTGCAGGGTGGGTCCATGGGGTGCGCGCCGCCTCTTCCGTTGCCCCGGGCCGATTTCACATCGATGGTCCCACCTTGCGGAAAAAAAAAAAAAAAAACACTTTGTTGTCAACAGCCTCGTGACGGTCCAGCTACGGTAGTACCATACTCTCGTAGAAATCTGACAACTGAGCAGTGGCAATGTGCTGAATTTCGTTCGTAAGTGACTTTCTGGGTGGATTTCGATTGATAGGCTGCGACCTAGCTGTACCATTAGTAATATAAAGATCTATGGGGGTGGCAGTGACACTTACCATCAGGTGTGCTGCTTGCTCGTTTGTCCCTATTAGCGATAAAAAGAAAAGAACGAGAGATAGTTATAATTAAGTTACACACTTTTGTAATGGGGCAACAAATCGTAAAGAAATATAGTGTTGACAAATTCGTTATTCATAACGATTTTTTATATGGTACTAATTCCACCATGTATTTCTAGTATTGTGACTCCCATAAGCCAGGATCCACAATGATCTTCATAAATACCACCGAAGTTTGACCCTCAAGTAGTCCCGGAAGATAATTTTAATTGTCTTAAAACTCCCAAGAAATTTAATTAGAAAAGTTAAAGAGGAAGGATGTAGGTACCGAAGGAGACCGAGACTAACCTACCTAGACCAGATCGGTCATGTACTGAAGGAAGGTGGAGTCAAGAGTCTTCGAAACCGGCGAGCGTGTATAAAGAGAATTATGAATGTTGAGGAAGCGAGCGAAGTATGCAGAGATAGAGTTCTCTGGCACTCTGTTCTCTCTGCCTACCCTGCTAGGGATATGGCGTGATGATACGTATGTATGTATGTATGTATGTAAAGAGGAGTAGTTGAAAAAAGAATGATTCCAATTCTTTCTTAAGCAATGCGGGAGACAGGCAGCAAAATTAACTAGTCAGTCAATAAGTAAATGTGTGTTCAGCTACAATAAGCGCTACTGCTGCGCTTTGAGCAGCTAAGGAATCATGGAGATGGGATATTGATAGCGATAATTAAATAATAAAGTTTTTTTATTGCTTATGGTGGGCAAACGAGCATGCAGCACACCTGATGGTAAGTGTCACTGCCGCCCATGGACCTTTGCAATACCCTTGGTATTGCAAAGGTCCATGGGCGTAATATAGCTAAGCCGCTGTTTACCAATAAAATCCCCAAAACCACAATCGGGCTTCCGGCTCTCTCGCTCATCGAAAGAAGCGCAATAGCATATTGCCATTACTTAGCCGTCGATCTTCTGCGAGAGTGTGGTACTACCACGGATGGACCAACCCGCGGCTGTAGACAGAAAACTGTCAACAGCGTAGGCCTACCACTGTGTGAACGTGTAACTTTTTATATCTCCGCTTACGTATATATGTCTCATTACA
Source organism: Lymantria monacha (assembly GCA_905163515.2). Taxonomy (NCBI): domain Eukaryota; kingdom Metazoa; phylum Arthropoda; class Insecta; order Lepidoptera; family Erebidae; genus Lymantria; species Lymantria monacha. The sequence continues at coordinate 2,365,615 of LR991108.1, read as the reverse complement.
GAAGTATGAATGCAATTCACTACTCCATTTCTATACCGCCGGTATTTAATCCCACCACACATTGCCACCATTGTAACTCCTGTAAGCCAGGATTCACAATGGTCACTATAAATGTCACCGAGGTTTGACCCTCAGGCAGTCCCGGGAAATGATTTTAATTGTCTTGGAACCCGCAACAAATTTAATTAGAAAATTTAAAGAGGAGGAGTTGAAAAAGAGTGATTCCACTTCCCTCCCAGGCAAAGCGGGAGACAGAAAGTAATATTGACTAGTCAGCCAATAAGTAGAGGGTTGTACAGCTATGATAAGCGCAGCAGTACGGCACCACGGATACGGGATAACTTAACGGGGCCTATATGTGAGCCTTAAGATTGGTTGCAGTAGTAGGTATGGCAGAAATAACTAAGCCATATTATCATCATCATCATTCTCCTGCTCTTATCCCAATTACTTGGGGTCGACACAATATGTACCTCTTAATAATTTTATGACCGGCCGCCTGCCTGACGTCAACCCTCCTTGGAAATGTAATTGTTGACCAAACGGCATCAGGTGGTGTTGGCCCAAGTCATCTTTTACGACATCCACGAGCAAAGTATGGGTTGGTAGCATTCGTAGCCGCTACCACTCAGCTAATATAACTAAGCCATATATTAAGTTAAAATCTATAAAAGAGAAAGAAAACTTGACGTAAATCACCATAACAACCCTTTTGTTTAGTGTTTTTAGCTGTTAGCCGTAGATGACTTTGACAGCTTGGCCCGAACTATAGGTGAGCGCTAGGCTCTTAACCCGATCTTATATCAACGCGTCTGATTGCCGTGGTATATTAGATCAATTTCTCTTCTATTGTGGATGAGGTCTGAGCTTAACAATAACACATATTAGAAGAAGAATAGAAAGAATTATTGATCATTCTTCTACTTTTTATAATGGCAATCAGTTGACAGTCTACTTGAAATTAGTGCGTGGAAAGGGCAGTCTAATTTATTATTGAATTTAATGCATTAGTTATGATAATAATTCCTTCTCTTGCATGCATCCTGTCATCTTCATCATTATTATCTTATAAATGTCCCACTGTTGGGCTTGGGCCTTCTCCGTATTGGGAGGGAAATTAACCTACTATACCGGCTGGTCAGACGTGTTGATATAGTTTTGTTTCGAGATTTCCTTCTCTCGCTGTGAATGTTATATGCATTTTATATCTCTTAGTCGTTTCTTACGGTCACCCATGGCTAAGATAGGGGGTGGTGAATTGTATTCCTACTCCATCACCAAATTGTTTTTTTTTTTTTTTAATAAAAATAAAATATTATTAAATCGCTTATCGCTAACAATGTGACCGTAAGTCTATCAGGGAGCGAGAGCCGTTTTATAACGCCCGAATCTCTTTATAATAAGCTTCACTTTAAGCTTATACGTCGAAATGGTATACGAGTTCGATGCTCCGTGAAGTCAATTTTCTTTGAAAAGATTATTAACATTTAAAAAAAATGTTATTTAGATATGCGAATATATTTATGATAATGATCAGATTTAAATGATGAAGAAGGTGATGAGATATTTTATCCGAATCGTATTAACTTTATACATATCATCACGCCATATCCCTTGCAGGGTAGGCAGAGAGAACAGAGTGCCAGAGAACTCTATCTCTGCATACTTCACTCGCTTCCTCAACATTCATAGTTCTCTTCATACACGCTCGCCGGTTTCGGATACTCTTGACTCCACCTTCCTTCAGTACATGACCGATCTGGTCTAGGTAGGTTAGTCTAGGTCTCCCTCGGTACCTACATCCTTCCACTTTCGCATTGTATATCTTCTTAACCAGGCGTTCGTTCGGCATTCTTTCCACATGTCCGAACCATCGGAGCATTCCCTTTCGCATCTTTACACCAATACTCTCTTTAATACCTACTCGCTCTCTTACGTCGTCGTTATGAATGCGGTTGATCAGCCTAACTCCACAGATTTTCCGCAGAGATCGCAATTCGACCGCATTAATTTTACTATCATACTCTTTTCTGCATACCCAACTCTCGCTTCCATACAGTAATGGTGGTACAACTTTATTCTTGTAATTGGATATAAATTTAGAATTTCACATCATTCGCGTAAATTTTTTATCAAAATTGAATTATTATTCAAATTACTGAAAATTAGCATTTAACATGCTTGATTATTTATAAAGACTTGATTACGAGCGAAAAATGATTGTCACATATGAGATTCGAACCCACACCTATTGAAAATATGTTCCAATCGTGCTAACACTTACACCACCGTGAGATGTTATATGACATTCAATTTTCGCTTCGTATTATATTTATGTCTTTATAGGAGACGTGTGCCATCTACCCGACAATGCCGTGGATTCCTCAGCCAAATCACCAAAGGGTTTACCAAGTGAATGAGCAACAGCTCTTCCCCGGGAAACGTACAACATTCACCGCTACCACCAGCCGATCTGCCAAGCACAGCAACCATGACACTACTCTCTCACAAGTGACAACATGAGAGAGGTCCACAAAACTAACGTAAGTGAGAATACGATATGCGACCATTGCACCGTGCCACTCTGGGGCTCAAACTGCCGAACGGAGGTCGTTCGTTTAGTTTTAATTCTCTTTTAAAACAAGTTTGCGCAATGTGGCGCGATTAGTGAGTACTTTGTTAACATTTTTCTGCTTAGAACGTATGATAAACGCAAGTACCGTCAGGTATATTCTAGTGTTAATATTACTAGTGTGGTTCACATTTAATTTATTTCTCCACCTTGCGGCTCTTGCCTGCCAAAAGGTTGCCCACCACTGGCTTTTTTTTTTTTTTTTTTTTTTTTTTAAGTCCGGGTACTGGACCCGGCCCGCGAACGCCTCTGACATAATCAGAGATTTACTATGCTATGCTTAATGTCTATGGGAGAATTAGTTTTTCAGTTCCCTCCAGCTCGGGATTAGCTTGTCTTTATTATCTACGTTCATTATAATTACATTATTTCAATTCTTAGCTTACATACCGATTACATTATTTATTACATTACATTATTTATTACATTACATCATTTATTACATTACATTATTTATTACATTACATCATTTATTACATTACATTATTTATTACATTACATCATTTATTACATTACATTATTTATTACATTACATCATTTATTATATTACATTATTTATTACATTACATCATTTATTACATTACATTATTTATTACATTACATTATTTATTACATTACTTTATTTATTACATTATATCATTTATTACATTACATTATTTATTCATTATTTTATCTAATCTATTAACATTTATTTATTTAATCTAATATATATGTTTCAAAAGTACATTTATGTCTTATTCCTATTATATCCACCACTGGTTTACTGTCTTCATGGTCAAGGGAGAACGCAGTCCTTCACAGCGTTCATGGTCACAGTAGGTTTCAACAAAGTATTCGAAACGTCGGGTAGTTAAAATCAAATACAAACTCGATAGAATCCATTAAAAATAGTTTTATTTCAAACTATCTTCTGCCCGCGGCTTCGCCCGCGTAAAAGGTTACTTTTCTAAAGTTGAACTATTATCCCAAAGGAACACATTACCGGGATAAAAGTAACCATTTTTATTTATATCTAATCAAAAGCCAAATAACAAAATGTTTCGTCAATCTAGCTTCAATAATAACCAATTTCCATATAAACTTGCCCTATTTTTATTTTGCCCTCTAAAAAAATACCCTTAGTTTTTTTTTTTTACAAAATTTTAATCTCATATTTATTTATATCTAATCAACAGCCTAAAATAAGTTTCAAGCTTCTGGCTTTAAAAATGACGATACTTCCTTACAACTTTTCATCGCCCTTTACACCCCTTTTTTCGTATTAAAAAGTAGCCTATGTTCTTTGTCAAGCTCTAGACTATCTGTGTACTAAATTTTATTTAGATCGGTTCAGTAGTTTTGGCGTGAAAGAGTAACAGACAGACAGAGTTACTTTCGCATTTATAATATTAGTGAGGATGTATAATACTCGCGGCAAACATTAGAAATCATTATGGGATGATTTTCGTTTTAGTTTTCGAATAGGTTTTTTTGAGTTTGCCTTCTCTTGCATAGATGTTATATGCTAATTATATCATTTAGTCATTTTTTATGACACTGATGGATAAAATAGGGGGTGACGAATTGTATTCTATATTCTATTATCATATCATATATGTCCCACATTGGGAGGGAAATATAACACTATTCTGATCAGGCGTGTTGGTATACGGTTTTGTTTAGAGATTTTCATCTCTTGCATAGATGTTATATGCGTTTTATATCCCTTAGTCGTCTCTTACGATCACCCACGGGTAAGATAGGGGGTGGTGAATCGTATTCTTACTCCGTCACTATACGGATAATATTATTATTTAATAACAAATAAGAAATAAATCAGACAGATAGTAAACATTAAAAATATATTAATTGGGGATTAAACTCACGATAAACAGATAGTTAATTAAATAAAACTACAAGTGGATACAATACATTATTTTAAAATGGAGAATAAGAAGGGTAATCTACTGTCTTCAGCTTTAATAATATAGAAAAATAATTGTTTACGAGATAATGGCAAAGTAGATTGAGAGAGAAATTTAGTAGTGATAGGATCACGCTGTTGACAGTTCTCTGTCTACAGCCGCGGGCCGGTCCGTCCGGGGTAGTACCACACTGAGCAGAAGATCAACGTCTGAGTAATGGCGATATGTTATTGTGTTTCGTATGGTGAGCAAGAGAGCCGCAATCACTATTTTCTAAGTGGGTCTGGGGTGGTAGATTATATGGATATTATATCCCATAGTCGTCTCTTACGATCACTCACGGATAAGATAGGGTGTAGTGAATTGTATTCTCTTACTCCGTCCCCACACGGATATCGTCTTTTAATTAAGCTGCAAAATTTGACTGCACAGCTGGCGTAGTGGTTAAGATACCGACCTTCCATGTCAGTCCCGTGGGTTCGATTCCCACGCAGGACATTACTTTGTGTGATACACAAAGTGTTGTTCTGAGTCTGGGTGTAATTCGTCTGCGTTAATTGCATGTTTGTAAAGTCCCCCGCAATACAAGGTTTATTTTCTTAGTGCAGGGTGGTGTCTTTTAAAAAAAAAAAAAAAAAAAAAAAAAAAAACTTTTTTAATCAAATAAAGCAATTGAAATAAATTTTCAATAGATGCTAGTTCAAATTAGTTTTTCTTATACATATATCAGATTTGAAATAAAAAGTAACGTCATGGTCACGGGAGGACTATCCTCTTAAGACCATGAATGTTGTAAAGTGTAAGAAAAGTCGGGCAAATTAAAAATCAAATACAAACGCGATTGAATCTGTTAAAAATTGTTTTATTTCAAATGTGTAATACTCGCCGTAAAAATCACAAATCATTGAATTATCATACTTAGTATAATTCGACTGTTGTTATGTGTAGCTAGTATTATCCACTATTGGGAAGGCTTATGTCCAGTAGTGGGCATAAATAAGCTGATGGAATGATGGTACGGATGGATGAAATCCATCACTATAAGACATTCCCAAATAATCTCCTTCCAAAGGTATTCGTTTATAACTCGATTCACAACCCTACTCCAACCCCCAACCCTCCCCTTAATATCCATTTCAATATCTCTCTGTACCCAAAACGAAATTCAGCATACACAGGAAAGTCAATAACATTGTAACATTCAAAAGTCAACCTTAAAATTCCAACGTCAAAGTCCAAATTTGCTTAAGCAAACACATTTTGAAATGTACCCTCGGATACGTACATACGAATTTAAGCTTTCAACAGTAAGAACAAAGTTCATATTTGCTTATAAATTATTGACAAATATACAGCATGATGAATTTTTTATAACGCAACTTCGGATGTTAACCGGCTTTATATACAGGCTGTTGTAATTTAGACGCTATGCTTGAAAGTACTTTAAAAAAAAACAAAATTGTCTATGACTACGTTTAAAAGTCGAGACGAACTTCCATATAACTTCCATATAAACCCCCCTCATTATCTTTAAAATTTTTATAACCAAAGTTCTATCTTTTATGCTATGTTAAATAAACATTATGCCATCAACCATTTCCTTCATATGAATATTAAAAAAACAAATTAAGGAAACAAATAGTATAGATTACTAGGCATACATCTGGTGATGGACTAAAAACACAATTCACCACCCCTAACCCGACCTTGGGCGCTTTAAAAGACGACCAAGATCTGATATGCAGACCATATCTATACAAGAGAATGAAAACTTCCAAAAACTTTATACAAATCCGTCTCAGAAGAGTAGAAAAGCAGATTAATTTACTTCTAATTATGGAGGAGGTTCCCGCGCAGCAGTGGGACATATATGAACTGAAATGGAAAAATAGTCACCTAAATGATCTCTCATCAAAGATGTGAGATTTAAGTGTTACCTATGTCCTATTGGAGTGGAATATTTTCTGATGTTATTAAAAAAAATCCTTTCTAACTGAAAAACAGTTTGATGATTTTTGTTTGACGTGACTTCATTAAGTTTGACGTGTCTGTTAGTCTGTGGCATCGTAGTTCCTAAACGAATGAACTGCATACGGTATTTTTATGACTGACGTACATATATATACATACACAGAAACACAAACATGCATACTCGTATATTATTTTTATTTCTTTCTCATTCTTGTTTTTGTATTATTTAGATCAATAAAGTGAAATAGTAAAGCCCCCCCCCGCAATAGAAGAAATATTTCCTACTTTCAAAGTGTTTTTTATATAAAAAAATAAATAAAAACAATCTCCTACCCCGTTCCAGCTATTGTAGCTAGGTACATATCCATAGATCCTCAGGTAAAATGATATGTTTGTAAAGTCTTTTAAGATATAAGGATGGTATTTATTCATTATTATTTTTGTCAATTATGATTTGCGACCATATTGAATTGTTAAATGTGTACCAGAAGGTAGGTATTGCTTACTATGGCAGCGTGAATCATTAGCTGATTTCTAAAATTTCCATTAGACAGTGAAGGGGTCTTAGGATGATGTAAGAATTAAGATTAAAAACTCGTAAACAAATTAACCTAGCATTTTAAATGCAACATTTCAGTAATTTGGTATAAGTTTCGTGTCATCGTTAGAGTATTAAATCGGTACAATGTTGTAATCACTGTCCGGTAGATGGCGCACATCTACGGCGACAAAATAATATGAGCTACAATTTGATTGTCATATGCCAGCTCACACTTGTCTACGTGGTAGGATGATTGAAACGGCTTTTCAATAGGTGTGGGTTCGGGTCCCACGTATGACAATGATTATTCGTTTGTAAATAGGTTTTTAAAAAATTATAAGGATTCTCATTATAATAATATTAAATTGTTTCGATTTGTCTGACAGTTTAAGATAAAACTACTTTTACTGATTCTATTGCGTTTGTATTTGATTTCTAATTTCCCGACGTTTCGAACACTTTACAGTGATCATGGTCACGGGAGGACTGAGGTGTCTCACGTCCAATATGTCATTGTTATTACAGAAATTTATATCTACCCTAGAAGATATTAATTTCCTATTAATGAATTTGTATTAAAAATGTGGGTCAAAATTTAATATTATATAAAATTTAATTTAATTTAATTATTAAAAGCCGACCCACGTATACATACATACCCATGAATTACATACACAAACATGCATACTCATATATTATTTATATTTCTTTCTCATTATTTTTATTTTTTATTATTTAGAACAGTAAATTTTATGTGTGGTAGCGGCTACGAATACTACCAACTCTTACTTTGTTCGTGGATGTTGTTAAAGACGACTAAGAGCCTTATTGATTGAGCGACCTAGGCTAACTCCATCTGATCCCGTTTGGTCAACAATTACATTCACAAGGAGGATTGACGCCTGGCAGCCGGCCGGTCATAAATCTAACCCTATAAGATACATAATAACCCTATAAGACGTAAGACACCTTAGTCCTCCCGTGACCATGATCACTGTAAAGCGTTCGAAACGTCGGGTAATTAAAAATCAAATATAAACGCGATAGAAAAAAGGTAAAACTAGTTTTATTTCAAATGTGTAACATTCGCGTCAACGTTAGAAATCATTAGTTTAGGATTGCTTTAGTTACGGCTGTCGAATTTTTCGAGTATTTTTAAAAGGAAATTGCTAAGTTTGGTGATTGTTTTATTATACTTTGGATTGGCTTACGTTTATTTTCTCAGTTCGGTTGGATGAAATAAAATCTATCGTACTATATACTCAGATAAACACTGACTCAATCTAAAAGAATTTGAAACTTTACTATTGGTTTCGGATATATTTTTATTTTAGATATCCGAAAGTTTTACTTAAGGAGTTTGAAATAATGCCTAGTAACGACAATTTTCTGTGTGGTGACGGAGTAAGAATACAATTCACTACCCCTATCTTACCCATGCGTGATCGTACTAGACGACTAAGGGATATAAAACGCATATAACATCTATGCAAGAGAAGGGAAACTTTGAATACAGTCCTATACCAACACGTCTGACCGTTCCACATTACGTCATAACAAGTGGACTAGGAAATATATTTTCTTGTTTAAATAAAAGTACTTCCATATTTAATAAAATTTCATTACGTTTATAAAAAAAAAATATAGTCTTTGCGGACTGCCGATAGAAGTGAAAGATAATTTTTGGTTTGTAAAGAAGCGTGAAATCAAGGATTAAACTTTAAATTGATCATTAATACTTCTTTACAAAAATAATTCAAAAAATATCATTTTTATATATCTAATAGTTTGACTTTACAATACAATCCACAAGGTATTCATATATGTGCCTATATTATATTCAAAAGAATAGCTATGTGGTTACGAATACTACCAACCATTACTTTGCTCGTGGATGTCGTAAAAGACGATTAAGAGCCTTATATCGACCTGGGCCAACTCCATCTGATGCCGTTTGGTCAACAATTACATTCCCAAGGAGGGTTGACGTCTGACAGGCGGCCGATCATAAAACTATTGCCAATAACTTTTATAATATGTTCTATGAAAGAAGAGTACATATTGTATCAACCCCAAGTAATTGGGATAAGAGTAGGTCAATGATGCTTATTAAATAATTCAAATTATTTTAAACTAAAGTCTGTCGCCAACGTAACGAGCATGACCAAATTAATTTACAATAAAATCTATTTCAAATTGTAGATGAGCGTTCGGTGATGATGACGACAGTTTTATGCTATTTGTTCACCCAAAAATTGCTCAACGTGCTTAAAGATGTTTTCATTTCAAAATACACATATTTTGGGGCGAATTCTTGTCGTATTTTATATTTGACCTTGTATTAATAACGCCTTCCTATATATGAGTCGTAAACCAACTGTGAAAATGGATATCGCAGCAAGTTATTAAGAACCTTATACATCCCGCAGTGAGTAGCAATTAGCTTAACGCGTTTAGTGTTATAGCTTTCAAATGGGAATAAAAGAACTATAGAGCGTTCCATTATATTATTTGTGAATCGAAAAATTGATTACATGAATTTTCTAACGTTAGTTTGTATTTTATTTTAAATTGGCAGTAGTTTTAATATATATTTAAGATGTCTACGCTCTGTGTAAACAAGATGGCGGTCTGATCCAGCGTTGTGTGCCCATGCCCGCGAGTGCCCGGCGAAGACGACGATTTTCTTATAACTAAGAGCGTACACGACCCGCAAGGCCATAACAGATAAATATCCGCGGTTTCTGCCTCGCCGTCGAGGTATGAAACCGCGCCGCGTAAAAGTCAGTAATCTAAAAGTGGAAACGTCTACTTTGCCTTCAAAGATGAAGGCCTATATTTGAGCCCAAATCTACTGGAAATCCGTTGTAATTATCTTCAAATTAGATTAGAATAGATCTACGTTAACTAATTTTTTTGAGATTACCGATTAAGGTACAATATGTAAAGTTTTTCGGATAGATAGCGTGTGGTATAATACGTATACCCATTATAATTTAATTGATAAAGTATAATGGATTTCCAGTTTATTCAAATCTATAAAAAAAGTCTACCATACTTTAATTGAAATTTTCAATTACCATACAATGGGAAATCGTCACCGATAGATGGCATGTGGAACGTTTATTACACGTATGCCTACGCTAGTCTAATTGGTAAGAAAATTAGAATGGATTTCGAGTAGATATACCCATATCTACCCTCAAATCAATATTATTTTTCAAATCAATATTGTAAAAAAGTCTACCCTTCTCAAAGATTAAAGGATGAATATAAAAAACATAATTATTATCTCAGCCCACATACGTCTCACTACTTAGATCGAGCCTCCTCCATAATGGGAGGGAAATTGACCTACTATACTACTCAGACGTGTTAGTATAGGGTTTTATTTCGAGTTTTCCTTTTCTTAAATAAGATGTTATCTACAATTCCTCAGCCATCTACTACACCCACGGGTAAGAAGAAGAAGAAGAATGATGAATTGTACAACACCATCAGCACAAGAAAAAAAAATTTGCATAAATAACGAACAGCCTGTATATATGTAAATTATAGCATCAAGAGCTCGCGGTTCGTTAGGCGATACATTTACGGTCACGCTGTATAAGCCATAAGCTATTAGCGTTTTATTATTTTATTTTTTCCCCCCCATAATTATTCCCGTATCGTGTAAGTATTTGCCATTTGTAGTAAAAAAATACCATTACATTTGAAAAAAAAAAACTATTTTTCTGATTCAATCGTGTTTGTATTTGATTTTTAATTACCCGATGTTTCAAACACTTTACAGCGTTTATGGTCACGGAAGGATTAAGGTATTTTACGTCCAACCAGTCAAGTATAACTATCCGCTATTTGCTACTCCCTCTTGGAAGCTAGCATCCACAAAGTTCTCCATATATACCGAGGTTTGACTCTGAAGTAATATAGGGAATAAATTTTTAATTACCTCGGGACCCACAACAATAATTACAGAAGTTAAACAGGAGTTGAAAGGTTCTAACCTTACATAGATTACTCTAGGAGACGTGTAGAAAAAATAACCAGTTAGCTAACAAATCTAAATATATAAAGAAATCAGTCGATTAACTAACTAATGTTGAGCCGAAATTATTCTATCTAAGAAACATGCAATTTTGATAGTACTTTCTTTTTATGACTTAAAGATTTACTGAAAAAATATTTTACGAAAGACTAAAGGGGATTTAATGCAGTGTTAAAGTTCTTATAGAAAAGAAATAATAATAATACATTGTTTTAAAATAAAGCTCGAAAAATCATCATCATCATCATCACAGCCCATGTATGTCCAACTGCTCGGCTCCGGCCTCCTCCGTAATGGGAGGGAAATTAACCTACTATATCACGCTGGTCAGGGTTTTGTTTCGAATTTTCTTTCTCTTGCGTAGATGTTATATGCGTTTTATATCCCTTAATCGTCTCTTACGATCACCCACGGGTAAGATAAGGGGTGGTGAATTGTATTCTTACTCCGTCACCACATGAATAATATTTAACAATAATAAATAAACACGTATTTCAGTATTTATCAAATTTTATCCTGCAAGGGTGTAAAATATGGGATAAAAATATGTGATACTTTTATTTGTTTTCTTATTGAATTAAAAATTAACAGTTAGAAATAATCGATAGCATTTTACTTTTGTGATATAGAGACCATAAAAGGATATTTTGAAAGTTAACCCCTCCCGGGATATATCAATCTCTAAGACGGTAAAATCAAGGATAAATTTTGCTTGAATATTTTCACCGTACTACAAAAATAAAATATGTAAGGTGATTTCATATGGTTCACGGATGCCAAGGAAGCGGTACCAGTGGACGGCCTGGTGGCGATGAGAAGGGAACACAGTGGGTTAAGGGGCAACACGCCGCCCTTCGCGTCGCCCTGGACGAAACGAAGGGTGTGACCAGACCATACCCTACCAAAAAAAAAGGTGATTTCACATATAATTTCAACGAACAATTCTCGAGCAAAAGCTAGTCGGGCGATAGTGACACTTACCATCAGGTGTGCTGTCTGCTCGTTTGCCATCATAAGCAATAAAAAAAAAACTATTTGACCGATCATTATGAAAATTGGTATGTATATGTATTTTTTCACGGAGAAGGTTTGTATGCCTATTAATGTAACTCGCCAGCAGGGGACGCTGCGATATATCGACTTCTACCAGCAAACCAAACGGGCTGAGTTTGATAGAGTATAAAATTAATTTTAATAAATAATTTTGGAACAAAAATTGTCCATATTGATTTCAACTTGTACCATACATGTGTACGGCAGACCTGCGTCGGTCTGGTAATCAGAGTAGCCATTAATTAAAATATATTTTTAAATAAAAACATTATTTACAAATTGCAATGATTATATTCATTAACTGCCTAAACTATGAGGGGGTAAGCAAAAGTGTGACACACCTAAATTACCATATATCCAACCATTTCCCCATGGAGTTCATCTCTGCTCGTATATGTCCCACTACTGGCACTGTCAAGTACCATACGATGTGTAAATCTTCTCCTATAGATAGCATGTAGAACGTTTATTATATATAAACCCACGCTAGTCTAATTGATTTAGTAGATATGGGTTTCAATCTATATTATTTTTCGCTCGTAAAAACAAGTATAGCGGTTTATCTCATCATTCAAAGTATGAATATAGAAAAATATGTCATCATCTTAGCCCACATTCTCACACTGGGGTCAAGCCTCCTCCTCCCTAATTTCCCTCCCATAATGGGAGGGAGATTAGGGATATTCAATATACATCGATGCATTGAAAACGTCGATGTTTACAATGCGATACATCGAATCGATCCGATGTTTTGAAGAGCTATCGAAATACTCGATGTATCGATGTTTTTTCATAAAACATCGAAACGATGATAACCAGTAAATGCCACAAAAAAGACCTTTTTTTTTAGAAATCTGTTTTATAAGGGATTGGAATAGGTATAAATGCCACAAAAAAGACCTTTTTTTTTTTTAGAAGTAACACTTTTGGTATGACTTTAGAAAAAGTACTCGATGTTTAAAAACATCGATGTTTACAATGCGATACATCGAATCGATCCGATGTTTTGAAGAGCTATCGAAATACTCGATGTATCGATGTTTTTTCACAAAACATCGAAACGATGATAACCAGTAAATGCCACAAAAAGGACCTTTTTTTCAGAAGTCAGTTTTATAAGGGATTGGAATAGGTATAAATGCCACAAAAAAGACCTTTTTTTTTTAGAAGTAACACTTTTGATATGACTTTAAAAAAAGTACTCGATGTTTAAAAACATCGATGTTTACAATGCGATACATCGAATCGATTCGATGTTTTGAAGAGCTATCGAAATACTCGATGTATCGATGTTTTTTCACAAAACATCGAAACGATGATAACCAGTAAATGCCACAAAAAGGACCTTTTTTCAGAAGTCAGTTTTATAAGGGATTGGAATAGGTATAAATGCCACAAAAAAGACCCTTTTTTTTTTTTTAGAAGTAACAGTTTTGATATGACTTTAGAAAAAGTACTCGATGTTTAAAAACATCGATGTTTTCATCCGATACATCGAAAGACATCGATGTACAGTTTCGATTTATCGAATCGAAAAAAACATTGATGTTTTTTCAAAGTGGACACCCCTAAGGGAAATTGATTTACCATACTGCTCAGACGTGTTGGTACAGGGTTTTGTTTCTTTTTACTCTTACCTTCTCTTGCATAGATGTTATATGTTTTATATCACTTAGTCTTCTCTTACGATCACCCACGGGTAAGATAAGAGGGGTTTTGTTTCGAGTTTACCTTCTCTTGCATAGATGTTATATGCGTTTTATATCCCTTAGTCGTCTCGTACGATCATCCACGAGTAAGATAAGGGGTGGTGAATTGTATTCTTACTCCGTCACCACACGAATATGGAGTAAGGATATATTAGTACTTGCTGATTTCACTCGTGTTAGTAAAAGAAACTAGAATTTAAGTAGATAAAGTCATTGGATGAAAAGAAGAAGAGAACTTTGAGAAGAAGGCATAAAACAGTATATTAACTCGTTTGAAGAATATGATGTGGGGAATTTAGTTCAGCAGTGAGAAGTGAGTTCAAATCTTTTCTATTACTAGTGCCACTGGCCACTGGAGAAAAAGACTACGTTCCAGTGACCCACTCTTACGTCACCGAGACGTACTGCAGGGTCTACGGGGTCGTGCGCCGTTTCCTGTCGCCCCAGACGGAGGAGTGACGTACCGTAGCCCGTCGCCAAAAAAAAAAAAAACAATTAAATCACTAGTGCTCCTATCATTATTCTTCTTCTTTTTATGTATTGGCAATCAGCTATTTATACGAGTCTATTGCCAATGTCAAGTTACACGTCTTTATTCTCTTCATTTTAGTCATTGTTCGCCAGTAAGTCAAATCGTCACCATCAACAGTGCTATGGTCACAACGTTAATAATATCTTCTTGGAATTTTGATGGAAAACATTGTAAAGAACTTTTATATCACATTCACTATATCATAGCACTTCTTCTGCATCACAATAAAATACCATCAAAATTATTTAATATAACACGTTAAAAACACTAAGATATTGAATATAATACAAGACCAAATGACGTTTTCATATTTTTGTCAAAAGTCCCTACCATTCTTAGTGCTAGCTGCTGTTAAAGAAAAAAAAAGTGTGTGTGTCAGCTCCGACGCACGACTGGAGTTTACTCCTTAAGTACGATTATCAAAACAGGCGCAAAAAAAGCTCATTTGACTAAAAATAATATAATATATATATCTTTATTTACATTTATTAAAACTGTTCAGTGAAATATTATCTCACGCCAGAAAGTGAAAGGTGCGCAGAATAGGTTGCGCACCAAAAAAATATAACGAGGTCATTTGATCACTAGATTTTACTACTCAAAATTTTTCACATACCGGGCGCCTTATATGAAAATCGATTCTTTAGGAGTAAACTCCAAAAAAAAAAAGTTAAAAAAAAAAAAAAAACTACGTCACATAAGACTTATTAGTCGTGTCACATAGCTTTGGCGGTCACACCCTTAGCAATTATTAATTTCATTCGCTGTTGGGTTATTCACATTTTAAAGTTTTTTCTTTTTATATTAGACAAGTCTTTTTTTAGAGCTGTGTGGTAGCGGCTTCGAATACTACCAACCCTTGCTTTACTCGTGGATATCGTAAAAGACGACTAAGAGCCTTATATCGACCTGGGCCAACTCCATCTGATGCCGTTTGGTCAACAATTACATTCACAAGTAGTGTTGACGTCTGTCAAGAGGCTGGTCATAAAACTATTGCCAATAACTTTTACAATATGTACTATGAAAGAAGAGTACATATTGTATCGACCACAAGTAATTGGGATAAGAGTAGGAGAATGATGAATGATTAGACAAGTGTTTAATTAATTTAGTTAAATAATATTTATGTTGAATTTGAAATATATTTAATAGTGGTAGGATCACGCTGTTGACAGTTCTCTGTCTACAGCCGCGGGCCGGTCCGTCCGGGGTAGTACCATACTCTCGCAGAAGATCGACGTCTGAGTATATATCGACGTGAGCAAGAGAGCTGGAAACCCAACTAGGGTGGGTTTGGGTTTTTTATTGGTAGGCAGTGGCCTAGCTATACCCTTGGTATTGCAAAGGTCCATGGGCGGCAGTGACACTTACCGTCAGGTGTGCTGTCTGCTCGTTTGTCACCATAAGCAATAAGAAAAATATATTGACAAAGGAATCATGTTGTTTCATACAAACTTTGTCACGCTTTTTCATCCACTTAGAGGTATAATTTGTAAAAATATTTTCTTATCGGATACCTACGTCCCATAAAGAACACACTCTCGTAGTTTTAGGTATCTACGACCAAAAATTTACGCTGTGCGTTGATCTATCATTCAGGATAAAGCGTTTTATATATATAGACTAGCAAATCCAGCTCGTTGGTTTGTTCGTAGAAATCGATATATCGCAGCGCCACCTGATGGCGTGATATATCAATGTGAATAGTATATAAACTTCGCAGTGAAAAAATACACGATCGTAAGAGATGACGAAGGGATAATAATATGCATTTAAAATCTATGCAAGGGAAGGAAAGTGTGACTGCACAGATAGCCTAGTGTTTAAGATATTGACCTTCTGTGCCAGTGCTCTGGGTTCGGTTCCTGCGCAGGAAAATACTTTGTGCACAAACTGTTGTCCTGAGTCTGTGTGTAATTTGTCTGCGTTAATTGCATGTTTGTATAGTCTCACCGCAATACAAAGGATTATTTCCTTAGTGCTGGGTGGTCTTTAAAAAAAATAAAAGTACTTGCGCATAAAGTACACATGTCAGAAGTGAAACTTTTTTGGCAAACTCATTTTTAAATCTCGTTTATATACATCAACCAATCAAACAATTGACAATCACCAACCAAACATTTAAAACATTAAATTATCCAGTAAAATTATTTATTAATTATAAGCAAATAATGAAGATAAACATTTTTAATTATTAAAAAAATATTTCTCCGGCAGAAAAAAAAAAGGACAAGATATTTAATAATGAGAATGACCCTAACGAAATGGGTCACAGTTATAATTAGTTAAATTTATGACACGCCCCACCCCCCCTGGGGGAGTGAAAGGGTGCGAGGGGAAAAACCTATGTAGGGTAATTTTTTTCTTACATGTTTTTATATTGCTCATTTTTTTTACAACTTATGGCGTATGGTAACTTTATTCGGCGACTTTGTTCGAATCAAAAGTATACATATTTTCTTTGTGTAGTGACTGAGTAAGAATACAATTAGTCACCCCTTATTGTCGTAAAAAACGACTACCGTCATAGTGCAATCAAATTGTAGCTCATATTATTTTGTCATCTTTATATGAGTGCGCCATCTGCCGGACAGTGTTAACATATTGTATCAATTTACTCACATTTCTTATAAAGACGTTTTCCGTGTGGTGACGGAGTAAGAATACAATTCACCACCCTCTATCTTACCCGTGGGTGATCGTAAGAGGCGAATAAGGGATATAAAACGAATATAACATATATGCAAGAGAACGAAAACTCGAAACAAAACCCTGTACCAAAACGTCTGACCAGCGTATTATAGTGGGTTAATTTCCCTCCCATTATGGAGGAGGCTCGAGCCCAACAGTGGGACATATATGAGCTGAGATGATGACAAAAGACGCCAAAATAATACGAGCCACAATTTGAATGTCATACGACAGCTCACACTTGTCTAAGAGGTAGTATGATTGGAACGGAATTTGAGCGTAGATTCGAACCTCATATGTGATATCCATTTTTCGTTCGTAAAACAAGATTTATAATTAACCTACATGTTAAATACAGATTTTAATAATTTAAAAACGACTGCTGGATATAAATATGTTTTTAAGAGAAGGAAAACCTTAAAATGAAACCCTATGTTAATCTATTTGACTAGCGTGGTATTGCCCACGTAAATTAAAAGTAAATATATTAATTTATCCGTGTGGTGACGAACTAAAGAATACAATTTACACCCACAGTTGCGCCGCTTGCTCGTTTGGCACCAAAAGCATCAATCTCCTACTCTTATCCCAATTACTTGTGGTCGATACAATATGTACTCTTCTTTCATAGTACATATTGTACAAGTTATTGCCAATAATTTTATGATCGTACCAGACGTCAACCCTCCTTGGGAATGTAATTGTTGACCAAACGGCATCAGATGGAGTAGGCCCAGGTTGTTATAAGACTCTTAGTCGCCTTCTACGACATCCACAAGCAATGTAAAAGTTGGTAGTATTCGTAGCCGCTACCACACAGAAATTGTGGCACTTTGAGTAATAAATACAAAAACCTATAATAATAATTTCTATGTAAAAAATTTATAATAAAAATCTCATATAATATAATTAAACGTAATAATTTTTAAACATACGCTTGTATGTTAATTATAGCTATGATACCTATCATTAAAATATCCGATGGCGCCTCCTTCAAAAATTTACGAGGTATATTTTAAATATGAATTTTCATAGAATACGGTAATTTCTGTATTATTAATTGAATGTTAAATTATTTTATATTTATCCTTACTAATATTATAAATGCGAAAGTAACTCTGTCTGTCTGTCGCTCTTTCACGCCAAAACTATTGAACCGATCTAAATGAAATTTGGTACACAGATAGTCTAGAGCCTGACAAAGGACATAGGCTACTTTATAATGCAAAAAAAAGTTGTAAAAGGGGATGAAAAGTTGTAAGGAAGTATTGTCATTTTAAAAGTCAGAAACTTGAAACTTATTTTTAGGCTATTGATATAAATAAATATGACATTAAAATTTTGTAAAAATATTACCCTTTTTTTTTTTTGTGGGGTGGGCTACGGTCGTCACGCTCCTCGCACCACTCTGTCCGGGGCGACAGAGGGGCGTAAGCACGCACACCCATAACCCACCCGTTAACCTCGCCTTCGTCGTTGGACCGGCCACCGGAGCAGCGTGAACTTGTCGTCAGTGGCCGGCCCGACGGAATACCACCCGAGGGGTACCTTCTTCTTGAGCGACAGCCCCTCCAGTCCAGTCCAGTCACCCGAAATATTACCCTTAAGGGTTAAATAACAATAGGGGATGAAAAACTTTTGGAAAGTAACCTTTTACGCGGACGAAGCCGCTGGCAGAAGTTAGTTTAACATAAGAATGAAACTCACTCCATTTCTGATCCGTGGTTTTCTTAAAAAAATGACTGAGGGATATAATATGCCGGGCTGGCCACGGATGGCAAGGAAGCCGTAGCAGTGGCCGGCCTAATGACGATGAGGAGAGAATAAATACGGTAGGTTATGGGGTCACAGGTTGCCCCCCTGTCGCCCCGGACTAGGGGGCAACGTGCGTTCACACCATAGCCTAACGAAAAAATAAGGATATAATATACTATGTAAGAAAAGAAAATCTCGAAATTATCATCATATATATCCCACTGTTGGGCTCGAGTCTCCTCTGCAATCGGAGGGAAATTGACCTTCTATACCACGCTGATCAGACGTATTGGTACAGGATTTTGTTTCGAATTTGCCCACCCACGGGTAAGATATGGTGTGGTGAATTGTATTCTAACTCTATCAACACACGGAAAAAGTCTTTATGAGAGATGTGAGGGTGGGTCGCCCCCTCGCTAGGTGGACCAACGTTGCTAGGAGTTATTGAAAATCTGCACGTTTTAGCAAAATATAAGAGAGGTCTACGTCCAACAATAAATGATGAAAGGCTGAATGATAAAGCTAAAATTGTGATAATAGTAAATATATCAATTTTGCTCTGTGGCGGCTACAAATACTACCAACCCTAACTTTGCTAATGGATGTCGTAAAAGGCGACTAAGAAGCCTTATAACGACCTGGGCCAACTCCAACTGATATCATTTGGTCAACAATTACATTCGCAAGTAGTGTTGACGTCTGGCAGGCGGCCGGTCATAAAACTATTGCCAATAACTTTTACAATATGTACTATGAAAGAAGAGTACATATTGTATCGACCCCAAGTAATTGGGATAAGAGTAGGAGAATGATGATGAGTAAATATAATTCTGTTTAGTAGATAATAAATAGTTTTACATTTATATCCTGTTATAATTTCAATGTATAGCTCGAGGTAAAACCTTTTACTTCAGTTAAATTTTCAAACGTCTAAAAAGCTTTACTTACGCTGTATTTACCGACCCTTTAGGTTTGTACATGTGATATATATTGTTGGTCCATCTGTAAAAACTATTCAACTATTTATCTAATGCCTTTGTCTCGGTAAAAGTGTAAGTAGAACTACATAGATACATCAGACTTTTGTTAATTAAAGACGATTACCAGTATTAAAAAATAAATTCAAAAATCCATATCAATGATTTAATAATGTTAGGTATGTGATATTTCTTAATCATTAATATATTTTTTTTGTACGTGTGGTGACGGAGAAAGAATACTAATCACCACCTCATATCTTACTCGTAGGTGATCGTACGAGACGACTAAGGGATATAAAACGCATATAACATCTATGCAAGAGAAGGAAAACTTGAAACAAAACCTTATACTAACATGTCTGACCAGCGTGGTATAGTTGGTCAATTTCCCTCCCATTATGTAGGAGGCTGGAGCCCAGCAGTGGGACATGTATGAGCTGAGATGATGATAGGTACGAAATGTTATTTTTGATGGGGATTGAGGGAAAAATCATGAGAGTAAATTTTTATGATGCGCGCGCACACTGTCACAAAAAAAAAAAAAAAAAACAACCGACACCCTAAAGTTAACTATAGGCAACATTTTAGTTTTTTAACTAGGTAATGCGTTATAATAAAACTTTTAATGTATTAAATAACTTTTTTTTGTTAGTGTTGTTTTTTCTACAAACGTATAATAAGGCGAAAGATAAAATTTTTGAAATGATTTTTATCTTGTTACGCCAAAGAAGTATGACTTTAATGCATGTACATATGAGTAAGTAGTTATGGATACAATCAACACTCACTCTTGGATGTCGTAAAAGACGACTAAGAGCCTTATAACAACCTGGGCCAACTCCATCTGATGCCGTTTGGTTAACAATTACATTCCTAGGGAGGGTTGATATCTGACCACCGAAGACAAAGATCGGGTACCGGTGGTCCGCTCGCACGGCGAAGAGAGAGGATTTTACGGTGGGTCTATGGGGTCACGCGCCGCCTTCTCCGTCACCCCAGATCGATTTGGCAAGGCGAGACGCACCCATAGCCCAACAATAAAAAAAAAAAAAAAAGAGGGAGGGTTGATATCTGGCGGCAGGTGGCTGGTCATAAAATTATTGGCAATAACTTTTGCAATATGTAGGAATAGGAATACATATTAAGCCGACCCCAAGTAATTAAGATAAGAATAGAAGAATGTTGGTGATATATATATAGATATTAATAAAATAATTGATAAAATAATTTAAGAAAACATTTATAAATAATTGGCTTTGCTATCGCGTAACAAATATACAAAAAAAATAGCGGTCGAATTGAGAATCTCCTCCTTTTTTGAAGTCGGTAAAAAATTAAATAAATGAAAATTATTAAAAGAATGGAGAGCTATTTAGATTAGGCTACTCGATGTTCCAATTGTGCTATGTCTATTCTCAATGATAGCGGCCAAATTTGTATTTATATTACAACAGTTTACAGCCAATGACAAAATATATTTTTTCGTTAGCTGAAAATACTGATAAAATGATATTTTCTGTAAATTAAACCTTGCTTAATCGATTTATCGCCCCCAAAACCTTTTACATGTGCAAAGTAAGCAATATATTCTTATAATAATCTAATTAAATTATAATTAAAATATAATTAGATGAATATTAAGAGTAATGATTTTTTTATACGGATTAATCTGAGCATATAATTAATTTAATTAAGAGAAAATTTCAATGAGATTTTTTTAATAATTAATATTAGATTATTAAATATTAAAGATTCAATATCATTCAGTAGTCCTATTCTTATTATCCAGCTCTTATCATCAAATACATGTGTTCTACACAATTGCACGCCTCATAAGCGAGGCGTTGAGGTTTTGCTCTAATCTCAAGATACGAAAATCAAGGACTTTTCAAACCTAAAAATTATTGTATTTTTCTCACACTGCACTTATAGGATAATATTATCATACATTATGTCAAGAAAAACATTCGTTTAAATTTCTTTGATATTTTTAAAAAGCGATTATTTTTTTTAAAGTAAGAAAATAGTTGATTAAAAAAAATATTCGTGGACGTCCGGATATTAACTCTGGATCTGGCATGATGACGACCGTAAAAATTAATGTAAAAAAAATTTTTTTTTTTTTAATCCGCATAATCGCAACGCGCTGTTTCCTTTCGAAAATGGCTTGGTGATTCTTTGTGGTTTAATTGCAATTAATAAAAAACTAAACTGCTTAGTAATTAGTGTATATATACCTTATGAAAATTACATGATACAGGCAAAGGATACAAATCTCATAAAGCTATGTTTAGCACTACGTCGAGAATGGCACGAAATTTCAAATGTATTTTTTTTCTTTCATTTTCATTTATGGCTTTGACTTATAGTAAATGATAAATAATATAAAAATTATGAGGAGTGCACTTTTGGATTTTCCAAATTATTATATACTGTACTTACATCGTACATATTGTATATAGTTGTTGACAACGGTTGTTGTGTGTGGCCGTGTCTGTGTGACGTCACACGCACACACTACTTGTCAATGTAATTGTTGATCAGACGACATCAGGTGTAGTCGATACAGCTATATACAAAGCACGCTGTCGGCTTTTACGACATCCACGAGTATATCAAGGGTTGGTAGTATTCGTAGCCGCTACTACACAGTAAAGTAATTCATTGGTTATATAGTTTTTGGATGGAAATTGAAGTCAGAAAGCAATTGTATATTAATTTGGATTATAGAAAAGTTGGAGTAAAGTAATAAGTGACTTCTCTTATTGAGTAATCTGTGTTCGATATATATGTAGGACAAGTTAATGAATCTGTTCGGAGAGCGAGAGAATCAGAAGATAAATTTTCTGAGTAGGTTTTTTTTTGTTTATGATGGCAAACGAGCTGGCACACCTTATAGTAAGTGTTACTGCCCATGGATCTTTGCTATACCAAGGGTATAGCTAGGGCGATGCATACCTACTCTGTAGAACTAAATAAAGTATTTATATCTCAGAAAAAAATGTGGATTTAGCCGAGATGGAAGGTACACCACTGATATAGAGCGAAGAGTGAATGCGGGAAATAGAGTGAACGGAGCGTTGGGACAACTTCTCGGCAGCCACCACCTCAGCCAGAAGGCACGTGTAGCAATACATAACGCAGTGCTTGTCCCAACATTACTGTATGGAAGCGAGAGTTGGGTATGCAGATAAGAGCATGAAAGTAAGATTAATGCGGTCGAAATGCGATCTCTGCGGAAAATCTGTGGAGTTAGGCTGACCGACCGGATTCGTAATGACGACGTAAGAGAGCGAGTAGGTATGAAAGAGAGTATTGGTGTAAAGATGCGAAAGGGAAGCATGCCCGATGGTTCGGACATGTGGAAAGAATGCCGAACGAACGTCTGGTTAAGAAGATATACAATGCGAAAGTGGAAGGATGTAGGTACCGGGGGAGACCGAGACTAACCTACCTAGACCAGATCGGTCATGTACTGAAAGAAGGTGGAGTCAAGAGTCTCCGAAACTGGCGAGCGTGTATGAAGAGAATTATGAATGTTGAGAAAGCGAGTGACGTATGCAAAGATAGAGTTCTCTGGCACTCTGTTCTCTCTGCCTACCCTGCAAGGAATATGGCGTGATTATATGTATGTATGTAAAAAATGTGTACGAGCTCTCTACGGGGCAGAGCACTTAGAGCATTGTAGACCTATTTTTAAGAAAATGAAAATCCTCGCATTGCCATGTCTATATATTTATAAAATGTGCATATTTGTAAAAACATATCCTCATATATATTCAGTACACGACGTAATAATGAAAAAAGCATACAGTAGAGATCCTAGTAAATTGTTAATTCTTCATCAAAGATTGCAATCTTTCATTCACTCTAAAAATTCATATTGTATGGCAATTAAAATTTATAATAAACTACCAGCTGAGGTCAGACTGTTACCTATTAATAAATTTAGGAAATATTTATTTAACTGGTTATTAGACAAAGGTTTCTATAAGGTCAATGAATTCTTGGATCATAAGTTTTAATGAAATAGTTTAAAAAAAAAAATTTAGACATTGATTATTGTTGTTATTTATTTGTAATTATATAAATGTATGATTGAATTTAATTTAATGTAGTTATTAAATATTTAATGGACATTTAATAGAAATAGTGACTAAATGAAATGTATTTTTATAGAAGGACTAATATTTCTACACCGATTCACGATAGAATATGTGAGACACAAAATTTATTAACAACTAAATGTACCATATTCTGAGAAATAAATTATTTATTATTATTGTTATTATTATTAATACAAACCTTAAACCCACCCAGTTGGGCTTCCGGCTCTCTCGCTCACCAAACGAAGCGCAACCGCACATTGTCATTACTCAGACGTCGATCTTCTACTCAGTGTGGTATTACCCCGGACGGACCGGCCCACGGCTGTTGATAGAAAACTGTGAACAGCGTGCTCCTACTACCATTGCAATTGTTTGGTAAGCAATGGCCTAGTTATACACTTGATATTGCAAAGGTCCATGGGCGGCAGTGACACTTACCATCAGGTGTGCTGCTTGCTCGTTTGCCCACCACAAGTAATAAAAAATAATAATTTTATTTTTGTTTCAATTTGTACAAAACCGACAATAAGTAAACGTTAATTAAAATTATAGTATGTTAATTAGGCTTATATTATGGAGCCTCCTATTATAGTAGATCAATTAGCCTTCTTTTTTGTTCACGCTGTACTCACCGGTCAGCTAACTCAACCGGAATACCTAATAAAACCACAGCGGTCGCTTCCAAGCTTCTACGGGGTGCCGGAGACATCGTCTATTGACATTCTATCCCCAACACCCCCAACGCTAGGCCATCTGGCTACGTCCAGTCGACAGTCAAGGCGGTGGGATGAGATGCGCATAACGGCGCCTCACACTTCCTGGCCGCCGCCTACGGAATGAATCTGCAGAAATAAATGCCCCGCGTACCCGCTCCGCGGCCTCCTTCGAAAAGTTGGCCTCCTCGCAGAAGGAGGCCATCGACGACCAGCACCTGTCGCTGTCGAGCATCTTAGAAATAATGGTCAACAGCGACAGGTCTATTCCTATGACTGCCGACAGGGCGCGCCGCTGAGGCCCCGAGGCGGGACATACCTCTAGCGTGTGACGCCGTTGTCTATTGATAGATATTGTGTAGACATCGTCTATTGATATTCTATCCCCGACACCCCAAAGGGGCAATTAGCCTCCTATTATGTAGGGTGTTTTACCATAGAATTGGAAGGCATATGAGTTAAAGTCTTGATGACAATAATAAGGAAAATATATGTATTTCTACCGCACCATATTTCCATATCCAAAGATAATAAAGAAACGGCAATGATTTATTATAATATAACCATTGAATAACCTTCGTAGTCCTCCGCCTCCCTTCTCCCACATCGTAAAATCTTTACGACTTTGTAAAGTGATATTTATGGTCAAATTATACACGACAGTAATGAAATCACAATTTACATAATATATTATGGTACTTACATGGCGGTTGAAATATATTTAATGGATTTTTTTTCAAAAAAATATACCCCTTTATTATTACCCTCACTGCTGGACGTAGGTTTGTGGATGTATATTATGTTTTTACCCATCAAAAGATGGTAATTTCGAGATTATGCTCTGGCAACACTGTGACTGTTTAAACGTCAAAATTATGGCGCGAATGCGAAAATGTCATGTGGAGCTCTTTTTTTTTTTTTGCAGGCTATGGTTTAGACATTCGCCATTCGTTCCGTCCGGAGCGACGAAAGGGTGGTGCGTTGCCCCATAAGCCACCAAATTCTCTTCATATCGCCATTGGATCGGTCATTGGTCATCCTTGAAATCCATGGCCAGCTATGTGGTACTCTTAAATTTTATTCTATATTTTAGTGTATAATAATTGCTAATATTTTATAAAATATAATACAGCGAAAGTGCTGAAGTGTAGTGAATATAATATAACAGTGCTGCATTTTCATATTCTGCCAAAATACCCGTAATCTATTATTTATTTGGTTATCAGCATCGAATTAATGGTGACGAATTAACTTATTGATGAACTTTTATTTACCTTCTCAATATGAAGAAATGACATATCATGTTATAAATTATGGAGAAAATTTGACAAGATATGGTTATTTATTTATTCATTGAGTCAAAGAAAGTATTATATTTATATAGTTAAATTAGAAATGCTTTGTGGTAGCGGCTACGAATACTGCCAACCTTGACTTTGCTCGTGGATGTCATAAAAGAAGACTAAGAGCCTTATAATGACTTGGACCAACTCCATCTGATGCCGTTTGGTCAACAATTACATTCAACAAGTAGAGTTGACGTCTGGCAGGCGGCCGGTCATAAAACTATTGCTAATAACTTTTACAATATGTACTATGATAGAAGAGTACATATTGTATCGACCCCAAGTAATTGGGATAAGAGTAGGAGAATGATGATAATTATTTATTTATTCATTGAGTCAAAGAATATAATATATTTAGATAGTTTAAGTTAATTATGTATTTTGCTAAATTACTTTGTATCATCATCTCATCATCTCAGCTGGTATATGCCCCACTGTTGGGCTCGAGCCTCCTACATAATGGGAGGGGAATTACCCTACTATATATCGCGCTGCTCATATGTTGGTATAGGGTTTTCATTCGAGTGTTTCCATTTCTTGCATAGATGTTATAAGCGTTTTATATTCCTTAGTCGTCTTTTACGATCACCCACGGGAAAGATAGGAATGAATTGTATTCTTACTCTGTCACCACACGGAGTAACTGCAGTTTACAATGTACAAATACTTATAAAATCAGAAAGGTACCAATAGTTTCAAATTCGAGATCTCTTTTGTAGCAATCTATATATCTTTCGCAAGGGTATAATGGCTAATATATTATTCCAGATCTAAAGCAACGAAGTAAGGGATGAAAGTTTTCATTATTTACTCTACTAAAGGCGAGGTAGCCATTATATAAACTAAATACCGTATAAACTATTAATAAAATAATTAATTATGTAATATTATTGTTAACTATGAAATTGTGTGCGAAAGTCGAAGGATGTAGGTACCGGGAGAGACCGAGACTAACCTACCTAGACCAGATTGGTTACATACTGAAGGAAGGTAGAGTCAAGAGTCTCCGAAACCGGCGAGCGTGTATGAAGAGAATTATGACTGTTGAGGAAGCGAGTGTAGTATGCAAGGATAGAGTTCTCTGACACTCTACTCTCTCTGCCTACCCTGCAAGGGATATGGCGTGATAATACGTATGTATGTATAGAATATAATTTATTGGCACATATATAATTTGCGCTTGTATGAAACTAAAACACGCGTTGTGAATGTAGAAACTAGAAAGAGGTTTTATATCTATTTTTTTTTTAATTTAATAAGTAGTTGTTTAAGATGCCGCAAGGCATCTTATTTGAGGCCAACTTCAACCTGATACTTTTCTGTTAGAGTAATGCGTGCGCATATTAAAATTTCACTCTCATATTTTTTTCATAACTCGCTTAAAGAAGTAGAACTTCAAAATTATTATTATTATTATATATATATATATAAGGAAAATTTGAAATAAAACTATATGCCAATACATCATTTTTCACATTATCCGTGTGGTGACGGAGTAAGAATACTATTCACCACCCCATAGCTTGCCCGTGGGTGATCGTATGAGACGCCTAAGGGATATAAAACGCATATAACATCTATGCGAGAGAAGGAAAACTCGATACAAAACCCTATACCAACACGTCTGACCAGCGTGGTATAGTAAGTTAATCTCCCTCCCATTACGGAGGAGGCCCGAGCCCAACAGTGGGACATTTATGGGCTGTGATGATGATACCAATACATCTAACTAGGTATTGAAAGTGAATTTCTCTTCTATTATGGAGGAAGTTCGAGCACAACAGTCAACATCTCAACAAAAGGATCTCGCAATGAATTATTTTATATTTTTAGAAACATCCAGGACCACACTGTTGACAGTTCTCTGTCTACAGCCACGGGCCGGTCCGTCCGGGGTAGTACCACACTGAGCAGAAGATCCACGTCTGAGTAATGGCAATGTACTATTACGCTTCGCTCGGTGAGCGAGAGAGCCGGAAGCTCAACTGGGTGGCTATAGCCTTGGTAATAGCAAAGGTCCATGGGCGGCAGTGAAGCTTACCATCAGGTGTGCTACTTGCTCGATTGCCACCATAAGCAATAAATAAAAATAAAACATAAAAATATACATAAATGTGTTAAATAAAAGAGCATAATGTTTCAATGCTAATATCCTGGATTATTCCCAACCAGCATTCAAAGTAATTCGTTGTTTTATGGATCGTTACACTTATGGGTCAAACGGGAGTATACAAATGAGACAAGATCAACCTTCTTAAATGAATAATAACTGTGAAAGTTCGCTCACAAAATTCGGTATATTTTTTTTTATATTTTTAAGGTACTAAGGTTATGGGGGTAGACTTTACAAATATACAATTTAACGGACTCAAATTTACACTCACAATCAGACTTAGAAAAATATTTTGTCTATTTAAGGTAGAAAAACTCAACAATCTACACTAAGAGGACGTCCATTAATCATGTGATCTTTTTTTAAGCTTTTTGTAACCCCTATCCCCCTTGGTGATACGTGGAGAGATTTAAAACTATGAAGGTTTAGGACTTCATGATTTTTGTCGCACCCCTCTCACCCGTTTCAAACCTCACGTGATTAATGGACGGGGTAGATGTTGCGGGTGGACTTAAAATTTTAAGGACTCAAATTTACACTCAGACTTAAAACAATAAATTTATGGATCGCACAATGTATTGTCCTGCGTGAGAATTGAACTAACGGTATGGTAGATAGGCATCTTAATCCACCGCCATCTGTGCTGTCAATAAACACTTGCATTTACTTAATAACCTTTGTAACGTTAAGCTTTTATCATCATCATCATCTCGGTTCATATATGTCCCACTGCTCGGCTCGAACCTTATAGATAATAGGAGGGAAGTTAATCTACTATATACTCCGCTTAGCAGACGTGTTGGTATAGAGTTTAATTTGAAATTTTCCTTCTCTTACATAGATGTTATCTGCATATCTTTCTATCTTTTACGACATCCACATGCCAAATCCTCTTGATGATGAGTTATATTCTTCGTAGATGAACATTATTTGTGTGGTGACGGAGTAAAAATACAATTCACTACCCTTTATTTTAACTATGAGTGATCGTAAAAGACGGCTAAGGAGTATAAAACGTATAAAAAACTTAATGCAAGAGAAGGTAATTCGAAAAAAATATCCTATACCATCACGTCTGACCAGCGTGGTATAGTAGGTCAATTTCTCTCCCATTATGGAGGAGGCTCGAGCCCAACAGTGGGACACATATTATCTGAGATGATGAAATGAACATTAGAAATTTTTAATTAATTGTCTTGATGCGTCACAATTAGACTCCAACTCCTCAAGCAATCCAGGGAGATACTTTTAATTGTCTTGAGACTTGTAAGAAATTAGTGTTAAGTAACTATATAGTACTATATTGAAAATAATATAACAGTGGTTTATATGTATTCCAAGTTCTGCCACAATTTACATAGGAAAGATTAAGTGGGTTGTTAGCGCCCAATTAATGGTAATTGGAATTATCTTAATTAGAAGTATATATTTCTATAAATTATGAAGAAAAATATTCCAGATGACTTAGAATTTTGTAATTTTATTGAAACTAATGAATATAAAGTCTTAGATTAGTTAAATACGTAATACTATAAGGAAGTGTTGCATGGAAAAAAATTAAACATCTATATACTTACCAACTTTGTTGTTATTATGCTGATGTTGATGGTGATGTTGAGGTTGTTGTTGAGGTAATTGCTGCACCAGCGCCGGGTGAGGCAGTTGCAGTAACTTTGGCTCCAACTTGGTAGCAGCTGCCACCGGTATTGGCCCAGCATTGGTCATTGTGGTCATTGTAGCGGCTGGCATCATCAAAGTTGACATAGCTAACATTTTGTGCCGTCACTTTTTAAAAAAAAAATATACTATTTTCCTAAACGGCAGTCTTCAAAAACCCATTGCCGCGTTCCTTATTTTTTTAAAAATTAAAACAGTCACTCTTATGTATCACTTTTTTTTTGTTTTATAAATATTTATAGTTTGTCTTTGGTTTGTTTTTTTTTTAAATCTAAATCACATATTTTTGCGCACTGACATAGTTGTGTTTATCTTATCTATACTATATTTTTAATCTGTAGAAAAAAAAAAACAGTCAAAAATCAATAGAAGTTGTAATCTTATTTATGTTGGATTAATTTTCACGACATTTGTCTCGTTGAATTTATTCCAGAATAAAAGAAATATCTATAAAACCATTATCAAAATTTACGAATTTTACACGAGTATTATGCATTTGAATTAAAATTATTTTTACGGATTCTATCGCATTTGCAATTGATTTTTATTTTCCCGATGTTTCGTACACTTTACAGCGTTTATGGTCATGAGCAGTCATGAGAGGACTGTCCTTTCGTGACCATAAGCGCTGTAAAGTGTACGAAACGTCGAGAAAATAAAAATCAATTGTAAATGCGATAGAATCCGTAAAATACATTTAATTGAAATATTTTTGTTTTATGATAATTTCATCATATTTTCTTGCATGATTTGATTTTTGTTTTTTATTTGTTAAAATTATATTCTTAATCATTAGTATAAAATAATTATTTTTAGATTTAAACATTAGATTTTATATATGAAAAAAAAATTATGTAAGAACACGTTTTCTGGGATTGTGGCTTTTAAATATTATATTGTTGACTTTACGGTATTCATTTATTAATTTTGATGTCTTCTTTTGTAGAGTATAACAATTAATTTTCTTTTTTGTAGAGTATAATAATTAAATTTCTTTTTTGTATCGAAATACAAAAACGAAAAGTAGATATTTATGTTATCAAATATGATGCATTTTCATCGTCAGACCAGCCTCTGCGTCTGATTTCTTAATAAATCTATTAATATTATACAGGTATATATATATATATATATATATATATATATATATATATATATATAATTTTTAAGTGATACTCCCGCTCATAGATCTTGGTAATACCGTGGGTACAACTACGATGCCCAATAATTAAAACTCCAAACCCACCTAGAAAGTTATTGCCAGCTCTCTCGCTTATAGAACTAAGCGTATATCGCTACTGCTCAATCGTTGATTTTCTGCGAGAGTGAGGTACTAACCCGGATGGACTGACCTGTGGCTGAAGATAGACAACTGTCAATAGTGTGGACCTACCGCTATTATCACTCAGCTTACTTTAACGGAAGATGCGTTTTTATTGTTTTTTTAAGATAACTCAATCTGCCTTAGATAAGTAAGCCTTACCTCACAATAACAATTTGTGTATCGCATAAAATATATATGCGGACTTTACAAATATATACTGTACAGATGGCATATTACTTATCACCGTGCCAGTATCGTGGGTTAGATTCCTACATAGAACAATATTTAATGCGATCCGCAAATTGTTGCTGTAAGTTAGGTTGTAATTTATGTTTAATTTTTATATTTGTAAAGTCCGCCGCCAAGTGTTGTCTTTATAAAAATATACAATAAGATTTTCAACAAATTAAAATAATTATAGGGTTACCAAATCGGCCATGTTAACTGATACGTCAATTAGAGTAAAACTGAGGTATGACATCATAAACAGTGACATCAACAGCTATATTATAGAAGCGAAATTAAAAAATAACTATTTATTTCATAAACATTTCTAATACTCTCCCAAATTTTAGTGGTAGTACCACGCTGTTGATAGTTTTCTGTCTACAGCTGCGGGCCGATCCGTCCGGGGTAGTACCACACTGAGCAGAAGATCGACGTCTGAGTAATGGCAATGTGCTATTGCTCTTCGTTCGGTGAGCGAGAGAGCCGGCAGCCTAACTGGGTGGGTTTAGTTTGTATCGATAGGCAACAGCCTAGCTATACCCTATGTACTGCAAAA
This sequence comes from Lymantria monacha, assembly GCA_905163515.2. Classification (NCBI taxonomy): domain Eukaryota; kingdom Metazoa; phylum Arthropoda; class Insecta; order Lepidoptera; family Erebidae; genus Lymantria; species Lymantria monacha. Next base: position 2,333,730 of record LR991108.1, on the reverse strand, counting down.
GTGTACTATGGGCGGCAGTAACACTTGCCTTCAGGTGTGCTACTTGCTCGTTGGCGTGAGCCATAATGGTACATTAGCAATAAAAAAAAAACAAATTTTTAACGGATTCTATATAGCTTTTGTATTGGATTTTTAATTTTGATTTACTCGAAATTTCTAACACTTTATATCGTTCATAATTACGGAAAAAAACTGTGATTATCGTCCTGCTTATACATCGAAGCGGCAACACTATCTATATCACTACTCTATGTGTAATAATCTGTGGAGTGGAGGCTGACCGACCGCATTCGTAACGACGACGTAAGAGAGCGAGTAGGTATGAAAGAGAGTATTGGTGTAAAGATGCGAAAGGGAATGCTCCGATGGTTCGGACATGTGGAAAGAATGCCGAACGAACGTCTGGTTAAGAAGATATACAATGCGAAAGTGGAAGGATGTAGGTACCGAGGGAGACCGAGACTAACCTACCTAGACCAGATCGGTCATGTACTGAAGGAAGGTGGAGTCAAGAGTCTCCGAAACCGGCGAGCGTGTATGAAGAGAATTATGAATGTTGAGGAAGCGAGTGAAGTATGCAGAGATAGAGTTCTCTGGCACTCTGTTCTCTCTGCCTACCCTGCAAGGGATATGGCGTGATGATATGTATGTATGTATGTATCTGTAATAATAATAGAACATAAATCGAATAGCATAATCTCAATTTCATAAAATCCTTACTAATATTATAAATGCGAAAGTAACTCTGTCTGTCTGTCGCTCTTTCACGCCAAAACTACTGAACCGATCTAAATGAAATGTGATACACAGATATTCTAAAGCCTAATAAAGGACATAGGCTACTTTGAAATGCAAAAAACGGTTGTAAAGGGGTATGAAAAGTTGCAAGGAAGTATCTGTCAGTAGTATATGTCATTTTTTAAGCGAGAAGCTTGAAACAAATTTTTAGGCTAATGATTAGATAGAAATTGTAAAAAATTACCCTTAAGGAGTGAAATAAAAATAAGGGGTGAAATTTTTTAGGAAAGGGGCCGTTCAAGTATTACGGAACGCATTTTTTGAAGATTTTTGATCCTCCCTCCCCCACATGTAACGCACCGTAACGTATGTATGTATCCCCCTTCCCCCGCCCTGAACGTTACGTAACACCCAAGTGACCGTTTTTAAACGTGTTTGAGGCAATAATAAATAAAAAAAGAGATTCCAAACTCACAATACTTCCAAACTCGTATGTGTACATGTGTTGTTTATTCATCTAAAAAATAAAAATTTGCTTACCAACTTAGGAAATTTTAATTCCCTAGTTTTTTATTTAATAAAAAAACAATGGTACGTAACGCATTGTTTGAGCCCCCCTTCCGGCTATGTAACGTATTGTAACACTTAACAAGACCCCCCCTTCCCCCCAAATTGTGTTACGTAATACTTGAACGGCCCCAAAGTTACCTTTTACGCGGAGGAAGCCGCGGGCAGAAGCTAGTAGAACATATATCGAATAGCAATACCTTAATTTCATAAAATAGCTATATATATTAATAGGGCCAACCATATTTTAATATAAAAACATTTCTTTTCATACCAATGGGTTGGGGCCTTCATATAATCTTGTTTACTTTCAATTAACCAAGATAATGTGTTCGTAATATTCCATTTAATATTTACAAATAAGTATATTTTATATTTATGGCCATATTACGGCTAGGGCAGCTGTTGGTTACCACCAAGGGGTCACTAATAGTAGCCAGTTTAATGACGATGGTGAGGGAATGTGCTAGATAATGGTGGTAAAAACAGCCTTTTCGTCGCCCCGAATGGATTTTTTTTATTGCTTGTTGTAGCAAACGAGCAAGCAGCACAACTGATGGTAAGTGTCACTGCCGTCTATGGAACCTTGCAATAACAAGGGTATAGCTAGGACGTTGCCTACCAATAAAAACGCCAATCCCACCCACTTGGGCTTCCGGCTCTCCCGCTCACCGAACGAAGCGTAATAGCACATTGCCATTACTCAGACGTCGATCTTCTGCTCAGTGTGGTACTACCCCGGACGGACCGTCCCGCGGCTGTAGACAGAGAACTGTCAACAGCATGGTCCTGCCACTATTAAAAATCCTCTCTCCCTCTCTCACTCCCTCTCTGCCTCTCTACCATCTCTCTGTATCTGCCTCTTTCCCTTTCTGCCTCTCTCCTTCTCTCCCTCCTCCTCTCTCTTCTCTACCTTCGTGCGCTTATAATCTCAGCTCATATATGTCCCACCATTGGGCTCACGCCTCCTTCATAGTGGGAGAGAAATTGACCTACTATACCACGCTGGTCAGACATGTTGGTATAGGGTTTTGTTTCAAGATTTCCTTCTCTTACAAAGATATTATATGCGTTTTATATCCCTTACCTTAGTCGTCTCTTACGATCACCCACGATTAAGATAGGGGGTGTCGAATTGTATTCTTACTCCGTCACCGGGCGGATAACCCTCCCATGCGCTTTACACTTCAAAACAAATATGGCGCGTAAAAGAAAAACGTTACAATATAAAATTTCTCCCATACGTCGATAAAAAAGTTTTACTTCAAAAAGTTAGAGAAACAAAAAAATGCAATATTTTTAATATGTAGGTATCTATCTGAAGTTAACAGACATGTGACAGTTTTTCATTATTTTATTTATCATTTACTATTAGTCAATGCCATAAATGAAAAAGAAAAATAATTTCGTGCCATTCTCGACGCAGTACTAAACATAGCTGTTCATTTACAATAGGCTGTATGGGATCTATTTGCTTTGCCTGTCCGAATGGACGAACAAAAAAATGTAAACGAACCCACTTTTCATAAGGTATACATACACTAATGACTAAGCAGTTTAGTTTTTTATTAATTGCAATTAAACGACTAAGAATTAATAAAATAACTATTTTGATACATTAATTTTTACGGCCGTATTCTTGCCAGATACGGAATATTTTATCCGACGTCTTCGAATATTCTTTTTAATCAACTATTTTCTCACTTTAAACAAATTAATTGCTTTTTAAAAATATCAAATACGTTTATACAAATGTTTTTTCTTGATATATGTATGATAATATTATCCTATAAGTGCAATGAGAGAAAAATATAATCATTTTTAGGTTTGAAAAGTGCTTGATTTTCATATATCGAGAGTAGAGCAAGACCTCAACGCTTGGCTTATGAGGCGTGCAAAATTTGACCGGTCAGAGTTCGTTTTGTGCGAGTGTTACGAATTTTTACGAATATTGTTATAATAAAGCATATTATGTCTATATTGTCATCAACAATGCCGCGACCAATAAAATCAAATCTCTCCCAACAAAACAGTAACGCAGTTAGAATTCGAAACATAGCAAACGTAACCACGGCAGAAGAACAATTTATTGCACGGGAAGACCGCCGCGTTAATATGGCCCAAATCCGTACTTCTAAATCACAAAATAAAGCGAGGCATGCCGTGCTGTTGACAATGCGAAATTTGCAGCCGCTACCACACAGCTAAAAGTAACTTAATAATTTTAAATTAATCGATATCTGCTTATCTCATTCATTAACTGTTAGGCGGAACGAAGTGTGCCGGGTCCGGTAGTAGTTAATAAAAATAATAATATGCTGTATGATAGCGGCTACGAATACTACCAACCCTTACTTTGCTCGTGGATGTCGTAAAAGACGACTAAGAGCCTTATAACCTGGGCCAACTCCATCTGATCGCGTTTGGGCAACAATTACATTCACAAGTAGTGTTGACGTCTGAAAGGCAGGCGGTCATAACAACTATTGCCAATAACTTTAGCAATATGTACAAGTTCGAGTATATATTGAGTCGACTATAAGTAATTGAGATAAGAGATAGAGAGTGATGATAGAAATATTCTGAGGTTAACACAAGTAAAAATTATCATCATCTCAGCTCATACACCTCCCATTATTAGGTTCGAGTCGCTTTAAAACGGGAGGGATATTAACCGATGGTATAGCATACCATTGTTACGTGTGGTGACGGAGTAAGAATACAATTCACCACCCCCTATCTTACTTGTGGGTGATCTTAAGAGATGACTAAGGGATATAAAACGCATATAAGAGAAAGAAAATTCGAAACAAAACCCTATACCAAAACGTATGACCAACGCGGTATATTAGGTTAATTTCCCTCCCATTATGGTGGAGTGTTATAAGCGAGCGCTGTGGTGTGAATGAAGAAGTAGTGAAAAAGATAAAAAAGGCTATGCTGAAGTGGTTTGGACACGTGGAAAGAATGAGTGATGTAAGGTTGATTAAACAAGTATACAAAGCGAGTGAGAGTGGGACGATTACAAGGGAAAGATCACGTCGTACTTTCCTGGATCAAATTGAAGATGTGTTAGTGAAAGGTCAGATTAAGAGTACGCGTAATCGTAGAGCATGCATGAAGACTGATGAGCGTGAATGAAGCGATGGAGGTATGTCAGGATCGTAGTTTGTGGCAATCCTCGAAACAGGCGTGAGGCTATGTTTGTATGTATGTATGTAGGAGGTTCGAGCCGAACAGTGGGACATATATGAGCTGAGATGATGAGAGCATACCACGCTAGTCAGGCGTCTAGGTATCGTATTTTGTTTCAAGTTTTCCTTCTCTTGTATAATATATACGCTATCCCTTAGTCATCTCTTATGATAGGGGATAGCAAATTGTATTCTTAAGTCATCAGTAAACGTAAATATAATACAGTTTAATTTACAACATTCTCCTTTTTTTGTGAAATAATTTAAAATATGTATATTTTGTGTATAATTATTTATTAGTGTGTTGACGGAGTAAGAATATAATTCACCACCCCCTATCTTACCCGTGCGTGATCGTACGAGACGTCTAAGGGATATAAAGTTTATATAACATCTATGCAAGAGATGGAAAACTCGAAACAAAACCCTATACCAACACGCCTGACCAGCGTGGGATAGTAGGTTAATTTCCCTGCTAATACGGATGAGGCCCGAGCCCAACAGTGGGACATATATAAGCTGTGATGATGATGACGATGTATAATTATTTAAAATAATAATATAAATATTATAATGCATTTTACTATAATCTTTGTGTGTATAAAATATAACATCTTAGATGTTTCCGTTAAGCCGTCTGTCTTGGCTGTCAAGTGAAAATCCCACCCCGTCACCCTTCAGAACAAAGCAATCTTGACTCGCCTTTGATATCAGCGTTTAATTTTTAATGAAAAGCTTTACCATCTAAAGCCTTTTCGAAATAAACAGATGGATTAAATAATAATAATAATATATATATATATATATATATATATATATATATATATATATATATATATATATATACATATATATATATATATATATATATATATATATATATACATATATATATATATACATATACATATATATATATATATATAGATATATATATATATATATATATATATATATATATATACATATATATATATATATATATATATATATATATATATATATATATATATATATATATATATATATAATTTATTTGTATGTTATTTTTTTGTATAAATATTGACTATTTTTTTAAATTACTGAATCTTTTTACACATTTTTTAAATCTAAGTTAAGAGTTAATCTAAGTTAAGTTTCTGGTTAAGAAGATATACAATGCGAAAGTGAAAGGATGTAGGTACCGGGGGAGACCGAGACTAACCTACCTAGACCAGATCGGTCATGTACTGAAGGAAGGTGGAGTCAAGAGTCTCCGAAACCGGCGAGCGTGTATGAAGAGAAATATGAATGTTGAGGAAGCGACTGAAGTATGCAAGGATAGAGTTCTCTGGCACTCTGTTCTCTCTGCCTACCCTGCAAGGGACATAGCGTGATGGTATGTATGTTAATCTAAGTTTTAAATACTTTTAGGGATATGAGAAGAGATACCTGCGAACATCTGTGCTATTAAATTTAATATTTAGAAGCCGCTTATTACGGATTTTTATTGCTGATTTAAATAGTGTAGGTAAATTCTTAGTGATTCTGACCCAACCGGTCATACTATTGACAGTTTCCTGTCAATCGCGGTCCGGGGTAGTAAAACACTTTCGCAGAAAATCGGCATTACCAATGATAATAAAAAAAAAACACAAATAAGTCACTAGAACTGCTGGCAGAAGTGAAAACTCAAACCTATGAAAAAGAAAAACAATTATAAAAAAAAACCGTAGGTACCCCAGGCAGTATGTATAGATGTGACCATACAATAAATACACATATTATATTCTTCCTCTCCTACCGTCCACTCTCCCTCCGTCTTATGAATTTTCGATCAGGTCACGTGTCCTGATGCGAGTTTAACATTTTTATATATCCCAAAAAAAAAGCACAACGCCGCTAAAGAAGTTCTCACTTCAATAACCCATTCCTTTCTGTGTGGTGACGGAATAAGAATACTATTCACCACCCCATATCTTACCCGTGGGTGATCGTACGAGACGACTAAGGGATATAAAACGCATCTAACATCTATGCGAGAGAAGGAAAACTCTAAACAAAACCCTATACCAATACGTCTGACCAGCGTGGTATAGTAGGTTAATTTCCCTCCCATTACGGAGGAGACCCGAGTACAACAGTGGGACGTATATGGACTGAGATGATGAGATGATATTATATCATTACTTCCTCTCTTACGGTCTACTCTACCTCCGTCTTACGAATTTTCGATCAGGTCACGTGTCCTGACGCGAGTTTAACATTTTTTACCCATCACAAAAAAGAGCACAACTCCGCTATACAAGTTTTCACTTCAAAATCCCATTACATTGCCTCCCCATCGTCATTAGGCTGGCCAATGGTAATGAATCCTTGTCTTCCATCACCAGCCTATCTGGATTCTGTCACCATACGAGAATTCTAAAATATTACACTGTTTATTAAGTAAACATTACCAGCCTACTTGAAATTGTACAAGAGTTACTAGTTCGTCCTTCGAACAACAAAATATTCATTACCGAATTTTCATCAGTAGAGCTGCGAAATGTTAATATCGATAAATTAATACAATTACTTAACACTATTAGTAATTAATTTGTAATTAATGCTGTACAAGTTTTTTATCGATATATGAATAAAAATAATTTGAGTTATTGTATTTTAACATTTAATATGCTTGATTATTTATAAAAATACGATTACGAGTGAAAAATGATTGTCACAAGTGGGATTCGAACCCACGCCTATTGGCAATCCGTTCCAATCGTACTTTTTACAAAATCAAGCATATTAAATACTAAATTTCAATAGGTAATTTCAATAACAGAGTTGTGTCATCGTTTAATACAATTCTAACTGCAAAGTTTGAAGTATTAAGCCTTCACCAAGTGTAAACATGGTCGGGTAGATGGCACACGTCTCCCTAAATACGACAATATAATATGATGCGAAAATTTAATGTCCTACAATAATTCACGGTGGTGTAAGTGGCAGCATGATTGAACCGGATTTCCAATAAGAGTGGGTTCGAATCCCACTTGTGACAATCATTTTTCGCTCGTAATCCAGTTTTTATAAATAATAATTCGTTTGATTTTAATGTATTTGAATTTCCGTGTGATGACGGAGTAAGAATATAGTTCATCACCAATTCTCTTACCTGTGGATACCGAAAAATATGATTAAGGGATATAATATGCATATGCCATTTATGCAAGGGAAGGAAAGCTCGAAATAAAATCTTATACCAACACGTCTGACCAGCGTGGTATAGTAGGTCAATTTCTCTCCCATTACGGAGGAGGCTTGAGCCCAACAGTGGGACATGTGGGCTGAGATCATAACGTGTTTTTATTTGATTTTTATTGCCGCAATAAAATAAATAAAAATAGTATGTAAGTATCCGCATATCAGAGATTAATACTGTAATCCATTACTTGTAAGAACTTTTAAATCTATTTTTTATCATAAAATTGTGATAATATAAATATTTTATTAAATAAAGAGGGTTCTAAAGTATATGAATTTTTGAATTAGGGATTTTATTCGAGTAAATTTAAGAGCATTGCATAATTTTTCATTAGAACATATGCGATAGGCGTTAGATTATATGAAAGATTCTGCCCAGATACACAACTGCACAGATTGTGGTTAAGATACCGACCTTACGTGCCAGTACCGTGGGTTGGATTCCTATGCAGGATAATATTTTGTGCGAACCCCAAGCTATTGTTCTAAGTCTAGGTGTAATTTATCTGCGTTAATTATATGTTTGTAAAGTCACCCCGCAATACAAAAATAATTTCATTAGTGGTATTAATAAAAAGATCCAAATTACTGAAATTTAGCATTTAATATGCTTGATTATTTATAAAAACTCGATTACGAGCGAAAAATGATGTCACAAGTGGGATTCGAACCCACACCTATTGGACTAGAGACGTAAATGTAATACGATGCGAGAATTGAATGTCTTACAATAGTTCATGGTGGTGAATTGTGTCAGATTTCCAATAGGTGTGGATTCGAATCCCACTTGTGACATCATTTTTCGCTTGTAATCGGGTTTTTAAAAAAAGATCCGTTAGACGATTTGTATGATTTTTTTAACAACCATACTGCTGAAGAATAATTATTTGTATAGTGAGAGAATTCTCAAGCTTCTACGGTATATAATATATTTTTGTATGTATATGCTAGTACGAGCTGTGCGGTAGCGGCTTCGAATACTACCAACCCTTACTTTGCTCATGGATGTCGTGGAAGATGACTAAGAGTCGTATAACGACCTAAGTCAACTCTGTCTGATGTCGTTTGGGCAACAATTACACATTCCCAAGGAGGTTTGACGTCTGACAGACGATCGGTCATAAAACTATTGCTAATAAATTCTACAATATGTACTATCAAATAAGAGTATGTACATATTGTATCGACCCCGAGTAATTGGGATGAGAGTAGGAGAATGATGATTCATATGCTAGTATTGCTTATAGGAAATATATCACGCTGTTGGCCGTGAAACATTTTAAGTCTCCCAGTGATCATGCATACTTAAAAGTATTCGAAACTTTGGACAAATAAATAACAAATATAAAACTCATTCTGTTCTTATCCTAATTATTTAAGGTCGACGCAATATTTACTCTTCTACTATCTTATAAAAGCTTTTCCGCAATAGTTTTATGACATTTCTGCCTTTTTTATTGCTTATGATACACCTGATGGTAAGTGTTAATGGCGCTCATAGAACTTTGCAATAGGGTATATCTAGGCCGCTGCCTACCAATACAAATTCCAAACCCACCCAGTTGGGCTTCCGGCTCTCTCGTTCACCGAACGAAGCGCAATAGCACTTGCTGTTACTCACACGTCGATCTTCTGCGAGAGTTTGGTACTACCCCGGACGGACCGGCCCGCGACTGTAGACAGAAAACTGTCTACATCGTGGTCCTACCTCTATTGCCTGACATCAACCTTCCTTGGGAATGTAATTGTTGACCAGACAGACAAATGAAGTTGACCTACCTAACCTAACCTAACCTAACCTTCCTTGGGAATGTAATTGTTGACCAGACAGACAAATGAAGTTGACCTAGGTCAATGGTAAGCTAATTGGAAGAGAAGAGGCCCCAGGGTGCCATGAGTGCGGCGCGCCAGTGGACGATGCACGCCACACGTTGGAGGTATGCCCCGCCTGGGGGCCCCAGCGCCACGTCTTGTCGGTGGTTGTTGGAGGGGACCTGTCAAACGTCATCTCAAAGATGCTCGACAGTGACAGGTGCTGGTCGTCGATGGCCTCCTTTTGTGAGGAGGTCATTTCTATAAAGGAGGCCGCGGAGCGACAACGCGAGGCACTTGCGTCCGCAGACTCGCTCCGCCGGCGGCGGCCAGGGAGGAGGAGGCGCCGATATGCGCAACTCTTCCCACCGCCATGAATGACGACAGGGCGTGGCCCGACGGCCAAGCGTTGGGGTGCCGGGGATCGAATGTCAGTAGACGATCTCTCCGGTACCCCGTAAAAGCGCGGAAGGGGCCGCTGTGGTTTTAGTGGGTATTCCGGTCGGGTTTAGCTAGTCGGTGAGTCCCACACTCCCCCTTTGTCTGTCACCGGCGAGGGGCAGCGCGTAAATGCGTTTCCACAGCGTGAAAAAAAAAAAAAGGTCAATGGTAAGCTTTTAATCTTCTAATACCACCCACGAGTAATATAAGGGTTGGTAGGATTTGTAATTTCCACTACAAAGCATATATTAAATATAAAACTCATCATCTCATCATGTCAGCTCATATACGTCCCACTGTTGGACTCAAGCCACCTCCATACTGGTAAGGAAAATATGGGGTGGTGAATTGTATTCTTACTCCGTCACCACACGGATAAAATTAATATATAACTAAATGTCATAAAATAGAACTCTGTCGAAATTCGTAAAGTATGTCCTCCCGTGACCATGAAGGCCTGTAACATATTTCTAAACATCGAGTAAGTAAATACGTAAAAATAGTTTTATTTCAAATGTGTAATACTCGCGTAAATATTAGAAATCATTCGTAAAATAGGTTTATTTCAAATATGAAAGCAAGTTAATCAGTATAGCAGATGGTTGATATCAATTAAATTATAAACTGTCCCTGAAATATAAGTGTTTATAGTCACGCTGCTGATAGTTTTATGTCTGCATCGATAAATATGTCTACTTGTCCAGTGCTAGTACCGCACTCACATAGAATTACCACGTCTAAACATTCTGATTCTGTCACTCACAGAACGTATTGCATATTCGTTTTGTGAGTGACAGAACCATTTTTTTTTTTGTTTTTTTTTTTGTGTGTCTTAGTTGTTAGCCTCAGATGGCTATGACAACTTTACCCGGACTGTGGGTGAGCGCTGAGGGCTCTCAACCCGTGACAGAACCAGCTATCAAAACTCCATAATATGGTAGGCAGCGACTCGGCTGTATTTTTAGTATTTTCTATTTTATTTTAATGATAATCGGATTATATATATTTAATAAAATATCATCATTATTTCAGATTTTATAGTCCAATTGGTGGGCTGTAGGCTTCTTGGCAATAGAAGAAATATTCATATACCTTACTACGCTGGTCATACATGTTGGTATAGGGTTTTATAGGAACTTTTCGCATTCGTGCATATAGAGATATCATCTAGCTATGACTCTTTTACGAAATCCACTGCCAAGATTAAAGTTTGTGAATTATATTCTTACCTCATCATCATCATCATCATCATCACTGCCCATATACGTCTCACTGTTGGACGCCGGACGGGACTCTGGTCTGACGTGTAGGTATAAGGTTTTGTTTCGAGTTTTTCTTCTCTTGCATAGATGTTATATGCGTTTTATATCCCTTAGTCGTCTCTTACGATCAAACACGGGTAAAATAGGGGGTGGTGAATTGTATTCTTACTCCGTCACCACACGGATATCTTACCTTACCTTACCCCATCATTACATGGAGTTAATATAAATTTATCGATAAATTAACTACCGACGTTGTCACATCACTATCGTCTCTAATTACTAACTTGACGGCTTTGTGTAATGAAATTTTGACTACAAACAACCCTTGGGAGTTGGGCATAGCTGCGACTTTACTCATAAAATATTAACAGAATTGATATATACGAATAAAATATATATACAGTGGCTTATTAACCACGCGGTTTTACATGGATAACCCTTTTTAGCCATCGGTTAATATCTTTCACCACTCAATTTATTGCTCGTAAATGTCGTAAAAACGAAGGGACATTCGAAATAAAACCCATTTCCTCGGTAGTAGAAAAAATTGTGTGTTAGCGACTACGAATACTATCAACCTTTAATTTGCTCGTGGATGTCGTAAAAGACGACTAAGAGCCTTATAACGACCTGGGCCAACCCCATCTGATGCCGTTTGGTCAACAATTACATTCACAAAAGTTGACGTCAGGCAGGCGGCCGGTCATAACAACTATTGCCAATAACTTTTGCAATATGTACGAGTACATATATGCATCGACCAAAAGTAATTTAGATAAGAGTATTAGAGTTATGATTACATTATAAAAGAAAATATGCGTGCGTACAAAGTGCACATATCAGAAGTAAAACTTTGGCAAAATAAGTTTTAAATCTCGTTTACATACGTTAACCAATAGCGGGTATAGAGAATACCCCATCTCTCTCATTCTCTCTCTTTCTCGTGCCGCGTTTCTAGTATAACGTAGGGGTGTCCACTTTGAAAAAACATCGATGTTTTTTTCGATTCGATAAATCGAGACTGTACATCGATGTCTTTCGATGTATCGGATCATATCGGATACATCGATGTTTTTAAACATCGAGTACTTTTTCTAAAGTCATATCAAAAGTGTTACTTCTAAAAAAAAAAAAAAACAAAGGTCTTTTTTGTGGCATTTACTGGTTATCATCGTTTCGATGTTTTATGAAAAAACATCGAGTATTTCGATAGCTCTTCAAAACATCGGATCGAATCGATGTATCGCATTGTAAACATCGATGTTTTCGATGCATCGATGTATTTCGAATATCCATAGTATAACGTTTCATCTGTAAAAATTATACCATCATGCGCGCAAAGAAGGTTCAATTCAAAATAAATATGGCGCGTAACGAAAAAATGTGACTTAGAAATAAAGATGGCGCCGTAACAGAAAAACGTTACAATTTCTTTTTCACTCATACGTCGATAAAGAAGTTTCATTTCAAAAGCCGAGAATTTGATAGATTTATAATATGATTGTCGTAAAAAATATTTTTATGTGCTTACATTGCAAACGTTAGCTAAACCTTACAAGATATATCAAAATAATATACTACGAAATAGTACATCTTAAAAAGATATACAACAAGTCCCCGATGATATATGTATATCTATATCCTATGTATAAACCGCATTAACCATATTTCTCTTTACACATTATTGAAAATAATGAGTTATTTACGAAGCTATTTTTAACAATACAGTATTACTTTTTATACCATTAAATAAATTAGATACGTGGTACATTTAATGTACATTAAAATTGTCATTTACAGTATAAAATTAAAATGAATACCTTAAAAGTTATAATAGATTATAATGTGAAGACAGAGCGCCCAAATACCGAAACGAAGAGAGGGCATTTCGTTAGTATAACAGAAATAAGAACCTTGTTCTTTATTCCCCTTTGGAATTGTTTGACAGCAATCTGAAACAAAGAAAAAATATATTAATTATAATTTGAAAAATCTAAAAGTGCACGCCTCATAATTATATTATTTATCATTTACTATTAGTCAATGCTATAAATGAAAAACGAATCCCACTTGTGACAATCATTTTTCGCTCGTAATCGGGTTTTTATAAATAATCAAGCATATTAAATGCTAAATGACTTCTAATGTTTACGCGAGTATTATACATATGAAATAAAACTACTTTTACGGATTCTATCGCGTTTATATTTGATTTTTAATTTCACGACGTTTCGAACACTTTACAGTGATCATGGTCACGGGAGGATTGAGGTGTCTTACGTCCAATATGTCATTGTTATTACAGAAATTTATTTATATCTACCCTATAGGATATTAAATTTTGACCCACATTTTTATACAAAAATTAATACAAATTCATTGCCAGTACAAAAAGAGAATGATTCTATATATAAAATTTATGTTGTTTATGATTTGTTATTGTTAAAGTATATACACTGTGAGCACTTATTGTATAGATTGGACCCACAATAATAGTTAAATTTTAATTTAATTAATTTTAGTAAGATAAAGTAGGCCGCCACTAAAAAATTCAATAATAAAATTAGTATCATGCCTCCTGAGTTTTCTCACCGGATCTTTCTCAGTGTGGCCGCGTTCCGATCCGGTGGTAGCTGAATAGTTTTGTTAGTTTTGTAAAATTGTAAATTTGCCACAATAATAATTATCATAAATTAAATACTTTAACAATAACAAATCATAAACAACATAAATTTTATATATAGAATCATTCTCTTTTTGTACTGGCAATGAATTGTATTAATTTTGTATAAAAATGTGGCTCAAAATTTTATATCTTATAGGGTAGATATAAATTAATTTCTGTAATAACAATGACATATTGGACGTAAGACACCTCAATCCTCCCGTGACCATGATCACTGTAAAGTGCTCGAAACGTCGGGAAATTAAAAATCAAATATAAACGCGATGGAATCCGTAAAAGTAGTTTTATTTCTAACAGGGTTGTGTCATCGTTTAATACAATTCTAATTGCAAAGTTTGAGTATTAAGTCTGTACAATGTGTAAACAATGTCGGGTAGATGGCACACGTCTCCTTAAAAAACGAAAATATAATACGATGCCAGAGTTGAATGTCCTACAATAGTTCACGGTAGTGTAAGTGGCAGCACGATGGGAACGGATTTGTGCACGATGCGCAGCACGATGGGAACGGATTTGTGAATAGGTGTGGGTTCGAATCCCACTTGTGACAATAATTTTTCGCTCGTAATCGGGGTTTTATATACGTCTTTATTTAAGTCAAAATTACTGAAATTTAACATTTAACAAACTTATTTACACCCGAAAAATTATTGTCATACGTTGGAATCAAACCCACACCTTTTAGAAATCTGTTCCAATACGTCCAATCACTTAGACAAATGTGAGCTGTTGTGTGACAATCAAATTGTAACTCGTATTACTTTGTTCGTATTATTTGCCTGCCATCTACCGAACAATGATTACACACATTGTACTGGTTTAACATTCGCACGTCTCCCAGGTGACATAATAATGCGAGCCTTTGATTGATATACGGCAGCTCACACTTGTCTAAGTGGTAGAACAATTGGAATGAGTTTCCTATAGGTGTAGGTTCAAATCCCACGGATTATAATCGTTTTTTTTTTGCTTATAAATAAGTTTTAATTTAAATTAAAGTGTATTAACCTACTTTTGCTGGTTTCTGATATCTGTATAACTAAGATCTGCATGACCGAGCTTTTGCTCGGTATTTTCTTTTTAGTGTGTTTTGAAGATATATTTAAATATAATAAAAATAGTTAATTAAATAATAATAAAAAAATTAAAAAGTCAAAAGTAATATAAAAGAGAAACAGGATCCGAACCGGCTACGATTAGACTGCTCGATTATCCATCATCCTCGATTTCGCTCGTAATCGGGTTTTTATAAATAATCAAGCATATTAAATGCTAAATTTCAGTAATTTGAATGACGTATATCTTTAAAATTTAATACATGCGACATTTATTTTTAAATGAAAACATATATTATGAAATTATTTATTATTATTAAACATTTTTTTAATTAAAATGGTAAATGGTATTATTACATTCATGAAAGAGAAATCATTCTCCTACTCTTATCCCAATTACACGTGGTCGATGCAATATGTACTCGTACATATTGCAAAAGTTATTAGCAATAGTTTTATGACCGGCCGCCTGCCAGACGTCAACACTACTTGTGAATGTAATTGTTGACCAAACGGCATCAGATGGGGTTGGCCCAGGTCGTTATAAGGCTCTTAGTCGTCTTTTACGACATCCACGAGCAAAGTAAGGGTTGATAGTATTCGTAGCGGATACCACACAGCATTCACGGACGAGAAAGAGGGTGGAATTATAATTTTATTCCGCTATCACACGGGAATTTCGAATTTATTTTGTCTAAAGTTTCAGTCTTAACTCAACTCTGCATAATGAGGTCTAGAATAATAGGGTTTTAAGATTATAGAGTTTTCAAAGATAATTAATAAATTATTTTATAAGAGTTGAAGCTATTAATATTTGCTTCTGATGACGGTTTTTCAACCCCCGATCCATAAGAGGCGTATTATAAGCTTGACCTTTATTTTCTTCAAAAATTCGGTTTGAGAGCCCTCAGCGTTCACCCACAGTCCGGGTAAAATTGTCATAGCCATCTGAGGCTAACAACTAAGTCACACAAAAAAAATATTCTTCAAAAATTACAACACCTTAAACTAAGGAAATAATTATTGTATTGAATGGGTCTTTACAAAGATAACTGCACAGATGAATACTGGTAAAGATGCCGATCTTCCGTGCAAGTGCTGCGGGTTCGATGCCCATGTAGAGCAATATTTTGTGCGATCATAAACTGTTGTTCTGAGTCTAGGTGTAATATGTCTGCGTTATTTATATGTTTGTAAAGTTCCAGTAATACAAGGATTATTTTCTTAGTGCGGTACACGTTTCATCCATCTCTTTTTCAAACCCATAGCATTTATTTTCCAATATATAATTATTTGTATTATAGTCTATTAATCTTTAGCTGTGTGGTAACGGCTACGAATACTACCAACCCTTACTTTACTCGTGGATGTCGTAAAAAACGGCTAAGAGCCTTATGATGACCTGGGCCAAATCCATCTGATGCCGTTTGGTCAACAATTACATTCACAAGTAGTGTTGACGTCTGGCAGGCGGCCGGACATAAAACTATTGCCAATAACTTTTACAATATGTACTATGATAGAGGAGTAAATATTGTATCGACCACAAGTAATTGGGATAATAGTAGGAGAATGATGACATAATTATTAGTCTTATAAAATCCTACAGAACCGTTTATATGATATTCTAACTCGTGCTTAACCGCTTTTTACTAACAAAGGATAAACGTAAAACCATCAACTCAGCCCGTCTATAATTAAAATTCCTTCTCAGTACTTTATGTAAACATAATATTTCTGCCGTCACATATTTTCTCTCGGCGAAGAATTTGCCGCAATCATTTTCTTGAGATTGGATGAAGGGATTTTTTTTCAAATTTAGTGATGAAATTTTTATGGGTATTGAAATTATGATCGGAAATCATTTTTATGTGATTGAAAATGCTCATCATTCACCTACTCTTATCCCATTTTTTTTTTGTTATTGCTTATGGCGGCAAACGAGCAAACAGCACCATTCCATTACAAACCCCGAACCCACCCAGTTGAGCTTGGGGATATTAAGTTTTTATAGAAGCACGTTTCAGGATGTAACCAATCTTGTCAGTGACTCCTTTCACATAAGGTAGGACTGCAGGGAGACGTTCGAATGTTAATGGTTTAATAACTTTTGCGATATGTACAATGGCGGTGAACATATTGTAATGTTTACGCGAGTATTTCATACATACATACATATCATCACGCCATATCACTTGCAGGGTAGGCAGAGAGTACAGAGTGCCAGAGAACTCTATCCTTGCATACTTCACTTGCTTACTCTACATTCATAATTCTCTTCATACACGCTCGCCGGTTTCGGAGACTCTTGACTCAACCTTCCTTCAGTACGTGACCAATCTGGTCTAGGTAGGTTAGTCTCCGGTCTCCCCCGGTACCTACATCCTGCAAGTATTGCACATTTGAAATATTTTTTTTATGGATTCCATCATGTTTCTATTTGATTTTTAATTTATCAACTTTTCCAGTAATATACGTTAGCGTTCACGGTCGCGGGAGGAGTCCGTGACCGTGAACTCTTGTGAAGTTGAAACTTTGTGAAATTAAAAATGAAATACCAACGCGATAGAACACGTAAAAAATGGTTTTATTTCAAAAATGCTAAGCCATTTATAAAAACTTATTTGTGAGCGAAAAAAATATTATCAAAAATGGAACTTTAAGACGTATCTATACGATTTTTTTTTTACGAAATACCATTACTCGTATCTTCATCGTCATCATCATCATCTCAGCTCATATATGTCCCACTGTTGGGCGCGAGCCTCCTCCATAATGGGAGGGTAATTGACCTACTATACCACGCTGCTCGGACGTGTTGGTATAGGATTTTGTTTAGAGTTTTCCTTCTTTCGCATAGATGTTATATGCGTTTTATATCACTTAGTCGTCTCGTACGATCACCCACGGGTAAGATAAGGGGTGGTGATTAGTATTCTTAATCCGTCACCACATGGAAACTATTACACAAAAGGAGGGAAATTAACCTACTAAAAAATGGTCAGACGGTAACTTACGGAGCTCATATATGTCCTACTACTGGTCTCTAGCCTTTTTTGTTTTTCTTTTCTTTGGCGAGGGTTCTAGCCTACTACACAAAAAGAGGGAACCTATTAAATACATTCAGACGGTATAGGGTTTCATTTAGAGTTCTCCTTCTTTCGTATAGATTTTACATGTGTATTATATACCTTAGCCTTGTGTGTGGTAACGGCTACGAATACTACCAACCCTTACTTTGCTCGTGGATGTCGTAAAAGATGATTAAGAGCTTTATAAAGACCTGGGCCAACTTTATCTGATGCCGTTTGGTCAACAATTACATTCACAAGTAGTGTTGACGTCTGGCGGCCGGTCATAAAACTATTGCCAATAACTTTTACAATATGTTCTATGAAAGAAGAGTACATATTGTATCGACACCAAGTAATTGGGATAAGAGTAGGAGAATGATGATTATATACCTTAACCGTCTTTTAATATATCCAAGCAAGGCACCATAGGCAAAGATATAATTACAATTATCAAATTTTGGAAATGATGAAAGGGGAAGAACCTTTGTAACTTTATTTAGGCTAATTTTTTTTTATATTTCTATCCAGATGGCGTGGTTCATTTCCTATCATCTAAGCTAATATATGTCTCATTGTTGGGCTCGAGTCTGCTTCATAACGAGAGGGAAATTGACCTACTACACCGCGCTGGTAAGACGTGTTGGTATAGGGTTTTGTTTAGAGATTTTTCTTCTCTCGCATAGATGTTATATGCGTTTTATATCCCTTAGTCGTTCCGTACGATTACCCACAGATAAAATAAAGGATGGTGATTTGTATTCTTACACCCTGACCACACGGATAATCAAATTCAAATCTTAAGCAGGACAAAAATTTGTTCAGAGTCTGGTTGTAATTTGTCTGCGTTAATTATATGTTTAAAAAGTCACCCCCGCAATAGATCGATTATATCCTTAGTGCGGGGTGGTGTCTTTAAAAAAAAAATATACAACGAAATAATTATAATGCGAGGAGACTTTTAAAATATATAATTAATCCCAAATTACATCTAAACTTTGCACAAAAATTTTTGCAATAAAATTTAAGATGCCGATAAGGTATTTTATTCATTACGTATTCGTTGCAGTCATATTTTCTTATTACTGGATTATGAATAAATACATACATACACATCATCACGCCATATCCCTTGCAGGGTAGGCAGAGAGAACAGAGTGCTGAGAACTCTATCCTTGCATACTTCACGCGCTTCCTCAACATTCATAGTTCTCTTCATACACGCTCGCCGGTTTCGGAGACTTTTGACTCCACCTTCCTTCAGTACATGACCAATCTGGTCTAGGTAGGTTAGTCTCGAACTAAATATCCTTAAACATTAACATTTCTAATCTATAGAGGCTGCCCTTGGACATGGGCCTCCTTAAGTAAAGAGATATTATGGATTCATCTTCACTATTATTATAAGTAAGAGTCTTATTAGAATAATGTCACAACAAATTTTCTTGTTGTAACCTTGAAAAATGAATGTCACATCTGTTCCAATTGTGCTATAAGTGCTATACGGATTTCCAATAGGTGTGGGTTCGGGTGCCATATGTGACCTTCATTTTTCGCTCGTTAAGTGCTATACGGATTTGTTTATGTGAGTTCGAATCTCATATGTGACATTCATTTTTCGCTCGTTAAGTGCTATACGGATTTGTTTATGTGAGTTCGAGTCTCATATGTGACACTCATTTTTCGCTCGTTAAGTGCTATATGGATGTGTTTATGTGAGTTTCGAGTCTCATATGTGACATTCATTTTTCGCTCGTTAAGTGCTATACGGATTTGTTTATGTGGGTTCGAGTCCTATATGTGACATTATTTTTTCGCTTGCAATCAAGTTTTTTTTATAAATATTCAAGCATGTTATATGCTAAATTTCAATAGGTTATTCTTAAATAGTTTATTTCGTTCTCCACCTAAAATTTAAGTGACATTTAATCTTTAACTAATAATAAAAAAGGATACTTCAAAACACCTTCTAAAAAAATTTTCTAATTAAATGATACTAACTAATATGCAGTAGCTTTTGGAAATTTATGATTCTCTCCATCTCTATCGCACTTACTGTTTTAAATGAGATTCGACCGTAGCGTTTGCTCTGTCTAATCGCGCATGCGTATTTCAAATTCCTTTGTTCGTGGCTGTATTTATTATTATACATATATATATAGTTCCTTCACTGTACAATGCAGGATACCGAATGGTAACTTCATCCTTATTAAACTTATATGTGAAAGCAAAATTCTGTTATATTTCATATAACTATGAATCTTTTCCGTTTGGTGACGGAGTAAGAATACAATTCACTACCCACTATCTTATTCGTGCATGTACTAACATGAGCGATGTCAGCGAGTAATGAAAATGTATTCTTACTCCATAGCTATGTGGTGAAAGAGTGGGAATACAATTCACCACATATTTTACCCATTGGTCATCGTAAGAGATGACTAAGGGATATAAAACGCATATAACATCTATACAAGAGATGGCACACTCAAAACAAAACCCTATACCAACATGTCTGACCAGCGCGGTATAGTAGGTCAATTTCTCTCTCATTATAGAGTAGACTTGAGCCCAACAGTGGGATATATATGAGCTGAAATGCGAAAGTGAAAGGATGTAGGTACTGGGGGAGACCGAAACTAAGCTACCTAGACCAGATCGGTCATGTATTGAAGGACGGTGGAGTCAAGAGTCTCCGAAACCGGCGAGCGTGTATGAAGAGAATTATGAATATTGAGGAAGCGAGTGAAGTATGCAAGGATAGAGTTCTCTGGCACTCTGTTCTCTCTGCCTACCCTGCAAGGGATATGGCGTGATGATATGTATGTATGTATGTGTCCTACTCTTATTCCAATTACTTGGGGTCGATACAATATGTGTTCTTCTTTCATAGTACATACTGTAAAAGTTATTGGCAATAGTTTTATGACCGGCCGCCTGCCAGACGTCAACACTACTTGTGAATGTAATTGTTGACTAAACGGCATCAGATGCAGTTGGGCCAGGTCGTTATAAGGCTCATAGTCGTCTTTTACGACATCCACGAGCAAAGTAAGGGTTGGTAGTATTAGTAACCGCTACCACACAGCTTGAATGAGCTGAAATGATAATTTGAATCTAATATCTTTAAGCGAGTATTTTTTTTGTATTTATTCCATATTTTTAAAATCTCAGCAACGGCTTCAGTGGTTGTCATGGAATTTAGTACGCAGGAAGTTTTGGAGGTGATAAATCGATTTAGCAAAGTATAATTTATAGCAAATATTGTTTTGTTCACGTTTTTCATCATCATCATCATCATCTCAGTTAATATATGTCCCACTATTGGGCTCGGGCCTCCTCCGTAATGGGAGGGAAATTGACTATACCACGCTGGTCAGACGTGGGTAGGGTATAGGGTTTTGTTTCGAGTTTTCCATCTCTCGCATAGATGTTATATGCGTTTTTATATCCCTTAGTCGTCTCGTACGATCACCTACGGGTTAGATAGGGGATTTTTTAGGCAACAAATAAATATATTCTTGCTTTGAATTAAAATTATTACAATATGAAGGTAAATTTGGCAGCTGTCATTGAGAAGAGACAGAGCTCAGTTAGGAATTTGAGCAGTCTAATGCAAATAATTTCAGTTCAATGTATTTTTCCCCTTTTTGAAGTGAAAACTACTTTTGGTGCACCGCAAACAGATTTTTTTATGAACTGTAAGTGAGGTTGATCCGTCAAACTCTGAGGTGAAAGGCTTGATCGGGTGAACTCGGGACCGCCGAGTGTACCCGAGCGAGATAGATACAGTCAGCTGCTCTTCACTGCTGTGTCGTTGTATTTACTATATATAATTACATACATACATATCATCACGCCATATCCCTTGCAGGGTAGGCAGAGAGAACAGAGTGCCAGAGAACTCTATCTCTGCATACTTCACTCGCTTCCTCAACATTCATAATTCTATTCATACACGCTCGCCGGTTTCGGAGACTCTTGACTCCACCTTCCTTCAGTACATGACCGATCTGGTCTAGGTAGGTTAGTCTCGGTCTCCCTCGGTACCTACATCCTTCCACTTTCGCATTGTATATCTTCTTAACCAGGCGTTCGTTCGGCATTCTTTCCACATGTCCGAACCATCGGAGCATTCCCTTTCGCATCTTTACACCAATACTCTCTTTCATACCTACTCGCTCTCTTACGTCGTCGTTACGAATGCGGTCGGTCAGCCTAACTCCACAGATTTTCCGCAGAGATCGCATTTCGACCGCATTAATTTTACTATCATACTCTTTTCTGCATACCCAACTCTCGCTTCCATACAGTAATGTTGGGACAAGCACTGCGTTATGTATTGCTACACGTGCCTTCTGGCTGAGGTGGTGGCTGCCGAGAAGTTGCCCCAACGCTCCGTTCACTCTATTTCCCGCATTCACTCTTCGCTCTATATCAGTGGTGTACCTTCCATCTCGGCTAAATCCACATCCAAGATATACAAATTCATCCACTTGCTCTAGCACATCATTACCTATTGTTACTCTTACATCTGTTCTGGTTTTATCTCTTTCAAAGACCATTATTTTGGTTTAGCTCACATTCACGCGTAGACCCCTTTTCTTACAATCTTCTGTCATTGTGTCGACTAGGGTCTGCAGGTCAGTCGCTGACTGTGCCAGCAGGACTCCATCATCTGCATAAAGCAGAGCAGTGACCACTGAGTCGCCCATCTGGACTCCCACATTCATATCGTTCAACCTTTGGAGACATTTATCCAGATATATGATAAACAGCCTGGCTGACAGAACGCACCCCTGCTTAACGCCGATATTGACGTCAAACCAAGGCGACATTCCATCATCCAGCCGCACACAGGCTCTACAGCCCATGTAACTGGACTGCACAGCCTGTAGCAGTTTACCGCTAATACCATACTCCGGTAAAATGTCCCAATGTTCCTTTCGTACAACCGTGTCAAATGCTCTCTCCAGATCCACAAAACTGCAGAAAACCCTCTGACCTAGAGCCAGATGCTTCTCCACAATGTTGCGCAGAGAGAACACTTGATCCATGCATCCCCTTCCACTCCTGAAACCTCCTTGTGTCTCACACAGTAAACCATCGGACACCATCCTCATTCTCCTTTCAATAATTTTTCCATACACTTTTGCTGCCAAACTGGTCAAGCTTATGGCTCTGTAATTTGCGCAGTCATAACGTGAACCCTTGTTTTTAAACAAAGGCACGATGACTGCGCTATTCCAGTCCCTGGGAACCATTCCCGAGCTCCAACATAAATTGAGGAGCAACAGGAACGCCTCCCAGACACAAGAGCCACCAAGCTTGATCATCTCGGCAGACACCATATCAATGCCCGCTGCCTTACCATTTTTCAAACTTCTTATCGCCCATTCAACTTCATCCATACTGATGCCATCGGAGGACGCCGTTATCGAATGTTGATCTACCAAACCACATCCAACACCGGCGCCAACCGTAGCATCCGCATACATATCGCCAAAATATTCATTCCATCGGCTTAACACGTCTTGTATTTGTGTAAGAATGTCTCCACCTTTAGACCTTATTTTATTCATTCTGAAGGCTGACCCGCCCCACCGCGAGCCACCCCGAGACTTCTTCACCTCCCTCCAAAAGAGTTTGGTGTTACCCTCGAAGTTTTTAGTCAGCCTATCTTCTGCACTCATACTTGCTCTATCACGTTTCTCTTTCACTAAGGCCTTGGTGTCATTCTTACATTGCCGATATATTTCTTTCTTCTGTTCAGTCATACTGTCATTCAAATTCAAAGAAGAGACATAGTCCAGCCACGCTTTCTTCTTTTGCTCTACGGAAGCTGCCACTTCCGCATCCCACCATGCATCACCATTTGTTTTTCTATGCTTCTTTGAACTTCCACATACTTCTTTCGCTGTATCTACCATACTCTCTTTCAATACTCTCCAGCATTCTTCAATGTCCGATTGCGGCTGGCTTGCCATCGTCAGCCGTTCTCGGACACCCTCTGCATACTTTTCTCTTACACACTCTTCTTGCAACCTTTCAACCTTTATTCTTTCAAGCCCTCCGAAGTGGACACGCTCTTGCCAGTGCCTCCACTTTCTGAACAGACCACTAAATCTCGCAATAACGAGATAGTGGTCCGTGTCGACTGTGGGGCCCCTGTAGGCTCTTGCGTCCAATATTTTGCTTCGGAGGCGACTGTCTACCAAAATTAAATCTATTATGCTTTTCTGTTCATTCCTTCTCCATGTATACATATGGATGTCCTTATGTTGGAAAAATGTGTTTGACACAATAAGGTTTCTCTCCATGCATACATCCGCTATGAGCCTACCTGCGTCATTCACTCTCTTATCACCAAATGGACCAAGTACGTCCTCATAGTCGGGACGCTTGGTCCCCACCCATCCGTTCAAATCTCCGCATACAATCACGCGTTCACTGGTGTCTGCCATATCCAGAACTTCCCTAACATTGTCCCAAAACTTCTCTAGGTCTGATGCCACCGAGGATCCTACGGGAGCATATGCTACAACCATGAATACCTTGGTGACACCTAGTTTTATACGGACCCAGAGAAGTCTGGGATCATACATTCCGTAATCCTTCACACCTGAGGCTAAGCGAGAGGACAACAGCACTCCTACCCCCATGCTGGCTCGATCGCTCTGTGGTACACCAGACCACAGAGCCATCCCGCCACCAGGAAGATCGCAGGCGTCGCTGCCCCTTCGCTTGGTCTCTGTTACACAGAGCACGTCTAGCTGTTTGTCCGCCATGACGGATATCAGCTCGTGCAACTTACCTTCCACACAACCTCTTACATTCCACGTGCCCACCCGGCACTCCGTTCTCCTCGACTCGCCTAACTGGGCAAGGCGTGATGGGTGGCGGCCCCCATCGCCGCAACTGCCGATGTTCGTACCGACGGGGGCGGGTCGGTACGCGTCGCCTCCGGGGGACGCCCTAACCCGCATTGCGGTACGCATATCGAGCCGGATTAGCAGTCTAATTAGACTGGCAGGGGACGCGAACGAGCACGCTCCGGACTATGCCCCCCAATTTGAATGTTTATTAACTTAAAAATTACGACCAATAATTACCATACACTCTTTTTTATTGTAAAGACTCACTAAAAAGAATTTTTTCCCTCAGAGGATAAATTTCTCTCTAAGGGTGTGAATATAATTTTGGTTTAATATTTCTTACCCAACAATACAAATAATAAAAACATAATTTGATTTTCGCTAACATTCAGGTAATTCTTGTACCGAGAGGTTAATACATAAGATTCTGCACTGACATATGTCATCATCATTATCATCATAGCCCATGTATATTCCACTGTTGGGCTCGGGCCTCCTCCGTAATTAGAGGGAAATTAATCTACTATATCGCGCTGGTCAGACGTGTTGGTATAGGGTTTTGTTTCGAGTTTTCCTTTCTCTTGCATAGATGTTATATGCATTTTATATCCCTTAATCGTCTCTTACGATCACCCACGGATAAGATAAGGGTGGTGAATTGTATTTTTCACCGTCACCACACGAATGACATATGTACGTTAATCTTTTTATACAACGGAAACAAAATATTATAAGCATCCAGTCTTAGGCTGTTCGATGTTGGACGTAAGCCTGCCCCATAGAATTAAATGCATTTCTATTTAGTAGAGTATAAATATATAGAAAACCAGATTACGAGCGAAAAATGATTGTCCTTAAAATACGAAAATATAATACGATGCGAGAATTAGATGTCTTACAATAGTTCACGGTGGTGTAAGTGACAGCACGATTAGACCGGATTTCCAATAGGTGTGGGCTTCAAATCCCACTTGTGATAATCAATTTTTACTCGTAATCAGGTTTTTTATAAATAATCAAGCATATTAAATGCTAAATTTCAGTAATTTGTACAGACGGATGGATAAAACTTCTAAAAATGTTATTACATTCTATCGCCCATAGGTAAATGAGATCTGTAGATATATTCTTAATCTGTGTGGTGACGGATTAAGAATACAATTCACCACCCCCTTCTTATATCATCATACCCGTGGGTGATTGTAAGAGACAACTAAGGGATATAAAATGCATATAACATCTATGCAAGAGAAACTCGAAACAAAACCCTATATACCAACACGTCTGACGAGCGTGGTATAGTAGATCAATTTGCCTACCATTATGTAGGAGGCTCGAGTCCAATAGTGGAAGATATATGAGCTGAGATGATGAGATATATTCATCAGAACCAGAGTATAGAAGAAAGAGAGAAATACTTTCACCATAATTAATGGCTAAAAACCAATTTCATATTCTTATATCATTTACTTCGCATATTAAGTAAGCTTTCAAAAGCTTTCGAAGTTTTCATACGATCGAAGTTTATCGGTTAAAATTTTATTGAAATCTCTATATTTATTAAGTTTCTTATATACATTTAGTGGTATGAAAGTGATTCATTTCAATAAAGTTTGATTGGAAACTTTAATGGTTATACGTCAGACAGTCTTATGGAAATATTATTGATTATGGAAATATTTAATGCTGTATGGTAGCAGCTACGAATACTACCAACCCTTACTTTGCTCGTGGATGTCGTAAAAGACGACTAAGAGCCTTATAAAAACTTGGGTGAACTCCATCTAATGCTCTTTGGTCAACAATTACATTCGCAAGTAGTGTTGACGTCTGGCAGGTCATAAAATTATTGCCAATAATTTTTAGAATATGTACTATGAAATAAGAGTACATATTGTATCGACCTCAAGTAATTGGGATAAGAGTAGGAGAATGACGAGTCTTATGCAAATATTAGTCAAGGATTTCTGATGTAGACGCAAGTATTACACGTTTGAAATAAAACCAGTTTTAATGGATTCTATCGCGTTTGTATTTGATAAAATAAAAATAATTCTACTCAGAATATTCTCAATGGCGATTCTGTATTAGTTTATTATATTCGATATAGAAAAGGAAAGGTAATTAATAGTGTTAGGACCACGCTGTTGACAGTTCTCTGTCTACAGCCGCGGGCCGGTCTGTCCGGGGTAGTACCATACTGAGCAGAAGATCGACGTCTGAGTAATGGCAATGTGATATTGCGTTTCGTTCGATGAGCGAGAGAACCAGAAGCCCAACTGGGTGGGTGTGTGGTTTGTATTGATACCGGGCGGGCCACCGAAGACAAAGATCGGGTACCGGTTGCCCAAAAAAAAAAAAGGTTTGTATTGTTAGGCAACGGCCTAACTATACGCTTTGCAACATACATTTTTCAATACTGCACTTACAAACTTGGAATTTGGTGTGGACATTCTTTCTGCTCCGTAATGGTCAGATGAAGTAGGATTTTAAGAAATTACTTCTCCGAAAGGAATTCTATGTCGCGAAAGTAAACTACACAACTGAACTGACGTAACCGAAGCGAAGCGAGGGCGGGACGCTAGTATATAATAAATGAATTTGGATTTACCGGTGAGAGAACTTAGTTCTCCCGCAGACATGAACTGCTGACAAGTTCAAAACGTTGTGAAATTAAAAATCAAATACAAACGCGATAGAACCCGTTAAAAATAGTTTTATCAAACGTGTAATACTCGCCATAAACATCAGAATTCATTGACTAATATTACCATAAGACTCACCATTCACCTACTCATATCCCAATTACTTGGGGTCGATACAATATGTACTCTTCTTTCATAGTACATATTGTAAAAGTTATTGGCCATAGTTTTATGACCGGCCGCCTGTCAGACGTCAACCTTCCTTGGGAATGTAATTGTTGACTAACGAGCATTATATGGAGTTCGCCCATGTCTTTATAAGGCTCTTAGACGTGTTTTACGACATCCACGAGTAAAGTAAGGGTTGTTAGTATTCGTAGCCGCTACCACACAGCTATTATGCCAGCCAATATATTTCTTTTTTACCCTCAATAAAATAAAAATATTATTTTTAATAATAAGTATCCCATGTCCTTTTTAATATCTCTAAGACTACGTGTACAAAGTTTCATACATACATACATACATATCATCACGCCATATCCCTTGCAGGGTAGGCAGAGAGAACAGAGTGCCAGAGAACTCTATCTCTGCATACTTCACTCGCTTCCTCAACATTCATAATTCTCTTCATACACGCTCGCCGGTTTCGGAGACTCTTGACTCCACCTTCCTTCAGTACCTGACCGATCTGGTCTAGGTAGGTTAGTCTCGGTCTCCCTCGGTACCTACATCCTTCCACTTTCGCATTGTATATCTTCTTAACCAGACGTTCGTTCGATTTCTTGTAAGAAAAGGGGTCTACGCGTGAATGTGAGCAAAACCAAAATAATGGTCTTTGAAAGAGATGAAGCCAGAACAGATGTAAGAGTAACAATAGGTAATGATGTACTAGAGCAAGTGGATGAATTTGTATATCTTGGATGTGGATTTAGCCGAGATGAACGGTACACCACTGATATAGAGCGAAGAGTGAATGCGGGAAATAGAGTGAACGGAGCGTTGGGGCAACTTCTCGGCAGCCACCACCTCAGCCAGAAGGCACGTGTAGCAATACATAACGCAGTGCTTGTCCCAACATTACTGTATGGAAGCGAGAGTTGGGTATGCAGAAAAGAGTATGAAAGTAAAATTAATGCGGTCGAAATGCGATCTCTTCGGAAAATCTGTGGAGTTAGGCTGACCGACCGCATTCGTAACGACGACGTAAGAGAGCGAGTAGGTATGAAAGAGAGTATTGGTGTAAAGATGCGAAAGGGAATGCTCCGATGGTTCGGACATGTGGAAAGAATGCCGAACAAAGTTTCATAATAATCGATTAAGTAGTTTTGGCGTGAAAGCGTAACAAACAAATTTACATTCACATTTAAAATATTAATTGCGATAGTAGAGATGAACTCCCAATGAATGCGCTGAGAATCAAAATATCATTTTCAAATACAACGTGAAAGATTATGACTGTGTGATTATGTTGTTAGATCGGCGATTATAAGTAAATAATCCAGGTCCACACCATTCATTTATCCAGGTCCATTCATACAAATCGGGTACCGGTGGCCCGCTCGCACGACACTTTGCAAGGTGGGTCTATAGGGTCGCGCACCACCTCTTCCGTCACCCCGGACCGATTTGGCGGGTCGTGACAACCTCCATAGTCAACCGTAAAAAACAAAAAAAAAGAGGCCCATTCATCCATCCAACATTTAGTTAAATATGAATATACTTCAACCTACTTTTACATAAAATATTGCGCATAAACTAATTTCCCAAAGGCACTATTATAGTTAGTGATTTATGAGATGTAGTTGAGAAGAATATTCAGAGATGACTGCATAGATGGTGTTATTAGTTAAAATACCGAACTTCCGTGGCAGTTTGATTCGATTCCCACACAGGAAAATACTTTGTGCTATTCACAATGTATTGTTCTGAATCTGTGGGTAAAAAAAAAAAACAAAAAAATAAAAAACAAAAATAAAGGAATTTGTCTTTTTTTAATTGATTATGATGGCAAACGAGCAAGCAGCACATCCGATGGTAAGTGTGTACCCATAGACCTTTGCAATACCAAGGGTATAATTAGGTTGTTGCCTACCAATATAAACCCCAAACCCACCCAGTTGGTCTTCCGGCTCTCTCGCTCACCGAACGAAGCGCTATAGCACATTGCCATTACTCAGACGTAGATCTTTTTTTTTTTTTTTTTTGGTTCTGTTCGTCCATTCGGATAGGCAAAGGAATCAAAGCCCATACAGCCAAGTCTTATTTAATTATTTTTCATATATTGTTCATCATTTCTTCATATTATGTAGCCTTAATAGCCATTGTCTGTCAGTAAGTCAAGTCATTACCATTAATCAGACGCTGATAAACCTAATCAATGATTTTCTTTGGGAATTTTGGGCAAATATGAAAATACACGTAAACCACTATTATACTATATTCACTACACTTCAGCACTTTAACTGTACCATATGGCATAAAATACCAGCAAAATTATTCAATATAACACCACAAAACACT
Source organism: Lymantria monacha (assembly GCA_905163515.2). Lineage (NCBI taxonomy): Eukaryota > Metazoa > Arthropoda > Insecta > Lepidoptera > Erebidae > Lymantria > Lymantria monacha. The sequence goes on along the minus strand of LR991108.1, from coordinate 2,303,627 downwards.
AAAGAAATGAATATAATACAAGAGCGTGACATGACATTTCCACATTCGCGCCAAAACTCCAGACGTCGATCTTCTGCTCAGTGTGGTACTACCCCGGACGGACCGGCCGCGTGGTCCTACCACTAATAAAATGTCTGCGTTAATTATATGTTTGTAAAGTCTCCCCGTGTCTGTCTGGAGTCTGTCGTCAAAAAAATAAAAAGAAAAGCTGTTTTTATAATATTTATACTACAAACTTTCTTTTTCTTCCACTATTCTCAATTCGTACACACTGTTTTTCATTCCAATTTAAATTTATTAATCATTCTTACACATAGCTGTGTTACGTGTGACGACTGCATGTAGCGGAGATGCGAATGTTGAGATGGATGTGTGGTGTGACAAGAATGGATAAAGTAAGAAATGAATACATTAGAGGCAGTTTGAAAGTTGCGACAGCGACGGAAAAGTTAAGGAGTGAACGGCTGACATGGTATGGACATGTGCAGAGGCGGGATGGAAGTAATGTTGTGAGAAAAGTTTTAGGTATGAATGTTGAAGGCTTAAGGGGTAAAGGAAGACCAAAGAAAAGATGGATGGACTGCGTGAGGCATGACATGAATAGTCTAGGAGTAACGGCAGAGATGACGTCTGATAGGATCGTATGGAAAAGGATGACATATTGCGTCGACCCCAAATAATTGGGATAAGAGCAGGATGATGATGATGATGATATATAGCTTTACATGTAAAAGTTATTTTTGTTATATAAAATTATATCGCTTAATTATCTCAAGGGAATATTACCGGGATAAAAATTATTCTAACTGTGAATCCAGGAAAGAAAAGCCACCAACTATTTGACTGGCGTAGTATAAAATAATAGCTATAATAAGTAAAAATCTGTTAAAATCAATATGTTGCATAAAACTTGATCAAATTGACATACAGCATTCCCATTTTTTTTAAAGACACCACCCATGCATTAAGAAAATAATCTTTGTATTACGCTTGGGACTTCACAAGCATAATTAACGCAGATAAATTACACCACGGACTACAGAACAATCCACGGATGACAAGGAAGCGGTACCAGCGGCTGGCTCAATGGCGAAGTGGAGGGAATTCCGTGGGTTATGGAATCACGCGCTGCTCTTCCGTCGCTCCGGACGTAATGGGCGGCGTGTGTTCGCACCATAGACTACCAAAAAAAAAACAGAACAATAGTTTTTGGGTGCCACAAAATCTTGTCCTTTATAGGAATGAAACCCACGGCCTGGGAACGGAAGGCCGATATCTAAACCACTATGCCATCTGTGCAATCAAAAAAGTCGTTAAAATATCTTAAAAAGTATCAAAGGTTTAAAATCTTAAATCAGAGCGATAAAAAACCGATGCAAAAGGAAGGCAGTTTGCTATTGTGTTATATTTTTCAAAACATCCCAAGTTAAGTACATCACGCCAAGGTCTAGAAATCGATGGATGACCGTGGCCTAAAATGTGTGGTGATCGTTAAAATGAGACGTATCCGGCAATAAACGACTCCCATTTATAATACAAGTTTTTTTTTATTATATCATGCCGAATTACCACGCAATCTCATTTAAAGATGATTTCCACTAAATGCTATAAAATATAGCATTAATATTGCATTAAATTATTTGACATTTTATAAATTTAGAATATCCGTGTGGTGACGGAGTAAGAATACAATTCACCACCCCCTATCTTACTCGTGAGTAATCGTAAGAGACGACTTAGGGACAAAAAAAAAAACTCCTATAACATCTATGCAAGAAAGGCGAAACTTGAAACAAAACCATATACCAACACTTCTGACCAGCATTGTATAGTAGAACAATTTTCTTCTCAGCACTCGCGTCTGCGAACTCACTCTGTCGGTGGCGACCAGGGAGAGGGAGGCGCCGCTACGCGCACCTCCTCCCACCGCCTTGACTGGATGTGGCCAGATGGCCAAGCGTAGGGGTGTCGGGGATAGAATGTCATTAGACAATCTCTCCGGCATTCCGTAAAAGCGCGGAAGGGACCGCTGTTGGTTTTAGTGAGTATTCCGGCCGCCAACATCTATAGCCCGCGAGTCCCTCACAACCCTCCGGGGGATAGTGCGTAAAAGCATTTCCACAGCATTAACAAAAAAAAAGAAGGTCAATGTCCCTCTCATTATGGAGGAGGCTCGAGCCCAACGGTGGGACATATGTACAGGGTGGAAGTGGACCGCTCCCGTAAATAAAGACAGGTGACCCTACTAGTCCTACTTATAATTATAGGCTAGAAACAAAAATAGATGCGGATGAAAAAAAAAAATTTTTTTTCACCACGTGAGGTCGTTGAACTCTTGAACATATGATAGTGAGTTTTGAATAGAATGCGTCTTTTCTCATCTGAGTATAGTTACGCATTTTATATATCGAGTTATCGTTACATGGCACTGTCCTAATACGATGGAATGTGAAAAAAACTAAAAATTTTTTTTCATCCTGCTCGATTTTTTTTCTAGCCTATCATTACAAGTAGGACTTGTAGGCCTACCTGTCTTTGTTTTCGGGAGCGGTCCACTTCCACCCTGTATTTGAGCTGCGATGATGATGATGAGATGATTATAAATATTACGTACTTGTGCTATGTGGTGGCAACTACGAATACTCCCAATCTTCACATTGCTCGTGGGTGTTGAAAAAAAAAAGACTAAAAGCTTTACATCCATCTGGGTCTACTCGCGTTCGACTGCACAGATGTGTGTGGTTAATATACCGCCCTTCCGTGCCAGTACCGTGGATTCCATTCCCATGCAGGAGAATACTTAGTGCGATTCACAAAGTATTATTCTAAGTCTGGGTAGAATTTGTCTGCTTCAATTGCATGTTTGTAAAATCCCACGCAATACAAGGATTAATTTCTTAAAGCAGGGTGGAACCTTTTAAAAAAATCTCCAACTAATGTCATTTACTTATAGCTGCCATGACAATTGACAAGCAAATTTGGTCATAAAATTATTCTCAACTTTTTTGGTACTATGTAAAAAGAGTAAATTTTGCTTCAACCTTTTTTTTTTTTTTTTTTTTTTTTTTGGTGGACTATGGATTAGTCTCGCCCCGCCAAATCGGTCCGGGGTGACGGAGAAGGCGGCGCGTGACCCCATAGACCCACCGTAAAAACTCCTCTCTCTTCGCCGTGCGAGCGGGTCACCGGGACCCGATTTTTAACTTCGGTGGCCCGCCCGGCGGTTCACCCTCGCGGGTTCCTCTCGTCGACGCCCCGACAGATTTCGCCGTCGGGGCGTCGCCCTCACGCGGTGGCCTCACGTCGGGTGACCGGACAATTCCCCGGTCCGATCACCCGAAGCCTCGGTTAGGGCGGCATCAGGCGCAGGTATTCGCGCCTGCGCCGCCCCGGCCGCTGGCGGCGGCCCGGGGCGCGGGAATCCTCCCTTGCCCGTTCCGCCGCTTCCTTCTGCGAGATGACAGCCTCGCAGAAGGCGGCGACCGCGTCCCAGTTCCTGATGCTGTCGACCATCGCTCTCGCGACGGCCGGCAGCGTCAGGTCGGCACCGATGACAGCGACGAGGTCACGGCGCTGCCGCTCCCATCCCGGACACACCTCCAGCGTGTGTTGCGCCGTGTCCTCGTCACTCCTGCAGTGGTGGCAGGCCGGAGTCCACTCCCTATACACGACCCTGTGCAGGTACAACCCGAAACACCCGTGCCCCGTCAATACCTGCACCAGCCGAAAGGTGAGGACTCCGTGCCGCCGCTCCATCCACTCTATCAGTACGGGCCGGAGGGCCTCAACGGTCTCCACACCGTGCCTAGGCCTCTCCAGCCGCGTAGCCCAACGGGCGATGACGTCTCGGCGGGCATCCACGCGCCAGGTGGCTATCTCGCTCAACGATGGGGAGCCACCTTCCTCGCGCGCTGTGATAACCCGCCGGTAGAGGTCGGAGAGCATCTCCGCCTCTAGGTCCCACGGGGGTGTCCCGGCCAACAGGCACGCCGCCTCTGTCGACACCGTGCGGTACCCGCGAATGGCTCTGACCGCCATGGCTCTCTGTGGCCTCCACAGAACCGCCCTGAGCTGGGCATTCAGAGCCCTCGCCCACACGGGTGCGCCGTACATGGCCATCGAGCGGATGACCCCCGCATACAGCCGTCGGGCCTCAAAACTGGGTCCGCCCACATTCGGCATGAGACGAGAAAGGGCGGACGCCGCGCCGACAAGCCGGGGAGCAATCTGTCGGAAATGCTCCCGGAACCACCATCGCCCGTCGAGCACCAGACCCAAGTACCTCATATGGGCCTGGATGCTGATGTGGATGGAGTTTACCACTATCGAGGCGCCGATGGGCAGCCTCACACGGGGCCCATGGAAAAGTAGGGCCTCCGTCTTGTTTAGGGCCACCCTGAGCCCCAGCGCCTCGATCCGCCTGACCATCTCCTCGGTGCCGAGAGTGGCCAGGCTCGCCGCCTCTTCGAGTGTCCTGCCCCGGGCTGTGACGAGCGTGTCGTCAGCGTAGCACACCAAGCTCAGCCCGGGGGGGAGACTCCCTCTCAACGCCCAGTCGTACCCGATGTCCCACAGAGTCGGCCCCAGAACCGACCCCTGTGGAACGCCGCACGACATGGGCGTCCGCACAATGTCCCCTGCGGGACCCGCGCAGAGGATACTGCGGCCCTCCAAATAGTCTGCCACCAGCCGCCTGAGGTACAGGGGCACTCCATGGAACCGGAGCGCCTCCCTGATGCAGCCGAATGGCAGACTATTGAATGCGTTGGCGATGTCCAACGACACCGCCAACAGCACTCCCTTCCCGGCGACGGCCTCCGCGGCCGCCTGCCTCAGGCGTAATAGGGCCCCGATGGTCGAACGCCCCCTCCGAAACCCATACTGAGCGTCCGACAGATCGGGCCCCACCTCCTCCAGGTGTCGGACGATGCGGGCAGCGAGCACACGCTCCAGCAGCTTACCCACATCGTCGAGGAGCACGATGGGCCTGTAGGCCGACGGCAAATCCGGGGACCGTCCCGGCTTTGGCAGGAGAACCAACCTCCCTTCCTTCCAGCACTCAGGGAACCGTCCAGACGTCAGACAGGCGTTGAACAGCTGCCTGAGGCGAGGCTCGAAGTGCTCGAGGAGCGACGTCAGCACCCGGACTGGAATTCCGTCCGGGCCGGGGGCCGTGGTGGCGGAACGAATCTTCGCCACGGCCGCCCCCACTTCCGACTCCGTCACGGGCGGAACACTCTCGTCGTCGTCGGCCTCCCGGTCCTGATCTGGCGGAGCCATGACCGGGGGCGTGTGTTCCGACTGCCGTGGAAACAGCTCCTCGACCACCCTACGAAGGAAGTCGGGCTGGAGGGTCTCGGTGAGGGGGGGGGCCCGCGCGCGAAGCTTGTTCAGCGCCGCGCGATATGGGCGACCCCAGGGGTCACGGTCGAGACCGTCCAGCATCTCCTGCCAACTCGCGCCCTTGGCGGCACGGATGGCCAGCCGAAAGGCAGTCCGCGCACTGCGGTACGCCTCGTACAGCTGGCCCTCCCGCTCGACGTCGCGGTGACGCCGCCGGCTGCGGGTGTAGGACCTTCGGGCACTGATACACGCCGCACGAAGGTCCGCCAGTCTTGGGGACCACCAGTAGACCCCCTGCCTCGGAGGTGGACGCCGCCGCACTCTGGGCATGGCCGCATCGCAGATCTGCGTTAACGCACTGCGAATGCGGACAGCCTCAGCGTCCACTCCGTCCGCTGGGGGTGGTGAGGACAGCCACGTGCTGACAATGGCCGCCTCCGCCAGTAGATCCCTGTCAAGACGACCCACAGCCCACCGCGGAAACGCGGGAGCTCCGTCCGCCCTGTGACCCCTACCGGGTTCCCGGGGGGAGACCTCCATCCGGATGTACCGGTGGTCCGACAGGGTCTCCGCCTCCTCCAGGACACTCCAGTTCCTCACCCGTGGCGCGACAGCGGGGCTAGCGAACGACAAGTCCACTATCGACCCGCCCTGCCGCCGCACACACGTGTTCACCGAGCCTCTGTTCAGAACACAGAGGCCCAGTGAAGCCGCCCACTCGTTGACCGCCCGCCCGCGGTCGTCCGTCGCAGGGGACCCCCACGCCGTGGATTTGGCGTTAAAGTCCCCCAGAACCAGGACGAGGCCCGGTGCCAGTCGCCGTATCGAGGCCTCCAAGGTGGTGAGTGAGGCCCCGAAATCGTCCATCCTCCTAGTGGGGGAGAGGTATACGCTGTAGAGCGTGACCCCTCCCCACTCCGCCGCGACAAATTCCTCGCCCCTATCCAAAAGGGACAAGGACGGGAAGTGCCGCTGCGTTGAGACGACGATTGCCGCAGTACCGTTTCGACTGACCACCCAATTGGGGCGATCAGGCACGGCGTACGGTTCCGCGACTACGGCTGCACCAATCGACCACTCCGCCATGGATTGCAGGAGGAGATCCTGCGCTCCGGCGGAGTGGTTGGTGTTGGCCTGCAGGAGGAGGTGCATGGATGGTGTACCCATTATCGGGTTGTATCCATGACCTCCTCGCCAGCGGGCGATCGGACCGCGCTAGGAGCGGGAGCGGCCGTGGTCGTAGGGCCGCCCCGCGCCTTTGGGGCCGAAGCTGGAGGTTTGCACGCCCCAGAGCCCATGCGGTGCTTGGCGGGCTTATTGCCCGCCGCACACGCGGGGCAGTGGGGCGGGGCGGCGCAAGATGCCGCCACGTGCCCGGTCTGACCGCAGCGGAAACACAATCCGCCGCAGTCGAAGCAATTAGTGCACGTCGGTCGAGTGTGTCCGACCGCCATGCACTTGTAGCACCTCGCAGGCCGGTGCTCAAGCACGGTTACCCGCGCCGAGCTCCAGCCCACGAGGAGCCTGCCTGAGCCGGCCAGTTGCCTGACCGACTCCACCGGGCACTGCGCCCAGGCAGCACCTACGCCACCCGGACCGGGACGAATGGCACCGACCCGGACGGAGTCTATGGGACACCCGGTTTTCGAGGCAATAGCCTCCCGGATGTCTTCCACCGTCACCGAATCGTCCAAACCCGAAATGCGCATTTCGGCGCACTTGACGGGCCTGGCGATCTTGATGCCACCCTCCTCGGCGAACAAACCTCTCAGCTTCTCGGCCACGCTGTCGGCCGTCTTGGCGCCCTCGGCCCCTGGGAACTCGAGAATTCGAGCCCCCGTCCGGGCCTTGCGGGTCCTGGCTTCGACGCCTCCAATATCGGAGACGTCTAGCTCCCGCCGGGCCTTCCTCAAGACGGCCTCGTAGCTGAGGCCCTTCTCGGCCGCCTCGGGCAGCACAGTGATCACCACTGCGGCCGTCTTCGGCGACTTGAGCCCCTTGCGCGGTCTCTTCTTCTGTCCGGCTCCTGCCTGTGGAGCGGGGACCTCAGCGGCGCGCTTGGCCTCCGCTCTCCTCCTTTGGCCGCGACTCCTTCTGTCGCGTTCGGCTACCTGCCAACCCTGTTCGGGTACGGCAGTCGTGCCAGACGCGGAAGGCCTCGTCGCAGCCTCGCTGGTCGTCGCCGGCGGTGTTGTTGCGGGCGACTTCAGCGGTCCGGCAGGAGCCGGAGCCGTCTTCCTCCTCAGGGCGGGTCCCTTCGGAGCTGGGCCGGGGCCTTTGGGCTTAGGCCCGGCCGCGGCCGCGGCGTAACTCCCCACGCGGCCACCCTGACAAGGCAGCGGGGCGGGGGCTGGTGCCACATGCGGCCGCTTATCCGCGGCTAGAGGCGGCCGGACACGTGGTTCTGGAGGCAGTCTTGCCTCCAGAACGGCCACACGCGCATCAACGAGTTTGCCAACTGCGTTGATGATTTTGGCGAGGGCCTCGTCCGACAAGCCTCCCACCTCCAGCGTCGGGGTCGGCTGAGCCTCTCCAGGGGCCCGCTCCGCGGCGCCTGGCGGCTTTGGCGTCGCAGGGGCGCTAGCTGGCGGCAAGCGGTCCGCGGGGAGAGGCGTCAACCTCACCACCGGGACAGGGAGTTTCGCCGCGGCGACCGCGCCAGCGCCAGCCGGCGACGCGCGCCTCGCGGCGGCAGGCGTCTTCCTCGCCGCGGGGACGGGTGTGACGGAGACGCCATCACCCAACGTCGTCGGCGCCGCAGCGCGAGGCGGCTTTGGCGCCGCAGCGGCCGCCGAGTAGCCGGCCCTGGCCGATGGCGCGGCTGTCGCGGGTGACACGAACAGCGCCACCTGCGCCTTGAGGTCGGCCACGTCTATCAACAGCTGGCGGTTTGCCCGACGCATTTCCGCCAGCATGTCGCCCAGGTTCCGATTTCGGGTCCGCAGGCCTGACATCTCGCCTCTAAGGCGGACATTTTCGGCCTGCAGATCCGTGGCCTCGCCGGCGCGGACAGCGACCGCCGCCGCCCTTTCCATGACCGAGGTCCCTCGCCCTCTTCGGGAGGCCTGGATCTTGGGTGGAGGCATGTTGGCCACGCTCCCCTCGGTTTCGGCGCTCGAGCTGCCTCCCTTACTCAGGGGGCGCTTTCGCACCTGCGAGGGGAGGGCCTCCTCCTTCTTAGTCGCGGTCGCCGGCGGCGTCTTTGCTGCTAGACGCGCCGACGACCTAGTGGGGCCTTCACCAGCCGACCCGCTGTCGTTTTTGGACGGCCCTGCGGGAATATCACCGCCCTCGTCCATTCTGACGGTGGACCCGCCGCCCTCGTCTTCGGACGGCTCTGCGACATCGCTGTCGCCCTCGTCCGTCGACGGCTCTGCTGCGAGTCTACCGTCCTTCTTCTCTTCAGCGGCGGCAGCCTCCCTGCGCGCTCGCCGCTCCTCCAGCCGCCTTTTGTGGCTCAGGCCGTTGCCCCGAGACTTTCGAGGCGACCTCCTCTTCTTCTTCTGGGCCTCCACGATTTGTGCCGGGCCCTCGGCGGACGCCTCAAGTCCTGAGGACGAGGCGTCGTTGTCAGTTTTTCTTTGGCTTGACAAGGCCGTGGTGTGAGAATCGCACAGATTCCCGTCGGTGTTAAAAGGTATTTTTAAATTCGTATCCATGAGATTCCCACGAGTAGGGGAGATACACAACGTCGACCCGGGCAGAGATCCCTTTACCCGGGCAAGCCTACATTTACCAACCAGGGGGTCAGCCGGTACCCTGGCTGGAGCGTGCTAACGACAGAACAACCCATCTGCCATGCATCTTCTCGCCGCACGCCAGAACTTAAGATTCTGGGTGATTTCCGAGTTCGAATGTTACTTCGAACTCTTTATAGAGGTTGTCTTCCTCGCGGTCCGGGCGGTTAAGCCAAGACCCTCGCTCCTGATACTACGCCTCAAGACAACGTGTCTTGAAGCAAGATACCAGGTTTACGATGTGTGGGCGGTGGCATGTGCCTGCCCAGCCCTCAAATGAATGAGTGACTGAGCCCGTCCCAATATTTCGCGTCCTATACCCTCTACTACGACTGTAGTAGAGTAAGGAGCGAAATCGCGCAGATATTCGCTACGGACGACAGTACAACAGAAGAACTGGGGACCGCCGCCCGCACCCAGGGTACACCGCGTGGAGGTTTCTGGCATAGTACCCCAAATTTTGCTTCAACCTTCAAGTCATTGTAATTAGAGCAGAGAAAGATAATGAATTCATGTTATGAAGAAGGATAGGGAGCTATCTTCACCCTTCTGAATCTTTTTTTGACAGCCACCACAAATGGCTGACTCATCTAATTTTTGATCTTTTATTGCTAATGGTGGGCAAACGAGCAAGCAGCACACCTTATGGTAAGTGTTATTGCCGCCCACGGACCTTTGCATTACCAAGGGTATAGCTAGGCCGCTGCCTACCAATACAAACCTTAAACCCACCCAGTTGGGCTTTCGGCTCTCTCGCTCTCCAAACAAAGCGCAATATCACATCGCCATTACTCAGACGTCGATCTTCTGCTCAGGGTGGTACTACCCCGGACGGACCGGCCCGCGACTGTAGACAGAGAACTGTCAAGAGCTTAATCCTACCACTAATGTATGCTCCTATAATGTAGGTGGTGTCTTTTAAAAAAAACTCCATCTAATGTCATATACTTGCAGCTGACATGACAGCTGGCAAGCAGGTGTTCATTATTCTAGAAAATTTTTGGTACGACTTAAGAGAGAGAGTATAATTGGAATAAAAGTAGTGTGATGATAATGAATTCATGTAATGAAGAAGAGTGGGGAGCTATCTTCACCCTTCTGATTTTTTTTTTGACAGCCGCCATAAATTGCTGGCTCATTTAGTTATGTTGGAAAGAGAGAGAGAGCCGGAAGCATAAATAAGCAGTTCTCAGACACACAGTTGAGTTCGTATTACAGAGCCATGAACGGTAATTATCAATTACTTCCATCGTACACACTGCAAAAAATATTGTCAATAGTTTTATGACCAGCCGCTTGTTTGACGTTAATCCTTCTTGGGAATGTAATTGTTGACCAAAACGGCATCAATTGGAGTCGTTCCAGATCGATATGAAGCTTTTGGTCGTTATTTACTACATCCACAAGCAAAGTAAGGGTTAGTAGTATTCGTACCCGCTGCAGCTTAATACAAATATTTGTAATAAAATATTAAAAATAAATGCTTTTAAATAATCCTTTGTTTTATATAGTAAAAATTGTAATGGATATATTTGTATATTATATATATTCAAGAGAAACTATGCTGCAAACCTTCTGGGCACATTACCGGTGAATAATAATGCGGAGGAGTTTTTCGATGCCTGAATGCGGCTTTTGCTTTTTGGCCTATTCTATTTTTATTCTATTTTTTTGTACATACATACATACCATTACGCCACATCCCTTGCAGGGTAGGCAGAGAGAACAGAGTGCCAGAGAACTCTATCCTTGCATACTTCACTCGCTTGTTCAACATTCATAATTCTCTTCATACACGCTCGCCGGTTTCGGAGACTCTTGACTCCACCTTCCTTTTTTTTTTGTAAATATTTTAATTTAAAACTTAGCTTTAAATGTACATCATCATCATCATAGCCCATATATGTCCCACTGTTGTGCTCGGGCCTACGCCGTAATGGGAGGTAAGTAACCTACTATACCGCGCTGGTCAGACATGTTGATATAGGGTTTTGTTTCGAGTTTGCCATCTCATGTAAAAAAATGGTAATGTAAAATAATTCATAATTAAACCAAGTAATCTATATGTCCTCTTCTATGGTACATATTAGAAAAAATAAATTGTATTTAGTCTTTATTAAAGCATCAAAAATCTTGTTTTGGCAATAATAATGATTTTTTGCCTATACGTCTCTATACATGTGCTTTTTTTTTTAAAGACATCCTCCTGCACTAAGGAAATAAACCTTGTATTGCGGGGGACTTTACAAACATGCAATTAACGCAGACAAATTACACCCAGACTCAGAACAACAGTTTATAGATCGCACAAAGTATTGTCCAGCGTGGGAATCGAACCCACGGCACTAGCACCGAAGATCGGTATCTAAACCACTACGCCATCTGTACAGTCAATCTTGCATCAGGTACTGCTATTGCATTGCAGGAATTGGATGCACCAAAAAATGACAGCGCCATATCTCTATAGTAAAGGCCTAAATCCAGCAATAGATGGCAAAAATTGTAATAATGATAATGAAACTACCAATTTAGAAGTATTCATACATTTTAAATTCATTATGATCTTAGTTCATATATGTTCCACTATTGGGCTCGAGGCTCCTCTGTAATGGAAGGGAAATTGATCTATTATACCACGCTGGTCATTCGTGTTGGTGTAGGGTTTTCTTTCGAGTTTTATCTCGCATAGACGTTATATGCATTTTATATCACTTAGCCGTTTCTTACGATCACCCACGGGTAAGATAAGGCTGTGGTGAATTGTATTCTTACTCGGTTACCACACGGATTTCTTTTTCAATTAAATTATTTTTTTAATATAGATTAGTGTTAATTTTATATTCATATTGTTAGAATTATTAACTCTCATTCAATTGCGTTCACGGATGCATCAATTAACCAATCTGTATTGTTGGATATAACCCTCCTAACAGGAGAAATAATGCCATGCTGGATCCAGCTTTCACGGTTCTACTATGCGTATCCATAAATGCCACCGAGATTTGATAAACAAGAAACTCCAAGAAACGTTTTTTAATTGTCTTCGAACCCGCAACAAATTGAATTAGAAAAGAAAAACAGGAATTAGGAAAGGGGTTCTCTCCTTTGTGGATTATTTCATTCATAAACTTATGAAGTCTGTTTCTTGGGTCCTCAGAAGTGGGATAGTATTACAATTGCCACTTTTAATGTGGATTGACAATGGTAATAGCTTTATATGTTGCTTTAAAGAATGATGTCGCGAACTACTCTGGAGTTTCCTTAGTTGGTTTTTACGATAATACGCAAAGATGAAAGCATATTAAGTATTTTTGAAGTGAACACTTCTTTATCGGCGTTGTGCACTTTTTATGGTGGATAAAAAAAGTTTAACTCGTGTCAGGACACGTGACCCTGATCGAAAATACGTAAGACGAAGGGAAAGTAAAGAAAGCGGCGTAGTAGAGGAAGTATTTTACTACAGCGCTATCTACTTGTCACACTTAAGACTTTTATTTAATTTGCCACTAATACTGTCAATAAATACCACTAGATGGCATAAATTAATACATAATAAATAAAATATTATCCACGTGGTGACGAATTTTCGATACTAAATAATTATTACCGTTACTTATGTCTGCATTGCGCATGTGTGGGTACGTAATAATTATTGATTCACGTAATAGATGGCGCTTTCTTTTGACATTAGCAGTAACAAAAGCAATCGAGAGTGGGCTCTCTATTTCTAATATATCATTTTACTCTGTGGTGACTGTTGGTGGCTCGACCGTCTGTATAATTGTAAAATTCGTGTATATAAAGTGTTTGAAATATGATAATTGAACAAAGTAAATCGATTGTTATTATCAATTATTCAATTTTTGAAGTGAAAACTTATTTTGGCGCACCGCACTCAGATATTTTTGTGGGCTGTAAGTGAGGCTGATCCGTCACGCTCTGAGGTGAAAGACTCGATCGGGTGAACTCGGGATCGCCGAGTGTACCCGAGCAATAGAGATACAATCAGCTGCTCTTCACTGCTGTGTCGCTGTGTTTACATACATACATATCATCACGCCATATCCCTTGCAGGGTAGGCAGAGAGAACAGAGTGCCAGAAGCCTGTGTTTACTATATTCAATTTATATGTAACTAGCTTCTGCCCGCGGTTTCGCCCGCGTAAAAGGTTACTTTCCTAAAGTTTTTTATCCCCTATTTTTTTTTACAAAATTTTAATATCATATTTATTTACATCTAATCAATAGCCTAAAAAGTTTTAAACTTTTGGCTTTAATAATGACGATACTTCCTTACAACTTTGTCCCCCTTTACAACCATTTTTTGCATTAAAAAGTAGCCTATGTCCTTTGACAGGTTCTAGACTATCGGTGTACCAAATTTCATTTCGATCAGTTCAGTAGTTTTGGCGTGAAAGAGCGACAGACAGACAGAGTTACTTTCGCATTTATAATATTAGTAAGGATTATTGTTATTATCAATTATTAAATAGTTTAATGACTTCTAATGTTTACGCGAGTATTACACATTTGAAATAAAACTACTTTTACGGATTCTATCGCGTTTGTATTTGATTTATAATTTCCCGACGTTTCGAACACTTTACAGTGATCATGGTCACGGGAGGACTGAGGTGTCTTACGTCCAATATGTCATTGTTATTACAGAAATTTATTTATATCTACCCTATAAGATATTAAATTTTGACCCACATTTTTATACAAAAATTAATACAATTCATTGCCAGTACAAAAAGAGAATGATTCTATATATAAATATTAAGGTTTTTAATTTATGATAATTATTATTGTGGTCATATCATAAATTAAAAACCTTAATATTTATTTTTGTTAGTTTTGTAAAAATTGTAAAATTGCCACAATAATAATTATCATAACTTAAATACCTTAATAATAACAAATCATAAACAACATAATTTTTTTTTATATATAGAATCATTCTCTTTTTGTACTGGCAATGAATTGTATTAATTTTTGTATAAAAATGTGGGTCAAAATTTAATATCTTATAGGGTAGATATAAATAAATTTCTGTAATAACAATGACATATTGGACGTAAGACACCTCAGTCCTCACGTGACCATGATCACTGTAAAGTGTTCGAAACGTCGGGCAATTATAAATCAAATACAAACGCGATAGAATCCGTAAAAGTAGTTTTATTTCAAATGTATTAAATAGTTTTTAATAATTATTTTTTGGCGGCTGGTTACTATATGGTACACTCTCTGTGACGCGCTTTTTTATTTTTTTTTGTATTTGTTTTTTTTTTTACATAGATTTAAGTTTTCACTTGTGTCGGCAGTCCTCATGCTTTCTACAGTTGTAGTTCATAAATCTCTTTCTTGGAATATTCATGGGATGTCGTAAAATACGACTAAGAGATATGACAAGCCAAAACATCCATATGACAGAAGGGAAATTCGAATTCACCGAGGTAGGTTCATTGCCCTCCAATTATGGAAGAGGTTCGAACTCAGCAGAGGGACGTATATGTGTTGTTGAAATTGTGATTTCTTTTTTATTGCCATTGGTGGCAAATGAGCAAGCAGCACACCTGATGGTAAGTGATACTGCTGCATATGGACCTTCGCAATACCAGGGGCATAGCTAGGCCGTTGCCTACCGTAAAGAAAGTACTCCCCTTAAACCTCGTTTGAAGAAGGAAATGTCATAATATATTTTTAGCATTATATGGTGGATGTTATGGTAAAATTTTTAGATTCAAATTACTGAAATTTAGCATTTAATATGCTTAATTATTTATAAAACCCGATTACGAAGTGAAAAATGATGTTACAAGCGGGACTCGAACCCGCACCTATTGGGAGTCCGTCCCAATCGTGCTGCCACTTACACCACCGTGAACTATTGTAGGACATTCAAATCTCGTTTCATATCATATTTACGTCTTTAAGGAGACGTGTGCCATCTACCCAACAATGTTTACACATTGTATAGGCTTAATACTTCAAAGTTTGCAGTTAGAATTGTACTAAACGATGATGAATCGGGTTTCCATAAAAAAAGATTGTAGAATTATATTAATACGCGTAAAAATAAAATCAAGGTTAATACAAAAAACAGATGTCAGGCGATGATGCCTGAAAGAGGTACAGGCCAGGTGGACTACCGATGACAAGAATTTAGTACCAGTAGACCGTCCAAATGCTAAAAAAAAGAAAACTAAGGAGACTATGTGCAATAGAGGTAGACTAAAGAAGTGTAACTTATTCTATGTACAATGAAACATATATAATTACTAGCAGACACGGCCACACGTTGCTGTGGCTAAGGTAGCGTCAGTAACACGTGGTGGTTATGCTAATAAATTGTAGCTCATATAAAGCGTTTGTAAGTTTAACATAGCGCCATCTATAATTGCGATAACAGATAATTGTGACTATCAAATAATAGACAAATAATTTGCAATAAAATAATATTACGACCATAAATTGAGATGGATGCTATCCTATCTTTTAAGTTGGATCAAACTACACTTGCTGTGCAAATTTGATTAAAACCGGTTAAGTACTTTAGGAGTCCATCGCGGACAAACAACGTGACACGTAATTTATATATATTAAGATGTACATCAAACATTTTTGTATATACATAGAGCTGGATTTGTATAAACATTTATTTATGTATGTATATTATACAGGGTGGAAGTGGACCGCTCCCGAAAACAAAGACAGGTGACTCTACTAGACCTACTTGTAATGACAGGCTAGAAAAAAAATCGATTCATATAAAAAAAATATATTTTTTTACAGCATTTTCTGCGTTTTCCTATATTTCATCATATTAGGATAGTGCCGTGTAATGCTAATTTCATAAAAAATACGTAACTTTACTCAGATGAGAAAAAACGCAATGTATTCAATAATCAAAACATCTGTTCGGCCGATACCTACACGCGCGCGGTAAGTGACCGCGCGCGTGTACGTATCGGACCAATACCGCGGTCATTGACCGCGGGCAAGTAACTGTCAACTCTGGAACAGCTGATCTGAGTTTTGAATACATTGCGTATTTTCTCATCTGAGTAAAGTTACGTATTTTTTTTTTGAAATTATCGTTACAAGGCACTGTCCTAATACGATGGTGTGTGGAAAACTTCCAAAATTTTTTGGAAAAAAGACAATTTTTTTCATCCGAATCCTAACATTACAAGTAGGACTAGTAGGGTCACCTGTCTTTGTTTTCGGGAGCGGTCCACTTCCACCCTGTATAATTTATTACATATATACTTTATTTATATATACTTTATTTATATATATATATATTATGAAAGCAAAAAAGAAAATGTTTCTTACTGTTTGTATTATTATGAAAAAATACACGTAAGCATTTGGGGGGTTTGACGTACCGTAGCCCACCGCCAAAAAAAAAAAAGCATTCTACATAGCAGTAGCTTAAAACTTTTTGGAGTTTACTCCTTAAGAATCGATTTTCATATAAGGCGCCCGGTATGAGAAAAAATTGAGGAGTAAAATCTAGTGATCGAATGACCTCGTTACGTTTTTGGTGTGCAACCTATTCTGCGCACCTTTCACTTTCTGACGTGAGATAATACTTCACTGAACAGTTTTAATGAATGTAAATAAAAATATATATATTATATATTATTTTTAGTCAAATGAGCTTTTTTTGCGCCTGTTTTGATAATCGTACTTAAGGAGTAAACTCCAGTCGTGCGTCGGAGCTGACACACACACTTTTTTTTTATTAATTATGGTGATAAACGAGCAAGCAGCGCACCCGATGGTCAGTGTTACAGCCGCTCTTTTGAGCATTGGAATACCAGACATAAAACAAGGCTACTTCCTATCAACCAAAATCTATTCAAATTCAGTTCTTTCGCTTATCAAACAAGGTGCAACAGAATATTACCATTGCTTAGACGTCCACGTTTTCTGCTGGAATTTGATACTAGACCAGACTGACCGGTCTTCGGCTGTCGACAATAAACTGTCAATACCTATTCCCTATCACTTCTAAAGCTTCAAAAATTATAATGAGAAATCAAGCTACCGGTTTCTGTGGGCAGCGAATAAATAAAAAGTAAGCTATGAAATATATCTTTCAATTACATATGGAATAAAATCTTTATATATTTTTCTTTCTTCTCTAACACGCAAAAGCTTTTGTCACGAATGTTTCAAACATTATTCATTTGATATCGTGATTTTTTTATTAACCTCAAATGAATTTGTTTAACTCAGAAAATCAAATATGGCGTTGAAAGAATTATAATTATATTATATACATACTGATTATAATTATCCACTCATATGGTGACTAATTAGAAATATTACGAGTATATTTTCCCCTTAAAATTCTAGGTCTATTATTTTTTTTAATATACATCACCTTATTTTTTTTTTGCGGTAGACTATGGTCGTGGTCTCACCCCGCCAAATCGGTCCAGGGTGACAGAAGAAGCGGCGTGTGACCCCATAGACCCACCATGCAAAACTCCTCTCTTCACCGTGCGAGCGGGCCACCGGTACCCGATATTTGTCTTCGGTGCCTTATATACATACACACACACATACATATCATCACGCCATATCCCTTGCAGGGTAGGCAGAGAGAACAGAGTGCCAGAGAACTCTATCCTTGCATACTTCACTCGCTTCTTCAACATTCATAATTCTCTTCATACACGCTCGCCGGTTTCGGAGACTCTTGACTCCAGCTTCTTTCAGCTCGTGACCAATCTGGTCTAGGTAGGTGAGTCTCGGTCTTCCCCGGTAGCTACATCCTTCCACTTTCGCATTGTATGTCTTCTTAACCAGACGTTCGTTCGGCATTCTTTCCACATGTCCGAACTCGCTCTCTTACGTCGTCGTTGCGAATACGGTCGGTCAGCCTAACTCCACAGATTTTCCGTAGAGATCGCATTTCGACCGCATTAATTTTACTTTCATACTCTTTTCTGCATACCCAACTCTCGCTTCCATACAGTAATGTTGGGACAAGCACTGCGTTATGTATTGCTACACGTGCCTTCTGCCTGAGTTGATGGCTACCGAGAAGTTGTCCCAACGCTCCGTTCACTCTATTTCCCCCATTCACTCTTCTCTCTATATCAGTGGCACACCTTCCATCTCGGCTAAATCCACATCCAAGATATACAAATTCATCCACTTGCTCTAGTACATCATTACCTATTGTTACTCTTACATCTGTTCTGGCTTCATCACTTTCAAAGACCATTATTTTGGTTTTGTTCACATTCAGATCATATCGATACACAGCGCTAACAAAGTTCAAACACTACTATTATCTATGACCTTACAATCAGCCACTAACCCATAAACTATATTCGGATACAAAATTTAATAATTATATATATATATATATATATATATATATATATATATATATATATATATATATATATATCTACTAGCTTCTGCCCGCGGCTTCACCCGCGTAAAAGGTTACTTTCCTAAAGTTTTTGATCCACTATTTTTATTTTTGACCGTCGGTAATACAGTGCAACGGTATTACAATACTCAGGGTTGGAACTTCATTACTGGACTGCTAGATGGCGTTGAAGAAGCTAAATTTTGAGATTTTTTGACAAACAAATTTTTTATTTTTCATATAAAAATTTTGATTTTTTTTTAATAAAAAGTATCCTATGTTACTTTTAATACCTCCAAGAATATGTGTACAATGTTTCATGATGATCGGTTGAGTAGTTTTAGCGTGAAAGCGTAACAAACAAACTTACATTCACATTTATATATTAGTAGGGATAGGGATTTTAGGATATAGATTATTTTTGAAACTATCATCATCATCATTACAACCCATAAATGTCCCGCTGTTAGGCTCGAGCTTCCTCCGCAATGGGAGGGAAATTATCCTACTATACCGCGCTGGTCAGACGTGTTGGTTTGTTGGTTTTCGAGACTTCCCTCTCCCGCATAGATGTTATATGCCTTTTTATATCCTTTAGTTGTCTCTTACGACACCCACGTGCAAGATATGGGGTGGTGAATAGTATTTTTACTCAGTCACCACACGGAAAATTTTAAACTATAATCAGTTGAAATATTAACTCAACTTACCATTGATTGTTCTCGTTTATAGTTTATATAATTTATTTATATAGTTTTACTAGCAGACTCGGTCACGCGTTGCTGTGGCTAAAGTAGCCTCAGTAACACGTGGTGGTTATGCTAATAAATTGTAGCTTATATGAAACGTTTGTAGATTTATCACAGCGCCATCTATTAAATACTTACTTAAGCCAGTCAACAGATACCGCCATCTGTTAGAATCGTTTGGAGATAACAGATAATTGTGACTGTCAAATAATAGACAAATAATTTGAAATAAAATAATATTGCTACTATAAATAGAGATGGGAGCTATCCTATCTTTTAAGTTGGATGAAACTACACATGCTGTGCAAATTTGATTAAAATCGGTCAAGTACTTTAGGAGTCCATCGCGGACAAACAACGTGACACGTAATTTATATATATTAAGATATTTATTTATTTGTATATGTATGTAAGAGAGCGAGTAGGTATGAAAGAGATTATTGATGTAAAGATGCGAAAGGGAATGCTCTGATGGTTCGGACATGTGGAAAGAATGCCGAACGAACGTTTGGTTAAGAAGATATACAATGCGAAAGTGGAAGGATGTAGGTACCGGGGGAGACCGAGACTAAACTACCTAGACCAGATTGGTCACGTACTGAAGGAAGGTGGAGTCAAGAGTCTCCGAAACCAGCGAGCGTGTATGAAGAGAATTATGAATATTGAGGAAGCGAGTGAAGTATGCAAGGATAGAGTTCTCTGGCACTCTGTTCTCTCTGCCTACTCTGCAAGGGATATTGCGGGATGATATGTATGTATGTATCTACCTTGCACTATATCTGCTCCCCCCTAAGTCGACTGGCAGAGAATGTCTATAGCATTAAGTCCGCCTTGTACTATTTTTGTGCATAAGTTATAAATAAATAAGTACTATCATTCTCCAGCTCTTATCCCAATTACTTGTGGTCGAGGGAAGACGTAGTACATATTACAAAAGTTATTGTCAATAGTTTTATGATCAACCAATTGTCTGATGTTAAACCTTCTTGGGAATGTAATTATTGACCAGACAATATCAAGTGAAGTTGTTACAGGTTTTTTTTTATTGCTTTTGTTAGCAAACTAGAAAACAGCACACCTGATGGTAAGTGTTAATGCCGCCCATGGACCTTTGGTATACTAGGAGTATAGCTAAGCCACTGTTTACCGATATAAATCCCAAACCCACCCAGTTGGGCTTCCGGCTCTCTCGCTCACCGAACGAAGCGCAATAGCACATTGCCATTACTCAGACGTTGATCTTCTGCTCAGTGTAGTACTACCCCGGACGGATCGGCCCGCGGCTGTAGACAGAAAACTGTCAACAGCGTGGTTCTATCACAATTAAATCGTACTTCTTGAAGTCTTAGAAGTTCATTAAATAGTTGAAATTTAATATATAGACTAGTATTAGAACACAAATAACAAAATGTCCTCTTAGAATCCATTAACTTTGTTACAGCGCCATCTAGTAATAAATTATGATCCTATTTAAAAAAATCTGAGTTACTCCCTAGTCGCGCCTAAAGAAGTTTTACTTCAAAAACATTCTCAAACTCGTAACTTTAAACTATATCCAGGGACTAGCAGTGGCAATATGCAGTTGTGTATCATTTGGTGAGCGCAAGAGCCGAAAGTCCAATTTTTGAATGGGTTTTGGTTGGTGGTCGTGATCGGGAGCCGCTTGTGGGATCTGGTCCAGCCATTGGTTATTTTACATTGTATTTGAACTATTAGGTTCGAAGATCGTCACACTGGAGCTATTTCTTACTTAACATGTACAATTTTTTGATATAAAAAAAATTAAAAAAAAAAATATCAATAATAGACAAAACCCGCTGAGTTTCTTGCCGGATCTTCTAAGTAGTGGTCTAATTCCGATCCTAGGTAGTTTATTGTATTAAATTAAAATGTTAATACTGACAATATGTAAGTGCCCTCTCAGGGTTTATATATAATGGCGGACCGAGCGCTACGTGCCGACAGCTGTACACGGGGGTCGTCCGGTCGATGGCCCTGTACGGCGCACCGGTGTGGGCGGGGTCCCTGACCGTCCGACTCAGGGCTCTTCTGTGGCGACCACAGAGGGCCATGGCGGTCAGGGCTGTACGCGGGTACCGCACGGTGGCGACGGAGGCAGCGTGCCTGTTGGCCGGGAGTCCCCCGTGGGACCTGGAGGCGGAAATGCTCGCCGATTTGTATCGGCGGGTGTCGGGGGTGCGCGCGGAGGGCGGTGTGGCCTCTTTGAGGGAACTCACCGCCTGGCGCGTTGACGCCCGCCTAGATGTCATTGCCCGTTGGGCAGTCCGGCTGGAGAGGCCTCGGTTCGGTGTGCGGACCGTAGAGGCCTTCCGGCCGGTGCTGATGCAGTGGTTGGAACGGCGGCACGGGGTGCTCTCCTTCCGACTGGTGCAGGTTTTGACGGGGCATGGATGCTTCGCCAAATACCTGCACAAGGTCGTCAGGAGGGAGAGTACACCGTCCTGCCACCACTGCGATTGCGACGAAGACACGGCGCAGCATACGCTCGAGGTTTGTGCCGCTTGGGCAGAGCAGCGTCGTGAACTCGTCGCAATCATCGGTGTCGACCTGACGCTGCCGACCATCGCCAGGGCGATGCTCGACAGCGTCAGGAACTGGGACGCGGTCGCAACCTTCTGCGAGGCAGTAGTCTCGCGGAAGGAGGCGGCGGAGCGCGTGCGCGAGGAGCGTCTCCTCGACGGCGCGAGCCGCCGCCGGCGACTGGGGCGGCGCAGGCGCGATTACCTGCGCCTGATGCCGCCCTAGCCAAGGCCGCGGGTGACTGGATCGGGGAATTAGTCCGTCACCCGCCGAGAGGCCGACCGCGTGAGGAAAGACCGACATCCTACCCGAGGGGGGGATGTCGGTCGAGGAGAGGGTACTCCTCAGGGGTATTCCGTCGGGCCGACCACTGACGTCAAGTCACTCTGCTCCGGTGGTCGGCCCAACGACGAAGGCGACGTCACGGGTGGGTTACGGGTGTGCGCGCTTACGCCCCTCTGTCACCCCGGACGGAGTGGTGCGAGGAGTGCGCCGACCGTAGCCCACCCCCAAAAAAAAAAAAAAAAAAGGGTTTATATATAATAAATGAATTTGAATTTTAAATTTTGATAGTCAGCGACCTAACTGTATCTCTGATATTGCAAAAGTCCACGAGCGGCAGTAACACCTACTGCTTGCTCGTTCGCCTATAAGTGATAATAAAGGAAAAGAATATTAGTTTTAATGCCAAAAAAGCAAAATATATAAACGTTTCCCATATTGAAAAGTATCAAAAAAACTTTCAACTCGTTATTCTTAATGAACGTAGTCGACAAAAAAATGAATCTTATTGCGTGACGAGATCGATTTTCGCCGTATTTCACTCGTTAGAAACGTATTTTTAAACGTTAAGCGTTTATTTATAGTTGAATATTTCATACATACATACATATCATCACGCCATATCCCTTGCAGGGTAGGCAAAGAGAACAGAGGGCCAGAGAACTCTATCCTTGCATACTTCACTCGCTTCCTCAACATTCATAATTCTCTTCATACACGCTCGCCGGCTTCGGTGACTCTTGACTCCACCTTCCTTCAGTTCGTAACCAATCTGGTCTGGGTAGGTGAGTCTCGGTTCCACTTTCGCATGGTATATCTTCTTAACCAGACGTTCGTTCGGCATTCTTTCCACATGTCCGAACCATCGGAGCATTCCCTTTCGCTATTGAATATTTCAAGCATAAATAATGAAAATTAAATTTTCTATGTGTTATAGGAGCAATAAGTCGATATGCGATGACGATTTAAGGAAATGGGTGATCGTAATATATAAAAAAAATACATAAAGCAGTCATGCAGACTGCTGACAGAAGTGAAAACTTTAAACTTATGAAAAAAAATCCTATGAAATTTTAATAGTGATAGGACCACGCTGTTGACAATTCTCTGTCTACAGCCGCGGGCCGGTCCGTCCGGGGTAGTACCACACTGAGCAGAAGATCGACGTATGAGTAATGGCCATGTGCTATTGCGCTTCGTTCGGTGAGCGAGAGTCGGAAGCCCAACTAGGTGGATTTGAGGTTTATATTGATAGGCAGTGGCCTAGTTATACCCTTGGAATTGCAAAGGTCCATGGGCAGCAGTGACACTTACCATCAGGTGGCTACTTGCTCGTTTGCCACCAAAAGTAATAAAAAAAAATTATCATTGGGTGGAAACTATTACAATATGAAGGCAAATTTGGCTGCTGTCATTAAGAATAGATGTACTCGTAGCTCAGTTGAAGAATAGCGCTCTCTAATCCAAATAATTCAATTTCAATCCTTGGCTTTCCCTTTTTTACCCGACTGCAAAGGAGTGGTATTATGTTTAACAGTCTATGTATGTATGTTTGTATGTTCCTTTGAAGCACTATATATACCAAACGCCTGGGCCGATTTTTATGATTCGCACGTCAATCGATTCCTCTTAATCCGGCGAGTGTCACTAAAGATATGACGTTATTGAAAATTCAATATGGCGACTTCTGGACGCCATATTGTGAAAATTAAAAAAATTAAAGTCAACAAACTATATCGAGTGGGGTATCGTTAAATAGGTATTTAAAAATCATTGTTAGTTTTCTCACAATATTTTTCGATTTGACTAGCCGTTTAGGATCTATATCGATTTAAAGTTTCGTAACAACCTTTCTCACATATAGGTTTTTAGACAGTAGAAATTTACGATGAAAAGATGAAAAATTCATATAACTGGACTAAAAAGTGTAAAATAAAAAAAAAATGATTAAAAAAATCAAAAAACCCGACTGCGTAAAAAGTCACCAAAACTATATAATATATATTAGCTATAGGTGTCGTAAAAGCCGACTAAGCAATATAATATGCATATAACATATATGCAAGAGAAGGAAAACTCAAAATAAAACCCAATACCAACAGGTCTGATAAGCATGATATAGTAGGTCAATTTCCCTCCTAGTGTGGAGGACTCCAGCAGTGTGGCGTATACGAGCTGAGATATTGTAGAGTATTGGTAAATAAAAGAAAATATCACAGCATATTTTTATATTTATCCGTCTATTCCATCCATCAGCCCGTAGAATGGATACTGGATATAAGCTTCTCAACGAGAATGCCATACAGAACGGTCCCATGCATCTATCGGCTTCAAATGTTTACTTTTTCGAAAATTTAAAAAAAAAATCATCATTTTTGGCAAGCGCACACCTCCCATTCTGAACGGTGCGACTAAGGGGGTGGTGAATTGTATTCTCACTCCGTCATCACACGGAAAAATATTATAATCGCTATCGCCCATGTCTTATATCATACACACAGTCATACATCACAGTTTATTGTTAAAAAATCACGAACATTCAACTTGCTTTCAAGTTTTAAGCTTCGGTGTAATCGATATGCATGGGGTATATTGATTATTTAACCTATCGTTGTCCACTGCTGGAGGTGGGCCACCCTTTTATTAACTATAGAATACTATAATACGCTAGAATTTATACTTTAGAGAAGATAGAGCTACAACCGTCATACCTGTCAGAAATTTTAGTGAGAGGATCACGCTGTTGACAGTTTTCTGTCTACAGACGCGGGCTGGTCCGTGCGAGGTAGTACCACACTGAGCAGAAGATCGACGTCTGAGTAATGGCAATGTGTTATTGCGCTTCGTTCAGTGAGCGAGAGAGCCGGCAGCCCAACTGGGTGGGTTTGGGATTTGTACTGTTAGGCAGCGGCCTAGGTAAAATAAAATTCAAGTATTTTATTGCAGTGTAACTTCTTTATACGTACATACATACATATCATCACGCCATTACCTTGCAGGGTAGGCAGAGAGAACAGAGTGCCAGAGAACTCTATCTTTGCATACTTCACTCGCTTCCTCAACATTCATAATTCTCTTCATACACGCTCGCCGGTTTCGGAGACTCTTGACTCCACCTTCCTTCAGTACATGACCGATCTGGTCTAGGTAGGTTAGTCTCGGTCTCCCTCGGTACCTACATCCTTCCACTTTCGCATTGTATATCTTCTTAACCAGACGTTCGTTCGGCATTCTCTCCACATGTCCGAACCATCGGAGCATTCCCTTTCGCATGTTTACACCAATACTCTCTTTTTTACCCGACTGCAAAGGAGTGGTATTGTGTTTAACAGTCTATGTATGTATGTATGTTTGTATGTTCCTTTGAAGCACTATATATACCAAACGCCTGGGCCGATTTTTATGATTCGCACGTCAATCGATTCCTCTTAATCCAGCGAGTGTCACTAAAGATATGAAGTTATTGAAAATTCAATATGGCGACTACTGGACGCCATATTATGAAAATTAAAAAAAATAAAGTCAACAAACTATATCGAGTGGGGTATCATTAAATAGGTATTTAAAAATCATTGTTAGTTTTCTCTCAATATTTTTCGATTTGACTGCCCGTTTAGGATCTATATCGATTTAAAGTTTCATAACAACCTTTCTCACAAATAGGTGTTTTAGACAGTAGAAATTTACGATGAAAAGACGAAAAATTCATATAACTGGATGTGGATGGACATATACTGAAGTATCTAGTAGGTATATTGTCCAATATACCATAGGTAGTCCTACCTAAAGTATCTAATGTCTGACGCGGTCACCCTTCTCCAATTTCTAACGATTTAGTACTCAACTTCAGTTGAAAAACTATATATAGTTAGGTACTTACCTACTTATTAATAAATAAGATAACTATAGCTACCTAGGTATTTATAACTAAAAAGTGTAAAATAAAAAAAATGATTAAAAAAATCAAAAAACCCGACTGCGTAAAAAGTCACCAAAACTACGTACATAATAAAAAAACTGAAAAGAAAAAAACAAGCACTTAGATGTCCGGTGGTCTAGAATTCCATAATATATTATTGAATAAATACTATTGCAGAAAATGAAATATATTTTAATAATAGAACATGATAGCTGAACAGTCGGGATCCATTGAAAAATTAGATTTGCTGTCGAATAAAGGATCCCGACTGTTCAGTTGTCATGTTCTATTATTAAAATATATTTCATTTTCTGCAATAGTATTTATTCAATAATATATTATGGAATTCTAGACCACCGGACATCTAAGTGCTTGTTTTTTTCTTTTCAGTTTTTTTATTATGTACGTAGTTTTGGTGACTTTTTACGCAGTCGGGTTTTTTGATTTTTTTAATCATTTTTTTTATTTATTTATCATCATCTCATCACGTATATGTCCCACTGTTGGGCTCGTGTCTCCTACATAATGGGAGGGAAATTAACCTACTATACCACGCTGGTCAGACGTGTTGGTATAAGGTTTTGTTTAGAGTTTTCCATCTCTTGCACTTAATTGTCTTTTACGATATCCACAGCTAAGATGGGGGGGTAGTGAATTGTATTCTTACTCTATCACCATATGGAATAACTCATTCCGTCACCACATTTTTGTTATTATTATTTTTATTTCCTTTTCAATTATTATTCTATTATTTTAGATAGTAATTTGTCTGCGTTAATTATATGTCTGTAAAGTCACCCGCAATGTAAGGCTTGTTTCCTTAGTGTGGGGGACTATATTTAGATAATAATAAATAAATTATTAAATAGATATTAATAAAACGAAAACAAGAGAAGGATAACTCGAAACAAAACCCTATACCAACATGTCTGACCAGCGCGGTATAGTAGGTTAATTTCTCTCCCATTACGGTTGAGGCCCGAGCCAAACAGTGGGACGTATATGGGCTGTGATGATGATGATGATGAATAAATAAATTCAATACCCGAAGAATTAGCACGTTGAAGTGGCAATGGGCAGGCCATATCGCTCGACGAACTGACAACCATTGGGGAAGAAAGGTTCTCGAGTGGCGACCACGAATCGGACGACGCAGCGTAGGACGACGCCCCACTCGGTGGACTGATGACATTACCAAAGTCGCAGGAAACCGCTGGATGTAGGTGGTGCGGGACCGTGTTGATTGGCATTCTCGTGGAGAGGCCTATGTCCAACAGTGGACGTTTACGGGCTGATGGATGGATGAAATAAATTCATATATTTATTTAAAGACAACCACGTCTTTAAAAGAAATATTAATACTTTATTACATACATACATACATACATATCATCACGCCATATCCCTTGCAGGGTAGGCAGAGAGAACAGAGTGCCAGAGAACTCTATCTCTGCATACTTCACTCGCTTCCTCAACATTCATAATTCTCTTCATACACGCTCGCCGGTTTCGGAGACTCTTTACTCCACCTTCCTTCAGTACCTGACCGATCTGGTCTAGGTAGGTTAGTCTCGGTCTCCCTCGGTACCTACATCCTTCCACTTTCGCATTGTATATCTTCTTAACCAGACGTTCGTTCGGCATTCTTTCCACATGTCCGACCCATCGGAGCATTCCCTTTCGCATCTTTACACCAATACTCTCTTTCATACCTACTCGCTCTCTTACGTCGTCGTTACGAATGCGGTCGGTCAGCCTAACTCCACAGATTTTCCGCAGAGATCGCATTTCGACCGCATTAATTTTACTTTCATACTCTTTTCTGCATACCCAACTCTCGTTTCCATATAGTAATGTTGGGACAAGCACTGCGTTATGTATTGCGACACGTGCCTTCTGGCTGAGGTGGTAGCTACTGAGAAGTTGTCCCAACGCTCCGTTCACTCTATTTCCCGCATTCACTGTTCGCTCTATATCAGTACTGTACCTTCCATCTCGGCTAAAGTACATCATTATCTATTTTTACTCTTACATCTGTTCTGGCTTCATCTCTTTCAAAGACCATTATTTTGGTTTTGCTCACATTCATGCGTAGACCCCTTTTCTTACAATCTTCTGTTATTGTGTCGACTAGGGTCTGCTGGTCAGTCGCTGACTGTGCCAGCAGGACTGCATCATCTGCATAAAGCAGAGCAGTGACCACTGAGTCGACCATCTGGACTCCCACATTCATATCGTTCAACCTTTGGAGACATTTATCCAGATATATGATAAACAGCCTGGCTGACAGAACGCACCCCTGCTTAACGCCGATATTGACCTCAAACCAAGGCGACATTCCATCATCCAGCCGCACACAGGCTCTACAGCCCATGTAACTGGACTGCACAGCCTGTAGCAGTTTACCGTTAATACCATACTCCGGTAAAATGTTCCAAAGTTCCTTTCGTACAACCGTGTCAAATGCTCTCTCCAGATCCACAAAACTGCAGAAAACCCTCTGATCTAGAGCCAGATGCTTCTCCACAATGTTGCGCAGAGAGAACACTTGATCCATGCATTCTCTTCCACTCCTGAAACCTCCTTGTGTCTCACACAGTAAACCATCGGACACCATCCTCATTCACCTTTCAATAATTTTACCGTACACTTTTGCTGCCAAACTGGTCAAGCTTATGGCTTTGTAATTTGCGCAGTCATAACGTGAACCCTTGTTTTTAAACAAGGGCACGATGACTGCGCTATTCCAGTCCCCGGGAACCATTCCCGAGCTCCAACACAAATTGAGGAGCCACAGGAACGCCTCCCAGACACAGGAGCCACCAAGCTTGATTATCTCGGCAGGCACCATATCAATGCTCGCTGCCTTACCATTTTTCAAACTTCTTATCGCCCATTCAACTTCATCCATACTGATGCCATCGGAGGACGCCGGTGCTGAATGTTGATCTACTAAACCACATGCGACACCGGTGCCAACTCGAGTATCCACCTACATATCGCCAAAATATTCACTCCATGGCTTAACACATCTTGTGTTTGTGTAAGAATGTCTACACCTTTAGACCTTGTTTTATTTATTCTGAAGGCTGACCAACCACACCGAGACTTCTTTACCTCCCTCCAAAAGAGTTTGGTGTTACCCTCAAAGTTTTTAGTCAGCCTATCTTCTGCACTCATATTTGCGCTATCACGTTTCTCTTTCACTAAGGCCTTGGTTTCATTCTTACATTGCCGATATATTTCTTTCTTCTGTTCAGTCATACTGTCATTCAGATTCAAAGAAGAGACATAGTCCATCCACGCTTTCTTCTTTTGCTCTACGGAAGCTGCCACTTCCGCATCCCACCATGCATCACCATTTGTTTTTCTATGCTTCTTTGAACTTCCACATACTTCTTTCGCTGTATCTACCATACTCTCTTTCAATATTCTACAGCATTCTTCAATGTCCGATTGCGGCTGGCTTGCCATCGTCAGCCGTTCTCGGACACCCTCTGCATACTTTTCTCTTACACACTCTTCTTGCAACCTTTCAACCTTTATTCTTTCAAGCCCTCCGAAGTGGACACGCTCTCGCCAGTGCCTCCACTTTCTGAACAGACCACTAAATCTCGTAATAACGAGATAGTTGTCCGTATCGACTGTGGGGCTCCTGTAGGCTCTTGCGTTCAATATTTTGTTTCGGAGGCGACTGTCTACCAAAATTAAATCTATTATACTTTTCTGTTCATTCCTTCTCTATGTATACATGTGGATGTCTTTATGTTGGAAAAATGTGTTTGACACAAGCGGCGCGTGACCCCGTAGACCCGCCCTACAATGTACGTCTCGACGCCGTGCGGGTGGGTCACTGGAATGCAGTTTTCAGTGGCCAGCACCGCTTCGACCATGGACAGTTTTTTTAGAATTGAATGCTCTACAAAAGTGTCCATTTCAGCCAAGCCGTAACTCAAACCAGCGAGGTAGTACAGGCCTCTTAAACATAATTTTTCCATGAAATTTGCGTTTTTTCGCATTTATCTCGTGAATGACAAGAGCTACAGAAAAAATATGAATGACAAACTTGTAGAAAATTCAATTTCCTACAAAAAAGGTCTTCAGCACCAAGTCATTAAAATCAATATTTCATAATAAAGTTTTTGTTATTTCAAATTTTTATCGAATTTCGCGTCAAATTATAAAAAAATATCTTTTACCTCGTCGATTCGAGTTACGGCTTGGCCGCAATGCTCACTTTTGTAAAGCATACAATTCTGAAAAAAAGCCCGTCTATGTTCGAAGAGATGCTATGAACTGCCACTGAACTATTTAAATTTAAAGATAAAAAATGAGTTTCTGTGTTTTTTTAATGGGAAATCTTTACACGCCTTGGTCGAGGACTTAATATTAAGGACCCAAACTGTTAGGGATTTTTTTTTGAGTACTTGTAACAAAATTTCACGATGGGACCGGGAAAAACACAAAGCAGTCACGAGCACTGCCGATAGAAGTAAAAACTTAAACCTATGAAAATAATGAATGTTATAAATTAAAATAGAACAACAAGTACGTATTCCAGCTAATTTCTCGACGCTCACACTGTTTACTTCTCTGCATAGCAAGAATATCACGCGCATGTGCTTGGGATCTACCGACTCATTCTCTCGCTCCTACTTTCTACCTTTGTGTATCTTTCTTTCTCATTCCCTCTTGCGTTGGAATATTGGACGCTATTCGTTGCTAACGCTCGCGCTGGCCTATAACAGGTATACTACGCGCATGCGTTCGAGTGCCATTGCGTTAAACGTTTAACGCAACCTTGTTAGAAGTCACATTTTCACTTTAAAAATCTCCCCTTATTATGTATATACCTATGTAGGTATATATATATTAAGATTACCAAAAAAGGTATGCTATGGAATATTCAAATGATGAGGTCATAAAGTCTGAGACGCTATTGTTTAGAAACTGTAAATATTTTGTATAACATTGAATAGAAATATGGCCTTCATTCAATGAAAATATACAAGTGTTATTGGTCTTTTGATTTAGTAGTTTATCAATGGAAAATACTCAAACAGATTTTAATAATAGGGGAAGGCCGGGGAAACACGAACGCTGGGTAATCGCGAACTTAACTATTTCACTATGTTAAAAAGAGATAAAATGATTTCACTCATCGCCATCATAGAAATCATGCCAACATTAGTGTCAAGCGATCAGCGGAACGTCACGAGCGCATACAGGATTTAAGGTAGAACTAATACAAATATTTACTTAGTTTCGTTGCAATTTTTTCACAGATTAAACACAGTGTAACTTATTAATTAATAATATTTCTAGCACGACATTTATTTGCATAAATAATTAGTACTTAAGGATTCAATTTCGAGAATTAAATGCAGCCGCGCCAATCATAACCTAAAATCATTACTTTTTTTATTTTGTCACCTTGGTGGGTATTGGCGAACGAATTGAGTGGGTCATTCACGAACGTTCGGCATAGCCCCATCATAGAATAAAAATAATTTCTTTAAATTACTGAAATTTTTAGCATTTAATATGCTTAATTATTTATAAATACCCGATTACGAAACGAAAAATGATGTCACAAGCGGGGTTCGAACCCGCACACACACACACACACACACACAAGTCTATACAATGTGTAAACATTGTCCGATAGATGGCATACGTCACCTTGAAGACGTAAGATGTAATATGAAGCGAATTTTGCATGTCCTAAAATAGTTCACGATGGTGTAAGTGGCAGCACGGTTGGGCCGGATTCCCAATAGGTGCGGGTTCGAACCCCGCTTGTGACATCATTTTTCGTTTTGTAATCGGGTATTTATAAATAATTTCTTTAATTTCATATTGCTTTGTGACAATAAAGAATATTTGGCTATTTAATTAAAATCAAAGTAAGTCTCCATTTTATTTTTGTTTTAGATGCCGCGGAATTATAAAAGGAAAACATGAACTAAATATAACGTTGAAGATTTGAAAAAAGCCATTGATGATGTTGAGAGCATAAAATTGAGCTTAGGCAAAGCTTCTATTTTATATTTAGTGCCCAAAAGTACAGTATTTGATCACATGAAAAAGACAGACATAAAACAACCGAGGTGTGGTAGAAATATGAATGATAGAACATCCTGGACGAACAATTACACAAACCAAATTTGTAGAATTATTCACAAAGACTTTCAATCAGTGTAGTAATCTTGAAAAGGCTGCTAGTGGTTTCAGAGCGGCTGGCATATATCTTATGCAGCCAGTCATACTTGATACAGAAACAAGAATAAACCAGCCTATTGCTCAAGATGCAGCAGAAGTTACTTTAATGTCTCTTCCTGATGCACAAACTTCTGTGGATCAAAATTTTATAGTACCGATTTCTGATTTTCAAACCACTGTATCAAACGCTCTTATACCTGCTCTTGATGCATCACCTCTTGAACAAGCCAATAACACATAAGCTCTTCTTCCTGACATTGATGCACCAACTCTCGTATCTGCTAATAGGACACAAGCTGTAGAAATTTCTGCTTTTGAATCAAGGACTCCTGAAAAACCAGGGGCTATTACACATGATTCTTCAATACCATTATCTGATATATATACCTATTATTACACTTAAGGTTAATAAGCTATATACCAAAAAGAAACATTCAATTATTTTAACCAGTACACCCGCCAAGGATGTTCTTGAAGAAAATTATAATAAAAAATAGCAAAAGTAAAGAAGGAAACTGCCCAGAAATAAAAAAAAGAAACACGCTGAAAAAGGAAAAACATGATAAAGATGAACAAATAAAACAGAATAAAGAGACTAAACAAATACTCACTATGATAGAGACATTGAAAACTATTAGTTTATAAGGCTGTGGAAAATCTTGAAAATATGGAACATTCTAGTTCTAACAGTGATAATGGGAAAAGAAAGACAAGAGAAATAACGAGAATGAAGAATATTGTTGTCTGAGGGGTAAGGAGAGGGTCCTTGAGCGACTGATTTTTGCCGGTCAATACATTTATAAATCTAAGTTTAATCCTGACTAATCTGTCGTACATGATCTCATTTTTAGGCTAGTTTTGGTCAATTGCGAACGATCGTAATTGCCCCATTAGGTATTCGTGATTGCCCGACCAGTGTCGGGTAAACACGAACACTAAAGGTTTTATTTTTGTTATAAAAGTTGATTATATAAAGAGAAATGAATATTTTTGATAGTATTAGTCTAAGGTATGATAATTTATCTTTCAAAAATAGCTATTAAACTTAACCTACAAATACTAACTTTTGTATTATTTCAAAAGTCCCTTAAGTGTTTGTAATTACCCCGCCTTCCCTTATTAGCTTACACTTATCTGTGTGGTGATGGAGTAGGAATACAATTCACCACCCTCTATCTTACCCGTGTGTGATCGTAAGAGACGGGATATAAAACGCATATAACATATATGGCAAGAGAAAGGAAACTCTAAACAAAAACCTGTACCAACACGTCAGACCAGCGTGGTATAGTAGGTCAATTTACCTCTCATTATGTAGGAGGCTCGAGCCCAACAGTGGGACATACATATATGAGCTGAGTTTCTTGCCGGACCTTTTTATCTTTCGGCTAAGATCCGTAATAGTTTAATTTTAAACATATGTAATGTAATTATTTGAAATAAAACTACTTTTACGGATTCTATGGCGTTTGTATTTGATTTTTAATTTCCCGACGTTTCGAACACTTTACAATGATCATGGTCACGGGAGGACTAAGGTGTCTTACGTCGAAAAGTCATCGTTATTACAAAAATTTATATCTACCCGCTACAGTATCAGTTATTAAAAGTTTGACCCACATTTTAATACAAATTTATTGTCAGTACAAAAAGAAAATAATTCTATATGTAAAAAAAATATATTGTTTATGATTAGTTATATTATATTATGGCAATTCATTAGTTTAAAAAAAATCTAACAATAACTATTAAAAATACTACCACCGAATCGGAACGCGGCCATTCTGAGAAGAAAATGTGGGTCAAACTTTTAATATCTGATACTGTACCGGGTAGATATAAATTTCTGTAATAACGATGACTTATTGGACGTAAGACATCTTAGTTCACCCGTGACCATGATCATTGTAAAGTGTTCGAAACATCAGGAAATTAAAAATCAAATACATACGCGACAGAATCAGTAGAAGTAGTTTTATTTCAAATGTGTAAAACTCGCGTAAACGTTAGAAACCATAATGTAATATGTGTAATAAATGATTTGTTTTAGTTCATCATTCTCCTGCTTTTATCCCAATTACTTGTTTTTTTTTTATTGCTAATGGTAGCAAACGAGCAAGCAGCACACCTTATGGTAAGTGTCACTGCCGCCCATGGACCTTTGCAATACCAAGGGTATAGCTAGGCCGCTGCCGCAATACAAACCCCAACTCCACCCAATTGGGATTCCGGCTCTCTCGCTCACTGAACGAAGCGCAATAGCACATTGCTATTACTCATACGTCGATCTTCTGCTCAGTGTGGTGCTACCCCGGACGGACCGGCCCGCGGCTGTAGACAGAGAACTGTCAACAGCGTGATCCTATCACTATTAAGTTGTGACCGACGTAATATGATACTATACTCCTTAAGGGTGTAATTGTTGACCAAACATTAGATGCAATTGACCTAGGTTTATGTAAAACTTTAAGTTCTCTTTTACGACATCCACGAGCAAAGTGAGGGTTTATAGTAGCCTTAGATGGCTTGCCTGTGGAAAATGTCTCATAAATTATTATTGCTGCTGGCATGATAATGATGATATGTTTATAAAGCCCCACTGCAATACGAGGATTATTTCCTTAGTGCTGGGTGGCGTCTTTTAAAACA
Organism: Lymantria monacha; assembly: GCA_905163515.2. Taxonomy (NCBI): domain Eukaryota; kingdom Metazoa; phylum Arthropoda; class Insecta; order Lepidoptera; family Erebidae; genus Lymantria; species Lymantria monacha. The sequence goes on along the minus strand of LR991108.1, from coordinate 2,268,786 downwards.
AAAATAAAAGAAAAAATTACGTGTGGCACTCGGAGACTGCCGCGGTAAAGCTATTGCATAGCATTTTTTATCAACTTATGCAATTATAATTATGCCGTTTTTTTATATTAATTCAAGTTACACATATTTATTAAAACTACTAATTTATTAAAACATTTAAAGTACACGTATTTAAACTGTTTCATTTATAATATTATAAAATTATTATAAATAAATTTTGCAAAAAGAGTTTGACGGCGGTGAGATTTGAACCCTCGCCTACGGCGCCTTAAGCCAGTGCCTTAGACCACTCGGTCACGCTGCCTGCGTATAGTTAGTGCAAAATTAACTGCTTTTCAACCATACAATCTTAGGTTTTATTTTCGTTACAGAATTTCTTGATTCGGTCCTGGGGGGGCACACTTAAAACATTACTTATTTTTACTGACCGTCGCGCCGCCTACAGTTTGTTTGTACAAACTTAACGGCTGCCATTTTGTCCTGTATGTCAAACGTTTGACAACTGAGAATTATTATTTTTCGTTCCTAGCGCAGGTACTTATTGTCATCAATCTATTTACGGTTATTGATGTACTTTCTGAAAATTATCTCAATTTTCATTGTTAAGCTGATATTATTATTGCTTCGTTATCAGCTGATATGTTTTTTTTTATATTTCAGGGTAGCTTTCATAGTAAAAGAAAATTCTATATAATTACACATACACATGTAGATATGTATATATATCACTTCAACTTTAGTTCACCGCGTAAACTCTGGGTAGCAGCACCTTCCATACATGCATATTTTATCATGGAGTTGCCACTCTTTTTCAGTTTAATAACTTTACTCTTTGATTCGGTCGCTGCGCTCAAAGCCCGCGATAAAAGCTATGCAATAGCTTATTAAGTTTTCTTATATTTTTGTACTTTAGGTGGGGCAGAGCGAGCCGCCCGAGGTACTACAGGTGCAGGCAACCCAGTTTGTCCGCGAGACACTCCAAAATGGCAGAAACCAATCACCAACTTCTTCATATGCAATAATGAAGAGGAGAGAGATAAGGAAGTCGACGTCGAGACTGAGGAAGCTGGTAATAATTTTTATACTGGTGGCAACACCAGGCTATGTTTTCCATTTCGAGTTTTAGCACACTCTCGCAGAAAAGCAACATCTGAGGTGATCTGAGCAGTATGAATTTGCCATTGCACTTCATTTGTTGAGTGAGAGAGTCGGAAGCCAACTTTCTGGATGGGTTTTGATATTGTAAACATTCATGAGTGGCAGTAAGACTTACCATCAGGTGTGCTGCTTGTTCATTAGGAGCCGTCCTTTAATCACGTGAGGTTTGAAAGGTGGAGGGAGGGATTTGACAAAAATCACAAAATATCACAAGGTTTGTAGTAAGATATCACGTGTATTTATTTTTTCGTCAAACGCTGCGATTACCAAAATGAAAAGCAGCGTGTAGTGTGACTTTGACTTGCCGTTGCCAGGGAACGAACGAAGTTTAAAGTAGGTGATCTGTATAAAAGACCTTTTTGCGAAGTATAAAAAAGCAAAGACCGAGAATATAATGAGCTGTGGGCTACTTCTTTGTATCCCACAGCTCATTATTCTATCATAATCTTAAACCTCACCACGTATCACCAAGGGGGAGCGGGGGATTAAAAATGCTAAAAAAAAAAGATCACGTGATTAATGGATGTCCCCTTTGCCATTATAAGCTATAAAAATGCCAGTCTCACAAAGTCAATCTCACAAAGTTTCATAAAAAAATGTTTCTTTTTTAGTTTTGTAGTTTCATAAAAAACACATTTTTTTTTATGAAACGTCCTACTATACAAGCTATATATAACTTAACAAGCATTTAAGAGATTTGTATGAAGCAGCACACCTGATGAGATGACCATGAAAGAGAGTATTGGTGTAAAGATGCGAAAGGGAATGCTCCGATGGTTCGGACATGTGGAAAGAATGCCGAACGAAAGTCTGGTTAAGAAGATATACATTACGAAAGTGGAAGGATGTAGGTACCGAGGGAGACCGAGACTCACCTACCTAGACCAGATTGGTCACGTACTGAAGAAAGGTGGAGTCAAGAGTCTCCGAAACCGGCGAGCGTGTATGAAGAGAATTATGAATGTTGAGGAAACGAGTGAAGTATGCAAGGATAGAGTTCTCTGGCACTCTGTTCTCTCTGCCTACCCTGCAAGGGATATGGCGTGATGATATGTATGTATGTAGCACACCTGATGGTAACCAACAAACCTGGTAGCAACACACCTAGTGGTGGTCTCCCTTACCAAATAAAGTGCAATGCTATAGCACATTGCCACTACTCAGATGATGATCTTCTTCTTAGGAAAAAAGGAAAAATGACCTACTACACCACACTGGTCAAACGTGTTGGTATAGGGTTTTATTTCGAGTTTTCCTTCTCTTGCATAGATGCAATATGCATGTTATAACTCGTATTCGTCTCTTACGATCACCTACTTGTAAAATAAGGGGTGGTGAATTGTATTCTTACTATGTCACCACACAGATAATTTAAAAAAATAATTATTAACTATATTATTTTCAGGTACATCAAAACCAAAGACCAAAAAGAATATTATCCATTCAGATGATGAGGAAACCCCTTCACAAGAAGATGAACCACCAAGAAATTCAGTTCTAGACGAAAGTCTAGAATTACAACCTCTAAATGGAGAAAATAGTCATAAAATTGAGGAATATTATAAGGGCAGTAAGGGTAAAGGTGTTGGTAAGAAAAGTAAAGGAAAAGAGAACAGAAGAGACAGCAAGAGAGTAAGAGATGATGTCGAAGAAAGTGTTAGCAAAAGAGTTAAAGTTGACTAAGATAGTATTGATTTTTTCTTTTGAGCTCGTATAACCTAAGGGCATGGGTTTCTTTCAGCTGAAGGAATTGTGGTTTGAAATGGAATTAAAGTTATTGTGGTAGGCACATGCTGTTGACAGTTTTCTGTCTACAGCCGCGGGCCGGTCCGTCCGGGGTAGTACCACACTGAGCAGAAGATCGACGTATGAGTAATGGCCATGTGCTATTGCGCTTCGTTCGGTGAGCGAGAGTCGGAAGCCCAACTAGGTGGATTTGAGGTTTATATTGATAGGCAGTGGCCTAGTTATACCCTTGGAATTGCAAAGGTCCATGGGCAGCAGTGACACTTACCATCAGGTGGCTACTTGCTCGTTTGCCACCAAAAGTAATAAAAAAAAATTATCATTGGGTGGAAACTATTACAATATGAAGGCAAATTTGGCTGCTGTCATTAAGAATAGATGTACTCGTAGCTCAGTTGGAGAATAGCGCTCTCTAATCCAAATAATTCAATTTCAATCCTTGGCTTTCCCTTTTTTATTAGTACCACTGTTTGGCTCGAAACTCCTACATAATGGTAGAGAAATTGATCTATTATACCACGCTGGTCAGACGTGTTGGTATAAGGTTTTGTTTAGAGTTTTCCATCTCTTGCACTTAATTGTCTTTTACGTTATCCACGTCTAAGAGGGGGTGTTGAATTGTATTCTTACTCTGTCACCACATGGAATAACTCTTTCCGTCACCACATTTTTTTTATTATTATTTTTCTTTCCTTTTCAATTATTATTCTATTATTTTAGATAGTAATTTGTCTGCGTTAATTATATGTCTGTAAAGTCACCCGCAATGTAAGGGTTGTTTCCTTAGTGTGGGGGACTATATTTAGATAATAATAAATAAATTATTAAATAGATATTAATAAAACGAAAACAAGAGAAGGAAAACTCGAAACAAAACCCTATACCAACATGTCTGACCAGCGCGGTATAGTAGGTTAATTTCTCTCCCATTACGGTCGAGGCCCGAGCCAAACAGTGGGACGTATATGGGCTGTGATGATGATGATGAATAAATAAATTCAATACCCGAAGAATTAGCACGTTGAAGTGGCAATGGGCAGGCCATATCGCTCGACGAACTGACAACCATTGGGGAAGGAAGGTTCTCGAGTGGCGACCACGAATCGGACGACGCAGCGTAGGACGACGCCCCACTCGGTGGACTGATGACATTACCAAAGTCGCAGGCAACCGCTGGATGTAGGTGGTGCGGGACCGTGTTGATTGGCATTCTCGTGGAGAGGCCTATGTCCAACAGTGGACGTTTACGGGCTGATGGATGGATGAAATAAATTCATATATTTATTTAAAGACAACCACGTCTTTAAAAGAAATATTAATACTTTATTACATACATACATACATACATATCATCACGCCATATCCCTTGCAGGGTAGGCAGAGAGAACAGAGTGCCAGAGAACTCTATCCTTGCATACTTCACTCGATTCCTCAACATTCATAATTCTCTTCATACACGCTCGCCGGTTTCGGAGACTCTTGACTCCACCTTCCTTCAGTACCTGACCGATCTGGTCTAGGTAGGTTAGTCTCGGTCTCCCTCGGTACCTACATCCTTCCACTTTCGCATTGTATATCTTCTTAACCAGACGTTCGTTCGGCATTCTTTCCACATGTCCGAACCATCGGAGCATTCCCTTTCGCATATTTACACCAATACTCTCTTTCATACCTACTCGTTCTCTTACGTCGTCGTTACGAATGCGGTCGGTCAGCCTAACTCCACAGATTTTCCGCAGAGATCGCATTTCGACCGCATTAATTTTACTTTCATACTCTTTTCTGCATACCCAACTCTCGCTTCCATACAGTAATGTTGGGACAAGCACTGCGTTATGTATTGCTACACGTGCCTTCTGGCTGAGGTGGTGGCTGCCGAGAAGTTGCCCCAACGCTCCGTTCACTCTATTTCCCGCATACTTTATTAATATTTAATTATATGTTGCGAAAAGAAAATACAGAGCTGAGGTCGATCATTCAGATATTTTTATTTTAACTATTCAATAGCTTTTTTTCGTTCGCTTAGGTGTTAATGAATGAATTCACAAAAAAGCTTGTCGCGTGCCCTTATCGATCCGAACCGTAATTTGCTCATTAGAGGGGTGCGAGGGCACGTCACTGAACTAAACGTTTCTGAACTCAAATCGCCTGTCAACGTATTACCGCTTCAAAATAAGTATTTTTTTTCCCTGTATTTTTCTTTTTTTTACTTTGTGACAATTTGTTTTTAGTAGTTTTCTTCTTTTTTGTGTGATGATGAAGTAAGAATACAATACATTACCCCTTATTTTACCCGTGGGCGATCGTAAGATACAAATAAGGAATATGCGCATATAACATTTATGCGAGAGAAGGAAAACTTGAAACAAAACTCTATACCAACACGTCTGACCAGCGTGGTATAGTAGGTAAGTTTCCCTCTCATATGGAACAGGCTCGAGCTCAACATTGGGGTATATATGAGCTGAGGAGTTTACTTCTTAAAAATTTTTAAACACAGACACGGTTTTTTTTGTACTAACAATACATTTTGTATTATTTTTAGTATCCTTGTAACTAAGTATAAAAATTAGTCAGAACTAGTTGTCTCACAGGAACGTTAGTCTAAGCTAAGCTGGTCTGACTTGACCATCATTCAAATATCTTATAAGCAGAATAAAATAAGATTGTAATAAGGTTACTGTTGAAATTAATAAAATTATCGCCAATTTTGAGAGTATTAAAACTATCAATCTGCCACGCGCGGCGAGTACTATCTCTTTATTTGTGAGTGAGGCTTACGCCTTATATATTTTTTTTTTTTTTTATCGCTGTGGAAACGCATTTGCGCGCTATCCCCCGCCGGTGACAGACGAGGGGGACTGTGGGACTCACCGGCCAGCTGGAACCCGACCGGAATACCCACTAAAACCACAGTGGCCCTTTCCGCGCTTTTACGGGGAGCCGGAGAGATCGTCTACTGACATTCGATCCCCGGCACCCCCACGCTTGGCCTTCTGGCCACGTCCTATCGTCCCTCAAGGCGGTGGGAGGAGGTGCGTATAACGGCGCCTCCTCCTCCCCGGTCGCCGGCGGCGAAGCGAGTCAGCTGACGCAAGCGCCTCGCGTTCCCGCTCCGCGGCCTCCTTCCTTTTCATGATGGCCTCACAAAAGGAGGCCATCGACGACCAGCACCTGTCGCTGTCAAGCATCTTCGAGATGATGGTCGACAACGACAGGTCTCTCCCAACGACCGCCGATAAGACGTAGCGCTGGGGCCCCCAGGCAGGGCATACCTCCAGAGTGTGGCGCGCATCATCTACTGGTGCACCATACTCGTGACATCCTGGGGCCCCTTCTCTTTCAATTCTGTGCAGGTACTTACCAAAGACCCCATGCCCGGTAAGCACCTGCACCATCCTAAAGCTTAGGCTGCCGTGCCTTCTATTAATCCAGCGGTGGAGATGTGGCGCAACCGCCTCCACAGTCCCCCGCCCTGCTACGGGGGACTCCAGATCTTCTTTCCACCGCTGAATGACTCCCCTTCGGGCCACTTCCAGTACTCTGCCCAGTCTCTTTACAGAGACTTGCTCGTCGTCGGCCCGCGCCGCGACGCGGAGCCAGTAGACCTCAGCCAGGGCCTCGGCCACAAGTGACCAAGGTGGGTCGCCCGCCAGCAACGTCGCTGCGGTCCATGACACCGTACGATAGCCCCTGATAGCCCTCACCGCCATGGCCCTCTGAGGGCGTCGCAGAAGGGCCCTGTTGCGGACGGTGAGGGAGTCCGCCCAAATAGGGGCACCATACAGCGCCATGGACCGTACCACTCCGGCGTATAAACGCTGACAGGACGACCCAGGACTGCCTGTGTTTGGCAGAAGCCTACCTAACGCCGCGGCAGACTTGACGAGCCTCGGAACGAGCTGGACAAAGTGCGGCCCGAAACTCCACCTAGAATCAAGGTGCAGACCCAGATATTTCATCTGAGCCCGCACCGGCACAGCAACCCCAGACACGCTGATGTGTGCTCCTCGGGGGGGACCTCGACCCGGGCCATGAAATAGAAGGGCCTCGGTTTTCTCCACCGAGACTCTCAGGCCCAACATGCTGATCCGGCCCCACGACGAGCGCAACCCCCTCTTCTGCCAATCGAGCAGCCCCCAGGAAGTCAGGCCTCCTCACCGTGACGAGGGTATCATCAGCATAACAGATGACCCCCATCCCGGAGAGAAGCCGACCCCGTAGGAGCCAGTCGAATCCGACGTTCCACAGGATCGGGCCAAGGACCGATCCTGTGGAACGGAGTGAGGCTTACGCCTAATAATGGACGACAGGCGAAAAGAAGTATAATAATACATACATACATACATACCATCACGCCATATCCCTTGCAGGGTAGGCAGAGAGAACAGAGCGCCAGAGAACTCTATCCTTGCATACTTCACTCGCTTCCTCAACATTCATAATTCTCTTCATACACGTTCGCCGGTTTCGGAGACTCTTGACTCCACCTTCCTTCAGTACATGACCGATCTGGTCTAGGTAGGTTAGTCTCAGTCTCCCCTGGTACCTACATCCTTTCACTTTCGTATTGTATATCTTCCTAACCAGAAGTTCGTTTGGCATTCTTTCCACATGTCCGAACCATCGGAGCATTCCCTTTCGCTACTTTACACCAATACTCTCTTTCATACCTACTCGCTCTCTTACGTCGTCATTATGAATGCGATCGGTCAGCCTAACTCCACAGATTTTCCGTAGAGATTGCATAAATAAATAATAATAATTGATTTTTATTAAAATTTTGCACGATTAGACTTCAGTAAAAATAACCACGTATTTATATATGCCAACTTTCATCCTCTAAGGGTATGAAATAGGGGATTAAATCGTGCGATAATCTTTTATTGAATTAAAAGTTAGCAATAATAGATAGCATTTAGGTTTTGTGATGCACAGATAGAATATTTTCGAAATCAGCTCCTCAAAGAGAATATATTCTCTCAGGGTATTAAATTAGGTACGAATTTAATTTGAATATATTTCACCTACACTGTTGATAGTTTTCTGTCTACAGGAGCGGGCTGGTCTATTTGGGGTCGAACTGCAATCAGAAAATTGATATCTGAACTGTGGAAACGTGCTATTACGTTTCTTTTGGTGAGTGAGAGCGCTGGAAGCACAACATGGGTGAGTTTTTGGTTGGTAGGCAGTAGCTTAGCTATACTCCTGGTATTGTAATGGTCTCTGGGCGGGCAGAGCACTTACCATCGGATGTTCTGTCTACTCGTTGCCCACTATGAGCAATTAATAGTTAAATTCATATTTAATGGGATCATTACACATGTTTGTTCACGGACAAAAGCTAGGTTTAAAATAAAGACTGGGACGCTCAAAATAGAACCAAATTAGCAAGTAATATATGCGTGCAAAACTATTGCTAGTTAATGTATTTTATCCTTATTAATATAATAAATGTGAAAGTAACTCTGTCTGTCTGTCTGTCTGTCGCTCTTTCACGCCAAAACTACATAACCGATCTATTTGGTACACAGATAGGGGGGATGAAAAGTTGTAAGGAAATATTGTCATTTTTAAAGTCAGAAGCTTGAAACTGATTTTTAGGCTATTGATTAGATATAAATAAATATGACATTAAAATTTTGTAAAAAAATATATATATTACTATATAACCTTAAGGGATAAAATAAAAATAGGGGATGAAAAAATTTAGGAAACTAACCTTTTCCGCGGGCAAAACCGCGGGAAGAATCTAGTATGGAATAAAGGTTAAACTAGATATAATATTAATTGACTTGCATTAACTAAATTATTGCTTACTTTTATTATGAAAATATTGCGTAATTAAGATAAATGATGGTTGCTCTAGTAGCCATCGTTTATCGCTATGCTGTGTGGTAGCGGCTACGAATACTACCAACCCTTACTTTACTCGTGGATGTCGTAAAAGGCGACTAAGAGCTTTATAACGACTTGGGCCAACTCCCCGTGCCGTTTGGTCAACAGTTACATTCCCAAATAATGTTGACGTCTGGCAGGCGGCCGGTCATAAAACTATTGCCAATAACTTTTACAGTATGTACTATGAAAGAAAAGTACATATTGTATCGACCCCAAGTATTTGGGATAAGAGTAGGAGAATGATAATGGCTGCTCTAGTAAGTTGACTTGTGATCGACTTTTGTTGACTTCAGATCTGATCCAGCCATAAGAATTATGAATTCTTTTATATTTCTTAGGAAAAATACAAAATACAGTGTAATTGTAAAAAAAATCATTGTATGTTCCCCCTATATACCTACTCCAAAACGGTTGGATCGATTTTGATGAAATTTTCAAGAAATCTTCAGAATATGTTAGTGAAGGCTTTCTTTACTTTTATATTTATAAATAGAAGATAGATATAGAAGATGAAGTTTTTTTTTTTTTTTTTTTTTTTTTTTAAAGATGGGCTGCCAATTCTCGCACTCACTACTCTGTTCTGGCGTCATCATTATTCACCAATTTAAAATATTAAAATTGACAATATTGAAACTGTACCACGGTTTTATTTCATAAATATTTTTTTATAAAAACAATAACAAGCAATATACAAAACCGCTGAGTTTCTTGTCGGATTTTCTCAGTAGTCATTACGTTCCGATCCGTTGTTAGTTTATGGTATTAAATTAAAATATTAAAAACTGACAATATGTAAGTGCCCTCGCAGGGTTTATATATAATATGAATTTCAAAAATTGTTCGAGTAAGACACATACATATCATCACGCCATATCCCTTGCAGGTTAGACAGAGAGAACAGAGTGCCAGAGAACTCTATCCTTGCATACTTCACTCGCTTCCTCAACATTCATAATTCTCTTCATACACGCTCACCGGTTTTGGAGATAACTTTAGCATATATACGAAAACAATATAATTGTCTTAGTATTTTGTGAACATTTTATTAAAGTTAATATCTTATTACGAACGGCGACATTGTGACGGAAAGGAATCGAGTGCTAATGCATTGTAGTGTCTTATATTATTCTGATTTTTATGTTATACAACTATTGATTCCTTGTTATGAATACTAGTTTTTAGTACTGATAGGACCACGCTATGGACAGTTCTCTGTGTACAGCCGCGGGCCGGTCCGTCCGGGGTAGTACCACACTGAGCAGAAGATCGACGTCTCAGTAATGGCAATGTGTTATTGGGCTTCATTCGGTGAGCGAGAGAGCCGGAAGCCCAACTAGGCAGTGGCCTTTACAATTAACAAAGGTCCATGGGCGGCATGGTGTGCTGTCTACTCGTTTGCCACCATAAGCAATAAAAAAAAGAGATATTTGTTTTGTGACTTGGTCTTTTTGGCAGCTGGCTACGGTGTGGTTACATCCTGCTAATCCATCTGGGGCGACGAAGAAGCGGCGCGCGACCCTACAGACCCGCCCAACTACGTACCTATCGACGCCGTGCGAGTGGGTCACTGAAACCCAGTCTTTTTCTTTAGTGATTACTGATTTGGCCTGATTCGATTCTTTAAAAGTATGATTGAATAAATGGTATAATTGTTTATACCGATTTATCTATTGTCGTAAATTCTATTCCCAAGCAGAACGATACCTTGTGCAACGTGAAGGAAAATTAAAACTTTTTTTAAGGATTAAAGGGGGATAAATATATTTTTAAGGATGAAAAAGAATAAATGTTGTTTTTACAGCTAAAACCAAATTGTGTTTTTTTTTTAAGTTCTATAAATAACCTTGCACGTTACGTCTTCCGTAAGGTGACGGAGTAAGAATACAATTCACCACCCCATATCTTACATGTGAGTCATTGTAAGAGACGATTAAGGGACATAAAAACGTATATAACATCTATGCAAGAGATGGAAAACTCGAAACAAAACCCTATACCAAGACGTCTAACCAGCGTGATATAGTAGGTTAATTTCCCTCCCATTATGGATGAGGCTCGAGCCCAACAGTGGGACATATATGAGCTGAGATGATGATGATGATTGCGCGTTAAATCTCAATACAAGATGAAAATTTAGAATATTAGATGCAATGTGTAAACGATTTTTCGATAGACGGCACGTGGAATGTCTCCTATAAAGACGACAAATATTAACGAAAATTTTGTTATTCTATATAGAACCATGCTAGTATAATTGTTTTCTAATTAAGTCGATTGGAACGGATTTTCAGTAGATACAATAGTATTAGAACCACGCTGTTGACAGTTCTCTGTCTACAGCCGCGGGCCGGTCCGTCCGGGGTAGTACCACACTGAGCAGAAGATCGACGTCTGAGTAATGGTAATGTGCTATTACGCTTCGTTCGATGAGCGAGAGAGCCGGAAGCCCAACTAGGGTGGGTTTGGGGTTTGTATTAGTAGACAGGGGCCTAGCTATACCCTTGATATTGCAAAGTTCCATGGGCGGCAGTGACACTTACCATCAGGTGTGCTGTCTACTCGTTTGCCACTATAAGTTATATAAAAAAAATATGCCGTTTCAAATCTCACGCATGACAATCATTTTTTGCTTGCAAAACAAATTTTTTATTGATATACTGCTACTTTTTTTTTAAAGATACAACTTTGAATTAAGTAAATAACACTTATATTGTGGTGGGGTTTTTTAACAATGCAATTAACATAGACAAATTAAATCCAGACTCAAAACAACACTTTGTGGTTCGCACAAAGTACTGTATTGCGTAAGAATCAGAAGCTCCGGTATCTTAACCACTGCGCTATCTGTGGAATCAAAAATTAATCCTCTTGTTAGAAAAACTATTCCCAGCAGTGGAAATTTATAGATTTATATACGAAAATAATCTGCAATCGTTTTTAAAGTGAAATTTTTATTACATCGCTTCAAACTTTTTCGTCCGTCTATTGCATGTCGCGTGACGGTCGGCCGCGGAGTAGGGGTAAAGTGAAAGGCGGTCAACAGAGCAACCGAAGCCAGTATGGCGGCGTAGTTGGCATCAGCTGATCGTGTAGTATATAGACTATTACTCATTTGTCCCAGTGCTCCACGCTATTTTATTTATTTTTGAACATATGTTTGTCTCAGAGCGCGATATTGAAAGGACAATATTAATGGAATGTGATGCAATCAGTTTCAATATTTTAGTTATTCTTTATTTTATTAATTTTGATTATTGCTTGAGTGTGTTTAGTTGTGACACGATTAAACACGATTGAGGGTAGTTAGAAAATAAACAACCGTCAGATAGTTTTTTTTTTTGGTTTTGTTCGTCCATTCGGACAGGCAAAGGGATCAAAGCCCATACAGCCAAGTCTTATTTAATTATTTTTCATATATTGTTCATCATTTCTTCGTATTATGTAGCCTTAATAGTCATTGTCTGTCAGTAAGTCAAGTCGTTACCATTAATCGGGCGCTGATAACCTAATCAATGATTTTCTTTGGGAATTTTGGGCAAATATGAAAATACACGTAAACCACTATTATACCAATATTCACCACACTTCAGCACTTTAACTGTACCATATTGCATAAAATACCAGCAAAATTATTCAATATAACACCACAAAACACTAAAGAAATGAATATATTACAAGAGCGTGACATGACATTTCCACATTCGCGCCAAAACTCCCGTCAGATAGTTTACTTGTGAAGTGAGACGTGCCTGCAAATCAGTAATCTGTGAGCGTTAGTAGCGATCGGTTGTATCGAGTCATAACTAATCTCATTGCATTCCATGTTATTATTTTATATTGTGTTGGTGATAATATTGTGAGACTCTTAATTTATCTTGTGAATAAAGTTAGATGGACGAACTAGAAAATGAAGATCTGACACGCTCCTGCTGAGGTGTAATATCATCAAAATAATTGTATATATTATGTACGTCGCACTCTAAAACACAAAGTTAAATTAAAATATATGTTGGATACCTAGTTATCATTTCCAATAATCATTCTCATTTTCCAAGTATACAATTAAGATTGATGATGCGATTTTAATACTCTAAATCGAATAATTTTTTTCCGAAAATTTTTAGTAAATACGAAAAAAAAGTTTCACTTTTACCGTTGCTCCATAAAACTACAATTTTAATTTTTCTAATTAAGATTGATGATGCGATTTTAATACCCTCAATAGAATAATTTTCCAAAAAAAATTTTTAGTCAAATGTCTACAAATGCGAAAAATTGTTTCACTTTTACCGTGGTTCCACAATTTTAATTTTTTTAATTTAAATCGTAGATCAATCTAAACGGACCTCTAAAAAGTGACTCGTTTATTGTCTGACCCAATTTAGTAAAAAAAGTTAACCATTTGCGAACATTGTTTAACCCTTCATCGAGCACTGCTACCTTCAGAGAACGGACGAGCGGTCACCACGCTCGCTCGATCATGCCACTTGGACACTAAGAATAGAAATGACCCTGTGAAGCTGTGACACAAACGAATAATTATCTATTAAAGAGTTAAATTTTATATTTGCACTTGTCTATTTTTTTGGAGTTTATTCCTTAAGGATAACTCCTTTCATATAAGGCGCCCGGTATGAGAAAAATTTGAGAAGTAAAATCTAGTGATCGAATGACCTCGTTACGTTTTTGGTGCGCAACCTATTCTGCGTACCTTTCACTTTCTAACGTGAGATAATACTTCACTGAACAGTTTTAATAAATGTAAATAAATATATATATATATATATATATATATATATATATATATATATATATATATATATATATATATATATATATATTATTTTTAGTCAAATGAGCTTTATTTGCGCGTGTTTTGATAATCGTACTTAAGGAGTAAACTCCAGTCGTGCGTTGGATCTGACACACACTTTTTTTTGCAAGTATTTTTATTGCATCATTGCAGTTATAAAACTGCACAGATAAAGCCACTTCAAGAACATTAATTTTATAAACAAACCACCGTAACAATTAAATCTATATATATAAAAGAAAGTTGTGTTAGTTACAACACTTATAACTCGAGAACGGCTGAACCAATTTTTATGATTTTTATGTTTTTGAGTTTGTTGTTGTCGGGAATAGGATATAGAATATTAAAATATGATATTAATTAACAAAAAAAAAAAATTGTGTATGTCAGCTCCGACGCACGACTGGAGTTTACTCCTTAAGTACGATTATCATAACAGGCGCAAAAAAAGCTCATTTGACTAAAAATAATATATATATTTTTATTTACATTTATTAAAATTGTTCAGTGAAGTATTATCTCACGTCAGAAAGTGAAAGGTGCGCAGAATAGATTGCGTACCAAAAACCTAACGAAGTCATTCGATCACTAGATTTTACTCCTCATTTTTTTTCTTATACCGGGCGCCTTATATGAAAATCGATTGTTAAGGAGTAAACTCCAAAAAAAAACTGCACAGATGGCGTAGCGGTTAAGAGACATTGCATACCAATATTGTGGGTTCAATTCTAACTAGTGTGATCTACAAACTGTTGTTCTAAGTTGGGGGGGAATTTGTCTGCATTAATTGCATGTTTGTAAAGCTGTGTGGTAGCGTCTACTAATACTACCAACCCTTACTTTGCTCGAGGATGTCGTAAAAGACGACTAAGAGCCTTATAACGACCTGGGCCAACTTCATCTGATGCTGTTTGGTCAACAATTACTTTCACAAGTAGTGTTGACGTTAAACAAACTGGTCATAAAACTATAGGCAATAACTTTTGCAATATTAACGATATGAAAAAAATACACATTGTTTCGACAACAAGTAATTGGGATAAGAGTAAGAGAACGATGATTTTAGAGAAGACTTTTCCCACCAACAATTCCCCATGCCTTTTCTTGTTTATAAATATCGTAAAAGACTGCTAAGATAAAAACTTGATTACGAGCGAAAAAGGAATGTCACACGTGGGACTCGAAACCACACTTATTGGAAATCCGTTCCAAATCGTCCCACCAATTATACAAGTGTGATTTGTCATATGTCGTACAAGGAGGTCTATTTTGTTGGTAGCATTTTTTTGAAACTCAATGAACGGTTTTGGTTCCAACTTTAATCTGTTACTTTTCTGTTACAGTGATGCACGTGCATCTTAAAATTGCACTCTCATAATTTTTTCATAACACGTCTAAAGTAGTTACTTCAATAAAAGCACCGTCGTTGTCTGTACGCTTACATCTTTTAAACTACTCAACAGATTTTAATGCAGTTTATCAACAGATAGAGTGGTTCAAAAGGAAGATTTATATATATAATAAATATATATTATATTAGAAAAAAAGCTGAGAATTTAAAAGATTTGTAATATGATTTCGTAAAAAGCACTTTTTTTATGGGCTTACGTTTCAAACGCTAACTAAACCTTACGAGATATATCAAAATAATACAGGCTGGAAGTGGACCGCTCCCGAAAACAAAGACAGGTGACTCTACTAGTCCTACTTGTAATGATAGGATACATAAAAAATCGATTTGGATAAAAAAAATTAGTCACCACGCGAGATCGTTGAACTCCTGAACATATGAACGTGAGTTTTGAATAGATTGCGTCTTTTCTCATCTGAGTAAAGTGACGTATGTTTTATGGAATTATCGTTACATGGCACTGTCCTAATATGATGGAATGTGAAAAATACTTAAAATTCTTTGAGGAAAACATTTTTTTTATCTGAATCGATTTTTTTCTAGCTTAGCATTACAAGTAGGCCTAGTAGGGTCACCTGTCTTTGTTTTCGGGAGCGGTCCACTTCCACCCTGTATACTACGAAATTGTATATATCTATCTCCTAAGTATAACCCTCAGTAACGATATTTAATCTTTTACAAATTACTAATAAAAATATGTGTTATTTATGAAGTTATTTATACAATACAGTATTATTTTTCATCCAATTAAATATATTAGCACGTAAAGCATTTAATCATAATCATTCTCCTACTCTTATCCCAATTACTTGTGGTCGATACAATATGTACTTTTCTTTCATAGTACATATTGTAAAAGTTATTGGCAATAGTTTTATGATCGGCCACCTGCCAGACGTCAACACTACTTGTGAATGTAATTGTTGACCAAACAGCATCAGATGGAGTTGGGCCAGGTCGTTATAAGGTTCTTAGTCGTCTTTTACAACATCCACGAGCAAAGTAAGTGTTGGTAGTATTCGTAGCCGCTACCACACAGCTACCTGAAGCATATAGTATAGATTAAAATGACCCTTTAAAGTGAATCATTAAAATAAATATCTTAGCAGGTATCAGAGATTAAAAACGCGGGGTCAGAGCGATTGAAACTGGACCAAAGCGAGGACGTATCGCTAGTCTTCCATATCTATAAATGAGGATGTTTGTAGGACATCGCTAAACTCAGAAACTGTTTGACCGATCATTTTGAAAATTGGTATGTTTTCACGGTGAAGGTTTATATGCTATCCATATTAATGCAACTCGCCACCAGGCGGCGCTGCGATATATTGACTTCTACAAACAAACTAACGGGTTTTGCTAGATAATATAAAATTTAGAAATCAATTAATCTATAAATATCCGATTACGAAACGAAAAATGATGTCACAAGCGGGGTTCATTTTTCGTTTCGTAATCGGATATTTATAAATAATTAAGCATATTAAATGCTAAAATTTTCAGTAATTTAAATAACAAGGTTGTGTCATCGTTTAATACAATTCTAACTGTAAAGTTTGAAGTATTAAGTCTGTACAATGTGTAAACATTGTCCGGTAGATGGCACACGTCACTTTGAAGACGTAAGTATGATACAAAGCGAGATTTGAATGTCTTACAATAGTTCACGGTGGTGTAAGTGGCAGCACGATTGGGCCGGACTCCCAATAGGTGCGGGTTCGAACCCCGCGTGTAACATCATTTTTCGTTTCATAATCGAGTATTTATAAATAATTAAGCATTATTAAATGCTAAAAATTTCAGTAATTTGAATCAATTAATCTCCTGACATAAAAATAAACTGTAATGGTTAGAAATAATTAAAATCCAGTTGGAAATCATTTCTTTTGTATAACAATTGCAATATTGTCATAAAATGATTCATTTCAGCTCATATATGTCCCACTGTTGGGCTCGAGCCTTCTCCATAATGGAAGGATAATTGCCCTACAATATATACTATATACCACGCTGGCCAGACGTGTTGGTATAGGGTTTTGTTTTGAGCTTTCTTTCTCTTGCATAGATGTTATATACGTTTTGTATCCCTTAGTCGTCTCTTACTATCACCCACGGGTAAGATAGGGGGTGTATTGTACTCTTAGTCTATTACCACACGGAGAGCCAGCTCGATAGGGGGACTAATGTTAATTGAGAGAGAAATACATATTATTTTATAGGTCACTCCCTGCACTAAAGAAATAATCCTTGTACTGCGAGAGACTAAAACATATAATTAACGCATACTAAAAAAAAAATATTGTCTTGTGCGGGAAACGAACCCATGATACTGGTATAAGAGGCAGATATTTTAACCACTACATAATGCAATCATAGTTAATATAATAATTTAATATCATATAATAGATAAAAAAGAAAATAATTTCGAATTAATCTTCGCTAATAGAAACTCCTAAAACAGAAGTCTAAGGGTTATCTATAAGTAATTTTAAACAAAAACCTCGTTTATCCACCTCCCCCCACTCCACCTGCCACTTGGCGGCTTATCCCTTTGATCTTTAGCGCGGCGGAACGCTTTGAAGTCACAACTTCATCTCGAGTTTGGTTATCTTAGCTTGTCAAGCGTCAACTCATAGTTCGTATTTAAAAATATTAGCTTTAGTTAACTGCTATTAGTTTATAGTTAAAGGGTAATTTAGCCCTTAAGGGGTAATTTAGCCCTTAAGGATCATGTTAAAAGGGTATGTTAATCAGTAGATTTAACTTGAAGCCCTTTGATGACATGTTGAGTTAAACATTTACAATAAAATCCATGAAAATTTTAAGTTATTCAACATTCTCCTACTCTTATCCCAATTATTTGGGTTCGATACAATATGTACTCTTATTTCCTAGTACATATTGTAAAAGTTATTGGCAATAGTTTTATGACCGGCCGCCTGCCAGACGTCAACACTACTTGTGAATGTAATTGTTGACCAAACGGCATCAGATGGAGTTGGCCCAGGTCGTTATAAGGCTCTTAGTCGTTTTTTACGATATCCACGAGCAAAATAAGGGTTGGTAGTATTTTTAGCCGCTACCACACAAAGATTTTATCTTATTATAATATCCATCTGTAATATTGTCTGCATACATCGCTTCAGCTTTTACAACATCTGCAGGAAAGGAAGCGGTGGTGAATAATTTTCATTGCACTACTACGTTTTTCCAAAGACATGTTTTGACATGTTCAATGGGAAACTAGGTCTAAGTCACCTTGTACCTGTTTTACCTCCTGTGCGGCTAATAAAAACGTAGACTTCTCTGTGGTGCCGATAGAACTACAATTTGGTTCAGTGTGAGAATAAGAATAACATTTAAGATGTGCGTATAAACACATTTCGTGGTATACCTAACGAATTACAAGGTCACATTGACCTTGTACTGTATTAAATATTTTTATACTATAAACTACTTTATTTAAATGCCAACAAAAAAAATTATGCGTGCGTACAAAGTACACATATCAGAAATGAAACTTTGGCAAACTATTTTTAAATTTCGTTTATATACATCAACCAATAGCGTGTACTCTCTCTCTCTCGTGTCGCGTTTCATCTGTAAAAAATTTACCCTCATGCGCGCAAAAAAGTTGCCCTTCAAAAAAAGATGGCGCGTAACGGAAAAATATGACGGTAAATTTTTTCCAACACCGATAAAGAAGTTTCACTTCAATACATTTAGTTTTTCCAACATAACAAGGTTCAACTGACCTTGTACAAACAACGAAAATGTTAAGACCAGGTCTATTACACTTAGTATCACACCAATAAGTGTATTATTTATTTATCTGCCATAGAATTTGCCAGTTGGCAGTTGTCATGCTCCATTATCTTATCTTCTTAATATATATAAATTACGTGTCACGTTGTTTGTCCGCAATGGATTCCTAAAGTACTTAACTGATTTTAATCAAATTTGCACAGCATGTGTAGTTTGATACAACTTAAAAGATAGGATAGCTTTTATCTCATTTTATAGTCGTCATATTATTTTATTGCAAATTATTTGTCTATTATTTGACAGAAAAGGGATCTACGCGTGAATGTGAGCAAAACCAAAATAATGGTCTTTGAAAGAGATGAAGCCAGAATAGATGTAAGAGTAACAATAGGTAATGAGAGAGAGCAAGTGGATGAATTTGTATATCTTGGATGTGGATTTAGCCGAGATGGAAGGTACACCACTGATATAGAGCGAAGAGTGAATGCGGGAAATAGAGTGAACGGAGCGTTGGGGCAACTTCTCGGCAGCCACCACCTCAGCTAGAAGGCACGTGTAGCAATACATAACGCAGTGCTTGTCCCAACATTACTGTATGGAAGCGAGAGTTGGGTATGCAGAAAAGAGTATGAAAGTAAAATTAATGCGGTCGAAATGCGATCTTTGCGGAAAATCTGTGGAGTTAGGCTGACCGACCGCATTCGTAACAACGACGTAAGAGAGCGAGTAGGTATGAAAGAGAGTATTGGTGTAAAGATGCGAAAGGGAATGCTCCGATGGTTCGGACATGTGGAAAGAATGCCGAACGAACGTCTGGTTAAGAAGATATACAATGCGAAAGGAAGGATGTAGGTACCGAGGTAGACCGAGACTAACCTACCTAGACCAGATCGGTCATGTACTGAAGGAAGGTGGAGTCAAATTCAAATTCAAATTCATTTATTATGCATAGGCCCTGCGAGGGCACTTACATATTGTCAGTTTTAACATATTATATTAATTCAATTAACTACCACCGGATCGGAAGTAGACCACTACTGAGAAGATCCGGCAAGAAACTCAGCGGGTTAGTCTGTTGTTTTTTCTTTTAAATCTTTTTTATACAAAAAATGGTACAACATATGTAATAAGAAATAGCTCCAGTGTGATGCCCTGCGAACCCAATAGTTCAAATAGAATGTAAAAATAACCACGGCTGGACCAGATCCCACAGGCGGCACCCGATCACGAGTTAACTACTAGGGCAGCCATCACTCCCCTCAACCACCTTGGAGGGAAGGGAGAGACCCGCCCCACGCAGCTACCGCAAGAAGACCTTTCAGTGAGCATGACCAATACCATGAGCTACAAACGCTAACCAAAGTCAAAATTCGTTGGGCAAAACACGCTACGCTTTACAAGTATGTAAAAATATTATAAAATAAAAACGAACAGTTTACAAATATATAGTAATTGCTGAATGAGGAGCTGCTCATAGCCAGTCTGTAGTATCGCTTAGATAATCCTCGATTTTCGTGTCAAGAGTCTCCGAAACCGTCGAGCGTGTATGAAGAGAATTATGAATGTTGAGGAAGCGAGTGAAGTATGCAGAGATAGAGTTCACTGGCACTCTGTTCTCTCTGCCTACCCTGCAAGGGATATGGCGTGATGATATGTATGTATGTATTATTTGACAGTCACAATTATCTGTTATTTCCAAATGATTCTAACAGATGGCGGTATCTGTTGACTGGATTGAGTAAGTATTTAATAGATGGCGCTACGTTAAACGTACAAACGTTTCATATAAGCTACAATTTATTAGCATAACCACCACGTGTTACTGAGGCTACCTTAGCCACAGCAACGCGTGGCCGGGTCTGCTAGTTAGAATATATTTTATTTTCTGCAATAGTATTCATTCAATAATATATTATATAATTCTAGACCACCGGACATCTAAGTGCTTGTTATTTTTCTTTTCAGTTTTTTTTATTATGTACCACCACCTTTCACTTTCTAACGTGAGATAATACTTCACTGAACAGTTTTAATAAATGTAAATAAATATATATATATATATATATATATAAATATATATACATATATATATATATATATATATATATATATAAATATATATATATATATATATATATATATATATATATATGTATATATATATGTATATATATATGTATATATATATGTATATATATATATATATATATATATATATATATATGTATATATATATATATATAATATATGTATATAATATATATATATACTATACAGAGTGGAGATGTCAATACGACAATAAATGAAAACACCGTCAATACTAGTGTATAGGAGTATTTTGAAACTATCAAAAAAGTGCTCACATGGAAATTTAAAAAACATTTTTTTCAAACAAACTTTTTATCATAAATATTGAAACAAAATAGAACACGTTTGTAAATATTAGTTCACTAACCTGTAGACAACGTGCAAGCGGCGAGCGACGTCGTGTCATATTTTACGACTTCGGAACGTAGTTAAATAAAATACCTACACCTAAGGTTTTGGACGGTATTTATTCTCACTTGATTATTTTATTAAATTTATAATCACGATAACTTTAATAATTCACTTGGTCCTTAAACTTTTAAATTTTCGATATGTGCGCCATGGACCCGATCGCACAAATTATATCGTCTTAAAATATTATTCCGAACTCTTGTTAACAGGTCGCCATTGACGGCGATGTATTTTAACTTGTCGAAAGATCGTACAATTCTATTTTTTAAGTCCTCCACATTATCAACGTCTGTTAAATAAACATCATCTTTCACATAACCCCACAAGAAAAAGTCCAATGGTGTGAGATCTGGTGACCGCGCTGGCCACCGTGTTGGCCCATACCGACCAATCCACTGATGTCCGAAAATTCCAGACAAACACTCTCTGGCAGCAACCACGGAATGTGCAGGCGCACCGTCTAGTTGGTACCACATCTGTCTACGCACGTCTAGAAAAAGGTCGTCCATATACTCAGTAACAGGCCCGTTAATTAATTCTAGAAACTTTGCCGCATTTAAATTTCCATCAATAAAAATTGGTCCAATTATAGTATCCCTGTGTATACCAGCCCACACATTGACGGCAAACCTGTATTGGTGCGAACTCTCTCGTGTTAGATGTGGATTTTGGTGACTCCAGTACCGGAGATTTTGGCGGTTCCATAATCCGTTCCTTGTAAATGTACTTTCATCACTCCACATTACATTGTATAAGAAATCGGGGTTTTCGAAATTTTTTCGTAACATCCAATGGCAGAAGGCTTCTCTGGCCGGCATGTCTCTTGGTAACAACGCCTGTACTTTCTTGTATTTAAAAGGCCTCTGTTTATCGCGTTTTAAAACTTTGTAAATAGTTTTATGGTTTACACGAAAATGACGAGCCGCTCTACGCAGACTAGATGTTGGGTGGCGAGCAAAATAATTTAAAATTTGTTCATCTAGGGTGGCTCTTACACGCGAAGGAGTACTATCCATATGAGTGAGTAAGGATTGATTATCCCGTAACCTCTGGACAGCTTGTACAATAGTCCGGCCATTGGTAGGACAAACACGTGTGTTTCCATACCTCTCTCGGTACGTACGTATGGTTAAAGCTGCATTTCCGTGACATTCTCCATAAATTAAAATCATATCTGTATACTCCGAAGCTGTGTAATTATAACGAGGCATTGTAAATGAGAAAAATTACTATTCTAACACAAAGTAAGCGTCTAATTTAGCACAATTCACTTAAAAAATTACAGTTACCTACTCAGATAGTACATGTTCACTAGAAAAAAAACTTCCTATGTCGCACAACACACTTTTAAACGTCATAAACAAAAGTAGTTGACTAGGTAGGCAGAAGTCACAATTTGCAAATCATCAATACCGCATGCGACGCGACGTTCACGTCACAGGATCACGATGCCACACTGACCTACAGACCTATTAGGTATAATACTTTTGAACAATAAAGCGAAACAAAAAAAAATTGTCCCTTTCGCACATTTAGTTGACCTTGATGAAACCGGGATCTTCTTTCATTATGCCGCATTAGGTAGTTTCAAATTTCTTATTTAAGTCTGATGACACGGTTTATATGGATCTTGAGACTCAGGAATAAGGTATAATATGCATTGATTTGTATTGCGTTTGGCGAAGACTTGAAGTGGTAACATGGCGATATGTAGGTACTACCTTCATATTAATTGATACCAATGCAGCCCGGGAGGTCATTGATCTCGTAGTGATAGGCATATAATTTTAATTTTTTATACAGAGTGGGGTAAATGTTAATAATACAAAGTAATGTGCTGTAGCTAAACTATACGACATATTATATTCAAAGTTTGTATACCGGCTGGGCAAGTCAACAGATACACTAAATTAAAATTATTGTCGTATGGTCGTCTCCACCTTGTATATATATATACTTAAGTAGTAAACTCCAGTCGTGCGTCGGAGCTGAAACACACACTTTTTTTTTTGGCTGCGGGCTATGGAGAGGTCACGCCCCGCTAAATCCGTCCGGGGCGACAGAAGAGACGGAGCACGACCCATAAACCCGCCCTACATGTACCTCTCCACGCCGTGTGAGCGAGCCACCGGAACCCGGTCTTTGTCTTCGGTGGCCCGCCCGGCGGTTTACCCTCGCAGATATCCTCTCGAAGGGGTAAAATAAAAATAGGAGATTAAAAAACTTTAAGAAAGTAAACTTTTAGGCGGGCAAAGCCGCGGGCAGAAGCTTGTAGAAAATAAAAATGCCTTCGCCATGTAAATAGAATACACCCTCATATCATCCCCCCTATGTTCACAGGTGTATTGGACCAATGCCAACGCTAATATTTGAAATGTCATGATTCTATTACAATATAGCTAAAATTTTATTTCTTGTATTGTTTTGTTATTAAAAGGTTTATTTTTAATGAAACTATACTTTCTAATCTTCATTTGGGAGTAGTTAATGCTTGATGGTGAGTGGTATCTGCCGTTTACGGGTAGTTCAATGGTCTCGGCTGGTTCAGGAAAGGTTCTAAGTAAGCATGGCATAATTCACAAGTAGCAAGTAAATAATCATATGAAAATGTTTTTTATACATCACACTTATTACTCGCTCTAAAAATCATATGAAATGATTTTTCATACGTCACACCTGCTACTCGTCATCGTCATCTAACCGTTACAGTATAAAAATAATCGGACGCAAAGTAAGTCAGTCATTGTCCTCACTGATGTCCGGTTTTAATATATTTATAATTCTATAAAAAAAAAATCATAGACTTTTTGAGTCAATCAAGAAAGGTATGAATTCATGACTTCGTTTCATTTTGTATTTTTGTAATTATTCTTTAATTAAAATGCCATTAAAATTAATAAATGAAACTTAAATTAGTATCAACTTATAAAATTAACATAAAAAAAGCAATCTAAGTGTTCCCGTCAAAGAGCTAATGATCGAATTCATATTGTAGCGCCATTAATCATAAATCATTTTGAATTTGTAATATAAACGTGTAATGCAAACGTTGAGTAAGTGTAACATTAGAGCATTACGAAAAAAAATCATTGGATATGAAATTTCACACGTGAATTAACAGTGAAAAAAATAATTTCACCAAATGAAAATGAAATGAAAGTAGCAATCATTTTCATGTCTAGTTCTAAGGAATATACTAAATAAAACCAAAGCATCCCGTTTTTTGTCTGATGATCCAAGGATGACCTGATATAAATATTTTATTAAAAATATTACATACTAGATTCTGCCCGCGGCTTCGCCCGCGTAAAAGGTTACTTTCCTAAAGTTTTTGATCCCCTATTTTTATTTTTGACCGTCGGTAATACAGTGCAACGGTATTACAATACTCAGGGTTGGAACTTCATTACTGGACTGCTAGATGGCGTTGAAGAAGCTAGATTTTGAGATTTTTTGACAAACATTTTTTTTTATTTTTCATATAAAAATTTTGATTTTTTTTTAATAAAAAGTATCCTATGTTACTTTTAATACCTCCAAGAATATGTGTACAATGTTTCATGATGATCGGTTGAGTAGTTTTAGCGTGAAAGCGTAACAAACAAACTTACATTCACCTTTATATATTAGTAGGGATATTGATTTCCGTAACGAAACCATATCGTGATCTCGACGACTACGCCATCTATATAGTTATGTGACACTACCGAAATGGTTCTTACATGAGTCGTGAACAGTAATATTAGTGGCACAACTCAATCGCTGAATCATCATCACAGCCCACAAATGTCCCACTGTTGAGTTCGGGCCTCCTTCGTAATGGGAGGGAAATTAATCTACTATACCGCGCTGTTCAAACGTTTTGGTATAGGGTTTTGTTTAAAGTTTTCCTTCTTGCATAGATGTTATATGCATTTTATATCCCTTAGTCGTCTCGTACGATCACCCACGGGTAAGATATGGGGTGTTGAATTGTATACTTACTCCGTCACCACACGGAAAATCGCTGATTAAAGAAAAATATTTGTGCCTGTACTAAGGCTGTCAACATTTTTTCAGCGAAATACAGTATTTTTAAAAAAAATAAGCCATAAAAAATATACTTCTTTATGGAAAATTTAGAAATAAAAAAAATATAAAAAATTAATTTTCACTTTTTGTATTTTTTAATAGATTTGTAAATTTTGTCTGAAATAAAAGTATCTTTTGATTTATTACATTATTTTTTTTAATGTAAATTAAAAGGATTTTTTTATTTATGTGATAGTACTTTTGTTACTCTCTTCTCACCATTTAGAAATAATATCTGAAAAAAAAAAAGATTTCGTTCGATGTTGAAAATACAGTATTTTTGGGTATTATACAGGGTGGAAGGGGACCGCTCCCGAAAACAAAGACAGGTAACCCTACTAGTCCTACTTGTAATGATAGGCTAAAAAAAAACGATTCGGATAAAATAAAAAATCTTTTTTTCACCACGCGAGGTCGTCGAACTCTTGAACATATGATCGTAAGTTTTGAATAGATTGCTTCTTTTTTCATCTGAGTAAAGTTACGTATTTTTATGGTATTATCGTTACATGGCACTGTCGTAATACGATGGAGTGTGAAAAAAACTTAAAATTCGTTGTGAAAAAAAAATTTTTTCACCCGATTTCTTTTTTTTTCTAGCTTATCATTACAAGAAGGATTAGTAGGGTCACCTGTCTTTGTTTTCGGAAGCGGTCCACTTCCACCCTCTATATTTCTGCAACAGTATATAGTACACAGACCCGAAATACAGTACAATACTATATATTATAGTACGGTTGGCAACCCTTTTTTTTTTTGGCGGTGGGCTACGGAACGGTCACGCCCCGCTAATCCGTCCGGGGCGACGGGAGAAGCGGCGCACGACCCCGTAGACCGGCGGGTCTACTTGTAGGGTGCTACAACATACCTCTCTACGCATTGCGGGTGGGCCACTGATACGCGTTCTTTTCTGCAGTGGCCCATCCGGTCTACCCTCACGGGTATCCTCTCGGGTCGACGCCCTGCCATCTCGACTAATATTATGTCTCGATGTCAGGGTGTCGACTTCACGCGGTGGCCTCTCTCCAAGGGTGACCAGACTAATCCCCGGTCCGGTCACCCGCTGCCTCGGCTAGGGCAGCATAAGGCGGATGTATTCTCACCTACGCCGCCCCAGTCGCCGGCGGCGGCGCGAATCCTCGAAGAGGAGATCCTCCCGGATTCGCCCCGCCGCTTCCTTCTGCAAGATGACGCTCTCGCAGAAGGCGAAAGAAAAAAAGGTGAAGACGCCACGCCGACCAGCCGGGGATGGCAAACCTAGCCTGGACTGTTGGCGGATACATGAAAGTGTGTTTAGTCTTGAATTATATTCAATATCTTAGTGTTTAAACGTGTTAACCTTACTAATATTATAAATGCGAAAGTAACTCTGTCTGTATGTCGCTCTTTCACGCCAAAACTACTGAACCGATCTAAATGAAATTTGGTACACAGATAGTCTAGAGCCTGATAAAGGACATAGGCTACTTTTTAATGGAAAAAAGGGTTGTAAAGGGGTATGAAAAGTTGTAAGAAAGTATCGTCATTTTTAAAGCCAGAACTGAAAACTTATTTTTAGGCTATGGATTAGATGTAAATAAATATGACATTTTGTTAAAAATTACCTTTAAGGAGTATAATAAAAATAGGGGATGAAAACTTTAGAAAAGTAACCTTTTATGCGGGCGAAGCCGCGGGCAGAAGCTAGTATTAAATAGTTTTGATGGCATTTTATGTAATGTGATGCAGAGGAAGTGCTAGGACGTAGTGAATATGATATAAGAGTGCTTTACAACGTTTTCGTTTCACATCAAAGTCGATGAAGATACAGTGCAGTACGATAAGATACAAAGGAAGGTAGTTGGAGTCAAGAGTCTCCGAAACCGGCGAGCGTGTATGAAGAGAATTATGAATGTTGAGGTAGCGAGTGAAGTATGCAAGAATAGAGTTCTCTGGCACTCTGTTCTGTCTGCCTACCCTGCAGCGGATATAGCGTGATGATATGTATGTATGTACGATAAAATACAGTAACAATTTCTGGTGATTACGCAAGTATTGCATATTTTAATAAAACAATTTTTACTTATTCTAAAGCGAGTAAGCAACTCGTATGCCAACATCAGCAATAATAAAAAAAAAATCTTATTTAAATAAGTAATTGGCTCACAGCTCAAACAAACCATCCTTGGTGACAGAAAGAACGCTATGCAGTACCATATACTAACGTATTATAATTTTTTGTCACCATTTGGGCTGACCAAACATACTCTTATTCTCAGAAGAGCAGCGTAGCCCTACCTACGGGTTGAGAGCCCTCAGCGCTCACCCACGGTCCGGGTAACGTTGTCATAGCCATCTGAGGCTAACAACTAAGACACACAAAAAAAAAAAAAACGTAGCCCTACCATGTGTCAAATTTGCTTAATATTTCCTTGTATTAATGAGAAAAATAATTAAAAACTGCCTTTTATATTCTTAAAGGGGTCCTATAAGACCATGTGGTTATGGAATAAGAATGCCTTTTATCATCTCTTATCTTATCTGTGAGTATCGTAAGAGACGACTAAGGGATATAAAACGCACATAACATCTATGCGAGAGAAGGAAAACTCAACAAAATCCTATACCAACACGTCTGACCAGCGTGGTATAGTAGGTTAATTTCCTTCCCATTACGGAGAAGACTCGAGCCCAACAGTGAAGACATATATGAGCTAAGATAATGATAACAAAATATTGCATGGAAATCGAACCCGCGACTTTTAGCTCAGTATTTTAACCGCGGCATTTATGTAGTCAAATGTGGTCAACTAAACGCTGCCTTCAAGGTCTTAAGCCCTTATATTACGTTCAAAGACCGTTAAACCTTATTTTAAGTTAGCGGCAAAGATCAAAGGGCGGTATTACAAAGGCGCCGCTCAAACGATATTGTTTATCTTATCTTAAAGAAGATTGTTTTTTTTTTAGGGCTGCTGAGTTTTCTTGAAAGGGATGGTTTTGAAGTTTCTTTGGCTTATTGGAAGTCAAAATTGTGAATTAGGCATGTGGAACTAATGTGAAGAGCTGATGTGTTTAGGTGACAATTTCGGCAATTGTATTGCCAATTAGGACCGGTTCAGGCAAGACATGGGTGTCAGACATGACTTTCATCTTGTCCATGTTCATTCGTAAACTCACTAGTTGGGATATTCTGCTGAGATCGTTGAACATGGTAGCCAAAGTCCCATGGATTTTGCCATATTATATCGCCTGCAAATCCAAAAATAATATCAACTTTCAAATAGATATAATATAGCTGATGTAGGACCACGCTGTTGACAGTTCTCTGTCTACAGCCGCGGGCCGGTCCGTCCGGGGTAGTACCACACTGAGCAGAAGATCGACGTCTGAGTAATGGCAATGTGTTATTGCACTTCGTTCGGTGAGTGAGAGAGCCGGAAGCCCAACTGGGTGGGTTTGGGGATTTTATTGGTAGGCAGCGGCCTAAGCTATACCCTTGGTATTGCAAAGGTCCATGAGTGGCAGTGACACTTACCATCAGGTGTGCTGCTTGCTCGTTTGCCGCCATAAGAAATAAAATAAATAAATAAAATAAAACAAGGATAATCAATGTTAAATGTGTCTTAAAAAAGTACCAGCTTTTAAAAGCTGGTACTTATGATGTGTTACAATTTTTTGATTAATATCTGACTAGTATTTTTTGATTTATAATTAATAGTTCGTATTTGGCTCCAATGTCATTGTTTAAAATTTGGATTTCTTTTTGTGAATTTATTTTATTTTTTTCTGGAGGTAAGTTAACCTCTTTCTATCCGATAGAATACGGTTCGGTTAGACCACAACTAAACCAGAAGTAGTAGTGGATGGCGTGAAATACCATTACCTGCCATATATGTAGCTCTTAATTACTAAGTGCTAAGTTTTGGCAAAAAGATGCCCGATGTCAACCCTCTTTGGAAGTATAATTGTTTACCAAATGGTAATAGAGTGTGCGCATGTCACTGTAAAGTTTTTAATTTTCTCTGTAGGTGTCGTACACCCATAAGAAATGGGTAGGTAATATTCGAGGCTGTCACCCCAAAATGATTTTATTTTTCAAATCTTATCTTAATATATATAAATTACGTGTCACGTTGTTTGTCTGCGATGGAATCATAAAGTAATTAACCGATTTTAACCAAATTTGCACAGCATGTGTAGTTTGATCCAACTTAAAAGATAGGATAGCTTCCATCTCAATTTATAGTAATATTATATTATTTCAAAATATTCGTCTAATATTTGACTGTCATATTTATCTGTTATCTCCAAACGATTCTAACAGATGGCGGTATCTGTTGACTGGATTGAGTAAGTATTTAATAGATGGCGCTATGTTAAATGTACAAACGTTTCATATAAGCTACAGTTTGTTAGGATAAACACCACGTGTTACTGAGGCTACCTTAGCCACAGCAACGCGTGGCATGGTCTGCTATTATATATATAATTAACAAATAATTGAATATCACAAAACAAGTTCTATCCATCTCCAACTTAATCACTAAATATTGTCATCCAATATTAAACACATATCTGTGTGATGACGGAGTAAGAATACAATTCACCATCACCTATCTTACCTGTGGGTGATCGTAAGAGACGACTAAGGAATATAAAACACATATAACATCTATGCAAGAGAAAGAAAACTCGAAACAAAACCCTATACCAACACGTCTGACCAGCATGGTATATTAGGTTAATTTTTCTCCCATTGCGGAGGTGGCTCGAGTTCAACAATGGGACATATATGGGCTGTAATGATGATGATTAAACACAAGCTATTCTGAACGGGGATGAAGTTCTACTGACTTGATCAGCAAGTAGATTGATTGCTAGGAATAGGTATATATTTTGTCTAACGATTCTTCATTTTTACGATTCTCACACGCCAAAAAGTTATTATCGTATATATATTATTATTATATTCTTATTATTACATTCTTAATAGTCCAGGGTAGAAGCCTATCCATGGTCCACCTAGCAAAAGAAAAAAAAGGGTAGAAGCCTAAAAAATGGTAATAAAAACCAAAAACTTGGTTAGGTATTTGAATTCACATACAAAAGTGGTAGATGTTTTATTATCTACTACTTTGTCATTAAACTTTTTTCCATAAGACCTGTAGTTTTGCCGGAAATTCAGATAAACCGAATTTTACCCTTAAACACTCACTTTCTTCTACTTCCCAAACTCAGATTGCCCGTAATTTATTTTTCGTTTCATTTTTATCTGCCGTTTCCAATTGGTTTCATTCTACAGAGTACTAATATAATTACACAGAGAATAAGAAAGGTTTAAAGAAAAACTAGTCACTATTACAAATAAATGAAAACTATCGGGAAATTTTAACAAGTCCAAACACGTTTATTGAATAACTACCATTTGACAGTTACGAACAAGATGGCGGCGTGCCAATTGCTAAAATGGCCGCTGTAGCCGCCAAAACTTGTTGCAAAGTTATGGTCCGAGCTTGTTCGCACACCAACTTATTGAATAAAGCCATCGTTGAAATAGTTTATTTTTCAATATTGATTTATTTCAAAAATTGTTAGATATTTTTGTTAAAAATATTTTCTTTTTCTGAAATTTAATGACTTGGTTACATAGACTTTTAAACAAAGGTGGTGTAAAGATGCGAAAGGGAATGCTCCGATGGTTCGGACATGTGGAAAGAATGCAGAACGAACGTCTGGTTAAGAAGATATACATTGCGAAAGTGGAAGGATGTAGGTACCGGGGGAGACTAAGACTCACCTACCTAGACCAGATTGGTCACGTACTGAAGGAAGGTGGAGTCAAGAGTTTCCGAAACTGGCGAGCGTGTATGAAGAGAATTATGAATGTTGAGGAAGTGAGTGACGTATGCAAGGATAAAGTTCTCTGGCACTCTGTTCTCTCTGCCTACCCTGCAAGGGATATGGCGTGATGATATGTATGTATGTATGTACAAGACCTTTTATTTTTTGGCAGGCTATGGTCTGGACATAGGACGTCCATTCTGTCCGGGGTGATGAAAGAGCAACGCGCGCCCCATAACCTACCGCGTCCCCTTCTTATTGCCATTGGGCCGACATTATATATAAACTTTGCACTTACTTATTGTCAATTTGATATTTTATATAAAATGAATACAATTATACTATCAGATTAGAACGCGGATGCTAGATGAATCAGTTTGACAAAAATTTCAGCGGATTCAACATGTTTAGTTAATTTATAAAAAAAAAATACTTTATTTCTCTGCAATAAATTATATGAAATACCATCATCTCAGCCTATAGATGTCCCACTGTTGGGCTCGGGCCTCCTCCATAATGAAAATGTGACTTACTATACCACGCTAGTCAGACGTGTTGGTATAGGGTTTTGTTTTGAGTTTTCCTTCTCTCGCATAGATGTTATATGCGTTTTATATCCCTTAGTCGTCTCTTACTATCACCCACGGGTAAGATAAGGGATGGTGAATTGTATTCTTACTCCGTCACCACACGGAAAATAAAAGAAAAATAAAAAAAAAATCAAAAATACTTAGAAATAATAAAATATTGAATACAATAAAAAAACTGTTAAATGACACTTTCACCTACCAGCCAAAACAGTACTCAATATAAAATCATTTCTCGCAGACCGTATATTTAAAGAATTTGAACGAAAGGATATAAATATTTGCATGATCGCGGACAAAAAAAAAGTAGCCGATTCTTTCACGACCTTAAATTTGTTTGACTTAACTCATAGATAATATTTTTTCACAGCGCATATTTTTTTTAAGGACACAATGATATTCATCCTTTTATTGTCGCAGACTTTACAAATATGCATGTTTGTAAAGTCCCCCATTTCATTAGTCCAAGGTGGTGTTTAAAAAGGCCACCGAAGACAAAGATCGGGTACAGGGGACCCACTCGCACGGCGAAGAGAGGTGCTTGCAGGACTATGGGGTTGCACGCCACCTCTTCAGCCACCCCGGACCGTTTTGGCAGGGCCCGATCACCTCCACAGTCCACCGCATGACAAAAAAAGAGTGACGTTTAAAAAAGAAACTGAGAACATATACTTAATTAACGTAGAAAAATTACAGACCAGACTCAGAACAACAGATGGTGGATCGCACAAAGTATTGTTCTGTGTATGAATCGAACCCAGAGTACTGGTATGAGGGTCGTTATGTTAATCATAACTACGCCATTTGTGCAGTCGATATACATCCTAATATTAGATACTTTATAGTATAAAGCTGTGTGGTAGCGGCTACGAATACTACCAACCCTTACTTTGCTCGTGGATGTCGTAAAAGACGACTAAGAGCTTTATAACGACCTGGCCCAACTCCACCTGATGCCGTTTGGTCAATAATTTCATTCCCAAGTAATGTTGACATCTGGCAGGTGGCCGGTCATAAAGCTATTGCTAATAACTTTTACAATATGTACTATGAAAGAAGAGTACATATTGTATCGACAAGTCATTGGGATAAGAGTAGGAGATAGATGATGCATCTCTCCAAGGCTATCCAAATTTTTAACGGCAAAACTTTAATCTAATGGCAATGGATTTTTGCAAATACTAAAGGTAAAGTCACAACCAAGTCACAAGACCAAGTCACAACCAACACAAACAACACACTTGCTTTTTTTACACTTGTATACTGTAAAAAAATTGTGCCTTCAGGTTTCGCTTACCGAACGAAGAGCAGTTTCAAATTGCTTCTCAGACGCTTCATCGCTGTTTGGTAGCTGCTACGAATACTACCAACTCTTATTTTGCTCGTGGATGTCGTAAAAGACGACTAAGAGCCTTATATCGACCTGTACCAACTACAACTGATGCCGTTTGGTCAACAATTACATTCACAAGAACGTTGATTCAAATTACTGAATTTTTTAGCATTTATTATAATAATAATAATAATAATAATAAAAACCTCCGGGCCAATCGTTACCTCACCATGTGGCTAACGCAAAACTCGGAGGAAAATTATTTGGCTCCCTAAGTTCTTTTGATATAAAAAAAAAAAAAATGTATCACAAGATTTACAGGAAAGCCAATAAACCGCAGGGCAGCTTGTGGCGAGCTGAATTTGAGTGGCGACACTGCGGTCCTGAATACTCCAGAGAGTCGACCAGGGACTCGTCTCCAGCTGGCCTTCATTGGCTGGCTAGAATGGAAACCGAAGAGTGCCCGAAGGACTCTCAGCTCTGGCTTGCCTTAAACAGCTGGTCAGAGAGGGGTCGCCAGAGCTATATGCTCGGGGGTGGAAGTGTCATTTTCAAGGGCATAATTACGGGGAAACCAAGGGTCTGTTTATCGCAGACTCAATGGTGAAACCGGCGCCGCACCGCTCGACACCCCTAGCCACTTACACCAATGTTGCCCTCTGTTGCCCGTATGACTAATGTGTCTGTGGCGACTATTTAGGGGGCCCATTCAGTGAGTTGGCGAGTCACCGTCTGCCACCGTTCATCTCTTAACATGGGTTTGAAGGCAGACGACAGTTTATAATTTCATAGATATAATATGAACCAGTCCACTAAGCACCCACTCTCATATTCATATATTAGATACCATCATCACACAATAGTTTTACACTTACTGCTGGCATTCCACGTATGTTATGTGCAGCAGTATATATAATTTCATAGATATAATATGAACCAGTCCACTAAGCACCCACTCTCATATTCATATATTAGATACCATCATCACACAATAGTTTTACACTTACTGCTGGCATTCCACGCACGTTATGTGCAGACGTGGAATGTCATCGGTAGGTGTCCCATCCCAATATTTAGATTAAATTTCTCTAAAGGCCTCTGCGTGTTGGATCCATATCCCCATGTAAGCCTACCAAAGGA
This sequence comes from Lymantria monacha, assembly GCA_905163515.2. NCBI lineage: Eukaryota > Metazoa > Arthropoda > Insecta > Lepidoptera > Erebidae > Lymantria > Lymantria monacha. Next base: position 2,234,542 of record LR991108.1, on the reverse strand, counting down.
CCGGGTATCTTCCCTACGGAAGATCCCGTGCATAAATGGAGATATAATAATAAAATAATAATAATGTTTATTACCAATAAAGTCATTACATAAAAATTACATAAACAAAGATTCCCAAACTAGGCAACAGAGCCTGTATCTTGGGATTCAGAGCACAAGTTGATGGTATGTAAGTTATTTGATCCTAACTCGTAATAACAATAGGTAAGATATTTTAAATTTTAGAAAAAGACAATACAAAACATATATCTAAATAGACATCAACCTATGTGGATATGATGACATAAAGGTTGTGCAATACGTTAAGTGTGCGTGTGTGTGTTTGCGAGTGTGTATGTGTGAATGTACGAGTGTGTGTAAATACTGGTACGGGTGGCATTATTGTTACAAACAGTTTCACAGGTAGGGCGATTTATGTTCCAGAAGATTTTCTGTCGCCTCGTATGATAAGGTGAGTAACCAATTTGTAATCAGTTTTTTACATTTAGCTGCATTACAATTTAGGAGCGCACAGTGCCTGCACACATTATTGTAGGTGTTTGGTTGGGAGAATTTCGGGCTTCTGCGAGCAAGTGAAGAGTACCATTTTGGAGTTGGCATCCTGAATACTCGGCGTGCTGTAAGAGAGTCAAAGTCCTCGCGGTTTAAAAGTACCTTATGTGTTTTTACCGTAGCATTCAAAATATAAAGTTGTCTTACGCGAAGGACTTTGAATTCACCGTAAATGCTATCCGTGGAGTATCTGAATGGCCTTTTCAGAATAACTTTTAATATGGCACGTTGGGCTATCTCAATTTTTATCATTTGGGTCTTGCAGGCACTACCCCATACCGTGATGCAATACTGAAGGACCGACTGACAAAGCGCTAGATATATTTGTCGCATTGTTTCAGGTGGCGTGCAGTCTCTAAGTTTCTTCACAAGGAATATCATTTTTCTTGCACGGTTAGCGAGAGAAGCGATTTGTTCGTTATAATTAATGTGTTCGTCAATTGTTACACCTAGATAATTTAGAGAGGTTGTGCGCTCTATTCGGGTGCAAGTACATCTATTGTAGTCCTGAAATTTGACGGAGCTGCAAGAGTGTAGTTTCAAATAGAAGTCATTGCTCGGGCCGCCGATACTAGTCTTTGAAAACGCAATGTATTTGGTTTTCTTGGCGTTTAGTGTTAATAAGTTGTTATCGAGCAATGAAGCAATGTCGGTTAATCCTTCCTCGGCAGTGCGATGTACCTGGTCCCAGGTTTCACCGTGGAAAACTATCACAGTATCGTCGGCGTAACTGATGATGTCTGCATCAACCAGAGTGCAATTTACATTGTCATTCATGTACATGGTAAAAAGAGGGGGCCCAAGGACACTGCCCTGCGGGACGCCATATTGGATCTCTAAATCACTGCTGGTGTAGGAGCCTACCTTTACGAACTGTTTACGCCCAATCAGATAACTCGCAAACCACTTTAGAGCCACTCCACGGATGCCCAGAGTCTCCAACTTCTTAAGAAGCAAGTGCACAGAGACGCTGTCGAATGCTTTTGCCAAATCTAAGAATATAGCTAGACATTTTTGTCCTGTTTCCACATGAGACGAAACCGTGTTTACAAGGAGGGTCACAGCGTCTTCAGTGGACCTGCCCTTTCGTAAACCAAATTGTTTGTCAGATATTACCTGATGCTTTGCCAAATAAGAGACCATACGGGCATTCACTATACTCTCTAACAGCTTAGATACTATATTTAATAAGGCTATGGGTCTGTAGTTATCTGGGTGGTTTTGGGCTCCCTTTTTGTGTATTGGAGTCACTGCAGCAGTTTTCCAGCACTCAGGAAAAACGCCAGTAGCTAAGCTGCAATTGTATATGTGCAGTAAGGGTGTTGAGATCGAGGGTAGACACTTTTTTAGTAGTGACATGGTGATCTTGTCAGGACCAGGTGCGCTGTGTGACTTAGACTGAGAGATAATTCTTGACAGTTCGTAGTAATCTGTTGGGACCATAAATAGAGAATCGAGGAAGCAAGCTGTAGATTTGTAAGCTGATACTAATACATTTTGCGTGGTGTGATTTTTATTTAGTATCTCCTCAGCAAGTTTATTACTGACTGATACAAAGTGACGGTTACAGTCTTGTAGTGAATCATATGGACTATTTTTAACAATGTGCAGGAGATCAGAAGAATCGAAAGATTTAGATGATGGATAACAGATATTCTTAATTACCTTCCATAGCTCCTTTGTATCATTTTTGTTTTCCGTTAGTTGTTTATTGTAATATTCGTTCTTCGTTTTCTTAATCTGCTTATTACAGAAGTTACGATATCGTGTGTAAATTAAATGGCGTACTGGATCCCCAGGGTGATATCTAGCGTCTAGATGTAGTTTGTCCCTGTGACGTATGCATCTGAGGAGTCTTGTGGTAATCCAGGGCTTTATTTTAACCCAACTACGTCCCAACTTGACAGTTTTTGTGTGCTTGTGTAAAGAGGTCGCCACTATATTATTAAAAGCTTTTACAGCTAGGTTCACGGAGGTCTCAGATGTAACTGAGGACCAGTCAGCGAGATTAATTTCAGTAGCCACGGCGTCCTCGTTGATTTTGTATTTGTGAATTATGTGAGGCTTTTTTTGTTTGGTATAAGACATGCAACCAATCACAATATCATGATCGGTAATAGATGAGTTACAGATTAGACCGAAAGAGACTGTGGGAGATTTGATAAAAATGTGGTCCAAGCAAGACTTACCTCTTGTTGGCTTGGTGATAGCTGGGAGCAAACCATGAGACGCCATGAGACTCAAGAACGTCGCCGCTTGTTGATCCGTATCTTCACATATATTTATGTTCATATCGCCTGTTATTATTATTGTCGAATACTGCTTCAGGGAATGAAGAGTAGAGTCCAATGAGTCAAAAAATGGCGTAAAATTTCTTGTTGACGGTGACCGGTAGATACCAAGTATTATTGTGCTGTGATCAACTTCGATCAAGACAGTGTCAGCGTCCTCAATCTCAAGGGAGAGCCTTGAAGTTATCTGGGACTTTTTCGCATACATTACCACTCCACCATTTTTGTTTTTCTGTGACTTGGAGTGGAAACTTATATACCCTGGTATTTCGTCTATTATTTGACCATCGGAAAGCCAACACTCAGACAGAACTATCACATCTATATCAGCGTTTAAGAGTTGCAATGTTAAAACAAATTTATCGAAATTACAATGAAAACTACGGATGTTCAGTGCTAGCACCCTGAAATTGTACTCGTTGGCTTTTTTCAGGAAACTATGGCATAATTCAGCTGAGGTTGCTGTGTGACACTTTATCGATACGACATCATCCAGCTCGTTTGCTATGTTAAGTAAAGCCATCTAAGTAGAATTTAAATAAAACAATGTCGTATCTCTTATTTTGAAGTGTCGTAATAAGAACAACAGAACCTTTTTTTATCTTGATATTAATAAAAAAGCCATAATTATGTGAGTGTGTTAATAATGTGGTGTACGGATTGTGTTTACATGTGAAATTTTTAAGCGAGCCAGGTCTGCTGGTATTCATTAAGAAAAGTGAGGGTAGGATAGAAGCTTATGCTTGATTATTTATAAGAACCCGATTACGAAACGAAAAATTAAATATTAAAAATACAATTAAATGTCGGTGACGCGAACCTATAAGTTTTTCCCCTCCAAAAACGCTCAACGCGCCTAAAGAAGTTTTCACATAGCTATAGATATACTATTAGCATTAGCATGTCGGTGACGCGAACCTATAAGTTTTTCCCCTCCAAAAACGCTCAACGTGTCTAAAGAAGTTTTCACATAGCTATAGATATACTTTTAGCATTAGCATGTCGGTGACGCAAACCTATAAGTTTTTCCCCTCCAAAAACGCTCAACGCGCCTAAAGAAGTTTTCACATAGCTATAGATATACTATTAGCATTAGCATGTCGGTGACGCGAACCTATAAGTTTTTCCCCTCCAAAAACGCTCAACGCGCCTAAAGAAGTTTTCACTTCAAAATACGAAACGAAAACGTTTGGGGTTTCGTAATCGGGTTTTTATAAAGAACGTTGATGTTAGGCAAGCACCCGGTTATAAAACTATTGCCAATAATTTTTGCTATATGTATAAGTACATAATGCGTTGACCAAAAGTAATTGGGATAAAAGTAGTAGATTGATGCTGCCGTGATATTTCTGTGTGATTATAGCACCATATATATACCATAAATATCCGCGTGGTGACGTAGTAAGAATACTATTCACCACCCCATATTTTATCTATGGGTGATCGTACGAGACGGCTAAGGGTTATAAAACGCATATAACATCTATGCGAGAGAAGTAAAACTCAAAACAAAACCTTATACCAATACGTCTGACCAGCGTGGTATAGTAGGTTAATTTCCCTCCCATTATGGAGGAGACCCGAGCCCAACAGTGAGATATTTATGGGCTGTGATGATGATGATAGCACCATGAACTAGCTGGCTATTTATTGATTGTAGACAGAAAACTATCAGCAGCAGAGCCATACAACTAGAATATAAATTTTGTAATACTTTTAAGACTGCTTGAATTATTTAGGACAGAAGAAACTTTGAATCTACTTTCCTCTGATCAAATTATAAATGAAGCTTATATTTAGTATGGCTGATATACCAATCAGCTCAGCTCAAATAAGTTTCATTGCTCTGCTCGAGCGTCTTCCACAATATGGGAGAAATTGACCTATTATACCACGCTGGTCAGACGTATTGGTATAGGGTTTTGTTTAGAGTTTTTCACCGTTTTACCACCGTACCACTCGACACCGTAGCAGGGTTCATTCATTTCATCCGGAAACGATACGGTCCTCGACTGTACATTTTCAGCGATCATTTCTCCCACGTAAATGCAAGATCTGGAATGAACTACCTGCTGCTGTGTTTCCCGAGCGCTATGACATGTCCTTCTTCAAACGAGGTTTAAGAAGAGCACTTTCTTCACGATAGGCAGCGGCCTGGCTGTGCCCCTGGTGTTGCTGGGTCCATATGCAACAGTATTACTTACCATCAGGTGTACTGTTTTGCTCGTTTGTCACCGTAGACATTAAGAAAAGAGTGTGTGTCAGCTCCGACGCACGACTGGAGTATACTCCTTGAAAGGTGCACAGAATATGTTGCGCACCAAAATCGTAACGAGGTCATTCGATCATTAGATTTTACTCCTCAAATTTTTCTCATACCGGGCGCCTTATATGAAAATCGATTCTTAAGGAGTAAACTCCAAAAAAAAAAGGTTTTCTTCTCTTGCATAGATGTTATATGCGTTTTATATTCCTTAGTCGTCTCATAAGATTACATACGTTTAATTTAATTAAAGCACAAATATTTTCCATTTGATTGTAAGTAAAATTAATCATATCAAATTTTCTAGAAGTAAAATCTTTGGTTTACAGTTTGAAAGAAATATGCAGAGTATAGTTGTATGTGGTTGTGATCAGAGATTAGCCTGCTATGTAGAAAAGGTGACTACAGGAGCACACCTTGGCAGTATTTTCAAATGATGTCAGAATGTTAATTGACGATAATACTCGAAAGAGTAACCAGCAAAGTGACTGAAGACGAGAACTCGGTATCATAGAGATCAGTCCAAAAATAGAAGACGTAATCTTGTATTATCAATAGATATATATGTTTACTATTAAGTCATCATCATCATTCATCATTTCAGCCTATTGCCGTCCACTGCTGAACGTAGGCCTCCCTCATTTTACGCCACAGAGTGCGGTCTTGTGCCGCCTGTATCCAACGACGCCCAGCAACCTTCACTAGGTCGTCTGTCCACCTAGTGGGGGGGCGTCCCACACTGCGTCGTCCGGTACGTGGTCGCCACTCTAGAACCTTTCTTCCCCAGCGGTTGTCGGTTCTTCGAGCAATGTGGCCTGCCCATTGCCACTTCAGCGTGCTAATTCTTCGTGCTATGTCGGTTACACCCGTTCGTCTGCGGATTTCCGTATTTCGGATTCTATCTCGCAGAGAAATCCCGAGCATAGCCCGCTCCATAGCACGCTGAGCGACTTTGAGCCTGGTTATGAGGCCTACATTTAGGGACCACGTTTCCGTGCCGTAAGTCATCACTGGTAACACACACTGGTCATAGACCTGTGTTTTCAAACACTGAGGTATGTTGGATGAGAAGATCTTCTTAAGTTTCCCGAACGCTGCCCAACCGAGTTGGATTCGTCGGCTGACCTCTTTCTCGAAATTGGATCTACCTAACTGGACTGTTTGTCCAAGGTAAACATAATGATCGACAATTTCGAGAATCGCATTGCCAACTAGGACCGGTACAGGAATGACATGGGCATTTGACATGACTTCCGTCTTGTCCATGTTCATTCGTAAACCCACTAGTTGGGATACCCTGCTGAGATCGTTGAGCATGGTGCCCAGGTCCTCCATGGATTCTGCCATGACGACAATATCGTCTGCGAATCGAAGGTGAGTGATGTATTCGCCATTGATGTTGATGCCGAGTCCAGTCCAGTCTAAAAGCTTGAAGACATCTTCCAGTGCAGTGGTGAACAGTTTCGGAGAGATGACGTCTCCCTGTCTCACGCCTTTCTGCAACTGGATCGGTTTCGTACTCTTATCCCGAATACGGACTGACATTGTGGCGTTCCTATACAAACACTTCAGCACTTCGATATAACGATGGTCGATTTGGCACCGCTGAAGGGACTGCAGCACCGCCCAAGTTTCGACTGAATCAAAGGCTTTCTCATAGTCCACAAACGCTATACACAGAGGCCGATTGTACTCCTCGGTCTTCTGGATAATCTGCCGAAGCGTGAGGATATGGTCTATGGTGCTATAGCCTTTTCGGAAGCCAGCTTGTTCGGGCGGCTGGAAGTCATCAAGCTTGCACGTGAGTCGATTGGTAATGACTCTCGAAAACAACTTGTAGACGTGGCTCAAGAGTGAGATGGGTCTGTAGTTCTTTAGAAGAGCTTTGTCGCCCTTCTTGAAGAACAGCACCACCACACTCCTGGTCCACGACTCTGGAACGTCGCCCCCGAGGATAACGGAATTAAATAGCTTCTGAAGGGCTTTTAAGACCGGCTTGCCGCCTGCCTTCAGGAGCTCTGCCGTAATTCCGTCATCTCCCGGTGCCTTACCGTTTCTTAGTTGTTCGAGAGCCATTCTGATCTCGCACAAGCTAATGTCCGGGATTTCTCCGGTATAGTGCCGAGTTAGCTTGGATCTGGGATCTTGGACCAAGCCGACAACAGGATTTCGGGATGTTTTATATAACCGTCCATAGAACCTTTCGACCTCTCCCAAGATCTCACTTTGGGATGAAATGACAGTGCCGTCATCGGTCTTCAGCTTAGTCATTTGGCTTTGCCCGATAGACAGATCTTGTGCGAACACTTTTGAGCCACGATTCCGCTCTATCGCTTCTTTAATACGGAGCGTATTAAATTGGCGAATATCGCGACGCACAGACCTGGAGATCTGCCTATTTAGCTGCCTGTGTTCGGACCAATCGGCTGAAGACTGTACTGTCATTTCTTTTCTCCGCTCCATGAGCTTGAGAGTCTGGTCAGAAAGTTTTTTAGGTCTATTAGCGCGGTGAGCCTTGAAAAATTTCGACCCAACCGCGTGGACAGTTTCCACGAACCTGTTGTTTATATCGTTCGGAGATTCGCACTCGTCTAGACATTCGAAGCGATTGTGTAGTTCGAGTTGAAAGTTTTCGAGGTTCTGGTATTGGACAGGTGTAGGTCGAAGGGTAGACTTCATCAAGCGTGACCGTTCGACTTTTGTGTGGATATTTAATGTGCCTCGTACTAGTCGGTGATCGCTCCCAGTTTTAATCCGGCTGATCACTGAGACATCATTAAACATATGTCGTTTGTCCGACAAGATGAAGTCTATCTCGTTTTTTGTTGAACCATCGGGGCTAATCCAGGTCCATTTCCTTTGTGGCTGCTTTCTGAAGAAGGAATTCATCATAAAGAGGCTTTCCTTCTCCAGAAATTCAGCCAGTTTCTGGCCCCTCTGGTTTCTCTGTCCATATCCATGTTTCCCCACTCTCAACTCATCATCACTCCCTTTGCCTAGTTTCGCGTTAAAGTCTCCCATAACCACCGTGAAGTGGGTTTTGGACGCGTGTATGGCTTTCGAGATATCCTCGTAAAAGACCTCCACCTCGTCGTCGGAGTATGCCGAGGTCGGTGCGTATACCTGTATGACCTTCAACGAATACCGTTTGGTAATTCTGAGTATAAGGTATGCTACCCTTGCCGACACACTCTCGATCCTCTCCACGTTGCCTACGAGAGACCTGCGAACGATAAACCCTATACCACCTTGGGACGGGTGATCTCCCTCCCGGTAGAAGAGCAAGTTTCCAGAACGTAGGATTATCGTGCCCTCGCCCTCTCTTCGCACTTCTGATAATCCTACAATGTCCCAGCGGATTTTGCTCAATTCCTCTTCCAGCTCGATGACCTTCTCATCGGTCCTGAGTGTCCGAATGTTGTGTGTTACCAGGGCCAAAGGTCGTTTTGATTGGTAGCCGGATCGCTGCCGGAGATTCTTCGCACCCCCTACTCCATCGCTACCAGGCCCGCTACCACGATGAGCCTGTAGGATAGCGGAGCTGCCGTGACTGGGGGCCGTTTCTCTATTTGTGTTGCTCATAAGGGGTTAAAGCCGTAATCGCCACGCTTGGCAGGCGGGTTGGCTATCGCAGTGTGGTGTAATACGTTTCCCAGGAGAGAGCTGCTGCCCACTCTCCTGGTGAACCCTTAGTCGATTTTTACGACTCCCACGGGCAAGCAAGGGGTGGCGACACATGTATTCTATCCCGTCGCCACACGGGAAGTAAACATATCAAATTGTGGACTCATTGGATAAGTCTTAACCAGTTCTATTCATTAGAGGATTTTTTGTTGAGGGTTTCTTAAAATTTTATTGTAGTGAAACTTTTTATCGACGTATTGGGGAAACGTTATATTGTAACGTTTTTCTGTTACGCGCCATCTTTATTTCTGAGTCACACTTTTTTTTGTGACTTAGTTGTTAGCCTCAGATGGCTATGACATTTTTACCCGGATTGTGGGTGAGTGCTGAGGGCTCTCAATCCGATAAAGTTTAAGCGACTGAACCCGGGGCCACCCCCTGTGGGGTACGGATCTTGGCTCGGGGGTCGCTCGCAAAGTGGGTTCACCCACGTTTATGATTCGTGTCACACTTTTCCGTTACGCGCCATATTTATTTTGAAGTCTGCGCGCATAATGGTGAAATTTTTACAGATAAAACGCGACACGAGAAACGCGCCCCTAGAGAGGGAGAGAGGGAGAGAGAGAGAGGGAGAGAGAGAGAGGGAGAGAGAGAGAGAGGGAGAGAGAGAGGGAGAGAGAGAGGGAGAGAGAGAGTAAACGCTATTTGTAAATGTATGTAAACGAGATTTAAAAATTTGTTTGTCTAAGTTTCACTTCTGATACGTGAACTTTGTACGTACGTACGCATTTTTTTTTATCATGTCTGGTAAGCATAATCTTATGAATGGTAGAGCTTCTCCGTTGGAGTAGGTAATCACTAGGTCAGCGAAGTTTTTATAAAAATAAGATAATTAATTCATTTAGCAGCGATGAGTATTATGGCTTGGCCCTCTAGACGATTTGAGTTGAGTGTCACTAAATCTTAGCCTGTCAATAAAATAAATAAATAGAAGAATAGAACGAAAGATTTAGAAGAAAAAAAACACAAAGCAATCACGAGGACTGCCGACAGAAGTAAAAACTTAAACTTATGAAAATAATGAATATTATAAATTAAAATAGAACAACAAGTACGTATTTCAGTTAATTTCACGACGCTCACACTGTTTACTTTGTTGCATAGCAAAGAATACCGCGCGCATGTGCTTGGGATCTACCGACTCATCTCTTTCTGTCTCCCACTTTCTACCTTTGTGTATCATTCTTTCTCTCTCCCTCTTGCGTTGGAATATTGGACGCTACTCGTTGCTAACGCTCGCGCTGACCTGTAACAGGTATACTACGCGCATTCATTCGAGTGTCTTAACGTTAAACGTTTAACGCAACCTTGTTGGTAGTCGCATTAGAAGTTTCACTTCCATATTATTACTATTTAGAATTACATACTAAAAAAAATAGTCTATTAAGTATTTAGTTTTAAAACTAATTATTTATAAAATCCGATTACGAAATGAAAAATGATGTCGCAAGCGGGATTCGAACCCGCGCCTATTGGGATTCCGGCCCAATCGTGCTGCCACTACACCACCGCGACTTTCACGACTAGTGCCAAAAGAAAATCAAAAGTAATTATGACATTTGATTGACTTTTGACGGGAATTTGAAAACGTCATGTGGTGCTCTTGTATTATATTCGATATCTTAGTGATTTAACGTGTTATATTAGATAATTTTGATGGCATTTTATGTAATGTGATGTGCGGAAATACTGGGATGTAGTGAATATCATATAAAAGTGCTTTACAACGTTTTCGTTTTCCATCAAAATTCCTACAAGATACCATTAACACTGTGGCCATTGCACTGTTAATGGTGACAATTTGACTTAGACAACGACTGACTTGAAAGACTAAAAACGTGAAAATATTTAAACTTGACACTGGCACCAATAGCTCGTATATGTAGCTGATTGCCAATACATAAGAAGAAGATGTAATTATGACATTTGATTGACATAATTATTTATATTTTGTGACGAAAAAACAGCCAAACTGTCAACTACCTACTTTCCAGTTTTCTAAGTTTCATATATATCAAAAAACAACATGAATAAATCACAACAACTTTTTAATTTATTTTAAACTAGACAGTGTACCCCATACGTCCATGTACTAACAATCTAATTTATTCTGCTACGTCCATTGAAAAAAAGCTTTTGAAATCACTTATGACTTTGCTCATATTTGATACATGGACGTAGTAAAGATGGTACAAATATTGCGTCATGAATCACATATGATGCATGGGACAGGGGACCTGGTAATGACTTCTAATATTTACGCGAGTATTACACATTTGAAATAAAACTATTTTTATCGGATTCTAGCAATGAATTTGTATTAAAAACGTGGGTCAATATTTAATAACTAACACTGTAGTAAATCTCTGTAATAACGATGACTTATTGGACGTGAAACACCTTGGTTCTCCCCTGACTATGAACGCTGTACTTTTCAAACGTCGTGAAATTAAAAATCAAGTACAAACGCGATAGAATATGTAAAAATTGTTTTACATTACTGCTTTCTGTTTTTAAACGACTTCAAAAAGGAGGAGGTTCTATGTTTCATTGTATGTATTTTTTTTTCTTTTATGTATGTTCAGTGATATTTTTGTCTATGGTGGGTCGATTTTCAAAATTCTTTTTTCTTTCTAAAGGGGGATGTTAATTTTTCACCCTGTGTGTATATATCATTAAGCTTATTGTTTTTTGTTAATTTAAGCTTGGCACCGACTTCAACTCGTGTTAGTGGATTTCTAGCATACATTGTAATTATATTTTATAAAAATTAATACATAATTAGAATTAGACAAGAATTAAATAGTTCATCTTATTTTTCGGTTTTTAGTGTTTTAAATAAGTATGGTTTTTGGCTGATCCTATTTTGAAGTCGGTTTACATTTTTTTTATAAAAAGTTTAATTATTAATAACGACTTTCAATAATGACTAGGACTGCAGTAATGTGAATTTGATGCCTATGCAGTCAAGATTTTTATGCCTTTGTGCATATTTATTAATCATCATCATCATCATCACAACCCATGTATGTCCCACTGTTGGGCTCGGGCCTCCTCCGTAATGGAAGGGAAATTAACCTAACATACCACGCTGGTCAGACGTGTTGGTATAGGGTTTTGTTTCGAGTTTTCTTTCTCTAGCATAGATTTTATATGCGTTTTATATCCCTTAGTCGTTTCTTACGATCACTCACGGGTAAGAAGGTGGTGAATTGTATTCTTACTCCGTCACTACACGGAAAATTATTAATGGTTTTTGTATATTAAAAGTTCAGATATCGCAAACATACTTTATTTTCTGAAAGACTTTCGGCTTCAGGTAGCACTCATATATATATATATATATATATATATATATTACTATCGCTTTATATGTATACTTGCAAAAATTGGTCAGATGAGATGTAATAGACGAAAAGGTAAAAAAATAGGACAAACTTAAACTTTCTTTGATGATTTTTATGCTTCCGTATACAAAGGGTAAAACGGGACCCTATTACCAAGACTCCGCTGTCCGAACGTCTATTTATCACCAGGCTGTATCTCATGAACTGTGATAGTTAGACGGTTTAAATTTTCATAGATGATGTAATTCTTTTGGCGCTATATGTGGGCATACCACACAACATACGCGATATTGTTGCTCGATATTGATAACAGAGTTGAAAATTTCAGCGTTTTTAAAGATAGTACAGAACTCTTTGTGCGTGAATTCGACTCGCACTTGGCCGGTTTTTTTTCATGTTGATTATTAATACTATTTCAAACGTGTATTTATTCAGTTAGACAAATTGTGAGGTCCAATCATTCTAGAGGAGAAAGCGCAGTGTTGCCTTTTAAAAGAAAAAATAAAACGCGTTTTGGGTACATATAACCTTACTTGTAGATCTTGACTTCAAATTAAGACATGGTGTTTGAAATCTAAATATGTAAAGAAGCTGGTTGACTGATTTAATAATATTAGGTCATATTTACTGAAATTAGAAATATAAAATTTTGTCTGTAGTTTCTTTTTTTTTCTGTAGAGATTACTAAGACAGAAGAAATTCAACCCCTTTTGTTTTGGCGGGCTATGGTGTGGATACACACTCACGTCGTCCTCCTCATTCGGGGCTACGGAAGGACGACCTGTGGCCCCGTAACGTACCGTATTCCCTCCCCATTACCATTGGGCGAGCCAATGGTACCGCTTCCTTGACATCCGTGGCCAGCCCGACGGGTTAATGAAATTCAACCTCTAAAAGGATAAAACGCTTAGCAAAGTTTGTATTTCGAAGAAAATTCCTTTGTACATTTTATTCAAATTAAGGTCAAATGCTTTAAAGGTAAAAATAAATAAACAAGTATTAAATAATTTGTCAATTATTTTTAATTTTTATTTAAAGTTTATAAAATAGGGGATTCAATTTTGCACAGTTCTTTTTACTGGATTTATTCTTGAATGAAAATTACTTGTAGATATTCACTAACAAAAGAATATTCTGAACGTCAGCTCTGAAAAAGATAAATTCTTGCTTAAGGTTATGAAAAGGGGTGATATTTCTTTGATATAATATATTTCAACTCATATATGTCCCACTGTTCGGCTCGAGCCTCCTCCATAATGGAGGGAAATTGACCTACTATACTATGCTGGCCAGATGTGTTGGTATAGGGTTTGTTTCGAGTTTTTCTTCTTTTACATAGATGTTATATGCGTTTTATATCCCTTAGTCGTCTTTTACGATCGCTCACAGGTAAGATATGGGTGGTGAATTGTATTCTTATTCCGTCACCACACGGATAATGATATAATACAAATAATTTAAATTAGTATCATTATCTTGCTCCTATCCCAATTACTTATAGTCGAGGCAATATGTACTCCTCTACTAAAGTACATATTTATTATAAAATGGAGGAGAGGAAGGAAAACCCACCACTTTCCCACGGTTAATCAATATACCGTACACCTCAAGAAAGGAAGGAATACGGGATGGGATCAAGGTGGAATAGGATATAAGGTAATCTTACTCCTGTGATGAGCACCGCCTCCAGAATTTCTACTTGCAATTTGCCGCAGAACTTAGAATAAAGATTCGACACGTGTTTCGCCTCTAAACGAGGCATCCTCAGGACGGTTCGGCTTCAAATGGCGCATTTCATCAGATCAGATCAGAATCTTTATTCGAATTTCTGCGGAAAATTGCAAGTAGAAGTTATGGAGGCGGTGCTCAGCACAGGAGTAAGATTGCCTTATATCCTATTCCACCTTGATCCTATCCTGTATTCCTTCCTTTCTTGAGGTGTACGGTATATTGATTAACCGTGGGAAAGTGGTGGGTTTTCCTTCCTCTCCTCCATTTTATAATAATAATGGATTTCCGCCATGAATCGCCTAATTCAATCAAAGTACATATTGTAAACGTTATTGGCAGTTACTTTATAATCAGTCGCTTATCTGGCATCAACACTACATAAGAACATAATTGTTAATAAAAAGGCATCAGATGGAGTTAGTCCAAGTCGATATAGGGCCTCATTGCATTACCAAACAGCAAAATAAGGTTTGGTTCAAAGCCAGCCATACATCAAATAAAGAAAAAATCAAAATAATAATTTAAGAAAATCACAAATGACTTTTATGATGACAAAGTCTGATTTTTTTTTTGTTTATTGTTTATGGTGGAAAACGAGTTAGCAGCACACTTGATGGTAAGTGTCTGACACCCATGGACCTTTGCTATAACCAAGGCTATAGCTAGGCCGATGTCTACCATTATAATCCCCAAACCCACCCAGTTGGGCTTCCGGCTCCTTTGCTCATTGAGCGCAATAGCACATTCCCATTACTCAGACATCGATCTCCTGCTCAGTGTGGTACTACCCCGGACGGACCGGCCCGCGGCTGTAGATAGAGAACTGTCAACAGCATGGTCCTACCACTATTGAACAAATTACTTGATTTTTGCATTTAATATGCTTGATTATTTATAAAAACCCGATTACGAAGCGAAAAATGATGTCACAAGTGGGATTCAAACCCGTGCCTATTGGGATTCCGGCCCAATCGTGCTGCCATTACACCACCGTGACTTATTGTAGTACATGCAAATTTCACTTCGTATCATATTTACGTCTTAAGGTGACGGTATGCGATCTACCCGACAATGTTTACACATTGTTATAAGCTTAATACTTCAGACTTTGCAGTTAGAATTATATTAAACGATGACACATCCGTGGTATTCAAATTAATGAAATTTAGAATTTAATATGCTTAATTATTTATAAAAACCCGATCAGGAGCGAAAAAATGGTGTCGGGTTTTTAAATAATCAAGCATATTAAATGCTAAATTTAATTAATTTGAATATTTAGGGACTTTCATACCTTAATCACTAATATAATTCTACGTTAATACAGGTTGATGCAGTTTTTGATATAGAAACATCTTAAATAAATCTATAGCGACATTTAATATTGAGTCTGCTAGGATGCTGATAAAAATTCCAACATCGTACAAATTCAAGTTAAACTTAAGTAACAATGGTTCCCTTCACCTCTGATATTTATCACAGTCCATCAGATGTCCAACGTACCACAAAGATATGTACCACAAAGATCACAGTTTGCTAGCATATGTGATATTAAACACCTAGAAAATTTCTTTTTTTTTTTTTTGGTTCTGTTCGTCCATTCGGACAGGCAAAGGGATCAAAGCCCATACAGCCAAGTCTTATTTAATTAATTTTCATACATTTTTCATCATTTCTGCATATTATGTAGCCTTAATAGTCATTGTCTGTCAGTAAGTCAAGTCGTTACCATTAATAGCGCGCTGATAACCTAATCAATGATTTTCTTTGGGAATTTTGGACAAATATGAGAAAATACATGTAAACCACTATTATACCATATTCACTACACTTCAGCACTTTAACTGTACCATATTGCATAAAATACCAGCAAAATTATTCAATATATCACCACAAAACACTAAAGAAATGAATATAATACAAGAGCGTGACATGACATTGCCACATTCGCGCCAAAACTCCCTAGAAAATTTCATAACTAAAATGTTGCAACATATCAGTTACCAGTTACCACAAAAAAAAAGGATACATCTTTATTTGATTGCAGTGTTTCAAATCGTTTGCTGGCTTTCAAAAGCGTTTCCATTAAAAAATTGGGTCATATGTATCATTCTATATCGACTCTACCTTTGTTTCCGTAAAACGATTACATTCGTTCAGGTGAAAATTTTCACTGTGACATAATTTTGGGGTTGTAGATAATAAAGCTCTAATATTACTAAAATGGTTGGTAGTATTCGTATCAGCTATCGTCATCATCATTATCATCTCAGCCCACATATGTCCCACTGTTGGGGTCGGGCCTCCTCCACAAAGGGAGGGAAATTGACCTACTATACCACGCTCGTCAGACATGTTGGTATAGGCTTTTATTTCGAGTTTTTCTGTTGCATATATGTTATGTCATATGCATATTATATCCCTTAATCGTTTTTGACGATACTCACGGGCTAGATAGGGGGTGGTGAATTGTATTCTTACTCCGTCACCACACGGACATATGCTATCAAAGAATTTTAACTAAAAAACCATAGAGGCGAATATTAATAAATAATTATTATCAAGGGAGTAAAACAAATATATTTTGTCAGTCTAGACTTTTGACCTTCAGGATATATGATATCATACATTGGGCAGGGTATTCGAATTCAAACAAATGCTTTGGATCATTTTAGAAGTTTGCGCTATTATTACACATTAGAATTAAAAATATTTTAATGAATTTTATAATCACCGAGCGAGTAGGTATGAAAGAGAGAATTGGTGTAAAGTTGCGAAAGGGAATGCTCCGATGGTTCGGACATGTGGAAAGAATGCCGAACGAACGTCTGGTTAAGAATATATACAATGTGAAAGTGGAAGGATGTAGGTACCGGGGGAGACCGAGATTAACCTACCTAGACCAGATTGGTCACGTATGTATGAAGAGAATTATGAATGTTGAGGAAGCGAGTGAAGTATGCAGAGATAGAGTTCTCTGGCACTCTGTTCTCTCTGCCTACCCTGCAAGGGATATGGCGTGATGATATGTATGTATGTATATCACTCATGGACTTTTCACTAACGACTATTAAATTTTAGATGTCAACCAAGATCATATAATTGATAGACACATCATACACGCTCGCCGGTTTCGGAGACTCTTGACTCCACCTTCCTTCAGTACATGACCGATCTGGTCTAGGTAGGTTAGTCTCGGTCTCCCCCGGTACCTACATCCTTCCACTTTCGCATTGTATATCTTTATCAAATCCGTAAAAATATTTTCATATCAAGGACTTCAGGAAAAGTGAATTTTAAAGTACAAATTCACTTAAAAACGAAGGCTGTATAGAAATTTCAGTATATATACATTAAACCCACCCCAGTTGGGCTTCCGGCTCTCTCGCTCACCGAACGAAGCGCAATAGAACATTATCATTACTCAGACGTCGATCTTCTGCTCAGTGTGGTACTACCCCGGACGGACCGGCCCCCGGCTGTAGACAGAGAACTGTCAACAGCGTGGTCCTACCACTTTTCATAGATAGATACAAATTTCTGTAATAACGATGACTTGTACGACACCTTAGTCCTCCCTTCACCATGAATCCTGTAAAGCGATATGGTCTAATCATATGGGGTAACTCTGTTGACACATTAAGAATATTTAGAGTACAAAAGAAATATGGTAGAACGATCTATGGTGTTGGTTACCTGGACAGTTGTAAGCCACTTTTCAAAAGCTCGAAATTTCGCCCTTACCTAGTTTATATATATTTGAAATATGCCTTTTTGTTTATAAACATCGAAATCATTTTGAACTGCACAATGATGTCGTAGTTAGAAAGAGTCGCCATAAAAATAAGTTGTATGCCCCTAAACAACAAATTAAATTGTTTAGTCAGAATGTCTATTCTATGGTAACACGCATATATAATAAACTGCCAGAGTCTTTTAAAGACCTGTGTTTAAGCAGATTTAAATGTACAATTTTTAATTTTTAATGAATAAATGTTATTACTCAATTAACGAATTTATGGATGACAAACTTTAATACATACATACATACATATCATCACGCCATATCCCTTGCAGGGTAGGCAGAGAGAACAGAGTGCCAGAGAACTCTATCTCTGCATACTTCACTCGCTTCCTCAACATTCATAATTCTCTTCATACACGCTCGCCGGTTTCGGAGACTCTTGACTCCACCTTCCTTCAGTACCTGACCGATCTGGTCTAGGTAGGTTAGTCTCGGTCTCCCTCGGTACCTACATCCTTCCACTTTCGCATTGTATATCTTCTTAACCAGACGTTCGTTCGGCATTCTTTCCACATGTCCGAACCATCGGAGCATTCCCTTTCGCATCTTTACACCAATACTCTCTTTCATACCTACTCGCTCTCTTACGTCGTCATTACGAATGCGGTCGGTCAGCCTAACTCCACAGATTTTCCGAAGAGATCGCATTTCGACCGCATTAATTTTACTTTCATACTCTTTTCTGCATACCCAACTCTCGCTTCCATACAGTAATGTTGGGACAAGCACTGCGTTATGTATTGCTACACGTGCCTTCTGGCTGAGGTGGTGGCTGCCGAGAAGTTGCCCCAACGCTCCGTTCACTCTATTTCCCGCATTCACTCTTCGCTCTATATCAGTGGTGTACCGTCCATCTCGGCTAAATCCACATCCAAGATATACAGATTCATCCACTTGCTCTAGTACATCATTACCTATTGTTACTCTTATATCTGTTCTGGCTTCATCTCTTTCAAAGACCATTATTTTGGTTTTGCTCACATTCTCGCGTAGACCTCTTTTCTTACAATCTTCTGTCATTGTGTCGACTAGGGTCTGCAGGTCAGTCGCTGATTGTGCCAGCAGGACTGCGTCATCTGCATAAAGCAGAGCAGAGACCACTGAGTCACCCATCTGGGCTCCCACATTCATATCGTTCAACCTTTGGAGACATTTATCCAGATATATGATAAACAGCCTGGCTGATAGAACGCAGCCCTGCTTAACGCCGATATTGACGTCAAACCAAGGCGACATTCCAGCATCCAGCCGCACACAGGCTCTACAGCCCATGTAACTGGATTGCAAAGCCTGCAGCAGTTTACCGTTAATACCATATTCCGGTAAAATGTCCCAAAGTTCCTTTCGTACAACCGTGTCAAATGCTCTCTCCAGATCCACAAAACTGCAGAAAACCCTCTGACCTAGGGCCAGATGCTTCTCCACAATGTTGCGCAGAGAGAACACTTGATTCATGCATCCCCTTCCACTCCTGAAACCTCCTTGTGTCTCACACAGTAAACCATCGGACACCATCCTCATTCTCCTTTCAATAATTTTTACAAACTTTAATAATGTATCTAATTTAAAAATGTTTTTATATTTTATTACTTTGACATTTCAATTGATTTCTATATTATCCCAATCCATGACATTGTATTTCTAATTATTATTTTTGTTTATTTGATTGTGTTCCCAATATTAATAAAATCTACTAAACATTTGTACAGCGGTAACGTAATAGTAGGTCAGACGTGTTGGTATAAGGTTTAGTTTAGAGTTTTCTTTCTCTTTACATAGATGTTATACGCTTTTTATATCCCTTAGTCGTCTCTTACGATCACCCACGGGTGAGATAGGGGGTGGTTAATTGTATTCTTACTCCGTCACTACACGGAAAGCATTTTAGTAAATAAATTCTATTAAACCTTCATAAGACCTGGTTCATTGTATCGAACAGCATGATTGGTTACAAAAACCAAGGAGCCTTGTAGGCCTAGTTCCTTAATACGGCAGCATTAGGTTAAAAATACCAAAAGAATAAATTGAAAAAGGCTGGTATCCATGCCACAAGTCTTTAAAGAAATTTTTTTTTGCTCCATAATATTCTGACTTACTTGTATTGTATTAATTTTGTGAAATAAATTATTATTTATTAATCCCTTTTTTAGTTCTAAATTCTAACTACTAAATATATCTTTAATCTACATACATACATATCATCAAGCTATATCCCTTGCAGGATAGGCAGAGAGAACGGAGTGCCAGAGAACTCTATCCTTGCATACTTCACTCGCTTCCTCAACATTCATAATTCTCTTCATACACGCTCGCCGGTTTCGGAGACTCTTGACTCCACCTTCCTTCAGTACATGACCGATCTGGTCTAGGTAGGTTAGTCTCGGTCTCCCCCGGTACCTACATCCTTCCACTTTCGCATTGTATATCTTTATCAAATCCGTAAAAATATTTTCATATCAAGGACTTCAGGAAAAGTGAATTTTAAAGTACAAATTCACTTAAAAACGAAGGCTGTATACAAATTTCAGTATATATACATTAAACCCACCCCAGTTGGGCTTCCGGCTCTCTCGCTCACCGAACGAAGCGTAATAGAACATTATCATTATTCAGACGTCGATCTTCTGCTCAGTGTGGTACTACCCCGGACGGACCGGCCCGCGGCTGAAGACAGAGAACTATCAACAGCGTGGTCCTGCCACTTTTCATAGATAGATATAAATTTCTGTAATAACGATGACTTGTACGACACCTTAGTCCTCCCTTCACCATGAATCCTGTAAAGCGATATGGTCTAATCATATGGGGTAACTCTGTTGACACATTAAGAATATTTAGAGTACAAAAGAAATATGGTAGAACGATCTATGGTGTTGGTTACCTGGACAGTTGTAAGCCACTTTTCAAAAGCTCGAAATTTCGCCCTTACCTAGTTTATATATATTTGAAATATGCCTTTTTGTTTATAAACATCGAAATCATTTTGAACTGCACAATGATGTCGTAGTTAGAAAGAGTCGCCATAAAAATAAGTTGTATGCCCCTAAACAACAAATTAAATTGTTTAGTCAGAATGTCTATTCTATGGTAACACGCATATATAATAAACTGCCAGAGTCTTTTAAAGACCTGTGTTTAAGCAGATTTAAATGTACAATTTTTAATTTTTTAATGAATAAATGTTATTACTCAATTAACGAATTTATGGATGACAAACTTTAATACATACATACATACATACATATCATCACGCCATATCCCTTGCAGGGTAGGCAGAGAGAACAGAGTGCCAGAGAACTCTATCTCTGCATACTTCACTCGCTTCCTCAACATTCATAATTCTCTTCATACACGCTCGCCGGTTTCGGAGACTCTTGACTCCACCTTCCTTCAGTACCTGACCGATCTGGTCTAGGTAGGTTAGTCTCGGTCTCCCTCGGTACCTACATCCTTCCACTTTCGCATTGTATATCTTCTTAACCAGACGTTCGTTCGGCATTCTTTCCACATGTCCGAACCATCGGAGCATTCCCTTTCGCATCTTTACACCAATACTCTCTTTCATACCTACTCGCTCTCTTACGTCGTCATTACGAATGCGGTCGGTCAGCCTAACTCCACAGATTTTCCGAAGAGATCGCATTTCGACCGCATTAATTTTACTTTCATACTCTTTTCTGCATACCCAACTCTCGCTTCCATACAGTAATGTTGGGACAAGCACTGCGTTATGTATTGCTACACGTGCCTTCTGGCTGAGGTGGTGGCTGCCGAGAAGTTGCCCCAACGCTCCGTTCACTCTATTTCCCGCATTCACTCTTCGCTCTATATCAGTGGTGTACCGTCCATCTCGGCTAAATCCACATCCAAGATATACAAATTCATCCACTTGCTCTAGTACATCATTACCTATTGTTACTCTTACATCTGTTCTGGCTTCATCTCTTTCAAAGACCATTATTTTGGTTTTGCTCACATTCTCGCGTAGACCCCTTTTCTTACAATCTTCTGTCATTGTGTCGACTAGGGTCTGCAGGTCAGTCGCTGATTGTGCCAGCAGGACTGCGTCATCTGCATAAAGCAGAGCAGAGACCACTGAGTCACCCATCTGGGCTCCCACATTCATATCGTTCAACCTTTGGAGACATTTATCCAGATATATGATAAACAGCCTGGCTGATAGAACGCAGCCTTGCTTAACGCCGATATTGACGTCAAACCAAGGCGACATTCCATCATCCAGCCGCACACAGGCTCTACAGCCCATGTAACTGGATTGCACAGCCTGCAGCAGTTTACCGTTAATACCATATTCCGGTAAAATGTCCCAAAGTTCCTTTCGTACAACCGTGTCAAATGCTCTCTCCAGATCCACAAAACTGCAGAAAACCCTCTGACCTAGGGCCAGATGCTTCTCCACAATGTTGCGCAGAGAGAACACTTGATTCATGCATCCCCTTCCACTCCTGAAACCTCCTTGTGTCTCACACAGTAAACCATCGGACACCATCCTCATTCTCCTTTCAATAATTTTTACAAACTTTAATAATGTATCTAATTTAAAAATGTTTTTATATTTTATTACTTTGACATTTCAATTGATTTCTATATTATCCCAATCCATGACATTGTATTTCTAATTATTATTTTTGTTTATTTGATTGTGTTCCCAATATTAATAAAATCTACTAAACATTTGTACAGCGGTAACGTAATAGTAGGTCAGACGTGTTGGTATAAGGTTTAGTTTAGAGTTTTCTTTCTCTTTACATAGATGTTATACGCTTTTTATATCCCTTAGTCGTCTCTTACGATCACCCACGGGTGAGATAGTGGGTGGTTAATTGTATTCTTACTCCGTCACTACACGGAAAGCATTTTAGTAAATAAATTCTATTAAACCTTCATAAGACCTGGTTCATTGTATCGAACAGCATGATTGGTTACAAAAACCAAGGAGCCTTGTAGGCCTAGTTCCTTAATACGGCAGCATTAGGTTAAAAATACCTAAAGAATAAATTGAAAAAGCCTGGTATCCATGCCACAAGTCTTTAAAGAAATTTTTTTTGCTCCATAATATTCTGACTTACTTGTATTGTATTAATTTTGTGAAATAAATTATGATTTATTAATCCTTTTTTTAGTTCTAAATTCTAACTACTAAATATATCTTTAATCTACATACATACATACATATCATCACGCCATATCCCTTGCAGGGTAGGCAGAGAGCACAGAGTGCCAGAGAACTCTATCCTTGCATACTTCACTCGCTTCCTCAACATTCATAATTCTCTTCATACACGCTCGCCGATTTTGGCGACTCTTGACTCCACCTTCCTTCAGTATATGACTAATCTGGTCTAGGTAGGTTAGTCTCGGTCTCCCCCGGTACCTAGATCCTTCCACTTTAACATTGTATATCTTCTTAACCAGACGTTCGTTCGTTATACTTTCCACGTGTCCCAACCATCGGAGCATTCCCTTTTGCATCTTTACACCAATACTCTCTTTCATACCTACTCGCTCTCTTACGTCGTCGTTATGAATGCGATCGGTCAGACTAACTTCAGAGATTTTCCGTAGAGATCGCATTTCGACCGCATTAATTTTACTTTCATGCTCTTTTCTCCATATCCAACTCTCGCTTCCATATAGTAATATTGGGACAAGCAGCAAGTATATAATTGATACATAATATTTAGTTAATAAGTTTGAGATGTAATATTGATTTTATGTCATTTATGTTGGTTTAGGAGTTACCTATCATTTAAAGATTGCTGGTAGAAATGGTCGTTAGTAATCGTATAATATAATGGCGTATAAAGGAAGGGGAGGTAACATTTTTATTTCATATTTGATAGATTCTTCTGTGTGGTGACGGAGTAAGAATACTATTCACCACCCCATATCTTACCCGTGGGTGATCGTACGAGACGACTAAGGGATATAAAACGCATATAACATCTATGCGAGAGAAGGTAAAACTCGAAACAAAACCCTATACCAACACGTCTGACCAGCGTGGTATAGTAGGTCAATTTCCCTCCCATTATGTAGGAGGCTCGAGCCCAACAGTGGGACATATAAGAGTTAAGATGATGGTTTGATAGAATAAAATATCTACACCCAGGTTAACTAAGATACGCAAGCTTTCTTCATATTTTGTCAAGAATGGAAATTGAACTCGCATACTTCGTATAATAATCGATTATTTAAATGGTTATAATATTGATATTGAATTTATTAACAAAAAATATTATCAATACCAGTTTTTATAAAATATATTTATAATAATTTACATACATACATACCATCACGCCATGTCCCTTGCAGGGTAGGCAGAGAGAACAGAGTGCCAGAGAACTCTATCTTTGCATACTTCATAATATAATAATTTCATACTTTATAATACATTTCTTCATACTTTATAATAATTTAAATTATAATAATTTTAATTAATTACTAATAATCACATATACATATATTAATAAAAACAAATATTAACAATAAAATATCACTAAAGCATTTGCAAGCTAAATAAAAATAAATAAATTTTTTGACAAAATAAAACACACACAAAAACATAAATTGCATTCTCTTTATTCATACATAAACAATTTAAAAACAAAAATCTATTAACAATAAAATAAAATAAAAATACACAAAAACAAAAATCGCTTTACCTTTTTTATACAAAACATAATAGCCATTCAATGATTAGAATACTAAATTCAATTCACTTAAACGTACTGCAAAAAAAAAAAATAACAAAAGCGCAAATCCAAGATGGCGTTTGCTTTGCTGAAATTGATAGTACTTGTTACCTTATAGCGCGCGCTGCACACTGAACAAAGGAACCTCCAATCCCCCCCTATCACCCCACTTAAATACCCACCCCCACTCAATAAATTAATTTTAATAACCACGTATAGTGTGTAATACCTTTGCCTTTTTACACGCAATTAAAAAAAAAGCCACAATCCCGCCGCGCTTTGTTAAGCGCGGTGTTTTTCTTTATCAAAAAAATTGCTATTAAACCGCTGTATAATAAAGAAATATTATTTTTATAATTATATTTACGTTTTATTGTTTTGATATTTGCGATTTTTGAGTTTATTTTTGCATATTTTATAATATATATTATTTTTATAAGGAACCAACACAGTGCCGTACGTTGAGACTGCTCGCGAAACACTGGCCTGCAGACCGAAAGCCTACATGCATTGATTGGGCGTAACCAACAACTATACCTCTGTCCTTTTCTAACATGTGAGTGTTTTATCTCGCTCACACTTAAAGGTTGCTCGTGCTATAGCGAAATTTGGCTTCGACTAACCATGTTTCTCAAATGTTTAGACATGTTATTTTATTTTTTTTTTTCGTTATTTTTTACTACTGTGTTTGTCAATCTGTTAATTTATATATATATATATATATTTATATATATATATATATGTATAATATTTATAAAGCAAGATCTTAAACTTATAGTTCTCTTAAGAAAATAATAATAATTTATGTGGCGACTACGAATAATACCAACCCTTACTTTGCTCGTGGATATCGTAAAAGACGACTAAGAGCCTTATAACGACCTGTGCCAACTCCATCTGATGCCGTTTGATCAACAATTACATTCACAAGTAGTGTTGACGTCAGACAGGCTGTTTCATAAAACTATTGACAATAACTTTTGCAATATGTACGAGTTCATATTGCATCGACCACAAGTAATTGGTGATAAGAGCAGGAGAATGATGATGATGATATACAGATTCCGTAGTGATTAAAATATCAAAGTACCGAGTACGGGTGTTTGTTTGCCCGGATTATATTTTATGGGATCCAGAAATTCTTGATTTGTGTCTGCGTATAAATTGTATCTATTAATTTTGCTTTGCAATACCAAGGATATAGCTAGGCCGCTAGCCGGGCCACCGAAGACAAAGATCGGGTACCGGTGGCCCGCTCGTACGGCGAAGAAGAGGTGCTTGCAGGGTGGGTCAATGGGGTTGCGCGCCGCCTCTTCCGTCACCCCGGACCGATTTGCCGGGGTGCGACGTCCATAGCCCACCGCATAAAAAAAAAAAAAAAAAAGGCCGCTGCCTATCAATAAAATCCCCAAACCCACCCAGTTGGGCTTCCAGCTCTCTCGGTCAGCGAACGAAGCGCAATAGCACATTGCCATTACTCAGACATCGATCTTCTGCTCAGTGTGGTACTACCCCGGACGGACCGGCCCGCGGCTGTAGACAGAGAACTGTCAACAGCGTAGTCCTAACACTAATTAATATTTTTTTGAAATGACTCCAACAATATAAGAATTATTTTACAATCTTTAAACAAATCTCAAATTCAACACCTTATAGGAATTATCAAATCTAAGACAGGACACTTGTTATTTAAATTACTAAAATTTTGCAATTAACATGCTAGGTTTGTTAAAGACTTGATTACGAGCGAAAAATAAATGTCACACGTAGGATTGAACCCAAACCCCTATTGTAGATTCGTTCCAATCATTCTACTACTTATAAAAGTGTGTCGTATGATATTCAATTTGCGGCTCGCATTATTTTATCGTATTTATAGGAGACGTGGCCCACCTACCCGATAATGTTGATACATTGTACCGATTTAATACTCTAACTTTGCAGTTAGAATTATATTATATTATGTCATGATGACACAACCCTGTTATTCAAATTACTGAAATTTAGCATTTAACATGCTTGATTATTTATAAAAAACTTGTCTAAGTGTTAGGACGATTTTAACGGATTTCCAATAGGTGTGGGTTCTAGTCCCGCGTGTAACATTCATTTTTCGCTCGTAAATAAGTTTTTACAAAACATCAGACAAGTTTTATTCAAGATACAAGTCAATTTAAAAAAAAATCTATTAAAACTACACATTCATGCATTAGTTTCCAATAGGTGTGGGTTCTAGTTCCGCGTGTGACATTAATTTTTCGCTCGTAAATAAGTTTTTGCAAGACATCTGTTGTGTTCTAGATACAAGTAATTTTTTCTTTCGAAAAAAATCTATTAAGCTACACACTCGTGTATAACTTACTTGATATTTTATCTACATTTTCTTATTTTCTTTTTACATAGAAACACCCTAGTTTTTACTATTTTCGAATAGTTATTATTGATAATTTAATATTTTAGAAATTTATTTTTTGGACATCACCCACAAATGAAATAATCCTATTCCAGGGGACTTTACAAACATTAAATTAAACGTACATAAATTATACCTAGATTTGTGCATCGCTCAAAGTATAATCCTACGTAGCTATGAATAAGCAAGCTGTATATTGCTTGCGAATGTTGTAAAAACAACTAAAAGTTTTACACTTTTTTTTATTGTGGTAGAACCACGCTTTTGACAGTTTTCGGTCTGCAGCCGAGGGCCGGTCCGTCCGGGGTAGTACCACACTGAGCAGAAGATCGACGTCTGAGCAATGGCAATGTGCTATTACGCTTCGTTCGGTGAGCGAGCCGGAAGCCCAACTGGGTGGGTTTGGGGATTATAGTGGTAGGCAGCGGCCTAGCTATACTCTTTGTATAGCAAAGGTCCATGGGCGGCAGTGACACTTACCATCAGGTGTGCTGCTTGCTCGTCTGCCACCATAAGCAATAAAAAAAAAATAAAAAAAAATACACGACCTGGACCAACCATCTGTGGTCACTTGGTCAACAATTACATTGATAAATTCATAATCAGTGTTGATATCAAGCAGGCCGGTAAATAAATTATTGCTATAACTTTTGCTATATTTAGGTACTATGGAAATAATATATAAGTAATTGGGATAAGAAAATTCGCTACGTATCGTAAACGGTTTGTGTCTCGATCAACGCGCAGTACCACATACTGGAGTCGGAAACCGAGCTAAAAATAACGGATCATCTCATCATCATCTCAGCCCATATATGTCCCACTGTTGGGCTCGGGCCTCCTCCACAATGGAAAGGTAACTAAACTACTATACTACGCTGGTCAGATGTGTTGGTATAGGGTTTTGTTTCGAGTTTTCCTTCTCTCGCATAGATGTCATATGCGTTTTATATCCCTTAGTCGTCTCGTACGATCACCCACGGGCAAGATAAGGGTTGGTGAATTGTATTCTTACTCCGCCACCACACAAAAAAAACTGTTATGACTTAATAATAATCTTTTCCGTGTGGTGATGGAGTAAGAATACAATTCATCATCCCTTCTCTTGCCTGTGGGCATCGTAAAAAACGATTAAGGGATATAATATGCATATAGCATCTGTGCAAGAGAAGGAAAAATTGAAATAAAACCCTATACCAACACATCTGACCAGCATGGTATATAAGGTCAATTTCCCTACCACTGTGGAGGAGACTCGAGCCCAACAGTGGGACATATATGGGCTGAGATGATGATGATGAGTTAATCCTACTTTTGTAAAAAAATCTATGCGCAATAGGTATTTATAAACTAATGAATGAATATAAGGAATGAAATAAACGCAGATGGGAAAGAAAAACTTTGAGAACCACGGTCTTTTGCGTTTTCTGCTATGGAATGACTTATAACCATCACAAATATTAAATACATATTTTTTAAGACACTAAGGAAATAGTCCTTGTATTAGGACTTTAATTATCATCTTCATCTCAGCTTATATACTTATGTCCCACCACTGAGCTCGAGCTTCCAACATAATAGGAGAGAAACTGACTATATCACGTTGGTCAGACAACCTGTTTAAGTCAGACAACCTGTTTAAGTCAGATGACCCATTTCAGTCAGACAACACGTGTAGGTATAAGATTTTCTTTTTAGTCTTTAGGGAAATTGATCTATTATACCACGCTGGTTAGTCTTATTATTTACTAGCTTCTGCCCACCGCTTCGCCCTGTAAAAGGTTACTTTCCTAAAGTTTTTCATCCCCTATTTTTATTTTGAAACTTAAGGGAAATTTTGTGTACAAAATTTTAATGTCATTTATATCCATATCTAATCAATAGCCTAAAAATAAGTTTCAAGCTTCTGTTTTTAAAAATGAGAATATTTCCTTACAACTTTTCATCCCCCTTTACAACCTTTTTTTGCATTAAAAAGTAGCCTATGTCCTTTATCAGGCTCTAGATTATCTATGTACCAAATTTCATTTCGAGCGGTTCAGTAGTTTTGGCGTTAAAGAGCGACAGACAGACAGAGTTACTTTTGCATTTATAAGGCATTTGTAAGGATAGTAAGGATTACTCCACCACCACATAGAAAATATACGGACACAAATTACACACAGACTCGGAGCAACAATATATGGATCGCACAAAATATTATCCTGCATGGGAATGGAATACAATACTGTTTTGGTAGATCGTTAACTTAACGTCCATCCAATTAACAGATTTTAAACTTCATGAATTTAGCTTCTGTTTTTATTATGATAGAGTGGGAAATCAAAAATCACATCCTGGTAATTAACTTCTGGGGTGGCTTTTTTATTGTTTATGGTGGCAAACGAGCAAGCAGCACATCTGATGGTAAGTGTTAATGCCGCCCATGGACCTTCGAAATACCAAGGTAATACAGCATGCAGTAGAGCTAGGCTGCTGCATACCAGTAAAGGCCCCAAACACACC
Organism: Lymantria monacha; assembly: GCA_905163515.2. Classification (NCBI taxonomy): domain Eukaryota; kingdom Metazoa; phylum Arthropoda; class Insecta; order Lepidoptera; family Erebidae; genus Lymantria; species Lymantria monacha. The sequence continues at coordinate 2,205,235 of LR991108.1, read as the reverse complement.
CAGTTGGGCTTCCGGCTCTCTCGCTCACCGAACGAAGCCCAACAAAGCATATTACCATTACTCAGACGTTGACCTTCAGTGAGAGTGTGGTACTACCCCGGACGGCCCGTGCCTGTTGACAGAGAACTGTCAACAGCGTGGTCCTACCACTAAAAAGCTTGTTAAAATCCTTCCACTAAAAGCTTGTTAAAATCTTTCCACTAAAAGCTGGTTAAAATCCTTCTACTAAAAACCTGATTAAAATCTTTCCACTAAAAGCTGGTTAAAATCCTTTCACTAAAAAGCTAGTTAATTTTTCCACTAAAACCTGGTTAAAATCTCTCCACTAAAAGCTGGTTAAAATCCTTCCACTAAAAAGCTGGTTAAAATTTTAATAAACCACTACACATTACTTACAGATATAGGCTAAAATATAATCAAAAAATAATGGTATTATTGGTGGAGAGGAGGGATGAAAGGCACCTGATATGGAGGGTTATTAATATGATTGTGAAAGTACGTAAGAAACGTGAAAAACACCAAAAAAGCAATGAATTTGCTTTCAAAATGAGAATATAGTTAGGAAAGCAGTGAGTGAGGAGATATGAGGCTGATAGAAGTCTGTGGAAGGCATTTTTTTCTGACGACTCCTCTTGCCGCAAGATAGATCTAATAGTGATAAGACCACGCTGTTGACAGTGCTCTGTCTATAGCCGCGGGCCGGTCCGTCCGGGGTAGTACCACACTGAGCAGAAGGTCGACGTCTGAGTAATGGCAACGTGCTATTGCGCTTCGTTCGGTGAGCGGGAGAGCCGGAAGCCCAACTGGGGTGGGTTTGAGAATTTTATCGGTAGGCAGCAGCCTAAATTATACCCTTGGTATTGCAAAGGTCCATGGGCGGCAGTGACTTTTTTTATCAGGAATACTGTTTGCTGGTTTGCCACTATAAGCAATAAAAAAGCGATAAGAGTAGGCAGATAATGATGGCAGAAAATCATCTGATAGTGAAAAATAACAGCTGTTCTTGGATCTCTACAATATCTGAGGTAGAGCCAGGTCACTGCCGCCAGCCTTTACAGTAGTAAAGGCTTGGTACTCCGCATCTCTTGGTTACAAAGTGTCAGTATGCTATAACTCGAGATGGTACTACTGTTTGAATGTGGTAGTACAGCAGAGTAGCCCATTCATGGCTTCATAATGTCAATTATCAGCAGAATAGCTCTTATACTAAAGAATTAGAAGGTAATTCATCTTTCCACTGCTTCCCTAATTACGTCTGGTCGATAGAAAATGTACTCTTCTAAGATCGTACATATGGGAAAAGTTTTGGAAATAATTTTATGCTCAGCCTCCTGTTTAAGGTTCACTCTCTTTAAACATTTATTTGTTGATCAGACAGCATCAGATGTTGGAATTTTGGCGGATATGTAAAAACGTTATGTGATCTTGTATTACATTCAATATTTTAGTGTTTTAACGTGTATATATATATATATATATATATATATATATATATATATATATATATATATATATATATATATATATATATATTAAATAATTTTGATGGTATTTTATGTAATGCAGAGGAAGTGCTAGGATGTAGGGAATGTGATATAAAAGTGCTTTAAAAATATATTCGTTTTCACAAACATTCCTAGAAAATACCAATAATAACGTGGGCTATAGTACTATTGAAGACGATGATTTGACTCACTGATAGACAATGACTGATTTGAAGAAACTAAAGGTGCGAAGAAATTAATTATTTAAAAAGAAAATTGAAAATCAATACTAATAACAATGGATTCATATTAGTTAGCTGATTCATCATTCTCTTACTCTTATCCCAATTACTTTTGGTCGATACAATATGTACTCTTCTTTCATAGTACATATTGTAAAAGTTATTGGGAATAGTTTTATGACCAGCCGCCTGCCAGACGTCAACCCTTCTTGGGAATTTAATTGTTGACCAAACGGCATCAGTTGAAGTTGGCCCAGGTCGTTATAAGGCTCTTAGTCGTCTTTTACGACATCCACGATCAAAGTAAGTATTGGTAGTATTCGTAGCCGCTACCACACAGCTATATATAATACTAGCGACCCGCCCTCGCTTCGCTTCGGTTACACAAATATGTCCACCTAAATTCAAGTCTGTAGGAGCTATATTTAAAATATATGATTTTTACATCCCAGCAACCCCCTTGCGGGTAGAATTTTGTAAAATCCGTTCTTAGATGATCTCTACTCGGCAAAAGGAATATTCTTATCAAATTTAAGGTCAGTAGGCCTTATGGTTCCAGAGATACCATGACTAGTAACAATAAATTTATATTAGCTAGCTGATTGCCAATACAAAAAAAGGAAGCTTCAGATGTAGTTAGCCTAGGTTTGTTTAAAGCTCTTAAGTTTTTTACGACATCCACGAGCAATATAAGAGTTGGTAGTATTCGTAATTACTACCACACAACAATTAGAAGATAATTATTAATATTATAAATCTAATTTATAAATTACGTACATTTTAATGAAAGAAAGATTCTTGGTAAAAAAAAAACCACCTTTGTTTCTGATTTTAATGATAAAAAAATTCTAGTAAGTTCGAAACGTACTTATTTAGTAAGGGTTCCGTTTAATAAGGTTTAACTTTAGGTAATTTTTATACATACATACATATCATCACGCCATGTCCCTTGCAGGGTAGGCAGAGAGAACAGAGTGCCATAGAACTCTATCTTTGGGGTAATTTTTATATATTCAAATTATTGAAATTTAGCATTTAATATGCTTGATTATTTATAAAAACCCTATTACGAGCGAAAAATGATTGTCACAAGTGGGATTCCAACCAACACCTATTGGAAATCCGTTCAGTAATTTGAATAACAGGGTTGTGTCATCGTTTAATACAATTCTAACTGCAAAGTTTGAGTATTAAGTCTGTACAATATGTAAACATTGTCGGGTAGATGGCCCACGTCTCCTTAAAGACGAAAATATAATACGATGCGAGAATTGAATGTCCTACGTACACGTTGGTGTAAGTGGCAGCACTATTGGAACAAATTTTCAATAGCTGTGTGTTCGTATCCCACTTGTGAAAATCATTTTTTGCTCGTAATCGCGTTTTTTATTTTATGTATTTTTCCCACTGCTGGGTTCAAGATTCTTGTATAATAGGAGGAAAATTAACTATTATCACGTTGGTCAGACAATCCGTTTAAGTCAGACAACCCGCCTAGGTATTTTGTCGAGTCTCTCTAACGTGTTAACTCCATTCGTTTCATGATCATCTTATACATTCACCATGGTCGAAGAAAGCAGTATTGACCATAATAATTCCATTATCAACACTTCACACCTTAATTCTTTACTGGTACAAACCAAAAAAATATGTAGTTAAATTGATATTTAATTTTTAAATGCTTCAATTGATATTTAATTTAGTGTCTTTATGGTGAAGTAAGTATATAATAAATCGTGTGGTGACAAAATAAGAATACAATTCACCACCCCCTATCTTACCCGTGGGTGATCGTAAGAGACGACTAAGGGATATAAAACGCATATAACATCTATACAAGAGAAGGAAAACTCGAAACGAAATCCTGTACCAACATGTCTGACCAGCGTGGTATAGTAAATCAATTACCCTCCCATTATAAAGAAGGATCAAGCTCAACAGTGGGACATATATGAGCTGAGATTATGATAATGATGATGATGAACACTCGCATAAACGTCGAGAATATTGACTTATCGAACTAAAAGAAAACAATAACAGATAAAAATTTAGTTATTTGAATGGAAAAGCGTCTCGAATTTTAAGGATGGATGGAGGAATAATAGATAGCAATAGTTAATACTTTTAACTAGCGCTTACAGAGGTGTACCTGGAGATCTCTACTTATCTGTAGGTAAGTAGTAATCTCGGTTATAGAGTTACGCGAGTGAAAAATGGCTGTCATTTACCTATTTGTCTAATCTAATATCTTTAAACTGTCTATTATCTATGTATATAAGAGTTATTTGTATATTTTTATATTTTCAGAATTTCAGTAACGGCATCAAGGATTTCCATGTAATTCAGTATGCATGACATTTTGGGGGTGATAAGGTTTCATTTATTGAAAAATATTCATCAAGCCAATGTTTTCAGATATCGAAAACTATTTCTTTTTTGTCATTACTATTAACTACTATTAAAATGTGAAGGCAAATTTTGCACCTCTCATTGAGAATTGATAATTAGACGTAGCTCAGTTAGGAAATTTAGTTGTCTAATGCAAGCAAATCCGTTTTGATCCTTGGTTTTCCTATTTTTTGTTATATTTTCAATTATTTAATCAACTGTAATATTTAAATATATTTTCTAAAACAAACACGAACAAGAAAATACTTAACTAAAGCTCTGTCATCTATATATCAGAACTATATATTTCTTACTTTAGTTTTTCGGGAGATAAAATGACAGAATCTGGAATATGTTGTATAGTCACTAAAGCAGTTTGTTTTTTGCTTACCCAATTCACTCAGGTCTGTTGTACCTTTTCTATAATCGACTATGATTTGGACACACCCGATCAGCCCGGGACGAGGTAAGGGTAGCATACGACCCCATAACTTACCGTATTCTTTCCCAATCGCCATTCATTGAACAAATACAGTACCCTAACTATTCAAATAAAATCAGCCAAGTACGGATCAGACTTTCGCACAAAGGGTTCCGTACCATTATATATAATAACGTTAAAAAAAACGAGTTTGTTGTATGGGAGCCCCTCTTAAATATTTATTTTATCTTATATTTAGTACATACATACATATCATCACGCCATATTCTTTGCAGGGTAGGCAGAGAGAACAGAGTGCCAGAGAACTCTATCTCTGCATACTTCACTCGCTTCCTCAACATTCATAATTCTCTTCATACACGCTCGCCGGTTTCGGAGACTCTTGACTCCACCTTCCTTCAGTACATGACCGATCTGTTCTAGGTAGGTGAGTCTCGGTCCCCTCCGGTACCTACATCCTTCCACTTTCGCATTGTATAATATAGTATTATATATCTTTATTTTTAGTATTTATTGTTATAGCGGCAATAGAAATACGTGAATTTCAAGTGTCTAGCTATCACCGTTCTTGAGATACAGCCTGGTGACAGACGGACGGACAGACAGCGAAGTCTCAGTAATAGGGTCCCGTATTAACTCTTTGGTTACGGAACCCTAAAAAGATAACAGTATTTTTTATTTATATATCTTTACAATCAAAATGGTTGCTTGTTTTATTATATATATATGTTTTTTTCTCAAACAATCATTTAGCCTCAGGAGTTGGATAGCTATTCTTTTGAACACAAAACACATCAAAGGTAAAACGTAATTTCATAATATTTTAATAAACAACCATTAAAAAATGTATCACTAGTTAAAACAGAAGGTTTTATGTACAAATCTGAATTAACTAAAATAAAAATTATAATGATTTCTGATGATTATGCGTGTATTACTCAATATAAACATTCAATATATATACAATGCGAAAGTGGAAGGATGTAGGTAACGGGGATGACCGAGACTAACTTACCTAGACCAGATCGGTCACGTACTAAAGGAAGGTGGAGTCAAGAGTCTCCGAAACCGACGAGCGTGTATGAAGAGAATTATGAATGTTGAGGAAACGAGTGAAGTATGCAATGATAGAGTTCTCTGGCACTCTGTTCTCTCTGCCTACTCTGCAAGGTATATGGCGTGATAATATATATGTATTACACAGTTAAAATAAAAACCTGTGACCATGAATGTTGTAAAGTGTTCGAAACGTGTTTAATAGTGGTAGCACCACGCTGTAGTTCTCTGTCTACAGCCGCGAGCCGGTCGGTCCGGGGTAGTACCACACTGAGCAGAAGATCGACGACTGAGTAATGGCAATGTGTTGTTGAGCTACGTTCGGTGAGCGAGAGAGTCATAAGCCCAACTAGGTGGTTTTGGGGTTTATATTGGTAGGCAGCGGCCTAGTTATACTCGGTATTGCAAAGGTCTATGGGCGACAGTGACATTTATTATCTGGTGTGCTACTAGCTCGTTTGCCATCAAAAGCAATAAAAGAAAAAAAGTCCATAAAACCCGATTACAAAATGAAAAATGATGTCACAAGCGGGATTCGAACCCGCGCCTATTGGGTTTCCGGCCCAATCGTGCTGCCACTACACCACCGTGACTAATTGTAGGACATGCAAATTTCACTTCGTATCATATTTACGTCTTAAGGTGACGGTGTGCTATCTACCCGACAATGTTTACACATTGTTATAGGCTTAATACTTAAAACTTTACAGTTAGAATTGTATTAAACGATTTTTCATATCGTAATCGGGTTTTATAAATAATTAAGCATATTAAATGCTAAATTTCAGTAATTTAAATAACAAGGTTGTGACATCATTTTTCATTTCGTAATCGTGTTTTATAAATAATTAAGCATATTAAATGCTAAATTTCAGTAAATTAAAGAAAAAAAGTCGTGAAATTAAAAAAGAAAAGCGAATCAGTCACGAGGACGCCGACAGAAGTGAAAACTTTAAACATATGAAAAAACAAACAAACACAAACAGATTAAAAGTGTGGCCCAGAGAGTATGTATGGTCCATACAATAGTCAGCCGTCAAAAAATAAAAACAACAGTCAGTCATGGGGACTGCCGATAGAAGTGAAAACTATTAACTTAAGACTAATTGAAATAATAATAATTTTCAAATTTTTATATAAAAATAAAAAATATTATCGAACATCTAGGAATCGGTTTTACTACGCTAGTAAGATAACCTTTAAACCACAATGATCAACGCAACGCGCCTAAAGAAGTTTTCACATAGCTATAGATATACTATTAGCATTAGCATGTCGGTGACGCGAACCTATAAGTTTTTCCCCTCCAAAAACGCTCAACGCGCCTAAAGAAGTTTTCACTTCAAAAATATTTTGGAATGGTTAGGGAATATTTTTTTGTGTGTGGTAGCGGCTACGAATACTACCAACCCTTACTTTGCTCGTGGATGTCGTAAAAGACGACTAAGAGCTTTTAACGACCTGGATCAACTTCATCTGATGTCGTTTGGTCAACAATTACATTCCCAAGGAGGGTTGACGTCTGGCAGGCGGCCGGTCATAAAACTATTGCCAATAACCTTTGCCGTATGTAGGAAGAGGGGTACTTATTGCATCGACCCAAATAATTGGGACAAGAGCAGGAGAATGAATCAATGATGATGGTTAGGAAATAATTTAGCACGAATTGCTTTATTTATCAGTATAAAAGTATTATCATTTATGTGGTTAAATACAATATTAATTTACAGTCTACTTTACATCTGTCTTACGAATTTTCGATCAGGTCACGTGTCCTGACGCGAGTTTAACATGTTTACCCATCCCAAAATTGTGCACAGCACCGCTAAAGAAGTTATCACTTCAAAAATTAAATACAAACGCGATAGAGTCCGTTAAAAATATAGTTTTTTTTTTTAATATCATAAACTCTTTTAAATCTTTTGTAGTGACATCTACCGTTACGATTTTCGTGTGGTGACGGAGTAAGAATACAATTCACCACCCCCTATCTTACCCGTGGGTATCGTACGAGACGACTAAGGGATATAAAACGCATATAACATCTATGCGAGAGAAGGAAAACTTGAAACAAAACGCAATACGTCTGACCAGCGCGGTATAGTAGGTTAATTTCCCTCCCATTACGGAGGAGGCCCGAGCCCAACAGTAGGACATATATGGGCTGTGATGATGATGATGACATCTACCGAGTCTAATTATTATTCTAAACCATTCTTAAATCAATCTGAAATTACACAGCAAAAAAATTTCATCAAACCGTGTCCAGCCGTTCTCTCTTTCTCTCACTCGCTCTCTCTCTATTTAAAAAGATGGCGCGTAACCGAAAAATGTGACGGTAAATGAATAAAACGGTTTTTTCGAATGCCGTATAAAGAAAAAAAAAAGAATAAAAAAAAATGATTAAAAAAATCAAAAAACCCGACTGCGTAAAAAGTCACCAAAACTACGTACATAATAAAAAAACTGAAAAGAAAAAAACAAGCACTTAGATGTCCGGTGGTCTAGAATTCCATAATATATTATTGAATAAATACTATTGCAGAAAATGAAATATATTTTAATAATAGAACATGACAGCTGAACAGTCGGGATCCATTGAAAAATTAGATTTGCTGTCGAATAAAGGATCCTGACTGTTCAGTTGTCATGTTCTATTATTAAAATATATTTCATTTTCTGCAATAGTATTTATTCAATAATATATTATGGAATTCTAGACCACCGGACATCTAAGTGCTTGTTATTTTCTTTTCAGTTTTTTTATTATGTACGTAGTTTTGGTGACTTTTTACGCAGTCGGGTTTTTTGATTTTTTTAATCATTTTTTTTATTTTACACTTTTTAGTTATAAATACCTAGGTAGCTATAGTTATCTTATTTATTAATAAGTAGATAAGTACCTAACTATATATAGTTTTTCAACTGAAGTTGAGTACTAAATCGTTAGAAATTGGAGAAGGGTGACCGCGTCAGACATTAGATACTTTAGGTAGGACTACCTATGGTATATTGGACAATATACCTACTAGATACTTCAGTATATGTCCATCCACATCCAGTTATATGAATTTTTCGTCTTTTCATCGTAAATTTCTACTGTCTAAAAAACCTATTTGTGAGAAAGGTTGTTACGAAACTTTAAATCGATATAGATCCTAAACGGCCAGTCAAATCGAAAAATATTGAGAGAAAACTAACAATGATTTTTAAATACCTATTTAACGATACCCCACTTGATATAGTTTATTGACTTTATTTTTTTTAATTTTCACAATATGGCGTCCAGTAATCGCCATATTGAATTTTCAATAACTTCATATCTTTAGTGACACTCGCCGGATTAAGAGGAATCGATTGACGTGCAAATCATAAAAATCGGCCCAGGCGTTTGGTATATATAGTGCTTCAAAGGAACATACATACATACATAGACTGTTAAACACAATACCACTCCTTTACAGTCGGGTAAAAAAGAGAGTATTGGTGTAAACATGCGAAAGGGAATGCTCCGATGGTTCGGACATGTGGAAAGAATGCCGAACGAACGTCTGGTTAAGAAGATATACAATGCGAAAGTGGAAGGATGTAGGTACCGAGGGAGACCGAGACTAACCTACCTAGACCAGATCGGTCATGTACTGAAGGAAGGTGGAGTCAAGAGTCTCCGAAACCGGCGAGCGTGTATGAAGAGAATTATGAATGTTGAGGAAGCGAGTGAAGTATGCAAAGATAGAGTTCTCTGGCACTCTGTTCTCTCTGCCTACCCTGCAAGGGATATGGCGTGATGATATGTATGTATGTACGTATAAAGAAATTTCACTGCAATAAAATACTTGAATTTTATTTTAGCCAGGCCGCTGCCTACCAATACAAATCCCAAACCCACCCAGTTGGGCTTCCGGCTCTCTCGCTCACCGAACGAAGCGCAATAGCACATTGCCATTACTCAGACGTCGATCTTCTGCTCAGTGTGGTACTACCCCGGACGGACCGGCCCGCGGCTGTAGACAGAGAACTGTCAACAGCGTGATCCTTTCACTAAAATTTCTGACAGGTATGACGATTGTAGCTCTATCTTCTCTAAAGTATAAATTCTAGCGTATTATAGTATTCTATAGTTAATAAAAGGGTGGCCCACCTCCAGCAGTGGACAACGATAGGTTAAATAATCAATATACCCCATATTTTTTTTTTTTTTTTTTTTTGGGATGGGTTACGGTCGGCAAACTGCTCGCACCACTCCGTCCGGGGTGACAGAGGGGCGTAAGCACGCGCACCCGTAACCCACCCGTGACGTCGCCTTCGTCGTTGGGCCGACCACCGGAGCAGAGTGACTTGACGTCAGTGGTTGGCCTGACGGAATACCCCTGAGGAGTACCCTCTCCTCGACCGACGTCCCAATCAATATACCCCATGCATATCGATTATACCGAAGCTTAAAACTTGAAAGCAAGTTGAATGTTCGTGAATTTTTAACAATAAACTGTGATGTATGACTGTTTGTATGATATAAGACATGGGCGATAACGATTATAATATTTTTCCGTGTGATGACGGAGTGAGAATACAATTCACCACCCCCTTAGTCGCACCGTTCAGAACGGGAGGTGTGCGCTTGCCAAAAATGATGAAATTTAAGTAAACATTTGAAGCCGATAGATGCATGGGACCGTTCTGTATGGCATTCTCGTTGAGAAGCTTATATCCAGTATCCATTCTACGGGCTGATGGATGGAATAGACGGATAAATATAAAAATATGCTGTGATATTTTTTTTTATTTGCCAATACTCTACAATATCTCAGCTCGTATACGCCACACTGCTGGAGTCCTCCACACTAGGAGGGAAATTGACCTACTATATCATGCTTATCAGACCTGTTGGTATTGGGTTTTATTTTGAGTTTTCCTTCTCTTGCATATATGTTATATGCATATTATATTACTTAGTCGGCTTTTACGACACCTATAGCTAATATAAGTAATAAATTTTTACCAAATTACCACAAGAAAACTAATTTTTAACTTTGTATATAAACGCTAATCGCTTATAACTTATTCCATGAACAAATGAGCATACGTAGATGTATGTACTCTTTGATTTCCCAAATGAATCGCCCATGGTGTTAGGTTTATGCTAAACGGAACCAAGTTAAATCTATGAATAATTTTTATTATCATTATTTCTATTGTAAGGTTACGAAATACTTTCACGCTTAGGTTGTGGTTTTCGTAAAAGACGAATTAAGAGCTTTATAACGACCTGTACCAACTCCATCTGATGCCGTTTGGTCAACAATTACATTCCCAAGGAAGGTTGACGTCTGGCAGGCCACCGGTCATAAAACTATTGCTAATAACTTTTACAATATGTACTATGAAAGAAGAGTACATATTTTATCGACACCAAGTAATTGGGATAAGAGTAGGAGAATGATGATGAATGATCTGGACCAACTTAAATGATAAGATGATGATAATAAATAAACTGATTTGTATACCCTACTCATAAAAATCATATCGTAGAAAGAGTAATTCTGATTAAGTGATTAGGAATCGAACTCAACAATATTTAACTTAAACCACTATTACAACATCAGCAATCAAAACATGACCGCGTATCGGATGTCACAGTGTTGATCGCACAGTTGGACCAACAACTTGGTGAAGGTTGCTGGGCGGCATAAGACTGTACTTCGTGGCGAAATATGAGGGAGGTTTACGTCCAGTAGTGGATGACAAAAGACTGAATGCTAATGATGATAATGATGCTTAAAATACCGACCTTTCATGCCAGTGCCGTAGGTTCTATTCCCACGCAGAACAATACTTTGTGCTATCCAAAAACCGTTGTTCTGAGTCCGGGTGTATTTTGTCTGCGTTAATTGTATGTTTGTAAATACCCACCCGCATTGTAAGGATTTTTGCCTCAATATAGGGTGTTTTCGTTGAGCCACCGCAAAACAAAGATCGGGTACCGGTGGCCCACTCGCACGGCGAAGAGAGTTGTTCTTACAAGGTGGGTCTATGGGGTTGCGCGCCGCCTCTTCCGTCGCCCCGGACCGATTTGGCGGGGTGCAACGTCCATAGCCCACCGCAAAAAAAAGGGTCTATGGGGTTGCGCGCCGCCTCTTCCGTCGCCCCGGACCGATTTGGCGGGGTGCGACGTCCATAGCCCACCGCAAAAAAAAAGGGTCTATGGGGTTGCGCGCCGCCTCTTCCGTCGCCCCGGACCGATTTGGCGGGGCACGACCACCTCCGTAGTACATCACAAAAAATGAAGATTTTTCGTTTCTTTTTTTTTTGCAAGAAAATAGAATAATTTTTTTTTAAACTTCTTTTTAATTTCTTTTACTGATCACCTTTAACATAATACTATTTTAAACTTATAACAAATACTAAATGTTTTTTTTAAAAGAAACCCAATTTATAGTTTTATTTATGTCTATTGGAGACGCTATCCCCATGTGGTGATGGGGTTAACCATATAATTCACATGAGCATTGGAATAACTGCATAAGAAATCATTAATATTATGGGCAGAAGCTTTTCTTATGGTGATGGAGTAAAATATAATTCACCAGCTTACCCGTGGGTGATTGATCGACGACTACGTGATATAAAACGTATATAACATCTATGCGAGAGAAGGAATACTCTAAACAAAACCCTATTCCAACATGTTTCACCAGCGTGGTATAGTAGGCCAATTACCCTTCCTTTATAGAGAAGGTTCGAGCCCAGCAGTGGGACATATGTGAGCTGAAATGATGATGATGATACTAATTTTGAGTGTCATGAATTTTTTTTTGTGTCTTAATTGTTAGCCTCAGATGGCTATGATAACTTTACCCGGAGTGTGTGAGTGAGCGCTGAGGGCTCTCAACCCTCGTCGTCTCGTACGATCACCCACGGGTAAGATAGGGGTTAGTGAATTGTAAAATTAATATAAGAGATGGTTATTTTTTATTTCGTATTTATTTTTTATTATTTTTTATTTCGTAACGACGACGTAAGAGAGCGAGTAGGTATGAAAGAGAGTATTGGTGTAAAGATGCGAAAGGGAATGCTCCGATGGTTCGGACATGTGGAAAGAATGCCGAACGAACGTCTGGTTAAGAAGATATACAATGCGAAAGTAGAAGGATGTAGGTACCGAAGGAGACCGAGACTAACCTACCTTTTTTTTTTTTTTTTTGTGGTGGGCCATGAACGTCGCACCCCGCCAAATCGGTCCGGGGTGACGGAAGAGGCGGCGCACAACCCCATTGACCCACCCTGCAAGCACCTCTTCTTCGCCGTGCGAGCGGGCCACCGGTACCCGATCTTTGTCTTCGGTGGCCCGCTCGGCGGTATGCCCTCTCGGGCTCCTCTCCTGTCGACGCCCCGACAGATTTCGCCGTCGAGGCGTCGTCCTCACGCGGTGGCCTCGCGTCGGGTGACCGGACAATTCCCCGGTCCGATCACCCGAAGCCTCGGTTAGGGCGGCATCAGGCGCAGGTATTCGCGCCTGCGCCGTCCCGGCCGCGGGCGGCGGCCCGGGTCACGGGAATCCTCCCGGGCCCGTTCCGCCGCCTCCTTCTGCGAGATGACAGCCTCGCAGAAGGCGGCGACCGCGTCCCAATTCCTGACGCTGTCGACCATCGCCCTCGCGACAGCCGGCAGCGTCAGGTCGGCACCGATAATAGCGACGAGGTCGCGGCGCTGCCCGTCCCAGCCCGAGCATTCCTCGAGCGTATGTTGCGCCGTGTCCTCGTCACTACTGCAATGATGGCAGCCCGGAGTCCATTCCCTGTACACGACCGTGTGCAGGTATTTCCCGAAACACCCGTGCCCCGTTAACACCTGCACCAGTAGGAAGGTGAGGACCCCGTGCCGCCGCACCATCCATTCCATCAGTACGGGCCGGAGGGCCTCGACGGTAGTGACACCGTGTCTAGGCCTCTCCAGCCGCGTAGCCCAACGGGCGATGACTTCTCGGCGGGCGTCCTCGCGCCAGGTGGCTATCTCGTTAAACGATGGGGAGCCACCCTCTTCGCGCATTGAGGCAACCCGCCGGTAGAGGTCGGAGAGCATCTCCGCCTCTAGGTCCCACGGGGGTGTCCCGGCCAATAGGCACGCCGCCTCTGTCGACACCGTGCGGTACCCGCGAATGGCTCTGACCGCCATGGCTCGCTGTGGCCTCCACAGCACCGCCCTGAGCTGAGCGTTCAGAGCCCTCGCCCACACGGGTGCGCCGTACATGGCCATTGAGCGGATCACCCCCGCATACAGCCGTCGGCCCTCGAAACTGGGTCCGCCCACATTCGGCATGAGCCGAGAAAGGGCGGACGCCGCGCCGACCAGCCGGGGAGCAATTTGGCGAAAATGCTCCCGGAACCACCATCGCCCGTCGAGCACCAGACCCAAGTACCTCATATGGGCCTGGATACTGATGTGGATGGAGTTGACGACTAACGAGGCGCCGATGGGCAGCCTCACACGGGGCCCATGGAATAGCAGGGCCTCCGTCTTGTTTAGGGCCACCCTGAGCCCCAGCGCCTCGATTCGCCTGACCATCTCCTCGGTGCCGAGAGTGGCCAGGCTCGCCGCCTCTTCGAATGTCCTGCCCCGGGCTGTGACGAGCGTGTCGTCAGCATAGCAAATAACGCTCAGCCCGGGGGGGAGACTCCCTCTCAACGCCCAGTCGTACCCGATGTCCCACAGAGTCGGCCCCAGAACCGACCCCTGCGGAACACCGCACGACATGGGCGTCCGCACAATGTCCCCTGCGGGGCTCGCGTAGAGAACACTGCGCCCCTCCAAATAGTCTGCCACCAGCCGCCTGAGGTACAGGGGCACTCCATGGAACCGGAGCGCCTCCCTGATGCAGCCGAATGGCAGACTATTGAAGGCGTTGGCAATGTCCAACGACACCGCCAACAGCACTCCTTTGCCGGCGAGAGACTAACCTACCTAGACCAGATCGGTCATGTACTGAAGGAAGGTGGAGTCAAGAGTCTTCGAAACCGGCGAGCGTGTATGAAGAGAATTATGAATGTTGAGGAAGCGAGTGAAGTATGCAGAGATAGAGTTCTCTGGCACTCTGTTCTCTCTGTCTACCCTGCAAGAGATATGGCGTGATGATATGTATGTATCATCATTACCCTGCTCTTATCCCAATTACTTGGGGTCGACGCAATATGTCCTTTTCTTCCACTCAATCCTATCCGATGTCATCTCTGCGTTCACTCCCTTTCTATTCATATCATGCTTCACGCAATCCATCCATCTTTTCTTCGGTCTTCCCTTACCCCTAAAGCCTTCAACATTCATACTTAAAACTCTTCTCCCAACATTACATTCATCCCGTCTCATCACATGTCCATACCAAGTCAGGCGTTCACTTTTCAACTTTTCCGTCACTGGCGCCACTTTCAAACTTCCTCTTATATACTCATTTCTTACCTTATCCATTCTCGTCAGGCCACACATCCATCTTAACATTCGCATCTCTGCTACATGCAGCCGTCTCTCATCCGTCGCTTTTGTAGCCCAACATGCTGACCCATACAATACGGCAGGCCTTATTAAGGTTTTGTATATTTTACTTTTTAATTTTAAGGGTACTTGAGTGTCACATATGGTACCTGTGACCTGCCGCCATTTCATCCATCCCGCGTCAATTCTGTGCTTCACCGCACGATCCAAGTCGCCATTGCTTTGGATAAGCGAACCGAGGTATCGAAAGTTGGAGCATACTGGTATAGGTACTCCATCTAGAGATATGGGTGTAAAATTGGAGAGACCGCCGAAATCGCAGAACATGCACTCTGTTTTTGTTCTGCTGATTTTCAAGCCAACGTTCTCCAATCTACAGCGCCATTTTTCCAGCATGCTCTGTACCTCAAGCCCATCTTCTCCGATAAGAACAACGTCGTCAGCGAAAAGCATGCACCAGGGTGCCTCTTCCTGTATCTCCGATGTTAAGGCATCCATTATCAACAGGAAGAGGTAAGGACTTAACGCCGACCCTTGATGCAGGCCCACCCCAACACTGAACTCATCGGAGTTTCCAACAGCTGATCTTATGTACGACCTACATCGCCGGTACATAGCACAGACTAACCTTATATACTTCACAGGTACACTTTTCTCTTTCATATGTATGTATGTATGGTTATTTTTAATTTTCGGTACCATCATCAACTAATATATCCTGTTTCTTATTTTTATTATATATTATAAATAAATATTACAT
The DNA here is from genome assembly GCA_905163515.2 of Lymantria monacha. Taxonomy (NCBI): domain Eukaryota; kingdom Metazoa; phylum Arthropoda; class Insecta; order Lepidoptera; family Erebidae; genus Lymantria; species Lymantria monacha. Next base: position 2,189,380 of record LR991108.1, on the reverse strand, counting down.
TAATTCATCTGCGTAGAGTTGAGATAGCATAAAATTCCTTACGATAATAATTGAAATAAAACTGTAAAACATTCATAATTGGTTTAGAAATTCAAATTACTGAAATTTAGCATTTAATATGCTTGATTATTAATAAAAACCCGATTACGAGCGAAAAATGATTGTCACCAGTGAGATTCGAACCTACACCTATTGGTAAACCGTTCCAATCCTGCTGACACTTACACTACCGTGAACTATTGTAGGACATTTAATTCTCGCCTCGTATTATATTTATTTAAGGAGACGTGTGCCATCTACCCGACATTGTTTACACATGTCCATTAGCTGTGATTTCGAATCCCACTTGTGACAATCATTTTTCGCTCGTAAACGGTGATTTAGAAATGACAATATATTCTTCTCAGCTCATTTTTTTATTACTTATACAGTTAGGTTAGTAAGCAGCACACCTGGTAAGTGTTACTGCCGCCCATGGACCTTTGTTTCGGGTTGAGAGCCCTCAGCGCTCACCCACAGCCCGGTTACGCTGTAACAGCCCCTAGGCTAACAGCAATCGCAGTGGATGCGTTTTAGTGGGTAACCTAGCCCTAGGTTAGGAGCCCCACACTTCCCATCCGGGGAGTAAGTGCGTCATGCATTTCGGACCAATGCGTTATCAAAAAAAAAATGGACCTTTGCAATACCTCTTGGTATTGCAAAGGTCCATTTTTTTTTTGATATATATATACCTTTGCAATACCTCTTGGTATTGCAAAGGTATAAATAAATCGCTGCCTATTGACCAAAACTCAACCCAGTTCGACTTTCGACTCTATCGCTCACTGAATGAAGCGCAAAAGTACATTGTCACTACTCAGACGTCGATTTTCTGCGAGAGTGTGGTACTCAGAATGGACCCGCAGGCGGCTGTAGATAGAGTCTTAATATTAACGTCTTAGGACTGACTGAAAACGATTTTAATAGTGGTAGGACCACGCTGTTGTCAGTTCTCTTTCTACAGCCGCGGGCCGGTCTGTCCAGGGTAGTAGTAACACACTGAGCAGAAGATCGACGTTTGAGTAATGGCAATGTGCTATTGCGCTTCGTTCGATGAGCGAAAGAGCCGGAAGACCAACTGGGTTTGTTTGGGGATTGTAATGGTAGGCAGCGGCCTAGCTATACCCTTGCTATAGCAAAGGCCTATGAGCGGCAGTGACACTTACCATCAGGTTTGCTGCTTGCTCATTTGCCACCATAAGCAATAAAAAAAATGACGCCGAATTAGCAGCGACTTTAGTTCAGTCTGAATACTTTACCAGCTCTTCCATGGAGAGTGCTCTTAGAGATAGTATGATTTGGAACCATTGTATCAATTGATATCGTAGCAAAAGTCCAGCATATCACCTGGAATCATTATGGTCTCAAACTGTATGTTTTCCGCATTCATTATCCCCCAGAATGAAGTAGCTGGGTTGTTCGAGCGCTATGACATGTCCTTCTTTAAAAGAAGTTTATGAGGAGCATTTTCATTAGAGTATACAGGTGCCTGTATATTTCCGTGTGGTGTCGGAGTAAGAATATAATTCACCACCCCATATCTTACCCGTGGGTGATCTTAAGAAACGACTAAGGGATATAAAACGCATATAACATCTAAATCAAAACCCTATACCAACACGTCTGACCAGCGTGGTGTAAAAGGTCAATTTCCCTCCCGTTATGGAGGAGGTTCGAGCCCAACAGTGGGATATATATGAGCTAAGATGAGATGATAATACAGGCGTCTAGCTGTATCTCTGGTACTGCAAAGGTTCAAAAGCAACAGTATCAAAGAGCTATAAGCCCAAATGGGTGGGTTTGGGGTTTGCATTGGTAGGCAAAGGCCTAATTATACCCTTAGGTCCATGGGCGGCAGTGACACTTACCATCAGGTGTGCAGCTTGTTCGTTTGCCATCACATGCTATAAAGAAAAAATGTTTCAATTACTACAATCAGGTCTTATGTTTGCCCATTTGCCATTATCAGTAATTAAAAAAAATATATATAAAAACAGACTTTTTAAAATTCCTTTTTTTTTTTTAATAATTTTTGATATTTACTTGATGCTTATTTGCTATTCATTCATCCATCCATCCATCAGCCCGTAAACGTCCACTGTTGGACATAGGCCTCCCCACGAGAATGCCATTCAATACGGTCCCGCACCACCTGCATTCAGCGGTTTCCTGCGACCTTGGTAATGTCGTCAGTCCACCTAGTGGGTGGCCCATTTGCCATTATCAGAAATAAAAAAAATATATAAGAACAGACTTTTTAATTTTTTTTTTTTTTAATAATTTTTGATATTTACTCGAGTATTACATATTTTAAATAAAATTATTTTTATGAATTCTGTCACGTCATTCATATTCATGGTTCATGGTCATGGGAGGACTAATTTTTTTGGAGTTTACTCCTTAAGAATCGATTTTCACATAAGGCGCCCGGTATTAGAAAAATTGAGGAGTAAAATGTAGTGATCGAATGACCTCGTTACGTTTTGGTGCGCAACCTATTCTGCGCACCTTTCACTTTCTGACGTGAGATAATACTTCACTGAACAGTTTTAATAAATGTAAATAAAAATATATATATATTATTTCTAGTCAAATGAGCTTTTTTGCGCCTGTTTTGATAATCGTACTTAAGGAGTAAACTCCAGTCGTGCGTCGGAGCTGACACACACACTTTTTTTTTTATAAATTTTTGATATTTACGCGAGTACTACATATTTGAAATATTTTATTTTTATTTTTTTTATTGATTCCATCTATGGAGGGTAAAAACTAAGGAGAACCATCTTGTATGAGGGATTAGTCCAAAAAGTGTCCACTTGTAAACCGCTATTGTTCGAACACTCACCGAAATAGCGCTAGTGTAGCAAGTGGAAATGATATGAATGTAGCAGTAATAAGCAGAGTGAAGTGTGCTGAGTTACGTAGTCAACTGTGATTTGATAAATAATAACCTATGAACCTATGAAATATGTGGCGGTCTTTTTAAAATGCTTCCACTTGCTACTATAGCGCCACCTTAATTTGCTCCCGTTCAATGCACACTTCTTAATACACTGAGATGGTCCTCCTTAGTTTTTACTCTCCATAATTCCATCGCGTTTGTATTTGATTTTTAATTTCACAATTCAAACACATTACAGAGTTCAAGGTCACGGGAGTACTCATTTTTTTCTTTTGAAACATAACTTAAACCAAATTTACTTGAGTCTCCTTCATCCAAAAACCGAGCAAAAACTCTAATGAATTAATAAAAAAATGTATATATTTAATAAAATAAAACAAAAAAAGTAGAGATTGAAACGAAGTATATTTAATTAAATATAAACAGAACAATCCTGAAATAACATACGCCATTTTGTTCGAGTATCGTTCGTTGAAATAACACTGATATAAATTGTATGCTCATTGTTTGATAAAGAGGTTAAGAATATATTTCGACACCCCTTACTTGCTTGTAGGGGTCTGTGAAACCGGGCCACCGAAGTTAAAATCGAGTACCGGTGGTCCGCTCGCACGGCGAAGAGAGAAGGTTTTACGGTGGGTCTATGGGGTCACGCGCCGCCTTTTCCGTCACCCCCGATCGATTTGGCGGGGCAAGACGCATCCATAGCCCACCAATAAAAAAAAAAAAAAAAAAAAAGGGGTCTGTGAAACCAAATAAGTAAGCAAGGTGTTTGGTAATGGCGATTTGTCCAAATGATGATGAATTTAGCGCTTAAAAAGTCAAGTTAATATAACGCATACTTTGACGAGAATTGTTTTTAAATAATAATTTGTTAAATATTTTAAATTTTAGTTATTTGATTAATTATTTTAACAAAAGAATTTCAATATTTTGATATTTTAAGATTAGTAAAATAAAATTGGTCTTTTGAAATTAAACTACTTTTACGGATTCTATCGCGTTTGTATTTGATTTTTAATTACCCGAAGTTTCGAACACTTTACAGTGATCATGGTCACGGGAGGACTGAGGTGTCTTACGTCCAATATGTCATTGTTATTACAGAAATTTATTTATATCTAACCTAAGATATTAAATTTTGACCGACATTTTTAATCCAAAATTAATACAAACTCTTTGTCAGTACAAAAAGAAAATGATTTTATATATAAAATTTTATAAATTTTTACATACATACATAGCTTCACGCCTGTTTCCCAGAGGGGTAGGCAGAGACTACGGATTGCCACAAACCACGATCCTGGCATACTTCCATCGCTTCATTCACACTCATAACAGTCTTCATGCATACTCTACGATTACGCATACTCTTAATATGACCGCTCGTCAATACATCGCTAATTTGATCCAGAAAATTATGACGAGGTCTTCCCCTTGTATTCGTCCCACTCACGCTTGCTTTATATATTTTCTTCGTCAACCTCTCGTCACTCATTCTTTCTAAATGTCCTAACCACCTGAGCATACTCTTTTTTATCTTTGTCACTACTTCTTCATTCACACCACAGCGCTCTCTTATAACACTATTCCTAATTTTATCTTTCAGGATCACATCACACATACTACGAAGAGCTCTCATCTCTACAGCATTTATTCTACTTTCATGTCTTCTCTGCCAAATCCAACTTTCACTACCATACATGAGGGTAGGTACTAATACTCCCTTATGCACAGCTAGACGTGCCTTTTTGGACACATTTCTGCTTCTCATAAAGGTGTACAGTTTATATTGTTTATGATCTATTATTATTAAATCATTTAATTTATAATAATTATTATTGTGGCAATTTACAATTTTACAAAATCTTACAAAACTATTCAGCTAAAATATACTACAATATACTATAAAACAAACGATTTCAAATTGACGCCATTTGCAAAATTTTGGCGCCTATAAAAATTTGCCGCTATAGGCACGGACCTCGCGAGCGAAAGTCTTAATCGGTCACTGGTGATAGAAAATACAGTAAGTATGACTAGTTATGGAGTTACTAGCTATCCTTAGCTACATTTGGCCTATTACTAAAGTTATATTACAGCATTGCTCTGAGCCTGTAATATATATGAAATTAGCCACAAATCCCTCTGTTTTTCTAGGTGAGCTTTATACGCTAACTTCACTCTGCTTTAACTTTACGTTTACGACCGCTAGATGGCGTTAAACTTATAATATTAAACGATCATAATTCAACTCGTATAATTAATTGTGGTCGTCGCAATATAGACTTTTCTTACATCGTAAATATTTGTTGACAATAGTTATGATTAGCCGTCTACCTGACATAAATACTCCTTGTGAATGTAATTGATGACTAAACGGTATCAGGTATAGTTGACATAGGTTTATATAAAGCTCTTAGCCGTCCTTTACAACACAAGTAATATTAAATTTGAAACTAATTCTATACAGCATTAAGACAGTAAAGATAATATTTCATCACCAGAAAGATAATAAAAAAAAATGATTAAAAAAATCAAAAAACCCGACTGCGTAAAAAGTCACCAAAACTACGTACATAATATAAAAAGTGAAAAGAAAAAAACAAGCACTTAGATGTCCGGTGGTCTAGAATTCCATAATATGTTATTGAATAAATACTATTGCAGAAAATGAAATATATTTTAATAATAGAACATGACAACTGAACAGTCGGGATCCTTTATTCGACAGCAAATCTAATTTTTCAATGGATCCCGACTGTTCAGTTGTCATGTTCTATTATTAAAATATATTTCATTTTCTGCAATAGTATTTATTCAATAATATATTATGGAATTCTAGACCACCGGACATCTAAGTGCTTGTTTTTTTCTTTTCACTTTTTTTATTATGTACGTAGTTTTGGTGACTTTTTACGCAGTCGGGTTTTTTGATTTTTTAATCATTTTTTTTTTATTTTATACTTTTTAGTTATAAATACCTAGGTAGCTATAGTTATCTTATTTATTAATAAGTAGGTAAGTACCTAACTATATATAGTTTTTCGATTGAAGTTGAGTACTAAATCGTTAGAAATCGGAGATGGGCGACCGCGTCAGACATTAGATACTTTAGGTAGGACTACCTATGGTATATTGGACAATATACCTACTAGATACTTCAGTATATGTCCATCCACATCCAGTTATATGAATTTTTCGTCTTTTCATCGTAAATTTCTACTGTCTAAAAAACCTATTTGTGAGAAAGGTTGTTACGAAACTTTAAATCGATATAGATCCTAAACGGCCAGTCAAATCGAAAAATGTTGACAGAAAACTAAAAATGATTTTTAAATACCTATTTTAACGATACCCCACTCGATATAGTTGGTTGACTTTATTTTTTTTAATTTTGACAATATGGCGCCCAGTAGTCGCCATATTGAATTTTCAATAACGTCATATCTTTAGTGACACTCGCCGGATTAAGAGGTATCGATTGACGTGCGAATCATAAAAATCGGCCCAGGCGTTTGGTATATATAGTGCTTCAAAGGAACATACAAACATACATACATACATACATACATACATAGACTGTTAAACACAATACCACTCCTTTGCAGTCGGGTAAAAAGAAATAGAAGCAGTAATTCTTTAAAGAAATGTTTAAGATTAGCTGAAGCTATCGACGCGCTTGTGAAACATAACTGATTTTTTTCCTTTCTTGTCCATAAGCATCATAAAAGATGACTTAGCTATACGATATACAAATAAGACTGACGTAAAAGAAAAATAAGTGTAAAGATGCGAAATTGAATCCTACGATGGTTCAGACATGTGGAAAGAATGCCGAACGAACGTCTGGTAAAGAAGATATACAATGCGAAAGTGGAAGGATGTAGGTACTGGGGGAGACCGAGACTCACCTACCTAGATCAGAATGGTCACGTGCTGAAGGAAGGTGGAGTCAAGAGTCTCCGAAACCGGCGAGCGTGTATGAAGAGAATTATAAATGTTGAGGAAGCGAGTGAAGTATGCAAGGATAGAGTTCTCTGGCACTCTGTTCTCTCTGCCTACCCTGCAAGGGATATGGCGGGATGATATGTATGTATGTGTATTAAGCATATTAAATGCTAATTTTCAGTAATTTGAATAACATGGTTTTGTCATCGTTTAATATAATTCTAACTGCAAAGTTTGAAGTATTAAGTCTGTACAATGTGTAAACATTGTCGGGTAGATGGCGCACGTCTCCTTAAAGACGTAAATATGATACGAAGTGGGATTTGAATGTCCTACAATAGTTCACGGTGGTGTAAGTGGCAGCACGATTGGGCCAGACTCCCAATAGGTGCGAGTTCTAATCCCACTTGTGCTTCGTAATCAGGTTTTTATAAATATTATGCAGTTGTTTCACGCTGTGTCATTCATTTCGTGGTCGCCACTCGAGAACTTTTCTTCTCCAACGGTTGTCCGTTCGTCAAGCGATCTGGTTTGCATATTGCCACTTCTTGAAGTCATACTTCTTTATCGGCGTTGGAAAAAAAATTACCGTCACATTTGTCGGTTACGCGCCATCTTTTTCTTACCCATACCACGGTCGATTTGAACGAAGAGTACTTTTCCTAGCGGAGTAGGGATAGGATAGCATGTCGTTTAAGAGAGCGAGAGAGAGAGAGAGAGAGAGAGAGAGATAGAGAGAGAGAGAGAGAGAGCGTACAAGGTATTGGTTAATGTTTGTAAACGAGCTTTAAAAAATAGTTTTCCAAAGTTTCACTTCTGATACTCGTATGTGTACTTCGTACGCACGCATATTTTATTTGATTACATCAGTTCTTCTACGGATTTCCAGATTAGATTACGTGAAGAAATATAAGGCACAGCCCTCTCCATAGCACGTTAAACTACTTTCAGACTTTTTATGAGGCTGACATTTAAAGACCATGTTTTAGTGCCCTATAATGGTCGAATAGCTAAGTAGATTTGTCTCGGATAGAGTGGGTGAGTTATATCCAAATAGTGGTCGAGCAAGAATACGACTCCACACCCTTTCTGTTGGTCACGGTTGTCGTATAAGACACCTAAGGAATATAATATGCATATCTATAATTATGAAAGAGAATGTTTGTATATACAGGGTGGAAGGGGACCGCTCCCGAAAACAAAGACAGGTGACCCTACTAAAAAAAACCGATTCGGATTAAATTTTTTTTTTCACTACGTATATTTAAGTTTTTTTTACATTCCATCGTATTAGGACAGTGCCATGTAACGATAATTCCATAAAAATACGTAACTATACTCAGATGAGAAAAGACTCAAGCTATTCAAAACTCACGATCATATTATGTTCAAGAGTTCAATGACCTCGCGTGGTGAAAAATTTTTATTTTTTCATTCGAATCGATTTTTTTTCTAGCCTATCATTACAAGTAGGACTAGTAGGGTCAACTGTCTTTGTTTTCGAGAGCGGTCCACTTCCACCCTGTATAACATAGTTAAACTCAGATTTTGTTTTTGGTTGGGCATAGTAAATCAATTTCATTATAAAAGAGATTCAAGCCGAGTAATATGGTGTCTGTAACGTATGCACAAAGATAAAATTAAATTTACCGCAGATTTTATGAACTTTCGTTCAAAATTTTCTATTAAACAATTTGCCAGAATATATTTGTCTATATTAATTAACTTAGGTACAACCTTATTGCTCTCGCAAGCTTGCATATCTTGCAACGTAGATAATTGGGTTTTAAATATTCAAAGACGGTTAGAATTTCTCAATGTATGTATGTTTAATAATATATGGATGGTTATTTTCTTTTTATTGTGTTTTGGATGATATATAAGTATAATATTTAAATATAAAAAAAAAACATAAAGCATTCACGTGGACTGCCGACAGAAGTGAAATCTTAAATCTATTAAAATAACAAATACAAAAAAATAAAAACCGTGCTCCAGTATGGGTGTGTTGTGTGGATGGAGTTGACGACTCTCCGACCTCTACCGGCGGGTTACCTCAATGCGCGAAAAGGGTGGTTCCCCATCGTTTAACGAGATAGCCACCTGGCGCGAGGACGCCCGCCGAGAAGTCATCGCCCGTTGGGCTACGCGGCTGGAGAGGCCTAGACACGGTGTCACTACCGTCGAGGCCCTCCGGCCCGTACTGATGGAATGGATGGAGCGGTGGCACGGAGTCCTCACCTTCCGACTGGTGCAGGTGTTAACGGGGCACGGGTGTTTCGGGAAATACTTGCACACGGTCGTGTACAGGGAATGGACTCCAGGCTGCCATCATTGCAGTAGTGACGAGGACACGGCGCAACATACGCTCGAGGAATGCTCGGGCTGGGACGGGCAGCGCCGCGACCTCGTCGCTATTATCGGTGCCGACCTGACGCTGCCGGCTGTCGCGAGGGCGATGGTCGACAGCGTCAGGAATTGGGACGTGGTCACCGCCTTCTGCGAGGCTGTCATCTCGCAGAAGGAGGCGGCGGAACGGGCCCGGGAGGATTCCCGTGACCCGGGACGCCGCCCGCGGCCGGGGCGGCGCAAGCTGGAATACCTGCGCCTGATGCCGCCCTAACCGAGGCTTCGGGTGATCGGACCGGGGAATTGTCCGGTCACCCGACGCGAGGCCACCGCGTGAGGACGACGCCTCGACGGCGAAATCTGTCGAGGCGTCAACAGGAGAGGAGCCCGAGAGGACATATCGCCGAGCGGGCCACCGAAGACAAAGATCGGGTACCGGTGGTCCGCTCGCACGGCGAAGAAGAGGTGCTTGCAGGGTGGGTCAATGGGGTTTCGCACCGCCTCTTCCGTCACCCTGGACCGATTTGGCAGGGTGCGACGTCCATGGCTCACCACAAAAAAAAAAAAAAAAAAAAAGAGCAGTATGGGTGGCTACCGAAGACAAAGATCGGGTTCCGGTGGCCCGCTCGCACGGCGAAGAGAGACGTATTGCACGGTTGCGCGCCGCCTCTTCCGTCGCCCGGGACCTATTTGGTGGGGCGTGACCAATACCCACAACAAAAAAAAACAAATAGGGCATATATATGGGTGTGACCATTATTAGACGAAAAGATACCTACCTACCTAGCCGAGTTGGATTCGTCGGCTGACCTCTTTCTCGAAATTGAATCTACCTAATTGGACTGTTTGTCCTAGGTAAACATAGTGATCGACAACTTCGAGAATCGCATTCCCAACCAGGACCGGTACAGAAATGACATGGGCATTAGACATGATTTTCGTCTTGTCCATGTTCATTTGCAGCCCTACTAGATGGGACGCCTTGCTGAGGCCATTGAGCATGATGCCAAAGTCCTCCAGGGATTCTGGCTTGACTACGATATCATCTGCGAATTGAAGGTGAGTGATGTATTCGCTGTTGATGTTAATGCCGAGTCCGGTCCAGTCTAAGAGCTTGAAGACATCTTCCAGCGCAGTGTTGAACAATTTCGGAGAGATAACGTCTCCCTGTCGCACGCCTTTCTGCAACTGGATCGATTTCGTACTCTTATCCCGGATGCGGACCGACATAGTAGCATTTTTTATACAAACACTTCAGCACTTCGATATATTGATAGTCAATTTGGCACCTCTGAAGGGCTTTCTCACAGTCCACAAACGCTTCGTAATGACTCTTGAAAACAATTTGTTTACGTGGCTCAGGAGTGAGATGGTAATTCTTTAAGAGCGTTTTATCGCCCTTCTTGAAAAACAGCACCACCACACGCCTGGTCCATGACTCTAGAACTTCGCCCCCGAGAATGACAGAATTAAACAGCTTCTGTAGGGCTTTTAAAACCGGCTTGCCGCCTGCTCTCAGGAGCTCTGTGGTAATTCCGTCATCTCCCGTTACCTTTCCGTTCTTTAATTGTTTTAGAGCCATTCTGATCTCGTACAAGCTGACTTCCGGGATTTCTTTGGTATAGTGCCGAGTTAGCTTGAATCTGGGGTCTTGGACCAAGCCGACAACAGGATTCAGGGATGATTTGTACAACTGCCCATAGAACCTTTCGACCTCTCCCAATATCTCACTCTGGGATGAAATAACAGTGCCGTTATCGGTCTTCAGCTTAGTCATTTGGCTCTGCCCAATAGAAAAATCTCGTGCGAACACTTTGGAGCCTCGATTTCACTCTATCGCCTCTTCAATACGCAATGTATTGAATCGGCGAATATCGCGTCGCATAGATGTAGAGATTTGTCTATTAAGCTGCCTGAGTTCGGATCAATCGGCTGAAGACTGTACCGTCATTTCCTTTCTCCTCTCCACGAGTTTGAGAGTCTGGTCAGAAAGCTTTTTTGTTCTAGTTGCGCGATGGGCCTTGAAGAACTTTGACCTGACCGCGTGGACAGTTTCCATGAACCTGTTCGTATCGTTCGAAGATTCGTACTCTTCCAGGCATAGGAAGCGATTATGTAATTCAAGTTGAAAGCTATCGGGGTTCTGGTATTGGACAGGTGTAACATAATTTACCCATCACAAAAAAATGTACAACACCGCTAAAAAAGTTTTTACTTTAATAAAACTAATTAATAAAACAATGACAAAAAAAGGCAAAAAAAATTAAAAAAGAGAAAGTAACGATCCGAATCGAAGCTTTCTGGATTAGATAGCTCAATTTTCCAACTAAGCTATAACTATTCTTAATGACAGCGTCAAAATTTGCCTTCATATTTTATTAGTTTTCAGCCAACGAAGAATTATAATTTTTATTGCCTAAAAATATTGACAAACCAATATTTTCTATAAGTGAACCTAGCTAGATCGATTAATCGCCCCCGGAATCCCCTGCATGTTAAATTTTAGGAAAATCGTTGGAGTCAAAAAAATCAATTGCGAGTAGTGAATAATATTCTAATTTCTTCTACACTTGAAGACTAAATAATGAAGGCACAGTACAAGGTCATCTTATAACGACCTGGACCAACTCCATCTGATGCCGTTTCGTCAACAATTACATTCCCAAGGAGGGTTGACGTCTGGCAGACGGCCGGTCATAAAACTATTGCCAATAACTTTTACAATATGTACTATGAAAGAAGAGTACATATTGTATCGACACCAAGTAATTGGGACAAGAGTAGGAGAATGATGAATGATGAGTCCAAGGTCATGTTTGCGGATCAGATATATCATGCAGATGTTATATGCTCACCTTTGACTCCAGACGGTAGAGAAGCTGGTCCACTTGGCACCATCACTGGATTCTGAAACATACATTTTATTTGAAGAACATCGAATATCCAAACTAGTTTTATTAATGCTAATGTGCTTTTGTTTGTTTATTTGTTGCGTTTTGACGTCTAAATCTAACCTAACTGGACTAACCTTTTTGGAGTTTACTCCTTAAGAATCGATTTTCATATAAGGCGTCCGGTATGAGAAAAATATGAGGAGTAAAATCCAGTGATCGAATGACCTCGTTACGTTTTTGGTGCGCAACCTATTCTGCGCACCTTTCACATTCTGACGTGAGATAATACTTTACTGAACAGTTTTAATAAATGTAAATAAAAAAAAATATATATATATATATATATTATTTTTAGTCAAATGAGCTTTTCTTGCGCGTGTTTTGATAATCGTACTTAAGGAGTAAACTCCAGTCGTGCATCGGAGCTGACACACACACTTTTGTTTTTTTAAAAAACACCCTGCACTAAGGCAGTAATCCTTCTATTGTGGGGGATTTTACAAACATGCAATTAACGCAGACAAATTACACCCATATTTATCCTGATTTTAATGTTATACTTTCACTACCATCAGGCTATTTTATCTCCAACTTGGTGGGTTTGGGGTACTGCTAGTATAGCAAAGGTCCACGGGTGGCAGTAACACTTACCATCAGGGGTTCTGCTTGCTCGTTTGCCACCAAAAGCTATATAAAAAAATCTCCGTATTTGCATAGAATTGCAACTAAGTGGATGAAACAGCGAGATATTGCTGAAGAAAAATAAATTAGAAGAAGAGAAGTAATTATTGTGGTAGGACCACGCTGTGGACAGTTCTCTGTCTACAGCCGCGGGCCGGTCCGTCCGGGGTAGTACCACACTGAGCAGAAGATCGACGTCTGAGTAATAGCAATGTGCTATTGCGCTTCGTTCGGTGAGCGAGAGAGCCGGAAGCCTAACTGGGGTGGGTTTGGGGTTGTATTGGTAGGCAGCGGCCTAGCTATACCATTGGCAAAGGTCCATGGGCGGCAGTGACACTTACCATCAGGTGTGCTGTCTGCTCGTTTGCCGCCATAAGCAATAAAAAAAAAAAAAAAAAAAGTAAAAAGTTCCGTTCGTCTCCATTTTCATCGTTGTCATAACCAACCGTTGAGATAACAAAATCAAATATTGATATTATTAATATTGACTGTATTACGAGTACAACGAGACGATACGATTGTTTAAATAAAATGATGCCATCAAATATATAGTACTAGCTTCCGCCCGCGGCTTCGCCCGCGTAACTTTCCTAAAGTTACTTGCTTAAAGTTTTTCATCCCTTATTTTTATTTTACCCCTTAAGGGTAAATTTTTACAACGTTGCCGGGCGGGCCATCGAAGTTAAAAATCGGGTCCCGGTGGCCCGCTCGCACGGCGAAGAGAGAGGATTTTACGGTGGGTCTATGGCGTCACGCGCCGCCTTCTCCGTCACCCCGGACCGATTTGGCGAGGCGAGACGCATCCATTGTCCACCAAAAAAAAAAAAATGGTAAATTTTTACAACGTTAATGTCATATTTATTTATATCTAATCAATAGCCTAAAAATAAGTTTCAAGCTTCTGACTTTAGAAATGACGATACTTCCTTACAACTTTTCATCCCCCTTTACAACCCTTTTTTTGAATTAAAAAGTAGCCTATGTCCTTTATCAGGCTGACTATATGTGTACCAAATTTCATTTAGATCGGTTTAGTAGTTTTGGCGTGAAAAATCGACAAACAGACAGAGTTACTTTCGCATTTATAATATTAGTAAAGATTTATTCATTCAAACGGAATGCCGAAGCAAAAAAATATGCTTGGAAATATCGATATTCGTACAATGTATGCTAATAAATCTTATAAAAATATTTTTATCTCACAATATGACTGTCTGCCCTTAGAAATAATATTACCTTAAACATACAAAAAAACAGATCATATTTAGTTAGCGATATTAAAAATATTCCCAAGTCACTCGAATCGAATTTCCCTTAGACAAAAATTATGATTCTCGATGTTTATACGAGTATTACATACATACATATCATCACGCCATATCTCTTGCAGGATAGACAGAGAGAACAGAGTGCCAGAGAACTCTATCTCTGCATACTTCACTCGCTTCCTCAACATTCATAATTCTATACATACACGCTCGCCGGTTTCGGACACTCTTGACTCCACCCTCCTTCAGTACGAGACCAATCTGATCTAGGTAAGTTAGCCTCGATCTCCCCCGGTACCTACATCCTTTCACTTTCGCATTGTATATCTTCTTAATCAGACGTTCGTTCGGCATTCTTTCCACATGTCCGAACCATCGGAGCATTCCCTTTCGTATCTTTACACCAATACTCTCTTTTATACCTACTCGCTCTCTTACGTCGTCGTTACGAGAGCTATCGGTCAGCTTAACTTCACAGATTTTCCGTAGAGACCGCATTAATTTTACTTTCATGCGAGTATTACACATTTGAAATAAAACTGATAGTGTTAGGAAAACGCTGTTTACCATTCTCTGTCTACAGCCGCGGGCCGGTCCGTCCGGGGTAGTACCACACTGAGCAGAAGATCGACGTCTGAGTAATGGCAATGTGCTATTGCGCTCCGTTTGGTGAGCGAGAGAGCCGGAAGCCCAACTGAGTGGGTTTGGGATTTATATTGGTAAGCAGTGACCCAGCTATACTTCTGGTATAGCAAAGGTTCATGGGCGGCATTGACACTTACCATCAGGTGTGCTCACGTCCATCAAGTCATCGTTATTACAGAGATTTATATCTACTTACGTATTAGTTATTAAATTTTGACTCACATTTTAATACAAATTCATACATCAACATCACCACAGCCCATAAATGTCCCACTGTTGGGCTCAGGTCGCCTCCGTAATGGGAGGGAAATTAACCTACTATACCGCGCTGGTCAGACGTGTTGGTATAGAGTTTTGTTTTGAGTTTTCATTCTCATACATAGATGTTATATGCGTTTTGTATCCCTAGACGTCTTTTTACGATAACCGACAGATAATGATTTGTATTCTTACTCCGTCATTACACGGAAAAAATTAAAGTCACCCGTTAAAAAAAGCCAAACCCATCCAACGTACAAATTAGAATATTCTATGCGATCTTTTTTTTTCCAAATCAATTTATTATGTTATTTTACTAAAATTTGATTTTAATAAATAATAAATATAATAAAAAAATAAAATAAAATAAAATAAAAAGCCTTTTATTTCATGCATTAAATTAAATTTGACAATATTAACATTTTTGTTTTATGTTTTGCATATCTACATACGATTCGCTTATAATAATTAATTTTATAAGATATCTCTATGGTATTTCGTGCAAAATTCACATTTGTTAATTGCATATGCTGGTACTTCTTACTTAAATATCTACCTAGGTAAGAATATGGTTGCAATCGTGATACCTAATAATATTGAATATAATAATAATATAGTATCGTAACAATAATTAATAATAATAATAATAAAATCCTCCGGGCCAGTCGTTACCTCACCATGAGGCTAACGCAAAACTCGGAGGAACATTATATGGCTCCTTAAGTTCTTTTGATATAAAAAAAATGTATCACAAGATTTACAGGCAAGCCAATAAACCGCAGGGCAGCTTGTGGCGAGCTGAATGTGAGTGGCGACACTGCGGTCCTGAATACTCCAGATAGTCGATCAGGGACTCGTCTCCAGCTGGCCTTCATTGACTGGCTAGAGTGGAAACCGAAGAGTGCCCGAAGGACTCTCAGCTCTGGCTTGCCTTAAACAGCTGATTAGAGAGGGGTCGCCAGAGCTATATGCTCGGGGGTGGAAGTGTCATTTTCAAGGGCATAATTACGGGGAAACCATAAGTTTGTTTATCGCAGACTCAATGGTGAAACCGGCGCCGCACCGCTCGACACCCCTAGCCACTTACATCAATGTTGCCCTCTGTTGCCCGTATGACTTGTGTGTCTGTGGCGACTATTTAGGGGGCCCATTCAGTGAGTTGGCGAGTCACCGTCTGCCACCGTTCAGCTCTTAACATGGGTTTGAAGGCAGACGACAGTTAAAAATTCATAGATTTAAGATGAACCAGTCCACTAAACACCCACTCCCATATTTCATATATTAGATACCATCATCATACAATAGTTTTACACTTACTGCTGGCATTCCACGTATGTTAAGTGCAGACGTGGAATGTCATCGGTAGGTGTCCCATCCCAATATTTAGATTAAATTTCTCCAAAGGCCTCTGCGTGTTGGCTCCATATCCCCATGTAAGCCTCCCAAAGGACCGGGCATCTTCCCTATGGAAGATCCCGTGAATAAATGGATATGGATATCAGTAATAGTAACATAATAAATGCCATCAACTGAACAGTTTAAATTAGATTAATCTTGCTATTGTATAATAATTCGATTGATTAGATTGTGTACAGTCAATTAAATACAGTACATTTAAATACATTGAATTGCGCTAAATTGTTATGAATAAATTAAATTAATTTATTAAATTTATTGAATTGAATTGATTAGTTAAAATAGATTTTAAATAAAATAATGACCATTATGATTGCCTTTATAATAATAATAGCGTTAATGATTAAAGGCAATATATAGTTAAATTTCAATTACATTAAGATAATTAATATTTATAAAACAAAGAAAAAATTATATAAAACCATGCATGAACCCCTCAAGTAGTGAGGGTGAAGGCCTCTTCCAGAGAACGCCAGTTGTCTCGGTCATTTGCTTTTGCTAGCCAGTCTTTTCCTGCTACTTTTGTGATGTCGTCGGCCCATTTGGTAATATGTCTTCCTCTTTTTCGGGTACCCGCTGGGCCTGGCCATGATGTCGTGCGGATTGTCCAGCGATCGTCACTCATTCTCGCCACGTGTCCTGCCCATCCCCATTTTAACTTTAGAGCGTAGGTGAGAGCATCTGTAACCCTTGTCTTTTGTCTGATTGTCGTGTGACGAATTTTTTGACATTTTCTAATTTTTGTGATACTTCTCTCCATGCTTCGTTGGCAGGACCTTACTTTATTTTTAACCTTAGCGGTGAACTTCCAGGTGTGATAGCCGTAGGTTAGAGTAGGCAACAGACAGGTGTTCATGACCTTTCTTTTGATTTTCATATGCATCTGGCTTTTTAAGACTTCCTTCAGGCTCCAAAACTTTTTCCATGTCGTTGTTATTCTTCTATCTACTTCGATATCATTGTTTTGTTTTTGGAAGGAAATATGTTTCCCTAGGTAGATATAGCTCTCAACATACTCCACCGGTGTGCTGTCTAGACATATAGGGTTCTGTGCGGCATTTGTCATGAGTCTTGTCTTGCATAGGTTCATTTCTAGTCCTACCTCTCTGCTTGTTTGTTGTAATGTTTCTAACATTGACTGCAGCTCGGCGCTATTTTCTGATAGTAGGACAATATCATCGGCAAACCTCAAGTGGCTGATGTATTTAATAACCGACGGGTAAGATAGATAATGATTTGTATTCTTACTCCGTCATTACACGGAAAAAATTAAATGCACCCGTTAAAAAAAGCCAAACCCATCCAACGTACAAATTAGAATATTCTATGCGATCTTTTTTTTTCCAAATCAATTTATTATGTTATTTTACTAAAATTTGATTTTATAAATTATAAATTCGCAAATATTTTCAAAGGTTATATAAAACTGTATTTGATATAAATATAATTTGTTATAATATTCCAAATATGTTGAAGACTCAGCGAGGTCCGCCGCAGGCGTACAGAACCTAATTAGAGGAGCACTGGGCAATGGGAGGTAAAATATACGTATCCATTTGCACACGATATTTAGTAGTAGGAGCACGATATTAACAGTTTTCTGTCTACAGCCGCGGGCCGGTCCGTCCGGTGTAGTACCACACTAAGCAGAAGATCGATGTCTGAGTAATGAGGTGAGCGAGAGAACCGGTGGGTGTGTTTGGGTATTGCAAAGATCCATGGGCGGCAGTGACACTTACCATCAGGTGTGCTGCTTGCTCGTTTGCCATCAAATGCAATAAAAAATAACTTTTTCAATATATTTTGTCTGTTTTCTTCTTCTTCTTTTTATGTATTGTCAGTCAACTGCTTATACAAGCTATTGTTGCCAGTGTCGAGTTATAATTATGTTCACGTCTTTTCATGTTAGTCATTGTCTAAGTCAAATCGTCGCCATCAACAGCGCTGTGGACACACTGTTAAATGAGGTCTTTCATCTAACAATTTTGTTGTTTCAAATTTAATATGTAATCATTGTATGTCCTTATTGTATCTTTGCGAGATGGTGATACTACCCCAGACGGACCGGCCCGCGGCTGTATACAAAAAACTGTCAACAGCGTGGTCCTACCACTATTAAAAGGATTACGCAGAAAGGTTGTTTTATAATTTGTCAATTTATCTACCGTTGTATTTAACAAATATGATATATTATAATATAATATAAGGATGTAGGTACCGGGGGATACCGAGACTCACCTACCTAGACCAGATTGGTCACGTACTGAAGGAAGGTGGAGTCAAGAGTCTCCGAAACCGGCGAGCGTGTATGAATAGAATTATGAATGTTGAGGAAGCGAGTGAAGCATGCAAGGATAGAGTTCTCTGGCACTCTGTTCTCTCTGCCTACTCAGCAAGGGATATGGCGTGATGATATTATGTATGTAATCTTAATATATATAAATTATGCGTCACGTTGTTTGTCCGCGATGGACTCCTAAAACACGTAACCGATTTTAATCAAATTTGCACAGTATGTGAAGTTTTATCCAACTTAAAAGATAGGATAGCTTTCATCTTAATTTACTGTCGCAATATTATTTTATTGTAAATTATTTGCAAAATATAAGCTACAATTTATTAGCATAACCACCCCGTGTTACTGAGGCTACCTTAACCACAGCAACGCGTGGCCGGGTCTGCTAGTATAATATAAATTAAATATTTTATTATTTTATTTGTTTTCTATACTTTGAGTAATTAGGTGGGCCCCGAAGTAGCATTAGCCTCCCTCTAAACTCACAGTCCGGCTCTGCACTTATTTGCCTATAATTGATCCGTCACGAGTTTCTCGTAATACAATGGAAACATTCATTGCCTAAAGCTAACATATCTTACAATACATTTTGACTCAAGACGTCGTTCAAACATTACAGTTAACAAACATTACCGACTTCATTATCAAAAGACGCTGTTGAAATTTTCGGCGTAAAGATAAGGGGGAAGGTATTTTAGAAAAAATAACACGTGTTCATTAATTATCTAAGTTCTATATTCATTTTTAAAGTGATAACTTTTTATGGGTGGGTAAAACCGTTTCGGCCACCGAAGATAAAGATCGGGTACCGGAGGAGTTGCACGGTGGGTCTATGGGATCACGCACCGCCTCTGATTTGGCGGGGCGAGACGCATCTATAGTCCACCGTAAAAAAAAAGGGTAAACCGTTTCGTTACGTAACACGTAACGGCGCCAGTCTGTTTGACTTTCGTTTCTCTCTCTAACCCACAGCGCTAGCCGTATTAAGATGTGATGTTATAATATTTTATTAATAAATAACCTTTTCTTATATTATACACATACATACATACATATCATCACGCCATATCCCTTGCAGGGTAGGCAGAGAGAACAGAGTGCCAGAGAACTCTATCTCTGCATACTTCACTCGCTTCCTCAACATTCATAATTCTCTTCATACACGCTCGCCGGTTTCGGAGACTCTTGACTCCACCTTCCTTCAGTACATGACCGATCTGGTCTAGGTAGGTTAGTCTCGGTCTCCCTCGGTACCTACATCCTTCCACTTTCGCATTGTATATCTTCTTAACCAGGCGTTCGTTCGGCATTCTTTCCACATGTCCGAACCATCGGAGCATTCCCTTTCGCATCTTTACACCAATACTCTCTTTCATACCTACTCGCTCTCTTACGTCGTCGTTACGAATGCGGTCGGTCAGCCTAACTCCACAGATTTTCCGCAGAGATCGCATTTCGACCGCATTAATTTTACTATCATACTCTTTTCTACATACCCAACTCTCGCTTCCATACAGTAATGTTGGGACAAGCACTGCGTTATGTATTGCTACACGT
Source organism: Lymantria monacha (assembly GCA_905163515.2). Lineage (NCBI taxonomy): Eukaryota > Metazoa > Arthropoda > Insecta > Lepidoptera > Erebidae > Lymantria > Lymantria monacha. The sequence continues at coordinate 2,169,124 of LR991108.1, read as the reverse complement.
GCCTTCTGGCTGAGGTGGTGGCTGCCGAAAAGTTGCCCCAACGCTCCGTTCACTCTATTTCCCGCATTCACTCTTCGCTCTATATCAGTGGTGTACCTTCCATCTCGGCTAAATCCACATCCAAGATATACAAATTCATCCACTTGCTCTAGTACATCATTACCTATTGTTACTCTTACATCTGTTCTGGTTTTATCTCTTTCAAAGACCATTATTTTGGTTTTGCTCACATTCACGCGTAGACCCCTTTTCTTACAATCTTCTATCATTGTGTCGACTAGGGTTTGCAGGTCAGTCGCTGACTGTGCCAGCAGGACTGCATCATCTGCATAAAGCAGAGCAGTGACCACTGAGTCGCCCATCTGGACTCCCACATTCATATCGTTCAACCTTTGGAGACATTTATCCAGATATATGATAAACAGCCTGGCTGACAGAACGCACCCCTGCTTAACGCCGATATTGACGTCAAACCAAGGCGACATTCCATCATCCAGCCGCACACAGGCTCTACAGCCCATGTAACTGGACTGCACAGCCTGTAGCAGTTTACCGTTAATACCATACTCCGGTAAAATGTCCCAAAGTTCCTTTCGTACAACCGTGTCAAATGCTCTCTCCAGATCCACAAAACTGCAGAAAACCCTCTGACCTAGAGCCAGATGCTTCTCCACAATATTGCGCAGAGAGAACACTTGATCCATGCATCCCCTTCCACTCCTGAAACCTCCTTGTGTCTCACACAGTAAACCATCGGACACCATCCTCATTCTCCTTTCAATAACTTTTCCATACACTTTTGCTGCCAAACTGGTCAAGCTTATGGCTCTGTAATTTGCGCAGTCATAACGTGAACCCTTGTTTTTAAACAAAGGCACGATGACTGCGCTATTCCAGTCCCTGGGAACCATTCCCGAGCTCCAACATAAATTGAGGAGCAACAGGAACGCCTCCCAGACACAAGAGCCACCGAGCTTGATCATCTCGGCAGACACCATATCAATGCCCGCTGCCTTACCATTTTTCAAACTTCTTATCGCCCATTCAACTTCATCCATACTGATGCCATCGGAGGACGCCGTTGTCGAATGTTGATCTACTAAACCACATCCAACACCGGCGCCAACCGTAGCATCCGCATACATATCGCCAAAATATTCACTCCATCGGCTTAACACGTCTTGTGTTTGTGTAAGAATGTCTCCACCTTTAGACCTTATTTTATTCATTCTGAAGGCTGACCAACCACCCCGAGACTTCTTCACCTCCCTCCAAAAGAGTTTGGTGTTACCCTCGAAGTTTTTAGTCAGCCTATCTTCTGCACTCATACTTGCTCTATCACGTTTCTCTTTCACTAAGGCCTTGGTGTCATTCTTACATTGCCGATATATTTCTTTCTTCTGTTCAGTCATACTGTCATTCAGATTCAAAGAAGAGACATAGTCCAGCCACGCTTTCTTCTTTTGCTCTACGGAAGCTGCCACTTCCGCATCCCACCATGCATCACCATTTGTTTTTCTATGCTTCTTTGAACTTCCACATACTTCTTTCGCTGTATCTACCATACTCTCTTTCAATACTCTCCAGCATTCTTCAATGTCCGATTGCGGCTGGCTTGCCATCGTCAGCCGTTCTCGGACACCCTCTGCATACTTTTCTCTTACACACTCTTCTTGCAACCTTTCAACCTTTATTCTTTCAAGCCCTCCGAAGTGGACACGCTCTCGCCAGTGCCTCCACTTTCTGAACAGACCACTAAATCTCGCAATAACGAGATAGTGGTCCGTGTCGACTGTGGGGCCCCTGTAGGCTCTTGCGTCCAATATTTTGCTTCGGAGGCGACTGTCTACCAAAATTAAATCTATTATGCTTTTCTGTTCATTCCTTCTCCATGTATACATATGGATGTCCTTATGTTGGAAAAATGTGTTTGACACAATAAGGTTTCTCTCCATGCATACATCCGCTATGAGCCTACCTGCGTCGTTCACTCTCTTATCACCAAATGGACCAAGTACGTCCTCATAGTCGGGACGCTTGGTCCCCACCCATCCGTTCAAATCTCCGCATACAATCACGCGTTCACTGGTTTCTGCCATATCCAGAACTTCCCTAACATTATCCCAAAACTTCTCTAGGTCTGATGCCACCGAGGATCCTACGGGAGCATATGCTACAACCATGAATACCTTGGTGACACCTAGTTTTATACGGACCCAGAGAAGTCTGGGATCATACATTCCGTAATCCTTCACACCTGAGGCCAAGCGAGAGGACAACAGCACTCCTACCCCCATGCTGGCTCGATCGCTCTGTGGTACACCAGACCACAGAGCCATCCCGCCACCAGGAAGATCGCAGGCGTCGCTGCCCCTTCGCTTGGTCTCTGTTACACAGAGCACGTCTAGCTGTTTGTCCGCCATGACGGATATCAGCTCGTGCAACTTACCTTCCACACAACCTCTTACATTCCACGTGCCCACCCGGCACTCCGTTCTCCTCGACTCGCCTGACTGGGCAAGGCGTGATGGGTGGCGGCCCCCATCGCCGCAACTGCCGATGTTCGTACCGATGGGGGCGGGTCGGTACGCGTCGCCTCCGGGGGACGCCCTAACCCGCATTGCGGTACGCATTTCGAGCCGGATTAGCAGTCTAATTAGACTGGCAGGGGACGCGAACGAGCACGCTCCGGACTATGCCCCCCGATTCTTATATTATCATATTAATATACATGAAATTTAATGTAATATCAAGCTTTTCTCAAGTTAAACAATTTGCCGAGGCCACGGGTGATTGGACCGTAGAGCGGCTCATCGTGCGAGGAGAGACCGACTCCACAACCCAACATCGCTCAAGAAGAAAGTACTCCTCAGGGGGTATTCCGGGTATTCGGGCCGGCCACTGACGACAAGTTCACGCTGCTCCGATGGCCGGTCCAAAGACGAAGGTGAGGTTCACGGGTGGGTTACGGGTATGCATGCTTACGCCCCTCTGTCACCCCGGACGGAGTAGTACGAGGAGAGCGCCGACCGTAACCCACCCCAAAAAAAAAGTTAAACAATTACAATATTAAATAGTTTAACTTAGATTATAAATACCCGATTACGAAACGAAAAATGATATCACAAGCGGGGTTCAAACTCGCACCTATTGGGCATCCGGCCCATTCGTGCTGCCACTTACACCATCGTGAACTATTTTAGGACATGCAAATTTCGCTTCATATTATATCTTACGTCTTAATTTATTAATAATTACATACATACATACATATCATCACGCCATATCCCTTGCAGGGTAGGCAGAGAGAACAGAGTGCCAGAGAACTCTATCTCTGCATACTTCACTCGCTTCCTCAACATTCATAATTCTCTTCATACACGCTCGCCGGTTTCGGAGACTCTTGACTCCACCTTCCTTCAGTACATGACCGATCTGGTCTAGGTAGGTTAGTCTCGGTCTCCCTCGGTACCTACATCCTTCCACTTTCGCATTGTATATCTTCTTAACCAGGCGTTCGTTCGGCATTCTTTCCACATGTCCGAACCATCGGAGCATTCCCTTTCGCATCTTTACACCAATACTCTCTTTCATACCTACTCGCTCTCTTACGTCGTCGTTACGAATGCGGTCGGTCAGCCTAACTCCACAGATTTTCCGCAGAGATCGCATTTCGACCGCATTAATTTTACTATCATACTCTTTTCTGCATACCCAACTCTCGCTTCCATATAGTAATGTTGGGACAAGCACTGCGTTATGTATTGCTACACGTGCCTTCTGGCTGAGGTGGTGGCTGCCGAAAAGTTGCCCCAACGCTCCGTTCACTCTATTTCCCGCATTCACTCTTCGCTCTATATCAGTGGTGTACCTTCCATCTCGGCTAAATCCACATCCAAGATATACAAATTCATCCACACAATTTGTATTGTATTAATAATTAAACATATTAAATGCTAAAAATTTCAGTAATTTGAATAACAAGTTTGTGTCATCGTTTAATACAATTCTAACTGTAAAGTTTGAATTATTAAGGCTATGCAATGTGTAAACATTGTCCGGTAGATGGCACACGTCACCTTGAAGACGTAAGATATAATATGAAGCGAAACTTGCATGTCCTAAAATAGTTCACGATGGTGTAAGTGGCAGCACGATTGAGCCGGATTCCCAATAGGTGCGGGTTCGAACCCCGCTTGTAACATCATTTTTCGTTTCGTAATCGGGTATTTATTAATAATTAAGCATATTAAATGCTAAAAATTTCAGTAATTTGATCAACTTAGATTAGTTTAAGTGATCACTTCTGTTGGTTCTATTTTAATATTTTTTTATAGTGATAGGACCAACACTGTTGACTATTTTCTGTCTATAGTGGGATAGTACCACACTCTCGTAGAAAACCGACGTCTGAACAGCGAAAATATGCTGTTACACTTCGTTTGTTGAGCTAAGGAGCCAGCCGATGATATTTTTGGACGGGTTTTAGTTGGTTACGGCTTCGCTGTAATCCAGGTATTGCAACGGTTCGCCCTAACCGAGGCTTCGGGTGATTGGACCGGGGAATTGTCCGGTCACCTGACTTGAGGCCACCGCGTGAGGACGACGCCTCGACGGCGAAAGCTGCCGGGGCGTCGACAGGAGAGGAGCCCGAGAGGCCATACCGCCGAGCGGGCCACCGAAGACAAAGATCGGGTACCGGTGGCCCGCTCGCACGGCGAAGAAGAGGTGCTTACAGGGTGGGTCAATGGGGTTGCGCGCCGCCTCTTCCGTCGCCCCGGACCGATTTGGCGGGGTGCGACGTCCATAGCCCACGGCAAAAAAAAAAAAAAAAAAAAAAAAAAGGTATTGCAAAGGTTCAGTAACACTTACAATCGCTTGCTGCTCGCTTTGCAACTTTTTTTTTTTTATAATAACTATTTCTAATGTTTACGCGAGTATAACACATTTGAAATAAAACTACTTTTACTGATTCTATCGCGTTTGTATTTGATGATGGCTGCAAGACACTGTGAGCACTCCTTGTATAGATTTCACCCACAATAACAGTTAAAATAAAAATATATATATAGGGTAAGTTGTCCTACAATGAGCCATGTAAAATTTGAAGGCGCATAACGCTCTTGTTTAAGCTCCTAATCGATTCAAATTTTGTATATAGTTAGGGAATTTATCTAGCTTTAAAAGTGCATTAACAAATTTTCAAGGTTCCTTATACTTTTAAAAATAAAAACATAAATATAAAAATAAATATTTGGATCAATGTGTACACTAGGGTGTGCACATTGAACCGGGCTATTTTCCACATTGAACCACCTAATTTGGAAAAGATAATTATGCTATTTACCAACTAATTGAGAGAAAAATAAAACGTCAGATTCTTATGTAATCAGTCTTTATTTTTTACGGAGCAATCTTTACAATCAGTCTTCTATGATTTTTTATAAATCTTTGTCGATCCTAAGACAAATATTTCTTAAAAATAAACTCACTACTCTGCTTAAATCGTAAGCGGTGTTAATAATATGAAGTGGCATTATGATCCTAATTTTAATAACTAACAACAAAATGTTACAAAAAATAATCAACAAGTCATAACGGTAAACTAAGTATCAAAACAAAATTTTAGTTTTTAAACTAATCAAAATAATTAACCAAAAATAAACAAAAATAATCAACAAAAAAAACTTATTATTATTGACGATATGAGCAGAAGGTTTTGTCTTCTTAAAAATACCTATTGACTTCAATTTCTGAATCAAATGCCTATGGCTATGAATCACTTATCGCAAATTTATAACAGGTGCAACGTGTATTGGGAAACTAAAAGTTGAGTTTCTAGTCCCTGTTCCATTAATCATTGGCGGTGGTAGAATCATTTTAATGTCTTTTAAATTTACACTAGCCAAATCAGGTTGTAAAGGCATCCGGAACTTCATATTTTCATTATTTAGCAAGCGCATAAATGATACTCCATAGTTATCCCTGTATTCCACTTCAATAACCTTGCCCACATAGTACACTTTAATATTTTTGACATTAAAAACTACTAGAATATAATCATCGACTACTGGTCTTCGGGGCAACTTTTCAAAATTTCCTCTTATTATTGGTATGTCTTCATTATCGTCTGACTCATTTATCTCACTAAATTCATTCTCACTAAGCTCTGACATAATTTCAGGTTCTTCTTCAGTCTCATCTTCAGTTTCATATCTATCAATCTTTTTACCTTTCTTATTTTTTTTAGCTTTTTTGGGGACATTATTTTTTTGTTTTTTATCTTGAAGCACAGCTCTTTTAATTGTTGTCACTTTCGCTTTATTTTCCAATCTCTTATTTTTATCTTCCACAATTTGTTGCTTTTCTGGTGTGTCTGTCACAATTCTGCTCTTTCCTTTCTTCCTAGGTTGTCTATTCCCAATCCGTGGACCAGCTTTGACTGGTGGCATAAATTGCTTGGGTGAAATCAAAGAGAAATTTTGTTTTGGTCTTACCACTGGTGAGCTTTGAACAGTGGGGACAGCAGATTCAGTTGAAAGGAAACGCTCAGTTACATTTTCTGTATCTAATAACGATACCTCCGGGTTAGTGATTGTAGCTTCATCTAAAAATTGGCTCACCGTCATGTTTTCCACATCTAATATTGAGGGACTCATTGGATTGTCTTCAAAAAATGTTTCGTCAGACTTAACATCATCCTGAAGTGGAGCTATAGTTATTATTGGATCTTGAGGCTCGGGCTGTGGTCTGTCTGTCACGTCTGACGGCAAATAATCAATGTCAGAAAATATATCTGGATCGTAGGGAAATATGCCGCACTTTTTAAAAGCTGCAGATATGTTTACCGGTGTCATTGCCCTAGCATACGCTATTCCCACGCACTCCGCTACGTTATAAATTGTCATAGATTGACCTGGATGCCTCATCATCCAGGAATCGATCGCACTATTGTAATATGCTTTAAATGGGCCATTCAGCCCCACGTCTAGTGGCTGCATTTTTGCAGTTGTGTGAGGATGCAAAGTGAGAACAGTCACTCCTGATGATTTTGCAATGTCCAAAGCTTCTATAGACAAATGCGATTCATGGTTGTCTAAAACTAATAGTGCTGGATTCTCTGGGCTTGCATTGGTATGCTTTATGAAGTGTTTCATCACTTCAGTGAATAAATCAGATGTCATCCACCCAGAAGGGTGCGCCAAACCTAAAGAACCCGGTGGCGCACCTGTCATCATCACAGGCTTGAAATTTTTTCTCGGGAACACGAAGGCGGGCGGCAAAGCTTGTCCAGACGCGCATACTATGGCACAAGTTGTGACTAAAATTCCTTTTTCGCCACTAGTGACCTTTGCGATATCATACTTCCCTTTAGGCCCTACAACTTTTTGAGGACGTTGGACAGTTGTTGTTGCCGTTTCATCTAAATTATACAAGCGACAACCATTACCAAATGACTCGTGACGACCCATTGCTATCTTTAAATTATGAAAAAATGATTTTACCGTCTCCCGGTTAAAAGATGTTGCACGGGCTAAACTGCAAGCTTCTGGCTTTTTTATAGATAGATCACAATGGCGTTTTTGAAATGACCGAAACCATTCTTTCCCTGCAATATTATCGCGGTTCCAACTATCTGGGGTATTTATATTGTTTACCTTGGCCATTTGGTAAGCAACTTTGCGGCAATCCTTTGTACTTAATCCATAAAATTTTAAAGCACAATCTTTTATGTATTCTTTGAGAACTTCTTCTTGATCTTCATTAAAAACCATATGATTCTCATAATTGGGTATAAGCTTCTTGTTAGCAAGATTGTCTTCAGGGGTGTCTAAATATTGTGCTACATAGCGGCGCAAGGTAGGATATGAAATACCACAAGCTTTTGCAGCTTTTCTAATGCTTTCACCTTGTCTATGTAGTTTTAAAGCTCTTAGCATATTGGAAGCAGTGTGCCCCCCTTTTTTTCTCTGACTTACTTTATTCCGTGCCATTCTGTAACAGATAGATATATTGACCTAATTAATAATGTACTAAAGTAAAAATAATAATAATAAGAAGAGATAGGTAAAAAAATATCATAAACAATCAAACAACAATATTAAAATAAGCCACGGTTCAATGTGTACGCTAAGACAATTTTTAGCGTACACATTGAACCGTGGTTCATTGAGTACCACCTCAACGTGGGTCAGTGTGAGACATAGCACCTTTTTATAACTAACCTCAAAATTTTATATCAAAATAATGTGGTTATGAAATAAATTTGCAGTGCATAAATAAGCTAAATAACTATGTAATTAAATGTAGAAATGAAATAATCGATATAGTTTACAGGAAAAATGTTAAAAAAGATAGTAAAATATATTTAAAACTTACTTTTGTGACAGTGTTTGAAAAAAATGCTCCGCACACACCCACCTCACGCGCGATCTACACGCTAACTAGTGAGCGAAAAGGACACGTCTATACTTCTCTTTTGCACGAATTAACACGATCAGGCTACGTCGCACTTTGGAAATATAGCGCTGGTTCATTGTAGCTGCATGGTTCATTGTGAGACAGTCGACCCTATATTAATTTTAGTAAGACAAAGTAGGCCGCCATTCAAAAATTCAATAATAAAATTAGTACATATTATACCTCCTGAGTTTTCTTGCCGGATCTTTCTCAGTGTGGCCGCGGTCCGATCCAGTGGTAGCTGAATAGTATTGTTAGTTTTTCTAAAATTGTAAATTGCCATAACAATAATTATCATCAATTAAATGCTTTAATAATAACAAATCATAAACAATATAAAATTTTATATATAGAATCATTTTCTTTTTGTACTGGCAATTAATTTATATTAATTCGTATTAAAAATGTGGGTCAAAATTTATTATCTTATAGGGTAGGTAGATATAAATTTCTGTAATAACAATGACATATTGGACGTAAGACACCTCAGTCCTCCCGTGACCAGTCTCAGGAAACTTAGAACTAAAAATAAATGTATGGAATTGTTAACCTTTTGTAGCCAACATTTCAAAATTACACTCATTTACCAACATTACAATATGAACAACTCTCAACGTTAATACGTTATGATCATATATATGGCTGTATGGGCTTTGTACCCTTTGCCTGTTCGAACCGAACCATAAAAACTTTATGATCACGGAATATGACTTGTATTTTTTAAGATTGTTTCATGATTTTCCTGTAAATTCGAGAGAAGTGCTAATCTTCTTTTTTTGGTGTTTCCCTGTGTTACTAATTTTTCAGACTCATAGGGATTAATCATTATAGTAGAGATAGCGACTCGTGTTCTTTTAGTGTGCTTCATTTATAGACATGGGAAAAGGTCATATAACGTGTGAAATTTGCGGCATAAAGGAGAGACATTTACCTGGCCAGAAATCCTTGTTTTTCTCCAAGTTTCCACAAGACCCATGGCGGTACGTATGACTTGTTTATAGCCAGCTATCCCTTTACATAAAATAGTCCCTGTTTATTGCCTTCATCATGTTAATATGGTAAACTGGGATTCTATTAGTATACTGCTAGACATGGGAGGAAATAAGTAGTATAAACCTCTCGCCAAACTGTTGTACTTAATATTTGGATAATATTAGGATATTATCAAAGAACACTTACTTATTTTGGCAATAATGTTTTTCAATGACATAAGAAGTATGCAACACTGCCACTTAAAGCATGGCACATATCCAAGGACTTGAGAGAGTCACTTATCCTGCAGATTGGTCAGTATGTGCACCAAGTGATAGAAACAATTAGCTTCTATGAGAAAATTGACAGAATTTTAAAGGAGTAAATGCTAAAGGTGACTATAGAAACTGTATAATTGATAAAATTTGCAATATAATTCTACAGATAACTGTAATCAAAGCAGTTCATTTTGTAAAATCTCCTTCCTGCCTTTGAGATAAGTAATATTAACCATATGAGAAATGTGTAATATTATAACTACATGTTATATATAGGACAAGATACAATAAATAAATGCAAATAGAGTAAGATACTCTATGTGATACATAAAAACAATCATAAGATGATATGGAAATAACTTTTGAAAATAATTTTGTGAAAACAATAAGATAATACAGCTTATGATTATGGTCATAATTTTGCCATTATATGTATGATTAAATTATCAGTTGTGTTATAAAGCCTAAATATAACTTATACTTATTAATAACACCACAAAAGGATGGTTTATAACCTGTGATTAATCAGCTAAAATATACATATATGGTATGCTATTACAGAGCAAGAAAACATATTTCCTCTCTGAAAATTGTAAGAATAAGAATTTTTGTGTCTCAACTGATATATCTAGTGTAATAATTTCTCCACACAAGACAATTATTTATTATCAATCAAAAGATCTAAACATATTAATTATATTAATTACTAGCAAACCTAGCCTGTTGGTTTGTTTGTTGATGTCGATATATCGCAGCACCACCTGGTGACGAGTTATATCAATGAGGTTAGCATATAAACCTCGTGGAAAAAATTTTTTGGTACCCATGATTTAATCTACATATTTCATTATTTTTTAGCTTTTAGTACATTCACTGCAAAATTACCATGACTGTTTACAATAAAACCGTTTAACTTAAAAATTTCTTTACCTTTTTCTATATGATAAATCAATGGTGTATTATTAAAAATTTCAGTGCCTGTGCCTACATATCGGTAGGTACCGCGGCGTTACCTGTGCTTGCAGGTGTACTACCCGCCGACTTGGAAGTAGCGCGAGCAGGATGTGTCGAAGAGGAGGGTTCTACTATGGTCAGAAAGGATCGTAACGAACTAAAAAAGCGGGTAAGGTCGGCAATCGTAGCACAATGGCGGGAACACTGGTACTCCAGCATCAACCGTAGGGAACTCTTTAGCTTTTTCGCGGACGTGATGGCCCGTATGCAGTACGTGTGGGTGGAGCCGGATTACGTGGTATCACTCACGGGACATGGAAACTTTCGAAGTCGCTTGCATGCGATGTCATTGAACGACTCGCCAACATGCTATTGTGGAAGAGCGGCAGAGATCCGGGATCATGTCATGTCAATAGGATTACGTTGTAAAAGGCAAACATCTCGTTGTTTGTCTCTTTTTAATATACCCTATTCAAAAACTTAATATGGACAAAATGTATTTATAAAACGTGCTTGTACTGTTACAATATTAAGTATAACAATATAGATATTTTGAATGAAACTCTTAGTACTTTTAGATCTCAACTTGCCAAATTTGCGGCATAACTTGTAATTTCATGTATTTCTTTACCTATCTCCTTTTTTTTTATAACATTTACTAGACTCTTAATTAATAATCTCTTAATATTAGAAACTTTATTGGTGACTGTGTTTCATAATTATTTTAATATTTTTTTCTTATTGTAAATTAAGTATAATACTGTATTTTTCTTTGATACAATAAATTAAATAATATTATTGAATATTGACGTTGGTAATAAATAGAGCAGGCCGTTTCTGAGTTTTCTGTTTTTGTAATGCGATTTAACTATTTAATCTGTAAAAAAGCAAATAAAACATATTGGTAATTATTATTGTTTTATTACAAATCGATAAAATCAAAATCATTCTAAATATTAATTTTCCCTACAACCTCGTCGACTATCGATATCGATAAACATCGATAAATATATGTGCGTTAAAATATCGATAGATATTGGTTATCCCTACGCGGACTATTTGACAGTTCATCATTAAGTTTTTAGTACTGTTTTTCCTTTGTGGTTGTTTTTATTGTGTGGTTGGTACTAGAAGGTTATAAACTCTTGTAAAAAGCAATGTTCGAAGTTCCGCCTCTTAAACGTAGTGTTTAATTTCTCTGTGCCCGTGACCATGATCACTGTAAAGTGTTCGAAACGTCGGGAAATTATAAATCAAATACAAACGCGATAGAATCCGTAAAAGTAGTTTTATTTCAAATTTATAATAAAGTTTAGGTCCTTACAGACTTTTGTCCGTGCCTTTTTTATGTTTTATATTTTAATTATTATATTAATGTTATATAATACAAGGTTCCCTGAAGTGGCTTTAAAATACACTAATAAAGCTTTGCTACTTTAAAATTATTATTTGTACTATAAAAAGTTATTAAAAGTTAATAATTAAATTCTGTAAAGTCAATTACTATATTATTCTACGTACAGATTGAACAGAATTTAATATTGTCTCTTTAGTCTCGATACCCCTTGCCAATTCTTTCCAGGGTGGTGGAAGGATGACGTAATCTCACAGTCCACCATGTTCTCTCCCCATTGCTATTAGGCGGGCCATTGGTTCCTTGCCATCCGTGGCTGGTTCGCATCATTTTATTCTACGGGTTTTAAAGTTGCAATTAATATTAATAATACTTTATTATTTTTACCCGACTGCGCAACGCAAAGGAGTGGTATTGTGTTTAACAGTCTATGTATGTATGTATGTATGTATGTTTGTATGTTCCTTTGAAGCACTATATAGACCAAACGCCTGGGCCGATTTTTATGATTCGCACGTCAATCGATTCCTCCTAATCCGGCGAGTGTCACTAAAGATATGACGTTAGTGAAAATTCAATATGGCGACTACTGGACGCCATATTGTGAAAATTAAAAAAATTAAAGTTAACTAACTATGTCGAGTGGGATATTGTTGAATAGGTATTTAAAAATTATTATTAGTTTTCTCTTAACATTTTTCGATTTGACCGTCCGTTTAGGATCTATATCGATTTAAAGTTTCGTAACAACCTTTCTCACATATAGGTTTTTTAGACAGTAGAAATTTACGATGAAAAGACAAAAAAAATCATATAACTGGATGTGGATGGACATATACTGAAGTATCTAGTAGGTATATTGTTCAATATACCATAGGTAGTCCTACCTAAAGTATCTAATGTCTTACGTGGTCGCCCATCTCCAATTTCTAACGATTTGGTACTCAACTTCAGTCGAAAAACTATATATAGTTAGGTACTTATCTACTTATTAATAAATAAGATAACTATAGCTACCTAGGTATGCATAACTAAAAAGTATAAAATAAAAAAAAATAATTAAAGAAATCAAAAAACCCGACTGTATAAAAAGTAACCCAAACTACGTACATAATTATTTACTATGTACGTAGTACATAATTATGTACGCAGTTTTGGTTACTTTTTATACAGTCGGGTCTTTTGATTTCTTTAATTATTTTTTTTATTAGACAGTTTGCAAGTCACATCTGGAGTAGTATACTATACGGACCTTGTAACAACTTGAGAAAATTTCCCTGCGTTTAGGGGTTTCTGCCATACCTACAACTGCAATCAATCTTAAGGCTCACATATAGGCCCCGTTAAGTTATCCCGTATCCGTGGTGCCGTACTGCTGCGCTTATCGTAGCTGTACAACCCTTTACTTATTGGCTGACTAGTCAATATTGCTTTCTGTCTCCCGCATTACTAAGGAGGGAAGTGGAATCACTCTTTGCCAACTCCTCTTTACGTCACGGAGACCGTGTGAAACCACCAACAGTTGAACGTCTCCCTGCAGTCCTACCTTATGTAAAAGGAGTCACTGACAAGATTGGCTATATCCTAAAACATGCTTCTATAAAAACCTATTTTAAGCCACTGAAGAGGATTAGTCAGTTCTTACCACCTGTCAAGTGCCAGATCCCTCTACAGGATGCAGGAGTTTATAAATTAGACTGTGACTGTGGTCTCTCTTATATAGGCCAAACAAAGAGATCTGTAAGAACTCGGATCAAGGAACACATAGCTGATGTGAAACACCGCCGTCACACTAAGTCTGCAGTCTGTGAGCATAGTCAGGACCGCGCCCGCCATTATATCAGGTTTGATAAGCCACAAATCCTCGCAAAAGAACACCGATACCTTCCTAAAATGGTTCGCGAGGCTATTGAAATCAAAAAACATAAAAATTTCAATAGGGAGGATGGCTGGGTATTATCATCAAGCTGGGATCCTGTCATTCACTTAATTAAAAATAAAACTAAGAAAACCACCACAAGACTGCAAGACACTGTGAGCACTTATTGTATAGATTTGACCCACAATAATAGTTAAATTTTAATTTAATTAATTTTAGTAAGATAAAGTAGGCCGCCACTCAAAAATTCAATAATAGAATTAGTATCATGCCTCCTGAGTTTTCTCGCCGGATCTTTCTCAGAGTGGCCGCGTTCCGATCCGGTAGTAGCTGAATAGTTTTTGTTAGTTTTGTAAAAATTGTAAAATTGCCACAATAATAATTATCATAAATTAAATACCTTAATAATAAAAAAAAATCATAAACAACATAAATTTTATATATAGAATCATTCTCTTTTTGTACTGGCAATGAATTGTATTAATTTTGTATAAAAATGTGGGTCAAAAAATTTAATATCTTATAGGGTAGATATAAATAAATTTCTGTAATAACAATGACATATTGGACGTAAGACACCTCAGTCCTCCCGTGACCATGATCACTGTAAAGTGTTCGAAACGTCGGGAAATTATAAATCAAATACAAACGCGATAGAATCCGTAAAAGTAGTTTTATTTCAAACTCCTCTTTAACTTTTCTTATTAAATTTGTTGCGGGTTCCAAGACAATTAAAATCATCTCCCGGGACTGCCTGAGGGTCAAACCTCGATGTCATTTATGGTGACCATTGTGGATCCTGGCTTACAGGAGTTACAATGGTGGGAATGTGTGGTGGGATTAATCCCAAAAACAATACTTTAATATTGTTTTATTCTCGTAAAATTGTAAAAACTTTTTTCTTTTTAATAACTTTGAATTTGGTCTCCCAATGAAAGTAAATTTTATGACATTTTGTCATATTAATAAGTTGAAATACATCATCATCTCAGCTCGTATATGTCCCACTGTTGGGGTCGAGCCTCCTCCATAATGATAAGAAAATTGTACCACGCTGGTCAGACGCTGGTATAGAGTTTTGTTTAGAGTTTTCCATCTCTTGTATAGATGTTATATGCGTTTTATATCCCTTAATCGTCTTTTACAATTACCCATGGATAAGATAGGGGGTGGTGAATTATATTCTTATTCTGTTAAACTAAATAAAAAATACAGAATAATAAATACAGCGGATATATTACCATCCATTTATTCTAAATATGACAGAACACTAAAATGGCAGCAGTTTTCGTTTCATTCACAGGTGAAGGCGATATGTCTCAAAAAATATGACTGAATCACCAGCATCCGATCACGAATTAAGAACTAAAGCCAGCCTTTGCTAGTAGTTGACTAGTGATCATCTAAACATATAATAAAATGTAACGGATCGCTGTCTGTACATGGAAGATATATGAGAAAAATCTTACTGGGACCTTTATCAACACTAATAGAACCCAAAACAATGATTTTTAAAATTTTTGTCTGTTTATCTGTTTGTCTGTGTGTTTGTGCACGCTAATCTCAGAAACGGCTCATCAGATTTAGACGCAGTTTTCGCTAATATATTGTGGTAAGCTTCACTTAATATTTAAGCTTTATTTCATGTCAATTAGTTTATAAATAAAAAAGTTATGGCAATTTAAAAAATGTTCGGAGAAAAAAATCTTTATCGGTTCTTTTCAAATTACGTAAAAATATTCTTCAGTAAAAATAAATAAACACGTATTTCAGAATTTGTTGATTTTCACCCTCTGGGGGTGTAAATTAAGCCTGCAAAGCGGGTTGGACGACTCATTAATTCATTAGCACCAAGCCGATATTATTGAAGCTGGCAACTTGAAATGTTGACAGTGGTTTCTTTATATGACGTAGAGATTTATTAAGAAAGGATTTTACGAAATTATACCCCTAAGGGGGTTTAGCAGAGTGGCAAACTTTGTATGGGTAGAAAATTTTTTTTATTGATTCTTTTCAAATTACGAGTCGAATCAAATATTCTAGGGTAATATCCGAGGGGTACGATGCCAGAAACCTCCGCGTGGTGTACCCTGGGTGCGGGCGACAGTCCCCCAGATCCCTCTGTCGAATTGTCGCCCGTAGCGAATCTCTGGCGCGAGGGGGGGTTCCCCAGCAATGGGTTGAGCCCCAATTCGCTCCTGACCCTCTAGTAATAAAATAATAATCAGGTTTTTAGCGGGAAAGGAAAAGTGTCATGTGGTGCTCTTGTATTCTATTCAAATCTTAATGTTTTAACGTGTTATATTAAATCATTTTGATGGCATTTTATGTAATGTGATGCGGAGGAAGTACTGATGTGTAATGATTATGATGTAACAGTGCTCTACATACGTTTCGTTTTCAATTAAAATTCCCAAAAGATACCTTTAACAGTGTGGCCATGGCATTGTTGAAGGTGATGATTTGACTTACTGACGGACGATGACTTTAAATGAAGGTAATTTATAAACAAAAATTTGGCTTAATGGTCTTAGTAACCATGCCATAAACTAAAAAACATCAGAGCTAGAGCATAGAGACTAGAGCTAATACTTACTAAACTCATACATACAAATTAATTTTAAAGAATAATATAAAAAAAAAATGACACTACCGCTGAGTTTATTGCCAAATCATTTCAGCCTGCGTCTACATTTCGATCTGTTGATAGATTATTACAATTAAAAATTGGCAATATATATGCTCTTACAGAGTTTATGTATCATAAATGCATTAGGTTTCATTTCTAAGCCACCGTAGAAATTCCATTAACATTTTACTCCTTATATTATTTATGAGGGCATTCTAATCTTTTTTTTTCTTTTTTTAAACGACACCACCCTGCACTGAGGAAATAAACCTTGTATTGCGGGGGACTTTACAAACATGCAATTTACGCAGACAAATTACACCCAGACTCGGAACAACACTTTGTTTCACACAAAGTAATGTCCTGCGTGGGAATCGAACCCACGGCACTGGCACTGAAGGTCGGTATCTTAACCACTTCGTAATCTAAGCAAGCAATCTAATTAATAAATATTATATATATTTAACATATTTAATATTAAATACAATAAAATAACTAAACAAACTTTAACACAAAGGCAGAAGATTGAAGAAAAATGTATTATATTTACAATGAAACATATATAATTATGTACATCAAACACTTTTGTCTTCTGTGTGGTAGCGGCTACGAATACTACCAACACTTACTTTGCTCGTGGATGTCGTAAAAGACGACTAAGAGCGTTATAACAACCTGGGCCAACTCCATCTGATGCTGTTTGGTCAACAATTACATTCACAAGTAGTGTTGACGTCTGGCAGGTGGCCGGTCATAAAACTATTGCCAATAACTTTTACAATATGTACTATGAAAGAAGAGTACATATTGTATCGACCATAAGTAATTGGGATAAGAGTAGGAGTCTAGGAGAATGATGATGATCAAACACTTTTGTATATATATATATATATATATATATATATATATATATATATATATAGACTGGCTTTATACATAAATTTATTTATATACATATTATGTGAGCAAGAAGAGAGTATATACCTATATATCTCACTCTTCAGATCTCATTCTAAACGATGCAGTGTTTTATTCATCAATAACATTATAACAACAGTATATCTTTTATCATATTATCTGATATATGTCCCACTGTTAGGCTCGAGAATATAATGGGAGGGAAATTGACCTAAAATACCACGCTGGTCTGACGTGTTGGTATAGCTTTGTTTCGAGTATTCTTTTGGATAGATATTATATGCGTTTTATATCCCTTAGTCATCTCTTACTATCACCCACGGGTAAGATAGGGAGTGGTGTATTGTATTGTTACTCCGTCACCACAAGGAAAAGTATATCCTTAAGAGAATATAATGAAGTGAAAAATATTATAATGTCATCATATACATTTAATTGAATAGAAACCTATTCAAATATTATGTAATACAACAAAGTTTCTTGACATAGAGAATTGTAAATTAATACTGCATTAATTATGAAAAGTTAAATACTGACAAAGGAAATCATTGTGCACTGCCGCATTGCTTAATTTTAATAAAGCGCCATCTAGTATGTCCCTGTACTGATTGACAAAAATTTACTACTGCCATCTATGGTATAATAATTGAACGTCAAATTTACGAATATCTTATGTAAAGAGTGCTCTGATTCATATACTGCGTAATACAGGAATGAGTTAAGAGATGGCGTTAGAAGAACTGTAGTTGTTAATATTGATTAGAACTTCACCAGATTGAATGTCTAATTAATAATTAAATAATTTTAGTGGTAAAACAGAAAACCCAAGACAATTGTTATTAATATTTCTCTTAGCAACAATCTCCTAGAAAAGTTATAAAAGGAACTGCAAACGCGAACCGACTTGCTAAGCGTGATAATAACGAATATGCATGTATTTGGACATTTGGCGGGAATATGAAAGCGTCATATGGTGGCCTTGAATGATGTTCCAATATCTTCTTCTTCTTCTTTTTATGTATTGGCAATCAGCTACTTATACGAGCCATTTTTGCCAGTGTCGAGTTATAATTATCTTCACGTTCTTAATCTCTTCAGGTTAGTCATTGTCTGTCAGTCAGTCGAATTGTCGCCATCAACAGTGCTATGGTGACACTGTTAATGGTATGTTGTAGGAATTTTGATGGAAAACGAAAACGTTGTAAAGCACTTTTATATGATATTCACTACATCCCAGCTGTTCTGTCACATCATATTACATAAAATACCATAAAAATTATCTAATATAACACGTTAAAACACTAAGATATCGAATATAATACAAGAGCACCACATGACGCTTTAGATTCCCGCCAAAAGTCCTTCCAATATCTTATTGTGCTTTCCAATTAATAAAAAAAAAAGTGACGCAGCGCTCGATAAAGCGCTTTCCATCAACGACACTGTTGAACACAGCCGTACACTGTTCGACACTCGAAAAAGTGGTGTTTGACGATGCTCACCTACTTTTCTTGCTTACTTTGCTTGAATTAAGTATCGTTACTTAACCTCGTAATTTATTTACGGCATATTCTAGTAGTATTATTTGAGATTATTAAATTAAGCTCTTACTGCTAATTAAGATTTAATAAAAATGTTCAAATGTAAATATTGCACTATTGAAGTGAGCCCCGATAATATGGTTATGTTTATAAATTATTGAGCCAAGACTTTGTCAAGGAACTTGCATTTAGGTATCCAACGCCCATAATTTTGCGATATTGATGCACTCTTGTGACAAGTAGCTGTTTCATTTAAGCTAGGGCCGCACCTGCGTGTATCGTCACGAAGCTTCGTCCAATGAGACGATACACGCAGATGTGACCGATCATTATTGGCTATCGTCGCGAACATTCAGGCTTCGTGTGCGTTATCGCTTGGGTGGCGATAAGTCAAATGTTTTAGCGCGTTAATATATCGCGCTCTGTGGTCACACTAGCGTTTTTCATTTCGGCGGAAATTTTCGATGTGTTTAGACGCGTCGAGGATCTCTAGTTAATCAATAAATATAGAGGGAGCCAATGAAGGGATCAAAAAAAATCATTATGTAATTATTAGCATAATATAGCTGTAATAGTAAAGCAATTCGTCATCCATAGTTAAACGCATGAAAATGATTTCGGCCATCTTTAATTATTGCACGATACATCGTATAAAACACCGAAGTCGCTAATGTGACCACAGTTTTATCGCGATAACTATCTAGTGTACAAAACGTACGAAGCTTCGCCACACATTACTTCGGGACTATACACGCACGATACATGCGGCTCTAGCATTAAACTTTTAACCAGTGTTTCACAATGTAACGCAGAGTCCCTCTGTGTTAACCAAATGGAAAAACTAACTTAGCGTTTTAAGGTGTTATATTAAATAATTTTATGTAATACTAGCTTCTGCCCGCGGCTTCGCCCGCGTAAAAGGTTACTTTCCTAAAGTTTTTGATCCTCTACTTTTATTTTTGACCGTCGGTAATACAGTGCAACGGTATTACAATACTCAGGGTTGGAACTTCATTACTGAATTGCTAGATGGCGTTGTAGAAGCTAGATTTTGAGATTTTTTGACAAACAATTTTTTTATTTTTCATGTAAAAATTTTGATTTTTTTTTTAATAAAAAGTATCCTATGTTACTTTTAATACCTCCAAAAATATGTGTATAATGTTTCATGATGATCGGTTGAGTAGTTTTAGCGTGAAAGCGTAACAAACAAACTTACATTCACATTTATATATTAGTAGGGATGATACGGAGGCACTGTAGGAATGTAGGGAATATAAAATTGCTTTACAATATTCTCGTTTTCCACTAAAATACTATTACGTAAGCTGCTAGGTAGCTGTTTGCCAATACAAAAAAAAATGGGTGCGTGTACTTAGATATGTACGTGCATGAGTAGTTAAACTTCTTTGGGATCATTGAAAAATAGTTTTTAATTGTTTGCAAATACACCATACATACCATCACGCCATGTCCCTTGCTGGGTAGGCAGAGAGAACAGAGTGCCAGAGAACTCTATCCTTGCATACTTCACTCGCTTCCTCAACATTCATAATTCTCTTCATACACGCTCGCCGGTTTCGGAGACTTTTGACTCCACCTTCCTTCAGTACATGACCGATCTGGTCTAGGTAGGTGAGTCTCGGTCTCCCCCGGTACCTACATACTTTCACTTTTGTTTTTTTTTTGTATGCAAATAATTAATTACTATAAAACAATAAAAGCGCTGAAAAAGAATAGGGTTTTTTTTTATTAATATTTACGAATAGTAAATAATATTAATCAAAATCTTCATCATCATCTTCATCACAGCCCATATATGTTCCACTGTTGGGCTTGGGCCTCCTCCGTAATGGAAGGGAAATTAACCTACTATACCACGCTGGTCAGACGTGTTGGTATAGGGTTTTGTTTCGAGTTTTCCTTCTCTCGCATAGATGTTATATACGTTTTATATACCTTAGAGGTCTCGTACGATGACCCACGGGTAAGATATGGGGTGGTGAATAGTATTCTTACTCCGTCACCACACGGAAATTAAATTAATCAAAATATTCAATTTAAATCACAACTGAATATAATTTATTGTCACATAATAT
Organism: Lymantria monacha; assembly: GCA_905163515.2. NCBI lineage: Eukaryota > Metazoa > Arthropoda > Insecta > Lepidoptera > Erebidae > Lymantria > Lymantria monacha. The sequence continues at coordinate 2,148,040 of LR991108.1, read as the reverse complement.
ATTTCGCACTTGTATGAAACTAAAACACGTGTTGTGAATGTAGAAACTAGAAAGAGGTTCTATTTCTATTTTGTTGGTAACTTTTTTTCGAGACTTAATGAGCGGTTTAGCGGCCAACTTCAACTTGTTAGTTTCGTGTTACAGTGATGCGCGCGCATCTTAAAATTTCACTCTCTTTATAACGCGCCTAAAGAAATATCATTTAAAAAAAAAAGTATGGATATATTTTTTATTAATTTGTTAAAACCCTTAGCAATCTTATTAAATTAATTTTAATATAACATTGAAAAAAATGCTAATATCTGATTTGTTTAAACGCCGCCGCCGAATATTTTGCGCGCCATATTTAGATGACGTCATATGGCATGATCATTATTTGTACAACTGTAACAGTAATTTTATACCGATTTTCTCTGGTAATTACTATTCAAACTATTAATTAACTTGGAAAAAAAACTACTTAATAAGTATTCACGTGATCTTTTTTTTAGCATTTTTTAACCCCTTCCTCCCTTGGTGACACGTGGTAAGGTTTAAGACTATGAAGGTTTAGGACTTCGTGATTTTTGTGAAGACCGAAATTTCAAACCTCACGTGATTAATGGACGGCCCCTTGTACACTAAATGTAAAAAAAAAACACTATAAGAAATACATACACCAAATAAATATTTTTTTCATTTCTTGTATTTTTTTATGAAAGAACCATCCTTTTTTTTTGCGGTGGACTATGGATGCGTCTCGCCCTGCCAATTCGGTCCGGGGTGATGGAAGAGACGGCGCGTGACCCCATAGACCCACCCTGCAAACACCTCTCTTCGCCGTGCGAGTGGGCCACTGGGACCCGATCTTTGTCTTCGGTGGCCCGATGGATACCACCCACAAATTATTTTTCTAAGTCTAAGTGTAGTGTAGTCTGTTTATTAAATTATATATTTATTTAAATTACTGAAATTTAGCATTTAATATGCTTAATTATTTATAAAACCCGATTACGAAGCGAAAAGTGATGTCACAAGCGGGATTCGAACCCGCGCCTATTGGGATTCCGGCCCAATCGTGCTGCCACTACACTCGGGTTTTATAAATAATTAAGCATATTAAATGCTAAATTTCTATAATTTAAATAACAAGGTTGTGTCATCGTTTAATACAATTCTAACTATAAAGTTTGAAGTATTAAGCCTATAACAATGTGTAAACATTATTGGGTAGATAGCATACCGTCATCTTAAGACGTAGATATGATACGAAGCGAAATTTGCATGTCCTACAATAAGTCACGGTGGTGTAGTGGCAGCACGATTGGGCCGGAATCCCAATAGGCGTGGGATCGAATCCTGCTTGTGACATCATTTTTCGCTTCGTAATCGGGTTTTATAAATTATATATTTATATTGTCTCCAAAATACAAGGATTACTTTTTAGCGCGGAGTATATTGTATTAAAAAAGTATTGCAAGGATGTTTAAATTACTGAAATTTATCATTTAATATGCTTAATTATTTATAAAATCCGATTACGAAATGAAAAATGATGTCGCAAGCGGGATTCGAACCCGCGCCTATTGGGATTCCGGCCCAATCGTGCTGCCACTACACTACCGCGACTAATTGTAGGACATGCAAATTTCATTTCGTATTGTATTTACGTCTTAAGGTGACGGTATGCTATCTACCCGACAATGTTTACACATTGTTATAGGCTTAATACTTCAAACTTTACAGTTAGAATTGTATTAAACGATGACACAACCTTGTTATTTAAATTACTGAAATTTAGCATTTAATATGCTTAATTATTTATAAAATCCGATTACGAAATGAAAAATGATGTCGCAAGCGGGATTCGAACCCGCGCCTATTGGGATTCCGGCCCAATCGTGCTGCCACTACACTACCGCGACTAATTGTAGGACATGCAAATTTCATTTCGTATTGTATTTACGTCCTAAGGTGACGGTGTGCTATCTACCCGACAATGTTTACACATTGTTATAGGCTTAATACTTCAAACTTTACAGTTAGAATTGTATTAAACGATGACACAACCTTGTTATTTAAATTACTGAAATTTAGCATTTAATATGCTTAATTATTTATAAAATCCGATTACGAAAAGAAAAATGATGTTGCAAGCGGGATTCGAACCCGCGCCTATTGGGATTCCGGCCGGTATTAAGCCTATAACAATGTGTAAACATTGTCGGGTAGATAGCACACCGTCACCTTAAGACGTAAATACAATACGAAATGAAATTTGCATGTCCTACAATTAGTCGCGGTAGTGTAGTGGCAGCACGATTGGGCCGGAATCCCAATAGGCGCGGGTTCGAATCCCGCTTGCGACATCATTTTTCATTTCGTAATCGGATTTTATTGTAAGGATGGTTAGTTTCCAATGGCGATAAAGAGGGAATACGGTGGATTATAGAGGCCATGCGCCGCCCTTCCGTCGCCCCAGATAGACATATGTCCAGAACATAGCCTGCCAAAAAAAACAGGCTGGTCAGTTTATATGGTGAAAGATTAGTACAATACTGTATGCGATATCATCCATCACCCTGATTAGATCAGATCCATAGATAAGAGGGGAAGTAGAAATCAGAAAAATAGAACAGAAAACAAACTTGGTATCATATTTACGTCTTCAAGGTGACGTGTGCCATCTATCGGACAATGTTTACACATTGTATAGACTTAATACTTCAAACTTTACAGTTAGAATTTGTATTAAACGATGACACAACCTTGTTATTCAAATTACTGAATTGTTTAGCATTTAATATGCTTAATTATTTTATAAATACCCGATTACGAAACGAAAAATGATGTCATAAGCGGGGTTATAACAATAAACAAATTAAAATCAAAAGAAAATAAGAAATCATTAAGCGTTTGATGGTTAAAAATCGATTTGAGTTTTCTTTTTCTAAGAAAACAATGGTGTTTATAAAAAAGAATTAGAAATTCACTGATTAGAACGACTGCAATGGTTCAAGACAGATTTTAATTGAATTTTAAAATTAAAATCTTAATACTTATTTATTATTATTTTTAAATTAAAGTAAGCAGGTAATAGTTTTTAATAACTGGATAAATAAAATAAGAGGTTACACCTCTTATTATCCCTTGCCCGTTTCCCTCCTTTCTGGTTAAGTAATCACCAACAAATCATATACTAATAAAACCTTCTCCGAAACATGCTGCATCTTATGATACAAGTATTAATCCGATCGGTTTAGTAAATTTTGCAGTATAACCGAACAAACAAACCGGCTCTCAATTTATTAGTATACGATTTATAGTATTTTATAGTGATATATTAAATAATTTTACTGTTATTTTGTGTATTTTAATACAGAAAAAGTGATAAAGTGTTATGAATATAATATGATAGCGGTTAATGTGTTTTCATGTTCTGATAAAATTTTCAGAGGACTGCCATTAATTGAGCGCTGACAAATAAATTAGCGTTACCTATTTAGTTATTTTAGTTGTTAGCGCCCAATTAATGGTGACGATTTGTCTTACTGACGTACAGTGATTATAAATAAGCTACTCAATATAAAGAAGTGTGTGAAGAAGTGCATCTATAAGCTATAAGGATTTGTGAGAATTTCAAAGCCAAAAAAAAAATTTTTTTTTGTTTTTTCAGAATTAAAAAACTCACCAGATGCTCTGAAAGCCATTTAAAAAAAAATGTGGTATCACCAAATGATTTTGATACCAGTGCTAATACCCACTATTTTAGTAAAAAGTTATTGCGATAAAATTGACGAATCAGATATTATAGTCCATTATTCTGGGCATGCTGAAGCTGATAACACTGGAAATAATATCCTCGAATCTTCCACGTTGAAAGATGATATCTTAAACGCAACTCATGATAATATACATCAAGTAAGAATATATTTAATTAACATCCTTTAAAATCATCATCAGATTTTGTAATTCAATATTATATATAGTATTTCTTTTATTGCTTATGGTGACAAACGAGCAAGCAGTACATCTGATGTTAAGTGTCACTGACGCTCATGCACCTTTGCAATAGAAAGAAAGAAAGAAAAGCTTTTTACTTGTTTTTATATAGGAAAAATTAAATAACATTATAAAAATTATAAAAAAAAATAACTAATAGATACCCTGATTACGAAACGAAAAATGATGTCACAAGCGGGGTTTGAACCCGCACCTATTGGGAATCCTGCCCAACCGTACTACCTACTACTTTTTTCATTTCGTAATCAGGGTATTTATAAATAATTAAGCATATTAAATGCTAAAAATTTCAGTAATTTGAATAACAGGGTTGTGTCATCGTTTAATACAATTCTAACTGTAAAGTTTGAAGTATTAAGTCTATACAATGTGTAAACATTGTCCGATAGATGGCATACGTCACCTTGAAGACGTAAGATATAATATGAATCGAAACTTGCATGTCCTAAAATAGTTCACGATGGTGTAAGTGGTAGCACGGTTGGGCCGGATTCCCAATAGGTGCCGGTTCGAACCCCGCTTGTGACATCATTTTTGTTTCATAATCAGAGTATTTATAAATAATTAAGCATATTAAATGCAAAAAAATTCAGTAATTTGAACTAATAGATAATAAAAGTAAAAATAAAATGGAGGTACACCCCAGCCGTTGATTTTTCAGTCCAAGCCAAGATTAATAACTAAATATACTAGGGTTATAGTTACGCCTCTGCCTACCAACCAAAATCCACTCATATAGTTCAGCTTCCTGTTCTCTAGCTCGTCCAATAAAACACAATAGCACATTTGCCACTGCTAATACGTCGATTTTCAGGCTGTAGACAGAAAATCTTTAAACACACATTATTGTTGCCCTACGATTACAGAATGTAGTGTCTAAAGGTGAGCACTCCGTATATTGTAAGAGTTCATTAGATAATTGTTAATAAATCTGATGATGAAATCACTAGAGCATAGAAAATCGTAAAAAAAAATCACGGTTGTGTCTTCGCAGTCTAGTTGCGGAACCGTACCGCGAAAAAATAAATTTAACTAACGTGGTAACTCCCAAATTGCCATCAGGAACGCCCCAAGCCAAGATTTATAACCCAAAAGGGTTGTTCTTAGCCCCGTTGGACCTCGATGTTTAAATTTTTGTGGGAGAGCCCTCTGCGCTCACCATTATTGAGTAAGAATGTCTTCATCATCTGAGGTTAACAACACCTCTACTCTAAACAAATAAAAAAATGTCTCTTCCACCGCTCTGATGAATTGATTAAGCGAGTTGTGATCTAGCCATAGTAAGCAATATTGGTGGTTTAAAAAAATAAATAATCTTGCTAATCTTTCACAGCATATATCAAAAAATCCTCCTAAGACTGAACTCAATGCAGCAGAGACTGAAAGCGTAATATTTGTACCTAATGATACACCAGTTCTGAAACTAGACGACCAATATGATCGAAACCCTGTAAAACTCGAAGATATTATGATGCAGAAAACTATGAATGACGTAATAGATAAGGATGTACGTGTTGAAACAGGTTAGATCAATATACAAATATTTATATAGAATCATCCATCTTTTTCTATTATCAATGAATTTGTATCAAAAATGTCGCTTAAAATTCAATAATTAATACTGTAACAGGTAGATAATAGTACATTACTGCAGCGGCCAGCAAAAGAGGCATTGATGGAGGAACGTATAAATGTGGGCCGAGGCGTAGCCGAGGCACACATACCTAAGGCTATCAATTCCTAGTTGTGGCCAAGGCTTGTATAGTGCTTTTCTCAAATAATGCGCGGATATTAAAACTAAGTAGTACTAAGTAGAACTGTATACATGACGAACAACGAACAACATTTTTCACGTGTTAAAGGGTTAATTTGTTTTTTTTTCATCATCAAACAGGTTTCTTATTCAAGCCAATTCGAAATTTAAATAAAACTCTGATAAGTTGCCTATTTGGTTGCCATGTTTTGGAGTAACAAATCGTTCCATTTTTAAAATACACAATAGATATGAATTTAAATATATATTTATTTGGCCGCTAAAACACGACAGATATGGATTTTCATACATTTTTTGGCGGCCGCTGCTCGCATGTATTTGGTCAGTACAGCAGTTTCAATTTATCTCGAAGAAGGTTGTCAAAATAATGCTCAAATTTCCAAGCATGTTTGAGAAAAGGACCATTGTAATAACGAGACTGATTGGATGTGAACTAAATTAGTCTTTCCGTGACTAAAAGCGCTGAAAATTGCTCAAAATGTCAGGAAAGTAAAAATAAAATATAAACGCAAAGGATATTTGAATATAGTTTCGATATGGAAAGGACTAATAGTACTACAAACTGTTACATGGGTTACAGATACCGTAAAAGGCGATTAAGATCTCTACCAACCTTCTGATGTTGTTTGGTCAACAATTACATTCCCAAGGAAGGTTGACGTCAGAGGTGCTATGACACAAAGCTTTTGCAATATGGCGATGGAAAAGAATAAAATGATAATAATAAAAATAATTATAACACTAAAAGAAATCATCATTCGCCTACTCTTATCCCAATTACTTGGGGTCGATACAATATGTACTCTTCTTTCATAGTACATATTGTAAAAGCTATTGGCAATAGTTTAATTTATGACCAGCGGCATGCCTGACGTCAACCCTCCTTGGGAATGTATATGTTGACCAAACGGCATTAGATGGAGTTGGGCCAGGTGGTAATAAGGCTCTTAGTCGTCTTTCATGACATCCACGAGCAAAGTAAGGGTTGATAGTATTCGTAGCCACCACACAGCTAAACACTAAAAGAAATAAAAAAATAAATTTCATTTTCAGAAGTTCCAAAGGACATAGTTTTTATAGCATCAAAAAATAATGATCAATTAGAAAAGAATGTTAAAGAAGAATCTAAAAAAGCCGATAAGAATAAAGAGAAGATAAAAAAAGAATCAACTTCTATAAAACTGGATTGCTCTAATTTAGATTGTAATAATACTATAAATTCTATATGTGGTATAAAGAGAATAAACCAGATGGTACAGCACAGATTGTTTTTGAATGAATGTTATTTCAGGAAAGTTAATTGTAATTTCAAGTATGAAATCAACAGTAAGTAGTTTCATTTTCGTAAGATTTTGTAGATTGTTGTTGTTGTTGATGTTGATGTGTGGATTTATTGGATTCCTGATCTATTTTCTGCTATCTTCTTTATTTATTACTCTTTTCTACTATCTTTTTTATTTGGTGCCTTTTTCTTTATTCAATTTTAAGCCATAAATTTTTGTGTATATTTACCACACCATCTATAAGAAAAAATACACACTGTTGCGATTTAAAATTTACTTAAATTCCAGGATATTCAATAGTTTCACTGGATAAATGTAAGAACATTGGAGCACATTATGAAGAAAAGCCTTCAAACGCTAAACTTCAAACTTTTAAACAGAAGTATTTTGAAGAAATAAGAGAACCAATAAATAGTAATGATGCAAGAAGAAGCTTCTCCTCTAGAAGGTAAAATTCATATTTATCTTCATACGCAGCATTGTACTTTGCGTGGTAGCGGCTACGAATACTACCAATCATTACTTTGCTCGTGGATGTCGTGAAAGACGATTAAGAGCTTTATAACGACCTGGACCAACTCCATCTGATGCCGTTTGGTCAATAATGACATTCCCAAAGAGGTTTAACGTCTGACAGGCGGCCGGTCATAAAACTATTGCCAATAACTTTCACAATATGGCCTTTGAAAGAAGGGTACATATTGTATCGACCCCAAGTAATTGGGATAAGAGTAGGAGAATGATAACGTAGCGTTATACTATTTTTTTGCCTGGCTATGGGCTGAATACAACCTGTTAATGGGCTAGGCAGATGAAAGGGCAGCTTCATGATCTGCGATAAAAAGCCCTTAAAATATCAGGAGGCATAGAAATCGACGCTTCTTTAATAATTACAAGGACAATTATCCAATTGGATAGCAAATAAATAAAATGTTAATTGAATTAGGCAATATATATCGCGAAAATGCATTATTATTTTGAAATGAAGGCAAGAAAACCCACCACATTACCATGCTTAAAGAATATACCGTACAAATCAAGAAAGGAAGAAATACGGAATAGGAGCAAGATGCAATATGGGAACTCGTCCTAAGAACGCCATGTTAAGAATCAAAATACATGTTCGAATCTATATTCGGAAGTTCTTTGGCAAATTCCAAATCGAAGAAGAGTGTAGAGACTTTGTATCACATTTAAGTGCTTTTTTATAGCTTATGGTTGCAAACGCGCAGACAGCACACCTGATGGTAAGTCACTCACTGCCGTCCATAGACCTTTGCAATACCGAGTATAGCTAGGCCGCTGCCTACCAATATAAACCCAAAACCCACCCCAGTTGGGCGTCCAACTCTCTCACTCACCGAACGAGGCGCAATAGAACATTGCCATTACTCAGACGTTGATCTTCTGCTTAGTGTGGTACTACCCCGGACGGACCGGCCCGCGGCTGTAGGCAGAGAACTGTCAACAGCATGGTCCTAACACTATTGAGGTGTAAGGGACATACTTATATCCTCTTCCACCTTAATTCTATTCCTTCTTTTCTTGAAGTGTATGGTTTATTATATAATCGTAGGAAAGTGACGGTAACCAACGTTTAACTTTCAACCATTTAAAAAAAAAAAAGTGTATGTGTCAGCCCCCACGCCCGACTGGAGTTTACTCCTTAAGTACGATTATCAAGACAGGCGCAAGAAAAGCTCATTTGACTAAAAATAATATATATATATATATATATCTATATATTTTTATTTACATTTATTAAAACTGTTCAGTGAAGTATTATCTCACGTCAGAAAGTGAAAGGTGCTCAGAATAGGTTGCGCACCAAAAACGTGACGAGGTCATTCGATCACTAGATTTTACTCCTCAAATTTTCTCATACCGGGCGCCTTATATGAAAATCGATTCTTAAGGAGTGAACTCAAAAAATACGTTTTTCCAGATCTATGTCAATAAATAAAAACGGACAGTTCTGTTCACACCCATGTCCAATATCATGCCCTGATGATTATGAGCCTGAATGTGCTGTATCAGCGACAGGACAGAGAAAAGTCTTCATGAATCATTGCAAATTGGATGATAATTCTTGTTTATTCAGCGTTGGTAAGATTTTATATTATTTACTAAATTATAATTCACCATCTGAAATTTAGCATTTAATATGCTTAATTATTTATAAAAACCGGATTACGAGCGAAAAATTATGTCGCAAGTGAGATTCGAACCCACACCTATTAGAAATCCGTCCAAAAAAAAAATGCAAATACGCATGGATGAAAATCATAAACATTATCTTGTTCTAATCACCAATTACATATGTTCGTCCCACAATATATACTGTACTTACATCGTACATATTGTATATAGTTGTTGACAACGGTTGTTGTGTGTGGCCGTGTCTGTGTGACGTCACACGCACACACTACTTGTCTATGTAATTGTTGATCAGACGACATCAGATGTAGTTGGTACAGGCTCTGTATAAAGCTTTTAGTATTCGTAGCCGCTATTACGCGACAAAGGATAAAGATATTGTCTCCTATTCTTACATTACTATATAGAAGCAAGAGTTGAGTATGCAGAAAAGAGTATGAAAGTAAAATTAATGCGATCGAAATGCGATCTTTACGAAAAATCTGTGGAGTTAGGCTGATCGATCGCATTCGCAACGACGACGTAAGAGAGCGAGTAGGTATGAAAGAGAGTATTGGTGTAAAGATGCGAAAGGGAATGCTGCTGAAAGTATGCAAGGATAGAGTTCTCTGGTACTCTGTTCTCTCTACCTACCCTGCAAGGGATATGGCGTGATGATATGTATCTTATCCCAATTACTTGCAGTCGATACAATATGTACTCTTCTTTCATAGTACATATTGTAAAAGTTATTGGCAATAGTTTTACGACCGGCCGCCTGCTAGACGTCAACCCTCCTTGGGAATGTAATTGTTGACCAAAAGGCATCATGGAGTTGGCCCAGGTCTTTATAAGGCTCTTAGTCGTCCTTTACGACATCCACGAGCAAAGTAAGGGTTGGTATTATTCGTAGTCGCTACCACACAGCACAAATAATAATTCTAATTTTCTTTTTTTTTCAGTATGGCATAAACGTCCCCTGTCCGAATGTGTGGGTGGCAAAAAGGCAGACATGCAACAAAATAGATACTTTATAGATTGGATGCGTAGAGTTGGAATTATAGATAAGAAGGGAAAATTAGTGTTAGAATAATAAGTTTTGGTTTCGGCTCGTTTCAGTATCGACTGCTCAGGTCCATTTTAAATCTCTTATAACTTTTAAGATATTCATTTTAATATTATACTCTAAAGGGCAGTTTTAATTTACAATAAATGCACTACGTAACATTTCAACCCTTTGTCATACCCTGCTGGACGTAGGTCTGCCTCATATTTCGCCACTAAGTGCGGTCTTGTGCCACTCGCATCCAACGACTCCTAGCAACTTTCGCCAGATCGTCGGTCCACCTGGTGGGGTGGCGATCAATACTGTGACGTCCGATACGTGGTCGCCACTCGAGAACCTTTCTCCCCCAACGGTTATCGGTTCGTCGAGCGATGTGGCCTGCCTATTACCACTTCAGCGTGCTAATTCTTCGTGTTCGTCTGCAGATTTCCGTATTACGAATTCTATCGCAGAGAAATTCCGAGCATAGCCCGCTATATAGCACGCTGAGCGACTTTGAGCTTGGTTATGAGGGCTCTACATTTAGGGACCACGTTTCCGTGCCGTAAGTCATCACTGATAACACACACTGGTCGTAGACCTGTGTTTTCAGACACTGAGGTATGTTGGACGAGAAGATCCTCTTAAGTTTCCCGAACGCTGCCCAACCGAGTTATATTCGTCGGCTGACTTCTTGTCTTAAATGTATTTAAATGTTTTATTACTGAAATTTAGCATTTGATATGCTTGATTATTTATAAAACCGTCTTCTTAAACGCGTAAATATAATACGATACGAAAATTGATTGTCCTATAATAGTTCACGGTGGTGTAAGTGGCAGCAAGATTGGGACGGATGATATGGGTTTTAATCCCCCCTGTGACAATGAATATTCGCTCATAATCGGATTTTTTTTAAATAATCAAGTGTATTAAATGCTAAATTTCAGTAATTTGAATAACAGGGTGGTGTCATTGTTTAATACAATTCTAACTGCACTGTTTGCGTATTAAGTCTGTACAATGTGTAAACATTGTCGGGTAGATGGCACACGTCTCCTTAAAGACGAAAATATAATACGATGCGAGAATTGAATGTCCTATAATAGTTCACGGTGGTGTAAGTTGCAGCACGATTGGAACGGATTACCAATAGGTGTGGGCTCGAATCCCACTTGTAACAATCATTTTTCGCTCGTAATTGGGTTTTTAAAAATACTATATTGTTTAAAATAACTTCGTAAATAAGACATTATTTTTTTTTTAGAAATAAGCAAAAAGGAACATAGTCTCTGCGGGTTATCCTTAAGAGATAAACATATAATCATCATCATCACAGCCCATAATGTCCCACTGTTGGGCTCTCTTCCGTAATGGGAGTGAAATTAACCTACTATACCGCGCTAGTCAGACGTGTTGGTATAGGGTTTTGTTTCGAGTTTTCCTTCTCTAGCATAGATGTTATATGCGTTATATGCGTTCAGGCGCTTCTGCCATACCTACTATTGTAATCAAACTTAAGGCTCACATATAGGCCCCTTAAGCTCTGTCATATCCGTGGTGCTGTACTGCTACGCTTCACGTGTCAGTACATCCTTCTATCTATTGGCCTATTAGCCAATTTTGCTTCATGTCTCCCGCTTTGCATAGGAGGGAAGTGGAAATTCTTCAACTCCTCCTGTTTTTCTTTTCTAATTAAATTTGTTGCGGGTCCCAAGACAATTAAAAGCGTTTCCCGGGACTTCCTGAGGGTCAAACCTTAGTGTCTTTTATGGAGACTATTGTGGATCTTGGCTTACAGGAGTTACAGTGGTGGGAATGTGTGGTGGGATTAGTCCCAAAAAAAAAAAAAAATATGCGTTTTATATCCCTTAGTCGTCTCGTACGATCACCCACGGGTAAGATAGAGGGTGGTGAATAGTATTCTTACTCCGTCACCATACGGAAATATAAAGATAAACATATACTATTCCAATGCATTTGTAGATCTTTTTAAAATTTATAATTGCTTAGTACATTATTTTGTTTTATCTGATTATGTTTTGCTAGCTTTTGCAACAATAAAAGTGGAACAAGACATATTTTTTTACAATATCGCATGACAAATTTATTAAATTCTTGTACAAATTACTGAAATTTAGCATTTAATATTCTTGATTATTTATAAAAACCCGATTACGAGCGAAAAATGATTGTCACAATTGGGATTCAAAACCACACTTACATATACACATATTGGAAATCCGTTTCAATCGTGCTTTAAGCAAGATTGAAACGGATTTCCAATAGTTGTGGGTTCGAAACTCACTTGTGACAATAATTTTTCGCTCGTAATCGAGATTTTATAAATTCTCGTCATTACTCAACCATAATATCCATGTATGTATACATATAAACCTTCCTCTTGTATCATTCTGTCTATTGACGATAACCGATATTAAAATATGTTGAGTAGTTTAAAAGATCTAAGCGTACAACTAGCAAGGGCGATTATACTATATTAAGATGAATATATCTAACAAATGCTAATTTGTACAAAGCTAAAAAAGTCTTACAAATCGTTCGCAACGTCATCTACTGGGTGCAATCTTAACCGTAGTTGAATCTGCCTGAATTTAGAAAAAATATTTTATCAAATTCGATCCAGCCATTTAGGAGCTCATTCAATCATATACAAACACAAGAATAATTTTTTTACACCCTGCACTAAGGAAACAATCCTTGTATTGAGGTGACAGTGCCAGACACACAGACTGAGAACAGAAGTTCATGGATCGCACAAAGTATTACACCAACAACATCAGATAAAATATTGTTCTGCCAAGGAATAGAACTCACGACACTGGCACGGGACTTACTTCTTAACCACTGCACCATCTGTGCAATCAATAATTATTGTCAGTCGTCAATATCAATACAATTCACCACCCCATATCTTACCCGTGGGTGATCGTAAGAGACGACTACGGGATATAAAATTCATATAACATCTATGCAAGAGAAGGAAAACTCGGCACAAAACTCTTCTACCAACACGTCTGACCAGCTAGGTATAGTAGGTCAATTGCCCTTCTATTATGGAGGAGGCTCGAGCATAACAGTGAATCATATACGAGCTGAGATGATTATGATGAGACCTAGCTCTAAAAAGAAATCTTTGAAACATTACAAAGAAAAATTTAAAAAACCCAAATTACTTCAAGACAAGTAATTTGTCGATTTAATGACTAAAATTTGTCCTGTATAGAAATTGAACTATAACCGCTAACACATCGGTTACAAACAAAACAAGGTAACTAACGTCTGTGCATCTAATACGATTTTATCAAATTTCTAGATATTAAATTTTGGCTCGCTTTTAACTTAAGTGCTAGGTTGAAAGCCTGTCAAAGCTTTTTGAGTCAAAGATTTAGAACCTTCATCGAAAAATAAACTTTAAAAATTTTACTGTAAAAATATTTTAACTATCTAATTCGTATTTTTTAAGTAACACCTATTAAATAAGTACGTATTCAACATATAATAATAATTATTAGCTTGAGTACTTTGAACTAATATGTATTTAAATTACTGAGATTTATGATTTAATATTACATACATACATACATATCATCACGCCATATCCCTTGCAGGGTAGGCAGAGAGAACAGAGTGCCAGAGAACTCTATCCTTGCATACTTCACTCGCTTCCTTAACATTCATAATTCTCTTCATACATGCTCGCCGGTTTCGGAGACTCTTGACTCCACCTTCCTTCAGTACATGACTGATCTGGTCTAGGTAGGTTAGTCTCGGTCTCCCTCGGTACCTACTTCCACTTTCGCATTGTATATCTTCGTTCGTTCGGCATTCTTTCCACATGTCCGAACCATCGGAGCATTCCCTTTCGCATCTTTACACCAATACTCTCTTTCATACCTACTCGCTCACTTACGTCGTCGTTACGATTTCAATATTGTAGGTTATTTATTCAAAAAAACTGGTTTACGAACGAAAAATGAATGTTACATATAGTACTCGAACCCACACCTATTGCAAATCCATTCCAATCGCCCTACCACTTAGACATGTATGAGCTGTTGTATGACATTATTTTATCGTTTTATGGGAGACGTGCGCCATCTACCGGACAATTATTAGGTACAACATTGTACCGATTTAATACTCTATATTTGCATTTGGAATTATATTAAATGATGATACGATTCTATTATCCAAATTACTGAGATATTTGTAATTAAAATATTAGATTATTTATTAAAATCTTGTTTACGAGCGAAAAATTATTGTCACATATGGGACTCGAACCGACACCTATTATAATAATATACAACAGTTATTATTAAAAATGTGTGTCAAAATTTAATATCTTATAGGTTAGATATAAAATTTCTGTAATAACAATGACATATTGGACGTAAGACACCTCAGTCCTCCCGTGACCATGATCAATGTAAAGTGTTCGAAACGTCGGGAAATTATAAATCAAATACAAACGCGATAGAATCCGTAAAAGTAGTTTTATTTCAAATATGTAATACTCGCGTATACAACATTTATTTTAACACTTTTTATTAAAACACACAATTGAATTATTTATGATTGAAAATAAAATATAACAAGGAAACGAAATATATTAACAAAATGTTTAAGCAACAATCACATTGGCTGCATTTTCTCAAAGAAAATCCAATGAATTTTTCATGAAGGATTTCTTTTAAAACTTTCCAAAAGATAACAGGACGATTGTGTTTCTTGAAACCTTAATAAGATTTGAATATTCATATTCAGGAGGGACAAGAGAGAAATTAGAATAAACTGTTAAAAACCTTCTGTGTGAACAATTGCTGTTTTTTTAGCTTTTTTTTTGCCTTTGAAAATCAGAATGAATTTGTATATCTTGGATGTGGATTTAGCCGAGATAGTACACCACTGATATAGAGCGAAGAGTGAATGCGGGAAATAGAGCGAACGGAGCGTTGGGGCAACTTCTCGGTAGCCACCACCTCAGCCAGAAGGCAGGTGTAGCAATACATAACGCAGTGCTTGTCCCAACATTACTGTATGGAAGCGAAAGTTGGGTATGCAAAAAAGAGTATGAAAGTAAAATTAATGCGGTCGAAATGCGATCTCTATGGAAAATCTGTGGAGTTAGGCTGATCGATCGCATTCGTAACGACGACGTAAGAGAGCGAGTAGGTATGAAAGAGAGTATTGGTGTAAAAATGCGAAAGGGAATGCTCCGATGGTTCGGACATGTGGATAGAATGCCGAACGAACATCTGGTTAAGAAAATATAGAATGCGAAAGTGGAAGGATATAGGTAGGTACCGGGGGAGATCAAGACTCACCTACCTAGACCAGATTGGTCACGTACTGAAGGAAGGTGGAGTCAAGAGTGTCCGCAACCGGCGAGCGTGTATGAAGATAATTATGAATATTGAGGAAGCGAGTGAAGTATGCAAGGATAGAGTTCTCTGGCACTCTGTTCTCTCTGCCTACCCTGCAAAGGACATGGCGTGATGGTATGTATGTATGTATGAAAATCAGAAAGTAGAAAAAAATACAGTACAATCCGTTTATAATGACATTGAAGGGAAGTGAGAAATCCGTCATACTAAGCGGACGTCACACAAAGCAGAAGTTCTCAGAAAATGCAAAATTCTCGTTTTGTTAGTTAAATACATAATTTTAGTTTAATAAATAGAAAATCTGCAAAATTAACCACTGAATTAACATTTGATCAACATGTACTTGTCGTAATTCTTTTCAAGAACCTCTCACACTTTGAATCGAATTAAATGATTCTTTAATCTGGTTCTTGTTATTAAAAATCATTGATATTTTCGAATAACTGACTACAAATTTGAAAAAGAGAGTCGGAAGCCCAACTGGTTGGGTTTGGGGTTTATATTGGTAGGCAGCGGCCTAGTTATACCCTTGGTATTCCAAAGATCCATGGGCGGCAGTGACACTTACCATCAGGTGTGCTGCTTGCTCGTTTGCCACCATTAGCAATAATAAAAAAAATGGTGAGTTTAAATCACGATTTTCTAGTCTGAATATAATTTCTCTCTTATAGTCTTTCTCTTTAAATCATAAAAACGCTATCACTTTTACCAAAAAGCTTAGCATTTCAATGCCTTTTTGTTTGAAAATCACTAACAATCTTCAACTATTAACTCGTAATTGTTATTAAGAAACAAAATAAATGAGTGAGCCACGTGCAATGTGGACACCAAACGAAGAGGGAGGTGAAGGCAACGAAAACAGGCGAGTAGATTAGAAATGATGTCGGCCATTATAACCGTCTTTGACTTTGTAAAAACAGTAAGAGATTTGTCACTATAAGCGGTGAGGTCAGGTCATTATATTCGTCTTTTTTTGATAAAGAATTTTATATGTGAATCAAACTAGGCTGGGTAATAACGTCATATTATGCGGTTGGTCAATATAAGCGGCGTCGTAATAAACGGATTTTACTGTATTTTGTGAAGTGAAATTTCATATTTCTGTGTGTTGACTGAGTAAAAATACAATTCACAACCTCCTACCTTTTACGTGGGTTGTAAAAGATAACTAAGGTATTAAAACCTGCATATAATCTGATATTATGAGTCGATTAAAGAATTATTCTCAGTTTCGAACCTATTACACTTCGTCGAAAATCAATGCTTAAAGCATAACGCTATTGTCGCAATTTATTTCAAAATTTTTGCAAATTTAGATAAAAGATAGATAGATTTACATCTTAAAATATTACCTTGCAAGGAACCCATTTTATATCCCCGGGATTAAGGGGTGGGTTGAAATTATTCGGTGATTACATTTTAATGTCGCCGGGTTAATTAGAAACAACGACTTAATGGAACGTGGGTTCGGTTCCCCGTTTGCGTAATTCTCGCTTTATGCTGTCATAAAAGGTTTAGTTTCACATTTTAAAGTTTTAAGTTTTGAAAATGTTTTACTTAATTTGTATGGTGGGGAATTTCGAAAATTGGTCGTACGGTTTAATTTTTAATTATGTATTTTTTTTAACTTTCGTATGGTGATGGAGTAAAAATACAATTCACAACCCCTTATTTTATTTGTGCGTCATCTTAAGAGACGACAGCTGGGTATAAAATATATATAACATCTATGCAAGAGAAGGAAAGCTCGAAACAAAACCCTATATCAATACGTCTGATCAGCTTGTAGCGTAAAATCAATTTCTCTTCTATTGTTGAGCAGAATGAGACCCAGCAGAAGTACATATACGAGCTAAGATGATTACAATATGTACTCCCAATTTATTATGGAAGAAGTTGAGGGACTGTTTTACTTGGTACCACCATCTCCGTTCTATCATCTAACGATTTGATACTTTAGCAAAGGATTTCCATTTCAACTGGAAATATTATGGTCAGGAAATACGTTCTCAGTGATCATTTCTTTCATATAAATATAGGATCTGGAATAAACTGCCTGCTGTTGTGTTTCCCGAGCGTTATAATACGTTCTTTAAACGAGGTTTAAGAAGAGCACTTTCTCTGGTAGTGCATGAGCGCCAGTAAAATTTATCATCAGGTGTGAGATGCTTGCTCGTTTGCCACCATAAGTAATACAAAAAACCGACTACGAAGAGTCGATGTTACGTAATACTCTCCTGGAAAAATTAACAAAGCGCAATAGCACATTGCCATTACTCAGACGTCGATCTTCTGCTCAGTGTGGTACTACCCCGGACGGACCGGCCCGCGGCTGTAGACAGAGAACTGTCAACAGCGTGGTACTATCACTACCATATATAGCTTATATGAAACGTTTGTACATTTAACATAGCGCCATCTATTAAATACTTACTCAATCCAGTCAACAGATACCGCCATCTGTTAGAATCGTTTGGAGATAACAGATAATTGCGACTGTATTATAGACAAATAATTTTGCAACAAAAAAAATATTGCGACTATAAATAGAGATGGAAGCTATCCTATCTTTTAAGTTGAATCAAACTACACATGCTGTGCAAATTTGATTAAAATCGGTTTAGTACTTTATGAGTCCATCGCGGACAAACAACGTGACACGTAATTTATATATATTAAGAAAAACTTACAAAAAGAATCTTAAAAATATATGGGTGTTTTATATCTTCTTTTTTTCATGTGCGGGCCAATAACCCTTCGTATTCCCCCAGCATCGCTATTAAACCAACCACAGGTACCACTTTCTATACATACGTAGTTGATCTGGCCGGTTATTCTATATCTCTGCTTACCCTTTCAGCTAAAGACTGTAAATCTACATAAAAATAAAAGCATCACATATCATATTTAAAGAAATACCCGTCATAGTGACAGTAGGTATGTCTAAATTAATTAAGACAATGTATTACATACTATCGATAAGATTGGCGAGCAAGTTGGATTTGAATGTTCGCTATTAAATGCAGCCCTTACCTTAAAAATGGTAGTATAAATTAGATAGCATAGATGGCGTAATAGTAATAGTTCTGTTATGTGGAAGCGGCTACGTATACTACCAACCCTTACTTTGCTCGTGTCGTTCGGCCAATAATTCCCAATTAGTGTTGACATCAAGCAGGCGGGTTATAATACTATTGCCAATAACTTTTGCAATATGTAGGAGTACATATAGAATTGACCTCAAGTAATTGTGGTAGAAGTAGAAGAATGATGAGAAGGTGTAATGGTTAATACAATTGGGGACGATAACAGAACTGATGATAGAGGTCAAGTAATCGGCATCAATGGCCAGCCTAATGATGTTGATTTGATTGTGTGATGTGATTTTTACTGATGCATAGATGAGACGTATTCAATTGTATCTAGATTTTGCTCACAGGATAGATACCTTGACAAACTACTGAGTTATAAATAAGATAATCACCAGCCCGTGGTGATTATGGTGTTACCTCAACTCGTAGTAAAGCATATAAATTCAAGTTGATAGACTGATCGATGGGTGAAAAGATTAAATTGTTATTAAGGTATTGTGATCCTTGTGACTATGGAATAAGAATACAATTGTCACCACTTTTTATTTGAAATAGTTGAAAAAATCAGCTAAGCGTCTCACCAAGCAAGTGGACAGCAGCACATTTCTTTAAATTAAAATTATTCCTTTTACTTTAATGTTCAATGAAGTTTCTAGAATTTTAAATGCTTAAATATTAATAATTGAGATAAATAAAAATAGTTTTATTTCAATTGTGTAATATTCGTGTTACGCAAACATAATCAGGAACGTCGCTAGTTAATCGCATTGCTTCAATATCAATAATACCAACTGCAACACTCAACATAGATGGATACAGAGAAGAGCTGACTCAGGAACACCTGCTGAAGACGACATGAATTGACGAATTCTCAGGTGAATGCTCGTCACTTTATAGTCGATCGCCAACATAGTCAAACTCCTTAGTAATAAATTATAATAAGTAACATTTTAGTTTTGTAATTTTAAATTATTATTTAATTCTTTATTTTAACATCGTTTTTTTGGAGTTTACTCCATAAGAATCGATTTTCATATAAGGCGCTCGGTATGAGAGAAATTTGAAGAGTAAAATCTAGTGAACGAATGACCTCGTTACGTTTTTGGTGCGCAACTTATTCTGCGCACCTTTCACTTTCTGACGTGAAATAATACTTCACTGAACAGTTTTAATAAATGTAAATAAAAATATATACTACATTATTTTAAGTCAAATGCTTTTTTTACGCCTGTTTTGATAATCGTACTTAAGGAGTAAACTCCAGTCGTGCGTCGGAGCTGACACACACACTTTTTTGTTTTTGCAGGGAATGCCTCTGCTTTAACTCTCAAGTAAACATAGGGAATTTTATTTAGCAATAATAACTAAATAAAAATATTACAGTAATAGATAGTCGGTCAACATGCTCGACGAAATAATCGTCCATATATTACAAGCGCAGACTATGTTCAAAAATATCCCCTTCATATATCACATCCATTAGTTTGCGCTACATTTACTGACGCTAATTCATTTTATCCGCTTAGTATGTCGCGTTAGCATCTTTAAAATGTCAACAACTCTAATACAGTTTAATTAATTATTTATTTAAAATAATATATTTATCATTCTCCTGCTCTTGTCCCAATTACTTGGGGTTAACGCCATATGTACCCATCTGCCTGCATATTGCAAAGGTTATTGGCAATAGTTTCATGACCGGCCGTCTGTCTGACATCAGTCCTCCTTGAGGATGCAATTGCTGACCAAACGGCATCAGATAGTTTTGGCTCAGGTCGTTATATGGCTCTTAGTCATCTCTTACGACATCCACGAGCAAAGTAAAGGTTGGTAGTATTCGTAGCCGCTACCAAACAGCAAAATAATATTTAAATAATATATTGCCAACTAAAAATAAAAGCATAAAATAATTGTTGTTGAATCACCTTGTGGCAAACGGTAAAGAATACAATTTTGCCACCTAGCTTGTCTTTAGAATGAATAGTTTTGGCGGGAATATGGAAATGTCATGTCATCCTCTTGGATTATATTCATTTCTTTAATGTTTTTTTATTGTTTATGGTGGCAAACGAGCAGACAGCACTCCTGTTGGTAAGAGTCACAGCTGCCCATGGACCTTTGCTAAGGCTAGGGCGCCCACCCAGTTGGGTTTCCGGCTCTCTTGCTCACCGGACGAAGCGCAATAGCATGTTGCCATTATTCAGACGTCGATCTTCTGCTCAGTGTGGTACTACCCCGGACGGACCGGCCCGCGGCTGTAGACAGAGAACTATCAACAGCGTGGTCTTACCACTATTCATAGTGTTATATTAAATAATTTTGCTGATATTTATTATAATACTGCTGTGTGGTAGCGGCTACGTATACTACTAACTCTTACTTTGCTCGTGGATGTCGTAAAAGACGACTATGAGCTTTATAACGACTTGGACCTGTCCAAGGACATGTCCTGTTTGGACATGTCCGAACCATCGGAGCATTCCCTTTTGCATCTTTACACCAATACTCTCTTTCATACCTACTCGCTCTCTTACGTCGACGTTAAGAATGCGATCGATCAGCGTAACTCCACAGATTTTCCGTAGAGATCGCATTTCGATCGCATTAATTTTACTTTCATACTCTTTTCTGCATACCCAACTCTTGCTTTCATACAGTAATGTTGGGACAAGCACTGCGTTATGTATTGCTACACCTGCCTTCTGGCTGAGGTGTTGGCTACCGAGAAGTTGCCCCAACGCTCCGTTCACTCTATTTCCCGCATTCACTCTTCGCTCTATATCAGTGGTGTACCTTCCATCTCGGCTAAATCCACATCCAAGATATGCAAATTCATCCACTTGCTCTAGAGTCTAGTACATAATTACCTATTGTTACTCTTACATCTGTTCTGGCATCTGGCTGGCTTGGAATTTCGCATTGTATATATTCAATATCTTAGTTCTTTAACGTGTTTTATTAAATAATTTTGATGGCATTTTATGTAATGTGATGCGTAAGAAGTGCTGGGTGTAGTGAATGTGATATAAAAGTGCTTTATATATATTTTTCTTTGCCACCTAAATTCTCAGAAGATATTATTAACATTGTGTCCATATATAACCTCTATGCAAGAGAATGAAAACTCTAAACAAAACCCTATACCAACACGTCTGACCAGCGCGGTATAATAGGTTAATTTCCCTCCCATTACGGAGGAGGCCCGAGTCCAACAGTGTGGCATTTATGCGCATGATCATCATGATGAATAACTTTTGAAGAAAATATTAATATTGCCAATAATGAGCTCATATTAATAAATTCATTGCCAATACAAAAAAAAAGAAGAACAAAATACAGATATTTCAAATTAACGAAATTTAAAAACATTATATGAAATAACATATAAGCTACTGGAGTAATATATACGTCAGTTACACACTACTCTTCAAAAAATCATCCCTTACCGATTAACACAGGGAGCAGGGGTTGGAAACAACCCCTGTGAGGCGTGAATCCAATGTTAATAGGTACGTAAATCTAATAAATTCACCGCCGCCATTGTGGAAGACTTCCTAAATCATATTATAACCAAAATTATGTCAAACTCATTGGGCTTGTATCTGATAGGTGAAATCTATTGATTGAATATATTTTTATCTTTATAATTTATCTTTTATACTATCCCCTAAAGGGTTAAATGTAGGTTTAATTGTATGGCTATACTGTTGATAGTTTTCTGTCTATAGGGCCGTCTGGGTTAGTACCACACTCTCGTAGAAAATCTATGTCTGTTGTGGTGATTAAGAGGGCCGGCAGTTCCACTTTCTGGATGGGTTTAGTGTACAAATTACTAAAATTTAGCATTTAATATGCTTGATTATTTATAAAAATCCAATTACGAACGAAAAATGATTGTCATAAGTGGGATCATTTTTCGTTCGTAATCGGGTTTTTATAAATAATAAAAGCATATTAAATGCTAAATTTCAGTAATTTGAATAACATGGTTGTGTCACTGTTTAATACAATTCTAACGGCAAAGTTTAAGGATTAAGTTTGTACAATGTGTAAACATTGTCGGGTAGATGGCCGCCGTCTCCTTAAAGACGTAAATATAATACGAAGCAAGAATTGCATGTCATACAAAAGAAAAAGTTTAAAGTTTTCATTCTGTCTAGCTATATTGCAAAGCTCCATGGGTAGCAGTGACACTTACCATCAGGTATGCGGCTTAATCGTTTGCCATCGTAAGCAATAAAAAAGGCTATATCTTTTTTTATCATTAAAATGATACGTTAGTTAATTTAAATGATCAATTCTTGTTTCTCTTACAGAGATAGTTTTCGAGTCGTGACTGAGTAAGAATACAATTCACCGTAGGTGTCGTACAAAATGACGGTAAGAGAGGGAAAACCTGAAGTAAAATCCTGTATCAACCCATCTGAGGTAGATTAGTTTTCCTCCTAATGTAGAGGAGCCTTGAGCCCAGCAGTGGGATATATATGAGCTGACATGTTGATATTGCAGGAAATTTTATACATTCACTCTCCAAACAATAGTTTCTGGAATACATAAAATATTGTCATGCATTAAATTTGAATGTTCCGATGGTTAGGACATGTGGAAAGAATGCCGAACGAACGCCTGGTTAAGAAGATATACAATGCGAAAGTGAAAGGATTTAGGTACCGGGAGAGACCGAGACTAACCTACCTAGACCAGATCGGTAATGTACTGAAGGAAGGTGGAGTCAAGAGTCTCCGAAACTGGCGAGCGTGTATGAAGAGAATTATGAATGTTGAGGAAGCGAGTGAAGTATGCAAAGATATAGTTCTCTGGCACTCTGTTCTCTCTGCCTACCCTGCAAAGGATATGGCGTGATGATATGTATGTATGTATTAAATTTGAAGCCGCGACACTTATAACGATATGTCAGTACCTTAATCTTTTTTTTTATTTAGACACCAACCATCCAGCATTAAAGAAGTAATCCTTTTATTGCGGGTGGGATTTTAAAAACATATAATTAACGCAGACAAATTACATGACAGACTCGGAACAACAGTTTGTGGTTCACATAAACTTTTTGTAGGTCTTGTTATAGAGTTTCGTAGTACAAATATTTAGATACAAATAAAATATTGATGTAATATAAATATTTTTATATCATATCGAAAAAAATAACGAAAATCTATTTTACAAATTCTATCGCGTTTGTATTTGATTTTTAATTGCCCGACGTTTCGAACACTTTACAGTGATCATGGTCACGGGAGGACTGAGGTGTCTTACGTCCAACAAGTCATCGTTAAATTTTGCCACACATCTTTAATAAAAATTTATTGGCAGTACAAAAAGAAAATTATTCTATTAATTATATATTGTTTATTATCAGTTATTATTAAACATTTAATTTATTACAATTAATATATTGTGGCAATTTACAAATTGTCTACTAATTATCCGTGTGGTGACGGAGTAAGTATACAATTCACCACCATCTTACCCGTGGGTGATCGTAAGAGACGACTAAGGGATATGAAACGCATATAACATCTATGCAAGAGAAGTAAAACCTGAAACAAGACCCTATACCAACACTTCTGACCAGCGTGGTATAGTAGGTTAATTTCCCTATCATTATAGAGGAGGTTCGAGCCCAACAGTGGGACATATATGAGCTGAAATGAAGATGATGAATTTAAAAAAAATAAAAAATCTATTAAAGTAGCACCAGATCGGAACGTGGTTATACATTTATTTCAAATGTGTAATATTCGCGTAAACATGAGAAATCATTATTTAATAATAAAAAATAATATAAAAGGGAAACCAAGAATCGAAACGGGGCTATCTGTATTACGTGACTGCTCGATTTGCCAACTAAGCTATATTTATTCTAGATCCCAGTGCCTAAATTTACTTTCATATTTTAATTTCTTTTTTATTATTGCTTGGGGGGGCAAACGAGCAAGCAGCGCACCTGATTTTAAGAGTCACTGCCGCCCATGGACCTTTGCTATACCAAGGGTATAGCTAGACCGCTGCCTACCAATACACACCCCAAACCCACCCAATTGAGCCTCCGGCTCTTTCGCTCACCGAACGATGTGCAATATCACATTGCCATTGCTCAGACGTCGATCTTCTGCTCAGTGTGGTACTACCTCGGACGGACCGGCCCGCGGCTGTAGACAGAGAACTGTCAACAGCGTGGTCTTACCACTATTTATTATTAATGTCATTGCCTGAAAATACTAAAAAAGATTTATCGTTCTCCAAACTTGCTGTGTAATCAATTTCATGAAAATCGCTCGAGCCATGTTAGAGATTCGAAATATATAGAAATTTACAAGAAATTTTCATTTAAATATCATCATTTTAAAGGTTCTATTTACGTTGTGTGGTAGCGGAAACGAATACTACCAACCCTTACTTTGATCGTGGATGTCGTGAAAGACGACTAAGAGCCTTATAACGACTTGGGCCAACTCCATCTGAGGCCGTTTGGTCAACAATTATATTCCCAAGAATGGTTGACGTCTGACAGACGGCCGGTCATAAAACTATTGACATTAACTTTTGCAATATATAGAAGAAGGAGTACATATTGCGTTGACCCCAAGTAATTGGGATAAGGCTCGGGGGACTGTGGAGGCGGTTGCGCCACATCTCCACCGCTGGATTAATAGAAGGCACGGCAGCCTAAGCTTTAGGATGGTGCAGGTGCTTACCGGGCATGGGATCTTTGGTAAGTACCTGCACAGAATTGAAAGAGAAGGGGGCCCCAGGATGTCACGACTGTGGTGCGCCAGTAGATGATGCGCGCCACACTCTGGAGGTATGCCCTGCCTGGGGGCCCCAGCGCTACGTCTTATCGGCAGTCGTTGGTAGAGACCTGTCGCTGTCGACCATCATCTCGAAGATGCTTGACAGCGACAGGTGCTGGTCGTCGATGGCCTCCTTTTGTGAGGCCATCATGAAAAGGAAGGAGGCCGCGGAGCGGGAACGCGAGGCGCTTGCGTCAGCTGACTCGCTTCGCCGCCGGCGACCGGGGAGGAGGAGGCGCCGTTATGCGCACCTCCTCCCACCGCCTTGAGGGACGATAGGACGTGGCCAGAAGGCCAAGCGTGGGGGTGCTGGGGATCGAATGTCAGTAGACGATCTCTCCGGCTCCCCGTAAAAGCGCGGAAGGGGCCGCTGTGGTTTTAGTGGGTATTCCGGTCGGGTTCTAGCTGGCCGGTGAGTCCCATACTCCCCCTCGTCTGTCACCGGCGGGGGACAGCGCGCAAATGCGTTTCCACAGCGATAAAAAAAAAAAAAGTAACTGGGATAAGGGTAGGAGAATGATGATGATTCTAAATAATATTAATTTAATTGTCTTAAAACACTAACAAAACAAGGTTTTCTAAATATAAAATATAGCTAGATAGATACATCGTTCTCGAAACTTGCTGCGTAATAAACTTTATGAAATTCGCTCGAGCAGTTTCAGAGATTCGGAAAATATAGAAAAAATATACAAGAAATTCTCATGTAAAAGTATATATTTTAAAAATTCTATTTTAATTCAAAAGTCAGATCCGTTAGAAGGAAGAACGAAGACGATAAGAGTTGGGCTCTTAACGGAACCCTAAAAACTAATGAAGCTATACAGTTTCGCCCCAAAATCGTATATAATTAGTCCCCAGAGAAAGTTTCAATTGCGAAATCTTGTGTTATTTCTTAATTAAGACAATTCAAAGATAGTACAACGGTTCAAAAGAACGCCTTGTCTAATTTTTAATTGAATTTATGTAATAGGAAATAACAAAATAATAATAATATGTATACTGATTACTGAAATTTTTATCATTTAATATGTTTGATTATTTATAAAAACCTGATTACGAGCGAAAAATGATTGTCACAAGTGGGATTCGAACCCACACCTATTGGAAATCCGTTCCAATCGTGCTGCCACTTACACCATCAGGTAGATGGCACACGTCTCATTAAAACAACATATAATACGATGCGAGAATTGAATCTCATACAATAGTTCACGGTGGTGTAAGTGGCAGCACGATTGGGACGGATTTCCAATAGGTGTGGGTTCGAATCCCACTTGTGACAATCATTTTTCGCTAGTAATTGGATTTTTATAAATATGAAGACTGTAATAAAATTATTCTTATAGGCAAGAAGTAAGAATAAAGAGTTTATACCCCCTTATTTGTTCGAGGTATTCGTGAAAACCATGGTTTATCATGAAGGAGTATGGACTGCAGTTCCGTTTGGGAAACTTATTACTTGGATTATCAAACTACCTGCCAAGTACAAATTAAAAAAAAAAATAGTTTTTAAGAGGAAAACATCATTACGAGAAAGATGTCAATTCGAATAACCCTATGAGATGATGATGATGATGATAAGAGCAGAGCTGTGTGAATATTAGCAAAATTGGACCAAAAATAGCTAATAATAGGACCTTTTGTTTTTTTTTTTTTGGGGTGGTTTATGGTCAGCGCACTCCTCGGATCACTCCGTCTGCGGTGACAGAGGGGCGTACGCACGCATACCCGTAACCCACCCGTGAACCTCGCCTTCGTCGTTGGACCGGCCACCGGAGCAGCGTTAACTTGTCGTCAGTGGCCGGCCTGACGGAATACCCCCTGAGAGGTACCCTATCCTTGAGTGACGGTAACCCCCTCCGGGGAGGACGTTGGAATAATAGGACCTTGCACACTTTACACACTGTTGTCATGAGAACTGCTGACATAACAATAAATGGTAAGTAATGTATTGTAAATATAACATTTTTTTACTATATTAATTGAATAAGCAAAATAATGTAGTTGTACTAGTATAGCCAATATTCGATTTTTTTTTTTTTGAAAATATTTGACTGCCACTGCCGTAGGTTCGATTCCCATGCAGAAAAATACTTTGTGTATTATTTCCTTTATGTTAAGGATTATGTCTTTATAAAAACCCGATAACGAGCGAAAAATGATTGTCACAAGTGGGATTCGAACCTACACTTATTGGAAATCCGTTTCAATCGTGCTGCCACTTATACCACCGTGAACTATTGTAAGACATTCAATTCTCGCATCGTATTATATTAACACACATCGTATTTCTACAATGTGTAAACATTGTCGGGTAGATGGCACACGTCTCCTTAAAAACGTAAATATAATACGATGCGAGAATTGAATGTCAATCATGTTTTACTTGTAATTTTTATAAAAAATGAAGCATATTAAATGCTAAATTTCAGTAATTTGATTACGTCTTTGAAAACAAAAAATAATAAGAAATGGAAAGACTAGTCTTTGAAATAATAATTATTAGTATGCAACGCTAAGTATCACCTATAATTCATACCAAATTACCGTTTACAAACTTTAAAACATCACAAAATTCATCCCCTAAAATGTTGATATGAATAAGGGCCAGCCCTATGGGGAAAGTTTTTAATTAAATATTAAAATTCATACTACAGCCTCTGATAAGACGGTCCGTTAAATCTCATGACTGAAAGGTTTTGATACTTTTGGAATAAATATATACAGGTTGGAAGTGGACCGCTCCCGAAAACAAAGACAGGTAACCCTACTAGTCCTACTTGTAATGATAGGCTAGCAAAAAATCGATTCGGATGAAAAAAAAAAAAATTTTTTTTTCACCACGCGAGGTCGTTGAACTCTTGAACATAATAATAATAATCATTTATTGCAGGCGTACGCCCATAGTGTTAGTAACAATAATCTTAAAGCTAGTGTTAGTATACATTAAATATTAATTTAACTGTGGAGTTTCATCCAGTGACGCAGCATTGGAGACTCCCATCTATCTATAAATACACCCAGGATAGTGTTACTGCTGCCGCGGATGCGCGTGTGTAGCGAGGCACATCTTTTACGTATGATGGCTATAAAACCATCTATACGTTTTTCCGCAAACATGGTAGACGCACTGCAGCGCCACGGCAGCCGCAACAGCATCCTGAGCGCATTATTGTATTGCACACGTAGGTCGCTATACTAGCGCAGGCTATATCTAGTCCACAGGCTGCACGTATAAAATGACTGGCAAAAAGCTCTAAATAAAGTGACCTTGACTGCGTCGGTACATCGAGCAAACCTGCGGGCCAGCATGTTACAGCGCATTGACAACGACCTACGCTCCCTATCTATGTCCTTGTTATCGCTTAGATCCTCGGTAACTCAATGACCTAAGCACTTAAAACAACTAACTCTTTGTAGAGGCGAACCGCAGAGTGATATTTCTGGTATAGTATGATAACCTATGGAACCAGCCTTAAACACTAAAATCTCACTCTTGAGTATATATATCTCACATATGATCATGAGTTTTGAATAGATTGCATCTTTTCTCATCAGAGTATAGTTACGTATTTTTTATGGAATTATCATTACATGGCACTGTCCTAATACGAGGGAATATAAAAAACTTAAAAGTCGTTGTAAAAAATATTTTTTTTCCATCCGAATCGATTTTTTTGTTTCACCTTTCTTTGTTTTCGGGAGCAGTCCACTTCCACCTTGTATATTAATCCGTGTGGTGACGGAGTAAGAATACAATTCACCACCCCCTAATTAACCCAGAGAAATTAGACATTACCTAGTCTCAGAACAGTCCTGAATCGAAAGCACAGGCGTGGAAAGTATCTTAATCATTAAGCCATCGTTGCAGTCAAGATAACTCTGGTTTAACGTGTTAAAATTGATAAAATATATATCATAATCATCATCATCACAGCCTATATATGTCCCACTGTGGAGCTCGAGCCTCCTTCATAATGGGAAGGCAATTGACCTACTATACCGTGCTGGTCAGACGTGTTGGTATAGGGTTTTGTTTCGAGGTTACCTTTTCTCGCATAGATGTTAAATGCATTTTATATCCCTTAGTCGTGTCGTATAATCACCCACGAGTAAGACATGGAGTGGTGAATCGTATACTTACTTCGTCACTACACGGATAAGTCAATATTATAAAGTATCAAAAGTATAATTCGCTGTATACGACGTCGTGATCATTGTACCAAGAAGCAAGTCACGTCACCCGCTCAAATATTCCAAACGAATGGTCCGTGATTTTGTTAATGATTTGTTAAACTCTGTATTTATTGTTCTTATATATACAATGTTTGAATACTAATTATTGATTTCTCATCTCGTCATAATATCTATAGATTACATGGAATTATAACTCATAGATTACGTTCTGGACATTTTCAAACAAAAATGTTTCCTCATTTTTATTATTTTTTTTTTTTGGTGGTGGGCTACGGTCGGCGCACTCCTCGCACCACTCCATCTGGGGTGACAGAGGGGCGTAAGCACGCACACCCGTAACCCACCCGTGACGTCGCCTTCGTCGTTGGGCCGACCACCGGAGCAGAGTGTCTTGACGTCAGTGGTCGGCCCGACGGAATACCCCTGAGGAGTACCCTCTCCTCGACCGACATCCCCCCCTTGGGTAGGATGTCGGTCTTTCCTCACGCGCTCGGCCTCTCGGCGGGTGACGGACTAATTCCCCGATCCAGTCACTCGCGGCCTTGGCTAGGGCGGCATCAGGCGCAGGTAATCGTGCCTGCGCCGCCCCAGTCGCCGGCGGCGGCTCGCGCCGTCGAGGAGACGCTCCTCGCGCACGCGCTCCGCCGCCTCCTTCCGCGAGACTACTGCCTCGCAGAAGGTGGCGACCGCGTTTCAGTTCCTGACGCTGTCGAGCATCGCCCTGGCGATGGTCGGCAGCGTCAGGTCGGCCCCGATGATTGCGACGAGTTCACGACGCTGCTCTGCCCAAGCGGCACAAACCTCGAGCGTATGCTGCGCCGTGTCTTCGTCGCAATCGCAGTGGTGGCAGGACGGTGTACTCTCCCTCTTGACGACCTTGTGCAGGTATTTGGCGAAGCATCCATGCCCCGTCAAAACCTGCACCAGTCGGAAGGAGAGCACCCCGTGCCGCCGTTCCAACCACTGCATCAGCACCAGCCGGAAGGCCTCTACGGTCCGCACACCGAACCGAGGCCTCTCCAGCCGGACTGCCCAACGGGCAATGACATCTAGGCGGGCGTCAACGCGCCAGGCGGTGAGTTCCCTCAAAGAGATCACACCGCCCTCCGCGCGCACCCCCGACACCCGCTGATACAAATCGGCGAGCATTTCCGCCTCCAGGCCCCACGGGGGACTCCCGGCCAACAGGCACGCTGCCTCCGTCGCCATCGTGCGGTACCCGCCTACAGTCCTGACCGCCATGGCCCTCTGTGGTCGCCACAGAAGAGCCCTGAGTCGGACGGTCAGGGACCCCGCCCACACCGGTGCGCCGTACAGGGCCATCGACCGGACGACCCTCGTGTACAGCTGTCGGCACGTAGCGCTCGGTCCGCCCACATTCGGCATAAGCCATGAAAGGGCGGACGCCGCGCCGACGAGCCGCGGAGCGAGCCTGCGGAAATGCTCCCGAAACCAATGTTTCCTCATAAAGAAAACGGATTCACCCAACTATGTTACCTATTTTTTTTGTGGTGGGCTATGTATGCATCTCGCCCCGCCAAATAGATCCAGGGTGACGGATGTGACGGCGCGTGACCTCATAGACCTACCATGCAAAGTCCTCTCTTCACCGTGCGAGCGGGCCACCGGTACCCGATCTTTGTCTTCGGTAACTCGCCCGGTAGTTTATCCTCGCGACCCAACTGTGTTACTTGCGATGTTGTTGATGATGACAGTTGTTGATGGAATGTTTCCAGAACCAAGATAAAAGAGATGAGCTGAGGAAAACCTTTTGCTTTGAAACCTCGGATGTTGGCATTGTCTAAACTATTTTGGCGGATGCTGGATCCGAGACTGCAAAGCAATTGTGTGACCTGGCTGTGCATCGCGATAGTTAATTGTATTGCAAACATATATTATCTTAATATATATAAATTACACGTCACGTTGTTTGTCCGTCATGAACTCCTAAAGTACTTAACCGATTTTATTTAAATTTGCACATTATGTGTAATTTGATCCAATTCAAAAGATAGGATAGCATCCATCTCAATGTATAGTCGCAATATTATTTTATTGCAAATTATTTGTCTATTATTTGACAGTCACAATTTATTATCTGTTATCTCCAAACGATTCTAACAGATGGCGGTATCTGTTGACTGGATTAAGTAAGTATTTAATAGATGGCGCTATGTTAAACATACAAACGTTTCATATAAGCTACAATTTATTAGCATAACCACCACGTGTTACTGAGGCTACCTTAGCCACAGCAGCGCGTGGCCGGGGCTGCTAGTTTTATATAAGTATTAAATGTGTTGATATATTTATGTTTAGGGTACGATGGGGCTTAAATATTCATAAGGAATAAAAGTCCCAAATAAATAATGAAGCAAAAAAAAAAAACGTCGGTCAAGGCGGGGTATTCCGTCGGGCCGGCCACTGACGACATATTCACGCTGCTCCAGTAGCCGGTCCAACGACGTAGGCGAGGTTCGTGGGTGGGTCACGGGTATGCGTGCGTACGCCCCTCTGTCGCCCCGGACGGAGTGGTGCGAGAAGAGCACCGACCATAACCCACCCCTAAAAAAAAAAAAAAAGAGTCCTTTTATTATTTTATTGTACTTAATTATTTGTATACAATTAAAAACTATTATTTAATGATCCCAAAGAAGTATAACTTGTCACGCGCGTACATAACGTACACGCAAACATTTGTTTTTTTTTTAAAAGAGGATGTTTATATATATGACATCGATAAACTCAGAAACTGTTTGACCGATCATTATGAAAATTGGAATGTATATGTTGTTTTACACGGAAAAGGTTTATATGTTATCCATATTGATGTAGTCACTAGTTGGCGCTGCGATACATCGACTTTTAGAAACAAACCAACCCGACTGGTTTTGCTAGTCTGATATAAATTACAGACAGATGATCTGTCTATTGCACTCGGCGTCCGTACGAAGTCGTAGTATATATATATATATATATATATATATATATATATATATATATATATATATATATATAAATACAGACTCGTCACTTCTATCGTTGATACGGTCTTCTGTTTATTTTGGCTAATTGGAACACGTCGTCGCCTCCGGCTAATAGTGATGGGACCGCGATAGATTAGGATTATCGATTTTAATAAACTTTTAAAATGAAACTGTTCTTCATTTAATTATTTTAAAACGAAACTTTTCTTTATCACCATTATCATTATCACAGCCCATATATGCCCCACTGTTGGGCTCGTGTCTCCTACATAATGGGAGAGAAATTAACCTACTATACCGCGCTGGTCAGACGTGTTGATATAGGGTTTTGTTTCGAGTTTTTCCTTCTCTGCCATAGATGTTATATGCGTTTCATATCCCTTAGTCGTCTCCTACGATCACCCACGTGGTGAATTGTATTCTTACTCCGTCACTACACGGAAAAATTCTTTATTGGTTCAAGTTATTTAGCATAAGAAAATATCGATAAATTTCGATATAACAATCCCATCACTAAATTTCTTGTTTAAATATTAATCGTAGCGACAAAGGGTCGTTTGTGGGTAGCTTTATATTCATACTGAGCGCAACGAGAGGTAGGCAGAGGGTAGCACCTGAGGCAAAGGGGTGGATCAACATCGTCGTATTTTTATTAAAGGGGGGGTTGAACGAACTGGGTAGTTTTGAAGTTGAATATATTATGAATAGTTGTTATAAATTTTACATGAATTTGGTTTTTTATAATGATTTCTAATGTTTACGCGAGTATTACACATTTTAAATAAAACTACTTGTACGGATTCTATCGCGTTTATATTTGATTTATAATTTACCGACGTTTCGAACACTTTACAGTGATCATGGTCACGGGAGGACTGAGGTGTCTTACGTCCAAAAGACATCGTTATTACATAAATTTATATCTACCAGCTACAGTATCAGATATTAAAAAGTTTGACCCACATTTTAATACAAATTTATTGCCAGTACAAAAAATAAAATGATTCTATATATAATTTTTTTTATATTGTTTATGATTAGTTATATTTAACATTTAATTTATTATAATTATTATAGTATGGTAATTCATTAGTTTAAAAAATCTAACAAAAAGCTATTAAAAATACTACCACCGTATCGGAACGCGGCCACTCTGAGAAAGAGCCGGCAAAAAAACTCAGAAGGCATAATACTAATTTTATTACTATTTTTTAGAGGCGGCTTGCTAGTTTAATACTCGTTTAACATTAGAAATAATTATACGTGGAAGCGCTAAGATCTTAGAATAGCCCTTTTTTATTTTGTTAAATTATATATTATACTAGCAGACCCGGCCACGCGTTGCTATGGCTAAGGTAGCCTCAGTAAAACGTGGTGGTCATGCTAATAAAGTCCAGTCAACAGATACTGCCATCTGTTAGAATCGTTATGGAGATAACAGATAATTGTGACTGTCAAATAATAGACAAATAATTTGCAATAAAATAATATTGCGACTATAAATTGAGATGGAAGCTATCCTATCTTTTAAGTTGGATCAAACTACACATGCTGTGCAGATTTGATTAAAATCGGTTAAGTACTTTAGGAGTCCATCGCGGACAAACAACGTGACGCGTAATTTATATATATTAAGATGAAATAATAATACATACATACATACATATCATCACGCCATATCCCTTGCAGGGTAGGCAGAGAGAACAGAGTGCCAGAGAACTCTATCTTTGCATACTTCACTCGCTTCCTCAACATTCATAATTCTCTTCATACACGCTCGCCGGTTTCGGAGACTCTTGACTCCACCTTCCTTCAGTACATGACCGATCTGGTCTAGGTAGGTTAATCTCGGTCTCCCTCGGTACCTACATCCTTCCACTTTCGCATTGTATATCTTCTTAACCAGGCGTTCG
This sequence comes from Lymantria monacha, assembly GCA_905163515.2. Lineage (NCBI taxonomy): Eukaryota > Metazoa > Arthropoda > Insecta > Lepidoptera > Erebidae > Lymantria > Lymantria monacha. The sequence continues at coordinate 2,113,385 of LR991108.1, read as the reverse complement.
TTCGGCATTCTTTCCACATGTCCGAACCATCGGAGCATTACCTTTCGCATCTTTACACCAATACTCTCTTTCATACCTACTCGCTCTCTTACGTCGTCGTTACGAATGCGGTCGGTCAGCCTAACTCCACAGATTTTCCGCAGAGATCGCATTTCGACCGCATTAATTTTACTATCATACTCTTTTTTGCATACCCAACTCTCGCTTCCATACAGTAATGTTTGGACAAGCTATTAATATATTATTATTATTTGAAATGTTTTATTTCACAGATTCTATCACGTTTGTATTTGATTTGAATTTTTCTGACGTTTCGGTAGCTTGGCCGCGTTAATAGTTGCGGTCACGGGGGGACAAATCCTCCGTTCATTGTCAAGAAGCATTTATGGTCACGAGGGAGAACCTCCCGTCACGTAGATTGGCCCAAATCGTTTTTAATGGTAGGACTACGCCGTTGATATTCTCTGTCTAGAGCTGCAGGTCGATCCGTCCGGGGTAGTACTATAATCCCGCAAAATATTGAGATCTGAGTAATGGCAATCTGCTATTGCGCTTAACGAAGCGCGATATCTCTCGCGCATCTAACGAGATGAGCGAGTGAGCCGGAAGTCCAACTGGATGGGTTGGTATTGGTAGGAGCGGCCTAGCTATACCCTTGGTATTACAAAGGTCCATGGGCGGCAGTGACACTTGGCCACCGAAGTTAAAATCGAGTACCGGTGGTCCGCTCGCACGGCGAAGAGAGAAGGTTTTACGGTGGGTCTATGGGGTCACGCGCCGCCTTTCCGTCACCCCGGACCGATTCAGCGGGGCGAGACGCACCCATAGCCCACCAATAAAAAAAATAAAAAAATGGGCGGCAGTGACACTTACCATCAGGTGTGCTACTTGCTCGTTTTGCCACCATAAGCAATAAAAAAGTCAATAAGACGACTAGGAGCTTCAGCTCGTACCAGATAAAAATAAATGTGATAGTGACAGATTATTTCATCCATCCATCAGCCTGTCATAGACCACTTGACCTAAGACAAGATATACGTTAATTATTAAAATTGGCACATGATTTAGAGATCCTACTCAGTATTACTTTCATTATCATCATCATCACAGCTCATATATGTCCCACTGTTGGGCTCGAGCCTCCTCTGTAATGAAAGGCAAATTAACCTACTATACCGCGCTGGTTAGACGTTTTGGTATAGGGTTTTGTTTCGAGTTTTCCTTCTTCTGCATAGATGTTATATGCGTTTTACATCCCTTACTCGTCTCTTACGGTCACCCATAGGTAAGATAAGGGGTGGTGAATTTTATTCTTACTCCGTCACCACACGGAAAACTTACACAGTATAACTTTACCGGAGCAATACTGCTGTCCAGACCTGAAGTATTTCCTTAGCTAGAAGTCATCATTCTAACACTCTTATCCCAATTACTTGAGGTTGATACAATATGTACTCTTCTTTCGTAGTACATATTGTAAAAGTTATTGGCAATAGTTTTATGACCGGCCGCCTGCCAGATGCCAACCCTCCTTGGGAATGTAATTGTTGATCAAACGGCATCAGATGGAGTTGGCCCAGGTCGTTATAAGGCTATTAGTTGCCTTTTGCGACATCCACGAGCAAAGCAAGGGTTGGTAGTATTCGAAGCCGCTACCACACAACTCTATCACTTGAAAGTAAGGGTTAATAAATCTATCATTACGTGGTGATGGATTTATTTAATGAAATTTTAAATAATACTAAATTGCATTCAAAAGCGTAAAGATTATTCCTTTGACCCTTCTCGAGGATATAATATAAATAAATATATAACTAAGGCATAACAAGTTTCTTAAAAGTTATCCCTTTGAGATTTTAATAATGAAAACATACGGTATGTTATTTTAGACGAGTACTCTGATCTACCTAGACCAGATCGGTCATGTAGGTACTGAAGGAAGGTGGAGTCAAGAGTCTCCGAAACCGGCGAGCGTGTATGAAGAGAATTATGAATGTTGAGGAAGCGAGTGAAGTATGCAGAGATAGAGTTCTCTGGCACTCTGTTCTCTCTGCCTACCCTGCAAGGGATATGGCGTGATGATATGTATGTATGTATGTATGTACTCTGATACAATATCTTTAAACAAACAATTCTTGTTTATTTCTATATTTTCAGAATCTCAGCAACGGCTCAAGTGATTGCAATGAAATTTAGTATCCAGGAGGTTTTGGGGGCGAAAAATCGATCTAGCTAAGTTTTATTTACATAAAATATCGTTTTGTTAGTGTTTGTGGAAAAATATTTTCTTTCGTTAGCTGTAAAACTATTACAATATGAAGCCAAATTTAAGTAATATCATTGAGAATAGACTCAATTGGATAATCGAGCAGTCTAATTTAAAAAAAAAAACATCGGTTCTGTTTTTGATTTCTTTTTTTTTTAATTTTTATTATTTTCTTCATTATTTTACCAATTTCTTTTTTAATATCTAAATATATTTTCAAAAAGGAAAATACAGAGTTAAGCTCGATCATCCAGATAATTAATTTCTAATTTTACTCGTGTGGTGAAGAGATAAGATTATAATTCATAATTCTTCAGCTCTTATCCCAATTACTTGTGGGCGATGAAATATGTACTCGTATATATTGTAAAAGTTATTGTCAATAGTTTTATGACCCGCCATCTGTCTGACGTCAACACTACTTGTGAATGTAATTGTTGACCAAACGGCATCAGCTGGAAATGACGCAGGTCTCTATAAAGATCTTAGTGCTCTTTTACGACATCCACGAGCAAATTGAGAGATTGTAGTATTCATAGCCGCTATCACACAGCATGAGATAAGAGATAAGAATTTTCTTTAATTATATAACCATGAATTTAGTAATAAGGGTTTTTATATTTCATTTGAAATTGGCGGTAGATTCAAATATGTTTAAATGGCTGCGAGGTATATAAACAAGATGGCGGCGGATGTTTTGAGTTCAGTTGTTGTCGAGCTATATTGAAGCATTGTGGGGTTGTATTATATTGGGTTGTATGGTTTTTTATGGTTTTTTTATTGCTTATGGTAGGAAACGAAAAAGCAGCGTACCTTATGGTAAGTGTTATTGCCATTCGTAGTTCTTTGCAGTACTAGAGGTAGAGCTAGGTCGCAGCCTACCAGCCAAAAGCCACCCATAAAGTTAAATTGCCGACTCTATACTAACTAAACGAAACACAACAGCATACTGCCACGGCTTAGACGTTGATAGTCTACGAGAGTATTTAGTATAATTTAAGACTTATGAAACCGAAAAAGCGTTCATAATTTTATCATCATCTCAGCTCATATTTAGCCACTGTTGGGCTCAAACCTCTTTCATAACGCGAGGGAAATCAACCTACTATACTACGTTGGTTAGACGTATTGGTATAGAGTTTTGTTTCGTGTTTTACCTTCTCTAAACATATATGTTATATGCGTTTTATATCCATTTGTCGTCTGTTACGATTATCTATAGCCTACATACATATTACGATTACCGGAAGCCCAACCCACCTAGGGTTTGGCGATTGTATTGGTAGGCGGCCTAAGTATACCCTTGTTATTGCAAAGGTCCATGGGCGGCAGTGACACTTACCATCAGGTGTGCAGCTTGCTTGTTTGCCACCAAGCTCCAAAAAAAATATTTAATATAGGGGGTGGTGAATTGTATTCTTACTTCGTCACCACACGCAAGAGCGTTCACGCTATCAATAAATCTAATCGTATGTTTCTATGAATCCGTTTCATTGTTTGAATTTAATTTGTGAAACTCATTTCACATTCATTAATCTAGCTCTTTGACTTGTTGAGTGCAAGAGAAAAATCTAAAGAAAATGAAAATAATAAGTAAACTGTTTTTTTTTTAAATCACCACCCTGCACTAAGGAAATAATCCTTGTATTGCGGGGGACTTTACAAACATACAATTAACGCAGACAAATTAAATCCAGACTCAAAACAATAATTTTTGAAATGTACTAAGTATTGTCCTTTTTTTTTTCTTCTTTTTTGGGAGTGGGTTCGGCGCACTCCTTCCGGGGCGACAGAGGGGTATAAGAACGCACATCTGTAACCCACCTGTGACACATCGCCTTCGTCGTTCGACACGAAATACCCCCTGAGGAGTACCTACCCTCTCCTCGACCAACGTCCCCCCCTCGGGGAGGACGTCGGTCTGTCCTCACGCAGTCGACTAAGTATTGTCCTGCGTAGGAATCGAATGTAACTGGAGAGGTGGGTTGGTATCTTAACCTAGTGCTCAATGAATGATAATTCAAACCACCTGAATACCAAAAAAAAAACTCTTCAAAACATAAATAATAAAATCTATACATAATTATAATAAAAATGTAACGGATCGCTGTCTGTACATGGAAGATATATGAGAAAAAATATTACTGGGACCTTTATCACCACAAATAGAACCCAAAACAATGATTGTTAAAATTTTTGTCTGTTTATCTGTTGTCTGTGCGTTTGTGCACGCTAATCTCAGAAACGGCTTATCTGATTTAGACGCGGTATTCGCTAATATGTTGTGGTAAGATTCACTTAACATTAAGGCTATATTTCATGTCAATTGGTTTATAAATAAAAAAGTTATATCAATTTAAAACATGTTCGGGAAAAAAACCTTTATCGATTCTTTTCAAATTACGTACAAATTATCTTCAGTAAAAATAAATAAACACGTGATTCAGCATTTCTTAATTTTCACCCTATGGGGGTGTAAATTAGGCCTGCGAAGCGAGTTGGACGACTCACTAAGTCATTTTAGCGCCAAGCCAATATTATTGAAGCTGGCAACTTTAAATTTTTACAGTGGTTTCTTTCTATGACGTAGAGATTTACTGAGAAAGGATTTTACGAAATTACACCCTCTCATAAGGGGGTAAAACAGAGTAGCAAATTTTGTATGGGGAGAAAAAAATCTTTATTGATTATTTTCAAATTACGAGTCGAATCAAATATTCGGCATTTGTCAATTTTCACCCTCTGGTTGTGTAAATTAGACCTGTGAAGCGGGTTGAACGACTCATTATCGCCAAACGGAAACTATTAAAACTAGAAACATTGTATTTTGACGCATGTTTCTTTTTATGACATAGAGATTCAATATGAAAGGATTTTATGAATTCCACCTCTAAGGGGGTATAACAAAGTGGCAAAGTGTGTATGGGGAGAAAATTTCTTTATCGATTCTTTTCAAATTACGTACAAATATTCTTCGGTAAAAATAAATAAACACGTGTTTCTCTCTCCCTCTCCATCAAACCCGCACCAGTGCCGGCGTGAGAGCTCACACGATACACATAGTAGACGGCAATAGGTTCTTGCCTAAGAGTTTAAGATACAGGTTAAGTTTAGCTTCAAAAATATTCACTCTATAACTCAAATAATAAATCATATCTAACGAGGTCGCAACTCTGCTGGTGAAACAAAACAGTCAAATAAAGGGTGGCGATAATTATATTTTTATCCCACGGTCATATCGTAAATAGTATATTAATGGCAATATAATTGGTAGAATGAATAGAACTTTGAACCACCTTTTTCTTTAGTGACCGGCTATTGTATATAGACACACCGCGCCCAATCCGTCTGAGGTGACGCGTGACCCGCGCATAGCGTGCCGTACACGTACATCTACGTTATGCGAGCGGGCCACCGCAACCGGGTATCATCTCGAGTCGAAGCCCTCATGCAGTGAACCTCAATACAGGTACTCACGCTTGCGCCGCCCAAAGCACCGACGGTAGAGCGTGTCAACGTAGAGTATTTTCTTTCGGACCCACCTTATTGCCTAATTCTGTTAGACAACTAACTCGCAGAAGGCGGCGACCGCATCCCAGTTTCTGACGCTGTTAATCATCGTCCTAGCGATAAACCATCAAGACCTTACATTGCTTTTTCTATTTAACTCTGTCAGAGATGACTTCTGCGTGGACGAAGTCGCGGGCAAAAACTAGTTATAAATAAAAATAAAATATTTATAAAATATTCTAACACCTGATGTCTACGCGAGTATTACACATTTGAAATAAAACTATTTTTGACAGATTCCATCGCGAACAAAGATGACTTGCTTGACGTGACACACCTAAGTTCCATAACTATACATACATACACACATATCAGCACGGCATGTCCCTTGCAGAGTAGGCAGAGAGAACAGAGTGCCAGAGAACTCTATCCTTGCATACTTCACTCGCTTCCTCAACATTAATAATTCTCTTCATACACGCTCGCCGGTTTCGGAGACTCTTGACTCCACCTTCCTTCAGTACGTGACCAATCTGGTCTAGGTAGGTGAGTCTCGGTCTCCCCCGGTATCTATATCCTTCCACTTTCGCATTGTATATCTTAACCAGACATTCGTTCGGCATTCTTTCCACATGTCCGAACCATCGGAGCATTCCCTTTCGCAACTTTACACCAATACTCTCTTTCATATCTACTCGCTCTCTCTTCTTTCTCTACTCTCTCTCTCTCTCTCTACTATAGACGCTTTAAATTATTCAAAATATTGTGAACTTCACAATTGAATACAAACGCAATTGAATCCATAATAATAGTTTTATTTCAAATACAAAAACATTATCAATTCATCTGCATGGAACTAACATCACTCTATAAACGAGGTTAACAATTAAACCATATAATCACTTCTAATGTTTATGCGATTATTACACATTTGAAATAATAGTTTATTTTTTTTTAATCTTTTACGGATTCTATCGCGTTTGTATTTGATTTATAATTTCCCGACGTTTCAAATACTTTACAGTGATCATGGTTACGGGAGGACTGAGGTGTCTTACGTCCAATATGTCATTGTTATTTGTTGTATACTCAACATAAATTTTATATACAGGGTGGAAGTGGACCGTTCCCGAAAACAAAGACAGTTGACTCTACTAGTCCTACTTGTAATGATAGGCTAGGAAAAAAATCGATTCGGATGAAAAATATTTTTTTTTCACAACGAATTTTATGTTACTTTATCACATTCCATCGTATTAAGACAGTGCCATGTAACGATAATTCCATAAAAAATATGTAACTTTACTCAGATGAGAAAAGACTAAATCTATTCAAAACTCACGATCATATGTTCAAGAGTTCAACGACCTCGCGTGGTGAAAAAAAAATGATTTTTCATCCGAATCTATTTTTTTTCTAGCCTATCATTACAAGTAGGACTAGTAGGGTTTACCTGTCTTTGTTTAAAGTTTAGTCCTGCCGTGACCATGATCACTGTAAAGTGTACGAAACGTAGGAAATTAAAAAACAAATACAAACGCGATAGAATCAGTAAAAGTAGTTTTATTTCCAATTTATTAATATGTTACGTATATATAAATTTTCTTACAAAATCTCGCTGAAATAGCAATAAATTCTTTACTCTATCCTCCATTTGTTCTGTGACAATGTGCAGACATCGTTAATTGATTTGCAAGCCACCCCCAATGCCTATTTTGCCCTTTTTTTGACCAACTGTCGCATCGGCCAGTTGGCAGTCAGCGTATAACGGCATACATATAATTGGATAAATCTATTTATAACATACTAGCTTCTGCCCGCGTCTTCGCCCGCGTAAAAGGTTACTTTTGGAAATTTTTCCATCCCCTATTTTTATTTTAGGCCTTAAGGATAATATTTTTACGAATTTTTAATGGAATATTTATTTATATCTAATCTACATACATACATACATATCATCACGCCATATCCCTTGCAGGGTAGGCAGAGAGAACAGAGTGCCAGAGAACTCTATCTCTGCATACTTCACTCGCTTCCTCAACATTCATAATTCTCTTCATACACGCTCGCCGGTTTCGGAGACTCTTGACTCCACCTTCCTTCAGTACATGACCGATCTGGTCTAGATAGGTTAGTCTCGGTCTCCCTCGGTACCTACATCCTTCCACTTTCGCATTGTATATCTTCTTATAGATATCTAATCTATAGCCTGAAAATAAGTTTCAATCTTCTGGCTTTAAAAATGACGATAATTCCTTACAACTTTTCGTCCCAATAACCGTATTTTTTGCATTAAAAAGCAGCCTATGTCCTTTATCAGGCTTTAGAGTATCTGTGTACCAAATTTCATTTAGATCGGTTCAGTAGTTTTGACGTGAAAGAGCGACAGACAGGCAGACAGAGAGAGTTACTTTCGCATTTATAATATTAGTAAGGATTGAATACCAAATTATATAGATTAACAGAGTATACAATACAATGAACGATTATTATTTATTATGTTAGCTCATATATGTACCACTGTTGGGCTCGAGCCTCCTACATAATGGGAGGGAAATTGACCTACTATACCACGCTGGTCAGACGTATTGGTATAGAGATTTATTTTGACATTTCCCTTCTCTTGCATAGATGTTATATGCGTTTTATATTCCTTAGTCGTTAGATCGATCATGTACTAAAGGAAGGTGGAGTCAAGAGTCTCCGAAACCGGCGCGCGTGTATGAAGAGAATTATGAATGTTGAGGAAGCGAGTGAAGTATGCAGAGATAGAGTTCTCTGGCACTCTGTTCTCTATGCCTACCCTGCAAGGGATATGGCGTGATGATATGTATGTATGTAGTCGTCTTTTACGATTAGGGGCCGTCCATTAATCACGTGAGGTTTGAAAGAGGGGAGAGGAATTTGACAAAAATCACGAAATATCACAAGTTGGTGTAGTATGATATCACGTGTTTTTATTTTTTCGTCAAACGCCTAGTTTTCTAAATTGAAAAAGCCGTTGCCACACAACGAACGAAGTCTTTTCGAGTAGGTGATCTGTAGAAAGACCTATCTGCGAAGTATAAAAAGCAAAAAACTAAGAATATAATGAGTTGGCTAGATCTTTGTAGGCACTAAAAGTTCACGTAATGTTGGTGGGGGAAGGGGGTCATAGTCTTAAACCTCACCTCGTACCACCAAGTGGTAGGATTAAAAATGCTAAAAAAAGATCACGTGATTAATGGACATCCCCTTACCCACTAATAGTTGTAGGACCACGCTGTTGACAATTTTCTGTCTACAGCCGCGGGCCGGTCCGTCCGGGGTAGTACCACACTGAGCAGAAGATCGACGTCTGAGCAATGGCAATATATTTCGCAAAAATAGCCGAGATATATATATAACTATAAATAGAGGACTATTAGCGTCGTGACGCCAGCACTGATTTATTGTGATAACCATTATGAAAACAATGCAAAATGTTATCAAAAAAACACGTGTATTTCTTATCATAACATTCATGTAAGCATACATTGAAAAATATCAATAAAAATATCTATATCATTTCTATATATAAAATAAATCTAAATATATTTATTTATTTTAATATTTTTTTATTGCTTATGGTGGCAAACGAGCAAGCAGTACAACTGGTGGAAAGTGTCACTGACGCCCATGGACCTTTGCAATACTAAGGATATAGCTTAGGCCGCTGCCTACCAATAAAATCTCCAAACACACCCAGTTGGGCTAAAATACAAATTAGCTTAAAGATACCAGTCAGTCCTAATATAGGATTTTGTTTTCCTTCTTTTATAAGAACATTATCTATTTATATCACTTATGGACTTTTCAGTAACGACTATTGAATTTTAGATGTCACCTAATATAATACAATTGATAGATACATATATATCATCACGCCATATCCCTTGCAGGTTAGGCAGATAGAACAGAGTGCCAGAGAACTCTATCCTTGAATACTTCACTCGCTTCCTCAACATTCATAAATCTCTTCATACAAACTCGCCGGTTTCGGAGACTCTTGACTCCAACTTCCTTCAGTACATGACCGATCAGGTCTAGATAGGTTAGTCTCGGTCTCCCCCGGTACCTACATCCTTCGACTTTCGCATTGTATATCTTCTTAACCAGACGTTCATGCGGCATTCTTTTCACATGTCCGAACCATCGGAGCATTCCCTTTCGCATCTTTACACCAATAGGTACTCTCTTTCATACCTACTCGCTCTCTTACGTCGTCGTTATGAAAATAAATCTATATACAGGGTGGAAGTGGACCGCTCCCGAAAACAAAGACAGGGGACCCTACTAGTCCTACTTGTTATGATAGGCTAGAAAAAAAAATCGATTCGGATGAAAAAAAACTTTTTTTACAACGAATTTTAGGTTTTTTTCACATTCCATCGTATTAGGATTGTATCATGTAACGATAATTCCGTAAAAAATACGTAACTTTACTCAGATGAGAAAAGACGCAATCTATTCAAAACTCACGATCATATGCTCAAGAGTTCAACGACCTCGCGTGGTGAAAAAAAAATTTTTTTTTCATCCGAATCGATTTTTTTTCTAACCTATCATTACAAGTAGGACTAGTAGGGTTACCTGTCTTTGTTTTAGGGAGCGGTCTCCTTCCACCCTGTATATATATTTATTTATATTAATAAAAATAAACAAAGATTAAAAATATTTATTTTACTTTATTTACATCCATATTTTGGGTTGGGGACAATGCCATAATATTCATGCTTGGCAGGCGGATTGGCGATCGTGGTAGATGTTATAAAGTTTCCCGGGCGATGCCGCTGCTCACTCTCTTAGTGTGACCCTTAGCCGGTTTCTAGTACTCCCACAGGCAAGTAAGGGGTGACGACAATTGTATTCTTTTCCCTTCGTCACATGGGGAGAAAAAAAAATATTGGTAGGACCACGCTATTGACAGTTGTCTGTCTACAGCCGCGGACCAGTCCGTCTGGGGTAGTACCATACTGAGCAGAAGATCGACCTCTGAGTAGTGTCAATGTCGTGCTTCGTTTGGTGAGCGAGAGAGTCGGAAGCACAATTAATTATAGGTGGATTTTCATTGGTAGGCGGCGGCCTAACTGTATTGATATTACTAAGATCCATGGACGGTAGTCTCAACCCACATATGTCCCACTGTTGGGCTCGGGCCTCCTCGATAATTGGAGCGAAATTGACCAACTATACCACGCTGATCAAACGTGTTGATATAGGGTTTTGTTTCGATGTTTCTTTCTCTTGCACAGATATCATATGCATATTATATCCTTTAATCGACTCTTATGATCATCCACGAGTAAGATAGGGGGTGGTAAATTGTATTCTTACTCCATCACCACGCGAAAACGTGTTGCTACTAGTTCAACATATTACCAAATTCGATAATAAAGATGGCGCATGGTGCTTATTTAATATGTGGTAGCGGCTACGAATACTACCAACCTTTAGTTTACTCGTGGATGTCGTAAAAGATAACTAAGAGCCTTATAACGACCTGGGCCAACTCCATCTGATGCCGTTTGGTCAAAAATTACATTCACAAGTAGTGTTGACGTCTGACAGGCGGCCGGTCATAAAACTATTGCCAATAACTTTTACAATATGTACTATGAAAGAAGAGTACATATTGTATCGACCACAAGCAATTGGGATAAAAATAGGAGAATGATGATAATGATGACATATAAATTCTTTAAACGTGTTCCTACCAGTTCAACATATTACGAAACTCGGTAATAAACATGGGTTGAGATGATAATGATTAGGAAGGAAGGAGTGGTGACAGATTGCATTCTTATCACACAAATATACTTAATCTTATTAATCTATAACGATTATTACTATCTTATACGGCACGTGAATAATATTATATGTTTTTAATAGATTTATTGATAATATTTTGTTAGCCTCCGACGGAATACAAAACATACATACATACATATCATCGCGCCATATCCCTTCCATATCTCTATCTCTGCATACTTCACTCGCTTCCTCAACATTCATAATTCTCTTCATACATGCTCGCCGGTTTCGGAGACTCTTGACTCCACCTTCCTTCAGTACATGACCGATCTGGTCTAGGTAGGTTAGTCTCGGTCTCCCTCGGTACCTACATCCTTCCACTTTCTCATTGTATATCTTCTTAACTAGACGTTCGTTCGGCATTCTTTCCACATGTCCGAACCATCGGAGCATTCCCTTTCGCATCTTTACACCAATACTCTCTTTTATACCTACTCGTTCTCTTACGTGTAATATTAATACAAAACGTTTTATATATTGTCGTGTCTATTGGTCTGTCTGTGACATCGTATCTTTTAAAGGAATGGGCTGATTATCGTACAATTTTTAGCCGATTTCAAGAAAGGAGAAGGTTTCAATTCGATAGTTTTTTTTATATTGTATTGATAGGACTACGCTGTAGACAGTTCTCTATCTACAGCCGCGGACCGGTCCGTACAGAGAGTCAGATTTTCACTCTTCCGTCACCTCTATTACGCAATCATAAAACCAACATCTTCATTCTCCAGCTCTTATCCCAATTACCAGTGATCGATATAATAATGTACTCCACTTTCATCGTATATATTGCAACAGTTATTGTCAATAAAACTTTGTTTTACGAGCGAAAAATTGTTGTCATACATGGTACTTGAACCCACTATATCTATTTCAAATCAAGTCAAAAACTTTTGGAAATCAAAAAAAAAAAAATGGTACTCAAAATCAAATAAATGGTATAATAATATTTGAAATAAAACTATTTTTACGGATTCTATCGAGTATATATTTGATTTTTAATTGCCCGACATTTCGTAGGTACACTTTATAGCACTTCTGGTCACGGGAGGACAGTCCAGTTAGTTTGCCCATGACGAAGAGTTTTCTACAGTCCAGAATAGTGCAGAATCCATGAAAACAGTTTACTTACGTGAACATTAGAAAATGATAAATGGTATGCGTTTGGTACGGATTTTCAATAGGTGTGAGCTCGAGGCTCACATGTGATAATCATTTTTTGGCTCATAAACTTATCATCTGATCTCCGCTTATATATGTCCCACTGTTGAGCTCGAGCCTCCTCCATAATGGGAGGGAAATTAACCTACTATACCGCGCTGGTCAGACGTGTTGGTATAGGGTATTGTTTACAGTTTTCTTCTCTCGCATAGATGTTTTATGCATTTTATATCCTTTAGTTGTCTCTTACGATCACCCACAGGTAAGATCTCTAGTGGTGAATTGTATTCTTGCTCCGTCACCACACGAAAGGTAAACTTATAAATCTTAGTAGCTATTGGCAATAGTTTTATGACCGGCCGTCTGTCAGACGTCAACACTACTTGTGAATGTAATTGTTGACCAAACGACATCAGATTTTTTTTTTTTTTCTTTTTTTTTTAAGTTTTGTCCGGGTCTCAGACCCGGCCCGCGAGGCCCCTAACATAATCAGGGATTTCATGACGAATATAGTGACAGCTTAGGGAAATTTTTATGTCAAAAAAGAAAAGTTCTCAATATTTAGACTATCCTATTGATGCTGATTTAGTTATAATTTAGAAACAATAATTATCGCGTTTAATTTATTTATTTTATCATTATTGCATGAGTTACCTTTTGGGTAACTAGTTTGTATTTTATATTGATTTTCTATATTTAATTTGTGATTTTCTATACTTAACTATATTTTGCAATTTAATTTAGGATTTAAGTTTTGGTAAGACATGTTTAACGGCAAATTACGTTTGATCATTTGGATGGTCGGCGAGTTTGTATTGTGTTTTGTTTTAGATAGTATTATTGTATGTTTTGTGTACTGATTAATGTTATGTGTGTTTATCTGAGTTTTTTGTGTGGGTTGATTTGTGTATACAATTGTTTCGTTTTATTTTACGTAGTTAAGGTGTATGTGGAAGTACATTTGTGTTTCGTGTGTATTGTTTGTGCTTGTGTATTGAGGTTGTGTGAGGTGATTGTCTACTGCTTAAGTTGGGTTGCTTGTTATTTTATGATACGTGTATTTCGTTATTATTTATTTGCATAGAAGGATATTGTGTGTGCGTTTTATGTATGTTCCATATAATTTATACCGGCTTCAGGCAGGATAAATTATGTTGTGTGCGCATAGTGCATGTGTGTGTTCGAGCTGCGGTACTTGCTCGGTTTTTAGTGTGGTACTTATTTCATTTGTTTTGTGTTTTTGTATTACTGTGTTTATAGTTTTTTATTATTACAATATAATTATTGTGCTTAATGCATATAATTATGTTTTGTGTTAATTGTTTAGTGTTTCGTGAAGTTGATTTATGTTGTAGTAAGTTTACAGTGAAGTAGTTAAGAGAAGTGTGTATGTATTGTATTGTTGTGTTATATGAATGTTTTATTTAAGTTTTTTATTTAAATTTACATAATTTATTATGTAGCAAACATAATAAATTATTAATGTGTTTTATGTCAGGTGAATTTAATGGGGGTGTGTTATTGTGTGTGTGTGTGTGTGTGTATGTATTCGTACTATGTCATGTGTGTGTATCGTTCATGTGTGCATGACACAGTCACTGCGTCCGCTCACATGATCTCGTATGTTGTGTGTATGAGATGTGTTGTGCAATTCATTGTTGTTGGTGTTGTGATATTGGGGTGGTACGATGAGACATGGTGATGTATGAATGTTGTGTTAATATGTGCCTGATGTTGTGATGTGTGGTGTTTTATGCCTTGGTTATTACTGGTGTTAGATTAGTGTGTTTATGTGGTGATGTGTGGTTGGTGTGTTGATGTATGGTGTTTTGTTGGGGTCATGTTGTGTGGCTAGTGATGTAGTGTGTGAGGTATAGTAATGTAAGTCGTGTAGTGGGGGGGGGTGTGGCTAGAGTTGGGTTTGGTGATGTTTAAGTGTGGTGTGGGTGTTGGTAATGGTGTGTGTATATGCCGACGTCGCGTCGTGATACGCGCTATTCATACGCGACGGCCTCCCTTGCTAGCGCATCCGCCCGTGTTCTTATTGGACACTCAGTAGCGAATACATCGTGACGTTCGCACGGGAGCTTTGCCTCATTGCAGTTGTGGCAGCTGGTGTGGTGGTCACAGTTCTTTCGGATGTGTCCCGGCTGTCCACACTTGGTGCAGCGGTCCTCATCGTCAGTGGTGCAGCTCTTACGGCCGTGACCATAGCCTAAGCAGCGCATGCACTGTATAAGGGGTGTCTGATCTTGGACCCTCACACACTGCACGTCGACGAATAGTCTGCCGGCCGCGGTCAGCCTCTGCCACAGTTTTGGCGACACTTGGAGGACGACGTGACACTCATCTGGATGTCTCGCCCTTCTCCGATATCGCTCCGCGACAGTGGCCTCCTCGGCCGACAGACCCTCCGCCAATTCTGCGTTCTGATTGGTCAACGCTGTTTGTATGTCGGCCTCCGTGTTACGCTTGCACATATTTTTTAATATTATAAGCGGGTTCTTGAACCTCGCTTCCTCTACCACCAGCTTTGTGTTAGTTGTCAGCTTTACCGCGACATGATCAAGTTCTTCCTTCGTGTGGCATGAGAGGACGAACTTAGGTCCCCTCACGCGCTTCATTTTCTTGATCTTAATGCCGTTTTCCCTAGCTTTAAGGGTGTCTCTCATCTCATCCATTAGGACGTCACTGCTTAACATATCGACCGTTGACACCACTATGGCGTGTGTTTTCCCCTCCGTTTGTGGCCTCGGCTTGGCCACCATTTCAGCGTAAGTACGCGGGCCGCAGTTGGCTTGTTCCACGCGTTTGCTGAGCTCCTGCGTGGTGCTTTTCAGCTCCCTGACCTCTTGCAGGAGCTCAGCGCTCGCTTTAACCGCGGGGGTGGTAGTAGAGGTGTTCTCCCTGGTCTTCTCGAGGGTTACAGCGTGATATCTCACGACGCCTTCAAGATTTTTGATATGCACAAGACTCTGCTGCAATTGGGTTTTGTGCTGGTCAACCCCCTCCAGGAGAGAGGCGTGGTTTCTGAGGACTTCTTCGAGTCTCTCGTTTTGCTCCCTGTTGGAGCTGAGAATCTCGCTATGAGCCTGGATCATAGACTTGACACGCTCCAACTGGGGTATCTCCATCCTTGTTGGTGGTGCCACGCTCTCCCCCGGTGGTGCATTTTGCCCTACGTTTTCCCTCTCACCCTCCCCAACGTATTGCACCAGCTTTTCCAGGATTTTAATGACCCCGTTTTTGACCTCGGTCTTCAGGTTGCGGGACATACCAAGGAGTTCCTTCGCCTCCTGAAGCCTCTCCTTGGCGTCCGCATACCTAGATCTGATCCTTTTGTAACGACATCAGATTGAGTTAGCCCAGGTTTATTCCTGTAGTGAATAAATCTGTTATAATAAAAAAAAAAATATGAAAATCAATTCACTAAGATCAGCTACGTGTTAATTGAATAAGGGTTAAAAAATGGCGAATGTCAGCGATTCTGACCGATCACTACCCCCCTCGTCCATTGCTCACGGTAAACGTAGGGGGGTTCACACCACCCTATGTAATTTTGTGGTTTTATTGTGTCTGTATTGTTGGATTTTATCTTATCTATCTATACTTATAATAAAAATGTAGAAATAAAAAATTACGTTCAAGAAATATTGTGTTTTAAATTTGATTATTCTTAAAATGATCCTATATTATAGTTTAGTATAAAGTTAATAATAATTATTATTAATACATACATATCATCACGCCATATCCCATGCAGGGTAGGCAGAGAGAACAGAGTGCCAGAGAACTCTATCCTTGCATACTTCACTCGCTTCCTCAACATTCATAATTCTCTTCATACACGCTCGCTGGTTTCGGAGACTCTTGACTCCACCGTCCTTGAGTACGTGACCAATCTGGTCTAGGTAGGTGAGTCTCGGTCTCCCCCGGTACCTACATCCTTCCACTTTCGCATTGTATATCTTCTTAACCAGACGTTCGTTCGGCATTCTTTCCACATGTCCGAACCATCGGAGCATTCCCTTTCGCATCTTTACACCAATACTCTCTTTTATACCTACTCGTTCTCTTACGTGTAATATTAATACAAAACGTTTTATATATTGTCGTGTCTATTGGTCTGTCTATGACATCGTATCTTTTAAAGGAATGGGCTGATTATCGTACAATTTTTAGCCGATTTCAAGAAAGGAGAAGGTTTCAATTCGATAGTTTTTTTTATATTGTATTGATAGGACTACGCTGTAGACAGTTCTCTATCTACAGCCGCGGACCGGTCCGTACAGAGAGTCAGATTTTCACTCTTCCGTCACCTCTATTACGCAATCATAAAACCAACATCTTCATTCTCCAGCTCTTATCCCAATTACCAGTGATCGATATAATAATGTACTCCACTTTCATCGTATATATTGCAACAGTTATTGTCAATAAAACTTTGTTTTACGAGCGAAAAATTGTTGTCATACATGGTACTTGAACCCACTATATCTATTTCAAATCAAGTCAAAAACTTTTGGAAATCAAAAAAAAAAAAATGGTACTCAAAATCAAATAAATGGTATAATAATATTTGAAATAAAACTATTTTTACGGATTCTATCGAGTATATATTTGATTTTTAATTGCCCGACATTTCGTAGGTACACTTTATAGCACTTCTGGTCACGGGAGGACAGTCCAGTTAGTTTGCCCATGACGAAGAGTTTTCTACAGTCCAGAATAGTGCAGAATCCATGAAAACAGTTTACTTACGTGAACATTAGAAAATGATAAATGGTATGCGTTTGGTACGGATTTTCAATAGGTGTGAGCTCGAGGCTCACATGTGATAATCATTTTTTGGCTCATAAACTTATCATCTGATCTCCGCTTATATATGTCCCACTGTTGAGCTCGAGCCTCCTCCATAATGGGAGGGAAATTAACCTACTATACCGCGCTGGTCAGACGTGTTGGTATAGGGTATTGTTTACAGTTTTCTTCTCTCGCATAGATGTTTTATGCATTTTATATCCTTTAGTTGTCTCTTACGATCACCCACAGGTAAGATCTCTAGTGGTGAATTGTATTCTTGCTCCGTCACCACACGAAAGGTAAACTTATAAATCTTAGTAGCTATTGGCAATAGTTTTATGACCGGCCGTCTGTCAGACGTCAACACTACTTGTGAATGTAATTGTTGACCAAACGACATCAGATTGAGTTAGCCCAGGTTTATTCCTGTAGTGAATAAATCTGTTATAATAAAAAAAAAATATGAAAATCAATTCACTAAGATCAGCTACGTGTTAATTGAATAAGGGTTAAAAAATGGCGAATGTCAGCGATTCTGACCGATCACTACCCCCCTCGTCCATTGCTCACGGTAAACGTAGGGGGGTTCACACCACCCTATGTAATTTTGTGGTTTTATTGTGTCTGTATTGTTGGATTTTATCTTATCTATCTATACTTATAATAAAAATGTAGAAATAAAAAATTACGTTCAAGAAATATTGTGTTTTAAATTTGATTATTCTTAAAATGATCCTATATTATAGTTTAGTATAAAGTTAATAATAATTATTATTAATACATACATATCATCACGCCATATCCCATGCAGGGTAGGCAGAGAGAACAGAGTGCCAGAGAACTCTATCCTTGCATACTTCACTCGCTTCCTCAACATTCATAATTCTCTTCATACACGCTCGCTGGTTTCGGAGACTCTTGACTCCACCGTCCTTGAGTACGTGACCAATCTGGTTTATGTAGGTGAGTCTCGGTCTCCCCCCGTACCTACATCCTTTCACTTTCGCATTGTATATCTTCTTAACCAGACGTTCGTTCGGCATTCTTTCCACATGTCCGAACCATCGGAGCATTCCCTTTCGCATCTTTACACCAATACTCTCTTTCATACCTACTTAATATTATTATTAATCTATTTTACAATTTCATCAAAATAATTTAATTTTTGACATAATGAATTATAATTTCACTGACACTTATATATTTTATTATATATCAATAGATATTCTATTGCTTTTGTATTTGATTTATAATTTCCCGACGTTTCGAACACTTTACAGTGATCATGGTCACGGGAGGACTGAGGTGTCTTACGTCCAATATGTCATTGTTATTATAGGAATTTATATCTCTCCTCCTTATATTTGAGAAATGTTAGGCGGTAATATTTCTCAAATATAAACCAAGTTTATTTAATTGAATTGTATTCCCAAGAAGAGGTTGACGTCTGGCAGGCGACCGGTCATAAAACTATTGCCAATAACTTTTACAATATCTACAAAGAAATGAGAGTAGGTTCATATTATATCGACCCCAAACAATTGGGATACAAGTAGGAGAATGATGACTTTGTCTTGCATATTTTATGCCTTAGTCGTCTATTACGACACCCATATACAAGGTGGAGGACGGTGAAAACTTACGCCGTCACTATAGAGAAAATTGTATAATAAAAATTTCATCATATCTGCAGATAATTAAATTTTTTGAGCACCACTTGGAACCATATGTCTGAATATTAGGGGTCCAACTGACCCTAATCATAAATTCTTCAAATACATAACACTTAATTAAACCCTTTGACTCGGAGAAATTTATCAAAATTTTACATGACATTTTTCGTATTTAATAATGATGAAAGCTTAGTTTATATGTTGTATTAGATTGTGGGGGGATTGAGGAGGATCTCTGGCGCGCTGATAGTATTGAGACGTCTTACTAAAGCTGCGTGATCACCTGCAGTTCCCCCCAAAGTCACAGCCACTGTCCCAGGCCTGGACTGGACTGACTCTGGACAACCAGAATCAAGTCGGCGATGTTGAGCCATAATAATGGCTAATACTCTTTTTTTTATTTTTGCCGTTGCGGTGGGCTATGGATGTGGTCGCGCTCCGCCAAATCGGTCCAGGGTGACGGAAGAGACGGTACGCAATCCCACAGATCCACCGTGCAAGAACTCCTCTCTTCGCCGTGCGAGCGGGCCACCGGTACACGATCTTTGTCTTCGGTGGCCGTGGCTAATACTCTACCTAGTCGCAGATCGTTTGGAGCCAGACTGCACCCGGAATCCGTGAATCAGATCTGGACCACATTGACCGCCGATCCAGTGTGTAGAGTGCGGCAATCCGTGAGATACATCAACCACCAGGACCGGCGGGTCTGCAGACCCCGCGAAGAACACTTTAGACAGAGATCCAAGTTTCAAATCTGACTCCATGTGATCCCTACGGAAGCACTGTGAAGGCCACGATATAATAGATTGTGGGATTTTAACTCAATTGTAACACTATTAAGAAATTTGAAATATAACTATTTTTAAGGATTTTATCGCGTTTCGAACATTTTATTGGTGTACGTGAACACTGTAAAATATAAACGCATTAGAATACGCAAAAATATTTTTTATCTTAACTTTCTTTTATTGTAAAATTGTGAAACTAAAGAAGGGGGAAATAATAAATAAGGTAAACCAATGATCAAACCGGAGCTATCTGGCTTAGACTGCTCGATCTCCCAACTGAGCTGTCTCTGTTCTCAATGAGAGCGCCTGTGTGAGACACAAGGAGGTTTCAGGAGTGGAAGTGGAAGTAGGGATGCATGGACTAAGTGTTTTCTCTGCGCAACATTGTGGAGAAGCATCTGGCTCTAGGGTGGGTTTTCTGAAGTTTTGTGGATCTGGAGAGAGCATTTGACACGGTTGTACGAAAGGAACTTTGGGACATTTTACCGGAGTATGGTATTAACGGTAAACTGCTACAGGCTGTGCAGTCCAGTTACATGGGCTGTAGAGCCTGTGTGCGGCTGGATGATGGAATGTCGCCTTGGTTTGATGTCAATATCGCCAGTAATACAATACAGCCAGGCTGTTTATCATATATCTGGATAAATGTCTCCAAAGGTTGAACGATATGAATGTGGGAGTCCAGATGAGCGACTCAGTGGTCACTGCTCTGCTCTATGCAGATGATGCAGTTCTGCTGGCACAGTCAGCGACTGACCTGCAGACCCTAGTCGACACAATGACAGAAGATTGTAAGAAAAGGGGTCTACGCGTGAAAGTGAGCAAAACCAAAATAATGGTCTTTGAAAGAGACGAAGCCAGAACAGATGTAAGAGTAAAAATAGGTAATGATGTACTAGAGCAAGTGGATGAATTTGTATATCTTGGATGTGGTTTTAGCCGAGATGGAAAGTACACCACTGATATAGAGCGAAGAGTGAATGCGGGAAATAGAGTGAACGGAGCGTTGGGGCAACTTCTCGGTAGCCACCACCTCAGCCAGAAGGCACGTGTAGCAATACATAACGCAGTGCTTGTCCCAACATTACTATATGGAAGCGAGAGTTGGGTATGCAGAAAAGAGCATGAAATCAAAATTAATGCGGTCGAAATGCGATCTCTACGGAAAATATGTGGAGTTAGGCTGACCGACCGCATTCGCAACGACGACGTAAGAGAGCGAGTAGGTATGAAAGAGAGTATTGGTGTAAAGATGCGAAAGGGAATGCTCCGATGGTTCGGACATGTGGAAAGAATGCCGAACGAACGTCTGGTTAAGAAGATATACAATGCGAAAGTGGAAGGATGTAGGTACCGAGGGAGGGGATAAGCGTGTATGAAGAGAATTATGAATGTTGAGGAAGCGAGTGAAGTATGCAGAGATAGAGTTCTCTGGCACTCTGTTCTCTCTGCCTACCCTGCAAGGGATATGGCGTGATGATATGTATGTATGTAGACCAGATTGATCACGTACTAAAGGAAGGTGGAGTCAAGAGTCTCCGAAACCGGCGAGCATGCATGAAGAGAATTATGAATGTTGAGGAAGCGAGGGAAGTATGCAAGGATTGAGTTCTCTGGCACTCTGTTCTCTCTGCCTACCCTGCAAGGGATATGGCGTGATGATATGTATGTATGTATGTATGTAGACCAGATTGATCACGTACTAAAGGAAGGTGGAGTCAAGAGTCTCCGAAACCGGCGAGCATGCATGAAGAGAATTATGAATGTTGAGGAAGCGAGGGAAGTATGCAAGGATTGAGTTCTCTGGCACTCTGTTCTCTCTGCCTACCCTGCAAGGTATATGGCGTGATGATATGTATGTATGTATGTAAAAACTATTATTTAATGATGCCAAAGAAGTTACGTTACGTGCATACATAACGTACATGCACACATTTTTTTTTAATATTTAGTTATATTCGAAAATATCTCTCTATATTTCATATATTCATAACGTCCTTTCGAATGATTCATATATCAATTTTCAGTTATAGTATTCATACTTACATATGTCCGGGGAAAGAACAATTTAATATCTTTTTTTCGTACCCCTAGCAAGCCCCATAAGGGGGATCTTTCCAATTTCCTTTAATGTTGCGAAATGTTATTTATAGAAATGAATTCTGGTTTCGTTTATTTTATATTTGTATTTTTGTTTTTTTAATATTATATAATATTTTATTTAAAAAATGAATTTAAAAATACGCTTAAACGTTAAATTGAACTGCACAAATGGCTTAGTGGGTAAGATACCGACATTCCGTGCCAAACCTAGACAAAATTGGTCATGTACTGAAAGAAGGTGGATTCAAGAGCCTCCGAAACCGGCGAGCGTATATGATGAGAATTATGAATGTTGAGGAAGCGAGTGAAGTATGCAAGGATAGAGTTCTCTGGCACTCTGTTCTCTCTGTCTACCCTGCAAGGGATATGGCGTGATGATATGTATGTATGTATGTATATTTACTTAACCTTCAAATATGTCTGTGACTTAAGGTTTAAAACACCCATGTATGATGGTACTAGTGTGATACTCTGATGATGTATCTTGAAGGTAGAAGACGTAATACTGTTTTGTCTATTAATGAACATATCAAGTTTGAATCTCATTGGATACGTTTTTATTATTTATAAATACCTGATTACGAAACGAAAAATGATGTTACAAGTGGGGTTCGAACCCGCACCTATTGGGAATCACGTATTGGGCAAGCACGGTTGGGCCGGATTCCCAGTAGATGCGGGTTTGAACCCCGCTTGTGACATCATTTTTCGTTTCATAATCGGGTATTTATAAATAATTAAGCATATTAAATGCTAAAATTTCAGTAATTTGAACGTCTTTATTAGTTCATTGGAGGGTAATGTTTTTTAAATCAGGGGTAACTTATTTTTTTTATTATATTTTCTATATTTAACGCCTTTTAATAGCAAACTAGCAATTAGCTAATGTGATGGTAACTGGTATTAGCTGCTTCTAGCCAAGGCTTTTCCTATCATGAGAAAAGTGCTCTTCTCACATCATGTGTTAAGAAGGGACATATCGCAATTCTGGGTCACTTCAAAAGAAAGCTATATAGTACCCTCCATCCATTACAGATATGAATGCCAAAATTGCCAAGCAAGGTAAGAAAGCTGGTGTTCGCAGTAAGGTGCTATATGTTCTTCAAGAGAGAACTTTCGCCAATTCTTCTGGTGGTCCCAGATTAAGACCTCCGATTCCTAGTCGCCAATCAAGAATCTTTCCTCCCCCAATGGGTTTGTTTCTTTTAAAGACATCACCCTGCACTAAGGCAATAATCCCTGTATTGCGGGGGACTTTAACCCAGACAAATTACACGCAGACTCAAAACAACACTTTATGGATAGCACAAAATATTGTCCTGCGTGGAAATCGAACCCACGGCATAGGTACGGAAGGTCGATATTATAACCACTACGCTATCTGTGCAGTCAAAAATGGTAGTCGATTAGTTGGCAGCACCATGAGTGGATTCTGGAATAGCGGAGCTGCTGTATCTGGAGATCTTAGTTCTATTTTATGGGGAAATTCAAGCCTTGAATGCTATCAGTAAGAGATAAAAAGAGATTTCGTATCGTCTCATACTTTTACATAATCATTATAAAAAAAAATACATTACTTAATATTCATTATTTAAAAACAAAAGCCAGGGGTTGTTCTAATTTGAATCACCCTAACAGAGGGGAAGATCGTCACAGATAAAAAATTGAATAATTTTTACTTTAAGAAAAAATGTTAGAATAATGTGGATATGTCTTTATAGGAAACGTTTTACCATACCATTGCTTGGATTTTTTTTATTGCTTACGGTGGCAAACGAACACGCACCACACCTGATGATAAATGTTACTGGCGCCCATGGACCTTTGTAATACCAAGTGTATAGCTAGACCGCTGCCTACTGGGGTGGGCTTCCGGCTCTCTCGCTCCCCGAACGAGGCGCAATAGCTCATTGCCATTACTCAGACGTCAATCTTCTGCGAGAGTGTGGTATCACGCTGGACGGACCGACCCGCGGTTGTAGACAGAAAACTGTTAACTGCGTGGCCCTACCACTAAAGGAATATTTATGATATTTACATTTCGAAGGCTCGAAGGAACAAAACCATGTACCAGGCCCGAAGGACCACAAAAATATAGTTATATTTACTATGGTGATACACGAACCGGATGTTGAAATTGACAGTTATTGATAGCTTAAATGACTTAATCATAAATTTACTGTCAGGTAACTATTGCTAAAACTATTGCTAAATGCCTGAATGATGAGTAAGGATTATTGTGAATTTAAAATAAAATACTTTTACGGATTCTATCGCGTTTGTATTTTAATTTCCAGACGTTTCAAACACTTTACAGTGATCATGGTCAGGGGAGGACTCCGATGATCACGCGTAAACGTTAGAAATCATTTTTATTGTGAATATTATAGGAGTACTGTTCGAATGGGACTATTGTGAACGTTATAAGCGTATTGGTCCATAGCGAACAGGCAAAATTATAAGATTGAATACACGAGATGATAGAATAGAGCTGACTCGTATAAAACAGTTAGAATGCATTTCCAATAAATTTGGTTTCAAGTCGTGCATGTGTTTACCGTTTTAAAAATTGTTTACACTATCTTATTTGAGGATCTGAGGGAAGGGGTAAAAGTTATTCTAAGGTATTATTTTTAAGCCAAAATATGAATAGACCTTTTTAAAATTATTTTTAGCTTGTAGCTAAAAATAATTTTAAAAAGTCCTTTATCTAAATATATATAAAAATTGATTGCTGTTCGTTAGTCTCGCTGAAACTCGAGAACGACTGGACCGATTTGGCTAATTTTGAACTTGAAATATTTGTGGAAGTCCAGAGAAGTTTTATACGGTGAGAAAATATGAAAAAATTGTGAGAAAATAATAAAAACTACAATTTAAAATAAAAATCTTCCCTATCAAAAAGATGACGTTCGTGAAGTAAAAGGGAAGCAGTATGAAGTCTGCCAGGTCAGCTAGTTTTAAATAAAAGATTAATTGTAGTAGTATAGGATTTTATTTCAATTTTATTTTCTCTTGCACATATGCTATATGCATATTATATTTCTTAGTCTTCTTTCACGATATCCACAGGCAAGATAGAGAGAGTATATAGAGGTATATTAAGGTATATTTCGTAAATCAGAAGTGGGATGATCCATACTATTCTTTACATCACTAACATCTGGAACGTAAAATTGCAGCCATTGTACCGTGTAATTCAATGTTTGTTTTATTCCCTTTGACAGTGTTTTAAGGAGAGTATCTTCATCCAAGTATCCTGGAGAACTGAAATATATTTGGCAATAATATATACTTTAAGAAAAACTGTAGCTTTTCAGTAATCTATATAGAAAAAGTGTTTTTTTTATTGCTTATGGTGGCAAATGAGCAAGCAGCACAACTGATGGTAAGTGTTACTCCTGGGCATGGACCTTTGCAATATCAAGGGTATAGCTTAGAGCGCTGCCTACCAATAAAATTCATAAACCCACCCACTTGGTCTTCCGGCTCACTCGCTCACCGAACGAAGTATGATACAGTGATATATAATATAGTGGATGAATGTTTGCACGTAAAGGTTGGTATATTAACTACTGTGCCATCTGTGCAATCCAATAATAATACATACATACATACATCATCACGCCATATCCCTTGCAGGGTAGGTAGAGAGAACAGAGTGCTAGAGAACTCTATCTCTGCATACTTCACTCGCTTCCTCAACATTCATAATTCTCTTCATACACGCTCGCCGGTTTCGGAGACTCTTGACTGCACCTTCCTTCAGTATATGGCCGATCTGGTCTAGGTAGGTTAGTCTCGGTCTCCCTCGGTACCTACATCCTTCCACTTTCGCATTGTATATCTTCTTAACCAGACGTTCGTTCGACATTCTTTCCACATGTCCGAACCATCGGAGCATGCCCTTTCCCATCTTTACACCAATACTCTCTTTCATACCTACTCGCTCTCTTACGTCGTCGTTACGAATGCTGTCGGTCAGCCAATGATAATGATAATACTAAGGTCCATGGGTGACAGTAATACCATCAGATCTGTTGCTTACTCGTTTGCCACCTAATGGTAGGACCACGCTGTTGACAGTTCTCTGTCTACAGCCACGGGCCGGTCCGTCCAGGGTGGAACCACACTGAGCAGAAGATCGACGTCTGAGTAATGACAATGTCCTATTGCGCTTCGTTTGGTGGACGAGAGAGCTGGAAGCCCAACTGGGTGGGTTTGGAGTTTGTAGTCACACACACACTTATCATCAGGAGTCTGCTCGTTTGCCACCATAAGTAAAAAAAAAAAAATGCAATAAAAAATCTACGTCAGAATTTCAGATTCCCAAATTCAGTAATTTTAGCTAGGCTTTCAGTGAACCGTTTTCTTCCAAAAAATTCTCTCAGTTTTTAAGCCTTAAGCGATGCTTTTTAACTTTAAAAAGACCATCGCTCCAGTTACTCTAAGCCATAACAGTTTAAATATCTAATGCTTGTCAAGAAACTGCTATAAAAATCTTCTTTGTAATTACAAGGTAATTTTTTCTTTAAAGAAATTTTTCTATGGTTCAAGTTATAAGCTTAAGTAATATAACGATTATTGATGTTTATATTTAACAGCAAGAAGGTTTAATACCTGATCGCAAGCCACTGGCAGTTTTTGCTCGGTTGGATTTGAATATAGATGAATAGAATTTAATTTTAAGTTATTTTTTGAATGTATGTCAATTATAGTAATAATAAAATTGTAGGATAGTTTGTCGAACTGAATAAATATTGTTAGTTCACCAAACAAACAACCCTTGTTTTATTGCAAAATCATTATAAAATAACCCTAATTCAGGGTCAAACAGTTTATACAAGTATTATTAGTAGTAGGATTAGAAGAATTATAATTATTTTTAAGGATTTTATCGAATTTGTATTTGAAAGTATAACACTTTTTGATGACGTTTCGAACACTTTTTAATGTTCTTTGTGACGAGAAAACTAAAATATTTCACGGCCAACAAATAATCAGTTGTTATAAATGTTTTATAAACTTTATAATAACACGTTATTAAAAATAAAACGTTTGCTTTAAAATATCAGCAATAACGATGACTTATTGTACGTGAAACGAGAAAAAGTGTTCGAATCGTATATACTCATAGTTCATTTTATTAACATCACGATATTAAAAAAATGTATCTATAATTATATATAACTTTCTGTATGATGACGGAGCAAGAATAAGATTCATCATCAGCTTTACTAACTGTAAGTATCGTAAAAGATAACTAAGGGATATAATATATGTACATATAAAATTTATACAAGAGAACCCGTCTGACTGGCATAGTATAATAGGTCAATTTGCCTCCTGATTTGGAGCAGACTTGAAGTAAGCAGTAAGACCCAAAGATAATGATGTAAAATTTATATAAAAAAAAGTTTTAGATTTTTTTTTTGACAGTATGATTCAGTCCCATCTCATACCAATGATCCGAGGCGACGGAAAAGCGATGATTGACCCCAAAATTTACCGTGATAATTCTCACCGTCAATTGTGCTACCAGTTGAATCTATTGCAAAGAGATTCCTTTTTTTGACAGTATTATTTCGTTCCAACCCTTCCAAATCATCCAAAAGAGCGATGTGTGGCCTCATAACTTCTATTACTTGTCACCGATAATTGAACGGTTCCCAAAACTAATTCATTGACCGATCGATGCCCGATGACTGATTTGTGTTGCATAAATGGTTGTTTTGAGTCTGTGTATATTTTGTGTCAGTAAAATGTGTATTTGAAAAGTCCCCCGTAATACACAGATTAATAGGTTTGAAATAAAACTAGTTTTATGGATTCTATCGCGTTTGTATTTGATTTTTAATTGCCCGACGTTCCGAACACTTCACGGGAGAACTGAAGTCCTCAATCCGCTATAAAGTTTTATTTGAAATATTCATTCATGTAAATTGTTAATTCAATACTTGTGGTAAACATTAGAATTCGTTAGATTATTAGGTTGTCTAAAATAAAAATATAAACTCCGCAAAATCTTATAAATTGGACTACACAACAAGGGTCTCGGCACTGCTAATAAGCATATAAACGGCAACTGGAAGTTTCTGGCTAATCACTGTTTTGTCAAGCTCTCGCCATATCACCCCACGGGGAGGGTATTACGTAATGTTCTGTAGAAATTGTGTGAGGAACAATGGTTTTAGAGGTTTAGAACTTTTGTATAGACAAGTACAGTCAAAGGATTTCGTGAAAACTATTGCGGTTTTAGAGATTTACGACAAGATATACAAGATATTGCAGATATTAAATTATTTCAGATAATCTGAAAGTTTAAAATAGTATTATATTTCTTCTTCTTCTTATATATTGGCAATCAGCTACATATACGAGCTATTGGTGCTAGTGTCAAGTTATAAATATTTTCACGTTTTTAGTCTTTCAAGTTAGTCATTGTCTAAGTCAAATTGTCGCCATTAACAGTGCAATGACCACACTGTTAATGGTATCTTGTGGGAATTTTGATGGAAAACGAAAATGTTGTAAAGCACTTTTATATGATATTCACTACATCCCAGTATTTCCGCACATCACATTACATAAAATGCCATCAAAATTATCTAATATAACACGTTAAAACACTAAGATATCGAATATAATACAAGAGCACCACATGACGTTTTCAAATTCCCGTCAAAAGTCCTTATATTTCTTTTTTGACGTGATAACGTGTCTTATATATCTATGGACGTCAGCTGTGCGGACGAAAAATTATCACGTACCATTCGAGCCGAGCGTGCAAGTGAGAACACGGAACAAGCGATAGAGAAACACGAACAGCCTAAGCGTTCTTGCATTTTAAGAATTTGACGTGTGAACTATTTATAAAGTGAAGTGAAAAGTTAATGTGGTTTCTATTGTTTATGTTTGCTCAATTCATAAAAGTATGCAATTTTACATCAATGTTTTCTTATGATGTTATCACCAAGGCTGTTAACTGGGGCGTCGACGGAGGATGGTACCCGAAAGGGTGACCCGCCGGGCTGGCCACGGATGGCAAGGAAACGGTATGGCCGGCCAATTGGCGATGGGGTCGGAATACTGTGGGTTATGGGGCCACACGCTGCCCTTCCGTCGCCCCGGACGGAACGGGCGAGGTGTGTGCGGACCATAAACTACCCAAAAAAAAATTGTTATCACATTTTTTTAGGAAATTGTAAATAGGGAAGCGCTAAGTGTAGTTGATTATCGTATCGGTCTCTTTTGAAGAGGCTCACGTTTAATCTATCAGTTCGGGTTTTTGAATTAAAAAATCTAGGGATGTGTCTTGTATACACCGAGTCTATTCGAAATTATACGATACTTTTGTATCGGATTCGATTTTGGTTTCGGATGAATTTATTTTCGGATATCCGTTTGTTGTTATCCATTTTATTGTAACGGTTACTCTATTCCATAATATTTATAATATAATTTAAAATAAAAAAAATCACTTTATTACTAAAAAAATAAAAATTACGAGCCCACTGAGTTTCTTGCCGGATCTTCTCAGTTTGTGGCTGCTTGCCGATCCGGTGGTAGGTTAATTAAAATTACATACATACATACATATCATCACGCCATATCGCTTGCAGGGTAGGCAGAGAGAACAGTGCGCCAGAGAACTCTATCCTTGCAATAATATTAAAATGCAATTAAAATTAATTTTAAAAAGTAATATAAAATTGACAATATGTAAGTGCCCCTATGGGGCTTATGCGTAATAATAAATGATTTGATTTGATCTTATTCTATATGTATAAAAGAAGATGTTTATATATATGTTATCGCTAAACTCAGAAACTGTTTGACCGATCATTATAAAAATTGATATGTATTTTTCGCGGAGAAGGTTTATATGATATCCACATTGATGTAATTCCCCACCAGGCGGCGCTGCGATATATTGACTTTAAAAAACAAACCAACGGGCTGGGTTTGGTAGTCTTTTAAATTTCTATATATACAAAATCACAGCAACGTCTCCAAAGATTTCCATATTTTTTTTTTAATCGCTTACTATGACAAACGAACAAACAGCACACCTGATGGTAAGTGATACTGTTGCACATGGACCCAGCAACACCAGGGACACAGCCAGGCCACTGCCTACCGTCAAGAAAGAGTTCTTCTTAAACCTCATTTGAAGAAGGATATATCATTTTACTATGCAAGAGATTTCAGCAGCCATCAATCTATGCCTAGGTTATTTTTTTTCTAAAGACACCACCCTTTTTTTTTTTGCGTTGGACTATGGACGTGGTCGCGCCCCGCCAAATCGGTCCGGGGCGACGGAAGAGGCGGCGCGCAACCCCATAGACCCACCAAAGACACCACCCTGAACTAAATAAATTATCCTTGTATTGCGGTGGGACTTAACAAACATATAACGCAGACTAATTACATCCAGACTACAGAATAACAGTTTGCGGATGGCACAAAGTATTATCCTAAGTAGAAATCAAACGAGTCTGGTACGGAAAGTCGGTATCCTAAACGCTAGGCCATCTGTGCAGTCTGTCATTCGTAGAAATTCATTTGTCAGTCATTCATTGAAAGTCTCATTTCATCATCATTCTCCAACTCTTATCCCAATTACTTGTGGTCGATACAATATGTACTCTTCTTTCATAGTACATATTGTAGAAGTTATTGGCAATAGTTTTATGACCGGCCGCCTGCCAGACGTCAACACTACTTGTGAATGTAACTGTTGATCAAACGGCATCAGATGGAGTTGGTACAGGTCGTTATAAGGCTCTTAGTCATCTTTTACGACATCCACGAGCAAAGTAAAGATTGTTAGTATTCGTAGCCGCTACCAAACAGCAGATCTCATTTTCTATACATATAATAAATAAATCTTTACATTTAATACATTTATTAAAAAATAAGTATAGGCAGTAAGAAAAGGCTAATAGAAGCTTAAAAAGAATCGGGTTTTTATAAACAAAAAAGAAATTGAAGTCTGTATGTATGTACACTCTAATCTCTAAAATTACTAAACTGATTGCTCACAGTTTTCACAAAATAGATTAAGCTCAGATCAGAACAACATGTAGTCTTTGTTTCTTTAAAAACTGATATGAGTAAAAAAAATTCTTCTTCTTCTTCTACTCAGTTCATATACGTCCCACTGTTGGGCTTGAGCCTCCTCCACAATGGGAGAGAAATTAACCTACTATACCACGCTGGTCAGACGTGTTGGTATAGGGTTTTGTTTCGAGTTTCCTTCTCTTGCATATATGTTATATGCATTTCATATCCCTTAGTCGTCTCGTACGTTGACTCACGGGTAAGATAGGGGATGGTGAATTGTATTCTTACTCCGTCACCACACGGATAATAATAAAAAAACGTTATGGTCATTTAAATTTTAAAAATCATCGCTCGCCTTTTATGTAAATAAATCGATTAAAAAATATTACGCGAACGAAGACGTGAGCATTTAGCTAGTAAAGTAATATTTTGATAGTAAACTACCCTATTACCAATTTTTCTGATCTGAATTGAACCCGCAAACCTCTTCACCGTAATAAAACTAACATTTGTATCACTCAGCTGTGTCTTACTGATAGTGGTTTTTTTTTTATATTTCAGACGTACAGTCGAAAACAATAGTGCTATATTTAATTTTCTTTTTATTTTTATCATCATCTTAGCTCATATATGTATTTATTAGCCTCCTCCACAATGAGAGAGAAATTAACCTACTATACCGCGCTGGTCAGACGTGTTGGTATAGGGTTTTGTTTCGAGTTTTCTTTCTCTTACATAGATGTTATATGCGTTTTATATCCCTTAGCGGTCTCATACGATTAGTCACAGGTAAGATAGGGGGTGGTGAAATTATCATCATGATCTTAGCTCATATATGTCCCACTGCTAAGCTCAAGGCTTCGTCATAATAGGAAGAAAATAATCTACTATTCCAAGCCGAGCAGACAGACGCATTGGTATAAAGAGATAGGAAAATCTAAAATAAAACCTAGCAATTGATCTTTTTTTTTTTTTTCCCCGCAAGGTGGACCATGGATGTGCGCGTCCCGACAAAACATCCGAGGTGACGGAAGAGGCGGCACGCAACCCCATGGACCCACCTTGCAAACTCCTCTCTTCGCCTTGCGAGCGGGCCACCGGTACCCGATCTTTGACTTCGGTGGCCAACAATTGATCTAACCAGCGTGGTATAGTAGGTCCAATTTCCTTCCATTTTGGAGGAGGCTCAAGCCCAGAAGTGGGAAATATATTAACTGAAGAAAGAAATTTGTATCCTTTAATTATATATTGACTGTACTAATGGCGTATTAATTAAGATACCTTCCGCATCAGTGCCGTGATTCGATTCCTACGGAGAACAATATTTTGTGCGATCCACAAAGTCTTGTGTCTGAGTTTGGGTGTAATTTGTCTGAGTTAATTGCATATTTGTAAAATCCCCCGCAATACAAGGATTATTGCCTTAGTGTAGGGTGCCTTTAGAAGACAATCGGGTACCGGTGGTCCGCTCGCAAAGAAGAGGTGCTTGCAGGGTGGGTTAATGGGGTTGCGCGCCACCTCTTCCGTCACCCCGGATCGATTTAGCGGAGTGCGACGTCCATAGTCCACCGCAAAAAAAAATGGGGTGTCTTTTTAAAAAAAAAAGCAATTTTGAAGTCCCCTATCAATATAGAGAGTTTTAGTCTCAACAAAAACTTCTTTGCCCGCATTCACTAATTTTTATAGTAGGTATATGTATAATATTTATCTATTAATTGTGTGATTGTCAATTTCTCTGTGATAGAAAGACTATTTACTTAGTAAGGGGTGTTGTTTAAATAAAAAAAATAATAACTGGTTGCCCGCGTTTAGCTCAGTATTTTCTGTTTGGTGTTTTTTTTTTGGCAAATATATTTAGATTTAAAAAATATTGATAAAATAAAAGATGAAAGAAAAATTAAACAAATATAAAAATGGGAAAACAAGGACGAAACTAGAACTGTTTGAATAAGACTGCTGAATTTCCCAACTGAGATATATTTATTCTGATCTAGCTTCTGCCCGCGGCTTAGTCCGCGTAAAAAGTTACTTACCTAAAAATATAAGATAAAATTATCCTATAAGTTAATCCAGGAAATTTTAATGTCCTGTTTATTTATATCTAATCAACAGCCTGACAATAACTTTCAAGCTTCAAGGCTTTAAAAATGACTTCCGTACAACTTTTCATCCCCCTTTTCAACTGTTATTTTTCACATTAAAGGTAACCCATGTCCTTCGTCAGGCTCTAAGCTATCTGTGTACCAAACTTTAAATCGGTTCAGTAGTTTTGGCGTGAAAGCGTGACAGACAGACAGAGTTACTTTCGCATTTATAATATTAGTAAGGATCACAGCGGTCAATTTTTGCTTTCAAATTCTAATAATATTCAGCCAACTAAAAAATACATACTCTTTCGTTGGCTAAAAACACTAGCCAAATAATATTAAAAAAAAATAAAACCTAGCTAGATCAATCTATCACCCACTTAATTGCCTGCATAGTAAATTTCATGGTATTCGCTGATGGCGTTGCAAATATTCTAAAAATATGAAAAATTGCTCGTTCAAAGATGTTAAATCAAATCTTTTGTGAATAAATATTAAAACCAATACGAATTAAAATAATTATACCCAGGAATCAATCCTACGACGTTTAGCATAATTAAAACCCTTTTTTTTTTCCTTTAGAAAAAGACATCACTCTTTTTTTTTGTGGTTGTCTATGGATGCGTCTCGCACCGCCAAATCGGTCCGGGGTGACGGAAGAGGCGGCAAACTCCTCTCTTCGCTGTGCGAGCGGGCCACCGGTACCCGATCTTTGTCTTCGGTGGCCCGCTGGGCGAAAAAAAAAGACGTCACCCTGCACTAAGGAAATAATTCTTGTATTGCGGGGGACTTTACAAACATGTAATTAACGCAGACAAATTACACCACAGACTCATATTGTAGATTGCATAAAGAGTTTCATCGTCATCATCATCTCAGCTCATATATTCCTTCTCCATAATGGAAGCAAAATTGACCTACCACGCTTATTACCCGTGCTGATATAGAGTTTTGTTTCGAATTTTCCTTCTCTGAAATAAATATTATATGCGTTTTATATCCCTTAGTCATCTCTTACGATAACCCACAGGTAATATAGGGGGTAGTAGTAGTAGTATAGGGGGTAGTAGTCATCTCTTACGATAACCCACAGGTAATATTCTTATCTATCACCACGTGGAAATTAAATAAATTATATTATAATATATAATTCTTCCTATTCTATTTCCGTGTGGTGACGGCGTAAGAATACTATTCACTACTCCATATCTTACCCGTGGGTGATCGTACGAGATGACTAAGGGATATAAAACTCATATAACATCTATACGAGAGATGGAAAACTCTAAACAAAACCCTATACCAACACGTCTGACCAGCGCGGTATAGTAGGTTAATTTCCCTCCCATTATGGAAGAGGCCCGAGCCCAACAGTGGGACATTTATGGACTGTGATGATGATGATGATGATATAATCCTTACTAATATTAGAAATGCGAAAGTAACTCTATCTGTCTGTCGCTCTTTCACGTCAAAACTACTGAACCGATCTAAATGAAATTTGGTACACAGATAATCTTGAACCTGACAAAGGACATAGGCTACTTTTTAATACAAAAAAGGGTTGTAAAGGGGGATGAAAAGTTGTGAGGAAGTATCGTCATTTTTAAAGCCAGAATCTTGAAACTTATTTTTAATATATTTATTAGATATAAATAAATATGGCGCTAAAATTTTGTAAAAATTTACCCTTAAGGTTACCCCTTAATAAAAATAGGAGATAAAAACTTCAGGAAAGTAACTATTTACGCGGGCGAAGCCGCGGGCAGAAGCTAGTAAATAAAATAAAGTGTGTGTTGATTAGGAATCGAACCCATATCACTGGCTTAAAAGTTCAGTATACCACTACGCCATTTGTAGAATCACTTAAAACTTTTGCACATAACATTACACAACGAGGTTTGCTTGACCGCAGATAAGCGGCTCCCTTATACAAACACTTATTTAACCCTCTTGCCTTTGTACCTTTCCTTCCCCTTTGCCTCCCCCTCATCACAACCTTTACGATATATAGAAAATGAGGGTCAGCACATCAAAAGCTGCCCGCATTGGTTTAAGTTTATACTTGAAATGTGTTTAGTTTAAGTTAGTTTAAGTTAATTGACGCTAAGGTGAACTTAAGTTGTCGAATTAAATACATTCAATATCTATATATATATATATATATATATATATATATATATATAGATATATATATATATATATATATATATATATATATATATATATATATATATATAATGAATAAGTAAAAACTGTGTGTCTGGAATACGGTGGGTTATGAGGCCACGCTGCCCTTCCGGTGCGGACGGTGCGGGCGACGTGTGTCCGGGCCATAGACTACAAAAAAAAAAAACAACAGTGTTATGGACATACTGTTAATGGTATCTTCTGGGAATTTTGGTGAAAACGAATTTGTCGTAAAGCACTTTTAAATCATATTCACTACACCTCAGCACTTCTTCCGCATCACTTTATATAAAATACCATATAAATGATTTGATATAACACGTTAAAACGTTAAGATAATGAATATAATACATGACCAAATGGCATTTTCAGATTCCCGCCAATAGTCTGATGTCACTATTGTCAGTTTCAATAAAAATGGCGGGTTACTTTAATTACCTAAGTATTTATTGCCATTTAATTGTATGTTTATAAAGTTTAACGTAATACAAGAATTATTTCTTTATTATCATTAAGAACAAAATAATTTCAAAACGATACGTAATATGAGTCAATTTAAAACTATTAACTTTATCACAATTAATCATAATTATCAAAAATTACGAATGCGATTTTAATTGCAATTTTATCTTTATCATTAATGTTTAAAAGTGAATCGTTAATTTCTTATGTTTATTTATTTAATTGATAACGAAAATATCAATAAATAAATAATTGTATCGTGATTAAGTAAAAATAAAATGGCTACCGTCCCTTCCTTTTGCGTGGTTCATCATTTTCTTACTCTTATCCCAATTACTTGTGGTCGATACAATATGTACTCTTCTTTCATAGCACATATTGTAAAAGTTATTGGCAATAGTTTTATGACGGGCCGCCTGCCAGACGTCAACACTACTTGTGAATGTAATTGTTGATCAAACGGCATCAGATGGAGTTGGCCTAAATTAACATAAATTTCTTAGTCATCTTATAACAATATTCACGTAATAGTTAAAATAATAATAATATAAAACTAAACAAACTTTAACTCTCCTCTATGTTAAAGTAATAATAATTTAGTTCTCTTATAAAAATACTAGCGGCCCGTCCCAGCTTCGCACGGGTGGACATTTATTTTTTAAACATTTTGGCATATACGTACAGGAAATGCAGAACATACGTAAATAATAAGGTATTTAGCAATAGCGTATCGCGGGCTCCTTTTGCGTACGTGACTTGATGACTGAAAACTATTTATATATTGAAGTATTTATAGTGACATCACTACAATAGTTAGACACATGCTATCACATTTTTTGTAGGTATTGATATGTTCCTTAATATTGTGGAACATTTTTTTGTTCTACCATCAATAGTTTTCGCAGCACATTCGATGAAAGATATTTTATAGGAAATTTTTGCACCTTGGGTAACATTATTGTAGTTTTAGTAGGGATCCTTATTTTTTTTATTGCAATAAAAATAGCCTATATTAATCAATGATAATGTAGCATTCAAATGGTGAAAGAATTTTTAAAATCGGTCCAGTACTTTTTGAGCCAATTCGTTACAAACATACATACAAACCTTTCCTCTTTATAATATTAGTATAGATTAGGAATATTGTTATAAGTATATAATTTTATCAATTACGATTTTGTATTGTATTTGTAAATTGTATTATTTAGTCATTCTAAGTGAATCACACTGACGCTGATGATACTTACTAAATATTAAATTTAAAAAGGAAACAGTATGGGGAAATTAAACAAATTGTCAGATCCGTTGAATTTTTTGTTGATAGTTTTCACTTTTTTTTTCCTTTGTAAAAACAAATAAAGATCTTTAAAAAAATAGTAGATGTGCCAATCCAATTTTTTTGAAATAAATTGAAATAAAATAATAATTCTAATTTTTACGCGAGTATTACGCATTTCAAATAAAAAATATTTTTACGGATTTCATCGGGTTTTGTTTTTGATTTTTAATTTCATAACGTGTCGAACGGTTTACAGCGTTCTTGGAACTCCAGTGATCGTTTTATTTAAAGTTATGATATAATAAAACTTTATCCAATTCTTGTGGTGATGGAAGAAGAATGTTCTTCTTCTTTTACCCTCTATCTTACCTTGACCATCATAGAAGACGTCTAAGAGAAATAATATGCATATAACATCTACGCAAGAGAAGATAAACTCGAAACAAAACCCTATACCAACACGTCTGACCAGCGTGGTATAGTAGGTCAATTTCTCTCCTGTTGCGAAGAAGGCTGGAACCCAGCAGTGGGACATAAATGAGCTGAAGTGCTGTAGTATTAAATTTAAAAAAAATTGGATATTTCTTTTCTCTGAACAAAATGCCTTTTAATATATCTCTGAAAACCTTTATGAAAAAAAAAATCCAAATGCGCAGTTTTCTTTTATTGCTGTTAGTGGCAAATGAGCAAGCAGCACACCTGATGATAAGTGTTACTGCCGCCCATAGACATATGCAATACCAAGGGTATAGATAGGCCGCTGCTCACCAATAAAAATCCCGACCCACCCAGAAAATTCGGCTTTCAGCTCTCTCACTCACCGAACGAATCACGTCGACGTTCTTTCTGCTCAGTGTGGTACTACCCCGGACGGACTGTCCCGCGGCTGTAGACAGACAACTGTCAACAGTAGCCCTTACCACTATAGGAAACGAGTTGAGTAATTGTGGTATTAAAACAGACGAACTTACTTTCGCATTTATAACTAGTTAGGATTAGCACAGAGATATCATCACTTTATTATCATCATCAATCATAATTATCATAATATCATTTACGATCTTTCGTTGCATTCTTTTTGTTATTATCGTAATAATTTCTATGTGGTATATTATATACTTGATTAGTCCAAAGTCTACATTTTTATTTCAGTATTATGATACTTTCGGCTATATACTATGGCTGTGTGGTAGCGGCTACGAATACTACCAACCCTTACTTTGCTCGTGGATGTCGTAAAAGACGACTAAGAGCCGACCTGTGCCATATCTATCAGAGGCCGTTTGGTCAACAATTACATTCACAAGTAGTGTTGACGTCTGACAGGCGGCCGGCCATAAAACTATTGCCAATAAATTTAACAATATGTACTATGAAAGAAGAGTACATATTGTATCGACCACAAGTAATTGGGATAAGAGTTGGAGAATGATGATGATATTATAATACTTTTGAATGATTAAGATACCAATACTGCCTTCACTTAGCTCGTGGATGTCGTAAAAGAGCATTATATCGACCTATGCAACTACATCTGATGCCGCTTCGCCTATGCATGTAACACAATTATTGAACTGGATTTTTCAGTATAAAATGTTAATAGTGAAAATTGTTGACAGTGCTCTGTCTACAGCCACGGGCCGGTCCGTCCGGGGTAGTACCACACTGAGCAGGAAATCGACGTCTAAGCAATAGCAATGTGCTGTTCCACTTCGTTTGGTGAACGAGAGAGCCAAGAGACCAACATTTTAGATGGATTTAAGGTTATTATTGGTAGGCACCAGCCTAACTGTACCTCAAGTGTACTGCTTCTTGCTCGTTTGCCACCATAAGCTGTAAAATAAATGATATAATGATTTGAAATTTTGCACAATTATCAATAGTTGATGATAATAGATTAATTTAAAAAGTTTATCCGAATATATTTAACAATACATTTAGTATTAGAAACCAACGGCCACCGAAGACAAAGATACCCGATCTTTGTCGGGACATACCGTACATGACCGGGACATATACAAGCTGAGATGATGATGATCATGATTATTTAAATTCAAACTCACAAGAATATATTTTTAATTTTTAATTGGGACTTCTATTAAAGCGTAATTTTGATAATTAAGTTCGATTGTTCGTTATTATTTCTTTTTTAACTACAATTTCCTAATTGGGCCTGGTGTTGACGTATAATAATGTTATTGGACTCATCTGAGGATAGTTTTAATAATTTTTAATAGTTTCTAATAATTTATTTTTTTCTTGCGGTGGACTATGGATGTGGTCGCGCTCCGCCATATCGGTCCGGGGCGACGGAAGAGGCGGCGCGCGACCCCATAGACGCACCCTGCAAGCACCTCTCTTCGCCGTGCGAGCGGGCCATCAGTATCCGATCTTTGTCTTCGGTGGCCATACCAACACGTCTGACCAGCGTGGTATAGTAAGTCAATTACCCTCCCATTATGGGGGAGCTCCGAGCCCAACAGTGGAACATATATGGGCTGAGATGATGATGATGATGAGACATATTTGAAAGTAAAGTAATTACCCATTATACCTATTAAATCTCATCAGCAAGTAATAGAGCTGATGACCTTGAAATACATAAACAGGTATTCATAAATAGTAAATTCTAACCGTTTCAATCATGAACTTACTAGTTATGAATACCTCGTCAGCTTTTAAATAAAAGGAAATCGCATCATAACCGGTCCATTTGTTTTGAAGCTACTATGCAGAGAAACAGACAAACACGTCAAAATTATAACACGCCACGTTTTGCGTAGGATTTTAAAAATATATTAATAAATTGAATATTAATTTTATCTATCGATTTAATATCTTTGAAGAAGTTATTCTTATTTATTTCTATATTTCTTTTTATTCAGAATCTCAACAAAAAAAAAACGTTACCAGTGATTTTCTAAGAAATTTGGAGTCATGAACTCGATTTAGCAAGGTTTAATTATAGAAACTGGTGTTGCCCAAATACAAGACCAAGACTCGCTGCAAGAGTCTCGCAGTACTCCCTTAGACAGCATTTTACGATTCCTTTGACAGAGAAAGGATTGTCAACATTTTGTATTCTCAATACCAGTACACGGAGAAATAATTTGATATTATTTTAAACAGTCTGATGATAGATAGGTGTGATTATAGCTCCACTCCCGTTAAGTGGTATGTACCTAATTATTGATAATTGTACAGTTAGTGACACTAGATGAAAGGAATTTCATTAATTTAGTTGAATTTTTCATTTCTATCAAAACAAATGACTTTGTGTTATTCTAACAGCGACAGTTGCAAGACTTGCGAGACTCGCAAGAGTCTTGCATTTGGGCAACACTAATAGAAAGCATAGTTTTGTCAGTGCTTTCACTCAATGAATAAATAAAATTAGAATCATCATCGTCTTGGTCTTATCCCAATTTATTTGGGTTGACTCAATATGTCCTCTTCTTCCATACAACCCTATCAGACGTCATCTCTGTGGTCACTCCTTGTCTATCCATGTCATGTTTCACGCAGTCCATCCATCTTTTCTTCGATTTTCCCTTACCCCTTTTTTTGTGGATTACGGTCGGCGCACTCCTCGCACCACTCCGTCCGGGGCGACAGAGGGGCGTAAGCACGCACACCCGTAACCCACCCGTGTCACGTCGCCTTCGTCGTTGGGCCGACCACCGGAGCAGAGGAGACCGACGTCCCCCCCTTGGGAGGACGTCGGTCTTTCATCACACGATCGGCCTCTTGGCGGGTGACGGACTAATTTCCCGATCCAGTCACCCGCGGCGTCGACTAGGACGGCATCAGGCGCAGGTAATCTCTTTCTAGCTCATACCCCTAAAGCCTTCACATGGCTTTAGGGGTATGAGCTCTCACATGGCTTTAGGGGTAAGAGCCCTAAAGCCCACATTCATACTTAAAACTTTCCTCACAACATTACTTTCATCCTGTATCATTACAGTCATCACATATCCATACCACGTCAAACGTTCACTCCTTAGCTTATCCGCCACAGGTGCAACTTTTAAACATTCTCTTATGCGTTCATTCCTTATTTTATCCATTCTCGTCACACCGCATATCCATATAGGGTAAGCTCGTTAGAGATAGCCATATGGGAGAGATGGCCAATCGAATTATTTTCGACTTGCATTCGGTAGATGACGCTGCTTTGCAGTTAGTATGATGCGAGCAACACTGGAGAACACGTTAAAAACAAATTATTGCGCAAAATTAATTGAAAAAGTAAGTAAATCAACTATATTTTTACAGGATATTGCTAAAATTTTGTAGAAGGATCATAATATATATTGTCGTATATGTCTATGTTAAATTGTAAATATTTAGCTTTTAGTCGGTTTATTGTGTTTTACTATTGTTTTCATTTATTCTAACTTCAAAATGGCGTCTCCTGTGTTTGACATAACTTTAAAATCTAATATGGCCATCTCACCCTACAGAAAAGGAGAGTTGGCCACATCAAGTCAGGGCGAGATGGCCATGTTTAGTGTTGTCATTATTTGTTATATTTTTAATGTAAATGCCAAACAAGTATCAGAGAAAAGCTACGGTCTCTCGTGGTAATTGGAGTGAGGATTCATTAAGATCTGCGATAAACTGCATAAAAAATAAAGAATTATCTGTGTATAAAGCGGCGATTGTCTACAACATACCACGGAAAATACTTGAAAGGAGATACAAGTCTAACAATGATAAAGGGACCGATGGGACCTACCTCAATGCTTGGGAACAGTAATGAAAAGAAGCTTTCAAACCATATTAAAATGATGCAAGAAAAAGGATTCCCCCTCACAATGAGTGACGTAAGAATGATCGCTTTTCAGTTTGCTGAACAATTAAAATTACTCACAAATTTAATAAATTGAAAGAAAAAGCTGGTTTTAATTGGTTGCAAATGTTTTTACGTTGAAATCCAGATATTGTATTGAGAAAGTCTGAAGGAGTCTCAATCATCATCATCGTCATCGCACGTTGTCAAGGTATGAACAGAGTCGAAGTTAATTCATATTTTACTTTGTTAAAAAAAATTCTGACAGAAAATGATTTAATGTCTAAACCTAATTGCGTCTTCAATATGGATGAGTCAGGTCTTCAGTTAAACAACCGACCTGGACACATACTCGGACATTCGACCCATTGCAATTCAATTGAAATGCTGGAATATGCCAATGAAAATGAAATCATTCTCCTATCTATTCCAAGCCACACATCTCATTATTTGCAGCCTCTTGATAGGGCAGTGTTTAAATCGCTTAAACATCACTTTTACGAACAATGTCGACTGTGGATAAATCAAAACCCAGGTCGCCGAATTACAAGAATTTCATTTGGTGCACTATTAAATAAAGCGTGGGGTAAATCTGCTACAGCAGAAAACGCTATTTCTGGATTTAAGGCATGTGGCATAGTACCATTTAATCCAGCAGCAATACCATATTATGCTTTCATTGGTGAACATGGTGTGGACAAAAGTTTTCCAAGTTTTCCTGTTCTTCCAACCATAACCTTAATTAATCCACCAGATCCCAGAGAAATAGAAAATCAACCGTTAGCAATACTAGGGACATCTTCTGATCAAATAAATAATAAAGAAAAATGGACTCTTCGAATTTTAAAGGATATATCACCCATATCACAAAAAAATAATAGAAGTTCGTAAACGTAGCAAATAAGTGGGTGAACTCTTGACTTCTGAGGAGCATATAGCACTAAGAAAGAGTAAACAAAAAGAAAAGATTCTGAAGGAACAGAGGTGTAAAATAAAACAAGAAAAAAATATGAATACTAAAGATGAGATGACGGATAAAATTATAATAAGGAAACGAAAAGCTGTCAGACGTATTAGTCAAAGCAGTTCTGATCTCAGTGAACCAATTCTATGTGATACATCATTTGATGAAGATACAGAAAACGAGGCAGATAATTGCGCAGGATGCGGCGAAAACTATTACAAGACTCGTCTTGTTGAAGACTGGCTCCAGTGCCTTATTTGTGATCGATGGGTACATGA
Source organism: Lymantria monacha (assembly GCA_905163515.2). Lineage (NCBI taxonomy): Eukaryota > Metazoa > Arthropoda > Insecta > Lepidoptera > Erebidae > Lymantria > Lymantria monacha. The sequence goes on along the minus strand of LR991108.1, from coordinate 2,070,134 downwards.
AAATTGTACAGCGTTTGACGATACTTGCTCTAATTGTGATAACAACAAGAAAAAAAAGACAAAACTAAAAGGAATTAAAGGCAAAGGAAAGGGAAAAGGGAAGTCAAGCACTGGCCATCTATCCCGTACAGCGACGGCCAACTCACCCTAATATGTCGGGTTAGATGACCAATTAGAATTTTGTTTTGAGGTGATTTATTCCATCTTTCTGTATTATCAAACTATATATTGCGTTGATTTTTTAAAAGACTGATTATTGTTAACTATGATAAGAATAAAGAGTTGATTATAACTAGCATATTTCAAAATTTATTTAACGTTAAAAAAACATGGCCATTTCTAACGAGTTTACCCTAAATACAATTAGAATATGAAGGTAAATTTGATTACCGTCATCAAGAAAGGAAATAACTTAGGAAATCGAAGCAATCAAATCTAGACAACTCTGATATACTTATTTATTTACTATTTTTCGGTTTTTTTTAATTTTTATATAAATTGAAATAAAACTCCTCGTCCTTAGTTTATTTTTTTTTACTATATTTTACTTTTTTTAAATTTACATGTATTCTTTTACGGATTTTATCGCGTTTGTATTTGATTTTTAGTTTACCAATATTTTGAATACTTACAGTGATCATGGTCACGGGAGGACTAAACGTCGAAATGTCGTGAAATTACCTTAATTTTTTAATTACCTTAATTTAATTATTAATTAAGTATTTCTCGATATGAGCAAAGCCTTCGATTTCGTAGATCACAAACTACTTCTGTTTAAATTATAAAAGTACGGTATTCGAGTAGTGGCTAATGATTGGATAAGGAGTTATTTAAAGGATCGTTATCAGTGTGTTGAAATATCCAAAATACAAAATAACATAAAAGTTATAAGTAGGTCTGATTTCAAGATCAACAGATTTGGCGTTTCACAGGGCAGTGTGCTGGGTCCATTTTTGTTCTTGATGTATATCAACGACCTTCCAAATATAACTCACCATAAAACTATTTTATTTGCGGATGACACTACACTAATTGTTAAATGTGAAAATAAAACAACATTTGAAAATGATATAAACTTAACTATTCATAAGACGATCAACTGGTTAACTAATAATAATTTAAAAGTCAATGTAAGCAAAACTCATATTATACAATTTCAAAACTATAAAAGGCAACCAATTGACTTAAATATCAATTACAACAACAATCAAGTAGAGGTAGTAAAAGAGACAAAATTTTTGGGATTAGTGCTTGATAAACACTGTAACTGGAAGGCTCACGTTGAATACGTTTGCAATAAACTCGACCGTTTTGTTTTCGCTCTCCATCGGTTGCGACAAACTGTCTCATCGGAAGCCGCTCTAACTGCATACCATGGATACGTTTCTTCTGTGCTCTCATATGGTATAGTGCTATGGGGAAACTCAGTAGATTTTGAAAAAGTTTTCCGTATTCAAAAGAAGTGTCTAAGAGCGATCTGTGGATCCTGGTTCACTGACAGCTGTAAACCATTGTTTAGAAAATTAAATATCCTGCCTCTGGTTTGCATGTATATTAAGGAACTTTGTGTTTTTGTAAAACTATTTCCACAATATTTTCAATTACATTCGGAAGTTATAACTAGAAACTCCAGGAATAAATATAAACTTCATCGGCCTAGGTGCCGACTATATATTTATGAGAATAATGTCTACATAAAGGCCATAGACATATATAACAAACTACCAAATACATTTAAGGAATTACCTTCAGCTTTATTTAAACGAAAATTAAAATTGTGGCTAATAGAAAAAAGTTTTTATTCCTTAAATGAATATATGACACATACGGAAATATTGAACTAATGAATAATTTCTATAATTGAATAATGTTAAAAAAAAAAAACCAATCAATGACACTGACAGATTTTTATTATTGACCGTTCAAAATATTTTTACCCTGACATTTATTATAATAATTATTTCAATTTATTTAATATCGTTTCTATTTATTATTATATTTTTTTTTTGACATTAATTGATTAACCCGTAGACATTTAAATTTAGAATCAACTTAGTTATAAGGTTAATATTTACACACCATTGTTATGGTAGAGTGTAACGGCACTGTACAATTTTATTGACCACCAACATGTAAACACACTTCTAGTAAATAAATGAATTTGAATTTGAATTGAATTTGAATTTGAATTAAAAATCAGAAACGTGATAGAATTCGTAAAAACAGTTTCATTTTCGTGTTTAATACACGCGTATACATCAGAAATCTTTTTATATAATTTTTTGACATCTACAGGGTGGAAGGGGACCGCTCCCGAAAACAAAGACAGGGGACCCTACTAGTCCCACTTGTAATGATAGGCTAGAAAAAAAATCGATTCAAATGAAAAAGAATTTTTTTTTCTCTACGCGAGGTCATTCTACTCTGGAACATATGATCGTAAGTTTTGAATAGGTTGCGTCTTTTCTCATCTTAGTAAAGTTACGTATTTTTTATGGAATTTTCGTTACATGGCATTGTCCTAATACTAGAGTGAAAAAAACTTAAAAATCGTTGTGAAAAATTTTTTTTTTTCTTCTAAATCGATTATGTTTTTAGGCTATCATTACAAGTAGGACTAGTAGGGTCCCCTGTCTTTGTTTTCGGGAGCGATCCACTTCCACGCTGTATATATCCATGTGGTGACGGAGTGTGAATACAATTCACCTCTATCTTACTCGTGGGTGATCGTAAGAGACGACTTAGAGATATAAAAAGCATATAACATCTATGCAAGAGATGGAAAACTCGAAACAAAACCCTATACCAACATATCTGACCAGCGTCCCGTTATGAAGGAGGCTCGCGCCCAACAGTGGGACATATATGAGCTGAGATGATGATATGATGATGATGATATTTAAGTATAACTCTCAGCTAAGTCTGTTTTTTTTTTAATTCTTGTATTTGTTGTTTTATTTTTTATAGTTTTAAATTTTCACTTCTGTCCATATTCTAATAGCTGATTTATTTTTCTTTATTAGCTATAATTTATCACAGTATTGATAATTATGACGGATGATGATCAGATGATCACCAATATATCATCATTGTGACGACTTCCAATGTGCTTTTTGAATTTAATGTTTTATATCATAAAAAAAAATAAAGCAAGGAATAGACAATATATTTTGTAGTTCTAAAGGTCATATATGTCAGCTGATATATGTCCCACTGTTGGACTTGAGCCTCCTACGTAATGGTAGGGAAATTAACTTACTATACCACGCCAGTCAGACGTGTTGGGTTACGACGTATAGCGTTTTCATATTTGAATGACCAACCTTAGCTTAGTATTTTCTTTTTAGTCATTTTTGGAAAATATATTTAGATATTACATACATACATATCATCACGCCATATCTCTTGTAGGGTAGGCAGAGAGAACAGAGTGCCAGAGAACTCTATCTTTGCATACTTCACTCGCTTCCTCAACATTCATAATTCTCTTCATACACATATATTTAGATAAATAAAGTTTTAGGTATGAATGTTGAAGGCTTAAGGGGTAAGTGAAGACCGAAGAAAAGATGGGTGAACTGCGAGAAACATGACATGAATAGACAAGGAGTGACCACAGAGATGACGTCTGATAGAGTTGTATGGAAGAAGAAGACATATTACGTCGACCCCAAATAAATTGGGATAAGAGCAGGTTGATGATGATGATGACATATATTTAGATATTAAAAAAAAAATATTAAGAATTAGTGACTAACTGCGCTGCTATTTTAGAACCTTGTGGCCCAGTTCGCGCTGATGGTTAGAGACCCGATAGTATGATAATTCCGTGGAACATGGGTCAGCCTTTGGTATGGAACGCAACATGTTTTGATACTCTAGTGCTGTCACATCTTCCCAGAACTTAAAATATGGCTGGAATAGCGGCAGAATCGGCAGAGAAATCAAAAGGCCTAAATACTATACTCTAGATAGCGTATACACATGTATTGAGCTTTTGGGGTGGAAACGTTGGGACCATGGGGGTCTGGGGCCCCATATTTAAAGACATAAATAAGCGCCTTAACGAAGCGACACATGACTGGAATGCAGGCCTTCACTTGGCACAAAAGCAAAAAAGTTAAGGCGAAAAGTTAAGCATTGCCATACAATATGGCAAAGCTGCCAGCATTCTGAGCACGTTGCCTACTGGCAGCGTTTTATTTAAATAAGTATTTAGATATATTTTTGTCTATTATGTTTTATTTAATAACTGATATAGAGCGAAGAGTGAATGCTGGAAATAGAGTGAACGGAGCGTTGGGGCAACTTCTCGGTAGCCACCACCTCAGCCAAAAGGCACGTGTAACAATACACAACGCAGTGCTTGTCCCAACATTACTGTATGGAAGCGAGAGTTGGGTATGCAGAAAAGAGTATGAAAGTAAAATTAATGCGATCGAAATGCGATCTCTACGGAAAATCTGTGGAGTTAGGCTGACCGACCGCATTCGTAACGACGATGTAAGAGAGCGAGTAGGTATGAAAGAGAGTATTGGTGTAAAGATACATTGGTAGATATATTGGTAAAAGAGAGTATTGGTGTATATAAGATTGTTCGGACATGTGGAAAGAATGCCGAACGAACGTCTGGTTAAGAAGATATACAATGCGAAAGTGAAAGGATGTAGGTACCGGGGGAGACCAAGACTAACCTACCTAGACCAGATCGGTCATGTACTGAAGGAAGGTGGCGTCGAGAGTCTCCGAAACCGGCGAGCGTGTATGAAGAGAATTATGAATGTTGAGGAAGCGAGTACTTCACCCGCTTCCTCAACATTCATAATTCTAATATACTGTAATAATACTTGTGGTCGATACAGTATGTACTCTTCTTTCTTAGTACATATCGTAAAAGTTATTGGCAATAGTTTTATGACCGGCCACCTGCCAGACGTCAACCCTCCTTGGGAATGTAACTGTTGACTTAAAAGCATCAAATAGAGTTGGCCCAGATGGATATAAGCCTCTTAGTCGTCTTTTACGACATCCACGAGCAAAGTAAGGGTTGGTAGTATTCGTAGTCGCTACTACACAGCTTATCGGCTAAATAAATAATAAAATTAAAAAAAAAAGTAAATAAGAAAAAGGGAGAACCGAGAATCGAAAAATTGTTTGGATTATACGGATTTATTTTGGAACTAAACTATGTCTATTCTTAATCACAGCGACCAAATTTGCATTCATATTTTAATCGTTTATAGTCAACAATCCATGTGGTGACATATCCCCATTACAAAATTAACAGTTTAAATATTGAGAAAATACAAAATAAATTCAAAAAGCACATGGAATATAAAAATAATTTGGAAAATCCAAAAGTGCACGCCTCATAATTTTTATATTATTTATCATTTACTATTAGTCAATGCCATAAATGAAAATGACAGCAAAAAAATACTTGAAAATTCGTGCCATTCTCGACATAGTGCTAAACATAGCTGTATAGGCTGTATGGGATTTCTTTCCTTATCCTGTCAGAATGAACGAACAAAAAAATGTAAACGAACTCAATTTTCATAAAGTATACATACACTAAAGACTAAGCAGTTTAGTTTTTTATTAATTGCAATTAAACGACAAAGAATTACCAAGCCATTTTCGAAAGGAAACAGCGCGTTGCGATTATGAAGCTTTTAATAAAAGAAATACTTTGATACATTTGATTTTACGGTCGTGAGAATGCCAGATGCTTACGGTAACATATGGACGTCCTCGAAAATTTTTTTCAATCAACGTTTTTCTTACTTTAAACAAAATAATTGCTTTTTAAAAATATCAAATACGTTTAGACGAATGTTTTTTCTTGACATATGTATGATAATATTATACTATAAGTGCAATGTGAGAAAAATACAATCATTTTTAGGTTTGAAAAGTGCTTGATTTTCATATATCGAGAGTAGAGCAAGACCGCTTCGCTTATGAGGCGTGCAATATTTTAGATGACGATTTTAACTTTTCTTCAAATAAATTAACCTCCTTAGAAATTCGTCGCACTCAAAAAGATTTAATGTTATTATGTAAAATTATAAATAATTTAGCTGCTTTGTTCTTCGTATCTATTAAGCCAAATAGGATTACATTGTAAAAGGCAAACTTCTCATTGTTTGTCTGTTTTTATTATACCTTAATCAAGAACTTTATATGGACATAATGTATTTATTAAACGTGCTTGTAGCTGTTTCAATATTAAGTAACTGTAACAACATAGATATCTTTAATGAAACTCTTAGTGCTTTTAGATCTCAACTTTCCAAATTTGCGGCATAACTTGTAATTTCATACCTATATTTCTTTACCTACTTCTTTACTTTTCCTTTTATTTTATATAACATCTAATTAATTATTAATTACTAATCTCTTAAATTAATATTAGAAACTTCATTGGTGACAGTGTTAATTATTTTAATATTTTTTTCTTATTGTAATATAATTATAATACTGTATGTTCCTTTGATGCAAATAAATAAATAAATAATTTCCTAATCCTCTTAAAAGGAAGGGATAGTGACCATAATATTCTAGCTTGCATCAAAACACGCATATGCATAGCTTACGTTTAGATAATAATTATAATTACTACTGATTATAATTATCAGATTGATTTATACTATAAAACTCGTTTTTTTATATATTTTTTTTGATAACTCATTACACCATGTTGGCGCTAACGGCAGTATTCCTGGTCTCGCAAGTTATATTGGCGGCAGGTACGTTTAAGGTTTTAATTATCATCTCAGATCATATATGTCCCAATGTTGGCCTCGAGCCTCCTACATAATGGGAGGGAAATTGACTTGATATACCACGCTGGTCAGACGTGTTGGTATAGAGTTTTGTTTAGAGTTTTCTTTATTTGCATACATATATATGTTATATGCGTTTTATATCCCTTAGTCGTCTTTTACGATCACCCACGGGTAAGATAGGGTATATTGCATAGACCACACTACCTGTGTCGGGATAAGAGCCGGAGAATGATGAGTAACTATTTAATTGTTCAACCGATTTTCGAAATGATACATTCTTAAATTCATTTTAATGGCGTGAAAGTTATGGCTTACTTTCTAATAAAAAAAAAAAAAAAAATTTCTTATTATAATTAGCGCAGGCATTCATTAAAAAATATCAACACGTGCATTCAGTGAAAATTAAATTTGACTGTTTATTTTTCATGAAATGTATTAACTATTCATGTTTAATTAATTTATTATTATTATCCGCGTGGTGACGGAGTAAGAATACAATTCACCACTCCCTATCTTGGCCGTGGGTGATCGTATGAGACGACTAAGGGATATAAAATGCATATAACTTCTAAACAAGGGAAGGAAAACTCGTAACAAAACCCTATGCCAACACGTCTGACCAGCGTGGTATAGTAGGTCAATTTCCCTACATTATGGAGGACACTCGAACCCAATAGTGACATATAGGAGCTGAGATGAATCATTGGAATGTTTTATCAGTACATTACTGCAGCGGCCAGCAAAAGAGGCATTGATGGACGAACGTGTAAAGTGTGAGCCGAGGCGTAGCCGAGGCACACATACATAAGTCCATCAATTCCTAGTTGTGGCCAAGGCTTGTACAGTACTTTTCTTAAATAATGCGCGGAAATTAAAACTAAGTAGTACTAAGTAAGACTGTATATCTGATGAACAACGAACAACACTTTCTACGTGCTAAAGGGTTAATTTGTGTTTTTTTCATTATCAAACAGGTTTCTTTTTCAAGTCAGTTTGAAATTTAAATAAAACTCTGATAAATTGCCTATTTGGTTGCCATATTTTGGAGTAACAAATCGTTCCACTTTTAACCGACTTCAAAAAGGACGAGGTTCTATGTTTCATTGTATGTATATTTTTTTATGTATGTTCAACGATATTTCTGTCAATTATGGACCGATTTTCAAAATTCTTTTTTCATTCTAAAGAGGTAGTCACATTGTCATCAAGTCATGGTCTGATGATGGGAAGTCGTGGAAATTGAGGGCTAATGGATTGCCAAGCTTAAATTAACAAAAAACAATAAGCTTAATGATATACAAATAGGGTGAAAAATAATAAAATCAAATTATTAAAGGAAACAAGAATTAAAAGATGTATTCAGAGCACTAAAACGCCACAAATTTAATACTATTTGACACAACCGTCAACGGCGTCTGCCCGTATGGATTAAATCGCTTAACCGCTTGCGCGTTTAGATCACTTCAGTCACAAGCGCGGTGTGGTTTGAATGCGATAAAGTATACCTATTTGGCTTGGCACCGACTTCAAATCGTGTTAGTGGATTTCTATCATACATTGTAATTATATTTTATAAAAATTATTACATATGTAGAATTAGACAAGAATTAAATAGTTCATCTTATTTTTCGGTTTTTAGTGTTTTAAATAAGTATGATTTTTGGCTGATCTTATTTTGAAGTCGGTTTACATTTTTTCTTTAAAGTTTCATTAAAATAAACGATAGATAAGACATACATACATACAAACATATCATCACGCCATATCCCTTGTAGGGTAGGCAGAGAGAACAGAGTGCCAGAGAACTCTATCTCTGCATACTTCACTCGCTTCCTCAACATTCATAATTCTCTTCATACACGCTCGCCGGTTTCGGAGACTCTTGACTCCACCTTCCTTCAGTACATGACCGATCTGGTCTAGGTAGGTTAGTCTCGGTCTCCCTCGGTACCTACATCCTTCCACTTTCGCATTGTATATCTTCTTAACCAGGCGTTCGTTCGGCATTCTTTCCACATGTCCGAACGATCGGAGCATTCCCTTTCGCATCTTTACACCAATACTCTCTTTCATACCTACTCGCTCTCTTACGTCGTCGTTGCGAATGCGGTCGGTCAGCCTAACTCCACAGATTTTCCGCAGAGATCGCATTTCGACCGCATTAATTTTACTGTCATACTCTTTTCTGCATACCCAACTCTCGCGTCCATACAGTAATGTTGGGACAAGCACTGCGTTATGTATTGCTACACGTGCCTTCTGGCTGAGGTGGTGGCTGCCGAGAAGTTGCCCCAACGCTCCGTTCACTCTATTGCCCGCATTCACTCTTCGCTCTATATCAGTGGTGTACCTTCCATCTCGGCTAAATCCACATCCAAGATATACAAATTCATCCACTTGCTCTAGTACATCATTACCTATTGTTACTCTTACATCTGTTTTGGTTTTATCTCTTTCAAAGACCATTATTTTGGTTTTGCTCACATTCACGCGTAGACCCCTTTTCTTACAATCTTCTGTCATTGTGTCGACTAGGGTCTGCAGGTCAGTCGCTGACTGTGCCAGCAGGACTGCATCATCTGCATAAAGCAGAGCAGTGACCACTGAGTCGCCCATCTGGACTCCCACATTCATATCCTTTGGAGACATTTATCCAGATATATGATAAACAGCGTGGCTGACAGAACGCACCCCTGCTTAACGCCGATATTGACGTTAAACCAAGGCGACATTCCATCATCCAGCCGCACACAGGCTCTACAGCCCATGTAACTGGGCTGCACAGCCTGTAGCAGTTTACCGCTAATACCATACTCCGGTAAAATGTCCCAAAGTTCCTTTCGTACAACCGTGTCAAATGCTCTCTCCAGATCCACAAAACTGCAGAAAACCCTCTGACCTAGAGCCAGATGCTTCTTCACAATGTTGCGCAGAGAGAACACTTGATCTATGCATCCCCTTCCACTCCTGAAACCTCCTTGTGTCTCACACAGTAAACCATCGGACACCATCCTCATTCTCCTTTCAATAATTTTACCATACACTTTTGCTGCCAAACTGGTCAAGCTTATGGCTCTGTAATTTGCGCAGTCATAACGTGAAACCTTGTTTTTAAACAAAGGCACGATGACTGCGCTATGCGCAGTCCCCGGGAACAATTCCCGAGCTCCAACATAAATTGAGGAGCAACAGGAACGCCTCCCAGACCCTGGAGCCACCAAGCTTGATCATCTCGGCAGGCACCATATCAATGCCCGCTGCCTTATCATTTTTCAAACTTCTTATCGACCATTCAACTTCATCCATACTGATGCCATCGGAGGACGCCGTCGCCGAATGTTGATCTACTAGACCACATGCGACACCGGCGCCAACCGTAGCATCCGCATACATATCGCCAAAATATTCACTCCATCTGCTTAACACGTCTTGTATTTGTGTAAGAATGTCTCCACCTTTAGACCTTATTTTATTCATTCTGAAGGCTGACGAACCACCCCGAGACTTCTTCACCTCCCTCCAAAAGAGTTTGGTGTTACCCTCGAAGTTTTTAGTCAGCCTATCTTCTGCACTCATACTTGCTCTATCACGTTTCTCTTTCACTAAGGCCTTGGTGTCATTCTTACATTGGCGATATATTTCTTTCTTCTGCTCAGTCATACTGTCATTCAGATTCAAAGAAGAGACATAGTCCAGCCACGCTTTCTTCTTTTGCTCTACGGAAGCTGCCACTTCCGCATCCCACCATGCATCACCATTTGTTTTTCTATGCTTCTTTGAACTTCCACATACTACTTTCGCTGTATCTACCATACTCTATTTCAATACTCTCCAGCATTCTTCAATGTCCGATTGCGGCTGGCTTGCCATCGTCAGCCGTTCTCGGACACCCTCTGCATACTTTTCTCTTACAGACTCTTCTTGCAACCTTTTAACCTTTATTCTTTCAAGCCCTCCGAAGTGGACACGCTCTCGCCAGTGCCTCCACTTTCTGAACAGACCACTAAATCTCGCAATAACGAGATAGTGGTCCGTATCGACGGTGGGGCCCCTGTAGGCTCTTGCGTCTAATATTTTGCTTCGGAGGCGACTGTCTACCAAAATTAAATCTATAATACTTTTTTGTTCATTCCTTCTCCATGTATACATATGGATGTCCTTATGTTGGAAAAATGTGTTTGACACAATAAGGTTTCTCTCCATGCATACATCCGCTATGAGCCTACCTGCGTCGTTCACTCTCTTATCACCAAATGGACCAAGTACGTCCTCATAGTCGGGACGCTTGGTCCCCAACCATCCGTTCAAATCTCCGCATACAATCACGCGTTCACTGGTTTCTGCCATATCCAGAACTTCCCTAACATTGTCCCAAAACTTCTCTAGGTCTGATGCCACCGAGGATCCTACAGGAGCATATGCTATGAATACCTTGGTGACACCTAGTTTTATACGGACCCAAAGAAGTCTGGGATCATACATTCCGTAATCCTTCACACCTGAGGCCAAGCGAGAGGACAACAGCACTCCTACCCCCATGCTGGCTCGATCGCTCTGTGGTACACCAGACCACAGAGCCATCCCGTCACCAGGAAGATCGCAGGCGTCGCTGCCCCTTCGCTTGGTCTCTGTTACACAGAGCACGTCTAGCTGTTTGTCCGCCATGACGGATATCAGCTCATGCAACTTACCTTCCACACAACCTCTTACATTCCACGTGCCCACCCGGCACTCTGCTCTCCTCGACTCGCCTAACTGGGCAAGGCGTGATGGGTGGCGGCCCCCATCGTCGCAAATGCCGATGTTCGTTCCGACGGGGGCGGGTCGGTACGCATCGCCTCCGAGAAACGCCCTAACCTGCATTGCGGTACGCATATCGAGCCGGATTAGCAGTCTAATTAGACTGGCAGGGGACGCGAACGAGCACGCTCCGGACTATGCCCCCAAATATGAATTTCCATATATATTTATTTGGCTGCTAAAACAAGACAGATATGGATTTTCATACATTTTTTGTCGGCCGCTGCTCGCATGTATTTGGTCAGTACCGCAATATCGATTTGGTTTGGCTGTGGTGAAGGTTCTCAAAATAATGCTCAAATTTCCAAGCATGTAAGAGAAAAAGTACTTTTTTTTTGTTATAAAAAGATAATATAATATTAAGATAAGAATCATTCTATTGCTTGGGATTTTACTAACTTAATTATCACTACCAGACGCCTCGTTTATTACAAAAATATAACAATAATAATAAAATATTAATGTTTTTATTAAGGATGTTTTTTTTTGATAAAAATCTCAATTATATCTAATCAATATATGAAATGAAATGGTGAAATGAAATATATGTTGATTCAGCTGTGTGGTAGCGGCTACGAATACTACCAACCCTTACTTTGCTCGTGAACGTCGTAAAAGATGACTAAGAGCCTTATAACGACTTGAACCAACTCCATCTGATGCCGTTTGGTCAACAATTACATTCCCAAGGAGGGTTGTCTGGCTGGCGGCTGGTTATAAAACTGTTGCCAATAACTTTAGCAATATGTAGGAAGATGAGTACATATTGCATCGACCCCAAGTAATTGAGATAAGAGCAGGGGAATGATGATGAACAGCATCTGTGCAGCCTTTTCATCTGTGCTAATAATGAACCCATTTCTCTCTCACAGCTTATCCTGCCGATCCAATTCTTGCAAAGTTCTCCGATGGACTTCGTTATGACTATATGGAATCTGACGATGGAGATTTACAACTGGTGGACAATTGGATGAAGTTGAGTGACTTCGAACGTCTCGCCAGATACGATCCTGATACGTCCAATATTTACCATCTTTTCACCAGGTAAGTCCACGATGCACCTATGCATGATATGTATGTATGTAAAATATTGACAGCTCAAAATTCAATTATTAAACCTGAAATTGATAACTTTAAAAATACGTTTTTTTTAAATTATAAATTTCTTTAATTCCGTGCGTTTAGGCGTTTCTGCCATACCTACTACTGCAATCAATCTTAAGGCTCACATATAGGCCCCGTTAAGTTATCCCGTATCCGTGGTGCCGTACTGCTGCGCTTATCGTAGCTGTACAACCCTTATTGGCTGACTAGTCAATATTGCTTTCTGTCTCCCGCTTTGCCTGGGAGGGAAGTGAAATCACTCTTTTCCAACTCCTCCTCTTTAACTTTTCTAATTAAATTTGTTGCGGGTTCCAAGACAATTAAAATCATTTCCCGGGACTGCCTGAGGGTCAAACCTTGGTGTCATTTATAGTGACCATTGTGGATCCTCGCTTACAGGAGTTACAATGGTGGGAATGTGTGGTGGGATTAGTCACAAATAAAAAAAATAAACAGTATTGATTTTAAATTAATAAATTCATCACCATCTTAGCTCATATATGTCCCATTGTTGGGCTCGAGCCACCTCCATAATAGGATGGAAATTGACGTAGTTTACCATGCTAGTCAAACGTATTGGTATAGGGATTTGTTTCGAGTTTTCCTTTTCTTCCATAGATTTTATATGTATATTTTATCACTCTCTTAAGATCACCAACGGACCAATAACATAGATGGAGAATTATATTTTTACTTCGTAATAAAACATTTTAAATGATTTCTTTCAGAAACAATTACCCAACCAGCCAACCTCTTGTTATAAATAATCCAGCAACAGTCCTCGGATCCAATTATGATGGCAGTAAACGTACAATCATTCTGATGCATGGTTTCCTCGGATCCGTCACATCTGGATTCAATACTGTTCTAGTACCAGGTAATATATATTTTTATTTTCAAAAATTTCAATGATATCCATATAATATACAATAATATTTTCCGTATGGTTACAGAGTAAGAATACAATTCACCACCCCCTCTCTTACCCGTGGGTGATTTTAGTTTTTCAAATAAGTATTCTGGCTTTTTATTCCATAATATTTTTTGAGTCGTACATGCAAGCAGAAGCTATCTTCTTGATTTCATGTTTAAAATATTATATCTGATCATTTATTGCGTTACATGTTCCCTTCTAGGAACATGACAACAGAATCTGATGCATGCATTTTGAAGTCTTTGTATTGAATGTGCAGTTTTAGAATATAGTCGAGGGCCGTAAACAGTAGGACAATAATCAAAAGGAGATAGTATAAGAATATCACATAATAAATTACGTATTTCTTTTGATAGTTTTTTCCTAATACCATACAGTATCTTTATATACATACATATCATCACGCCATATCCCTTGCAGGGTAGGCAGAGAGAACAGAGTGCCAGAGAACTCTATCTCTGCATACTTCACTCGCTTCCTCAACATTCATAATTCTCTTCATACACGCTCGCCGGTTTCGGAGACTCTTGACTCCACCTTCCTTCAGTACATGACCGATCTGGTCTAGGTAGGTTAGTCTCGGTCTCCCTCGGTACCTACATCCTTCCACTTTCGCATTGTATATCTTCTTAACCAGGCGTTCGTTCGGCATTCTTTCCACATGTCCGAACCATCGGAGCATTCCCTTTCGCATCTTTACACCAATACTCTCTTTCATACCTACTCGCTCTCTTACGTCGTCGTTACGAATGCGGTCGGTCATCATCAGTATCTTTAATTTATAAAAAGCAGCTCTGATCTTTTCACTGACATGTTTTTTCAAATCTTTTCACTGACATTTTTTTTTATAGCATGCATAGATGTTATATGCATTTTATATCCCTTAGTCGTCTTTTACGATTACCCACAGGTAAGATAGGGGGTGGATTGTATTCTTACTTCGTCACCACAAGGATACGGAATGAATTGACTTAATGACATAGGTAAAGTTGCCCCAAGTCGTTATAAAGCTCTTAGTTGTCTTTTACGACATCCACGAGCAAAGTAAGGGTTGGTAGTATTCGTAGCGGCCACTATACAATACAGAACATTCTAGAAACTTCTAAAAATTTCATTCAAATTCAATCCAGCAATATTTTATATATGTATCTTTTTTCAGCTTTCCTTGAAGCTGCTGACTGCAATGTTATCGTACTCGACTGGAGTGCAGGCTCTGCTTGGGGACCTCGTGCCATTCAAGCTGGTAAGAGAACACAATAAACCCTATCCCCTATCTATATAACTTGATACCAATATTGCATCAGCAATGGTGCCATATTTTAAAAAACCATAGGGAACCTGTGTCCATGTAGTGTAGGGCCGTTCTCGTAAATAGATCTTCTCGTAAGTAGATCCTAATAGTGGTAGGACCACGCTGTGCCCGCCAAATCAGTCCGGGGTGACGGAAGAGACGGTGTGCGACCCCACAGACCCACATTGCAAAACTCCTCTCTTCGCCGTGCGAGCTGGCCACCGGTACCCGATCTTTGTCATCGGTAGCCCGCTCGGTGGTTTACCCTCGCGGGTTCCTCTCGAGTCGACGCCTATTCAGCGTCGTCCTCACGCATAGGAATCGAACCCACGGCACTGGCACGGAAGGTACCTTAACCACTACGCCATCTGTGCAGTCAAAATGACATAACCTCCTCCTACCCACTACCTGTAGTTATGAATGTTAAAAGTGTTGAAAATGTCGGTAAATTAAAAATCAATAACAAACGCAATGAAATCCGTAAAAATAGCTTTATCGCTTTTGTATTTTTATTTATACTTTCTTGACGTTTCGAACACGTTACAGATAAAGAGTTCTCATATTCACGGGAGAACTAATGTCTTTAACATTCAATAAGTCATTTCTATTACATAAATTTATGAACCAGCTATAGTATTAGTTATTCAACTTTGACACACATTTTTTATTTAGCGTAATTGCCAAAAATAAATGCGTAAACACCAAAAAAAGGGGTGAACATAAAAAATAAACGCGTAAACATAAAGAATAAACGCGTAAACATCAAAAATAAACGCATAAACATAAAGAATAAACGCGTAAACACCAAAAATAAACGCGTAAACATAAAGAATAAACGTGTAAACACTAAAAATAAACGCATAAACATAAAGAATAAACGCGTAAACACCAAAAATAGAAGTGTACACATAAAGAATAAACGTGTAAACACCAAAAACAAACGCGTAAACATAAAGAATAAACGTGTAAACACTAAAAATAAACGCATAAACATAAAGAATAAACGCGTAAACACCAAAAATAGAAGTGTACACATAAACAATAAACGCGTAAACACCAAAAATAAATGTGTATTCATTGTTTACAGCTGAAGCTGCTGCACGTTTCATTAACTGGTTGATCAACCTCACCGGTGGTTCAGCTGACCGCTTCCATACAGTTGGATACAGCGTTGGAGGTAAGAGGAATCATTATCATCTTCAAATCAATTTCAATAGTGGTAGGAGCACGCTGTTGACAGTTCTCTGTCAGCAGCCGCGGACCGGTCCGTCCGGGGTAGTACCACACTGAGCAGAAGATCGACGTATGAGTAATGGCAATGTGCTATTACGCTTCGTTCGGTGAGCGAGAGAGCCGGCAGCGCAATTGGGTGGGTTTGGGGTTTATATTGGTAGGCAGCGGCCTAAATAAAACCCTATACCAACACGTCTGACCAGCGTGGTATAATAGGTTAATTTCCTTCCCATTACGGAGAAGACTCGAGCCCAGCAGTGGGACATATATGAGCTAAAGAACGATGAATATTTTTTTTACAACACCTACAAGCAAATAAGGGGTAGGGAATTCTTTATCCAATATCACATGAAAAATAGAATCGTTTTGTAGCTAAAATCTGTCCTGTCTTCTCTGAGTAATGACTCTAACCGTATGTATATTTATGTGTTTTAAAGAAAATATAAAAAAATATTGTTTTTTTTTTTTTAGGACATGGTGCTGGAATTATTGCGAGAAATGTTATCGGCAACGTTGGATACGTCACAGGTATATTTCGTTTATTAAAAAAAAGAGATCTCATATCCGAATTTGCTCAAATTCAATTAAAAAAAAAGTAAGCAAAAATAATTTTATTTGACAAATTTGGTCATCATTTGTACCTAAACTGGTCTAATTATCTACTTTTAGTCATAATGTTCATATCGGCACATTTTTCACTTCGAAATAAAGCTATTACCTAAAATAAAACAGCGTATATAATATTTTAATTATGCTAAGCTTTAGTTACACATGTCTCTTTTAATCTAAATTATTGAACGAAGGATGTATTTTTATTTATATTATGATATGGAAGAATACCTAAAGTAATATTAAATAGCAATTAATATAAAACAGCTCTATCTAGCGACGAGTTAATGAAATAATAAAATAAAAAAACCACGCCATCTTTTGGTAAAAACCTGTTGATTTTCAATAATTTCATAATTTAGAACATTTTTTTGAACACCTAAATATATATAAAATATGCATTTCCTTACAATGTTGTTTTTAGTGATTAGGTGAGCTTTGAAGATAGAAAGAATGAGGGACTGGTAATGAATTTATATTACGAATAATAATAATTTCTCCTTTAGGTTTGGACCCCGCTGATCGCTGGGACGACGACTACCTCTTCAGTATCAATGACGGTACTTATACAGAAATTATTCACACCAACGTTGGCAATATAGGTACGTATTTATAATTCTTAAAACAGCACCCCATTTTTAGAAGCCAGTACAGGGTGACGAAAGGGAATGTGGGACTCCATAACTCACAGCATTCCCTCCCCAATGCCATTAGACCGACTTCTGGTACCGAATCTTTGACAACCGCGGCCTGCCTGGCAAAACAATACCCCTATAAAATTTGGCCTTCATAAAGATTGAACAACAGAAACTTGATAGCGTTCTCTATAGATTTTCTTGTATTTTTGAAGTCGTAATAAGTGACTAAGAAGTAACCAGCATAATACAATTCGAACTAGGATATATTTCTTACTGTTCAAAATATAATATCGAGGTTTATGATTGGATCAAGGAAGGTGAAGGATGTAGGTACCGGGGGAGACCGAGACTAACCTACCTAGACCAGATCAGTCATGTACTGTAGGAAGGTGGAGTCAAGAGTCTCTCCGAAACCGGCGAGCGTGTATATAAGAGAATTATGAATGTTGAGGAAGTTCTCTGGCACTCTGTTCTCTCTGCCTACCCTGCAAGGGATATGGCGTGATGATATGTATGTATGTATGTGTATGATTGGAACAGAAGCCATAAGCGACTCCAATCACGTTCACAGACATTGCACAGATGGCTACCGTAATCGCAGAAATTTTCAGTGAGGACAATCGTCATGCTAAAACTTAAATTCTTTACATCAGTATAATCATCTCAGCTCATATATGTCCCACTTTTAGGCTCGAGTCTTCTCCATAATGAGAGGGAAATTGACCTACTATACCGCACTCACGCACTAATCAGACGCGTTGGTATAAGTTCATTTCGAGTTTCCCTTCTCTTGTACAAATGTTATATGCATATTTTATACCTTAATCATCGTAAGATAGGATATCGAGTAAGATAGGTTATGAATTATATTCTTACTCCATCCATACGGAAAGTAAACTCATTGTGCAGAATGCTTATTAAGTTAGAAGAGGTTATTGAAATTTTCTTTTATAATTTTGGTTTATTTTCAGGTATTACCTTGAATCTGGCGCATGTGGACTTCTATCCCAACAGTGGGCGTGACATGCCTGGATGTTTGACTGTCTTGTGTGACCATTATAGGTATGATTCTTTTAAATTTTTTAGTTATTATTTTTAATATTTTTATTTATTTCTCTTAGTGGTAAACGAGCAAGCAATAAACGTAGGTAAGGGCTATTGCCGCCCATGGACCCTTGCAATATCAATGATACAGATAGGCCGATGCCTACCAATAAAACACATAATATATATATATATATATATATATACACCCAGAAAGTTGGACTTCCGGCTCTCTCGCTCACCGAACGAAGTTCAGCAGCACATTTTACGGCTCAGGCGTTGGTTTGCTGCGAGAGTGCGGTACTATTCCGGACGGACCGGTGGTAGACAGAAGATTGTCCAAAGTGTGGTTCTACCACAAAGAAAATATTTCTAATATATAAAAAAGAAACAGTAATTTGGATAATATCGTGTCATCGTTTAATACAATTTCAAGTCCGTTTGTTGTCAAATTCGTAATAACAAAATAACAAATAGTAAGGCAAAGAGGCGCAGCTGCGTGCATAATGTATCTACACCTATATGTTGCCCTATTTTATTAGGTAATACAAGGTAACTCGAATAAAAGCTTTTCATGAAGGTAACCTCTTCAAAGGCTTAAGTCATTCAAGGGTTAATCACTTCAAGTGGTTACCGTAATAAAGGGGTTAACCCCATTGCTGGGTTTTGCCGATATAACTCAAACAAAGGGTTACACTGCGATATGAGTGACCCCATGTACGGGTTACCCTGTCGAAAGGGTTAACCCTTAAGCGGGGTTGTGCGGTCCCTGATTCCAAATGCAAAATTAGAATATTCAATCGGTACAATGTGTAAATATTGTACGGTAGATGGCGCACGTCTCCCATTAAGACGGCAAAAATAATACGAACCAATAATTGATCGTCATACGACAGCTCACACTTGTCTAAGTGATAGGATGATTGGAACGGACTTCCAATAGGTGTGGGTTCGAGTCCCACGTGTGACATTCATTTTTCGCTTGTTAACTATTTTTTTTTTATAAAAATTAAGCAATATTTTATTTTTGCTACGCTAATATTAAAAAGGGAAAATGTGAACATTCACAAAGAGGGTTGACGTAAGACGTGGTCGGTCATAAAACTATTGTCAAAATGGCTCATATATTTGAAATTGTTTTTTTTTTCAGATCATATTATTACTTTGGCGAATCTGTCACTAGCGGAGGTTTTACGGGCCGAAGATGTGCAAACCTTCACGGAGCTTTATCTGGCTGGTGTAACGAGCCTGAGACTCTTACTATGGGTGGATTCCTACCAAAAACCGGGTAAGTACCCACCAATAAGGTAACAGAAATTTTTACTTCAGTAATTACAAATACTTTTTAAGAAGACAAATTAGGGGTATACTAGTTGTTAGCTGTATTGTTAGTGGCTACGAATACTATCAACCTTTATTGAGGTCGTAGATGTCGTAAATTGTTTTTTTTCATGTCTGTCTTTTAGCTGTTAGCCGCAGATGGCTATCACAGCTTAACCCGGACGATGGGTGAGCGCTGAGGGCTCTACCCAGTAAAAATTTTAAGCTACAACGCCCGAGGGCTCGCACTGTGGAGAACGGACCTCGGCTCGGGGCGTCGCTGGTGGCAAAGTGGCGTGCCCACGTTTGAATTATTGACTGTTTCGCGTCGCGTCTTACGTCCCCGGCGGCGGGGGCGGAAGCGCGGATATTTATGTGTTATGGCCGCGCGGGCCGTGTATGCTTTTTCTTGAGCGATCGTAATCGAATCATCAGAGTCAGTCAGTACATGTCGAGAACGTCGGATCGCGGATATTTTTGATGGTACGTAGTTAGCCGCCCCAACCACTAATTGGTTGGGGTGTGTCATGGCAGAGTCAATGAACCTCTGGAGCACCGCTTCATGTATTGCCTGATGGTCGGCAATATATGTTCCATTGTTGGGGGCGAGTCTCCTACTTAATGGGAGGGATATTAATCTACTATACCACGCTGGTCAGTCGTGTTGGTATAGGGTTTTGTTTCGAGTTTTCCATCTCTTGGATAGATGTTATATGCGTTTTATATCTCTTAGTCGTCTCTTACGATCACCCACGGATAAGAAAGGGGATGGTGAATTGTATTCTTACTCCGTCATCACACGGAACGATATTATTATATATTTTTATTGCCCCTTTGGGGACGTCCATTAATCACGTGATCATTTTTTTAGCATTTTTGACCCCCCCTCCCCCTTGGTGATACGTGGTGAGGCTTAAGACTATGAAACCCCAACAACAATCACGTGAATTTTTAGTTCCTACAAAGAAGTAGCCCACAGCTCATTATATTCTCGTTTTTTTTTGCTTTTTACGCTTTGCAAAAAGGTCTTTATACAGATCACCTACTTTAAACTTCGTTCGTTGCCTGGCAAGCGCAAATTAAAGTCACACTACACACTGCTTTTCAGTTTAGAAATCGCAGCATTAGACGAAAAAATATATACACGTGATATTTTACTACAACCCTCGTGATATTTCGTGATTTTTTTCAAACCCTTGCCCTCCCATTTCAAACCTCACGTGATTAATGGACGGCCCCTTTGATGTAATATTAATTACTATCATATAATACTACGCACACACTAATAATTTGTTAATATTTCAGAGCCACCGGTATCTACTACCTCCGTACCAACCGCGCTCAGCCATTCTCTCAAGGATAAAGATATGCAAGCTTACAATTATTATAAGTGTTAATAAATTTTATCTTAATATATACTTTGTTTATCTTCTAAATCCTTCTATTCTTAGTAGAAAATATAACACCATTGTTTGTACGCTTAGATCTTTTAAACTACGCAATGGATTTTAATGTCAGTTATCGTCAATAGACAGAGTGATATAAGAGGAAGGTTTATATGTATAATACATACATACATATCACATCACGCCATATCCCTTGCAGGGTAGGTAGAGAGAACAGAGTGCCAGAGAACTCTATCCTCGCATACTTCACTCGCTTCCTTAACATTCATAATTCTCTTCATACACGCTCGCCGGTTTCGGAGACTCTTGTCTCTAATCTTCTTTCAGTACGTGACCAATCTGGTCTAGGTAGGTTAGTCTCGGTCTCCCCCGGTACCTATATCCTTCCACTTTCGCATTGTATATCTTCTTAACCAGACTTTCTTTCGGCATTCTTTCCAGATGTCCGAACCATCGGAGCATTCCCTTTCGCATCTTTACACCAATACTCTCTTTCATACCTACTCGCTCTCTTACGTCGTCGTTGCGAATGCGGTCGGTGAGCCTAACTTCACAGATTTGCCGTAGAGATCGCATTTCGACCGCATTAATTTTACTTTCATACTCTTTTCTGCATACCCAACTCTCGCTTCCATACAGTAAAGTTAGGACAAACACTGCGTTATGTATTGCTACTCGTGCCTTCTGGCTGAGGTGGTGGGTACCGAGAAGTTGCCCCAACGCTCCGTTCACTCTATTTCCCACATTTACTCTTCGCTCTATATCAGTGGTGTACCTCTTCCATCTCGACTAAATCCACATCCAAGATATACAAATTCATTCACTTGCTCTAGTACATCATTACCTATGTATATATATATATATTATAACGACCTGGGCCAACTGCATCTGATGCCGTTTGGTCAACAATTACATTCCCAAGGAGGGTTGACGTCTGGCAGGCGGCCGGTCATAAAACTATTGCCAATAACTTTTACAATATGTACTATGAAAGAAGAGTAAGTGTTGTATCGACCCCAAGTAATTGGGGTAAGAGTAGGAGAATGATTTTAATAGTTTATAGCCAACAATTTGTGCGGTGACGGAGTAAGAATAGAATTCACTACCCTCTATCTTACCCGTGAGTGAACGTGCGAGACGACTAAGAGATATAAAACGCATATGACATCTATGCAAGAGAAGGAAAACTCGAAACATAACCCTATACTAATACGTCTGACCAGCGTGGTATAGTAGGTCAATTTCCCTTTAATTATGGAGGAGGCTAGAGCTCATATGGGCTGTGATGATGAAGATGATGACAGCCAACAATTTTTTTTGTAGAAAACACTGACAAAATGTTGTTTATAAATAAAAACTAGCTAAATCTTTTAAACCCTCAACCTTCTGCATAATAAATTTCACAGATATCACTAATGCCGTTGCTGAGATTCTGAAAATATAGAAATAATCAAGCATGTTGTTGCGTGGCTGCGTTTAAAGATATTAAATTAATTTCATGTTTTCCTTATCTTTTATATCTATGATAAATGGACACTCGAAGAGGTGGCGAGCCTTTTTTTTTTATTTTAGAACCCGCAAGGGTATACAGCCAGGCGGGCCACCGAAGACAAAGATCGGGTACCGGTGGCCCGCTCGCACGGCGAAGAGAGGTGTTTGCAGGGTGGGTCCATGAGATTGCGCGCCGCCTCTTCTGTCGCCCCGGACCGATTTGTCGGGGCGCGGCCACATCCGTGGTCCACAATGCAAATTAAAAAAACTAAAAAAACATGCTTTTATATATAAACTAAACTAAAAAGTAGAAAATAACTTTTTTAATCATTAAAGTTAAGGTAGAGTGAGCAATAAAAGAAATTATTTGTGTAAAAAAGCGTGGGGTGCCTGATATTAACATTCCATTGATAGTCATGTGGGTAAGTAGGAACTGTGGGTATGCTGCGAAATATTTTCAGAAAATACCCCATGCTTTTTTACATTAAAATAATTTCTTTTATTTCTCACTCTACCTTAACTTGAATGATTAAAAAAGTTATTTTCTACTTTTTAGTTTAGTTTATATATAAAAGCATGTTTTTTTAGTTTTTTAAACTATTATTTATTTTCTATTTTTTAGTTCCGCTAAATACAGAAGCGCGATTGTATATATTTTAATCTACTATGATTCCATAACTACTATCGGTAACTGTAATTATTTTCCAAATCATTAAATATGTACAGCTGTATTAATCGTGAAATCGGGATTTTTAAAATTCATTCAATTAAATTTACATTGTCATCTTGTTACTTGATAATCGAAGCATTGCATCAAATGCTATGTAACAGAGAAGCTTTAGATGAAATGATTTGATTACGAAGACTATGACTCAGTGCTACATAAGCTTGTCCAGCAGCAAACAGTCGAGACCCTAGATAATTGACTGCATGATCAACTGTACAGCCTCGAATCTTGTGGACGCTCGATGCCCAACTCAGAATATCAATGGCAACATTCGTCTCTCAGCAGTTCCATATTTGGCTATTTTCTATCCAACTTACCAACTATATAAAAATGTAATAAGTGCAAATATTTATAAATTTAAATTCATATAAATGTTAATGTTTTGAAATTACATATATGAAAATATAATTTTGACTGTATTTAACAAACAATTAAAATTTGAAGTATTCACAAACGGTACTGAGATGGCCGAAACCAATACTTCTTTTAAATTAGACAATAACTCACAAATGAACAATTAAAAACTGAGTTTTAAATTATTCCTGCATTAGTAACTACATATGTTTTATAATAACATTCCAAGCTTAGATGTTAAATATTATAATAATACAAAAGTAAGTTATATAATACCATTTCAATTTTTAACATCACAAATAAGCACTAAATCAGTTGAAAACTATATTATATCATAACATTCCAAGCTTTGATCTTAAATATTGAAATTTATCTTTAAACAATCCTCTTGTAAGTATATCTGCAAATTGTCAATCACTACCAACAAACTGTAATACAATTATCTTTTTATAATACTTTTCTTTTAATAAAGTTAAGTTATATCAGATTGCTAGGTTGCTAGTTCGAGAACATGTAAAACATTCATGACCTTTATAATATATAAGTGGCTAAGCTTACTTGTCCTGAGGACTGCACAGATAATTCCTGTCAATTTCTCATATATTTCTTTGGCAACACACATACACAGATTTGAATGTGCACATAATTTGTTGGATTGACTGAGAGTATTATCTTCGTCTTAGCTTTAGCGTCTCGTTTCTTATCTACTCTTTCTGAGAAGTCTTCTATGCAATTCCAGAATTCCTCATGTTGTAAGTATGAATTGCTAAGCGCCAGGTTGCATAATTTATATGGCCAGACAGGTTTTCGATAAATGCGAGAGTATTATTTAATGTCATTTTCAAATAGATATCTCAATTCAAATACTTAAATGCTTCGCAAAGACCTAACAAGAAAACTTTTACACGAACTACGTTTTGTTTTTAATGTTCACTTCAATGTCTTTGATCACTGATTTTACCATTAGATATTACACTGTCTTTGTTTCTGAGCTTTTCTGGGCCCTTAACCTGATGAATTAAACGACGTAGCTAGAGTTTTATTAACTATTTAATATGAAACTAACAAGAAAAACATACAGTGGCTTGACAGATGACCTTGATGTCAGAAAGACATTGTTTTACGGTAGCGCCCTCTAGGCGCGTAATTCGAAATTGGAAACTTAAATTCAACAATTTAATCCTGACTATCCCAATAACTGATTAGGATAATGGTGTAATCTTATTAAATTATTGCATTGTCATCGTTCCTCGTTAAGTCTACCAAATTTAAATGAAATCTGACCGTTCGAAGTGGGTCAAAATCAAGTGCAAAGGAGTCGGTTACAAACATACAGGTCAAGCTAATAAAAAGCATGTAAAAAGAAAATATCTATGATAGATGAGGAAAACATGAAATTTGGAAGAAAACATCTGTTATGTGCATATTATATCACTTATCTATCCATGTCATATTTCAACGCAGTCCATCCATATTTTCTTCGGTCTTTCCTTACCCCTAAAGTTTTCAACGTTCATACTTAAAACTTTCCTCACAACATTACTTTCATCCCGCTTCATCACATGTCCATACCATGTCAAACGTTCACTCCTTTCTGGCGCAACTTTCAAACTTTCTCTTATACGTTCCTACTTGAAGTCGTGACTCATCCGTCAGCAGCACGCCTTATTCCACGTATACTTCCAGGTGTTATTTCCACTCATAAAACTTTATAACGCCAGGGGTATAGTTGACTGCGAAAGTGGAAGGATGTAGGTATCGGGGGATACCGGGTCTAACCTACCTAGACCACATTGGTTACGTACTGAAGAAAGGTGGAGTCAAGAGTCTCCGAAACTGGCGAGCGTGTATAAAGAGAATTATGAATGTTGAGGAAGCGAGTAAAGTATGCAAGGATAGAGTTCTCTGGCACTCTGTTCTACCTATCCTGCAAGGGATATGGCGTAATGATATGTATGTATAGTTGAGTCGCTGCCTACCAATCTAAAACAATCAAATTTGGGCTTCTTCTCTCTCGCTCATCGAATGAAACACAACAGCATACTGCCACTACTCATACGTCGATCTTCTGCGAGAATGTGTTACTACTATGGACGGACCGGCTCGTGGTTGCAGACAGAACACCGTCAACAATATGGCCTTACCATTATTATTATGGGATTCTCACACGAAATTAACACTCAGAACAATCCCGTGTCAATTGCAGGTGGTTCCAATGACTTTTTGCGACTTAGGCGATGTCTTTGTTTGTTGGTTCGACCTACGCTTCATCGTTGGTTTTGTGGTCGCCGCTCGACACAAGAGTATCTTTTGTATCTGATAGTTCAACGTGCGATATGACTTACCCATTGCCATTTAACTTGCTTATTCTTCAGGCTATATTGGTTATTTTGGCGTGTATCCGTGTGGTGACGGAGTAAGAATACTATTCACCACCCCATATCATACCCGTGGGTGATCGTACGAGACGACTAAGGGATATAAAACGTATATAACATCTATGCGAGAGAAGGAAAACTCAAAACAAAACCCTATACCAACACGTCTGGCAACGCGGTATAGTAGGTTAATTTCCCTCTCATTACGGAGGAGGTTAACAGTGGGACATTTATGGGCTGTGATGATGACGATTGGTTATTACCGTTCCTCTACGGATTTAAGTGACCACAGAGATGAAATTTCATACGGTTGTATGAAATGATCTGATGATCAGAGTAAGTTGGTGATGATATCAGTCGTGATGTTTGCTCGTTTGCCACTATAAGCAATAAAAAAAAATATTTCGACAAGTAGGGAGAGTGACCATAATTTTTGCTCGCATCAAAACACGCATATGCATAGCTTATATTTAGATAATAATTATAATTACTACTGATTATAATTATCAGATTGATTTGTAGTATAAAACTCGATGTTTTATAATTTTTTTTTTGATAACTCGTTACACCATGTTGGCATTGACGACAGTATTCCTGTTCTCGCAAGTTATATTGGCGGCAGGTACGTTTATAATTTTAATCATCATCTCAGATCAATGTTCCACTATTGGGCTCGAGTCTCCTCTATATTGAGAGAGAAATTGACTTAATATATCACGCTGGTCAGACGTGTTGGTATAGGGTTCTGTTTAGATATTTTCTTAATTTGCAAACAATATATATATATGTTACTAGCAGACCCGGTTACGCGATGCTGTGGCTAAGATAGTCTCGGTAACACATGGTGGTTATGATAATAAATTGTAGCTTATATGAAACGTTTGTATGTTTAACATAGCGCCATCTATTAAATACTTACTCAATCCAGTCAACAGATACCGCCATCTGTTAGAATCGTTTGGAGATAACAGATAATTGTGACTGTCAAATTATAGACAAATTATTTGCAATAAAATAATATTGTGAATATAAATTGAGATGGGAGCTATCCTATCTTTTAAGTTGGATCAAACTACACATGCTGTGCAAATCTGATTAAAATCGGTTAAGTATTTTAGGAGTTCATCGCGGACAAACAACGTGACGCGTAATTTATATATATTAAGATATGTGTTTTACATCCCTTAGTCGTGTCTTACGATCACTCACGGGTAAGATAAGGGGTGGTGAATTGTATTCTTACTCCGCAACCACAAGGATTTTGAAAATATTACTATATAAAATTCCTTGAAGGATTTAAGGATAAATTAAGAACAAAATAGACCAATTAAGATAATATTTTATACGATTCATTTCACTTAAAAACGATACGATTCTACGATACGATCCTAGGCTGTAAGTTTTCGCCACTGAAGACAAAGATTGGGTACCGGTGGCCCGCTCGCACGGCGAAGAAGAGGTGCTTGCAGGGTGGGTCAATGGGGTTGCGCGCCGCCTCTTCCGTCACCCTGGACCGATTTGGCGGGGTGCGACGTCCATAGCCCACCGCAAAAAAAAAAAAAAAATGCTGTAAGTTTTCAGCGATAATTTTTTCTAAGTACGTGCAAAATCTGAAATGAACTATCTGCTGTTTTGTTTCGAAGCGCTATAACATATCTTTCTTAAAATGAGGTTTAAAAAGAGCATTATTTTTACGGCAGGCATCTGTCTGGCTGTGCTTCTGGTGTTCTGATAGTTCATGTGCAGCAGTATCACTTACCATCAACTGTGCTGCTTGCTCGTCTGCCACTTTAGGCAATAAAAAAATCGGAATTCATTACAATATTTTTTTATTATAAAAAGACAATATAATGTTATATGTTATTAATGTTAAGATAAGAATCATTCTATTGCGTGGGCTTTTACAAACTTAATTATCATTATCAGACGCCTCGTTTATCATAAAAATATGACAATGATATAAAAATATCATTATAATTATTTTTTTATTAATATTAATGATGATTTCTTTTTTTTTTTGATAAAAATCTGAATAATATCTAATCATGTATATATATATATATATAACAAAATTTTATATAAATATATGTTGATTCAGCTTTGTTATAGCGGTTACGCATACTACCAACCCTTATATTGCTCGTGGATGTCGTAAAAGACGACTAAGAGCCTTATAACTAACTGGGCCAACTCTATCTGATGCCGTTTGATCAACAATTACATTCACAAGTAGTGTTGACGTCAGATAGACGGGCGGTCATATAACTATTGCCAATAACTTTTGTAATATGTACGAGTAGATATTGCATCAATTGTAATTGGTATAAGAGTTAGAGACTAATAAATGATAATAGTTATTAAAATAAAACTCATGGCTGACCGACCGCATTCGCAACGACGACGTAAGAGAGCGAGTAGGTGTGAAAGAGATTATTGGTGTAAAGATGCGAAAGGGAATGCTCCGATGGTTCGGGCATATGGAAAGAATGCCGAACGAACGTCTGGTTAAGAAGATATACATTGCGAAAGATAAAAATCCTTCCAGGATGTAGGTACCGAGGAAGACCGAGACTCACCTACCTAGACCAGATTGGTCACGTACTGAAAGAAGGTGGAGTCAAGAGTCTCCGAAACCGGCGAGCGTGTATGAAGAGAATTATGAATGTTGAGGAAGCGAATGAAGTATGCAAGGATAGAGTTCTCTGGCACTCTGTTCTCTCTGCCTACCCTGCAAGGGATATGGCGTGATGATATGTATGTGTGTATCTCTATAAAACCCATACAAGTCTCACTCCAATGTGCTATTTTACTTTGTTCAGTGAACGAGAAAAGAAGCCATATTATTTTACCTAGCATTAAGGTAAAATACGTTTCCGTACTTACATGTGGTCACGGAATAAGAATACAATTCACCACCCCTACTTACCCGTGGGTGATTATACGAGACGACTAAGGGATATAAAACGCATATAACATCCATGCGAGAGATGTAAAACTCTAAACAAAACCCTATACCAACACGTCTGATCAGCGTGGTATAGTAGGTCAATTACTCTCCCATTGTGGAGGAGACTCGAGCCCAAAAGTGGGACATATATGAGCTGAGATGAGCATGAGCATATGAAAACGGTCCCATGACTTCGCCATAACCGTGAGGAAGGAATAGCGTGTGGTTTTTAGCAGGCAGTGGTGCTAACGCTTAGCGCTGAGCCCGGCTTACTCCATCTCTTTCTTGAGAGGTGAGAGGCATTTTCCTACGCAAAGAAAAAAAAAGGTAAAATAATCCTTGTAATTGTCGATTGCATAAAGTATTATACTAAGTGGGAATCGTATCCTCGACTTAGAATAATAGATCAGTATTAAAACCACAATAGCATCTGAGCAGCGTGGTAGCAGCTACGAATACGAATACTACCATCATCGAATCGATGGACTCGGGTTTCCTGTCGGGGATAATGGGGGAGCTGTTCCCGCGTTCTATGGGACATGTTCCCCCTCGAATGGTTCCTCGGTCGGTGATGGAGGTGGAGACCACAATTCCACCCATCACCGACCGAGAAATGGAAGTGGCCCTCTCGCGACTTAACGGGAAAAGGAAAGCGCCTGGCGCGGATGGCGTCCCGGGGCTTGTGCTCGGTATCGCCGCAGAATACCTCAAGGGTGAACTCCGGGAACTGCTCAGCATGTGTTTGAGGTCCGGGCAGTTCCCGAAGCAATGGAAGGTTGGCAGATTGTGCCTGCTGCGGAAGGAGGGTCGTCCAGTTGACTCCCCTTCTGCGTACAGACCACTGGTGCTGCTGGACGAGACGGCCAAATTGTTCGTGTGGACCGTCTCGTACAGCACCTCGAGGAAGTCGGGCCAGGACTGTCAGGATGTCAATACGGGTTCAGGAGCGGCCGGTCAACAATCGGTGCATTGGCCGCCCTGAAGTCTCTAGCCACCGAAGCGGTGGCCCAAAAGGAGGTTCTTCTGGCAGTCTCGCTCGACATCAAGAACGCCTTCAACAGTATTCCACACGAAACGTTGAAGGAGGCCCTTCGGTACCATGGAGTGCCTCCATATCTCCGAAGGCTGTTGGAGGCGTACCTCGAGGAAAGGCACGTGCTCTGGGAGGGGGGTGACGCTCGCATACATCGCCATCGAGTGAAGTGCGGCGTTCCACAGGGCTCGGTCCTCGGTCCGGCTCTATGGAACGTCGGATTCGACTGGCTCCTACGGGGTCGGCTTCTCCCCGGGATGGGGGTCATCTGCTATGCGGATGATACCCTCGTCACGGCGAGGAGGCCCGACTTCCGGGGGGCTGCCCGATTGGCAGAGGAGGGAGTTGCGCTCGTCGTGGGCCGGATCGGCATGCTGGGCCTGAGGGTCTCGGCGGAGAAAACCGAGACCCTGCTATTTCATGGCCCGGGTCGAGGCCCCCCTCGAGGAGCACACATCGGTGTGTCTGGGGTTGCCGTGCCGGTGCGGGCTCAGATGAGATATCTGGGCCTGCACCTTGACTCTAGATGGAATTTCGGGCCACATTTTGCCCAGCTCGTCCCAAGGCTCGTCAAGACGGCCGCGGCGTTGGGTAGGCTTCTGCCAAACACTGGCGGTCCCGGGTCGTCCTGCCAGCGTTTATACGCCGGAGTCGTGCGCTCCATGGCGCTGTACGGAGCCCCTATTTGGGCGGAGTCCCTCACCGCCCGCAACAGAGCCCTTTTGCGAAGACCGCAGAGGGTCATGGCGGTGAGGGCTATTAGGGGCTACCGTACGGTTTCATGGACCGCGGCGACGTTGTTAGCGGGCGACCCACCTTCGTCGTTAGTGGCTGAGGCTCTGGCGGAGGCTTACCGAATCCGCGTTGCGGCGCGGGCCGACGGCGAGCGAGGGACCGGGCAGAGCATTAGAAGTGGCCCGAAGGGGAATCATCCAGCGGTGGAGAGAAGAACTGGAGTCCCCCGTAGCAGGGCGGGGGACTGTAGAGGCGGTTGCGCCGCATTTCCATCGCTGGATCAACAGAAGGCACGGCAGCCTAAGTTTCAGGATGGCGCAGGTGCTTACCGGACACGGGGTCTTCGGTAAGTACCTGCACAGAATTGGGAGAGAAGAGGCCCCAGGGTGCCATGAGTGAGTGTGGCGCGCCAGTGGACGATGCGCGCCACACACTGGAGGTATACCCACCTGGAGTCCTCAACGCCACGTCCTGTCGGCGGTCATTGGAGGGGACCTGTCGCTGTCCACCGTCATCTCGAAGATGCTCGATAGCGACGGGTGCTGGTCGTCGATGGCCTCCTTTTGCGAGGAGGTCATCTCTACAAAAGAGGCGGCGGAGCGGGGACGCGAGGCAATTGCGTCTGCAAATTCGCTCCGCCGCCGGCGGCCAGGGTGGAGGAGGCGTCGATATGCGCACCTCCTCCCACCGCCTTGAATGACGACAGGGCGTGGGCCAATGGCCAAGCGTTGGGGTGCCGGGGATCGAATGTCAGTAGACGATCTCTCTGGCACCCCGTAAAAGCGCGGAAGGCGCCGCGGTGGTTTTAGTGGGTATTCCGGTCAGGCAGCTGGCCGGCGAGTTCCACACTCCCCCTCACCTGTCACCGGCGGGGGACAGCGCGGAAAAAAAAAAAAAAAAAAAAGCTACGAATACTACAAACCCATACTATGCTCGTGGATGTCGTAAAAGACGACTAAAAGCTTTATAACGACCTGGGCCAACTCCATCTGATGCCGTTTGATCAACAATTACATTACCAAGGACGGTTGACGTCTGGCTGGCGGCCGGTCATAAAACTATTGCCAATAACTTTAGCAATATGTAGGAATAGGAGTAAATATTGCCTCGACCCCAAGTAATTGGGATAAGAGTAGGGGAATGATGATGAACAGTATATGTGCTAATAATGAACCCATTTTTCTCTCACAGCTTATCCTGCCGATCCAATTCTTGCAAAGTTCTCCGATGGACTTCGTTATGACTATATGGAATCTGACGATGGAGATCTACAACTGGTGGACAATTGGATGAAGTTGAGTGACTTTGAACGTCTCGCCAGATATGATCCTGATACGTCCAATATTTACCATCTATTCACCAGGTAAGTCCACGATTCTCTCATGAGGACTATGTTACAAATTATCTTTTCAATTTTGGACATAAATATTCCCAGGATGAATATTTTGAAGCCACATTCTCACAGAAGATCGACGTCTGAGTAATGGCAATGTGCTATTGCGCTTCGTTCGGTGAGTGAGAGAGCCGAAAGCCCAAATGGCTGGGTTTGGGATTTTTATTGTTAGACAGCTGCCTAGCTATACCCTTGGTTTGCCACCGAAGACAAAGATCGGGTACCAGTGGGCCGCTCGCACGGCGAAGAGAAGAGTTTGCATGGTGGGTCTATGGGGTCACGCGCCGTATCTTCCGTCACCCGAACCGATTTAGCGGGGCGAGACGCATCCATAGTCCACCGCAAAGGTCCATGGGTGGCAGTAACACTTACCATCAGGTGCACTGCTTATTCGTTTGCCACCATAAGCAATAGAAAACAAATTAAACCAGTAGTTGAAATAAAAATCAATATTAAAATTAGTATTATGCCTTCTGAGTTTTCTTACTGGATCTTTCTCAGAGTGGCCGCGTTCCGATCCGCTAGTAACTTAATAGTTTTTGTTAAATTTTTAAATTAGTAAATTGCCACAATATAATAATTATCATAAATTAAATGTTTAATAATAATTAATCATCATCATTCTCCTACTCTTATCTCAATTACTTGTGGTCCATACAATATGTACTCTTATTTCATAGTGTACGACGTTCTAGGTCCGAGGCGTGAAATAAGACACAGGTATAACGTATACTTGTATATTGGTCCGAGAGCCAGGTGAAAATTTGGATAATTATTTCTTCTCGAGAGATAATTGGTGATACGAATCAGATAATAGTATCATGAAGCCTTATGACCGTCAGTTGCAGCACGGTGGGGGGGATGAGCAGTTGTAACCTCCCACGCACGAAGAAAAAAAAAATACATTCACTCATTTCCTCTCGGCTAAAAATTTATCAAATTATAGCTAACCCAATATCTCAACAAAAAAAAATCAGTTTGCTATAACATAGTGTATTGTAGATTATTTCAATATTGGAATAGAACTAAAATCAACAACTCAACACTCATATTGGAGTGCTATGCCGATTAATTAAAGAGATGTCATTTCCTCCCACATGAAAATTTGTGAGCTGATTTTAAATATGTTTCTATGATAAATAAAAAAAAATCAGCTAGCAGTAAGTCGAGGGAAACTTAGTCAGCTAATGCATTTAAATAGTCAGTAAATGCTTCTGGCTAACTTCTACGTAACGACCTTCAAATTATCAGCTGACGATTTTTCCACCGAGATACAGCCAGCTGACGTATATATTTATCAATAATTACATATAAGCTATCATCAGGTAAATTTTTATTTGAGAGGATATCACTGAAAGTGAAGATTTTTTTTCCATGATCGAGACATCAGCTGACGTATAATATATTATGTTATAGCCAGCTGATTTTTTCTTTTTGTTGAGATATTGGGTTAGCTATTATTTGATAAATTTTTAGCCGAGAGGAAATGATTGATTTTTTTTTTCTACTGCTCATCCCCCCCACCGAGCCTTAGCTGACGTTCACGAGACTTTATGGTTCGATTTTCTGATGCATTTTACTAATTATCACTTGAGAGGAACTTGGTCATATATATCTGTTACTGGCTCTTGGACTATATATTCTGTATTCCACAAACGATTCACACAAAAGAAACAATTCTGAACATATTTATACTAAGACTTACAATGAAACCATAGTGCGATTAAGCATCGCCATCTATGGAGCTTGGCAAATATAATTAACAAATGAAATATACAAATAATTCGAATTTTATAAATCAAAATGTTATGTCAATATTTAAATAATATAAATCTTAAATAAATAAATCTTACACAACCTTTTTGAATGGTTTATCTGAACACATAGTACATATTGTAAAAGTTATTGTCAATAGTTTTATGACCGGCCGCCTGTCTGAAGTCAACACTACTTGGGAATGTAATTGTTGACGAAATAGCATTAGATGGAGTTGGCCTAGGTCGTTTATAAGGCTCTTTTATGACATACACGAGCAAAGTAAGGGTTGGTAGTATTCGCCGCCGCTACAACACAGCTTCAATAATAATTAATAATAAACAATATATTTTTTTTACATATAGAATCATTTTCTTTTTGCACTGCCAATGAATTTGTATTAAAATGTGGGTCAAACTTTAATATTGATTTTAAATTAATAAATTCATCATCATCTCAGCTCATATATGTCCCATTGTTGGGCATAAGCCACCTCCATAAGGGGAGGGCAATTGACCTACTATACCACGCTAGTCAAAAGTATTTGTATAACATTTTCTTTCGAGCTTTCCATCTCATGCATAGATGTTATATGCGTTTTATATCCCTTAGTCGTCTCTTACGATCACCCACGAGTAAAATAGATGGTGAATTGTATTTTTACTCCGTAGTAAAACATTTTAAATGTAATGTAATTGGTCCAAATGACGGAAAAGCCGAAAAGTGAACGTGTGACGTGGTATGGACATGTAATGAGACGGGATGAAAGTAATGTTGTGAGGAAAATTTTAAGTATTAATGTTGAAGGCTTTAGAGGTAAGGGAAGACCGAAGAAAAGCTGGATGGATTGCGTGAAGCATGATATGAATAGAAAGAGAGTGAACGCAGAGATGACATCGGATAAGATTGAGTGGAAGAAAAGGACATATTGCATTGACCCCAAGTAATTGGGATGAGAGGAGGGTAATGATGATGAGTATATACATACATATCATCACGCCATATCCCTTGCAGGGTAGGTAGAGAGAACAGAGTGCCAGAGAACTCTATTCTTGCATACATCACTCGCTTCCTCAATATTCATAATTCTCTTCATACACGCTCGCCGGTTTCGGAGACTCTTGACTCCACCTTCCTTCAGTACGTGACCAATCTGGTCTAGGTCGGTTGGTCTCGGTCTCCCCCGGTACCTACATCCTTCCACTTTCGCATTGTATATCTTCTTAACCAGACGTTCGTTCGGCATTCTTTCCACATGTCCAAACCATCGGAGCATTCCCTTTTGCATCTTATAATGAAGAGTAAAACATTTTAAATAATCTCTTTCAGAAACAATTACCCAACCAGCCAACCTCTTGTAATAAACAATGCTGCAACAGTCCTCGGATCCAATTATGATGGCAGTAAACGAACTATCATTCTGATGCACGGTTTCCTAGGATCAGTCACTTCTGCATTTAATACCGTCCTGGTACCAGGTAATGTATATTTTTATTATCAAAATTTCAATGTAATCCATATGCAGGATGGAAGGGGACCGCTCCCGAAAACAAAGACAGGTTACCCTACTAATCCTACTTGTAATGATAGGCTAGAAAAAATCGATCCGGATGAAAAAAAAAAAAAATTTTCTCTACGCGAGGTCATTCGACTCTGGAACATATGATAGTAAGTTTTGAAGAGATTGCGTCTTTTCTTATCTTAGTAAAGTTACGTATTTTTTATGGAATTATCGTTACATGGCACTGTCCTAATACGATGGAGTGTGAGAAAAACTTAAAATACGTTGTGAAAAAAAAAAATTGATTCATGCGTATCAATTTTTTTTCTAGCCTATCATTACAAGTAGGACTAGTAGGGTCACCTGTCTTTGTTTTCGGGAGCGGTCCACTTCCACCCTGTATAATGCAATAATATTTTCCGTGTGGTGACAACCACCTATCATAACTGTGAGTGATCGTAAGAGACGACTAGGAGAAGGAAACATACATACATATCATCACGCCATATCCCTTGCAGGGTAGGCAGAGAGAACAGAGTGCCAGAGACCTTTATCATTGCATACTTCACTCGCTTCCTCAACATTCATAAATCTCTTCATACACGCTCGCCGGTTTCGGAGACTCTCGATTCCACCTTCCTTCAGTACATGACCGATCTGGTCTAGGTAGGTTAGTCTCGGTCTCTCCCGGTACCGACATCCTTCCACTTTCGCATTGTATATCTTCTTAATCAGAAAAAAGTATAACTTTAAAAATATTAGCTTTAGTTTTATGACCAGCAATCAACTTGACGTCAACCCTCCTTCGTAATGAATTGACTAAATGACATAGATAAAGTTAACCCAAGTTGTTATAAAGTTCTTAGTCGTCTTTTACGACAATCCACAAGCAAACTCATCATCATCATCACAGCCCATAAATGTCCCACTGTAGGGCTCGGGCCTCCTCCGTAATGGGAGGGAAATTAACTTACTATACCACGCTGGTCAGACGTGTTGGTATAGGGTTTTGTTTAGTTTTCCATCTCTCCCATAGATGTTATATGCGTTTTATATCCCTTAGTCGTCTCGTAAGATCACCCACGGGGGGTGGTGAATAGTATTCTTACTCCGTCACCACACGGCAAAGTAAGGGTTGATAATATTCGTAGCGGCCACTATACAACACAGGAATCACATTCTAGAAACTTGTAAAAAAATATGGCACTCGGGGACTGCCGCGGTAAAGCTATTGCATAGCATTTTTTATCAACTTATGCAATTCAAATTACTTAAATTTTTAGCATTTAATATGCTTAATTATTTATAAATACCCGAATACGAAACGAAAAATTATGTCACAAGCGGGGTTCGAACCCGCACCTATTGGGAATCCGGCCCAACCGTGCTGCCACTTACACCATAGTGAACTATTTTGGGACATGCAGATTTCGCTTCATATTATATCTTACGTCTTCAAGGTGACGTATGCCATCTATCGGACAATGTTTACACATTGTATAGACTTAATACTTCAAACTTTACAGTTAGAATTGTATTAAATGATGACACAACCTTGTTATTCAAATTACTTAAATTTTTAGCATTTAATATGCTTAATTATTTATAAATACCCGAATACGAAACGAAAAATTATGTCACAAGCGGGGTTCGAACCCGCACCTATTGGGAATCCGGCCCAACCGTGCTGCCACTTACACCATAGTGAACTATTTTGGGACATGCAGATTTCGCTTCATATTATATCTTACGTCTTCAAGGTGCCGTATGCCATCTATCGGACAATGTTTACACATTGTATAGACTTAATACTTCAAACTTTACAGTTAGAATTGTATTAAATGATGACACAACCTTGTTATTCAAATTACTTAAATTTTTAGCATTTAATATGCTTAATTATTTATAAATACCCGAATACGAAACGAAAAATTATGTCACAAGCGGGGTTCGAACCCGCACCTATTGGGAATCCGGCCCAACCGTGCTGCCACTTACACCATAGTGAACTATTTTGGGACATGCAGATTTCGCTTCATATTATATCTTACGTCTTCAAGGTGACGTATGCCATCTATCGGACAATGTTTACACATTGTATAGACTTAATACTTCAAACTTTACAGTTAGAATTGTATTAAATGATGACACAACCTTGTTATTCAAATTACTTAAATTTTTAGCATTTAATATGCTTAATTATTTATAAATACCCGAATACGAAACGAAAAATTATGTCACAAGCGGGGTTCGAACCCGCACCTATTGGGAATCCGGCCCAACCGTGCTGCCACTTACACCATAGTGAACTATTTTGGGACATGCAGATTTCGCTTCATATTATATCTTACGTCTTCAAGGTGACGTATGCCATCTATCGGACAATGTTTACACATTGTATAGACTTAATACTTCAAACTTTACAGTTAGAATTGTATTGTACAGTTATATTGCAGCACGGTTGGGCCGGATTCCCAATAGGTGCGGGTTCGAACCCCGCTTGTGACATAATTTTTCGTTTCGTATTCGGGTATTTATAAATAATTAAGCATATTAAATGCTAAAAATTTAAGTAATTTGAATAACAAGGTTGTGTCATCATTTAATACAATTCTAACTGTAAAGTTTGAAGTATTAAGTCTATACAATGTGTAAACATTGTCCGATAGATGGCATACGTCACCTTGAAGACGTAAGATATAATATGAAGCGAAATCTGCATGTCCCAAAATAGTTCACTATGGTGTAAGTGGCAGCACGGTTGGGCCGGATTCCCAATAGGTGCGGGTTCGAACCCCGCTTGTGACATAATTTTTCGTTTCGTATTCGGGTATTTATAAATAATTAAGCATATTAAATGCTAAAAATTTAAGTAATTTGAATAACAAGGTTGTGTCATCATTTAATACAATTCTAACTGTAAAGTTTGAAGTATTAAGTCTATACAATGTGTAAACATTGTCCGATAGATGGCATACGTCACCTTGAAGACGTAAGATATAATATGAAGCGAAATCTGCATGTCCCAAAATAGTTCACTATGGTGTAAGTGGCAGCACGGTTGGGCCGGATTCCCAATAGGTGCGGGTTCGAACCCCGCTTGTGACATAATTTTTCGTTTCGTATTCGGGTATTTATAAACTTATGCAATTATAATTATTTATTTATTTTTTATTAATGCAGTATTTTTTTTATATTAATTCAAGTTCTTTTTCTTTGATTAATATCAAAGAATTCAAGTTACACCTATTTATTAAAACTACTAATTTATTAAAACATTTAAAGTACACGTTTTTAAACTGTTTTATTTATAATATTATTAAATTATTATAAATATTTTTTGCAAAAATAAATTGCAAAAAAGAGTTTGACGGCGGTGAGATTCGAACCCACGCCTACGGTGCCTAAACCAGGGCCTTAGACCACTCGGTTACGCTGCCTGCATATAGTCAGTCCAAAATTAACTGCTGCTTTTCAACCATACAATCTTAGGTTTTATTTTCGTTACGGAATTTCTTAATTCGGTCTCCGCGCTCAAAGCCCGCGATAAAAGCTATGCAATAGCTTAAAAATTCATACAAATCAATCAAGCAGTATCTTAATTATTAGGTGACGTTTGACAGGACAAATTTAATATATCTTTGTATCGTTTTTTCAGCTTTCCTTGAAGCTGCTGATTGTAATGTTATCGTACTCGACTGGAGTGCAGGCTCTACTTGGGGACCTCGTGCCATTCAAGCTGGTAAGTGAATACATTAAACCCCTTATTTATTTTTTAAATGGGACTACTCCCACCACACATTCCCACCATTGTAACTCCTGTAAGCCAGGATCCATAATGGTCACCACAAATGATACCGAGGTTTGACCCTCAGGCAGTCCCGGGATATGATTTTAATTGTCTTGGTACCCGCAACAAATTTGATTAAAAAAGGTTAAAGAGGAAAGAGTGATTCCCTCCTAGGCAAAGCGGGAGACAGGAAAAAAAACTAGTCAGCCAATAATTAAAGAGGTGTACGGCTACGATAAGCGCAGCGAAGTCTCAGTAATAGGGTCCCGTTTTTACCCTTTGGATACGGAACCCTAATAACAATAAATAATCAAGGATATTAAATGCAAAATTCCAGTAATTTAAATATGTGTATTCATTATTTACAGCTGAAGCTAGTGCACGTTTCGTTAACTGGTTGATCAACCTCACTGGTGGTTCAGCTGACCGCTTCCATACAGTTGGATACAGCGTTGGAGGTAAGAGGAATTATTGTAGTTTACTCCTTAAGAATAGAGTTTCATATAAGGCGCCCGATATGAGAAAAATTTGAGGAGTAAAATCTAGTGATCGAATGACCTCGTTACGTTTTTGGTACGCAACCTATTCTGCGCACCTTTCACTTTCTGACGTGAGATAATACTTCACTGTACAGTTTTAATAAATGTAAATAAAAATATATATATTATTTTTAGTCAAATGAGCATTTTTTTGCGCCTGTTTTGATAATCGTACTTAAGGAGTAAACTCCAGTCGTGCGTCGGAGCTGACACACACACTTTTTTTTCTTCTTCAAATCCTTCTTTTAAGATCATAGTTACAGGAATACGAACTATGACTGGAAAAGAAACTACTTCGAAATGGTAGGGAAGTTGGCATTATAATCAGCTCATATATATCCCACTACTGGCTTTGAGCGTCCTTTACAATGAAAGGGACATTGACCTGTAACCACGCTGATCAAACGGATTTGTAAAAAGTTTTATTTCGACTTTTATAAGAGACCTATGTAAGAGAAGGAAAAATCAAAATGAAACTTTCTTTTTCTTTCTTCAATAAGGGATATATTTATATATATCCCTTATTTATAAGTACGATTACGCGTACCGACCCGCCCCCGTCCTTACGAACATCGGCAGATGCGGTGGTGAGGGCCGTCACCCATCCCGCCTAGCCCAGTTAAGCGAGTTGAGGAGAGCAGGGTGCCGGGTGTGCACGTGGAATGTAAGAGGTTGTGTGGAAAGTAAGTTGCACGAGCTGATAACCATCATGGTGGACAAACAGCTAGATGTACCGAGACTAACCTACCTAGACCAGATTGGTCGCGTACTGAAGGAAGGTGGAGTCAAGAGTCTCCGAAACCGGCGAGCGTGTATGAAGATAATTATGAATGTTGAGGAAGCGAGTGAAGTATGCAAGGATAGAGTTCTCTGGCACTCTGTTCTCTCTGCCTACCCTGCAAGTGATATGGTGTGATGATATGTATGTATTTATTAGTCTGTGTGATGACGAAGTAAGAATACAATTCAGCACCCCTTATCTTACCCGTGGGTGATCGTAAGAGACGAATGGATATAAAATGCATATAACATCTATGCAAGAGAAAGAAAACTGGAAACAAAACCCTATACCAACACGTCTAACCAGCGTGGTATAGTAGGTCAATTTCCCTCCAATTACGGAAGAGGCTTGAGCCCAGCAGTGGGACATATATGAGCTGAGATGATGAATGATTTTCTATAACATCGACAAACAAGAGATGGGGTGGAGAATTCAGCCTCCAATATCACACGAAGAATAGAATAGTTTTGTAGCTAAAATCAGTCCTTCTATCCCCTCTGAGTTCCTCTGAGTGATGACTCTAACTCTGTGTATATTTATGTATGTTTTAAAGAAAATATAAAAGTTTATGCTGCTGCAGGCTGTGCAGTCCAGTTACATGGGCTGTAGAGCCTGTGTGCGGCTGGATGATGGAATGTCGCCTTGGTTTGACGTCAATATCGGCGTTAAGCAGGGGTGCGTTCTGTCAGCCAGGCTGTTTATCATATATCTGGATAAATGTCTCCAAAGGTTGAACGATATGAATGTGGGAGTCCAGATGGGCGACTCAGTGGTCAGTGCTCTAATCTATGCAGATAATGCAGTCCTGCTGGCGCAGTCAGCGACTGACCTGCAGACCCTAGTCGACACAATGACAGAAGATTGTAAGAAAAGGGGTCTACGTATGAATGTGAGCAAAACCAAAACAATGGTCTTTGAAAGAGATGAAGCCAGTACAGATGCAAGAGTAACAATAGGTAATGATGTACTAGAGCAAGTGGATGAATTTGTATATCTTGGATGTGGATTTAGCCGAGATGGAAGGTACACCACTGATATAGAGCAAAGAGTGAATGCGGGAAATAGAGTGAACGGAGCGTTGGGACAACTTCTCGGTAGCTACCACCTCAGCCAGAAGGCACGTGTAACAATACATAACGCAGTGCTTGTCCCAACATTACTGTATGGAAGCGAGAGTTGGGTATGCAGAAAAGAGC
This sequence comes from Lymantria monacha, assembly GCA_905163515.2. Taxonomy (NCBI): domain Eukaryota; kingdom Metazoa; phylum Arthropoda; class Insecta; order Lepidoptera; family Erebidae; genus Lymantria; species Lymantria monacha. The sequence continues at coordinate 2,028,344 of LR991108.1, read as the reverse complement.
ATGCAAGTAAAATTAATGCGGTCGAAATGCGATCTCTACGGAAAATCTGTGGAGTTAGGCTGACCGACCGCATTCGCAACGACGACGTAAGAGAGCGAGTAAGTATGAAACAGAGTATTGGTGTAAAGATGCGAAAGGGAATGCTCCGATGGTTCGGACATGTGGAAAGAATGCCGAACGAACGTCTGGTTAAGAAGATATACAATGCGAATGTGAAAGGATGTAAGAACCGGGGGAGACCGAGACTCACCTACCTAGACCAGATTGGTCATGTACTGAAGGAAGGTGGAGTCAAGAGTCGAGCGTGTATGAAGAGAATCATGAATGTTGAGGAAGCGAGTGAAGTATGCAAGGATAGAGTTCTCTGGTACTCTGCTCTCTCTGCCTTGCAGGGCGTGATGATATGTATGTATGTATACAAGTTTATTGTTTTTTTAGGACATGGTGCTGGAATTATTGCGAGAAACGTTGCAGGCAACGTTGGATACGTCACAGGTATGTTTTGTTAATCTTTTTTTTTTACTGCATATGGCAAAAGAGCAGGCATCACACCTGATGTTAAGTGTCACTGCCGCCCATTGTATTTTGCAATACAAAGAGTATAGCTAGGCCGCTGCCTACCAATAGAAATCCTACTCTCCCCACCTCAGTTGGGCTTCCAGCTCTCTCGCTCACTGAACGAAGCGCAATAACACATTGCCATTACTCAGACGACGATCTTCTGCTCAGTGTGGTACTACCCCGGACGGCCCGCGGCTGTAGACAGAGAACTGTCAACAGCGTGGTCCTACTTATAAGGATATCTTATATCTTAAAAAAGAAATCCTATATGCAACTTTGATCAAATTCAACTAAAAAAGTAAGCAAAAAATTAATTTTATTTCACAAATTTTGGTTATATTTAGTACGCGCACTGGTCTAATTATCTGCTATTATTTGTAATGTAGATGTCCGCGCATTTTTCATTTTGAAACAAAGCTATTGCCTAAAATAAAACAGAGTAATATTTTAATTATGTTATGCATTAGTTACACATGTCACTTTTAATCTAAATTATAACTCGAAAAGGGAAGATTATGATAAAGAAGAATACCTGAAGTAATATTAAATAGCAATTAATATAGAACAGCTTCATCTAGCAACGAGGTTACAAAATTTACAAATTAAAAACCACGCCATTTTTGGCAAAATCCTTTTATTTTTTCTGATTAATTTCATAATCTAGGAGAGCAATCTCTTTGGACGCTTAAATATATGCAAAATATGTATTTCCTTACAATATTTTTTATATATTAGGTGAGCTGTGAGGATAGAAAGAATGAGGGGCTGGTAATGAATTTACACTACGAATAATAATTGTATTTTCTCGTTTAGGTTTGGACCCCGCTGACCGCTGGGACAATGACTATCTTTTCAGTATCAATGATGGTACTTATACAGAAATTATTCACACCAACGTTGGCAATATAGGTACGTATTATTTCTTTAAACAGTACCCAATTTTTGGAAGGCAGTCCAGGGCAATGAAAGGGCGACGCGGGGTCTCATAACCCACAGCATTCCTTCCCCATCGCCATTAGGCCAACTGTGACCGAATTTCAACATCCACGGCCGGCCTGACAAACCTCTATAAAATTTGGCCCACATGAAGATAGAATCACAGAAACTTGATAGCGTTCTCTATTGATTCCTCGTATCTTGGAATTCATAATAAACTAATAAGGAGTGACCAGCGTAATGCAATTCGAACTAGGATATATTTCTTAAGTGGAAGCATGTAGGTACCGGGGGAGACCGAAACTAATCTACCTAGACCAGATTGGTTACGTACTTGAAGGAAGTTGGAGTCAAGAGTATCCGAAACCGGCGAGGGTGTATGAAGAGAATTATGAATGTTGAGGAAGCGAGTGAAGTATGTAGAGTTCTCGGGCACTCTGTTCTCTCTGTCTACCCTGCAAGGGATATGGCGTGATGATATGTATTTATGTATGCTATGGAGAGTTCACACCTTGCTAAATCCATCCGGGACGACAGAAGAAGCGGCGTGCGACCCCATAGACGATAGGGAATGATGTATTCTTACTCCATCACCACATGGAAAGTAAACTTATTGTACAGAACGCTTATTAAGTTAGAAGAGGTTAATGAGTTTTTCTTTTATAATTCTTTTTATTTTCAGGTATTACCTTGAATCTGGCTCATGTGGACTTTTACCCCAACAGTGGGAGTGACATGCCTGGATGTTTGACTGCCTTATGTGATCATGATAGGTATAATTTTTTTTTATCTTTTTTTTTGTATTTTCGGAGTTTACTCCTTAAGAATCGATTTTCATATAAGCCGCCCGGTATGAGAAAAATTCGAGGAGTAAAATCTAGTGATCGAATGACCTCGTTCCGTTTTTGGTACGCAACCTATTCTGCGCACCTTTCACTTTCTGACGTGAGATAATACTTCACTCAATAGTTTTAATAAATGTAAATATAAATGTAAATGTAAATATAAATGTAAATGTATATATATATATTATTTTTAGTCAAATGAGCTTTTTTTGCGCCTGTTTTGATAATCGTATTTAAGGAGTAAACTCCAGTCGTGCGTCGGAGCTGACACACACACTTTTTTTTAATTTTTTTAGTACCTATTTTTTTTTTATTTATTTTTTAGCTCTTGGTGGCAAACGAGCAAACAATACACGTATATGGTAAGTGCTATTGCCAGCCATGGACCTTTGCATAATCAAGGGTACAGTTAGGCCGCTGCCTACTAATAAAAATCCCAAATCCCACAGCAACTCATTGCCACTGCTCAGTCGTCGGCTTTCTGCCAGGGTGTGGTACTACCCCGGACGGACCGGCCCACAGCTATAGACAGAAAATTGTCAACAGCGTGGTCCTACCACTAAGAAAATGTTTTAAATATAAAAAATAACAACAATTTGCATAATAACATCGTGTCAACGTTTAATACAATTCCAACTGCAAAATTAGAGTATTAAATCGGTGCAATATGTAATCGTCGTTCGGTAGATGGCGCACGTCTATCATCATTAAGACGATAAAAATAATACGAACTGAGAATGGATTGTTATACAACAGATCACACTTGTCTAAGTAGCAGGACGATTGAAACGAATTTACAATAGGTGTGGATTCGAGTCCCATATGTAACATTCATATTTCGCACGTAAACAAGTTTATAGAAAATTAAGTAATATTTCATTTTTGCTTCACTAATATTGAAAAAAAAATGTCAATAATTACATTCCCAAGGAGGGTTCACGTCAGACAAGTGGTCGGTAATATAACTATTGTCAAAATGTCTCATATATTTAAAACTAGCTTCTGCCCGCGACTTCGCCCGCGTAAAAGGTTATTTTCCTAAAGTTTTTCATACCCTATTTCTTTATTTTACCCCTTAAGGGTATTTTTTCGTTCAAAATTTTAATATCATATTTATTTATATCTAATCGATAAGCCTAAAAATAAGCTTCGGGCTTTATAAATGACGAAACTTTCTTGCAACTTTTCATCCCCCTTTAAAACCCTTTTTTTGCATTAAAAAGTAGCCTATGTCCTTTATCAGGCTCTAGACTATACATACATACATAGTCTCATGCCTGTTTCCCAGACGGGTAGGCAGAGACTACGGATTGCCACAAACCACGATCCTGACATACCTCCATCGCTTCATTCACGCTCATCACAGTCTTCATGCATGCTCTACGATTACGCGTACTCTTAATCTGACCTTTCACTAACACATCTTCAATTTGATCCAGGAAAGTACGACGTGGTCTCCCCCTTGTAGTCGTCCCACTCACACTCGCTTTGTATACTTGTTTAGTCAACCTTTCTTCACTCATTCTTTCCACGTGTCCAAACCACCTCAGCATACCCTTTTTTATCTTTGTCACTACTTCTTCATTTACACCACAGCGCTCTCTTATAAGACTATCTGTGTATTAAATTTCGTTAAAATCCATTCTGTAGTTTAAGCATGAAAGCGCAACAGACAGACAGGCAGAGTTACTTTCTTATTTATAATATTAGTAAGGATTATCTATCGTTATTCCAGGTCATATTATTACTTTGGCGAATCTGTCAGTAGCGGTGGCTTCACGGGCCGAAGATGTGCAACACTTCACGGAGCATTATCTGGCTGGTGTAACGAGCCTGAGACTCTTACTATGGGTGGATTCCTACCAAAAACTGGGTAAGTACTCACCAATAAGGCAACAGAATTTTTTTCTTTAGTAATTTTACACTTTAGGATATAAATTAGTGACATACTAGTTGATAGCTCTGTGGTAGCGGCTACGAATACTACCAACTCTTACTTCGCTCGTGGATGTCGTATAAGACGACTAAGAGCTTCATTAACCTCCGGCCTGACCGCTTAAACGACATGCTATCCCTACTCCGCTAGGAAAAGTACTCTTCGTTCGAATCGACCGTGGTAGGGGCAAGAAAAAGATGGCGCGTAACTGAAAAATGTGACTGTAAATTTTTTCTCCAACACTGATAAAGAATTTACACTTCAAAAAATTCTTCCACGTATTTTTGTAGAGAATTGAACGCTCTACAAAAAAGGTCTCTTATGATTTTTTTCAAAACCTAACAGATTAAAAGTTATTCACACACGCCGCTGGCACTGAAAGTATCTTAACCGATAACCCACCTGTGCAGTTAATTTTGTATAAATAAAACCTAGCTAAACCTAGATATTACAAAAAAAAACTCTTGCATACTAAATTTAATGGAAATCGTTAATATTATTCATGATCATCATCTCAGCTCATATATGTCCCACTGTTGAGCTCGAGACTCCTCTATAATGGGAGGGAATTTGACCTACTATACCACGCTGGTCAGACGTGTTGGTATAGGGTTTTGTTTCAATTTTTCCTTTTCTTGCATAGATGTTATGCGCTTTTTATCCCTTAGTCGTCTATTACAATCTCCCACGAGTAAGATATGGGGTGGTGAATTGTATTCTTACTCCGTCACCACACGAATAAGTCATTATTACGTATCTTTAATAACCCTTGATAAAATATTCATTTCTGTTGTATAATTCTAAGCACATATCATAATTCTCCTACTCTTATCCCAATTACTTGGGGTCGATACAATATGTACTCTTCTTTTATAGTACATATTGTAAAAATTATTGGCAATAGTTGTTATGACCGGCCGTCTGTCAGACGTCAACACTACTTGTGAATGTAATTGTTGATCAAACGGCATCAGATGGAGTTGGTCCAGGGCATTATAAGCCTCTTAGTCGTCTTTAACAATATCCACGGGCAAAGTAAAGGTTGGTAGTATTCGTAGCCGCTACCATACAGCTCATAGCACATTCTAATAACTTATATTATTAATATTTTCAGAGCTACCGGTATCTACTACCTCCGTACCAACCGCGCTCAGCCATTCTCTCAAGGATAAAGATATGCAAGCTTACAATTATTATAAGTGTTAATAAATTCTATCTTAATATATACTTTGTTTCTCTTCTACTTTCACCTATTAACCGTGACTTTGCTCACGTTAAAGCCCTTAAATATAACCAAAGAATTTACGGAGGGTAAAAAAAAAGCGAGCGAGTAGTTATAAGAGAGAGTATTGGTGTAAAAATGCGAAAGGGAATGCTCCGATTGTTCGGACATTTGGAAAGAATGGCGAACAAACGTCTGGTTAAGAAGATATACAATGCGAAAGTGCAAGGATGTAGGTACCGGGGGAGACCGAGACTCACCTAACTAGACCAGATTGGTCACGTGCTGAAGGAAGGTGGAGTCAAGAGTCCCCGAAACCGGCGAGCATGTATGAAGAGAATTATGAATGTCGAGGAAGCGAGTGAAGTATGCAAGGATAGAGTTCTCTGGCACTCTGTTCTCTCTGCCTACGATATGGCGTGATGATATGTAAGTATGTATCATAATCTAAACTTAGAACAACAAAATAATGAGGACAGTTAACGTTAGAAGACCAACATACAGAGGGGTTTTCACCATCAACATCAAGCAACTGCGCCAAGTAGAAAACCCCAAAGAAACATGCATTCATACAACATCCAGGACACATACGCTCGCGTCAATATACAATACATACAGGATGGAAGTGGACCGCTCCCGAAAACAAAGACAGGTGACCCTACTAGTCCTACTTGTAATGATAGACAAGAAAAAAATCGATTCGGGTGAAAAAAAAAATTTTTTTTCACCACGCGAGGTCGTTGAACTCTTGAACATATGATCGTGAGTTTTAAATAGATTGCGTCTTTTCTCATCTGAGTAAAGTTACGTATTTTTTATGGAATTATCGTTACATGGCACTGTCCTAATACGATGGAATGTGAAAAAAACTTAAAATTCGTTGTGAAAATCTTTTTTTTTCATCCGAATCGATATTTTTTCTAGCTTATCATTACAAGTAGGACTAGCAGGGTCTCTGTTTTCGGGAGCAGTCCACTTCCACTCTGTATAAACCATCATAAATGTATTAAAGCCACTTCAAGAAACCTTGTATTATATAACATCAATATAATAATTAAAATACATAACATAAAAAAGGCACAGACAAAAGTCTATGGACCAAAACTTTATTATTAAAAAAAAAAACAAAAACATTAGAAATCATTTTGTTTACCAGCTCGGACTGGAAATTAGGGTAATAATCCAAATTTATTAATTAAAAGCCGCGAATAGAAGCTAATATTTTAGCATAGTAGGCTCTATTTCCTAATCACTACAAAGTTTAAGTTCCTGGTAAGCTAGAACTGTGATGAAACTTTAAATCTTAAGTAATCTTATACTATTCGAGTTAGAATATAAATTTCAAATAGATCCGCCATAAGTAAAATTTTAACGTTTATAACTTCATAACTTACAATAAAATATTCACGGCACGTAATTTACCCGGGGGTAGGTATAAAGCGTGCGTGAAACAAGCATTATTTTTATATATAGCATGTTCAAATTTAAAAATGGCTATTATTTATAAAAACCCGATTATGAGCGAAATATGATTGTCACAAGTGGTATTCGAACCCATACCTATTGGGAATCCGGTCCAATCGTGCTGCCACTTACACCACCGTGAACTATTTGTAGAACATTCAATTCTCGCATCGTATTATATTTTCGTCTTTAAGGAGACCTGTGCCATCTACCCGACATTATTTACACATTGTATAGGCTTAATACTCAAACTTTGCAGTTAGAATTGTATTAAACGATGACACAACCTTGTTATTCAATTTAATGAATTTTAGCATTTAATATGCTTGATTATGCGAGAATTGAATGTCCTACAATAGTTCACGGTGGTGTAAGTGGTAGCACGCTTGGAACGGCTTTCCAATAGGTGTGGGTTCGAATCCCACTTGTGATAATCATTTTTCGTTCGTAATCGGTGTTTTATAAATAATCAAGGATATTAAACGCTAAATTTCAGTAATTTGAATGGCTATTATTTTCTTATTTTTATACGTCAATCTCCTATCCGTGTGGTGACAGAGTAAGAATACAATTCACCACCCCTTATCTTACCCGTGGTGATCGTAAGAGACGTTTAAAGTATACAAAAACGTATATAACATCTATGAGAGAGAAGGTAAACTCTAAACAAAACCCTATACCAACACGTCTGATCAGCGTAGTATATATAGTAGGTCATTTACCTTTCCATTGTGGAGGAGGCTCGAGCCCAACAGTGGGAAATATATGAGCTGAGATGATACGTCATTCTCCAACTCTTATTCCAATTACATGTGGTCGACACAATATACAGGGTGGAAGTGGACCGCTCCCGAAAACAAAGACAGGTAACCCTACTAGTCCTACTTGTAATAATAGGCTAGAACAAAAATCGATTCGGATGATTTTTTTTTTCACAACGAATTTTAAGTTTCTTTCACATTCTATCGTATTAGGACAGTGTCATGTAACGATAATTCCATAAAAATACGTAACTCAGATGAGAAAAGACGCAATCTATTCAAAACTCACGTTCATATGTTCAAGAGTTCAACGACCTCGCGTGGTGAAAAACATATTTTTTTTTTATCCGAATCGATTTTTTTTCTTGTCTATCATTACAAGTAGGACTAGTAGGGTTACCTGTCTTTGTTTTCGGGAGCGTTCCACTTCCACCCTGTATACTCGTTTTCCATTGTATATATTGCAAAAATTATTGGTAATTGGTGGATATCATAAAAAATAATTAAGAGCTTTATATCGGCTTGTACCAACTCTATCTGATGCCGTTTGGTCAACAATTACATTCACAAGTAGTGTTGACGTCTGGCAGGCGGCCGGTCATAACAACTATTGCCAATG